>OV815273.1:18920000-21320000 GCA_929108145.2 Limnephilus rhombicus | reverse complement strand
AATTTTACTTTTTTGTTGACATTTTTTTTATATGAATACCGCACAAGAGTGCCAAATGCTCCCGTCTGAAGTCAGTGAGACTATGGCATCCCCAATCGGTGTATGTTGTGAGGCTGAAGGTAGTAGGGAGGGGAAGGAGATAGGGAAGAAGAAGGTGGGGAAGTATCTGGCTATTCAGATCTGGTCACCAAACACGGCTATCGCCATTTCAAGTAACGATTCAATTCTGAATGGTGGTCTTACACCAGGGCGACACTGAGAGTATCTTCCACTCTGGAACGTGCCGCAAATATACTATTTATTATTTTAAATGAATAAATTGTGAAATAACACAAATTAATCAAATAAAATTTATTTTCCACGCCGGGATTCGATTCCGCGACCTTCGGTGTGCGAGTCAAGACTACGCTGGACTACGCCGACCGTCAAATGACGTAAGTAAGAGAAGTTTTCTTTCACTCTTTCAATCAGTAATAAAAATTCATTTGTAAGGAAATAGCACCTCTTTAGAATAATAAATTGGAAGTAGATGCAGATTTTTGGAAACACCTCACCTTTTATGAAAAAAATAATCACCACTAACCTAGAAATTGAATCAATGAATCTAGAAAGTTATTTTATAAAAATGGGGAAAATTATAAAAACCTTAAAATCAAATTGATTTCTGGAAGCCCGCCCTGTAACTACCTAGATTCTAAACCTGTCTAAGCCCTTCGCAGGGTAGGCCCCAGGCCCGAGGACCCCCGCCAGAAGGCCCCGGCATGTTAGGCACTCCCCTTCTGTCTTTATCGGGGTAAACATGAAACTAGCCACGCATATTAGGGGTGACTTAGGTAACTAAAGTCCCAGTAAAATATTACTGATTCTTACTTAATGCAGTGTGGAAGGTGCGTGGCATTTGATTGGCCCGCTGTATATCAAAGTTTTTTAAATTTCCTTTGTTAGTAGGTACGTAACGATATAAAAAAATAAAAGAGGAAAATGGAAAATTTCAATGAAACATTTATTTTGTGGAAAAGATTGACTGCTGCACTGCATAATTATTTTCTTAACCTGTCAAGATTCTAACTACTGTTAACTTCTTTAATTAAATTTATTCTTATAATTAAATTATAAAATGTAAATGAAATCCTCAGCACGGGAGATCCCAGTGAGGATATCATTATCTCTATTTGTTATTAAGAAATTTAAAATTTTATATTATTTTTTTCACGCACCAGATTTAAATGTCCGGGTTTAATTTTCCCCACAGGAAAAACTAAACCCTTTCACACACTTTCCAAATGATCATCTGGTCAATCCACGTTACGCAATTGCACTATATAAGTATTATAATTACAAAACAATACAAGAACAACATGTCAACCTACCAGAGACCAGATGGGAAAATAATTCACCGACTCCAGATATTTTCATATCAGAGGGTTCGGCTCTATGGAATTCCTAATTGAACCTATAAATCCAACTGATCCTTCAATATTAATATTTAAAAAATCTTTTGTCATCCTACATGCATTTAAAATTACCGATTTTTGCATTTTTATATATAAATTCTTTGACAAATCTAATATGCCTAAATTTTGAATCGGAGACCTAGGTATAGTGCCAGTAGCTGAAATAACAAATGGTAATATTTTTATTATTATATTATTATTATTATTTTATTATTAACAAAATACTGTCCAAAGACGCGAAACTAGCCATCCATAATGGAGTACTGGTACCTACCCTGATGTATGGCAGGGAGGCATGGAACTGGCAGAGGAATGAATGCTGTATAAATGAAATCCTTCAGACGTATGTGTAATAAAACCATGTATGATCGTGTGGGAAATGTGGATATCCGCAAAGAATGCAAGGTTGATGTAAGTGTAATGAGTAAGATCAAGAAAAGAATGCTCCGATGGTTTGGGCATGATAGAGAGAATGAATGAGGAAAGGAGTATAAGGAGAATATATGACGCAAATGTGCATGGTAGAAGAAGTCGGGGACGCCCGAGAAAGACATGGCAAAACCAAGTGAGTCAGATATTTGAGTCGGGCCATGTCAAGAATCAGAATACTAGAAGAGCATGTATGAATATGAACGAGGCAAGGAGTAAGTGCCAAGACCGAGTTGTTTGGCGGTCCGTCCGCTCTGCCTACCCCTGCGGAGAAACAGCGTGATGGTTAGTTAGTTAGTTATCATGATTTTAATTTCTTATTCCATAAAAAAATATGCAAATCATCTTCTAGGGTAGGCACATGAAACAGTGGCGTGTATGGAACTTGACAGTGCAGTGAAAAAGCCTTTCAGGTGTCACGCTCTCTTTCAGTTTCTCTCCAATAAATTAAAAGTATTCGTGCTCTTAAGATTACAATGCGTTTGTTAAGATAAGGGAATTAATCAAACCGATCGTCCGTTTCTGCACAGAGGCAAGAGTTTTATCAGGTATTTTGGGGCTCCAGACCACAGGTGGCTTCCAATTTAAAGAGCGGGCGCGCTTGCGATTTGTAGGTCAGCAGTTCTGTATTATTGAAGTATCTGCGTGCTCTTAAAGTACGCCCATCTGAGAGGCTAACTTAACTCTGGCTTCGATGGAGCCCCGTCCTGGGTTGGTCATATAGAGTTACACCAAGATTAGAAGGCATGTTGAGAAGATTGCTTCCGTTGAAGGAGAACAGATTAATACGAACCAAGAACAACAAAAAAGTGGTGTAAACAAAGCTAGTTTCCGCGAAATCCCTTTTTTCGTAACATACTCTCGGTGAATGCATCGGGCTCTTATAAATTGTGTACGCATATTTAAAAGACTTAGGTGTAGCTTTCTTTGCTCTCATTTTTCACATATTTATCAAACATAATGTTTACATCTATCGTTCAGATTTTTTGGTGAACCACGAGAAGCATAACATTTCATTAAAACTTGGATGCGTGTTAGGTATTGCGAATGAAATTCTAGGCATTCTACGAAAATCGAAGCAAATTTTTCCCAAGAAAAATACATCAAAAGAGATTTTTAAGAACTGACTTGAATCTTCGTAGCATTTTAATAGATGAGAGACAAAGAAGAACGATAATTGCAATCGCTATCGTAAAATTGATAATAATTAGCATAGTTGTAGAAATATGCCAATTATTAAAAGATAAACAAGACCACGTTTTGAAGCCACTGTCAAGCACAAGTGCAAATGTCCCCTAGCAGATTCTAATCCTTTAAAGCTCATGGCTACATGGATAGGTAAACCAGAAGGGCGATATCAACTTTTTTCTGTATACATAATTGAATTCCCCTCCGAGCAAAACACCTTTTCCAGTCTAGTCCATACTCAGTCCGGGTGTCTATTGAAATTGCAATAGCGGATTATGCATTAAAGGAAGCCTAAATAGATCAGAGAAATTGAATGGTCGCTTATAGGTACAATCAAGCGAATCAAATCGGATTCAAACATAATCTGCCATTGAGTGTCAGAGTTTTATCGGAAGTTTTTTTTTTATTTACAAGCTGAAAGCTCATTTGAATCAAACAAATGAACAGTTATTGGTTTTATTCACGCAATGCTCATTGTGTAGCAACTATTTATAAATCATCATTGACATCAATCTACGTTCAACAAGTTGAAAATTATGTTTTATTTTCGTCTAGACAAAATAAATCCAGGATTTGTGTCAAACGCTTTCATTATATAAAAAAAAAATAAAGTTATTGAGTGAAAATGAAAAATTAATTCATTTTCAATCAAATACTAAATAAAAAGAATACACAGAAATTCTTAAAACTTTGTACTTATCTACTCTTTTTATGAACAAATAAATAATCTAATTGGTGGACGTGCGCTGCTCATCATATCTCACTTCAAAAGAGCCGCACAAGACAGGGAAGAGTGGAAGAAACGTATAGATGAAATTGCTGCAAACCAATCCCACGATTGAAACCAGAGAGAGAGAAATAATCAATGGCGTAGAATTCTATTTGTTAATAACGATATGTTAAAAATAATTAGTAAAAATATTCCCGGTACTATACAACCAGCATTTTATACAAATTATAATTTTTTTTAAATCATCCTTAACAACAAAGACAGCGATATTAAAACAAAAAAAAATCGGGCGTCGATAAACTCAATTGTAAAGACTGTAATTGCTTTTATATGGGTAGAACAAATATAAACTTTCTAGTAAGGGTTAAAGAACACCTGTAATGTATGATTGTGAATACAGTCTGTACGGTGAGCGGCTCGAACGCCTTACTACGTACCTCTCACATCTCACATGGACTCGTCTCAGGGTTAGGTTCGTGCACTCTTGACAAGATGAATGAATGTAATTGAAAGTCGGTTTTACATAGCATATTTATTACAATAAAGGGGTTCAATTTGTACAATAGGACATTACGATTTAAGACCTAAATGATAGCTTTTAGAACGGAAGATAGGTACTTGAAATGATACTAAACTGGAAGTTAATGGCTCGAATATCTACAGTTATAATTAGGAGACTACCTTTGTCATCTTGAGGGATTGTGCGGTGGAAGTTGCCGGCTAAGCTCATGCCTGCCGGGCAGAGTCCTTAGCCGGAGACAGGAATCAGTCACCGGACATCGCGGGCCAGCATTCAACCAGGGCGAAGATGGACATGCTGCTCCAGGATCACAGTCACTTATTGTACCAACGCCATTGTCTCAGGTTACCCAAACGGGGTGCCCGCGAGACTATCGCCTCGGGCGAGAACTAGGTACACGATGTTACTAGTATGAGCTAGGCGGAAGGAAAGAGAGCGAATTTAAGTGCGTTAGCCCTTTTATAGCTTTCTTTCTCCGGTATTGCTAAGCAATGGTCGCGCCATTACGATAATTTGCGAATCCATCGACAGGAACACTTGATTGTCAACCTGTGGGAGAGGCGACGCTTCTTTAACTGTTTTGTCGTATGTGCGAACATAACACTGCCTTCTCTGTCCAATATAATGTAAGAAGATTGTAAGGTCTATTCTGGCTTGACTTGGGCATTTACCAAAAATGTGGTATGTTGTAAACGCAGCATTATTGAATTTGCAGGACTGTTGAAGAGTGTTCCTTTAATTCTTTGAAGAAGTAATTTTATTTATGGTGCAAAAGTATTCATATTGATTTCTTGAAGAAGTATCCATTCTAATTTGTGTCATCGTAAGTTTCCATTTAAGTTCTATTGAAAAATTGTTCCTTGTACCCTGAAGATATTTTCTCGTTTCTTGCAGACATTTCTGGATGTGCTGTAGGTTATAAGACATAGAGTTGTCATTATCACAACTAATTTAACACTCCCTACCTACTGAGCCAAGAACGAATTTATCTACCTGTGAGCCAAGCTAAACAACCCTATTGCAAAAGAACTTGTACCTTTCCCTTTTCTCCTTTGCGATACAAAACACGCTACTCTCGCGATACAAAACACGCTGATCTTCCAAATTTTTTAACATAAACTGTTAAATTATTTGCTGTAGCAGCAAATCATCACCTTCTTCCTCGCAATAATTAAAAAAAACTTTGCTGAAATGAATCTTGGTACAGGATTCTATACATTGTTCTTTTATCTTATCCATTCAATGGATATTTTAACGCGATTTCATTTTTTTCTGAACAACCGAGGTCAATTCCTTCGCATTTTACATAAATTTTATGCCAATACCAATCGTTTGTCAGTTATATTCATTATTTTCTTTTTTTATCCATTCAATGGATATTTTAATGCGATTTCATTTTTTTCTGAACAACCGAGGTCAATTCCTTCGCATTTTACATACATTTTTATGCCAATACCAATCGTTTGTCAGTTATATTCATTATGTAATGTTTAATAAAAATAATAAAAAAAAAAAATTTCAAAAATTTATGCTGACTAAACGTCATGTAATCAATCGAAATTGATACATATTCGCATTTTACACCTTGTGTAGAGGACAATACAAGACATGAACCTCTTGAATATTTACACTTTTTATTTACATTTTTTTTCTCTCGCCCATTAAATGGACATTTAATGCCGACTTAATGTCATGTAATCAATCGAAATTGATACATATTCGCATTTTACATAAATTTTTATTTGCTGGGTTATTGTAACTTGCGATTTATTCCCTTTTAACTTTATTGATGAATTTCTCTTAAGCCATCTTCAGTTCTGTTTTCATAGTTTACAATGGGTATAATTATGAGGCTATACGGATCCTATCATGTTTATAATATAATTATAAGGCATATATTAAATCCTGTAACGTAGGTATAATTCTAAGGCTATACTTTAAATCCTATCATTTTTATAGAGATCCAATCCCTTGTATGCATACACTATCATGTTAAAGAACAATGATCTTGCCTCACTAACCAATCCACAGGAAACTCCCTTTCCAATGATTGTGCTCGGCGTAAACACAGGTGACACACACCTTCCTCACGTCATGTTAAAAAACAATGACCCTGTCTTACTGACCAAATCAAATGAAAACGCCTTCGAACACATAGTAATCCTTTTCAATGATTGCGCTTGACAGACACATATATAAAACAAATAACCAAAAAAAACAGAACATCACTAGAAAATTAAGATCTATGATAGTTTTCGATATAATATATATTCTCTCTAAGTTGTTTAACTTCATCTTCAACCGAATACGCTTTAAATTTCAATAACACAGACTTTTTTTTACAACAACACCGATATACGGTGAATTACACGTTGACTTTCGTCGCTTAAATACCGAAGTATCCAATTCGCGTGTTTACATGTTATAACATTTCAATCTTACAAGCTAACAATTTATATACATTTCAATTTTTAATCATAACTGAATTTGCTAACGAAACTTAAATTCTTTTATTTTAAAATTTATTTAATTTATTTTCTTTTAAAAAAAAATATTGACTATGTTTTTAATTAAATTCAACTTTTTATTACCAAACTCAATTATTTCTAGTAATTTTATTGAGATTTGAACATTAATACCAATTAACTTTCTCTTCATTTTTAAATTTTCAATGACCTTTAGATTTTAATACAAATCTCAATTTTTCGAACCTGTTTATGTTTTATTCTTTCAATTACTCTAAACAACCAAAGTTTATTTTATCTCTCTGTATTCCCAATTAGGGTGGGTACATACCCGATTCAAAAACACCTACATGTTCCAACACTAACCCCAGGATAACTCCACAGGTTATACAGAAATTTATTATTAAACTTCAATCAATCAAAATACTTAAAAAAACTTTTATTTTCCAAATCTAATATTTGTTAGTTAACTGAACGACTTTATTTGTTTGAAAGCAAATCAGAGAGATAAAAACATTTAAATTAACAACAAAAAGATATATACAATTATATACATTTGAACGCTATATTATAATTGAATTTGCTAGCAAAAACTTCTTTTCTTTCTGTTTCTTAATTTTTTATTCCAAATTCCTTTTAATTAGTAAAACTTTCTTATTAAAGATTATTTGACAGGAATTTTCAACTTATTCTCATAACTTGACATAATTTTTTGCTTCAATTTCAATATAATACAACATTAAGTCCAATTAATACTCCTTCTATTGTGACGTCACGGACCTTTTGACCTCACAATACATCTCAATGTAATATTCCCTTTTCAATATTTTTTGTTTTTGTTTTATTTACGTTGTTTCCTTACAATGTTAACTTTGTTTTATTTTAAAATATGTAAATACATGTTTCTGTTCCTTTCTAACTTTGGGCGCCATGGTCTTTTTCTAGTTAGACCCAAACTAAGTATATATATTTCATTATTCGACTATCACTCAAAACTCACTTGGAAGTGTTAAAAAAAAATTTCGTATCTCTTCTTGTATTACAAATTTTCTCTTTTTTTTTTTTATTGCCCAAGATTACTCTCTTGGCAACCCCACTTGTCTTAATTCTAAGGAAGACTTTCCTATAATGTTTTGAAACTAGAAATGTATACGCTGGTACCCGTACCCGTATTACATTTCTTGAGCTCACTTAGAACTCAATATCTGCGCAAAGCACAATATAATTTCCGAACAACGATCCACGTTGTCTTTTTTGTAACACAAGTCAAGAAGAATAAAACTTTATTCATTAAAAATCCTTTTCATTTAAACTTAAGTAAGAAATGATTATCTTTTTTGTTTTAAATTCGTGTACTACTTTTCTATTTTTTTTAAATGGACACTAAAAAATCTCTATGAATGTCACCAATTAATCCTTACGAATGCTCGTGATTTATTCTTTCTTTATTTCGTTCTTGCTAAATTGTTTATCTATTTGACAAAATATTAAAAACATTTATTTTTATTACTTTTATTTATTTAATATGTAAAACATATTCCGTTTTGTGTTAAACAGCTTTTATTAACGAAGGCCTTTTTACTTCCGCATCGTTACAAGAGACTTAGTTTTATTTTTTAACTGAATTATTCAACATTTTATTTTTCAATACTAGCTCAGGACAATTGTTATAACTATGCAGAATCTCTCTACCTTTTTTCAAATTCAATTTATTTTTTACAATCTGACTTTATTTGAAAATTTATTTTCGTACTTATTTGTTCGATTTCTTGTTTACTTTTCGACGTATTGTATTATTTGTCACAACTTTTATTGAAAAAGAAATTTAAAGAGAGATATACCTATTCTATAAACAACACCGAAAATTTATATACATAAATATTTACACAAAATGGGTTACCTTTATTTACAATTATATACATAACATTTATAGTATAGTTTATTTATAATAATCTCATACAAAATGGTTACCTTTATATACAATAATATACATAACATTTATAGTATAGTTTATTTATAATAATCTCATACAAAAATGGTTACCTTTATATACAATAATATACATAACATTTATAGTATAGTTTATTTATAATAATCTCATACAAAAATGGTTACCTTTATATACAAAATTTTTGTTTTTCTTTCCTTCCCGCCTTTTTTAATAGCAAACCACATTAGTCAAGTATTCCTACTTCCCTTTTTTTCAAACCAGGTATGATCTTTATTTTTTATTATTATACGAATGAGAACGTATCATTTTAATTTAATTCTTATTATTTTCTTATGAAAAATGTTTATTTTAAACTTCCAAAACACAAAAAAAAATATTTTCCTGACCGAATTCTGTTTATTTCGTAATAGCTTGTTCAATTGCACTCTCTCCTGTTTTTTCAACTAGATTTCAGTTAGCTACTCTGATCTCAGATTAAATCAACATTCTTAAATCTCAAATAATTAATATTAGAATCACTAAGAGAGCTAAAAAGAACTATACAAGAATTTAATTATTTTTCTACAAAAAAAATTTTTCAATACAAATTATACCTTTTCTGAATTTTTGCCGTTTTCTACAACGCTTTACATAGGTACCGTATTCTCTCATATACAAAATTTCTTTCCTAGCCGGGCCATCTGTTACTGCGTAGGTACTTATGTCTGCTGTTATGCATAACGCGCGTGCATTCGTTATTTCTCAAACTTTTCTCTACTTTCTATGTCTCATGAACGAATTTAACTTTTAATTTGTAATTAATTAAAATTTTAACCTTTTCCTATTACTTTTTATTACTTCCGTTAAATTTAAATTCTCTAGTATTTATTTACTTTTCATTATTTTAAATCTTTTTAACTATTCTGTTTTCAACTTTTTCCTCTTTTTAAAATAAAAATTCGTGGGAATACATATATATTTTCATATATGTGTTTTGCAATATTGTTCAACTTGTTTTGGGGTCTATTACGGCACTTGATTGATGTACAATCTCAGATTACTTTTCAATTAATTACACCCGGGCTTGTCTTATATATTGAATTGTGACAGTAAATTTCGCATCCGCCTTACTTACCATCACTATCTTTTTTCATGATATATAAGATTAGCCTTGAAAATGACAATGATTTTACAACTTGTGTATTTTCAACTACAATCCTCTTTGTGGTTTCTGATTTATTCCACCAAAAAAACATTGCAATTAAAAATCCAGTTCGATTTGATTTTTTTTTTCTACCACATGATCTTACTAGTTGAAATCTGTTCTTAACTTTTTTTTTCCACTATTATTTTATTTTTATAGGAAAATTAGCTTCTAAATAATAACGTCAAGCAATATTTTGGAAATATACATATGTTTATATATGTTTTTCTCTTTAACTTGTATTAGGGAGGGGTTTTTACGTTCGCAATCTTCCTTGTCCGGGCTAAGCGGTTTCTGAGATTAAAATCGTCTCCACAACAGAGTTTGGATTCCAGAGATATACGACTGCGCGAGCATACTTAATCACACAGAGGTTAAATTATGGGTCGCATCTGCCTTCCATAGTCTAATAGATCTCTATGTAAAAAAGTCGCTGTTAAGGGATCATGATTTTATATAACTTGCCGTAGGTATGCTTGTTAGACTGTATTCTTTTTTTTTTTGGACTACATCTAAATTCCATGATACGTTAGTCAGGTGATACCGTCAAGTTATTAACTTTTATCATATACACGATTTTATACAAGTCACTATTTTAATTTATTTCCAATTTTCACTCGAATTTGAAACCATATTATTCATGAACTGCATATTTTCTTTTTAAATCTCAATGTGTACTATCCTCTTAAGCATTTTCAATTCTCTAGATCTATTATTATCCAACAATACTAGACATGCTACCAGGAAAGAGTAAAAAAAAAAAAAATTTATAAAATTTTCAATTCCGTAATTAACTCAAGCATTTAAAACTATTTCACTTCCTTGATAATGTAAAAATTCATTTAACAATGTTTCGTTTTAATCTAATAAGAATTCAAAAATTATTCCCGACAAATTTTACCTCACACTTTAATATTCATTGGATTTTGTGTTCTGTGCACGCGACGCGCTTCGAAAAAATGCAAAACTTGGACTAGCCCGTAAAGTACCTATCACGAGGATGACGCGTGTTCGAACACGGAAGGAATTCCGTGGCTATTACTAGAGAGGACCTCCTATTAATTTTAACGCATATAAAACATTTCTCTTTCTAAACAGTTTATCATTTCATTTTTTGTTATTCTTTGTAATTTACAAGGATTATTATTATTCATTTCCTATTTATTTTGCTTTCAATTTATTATTACAGAATATAAATTATGTTTTTCTTATTTTTCGCGCAATTCTTTTTGAAATAATTTAACGGCCGTTTCTAATGCTTTGTTTGAAACAATATAATAATTTTTTTAACTTGAAATTTATTTTATTTTAAATCTTTTGTATTTCTTAATAAAATGTATTCATTTGTCTTTTATTTTACTTTTTTGTTTTTATTCCGTGGGCTCAATTCTTATGGACTTTATTACTTACGGTGACCAATCTATACAATTCTATTGCTACCGCTTGCACGCGTCTTCGTTCTGTTTCGACTTGCTGACTGTTTGCTAATTTGAATATCTATATGACGATTTCGTTTTTTGCGCGGGATAACTAAATTCACTTTCAACACTAGGAATTATATTTAGTTAATTACCTATTAATTTGTTTTGAAATAACAAGAAGAGTTATTAATATTTTCACAACGAAATATGGATTTTAAAATGTATTGAAATTCAAAACTTCTTTTATATTGCTTTCGCGGCAAATTTACGAGTTATTTCTTTCGTGCTTCTACCGAAATATTCTGACTTGGACGGGTCCAATTCAATTACGCCGCTGTATTTTGGAACTATTTTATTCAAATAACCGTATTTAATTATGTTGTAATAGAATTGTTCTCGTTAATTTTATCAAAATTACACAAATAACTGTTTTGAATTAGTATTTAACCCGATTTATGGTTTATTTGAATCAACATTTCAAATCAACAATGGACTCGCCCTAGAATCTGTACATTGTTCCCGCGTCAACTGAATAACTATATTTTGAATATGTTTGGCTTTATTTAAACGAACTTATTTACACATTTTACATTTATCTTTTTAAAACACAATACAACCACAATTTTCTAGCATATTATAAAGAAATATATATTCATTTTTCAATAACATTATTCATTTCTTGTAAAGTGTTCAAGCGCCAGTGTAATGTACGATTGTGAATACAGTCTGTACGGTGAGCGGCTCGAACGCCTTACTACGTACCTCTCACATCTCACATGGACTCGTCTCAGGGTTAGGTTCGTGCACTCTTGACAAGATGAATGAATGTAATTGAAAGTCGGTTTTACATAGCATATTTATTACAATAAAGGGGTTCAATTTGTACAATAGGACATTACGATTTAAGACCTAAATGATAGCTTTTAGAACGGAAGATAGGTACTTGAAATGATACTAAACTGGAAGTTAATGGCTCGAATATCTACAGTTATAATTAGGAGACTACCTTTGTCATCTTGAGGGATTGTGCGGTGGAAGTTGCCGGCTAAGCTCATGCCTGCCGGGCAGAGTCCTTAGCCGGAGACAGGAATCAGTCACCGGACATCGCGGGCCAGCATTCAACCAGGGCGAAGATGGACATGCTGCTCCAGGATCACAGTCACTTATTGTACCAACGCCATTGTCTCAGGTTACCCAAACGGGGTGCCCGCGAGACTATCGCCTCGGGCGAGAACTAGGTACACGATGTTACTAGTATGAGCTAGGCGGAAGGAAAGAGAGCGAATTTAAGTGCGTTAGCCCTTTTATAGCTTTCTTTCTCCGGTATTGCTAAGCAATGGTCGCGCCATTACGATAATTTGCGAATCCATCGACAGGAACACTTGATTGTCAACCTGTGGGAGAGGCGACGCTTCTTTAACTGTTTTGTCGTATGTGCGAACATAACACACCTCAGGGCATTAAATGGCAACAGCGAATCTGAGTTCGCAGATTATTTATTAAAAAATCATCATAATTTTATTTATTTATTGATTTATTGTGAAAAACAGTATAATCCATTTACATTTCACAAATAACAGTTTATAAATTACAGTTTATAATAAGTAAGTATATACATTTATTTGCATGGGTAAGTACATCAATACTATCTGATTAGCCAGATTTGGTAAATAGTATGCTTATTGCTGTCTTAAATTCATTTTCACAAAAACCATGGACTTAAAATATTACAAACGGGTTATAAGGCATTACAGATAAATAATATAGAGTATTAATAATTTAGAAATTAGAAAAAATGTTAATAATAAAGCAGATATAATTAATTAGCAGCAAATTTTTATAAACCCTCTTCGAACTTTTTCCCACTTAACCGGTCTTTCCCTGCTTTGAAATCCCAAATTTTAATAAACTTCCCCCACTCTTACCCCTTCCACTTCCTTCTACCCTTTCCTCCCATATGTGATCTATATTTAATTTTTAAGTTTAGTAAGCATTTGATCCTGATGATGTGAACATCGTTCATGAAACATGTTGATTCTACATAAATAAATGTGATATAAACAAAGTTATTTATCTTTTCATTAAAATAAATAATGCCATCACAAAGTGAAAACCTTTCCGAAGAAGTTATCTTCGAAATATTAATTAATTTTCATTGTCCTTGACATGGAGTGTCGTCTTTTGTTTATTTTTTTTTTGTTTTAGCATGTAGAATTTTCGAATCGTTTGACTGTAAACTTTAAAAAAAAAATTTTCGGCAACCCGGTCGTTTATTGTGAACAAAATTCTAATAATGCAAGTGTAAGTTATCCGCCTCACTGGACACTGTAATAAATATTATAAAACAAAAAAATTAATTAAATGTATACAAAATAAACATGAAAATACAAAACAATGTGAATCGAGAGTTTTTTTTCAAATAGGTCATTCACCCTAAAAAGAGTGCTTCATGGAATCAAGAATTAAAAAGGGACAAAAATATTAAATATTTCCTAACGTTAGATATGTATTTACACAAACGTTCGTAATAAAAATTATTAATTATAATAATTATTAGAATTCGTGAAAAGGGTTTCCATATATTACCGGATCTTAAAAAATATTAATATATTGTGATTACGATGTTTAAAATTCTTTATAAACTACGTAAGTACTCATTTTCAATTTTTTTACAATTTACAATAAGTCTATTGAAATTATTTAATTCTGAATTTCTAATGGGTTTGAGTCATCAATATTGTCACTCTCTGAAGTTCATTTTCAATGCACCTTGTTAAAGTGTGTTTGACACCTTTAATTCTTCACAAGACTTATCAAGCGCTTTGAAGAATGAAAAAGGACTGTTACACTAGGTACCATTAGTGCATAAGCGATTTCTTCAATCTCATTTGGGACGTAAATTCACCGATGTATTGAATAAAAAAAACTTTATTTAATAACTTTCCAATTTATAATTTTCGAAAAATGAGATAAAAAAATATTGAGTGATTTTTACTGGGATATATTAGGTATATTAATTTATCTCCGCAGCAAGTAGAACTGTGACTGGGCAATGTCGTGTAGCTACAGGAAAAATAAAATAACATTGGTGAACGGTGTAGAAATATTTAAATCATATCTATACAAAAAAAATCTCACTCTCGGATTAGATCCCAGGATCTCATACGACCACGAGTCATAAATTTACTCAAATCTGTCTCAACAAAGTTATTTATATTTATTACTTACTCCTTTATTCCTTCGTTAGTGTTTTCAATGTAGCGATTCACAAATTGAATATTGTTATTATAAATTTGACAGCATTCCTGAAGCAAATTAGATAACGCTGTCTTCGAAACGAATGACTAATAAAAATCCTATAACTCCAGCTTATTGTTTGCCAGCTAAATTCCGTCTGGAAAGTTCGCGTGCATTTTTTCGTATAAGCAGCTTTGTGTGTTACTGTGTACGAACATCAGTAATAAGCATTTCATTAAACTGCCTATCTAGGCACACGCACGCCAACGTGGCGGTACGACAAAAATGTAATAATAAAAGGAAAAAATAAAAAGCAACGGTTTTATTTGGACACTGTTGGGGGGGTTTGCAAGGAAACATACGATAATAACATTACGCCACTGAAGCCATTACACGCCACATGGGAACGAACAACAGTTTAAAATTTTACTTTTGCATGCAGTCGACATAATAATAGCTACTCCGCTATAATACTGAACCTGAACAACCAGTTCATACACGGCGAACAGCTCGGGATAAAAGATTTTCGTGTTTTTATTTTATTTTACTCTTTACGGACTCAATTTCGGAGACCTTTTCTTGGTGGGAAGATAAACTAAATTAACGAATTTATTTAACTTTTGTAATTTTATTTGTGTTGAGGTTCGTACGTGCAGGCAAATTAGACTGGGAATTATTTAAATGTTTATTTAAGTCCGCTTACATTAAAGATTAAAAAATATGTTTAAACCTTAATGCCAGTTGTAGGGTAGATTTCATCTGCACCCCTGAGGTATATATTAATGGGAGAGTAATTCCTAAGCTGCTTGAGGGCAGCACCTGAGCTTCTGTATAATCTCAGAGCCATTTGAAAGCTCGCTGTGTGCGAATGAGCGTGAAAGAAGCTGTGAATAGGTATTGAAGTGTGGTGCTTGATTAACTAATAGTTACGAACGTATTTCTAATCGAATGTTCTTTAAACCTTTATTATGTTTTGATTTATAAGTATTTTCTTCTTCACCAATGTTATTTTCTTTCATTGGAGAAGAAGATAACACTTATAATCTAAACGAAAATATGAAAGAGAACACGACATAGAAACGACGGGACTTGAACACAGAAGCTCTCGTCTTACCGGGATGAGCGCCTTATCCAATTAGGCCATTACCATCAATAATAATATCTAACCGTTATATTTGTTGTAAGAATGGTTTAGGTGGCACGCGTGCCTTTTTGAATATGAAGAGCGAGACGACAGATCTAGGTATAAAAGGAGATGTATGTAACTGCTCGCTCTCTTTTCCTACCGCCAGCTCGTTAGTTAGTACGTAACTTTATAACCTGTATAGAAACAATAAATGTTCATCATATGTACTCGCATATTATTAAGATCCTAAGTCTACACTCAAGTCTGTAAATAACATTTGTCAATCGCATATTTGAATTTCAGAATTAAAAATATTATCGACTATTTTTTTTTCTTCATACTATTGACAACTACCTTTTTCATTGGAAACAATCGTTCTAAGACCTGGTTTGTAACCTAGATGGTGTCTAGAATAAATACTCGTATATCCGATTGTATTTATATGGAACAACACTATTGACCTTTTTTGTAAGTTTTAATGAATATTAAATTTTTATTAGATTAATTGTTACATTACAAAGTGGCAATGTTCCCCCTAGATTCACTGTCGCCCCATTTTACGCGAGAATAGTTCGGTAGATTCCCCGCACCACGCTGAGTCGACACGCGCAGGCTCCCCCGGAGCCGGCGCGCAAGCATTCATTCATCCGCTGCCCGCAGGCAGGAGGGCAGTGACCAAGTAGACCGCACTAACGCGCTCTCGAGAACCTAAAACTCGCGATGTATTTTATATTGTGAATTGTGCCACAAGAAGGTCTGCTGACTACCGCATTTCCTGCTGCTGTGAGTAGAATGTACCCTTGCCCTCTTTTGTGTGCTACGTCCCGCTCTTAAAGCCAGTAGCGCGTGTGGAGAGTTTGAGAGAACAGTCCCTGTTATGTTAGGATATTAAAGTGCTAACCATGCCCATGTGAAGTGTGCCCATGCTGGCAATTGTAATAACCCTGTCACCTTCTAAATGAATAAACCCTTTACGTGCAATACTGTGTTCTGATTGAGGAAGGAGACCCCGGAGATTGTGAGGAAAGGAGGACGAGGAATACACAAGCGAACCACAAACACTCGCCCTGGTTTTAAGAGAACCTTGCTTGCGCCGGCTTTCCTGAGCTAGTAACCGTGGGCCTATTAATTGCATGTCCTTTCCAGGTTTGGTTTGGCAAACGGCCGTAGTACGCCAACACAGACGCCAACACTGGCACCGTACGCTAACATAATATTATCTTTTTATCACTTTTTAAGGTTATTTCCATCAATGTAATATATCATTGAAGAAAAAGATAACACTAATAATATAAACGAAAACATGAAAGAGAAAAGAACACTGAAAAATAACAATAATATAATTAAAACAATTGATTAATATTTTATTTTGTTTAGAAATATTTTGTAAAATATTATTAATAATTAAATATTATTGAAATATTATTTTGTTATCTGGATAATTTCGATAATGTGGTACCTACGTCATAAATAATAAATATTTCACAAACACACATAAGTTAATTTATGGAAATGAGATAGATTTTAGGAAAATGGCGATTTTCCACCCAATCCCTCAAAAGGGGGAACGCTCCGATCCTTACCATTACCGCCCCATAGCCATCACTTCCATACTCCATCACGTCCATCAGTTGGCATCGCATTTGGGTCCCATCCAGACATTGCGGGTTTTTTTTTAACCCGGAAATGTTTGTCTTTCTTCAGAATTTTTTTTTCTCAAACGTATTGAAAAGGGTGATTAATAACAAATTACTCATATACCTCGAGAAAAACAACATCTTAAGCGATCGGTAATATGGATTTTGTCGAAACTTATCGTGGCGATCTGCTCGGATATGTGACAAGTGTTTGGGATCGGTACTTGGAGCATTTTGTAGAATCTCAAACCTTAAGGTTAGGTATCTAAAAAGTCCTTGATACGGCCTGGCATCCGAATCCATCCAATCCTGCACATGGTGATGTCGTGGACTTTCTCAAGGGAAAAACCGTGTTTATCAGGTCGTGAAATTTGACGGGAGAACCTTTTCCAAAAAAGACTCATTTGAAAGACTTTGAGTAAGTATCTTAAACCGGTTTAAGTATCGTGGCTCGATATGAGCCCGAATAAATCTAGCTTCTAAGAAACTGGGCATCGACCAACTGCTACTCGCTTTCTTCGAGGGCGTACCGGGAAGCCGGTTTAGGGGCGCGGACACCGAGTCCCGCTTGCGACTGGACTGATGGCTCCGCTTATCCTCGGTGGGACAGCCGGACGACTACAACTCAGTTGTTTTGGTTAAGTCATACAATCTCATCATAAAATGTAATATTTTTTTATTCTATTAACTTTTCCTCTTTCATATTAATGTACTTTGTTTTCATCAATATCCAGTGGTGCAGATACATGTGCGCACTCGCATACTGCCTGCTAACAATGTATGCCCGGACATTGGAGGTCTAGAGTCATTGTTGCGGCGGGGAGCAAGTGCTCCCTCTCAAGAGGGATCAAATGCTGCGTGGACTGTAAAATTGATGATTGCGGTTATGTATCTATTTTATTATATTTGGAGTTGACTTACCAATATCTCCAAACTGCTGTATACCCTCTATGCACTGAGTTTATGTCACCGGGAAGGTAATTGTTAGTTTGGAAAGATGAGGAAGGGAAATTGGTGATATTTGCTTTGTAGAGTTAATGGCGAACGCGAATGTTAAGCAAGCGATATTTTAGCGTATTAAAAAGAATATATACGTGAAATCCTATTTAGATACTATTTTGGTTAATCTTTACGACGAATCGACTTACAGTATGAACATCAAAAAATATGCTACGGATAAATCGAAGCTTTTACTAGCTTTTCTGTGTATTGGAATAACAATAAAATTATTATTTACGTTACAAAAAATATAAGCGTAAACCACCAAAAAAAATGTTTTTTCATGACTTAACTATGAAGTTATACAAGAAACAATTTTTTTTTAAATACTTCTTTATGGCTAAGACTATTTTTGAGGTTTTCCATGTTCTAACTTTTTTTCGTTCTTGTAAAATTATGCACAAAATTAATAATAACCACTTTTTCGCTTACTTATTATTTTAATTCGATTTTAAAATTTTGCAGGCATGAGATTCTAAATATTTCTAGCGTTTATATTCCTCTTAAACGATTTGTGAAGTAGCGCATAGAACGGCGAGATTCACGCGTAGACATTTGCGGTGCGGTTAACGAATTATTGCGGTTTATAAGTTCTGCGGCGTGATTATTACAAAGCGATGCCATTGTTAGGACTTGTGTCCTTTGCGGTGGTTTTATTAAAACTGAGGCAGAGGGCACCCAATAAGTAGTTCCAAAAGGCAACATGTAACAATAAAGGCGTGAACAGACATTTTAATAAAAAATAGCTTCTTTATAAATAAAATTAGAGTCCTGACGTGTACGGTGGAGGAGGAAACCATCTGTTTCCTTAGAACGCCGTGGGAAAGTGGTGGGCAACCTCCAGTATCGACCAACTGTTTGGCTACCTTAAACAAATCTTGTAAAACCAACAACTGCATTCAAGAGAGAGCTTTAGGCTGGAGCTCCAAAGTACTTGATAGATGTTAACTGTTGTTAACGTACCGATTGTTACATCTTATGCATAGACGCAATGTAGATATTTTGAGACTGTTCTGGAATTTCAATGGAGCCTGTTCGAATCTCCTGTGCACTGGTGCATATGTGCGAAAGTGAGAAAAAGAATTTCCTACAGGACCTTTGTCATCTTTGGGAATTCTGTATGGATGTGTGATGTCGACTGCAAGAGAACGGGTTCTTTTTACGACTAGTTTTTGTGTTAGTCGGCTCGCTTTGAAATAAGCCATAGGTAATTGTTTTTCCTCCTTCATATAATCCGGCTCCCTTAACCCGTATAAATAAATCTCATCCTACAGCCCTTACCCACTGCGATATAGTCCCCCTGTCTTTCTAGAACGCAGTACCGTCATGGGCGCTCTTAAAGGTCTAACAATAAAAAAATATTTCACAAATGAATAGAGCAAATTTTATAAACCACTTAAATTCGAAATTAAATAAATACTTTCTTTAAGACATGTTGTTTCATAACGCTGATTAATTTCATACGTATTTGTGTTCCAATTTACCATGCAGATCGGAGGAACCCAGATTTTGGACTTCCGCACGTTAAGTGTACTTACCTATACGGTGGACTAAGTCAAGTACCACAATATCGCCAGTCTATCAACAACTATCGTAACAAATAGTAACGTGACATTTCGCTCGACGTTGAAATGTTATTTTCTATCAATCGGAAGCGTGTAATGTGAAGTATTATCTCGCCGTCTTTATCGAATGCTTTGTATGAACCGCTTAATCGTATCGTGACTCAAACTCCATCGCGGTTCTAATAACCGAACAATCTTATCGTACGCCTTGGATATACCTATGACCGTCGCTGAATGAAGATCAAGCTACGAGACACAACAGTGAGTATTGCTTAATTGTGTATACCGGATCTTGTTTGGAGATTGGGCATAATTCTTATCGAAAGGAATAACCACAGGTTATTCTAAACCCCCGTGCCCTGTGCACGATTCACATGTCGCTGTGAAAAAAACGTAATTCGTTTTGTAGGGATTTAATTTCTTTTAAGCAATAACAAATAAATTTATTTTTAATTACAAACAAAATTGTCAAATTAACATAGCCACGACAATAGCAATAATTAAGAACTTTAATTTGGGGAAGAATTTTAAAAGGTGCTTCAAAATTTAAAATAACACCCCCGCCGCAATTAACAAACCATCAAAAGCCAAACTACACACTTGTCAGTCTAGCTAACATCCCAGGTTCTAGATTAAGGTTGTGCCGCCACCCCCAACCGGCCGGGTGACCAGATCGTTAGCATTTCGCGGTCGGGCGGTTTCCTGTAGGCCCGAAGTTACCCCTGACAGTTTAGGCACATAAGGTAAACTGAAGGCTGGCTAACACCTATCGCCACCGTGTAAGCACTCGACTGCATTATGTTTACCCTGGTCTACTGCTTGCCACTCCTGAGTGCTGGAACAACTAACTTCATTATTACGGAGACAGAATAGGGGTTATTTTACATTTTATTTTTCATGGGGTAGATTTTTTATTATGATCGAGTTATTTAAGTACTTTTGTGTTCTTTTATTTAAGGGTTTCTAAAAAGAGCATTTTTTAGTTTACATGGTTGTTCCTGATATTATTTGTGCTCCTAATTATTTTCATTGATCTCATATTTCAATTTGAGATTTTTCACTTAGTTTTAAAAAAGTATTTCTTTTTTATTTGAACGTCGATTTTTTACGATATCGGCCAAGCGTTAGATCAAAATTTATAATCGAAACGTTGGCGTTGTTTAAAACCATTTGGGTTGCCATAGTTCCACCAGTTCCAATTTGGGACGCGGGAATCAGTTGCGCCGCCCCGGGAACCTTTTTTAAATAATCAACACCTCTTCCATAGGTCACTCCAAGTGGCTCGGTACGTTTGATGATTTAGCAGTGATGCCCGGTTCATGGGGTGAGATTTGGCTAGGTTTTGGTGGGACTTGGTAGCGAATGAGTTTGCCCATCTACTGCGTGGCAGGCCGGATCGGGAGAGACTGGTTGAGGGAGACCTAACCTAGACCTCTCAAGCCAGACTCTTCCCATCGCCCGCAGTGGGAGGGATGGATTCATACGTTCGTCACTCCTGACACATTGACTAACAGATTGCTTCCCACCTTCATACTTTTTTCTTTCCGAGAACTTCCTCTCCTTCTTTTCCCTAAAAAGACCCTAACACAATATACGCAAAGACGATATACGAAATCGTAAAAAAACGGGCTTTTGCAAAAACCAAAAAAAACAGACATTCATAAATTGTGTACTCAGTATATTTTGATATGAAGGGTTCATTAAAGTTCATTTATAAATGTTCAATTGTGAAACTTTTCAAAATAATATCTAGAAATTTTTATTTAGTTAAATTTTCCAAAAAACACAAATAACTATGTAGGTTCTTCATCCCAACTCGTAATTTTAAAATAAAGTTTTATTTTCTTTCTCTCTGAATTTAACTCTTGATTTCAGATATAATAGATCTCTATTTTACTTTAAAATTTAAACAGTGGGGTTGTGAACATTCTTGGCGGTAGATAATACAACTCTTGAAATAAGGGTGAGTAGCACCTCACATTCAATTCAACCGTTTATTACTTGGGGATAATGGAAATATTTGGAATCCTTAATGGAGTGTGAAGCATTTCCAGAGCAGTTCCAGCAATTCCGCTCAAATGTGGCCCGTGACCTTAACCTCACTACGCTCAGCTGTGACATAAGGCATACGGCGCAGGCATGAAGCACGGGGCATGAAGCATGAAGCACGGGGCATGAGGCACACGGCAATCGGCAGGATACGGCGGAACTCCAAATATCCAATAACGTACTAACGGCACCGTAACGACACACGTGACGACAAAAGAATTACGGGCCGCGCAGCGGCTGTAAATTGAAAGTCGGACGGATTCGTTGACGGTATAAAGTACTATAAAGGACGACTGGTTCTAGACGCAAACCAGTAAATAACATAGATATTTTATTTTTATACACAAGTAAAATTTGTTAAGAGCGTAGTGTCGTTTCTCAACAGCTTTTATTAAGTTACAATAATATTTTTAATTTTAATATTTTATTTTTATTATTTATTTTTTTAGCCCACACGGCTTTTACATATTGGTAGTACAATTTTAACATGACATATAATTTTAAAACTTGAAAGAAATAATAAAAACAAAATTACATTGAATAAAAAATACGTACAAATCATAAAAATACAAAAAAAATCTGTAAAATACAGCGATAGGTTTACAAAAATACAAGATGTGCTTAGGAATAGTGTTGGTATAAATAATTTACATTATCCACAAAACTCGCCAAATTGTTAATATTAACATCACCTAAGTATTGATTTCTCGTGGTGTGAAATCGTTGTGTTGGAGAGTGGGCAATGTAGTTAAGCTTATGAATGCTGCAGTAGAATAGTGCATTTTGTCTTATTGTTACTGAAGGCATTCGTAAGTTTATAAGTTGCTGGGGTTCACAACAGCTGAATTAAGAGTTTAGTATTTTTAATAAAAAGGCTAAATCGTTTATTTTACGTCTGTCTTCTAAAGTATGTATTTTTAGAATATCTAATAAGGAATTATATTTTAAGTCTTCCAGTAAGATATTTAATTTAAAATTTATAAAAAGCAGATTTCTTTTTGTAGTCGCAATGTTAATAATGTGAATTTTGTAAGATAGGGACCAAACTACTGAGTTATATTCAATAAGGGTTCTAACTTTGGATACGTTTAATAGTTTAATGGCCTGTAATGATTTAAACTTAAATTTGAGACAAACAGGTCGCCTACCATTACGCGACAAATGTGAAAAAACAACAAAAAAATGGATTGCATTATTTGAACCACCGTCGCGTCGTCTTGTTTGGACCACTGGGTTGCTACGATCGGACGAAATCATTTTGGAAGCGGGATCCAATCACAGCGCCTTTAAAAATTATTACTTAAATAATATTTAATATTTAATTACTTAATTAATATTTAACTTTCCATGACAATAATATAAACCTTACGCAATTATCATAAAATACTTCTTGGTTTAAGACACGGCTACCCGAATTTCTACCGATTTCTTACATATCTCCCTTAAACACTATCAGCTTTACTATAAAACCCAGTGAAAATTTTATTCAATTGACAAACAGCCGCGGATGTGAAAACATTACTAATTAAAAATTTGTTCTTTGAAAGAAATACACATGGTTTCCACGGCCTGAGGGGGTAGTTTATCTCCGTTTTAACCATTGATGTCGGAACGATATTTGTAATTTTTCCATAGTATTTTGAATGTTCTATATATTTCGTATTTTTGAAGGTGTCGTAAAAACAAGTACCATTTATGAAAACTAGATAAAATTACCTTTTATATTTATGTATTTGAAATACACTTTAGCTTTCAAAAACTGCCATATTTTAAGATTCAAACTCGGAAAAAAATGGAAAAAAAATTCCTCCCACATCATTTTTGACCAAAATGTAGAGAAATTTAAATAAAATTAAAATTTGAAAAAAACAGTCCTTTTATGTAATAAATTTGGAAGGAAACTATCACCTCTTTTTTTCATCGTGTATACAATAAAAAAATAATAAAAAATTTCAAAGTTTTTTTTATTGCCAAAAAAATAACTTAGAAATAATACCGAAATTTAAAACAGATTTCTTGCATCTCTAATGACGTTAATTTTTTTGATACGTTTACGAACACATGTATTAGATTTTAATATAATAAAAAATTATCACTTTTAAGAAATTCTCTTAAAATAAAGATCTTAAAATGAAAATTTTATCTTTTAAGTAACCTATAAAAAACAATATTCTGACAGTTCAACTTTGAAAGTACGGCGTTTGTACAATAACTTGATTAAACTGATGTTAACTACACAAATAACATGGTCACTACAATAGAAATTATTAAGTAAAATCACAAAATTTTCGATATCCCGCCATAAAACACACCGAGCTGTTTTGTCATCGCGGGCTGTCGCGGGCCGAAGAACTAATGCATAGGCGCGCCAATAATGCCACTTGCGTAGAAAAATTAAAACAACATTGTTTCCTAGTAAATTAAAACCATATACAACGTTGTCACATCTTCAATGCGTTTTAACAGCGTGACCACGTAAGAAACGTTATTGGTAATAAAACGTGTTTTAGTGTATACGAGGTTTATTTATGTTATTGCAATAACACAGTTAATCGGTCGCGCTGTGGTTTTTTTTTAGTAATGCTGGTTAAGTTTTAAAGCTCTTAAAAAAATATCTCTTAAAATATGTTATTCTTGAAAACAATATATGTTATTCTAGACACTCCCCGTGCCGAAATGCAAATTGTATAAAATTCCCACGATAGAAAAAAATCGCAAGATATGCTCAAAAATTATTATAAACACGTTTGTTTCAGTTGTTTTACAATTTATTTGTATGAAAAAAATCACAGTGTTTCTCCAAATGCTGTATGACAACCTTAATATTTTTGCTCTATTTTAAACGAGTCGTGTTTTATTAAACATTTTCACAATTTTCGCACCAATTTCGTCGCTTTAAATACTAGCGCGCTCTTCTAACATTCGTAATTTCATATCTCTCCATTTTCTTCTTTTTGAGCCCGGTTGCGGCGCCGGTTCAAGTATCCAGTTAGTGAAAACATACCATCATATTTGGGTATTTTGTTCCTTTTGAAACAATTCACCACTTCCACCACACGACCACCACCTGATGAATGAATGAATAAAGACTTAACAAAAAAATATATCTACAAGAAATGAAATGAACATAAAAACAAACACAAAGAAAAAAAAACGAAATTCTATAAATTTCAATGATAATTTGCAGGCATCTTAAAATTTAATTATAAATCGTTTGTATTTTTTTATATTAAATCGTTTTTGTAGCTCTAATAATTATAAAACTAGCTGACCCGGTGAACTTCGTACCGCTCAGAATCAATAACTTTTGTGTTAACTTAATTAAATTAAATTTTTCTATTAATTTAAAATGAATTATTAGCTGAATTAAATTCAGTTTTTTTTTAATTTAAAATGAAATCTTTTTTGTTACACTAAAATATTGAATACGTGAATAAACAGTTTCAGCCACCATTGAACCGGTTTAATGTGGCGGTCCATTCATCGCAACTAGGTGGTCTTTCAAAAAATGTTAAAATTAATAAAAACTTAAATAAATTTTCGAATACATCTAACAATAAATGACAACAGTAATAAATACACAACGCTCGCAAAAAATGCGAACGACAGATTGAATGATATTACACTTACGTGTAAAAGTCCACAGGGTAAATTTTGTATCCAAAGCATCGGCGACATACTATATATTTCCGATGGAAGTCGCGGAGATACTGAAAATAGAGAAGCAAGTGTGAATGGGGTGTTTTTTTGCTTTTTAGCGTTAGCTTGGATTTAGATTCTGAAATAATGAAGTGGTCCGATTTTTTATTTAATAAATCGGACCACTTTCACCGATTTCTTTATTTAAAAATTATTAAAAAGGACAGCGCCAACTTAAAATTTATACTTTCTGAACCTCTTCCTTCACATCATTAATAAACTATAAACTACATTTTTGACGGCCTCTGGGCACGATCCTTGGCTACGAATCGGGGGGTCATGGCTTGCCTAGTCGCATTGTATTTGATTGTATAAGAGAGAGGTGGGTACGTACAATGTGTAAGTAGATTACAGGCCTGTCGTTGCGATTGGTCTCTCGAAAGAAGAGTTTAGTTTCGAATGCAGCAGATTTGCATCTTTGTAACACCGCTTTCTAGCTAGTTTCTATGACAAAACTTGATCTACACTTGAAGTAGAGTTTAGTGCTGTTTCCAAGCAGGCCAAAATTAGAATTTGCGACATGAAGCTAATGTGAGCGCGAGCTACAGCCAAAAGCAAAAGTATATTTGCTCAGGAAAGCTCACCGTGTTGACTACTTGTATGAATTTCCTACGTAAATATTAAACATAGTTCGGTGTCTTATTAACTCCTTAATTAGTTTGGCCTACCTTCGTCATTTATTTATGTAACGCCGAGGATTAACGTCAGCTTTAATTTGCTTCAAGTTAGTCAAACACTTACTTCTTGTCGTGGTCGTAATTACTGAGTAATTAATTAACGATGATTGAATTAACGCTCCTGATGAATATTTTGTAAAGCCTACAGAAGCACTTTGGGATATATTTCTATTCAGATGGTCTTTTGATGTGTTTTACAAACAAGCCAAAGGCCTTCAGTAATGTGTTGTAATGAAATATTCCTTTAAATAATGTGTACTAGTTGTCTCAATTAAAAAGATGAAATTATTAAATGTAATCTATATGATTTTTCTATATAAGTAGGCGTATCACTAGGTAAGTCACACAAAACTGCGGAGAAAATAAATCAACTAATAATACACGTTAGGTACTACCACAAGCCTTAAATTACTGCCGAAAATTATCTATGCGCCGTTAAAGTAACTATTTCGCTTGCTTTTTTAATGATTTTTTTTTTAAAAGTGAATTCCGCAATACAGTTCAAAATATTCGAAGTCAGTATGATTCTGGCATCCCTAATTAAAAAAGTTAAAAAAAGGTGCACGAGAAGGGGATGGGGAAGGGGATGTTTGGAAGATATTTGGCTCTTCAGATCTGACCACCATTCACGGCTAAAGCCATTCCAAGCAACGTTATTATGTATTTTGAATGGTGGTCTTTCAACAGGGCCACACAGAGAGTATTTACCACTATTAATGACTTTATTTTATAACCGCTTTACCTACTTTTTAAGGCAATTGTTATTATTTTGTGTACTACCGGCTGCGCCATTATTATTTATGTGAGATTGGTTATTTAGTAAACACTTCTGTTATTATGTATGTAGTGATGATTGATAACAATGATTTTAGGTGACATCTGGTATGTTTAGCTTGGACGATGATTTTATATTTTATTTTTTTCCTTGTTTTACAGTTTTTTAGAGAAAATGTGTCCTTACTGGGGTACCCCGTTCTAAGGACACAAGGATTTGGATGGAGGGACTGCGTGAAAACGCAGTACTGTATATAATGAAGCCTTATCTGTCTCACTATAACATTACTTAAATCAATTTTGTGACTATCTAATCCCATAAGCATGTTAGTTAAAAAAAATTACGTGATTAGATACTCAAATCTTTATATTTGCCGTAAAACTGCTCTTACGAAGATAGGTGTTTTGCGAAATCGGCTGATGTGTTCGTATTCATAATGTGAGCATGTGTGTGCTTTCATAAACTTTGCCAGTAATGGCAATGGTTTCTTCCAATGTAGGTCATTCACTGAGAAGTCACCTGAAGAGTAAGGCGGGATTACATACAGAATGACTATACATAGTTTCAGACTTCACCCGGTAAATAGGAAGTGGGGAGGTGCTGATCAGCTAACAGCTTACAACAAAACTGCAGCCGTAAGACAATGGCCGATATTATGACAGGTATACAAGGAAAAGCAACCACCGAGATAGATGACGTTTTCGGGCTGTTTGGAAAGTAATATTTTTTTATGTGAATACCGCACAAAAGTCCCAACTGCTCCCGTCTGGAGTCGGTCAGTCTACGGCATCCCCTATTGGGGTATGTTGTAAGGCTGAAGGTAGTAGGGATGGGAACGAGTTGGTGTAGAGGGACGTGGGGAATTACTTTTACAAGAGTCCTAAATGCTTTCAACTGGAGCCAGTGAGTCTACAGCATCCCCAATTGGTTGTGAGGCTGCAGGTAGTGGGGAGGGAAAGGAGTTGGGGAAAATGAAGGTTGGGTGGTACTTTTTTTAATGTAAATACCGCACAAGAGTCCCAACTGCTCTAGCATCCGTAATTGGGGTATGTTGTGAGGCTGAAGGTAACGAGGAAGGGAAGGAGTTGGGGAAGAGAGAAGTAGGTAAGTACATATCTATTCAGATCTGGCCACCAAGCACAGCTAATGCCATTTCAAGCGATGTTTTAATACTGAACACGAAGGCACACAAACACAAGGGCGATACTGAGAGTATTTTCAACTTATTTCTTCAAAAAAGTAGTGGGAAGGGGGAGGTAAGGAAGACATATGGGGAAGAAGGAGGTAAGGAAGTACATAGCTATTATATGTGGTCACCAAACATGGCTAAAGTCATTTCAAGCAACATTTCATATCTGAATAGT
Source organism: Limnephilus rhombicus (assembly GCA_929108145.2). Classification (NCBI taxonomy): domain Eukaryota; kingdom Metazoa; phylum Arthropoda; class Insecta; order Trichoptera; family Limnephilidae; genus Limnephilus; species Limnephilus rhombicus. The sequence continues at coordinate 21,291,531 of OV815273.1, read as the reverse complement.
GGTCTTACACCAGGGCGATAAAGAGAGTATCTACCGCTCTGTAAATATGGTACGTATTATTTTTAATTAATTGAATGTGTAATGAAACAAATTAATAAAATAAAATTAATTTGCTCACGCTGGAATTTGAACCGGCCACCTTCGAATTGCTGGTCTAAAGTCTTACCCCTCAATCATGGATGCCGTCATATCTTCTTCCGGCGAAGCTTTAATTATTTTTTCTTACACTGATTAATATTACTAAAGCATTGAGGGTATACATGGAAGGCGCCACTGATTAAATTATCTGTGTAATATGTAATAGATAAGATTACTAGTATAAGAGCGATACCAACTCAGAATGATTTTTGATGTTTGGTTCATATTTTCGTCATCCTGATAATTATCTCAATCATTAATCGCTTAAAATCCATTTCGCAGTCTGTTGAACGATTACAAAATAAATCAAGTATTACCAAAATTCACTAAAAAATCTACTCAACTCGATGTACGATGGATGAATCAATTAATTATTTGTTTCTGTATGAACAGCATATTTAATTTAAATATAGGGTTAAGAGACTTTTGTTTCTACAATTTTCAAACTATCCAATAGCAAACATCTCTATTATTTGATGCGTTCATCATAACTACTGGAGCGACAGCGCAATTTAAAACTTCTTTTTTTTTCAATTTTAAATTTCAAAATATTTTGGTAATCATTTTGAATATTTAACGCCCACATTAAAAACAAAACATAGGTACCTCCGAATTTTAATAGGGACACATACAAACTGAATTTATTTCTATACAGACAATGAATTCACCTATCTTTTGTCGATTATTTCATATTCGAAGGATTTATCTTTTTTTATATTATTATATTATATTTGTAAAAAAATCTTTTTTTTTGACAATTTTTTTTTTGTATTTTTTTTTTTTTATTTGGCATCAAAACATACTTATAACCCCAAATTTTAATCCTCCTACCCCCACCCTTCCATTTTTATTCGCGATTTTAGTATTTTTGTATGAACAAATTTAACAGTCTTTCGTATTTCAAACAGAACGAAATTATTTATGTTTTTGAGTGACAGAGGTGCTACGTCCGCCTCATCGAACTTTCATCCACACATGCGCAAGACATTCACGAGAAGCGCCGCGTCATTTTGATATTACATTCAGCATCATGTTCTCGCGCGGGCAAAAACCATCGAGCTTATTTGTGTTGGTTAAAGACGGACTGACAAAAATTATCGTACACTCAATTGCTCTTCGAAATTCGTATTGATTTTCTTTATTTCACTTTCCTACTTAGGTGTTTTTTTTTCTTTTATCGGCGGTCATTGTCTACATGGGCTCCATTCCTCTTTCTGTCATAGATCCCATCCCCACACACTTACAATACATTCGTTATTTTTAACAACCAAAATATTCACTAGAAATAATTTATTTGGCAGAACAACGTTTCTCGGGTCATCTAGTAAATAAATAAATTCTTTCTGGCACTTTCCCATCTATTACCATTTATGTAACTTTTATATGTACATAAAGGTGCTAAAGAAGTTTCACTTCAACAATATTGTTTCTAACACCTATATAATTTTGTGTTATTTTCATTATTTTGTGTTAATTAACAATATTATCCTAGGTGAGGTTAAAAATTGAAATGAAAACAATTATACAGACCATGTACAAAAACATTAAATAATAATAATTTTATAATTTTAGCAATTTTTTGAGTTATTCAACATTATTGTTTGTCCTAGTTGAGGCTAAAAATTGAAATGTAAACAATTATACCGACCATTTACAGAAATAATAAATAATAATTGTTACATAAAAAATAACGTAACAAGTGAATTATCTGTGTATGGGTACTTTTGGTGTGAAGTTTGTTAACATTCAACATCTTTATATTGGTAGCATTGAAATGTTTATCCTTTGCTCAGTTGGTGATACTGAGGATCTGCACAGAGGGGTTCACTAGGCAGGACTGGCCTTGAGCTCTTCATTCTTTGAGCAGCCACAGGTGACCATGGCCACCGTCGTAATCAAATAGTCGTAGTTCGCCATTATTTTAACAACATGTGAAGATTGATAAATCCGCGCCCATCAGTGGCATCCATTATTGAAGACCATCAGGACAATCATTAAAATCCTGGATCAGCAGCGGAGTACCATGGGAGCACATTATTTCTAAACCACATCCAGCATCTGCAGACGCAGACATCACAAGACCTTCCGACTACACCTGGAGCCAGAGGTGCTCGCAGAGATGCGGCCGAAGATCACCCACCTTGGCCGTCATCAACATAGTCGGCTGGCTGGCAACCGCCCTGGGACGGGACGTCGCTGGGAAACCGCGGGACTGGAGGCCTGTTCGTCGCTCCAGCCTGCCGTTCAGCACATGTCAGCAGCGGAGGGAGCTGACCGCCCATCTCCGAAGGCAGCAAGCATCAGCATGGATCGCCTACAGATGGCATTCACCCGTTCATCAACTCCTCAAGATTAACCGGTACTAACGCTCCATAATATGCCCATTCAGAATTTAGTCTAGCCCTGATTATTGTTTGTACTTAATTAATAAATTAATTTAACTGTGTCAAAGCACTATACTATTTCATTTAAATAACCTATCCTATACAAAGTATTACACAGCCGCCTGCTTAAGGTCCACACTGAGATATAAATTCTAGTAATAATCACACTTGTCTCATGCTTTCCATCTATTATATTCCTAACATTTTAGCTTCCAATGTGAAAGCCAAATATTTTCATAACATAATAATTTTGTGTTATTTTCATTATTTTGTGTTATTCAACATTATTGTTTGTCCTAGGTGAGGCTAAAAATTACGCGGACCACATAAGAAACAATAAATAAATAAACTCTTTCTGGTACTTTCCCATCTATTACCTAGTCTAATGTAATTTTTATATGTATATACAAACACCTACACCTTCCTAACTCGCAATATCATCTCAATATTGAGGAATATTAAATAAGGGTTGTACTTTGTACCTACTAAATCTTGTTATATTTGATAGCTGATTTGGGGATTAGACGCTTATGCAAATATCCATCCCCTCCACTGAATGTAAATTGGGAGGCCACAGAATCGGCCGGGCTAATGGAAGTTTCCCGGTTTCCCTTGAAATAAGCACGTCAAGTGGAATCCAAGTTTATTTTGCGGTTATTCAATTTGGGATATATTTCATCCGACGCCGCGGTTCCACATCTCATGTAAATCAGCGTACCCTTGCCTAGGCTATGGATATCATCTAGTGCTACCTGCAGCTTTCAAGGGAAGGGTGGGGATTCCCAATAGAAGTACCATTGGTGTAGAATATGCGAGGGAGACCTTATTGGTATCTACACATTAAAAATATGCCATTTTGAGGCAATACTATTAACTAGCGCAATCTGCCCCCCACGTTACAATTTTCAAAACTATCGGGATCAATTTTGAATTCGGTGAAACAAATTTTAACCGAGTTTTATTTAATACTCTCGTAGTTTTTTAAAATTATTATCTATTTGTTTATTTATTATTGAAGTGAAAGGTGTGATTTTAAACTCCGTGAAACGAAAAATAGCGACACTAAAAAGAGAAAAACACATACGTCTATAGGATTTAGCCTGCGAGAGAATAAGATAGTACAATCGGTCTCATTTTCGTGCGGTGCTTCCCATCTCTTGCCTACTTTAGTTTACTGAAAGTTTTACTTCTACCGCGTGCGAATTGCACACTCTGTTTTTTTTACTTATTAGGAACATTAAACATTTAAAAGTAAAGCCAATATTCCGTTTGCAAAAATAATTAAACTAATTTTCAACATTTTCTTTAAGGATTAATTCGTAACACTTATGTTCAGAACATATCCGCAATACACGAATTGATTGCGGTTTCAAGGAGCAATACCAAAGATATTCAAATACAGAAGAGATATGCTATGGTGTCCGCGCAACTGTCGCCGGACTACGCGCTAATTAGAGTAGTTTTCATACAAAAAGAATTTGTTCATTTCGTTGTTTTTTTGAAAATGTGCATTAATATTGGTTAACAATTTATTTTGAATAAGGAAAGAATTCGTTCATTTAGTTTAACGTTCGTTTGGTTTATTCGTTAATTATTTGTTCTTTAAGTTTATTTGTTAATTGGTAAACAATATCGGCGACACCCGGAAGCGCAGACCCACATAGTAAAAACAGCAGATAGCACGTCTACAATTGAGCAATACACGACGACGACCTCCGTAGTCCAGTGGGTACGACTCTTGACTCACAATCCGGAGGTCGCGGGTTCAAACCCGGCATGCATTTAAGATGACATAGGCCCCGAGGGAAATTATTTTCCTCAGGGCCTCTTGTGTGGAAATCATGTAAAAAAAAAAATGCGCAAATAAATTTTATTTGATTAATTTGTGTTAATTCACAATTAATTCATTTAAAATAATGTATAGTATATTTGCGGCATGTTCCAGAGTGGAAGATACTATCAGTATCGCCCTGGTGTAAGACCACCATTCAGAATTGAAACGTTGCTTGAAAATGGCTTTAACCGTGTTTGGTGACCAGATCTGAATAGCCAGGTACTTCCCAACCTACCTCTCCCCCACCTCCTTCCCCTCCCCACTACCTTCAGCCTCACAACATACCCCAATTGGGGATGCCATAGTCTCACTGGCTCCAGACGGGAGCAGTTGAGATTCTTGTGTGGTATTCACTGTAAAAAAAAAAAAATACACATCTTTTCTTACGTTCTTTTCTCATTTATCGCAAATCAAGTGATGATTGAAATCTATAAAGAATTAATTTTTCTAACTAGGTTACCAAAAACACATATTTTTCCTTGACAGGGTTAATCTTGTAAGTTATCAATCACTGCAAATGCCTACATAAAGTATATAATATAATATAGGATGGGTAGGGGATACTGAGTTGAAAGGCAACATGGACATATTCAAAAATTGCACGGCATACCTTTGCCGTGTTTGCAGTTCCTCGCCCTGCAAATACCGTAAATTAACGCAAGTGGAAATAAAGTTAATCGGAAATAAACATGAAACGTTTCAAATTATATTAAATGTTCATTTAAGCAATTCTGCAAAAATCTGTTTTATACGAAAATAATTTTTTTTTATCTTACAATATGATTCAGATTAAAAATACATACAATACTGTTTATAAAAAGAAGAATTAGACGGAAAATTGGATCCTTCAAATTAATTACATCCTTTGTTGATTTACTCGTGTGTGTAATTTTCTTTTAAATACTGATCTATGTTTTTAAATTAAACATGGGTATGTCTGTCTGCTATCTTTCCATACCACAATTTATTATCAAAGTAAATCCTAGAAATTCGCTCATTCACTTTGGACTTCATATTCAAAAGATTATTATAATTTCTTACACTTTTGTCTTCGTCGTGGGGTTCTTTGAATCATAACTATTTTATTTTATCTATTTATTGTATTTATTTTTAAATACATTTATTTAAATTCGTTTTTTTGCGAATGAATGAAAACGAATCTTAGAAATAGAAATTAACCCACTACCTGACATCCGATCGAGCTGAAATTCGGCAGATAGACTCGTTGTCGATGACGATATATTGTCTCAACTTTTGGTGGTACTTACGTACACGCACACATTTTTCTGAAATTGTATAACATTATATTTAAAAAATTACAGCAGTTAACAATAAATTACAGCAGTTAATCTCGGTACCATCCAACTAGGATTTGGCTTAGGTGTTAGCGGTGTTCATTCGTTTTAATCAGTCCCTGTGAAGGAAGGTTCAATCCTCGGTCTATTAAAAAATGCACTTAGGCATTTAATTATCATTTTTAAAAGACATTTCATATTCACACACGTTCACATCAGTTAAGAGCCAGTCCCTGGTGGAAAATGTTCAATCTTTAAAAAAACTTGAATTTGGCTACTAACCGGCCCCAGACATGGCGCACCAAGTCGAAAATTGAAAATTGTAATATACATTAAAGATAGTATATTAAAAATATAATACAGTAAAAAGGATGTTTATTTTTATTTTAAGCTTTATGAGTAAAGCTTTATGACTAATATTTAATAAAATGAAGACAATATTAGCAAAAATCAAACGAAAATCTGGAAACAGAAAAATCAGAAAAAGATATTTGCACCTCTGGGACTCGAACCTAGGGCCTTTCGCTTTCCGGGCAAATGCCACTGCGCAGTAGTAGCGCATTTGCCCAGAAAGCGAAATGTCTTGAGTTTGAGTCCCAGAGGTGCACTTTTCTGATTTTTCTGTTTTCAGATTTTCGATTGAGTTTCGCTAATATTGTCTTCATTAATTAAAAAAATGTGTTTTACCGATTAATTTCGTATGTTAGTTAAATTCTTTAAATCTTCTGAACAAATTTATTTACACCTAAAAAAATAACGTGAAAACTTTTTCTACACTACGCTTTTGTACCAAAAGATATTCCGAATTCTGATAATTTCTGACAACCGTTGGCTTCGCACTGATCAGTGTTCGGTATAATAATATAAATATCAGAAGCATAGAATTATGCATACAAGAAAAATAAAGATGTCATTAAATTGAAATATAATTCACAAAGAGATTTGTTACATTATCCTGTATCTATTTTTTATTAGTCTGAGAATACATTAAATTTTATGATTCCTCCCGGTCGTAAATTCCGGAATCTTTTTGGCCACTGAATAAAACACCAATTTTAATGCTCTGTTTCTTCCGCATTCGCTGTCCGACTTTTTCCAGGCGTAAGGAACTCGTATATTACTCCAAATCCTTCACGGGGGAATAGTCCTGAATCAAGGCTTCATAAATCTGGCTGCAGTACGGTGCGCCCGGCTTAAGGGTGCCTGTTTAAGGGCGCGCAAGGAAAAATAATTTGTTTGATGGGTAATGGTAGCCAAAGATCTACTTAATTCCAACCCCGGCAGGGCAGCCGCCTAGGAGAGGAGATTCAAATTAAACGAATGTATTTCTCAAGGGATCAATAATCTACGGTGGAGTTTCTCTATTCCGATATTCACTTGTCGAAATAAAAAGAGTATTACGTTTATTTTTTGTGAACCTGTACCAAATTAATCAAAAACGTACAGAGTTAAAAAAAAACATGTATTAATCACATTCCAGCATTTAAAACTAATACGCAAGCTATGGACTTGCCTTTGGTTCAAACTGAAAAATATGCGGAAGATATTCTGAGACCACCATTCCCCATGAAATACCATTCAAAATTTAAACATTGCTTGAAATGGCTTTAACGGCTTTTGTTGACCAGATCTGAATAGTCAGGTACTTCCCAGTGGCGGTTCGTAAGTTTTCAGTGAGCTGGAGCGCTAAGATTGAAATTTTTTTACGTTATTGACGTTGTTGTGGCAGAAAATGATTTCTTTTTTTTTAATTTCAACTTTTGTATGAAGATCTTCAGGATTCTTTCAGTCAAGGGATGCGCCGCATTCACATACTGAAAGATGTTCATACAAAAATTTGAAATTTAAAAAAATAATAAAATTTATTTTCAGCTACAACAACATCAGTGATACCGTATTTTTCAATCTTGGCACTCTAGCTCACTGAAAACCTTCCTTCCCTACCTTCTTCTTCCCCATTTCCTTTCCCCTCTACTACCATAAGCCTCATATCATGCAACAAAATAGAGTTGCAATTGCCTCAATTTCTTCAGATGATTGGGAGCAGTTGGGACCCTTGCGTGGTATTCACACAAAGGTGTTATTTTCTTTTGATCCTTTATTATATTTAATTTGTATTAAGATTTGATAAATTAACATAATTGATAACGCAGACGCGTCATAACCATCTGTGCGTATGCGTCATTACCACCTTTTGATGCTTTATTATACTTAATTTTTTATTAAGATTTGATAAATTAACATCATTGATAACGCAGTCGCGTCATAATTATCTGTACGTGTTGACGTGTAATAAAACATTGCATTGCTCAGAATGGAAAATACTCTCATTATCGCCTTGGTGTAAGACCACCATTCAAAATTGAAACGTTGCTTGAAATGGCTTTAGCCGAGTTCAATGACTAGATCTGAGTAGCCAGGTACGACCTTCCTTTTCCCCCATCTGTTTCACCTCTCCACTTATCTTCAGTCTCACAACATACCCCATTTGATTTTTCATAGCCTAACATGATCCAGATGGTTGGGAGCATTTGGGACTCTTGTACTGTATTCACGTAAAATGAATTTTATGAAATTTAAATTAAATATATTGATATAATATTCTCATTATTTCTAACCAAAAGTACCTACATTTATAACCACGGTACAACGAAATAATCTTTCACGAGGGTTTTCTCAGGGAGCTAATATTTTATTGCAAACAACAATTGCATGAAAGCCGACCACCATAGAAAGTATCTGATTGCTTACGATTTCATCTGTGAGAACTTCAGTCAGACACAGCCTCCGATACAAGGCTCACAACAAGATAAATCCTTTACACGGGTCCTGTAGCATCCTTTATGTGCCCGCATAATGGAGTGAGTGAAAGAATTCTCATACCACAGTAATTCTTTGAATTTATTGTGTACAAAATTGACTTTGAGGCATACGGGGAAATGATATCTGGAAGCCCTTACAAATAATAATAAAATAGAATAATATAACAGAAACGAAGCACATAAATATTGTAGAGTTTGTTTATGCTCCAAGGAGCCGTATTCTACACTACGGCAAAGCTTTACCTAATTTTACCAAATGTACCCGCAAATATAAAAAAAATATATGATTAAAATCTTAGGTACTAATATTATAAACGCGAAAGTTTGCATGGATGAATGTGGGTTTTTTACTCTTTCACGCAAAAGCTACTGAATGGATTTGAATGAAACTTTACAATAATATAGCTGATACATCAGAATAACATAATATAGGTTATAATTTATAAAGCTAGATAAGAAGGGAATGCGGGTGGGAAACGGGGATGCACGGGAAAGGTGATTCAGGTAGAAACAACGTATTTCTTTAAATATGGCATTGCAACGCATGCCATGCCTAGTATAATATAATAGGATTACATTGAACTTGTTAAAAAAATATTTCCGGATTTTCGTGCGACCGGAATTTTTAATTTATTTTTTATTATTAAAAGAATATTTTACATTTTATAATTTAATTTACTAATGCTGGCCTCACTGGGAGGCTTACCCGTGTAGAGTGTAGAGTCCCCTTGAAATATTAGCGGTGTTATAATTTAATTAACTTTATTAAACCATAAAATAAGCATTAAAGCATGTTGATGGTGAAATTTTAAGTAACACTAGAGGGGTTCCCGGTATGCGTTGCAACGCCGATTAAATAAAGAAATTGTTTCTCCCTGCGTGTCCTTTCCCAATCGTCCTCGATCCCTTTCCACCTTTCCTTTCCCCTCCCGCGTCCACCGCTCCTTCCCCCTCAATTATTCCTCTCCTCCTACCGCTACCCTCCCGCTAAATTCATTAAATACACACATTCTTCAAACTATTCGTGCGCCACCTATTATTTAATAACACCAGAGTTCACCATTATATATAAAAGCCTTCGACGGCGTGCGCACAACAACTCACCAAAGTTTCATTGCAATCAAATAAATAGTACAGGAAATAATTTCATAACGCCAGGGCTCACCATTATATTTAGACACCATCGCGGGCATGTGCACATCAAATCCCCAAAGTTTCATCGCAATCGGATGAGTGCATAAGGGATAAACAAACAATCATTCATTTTTACTCTAATTATATTAAGATTATTAAAATTGCGATAAATTTTTGTCATCCGATGCGCGAACGGAAGACGTCAACAGAAATATTTTTTTATGTCATCTTCTTCTTACCACTGAAGGCAACTTTTCACCAGTCTGGCGATTCTTTACTTTTTTCGACCTGTCTATTGCCGGCATTACACTGGTAGGGACTGAGATTACTCAATCCAAAAAAATTAATCTCGCTGCGACGTCACATCCGAGACGCCATAGATTTGGGACGTTTCAGCGGACCTCGAAAAAAAATTTAATAAAAATAAATATACAGGTATTTGAGTTAGAAGTTCATTATCTTCTTTATTAATCTTAGCTTAGTTAGCTCACAATAAATTAAACTTAAATATAAATGTACAAGATAATCCTAAAATTACCGACCATAACATCATTCAAATTCTAATAAATGACAGAGAAAAATACAACTCCAATAAAGAAACACAAGAAATAACATATAAAAATTACAAAAAATACAATCAACAAATTTTCATTCTGACCTTAGAGACAATTAATTGGAATGAAATAAATCAAATGGAATATAACCAAAAAGCTGACCAGATGATACTAAACTTAAAAAAATCTATTGATGAAGTAGTTCCAGAACAGAAGATACATAAAAGAAATAATAATAAATGGTACACAAAAGAACTACGCAAAAGAAAATCGCATGAAAATCCGTTCAGTAGTTTTTGGGTTTACCGCGAAAAGACAGACTGACAGACGCGCGGAGGGCTTTAATAAATTTATAATATGTAGAGATATTTCAACCAATTTACACCAAACCTTAATTTAAATACCTAAACCTTCCTCATGAATCACTCTGTCTATTGGTGAAAACCGCATGAAAATCCGTTCAGTAGTTTTTGAGTTTATCGCGAACAGACACACAGACAGACGCGGCGGAGGACTTTAATTTATAATAAATATAATATAATATAATATAATATGTAGACATCGTCTAGTGAGACGGGTTACTTACGCCCTTCAAGTGACCCTTCAAGTCATCCAAATATTATTTTTATTATTACTTGTTTTGTATATGATAATATTATATCAATAAACGCCCGGGTTGCCGGCAATTAAATTAATTTCATACTTGTATTGTATTGCAATTATTTCATACTTACATTATATTGTATAAAAATTAACGTTATTTGGCAAATATAATATAAATTTAAGTACATTCAATCACAAACAAAATGCCAATATTTGTGGTTGACATTTTTTCTTAATTTCTTATTAAATTTAATCATATTTTCACTCAGTTATTACATTCGGAATCTATATAAATAAAAATTAAACGACTTCTGAACGACTGCCCCATATTGGGTAATTCTTTTTTTTGTGTTCGTTATTGTCAGGACAAGGTTTGTATAAAACTACTGGTGAGCTATGGCACCATAAAATTTGTATAAAAAAATTGCAATAGGTGGCACGCGAGCTGTTTGAAAACTGAATGTGCCGGGAATTAATGTATGAAATGCTGGAGGGGAACTCGTGTAAGGGAGAGGGGAAGGGAGGGAGTGGAGTGGGGAGAGGGAAGGTGGAGGAGGCGGAGTGGGAACGCAAGAGGGGAAGGGGACGCGGGAGAGGAAGAGGAGGCGGAAGAGGCGGAGGCGAACAATTTCTTTATTAAATAGCAAAGCAACCCATGCCGGGTACCAGCTAGTATTATTATAAAGTTGGACGGCCTGGTACATAATAAATTTTTGGGTGTTTGATTTCTTCCCTTCTGCAAACTGATTGTTTTGAATTTTTCGTCCCGTTTTCATGTATCTCGTGATTATAATGTATTTTTCTTTGCAGTTGCTTAGACATTAAAAAAATGGATCGGAGTACCTATTTACTTATAATTTCACAATAAATAGTAGATATTTAACAAAAGTGAGAGTATATCCGATAACACGAACGCTATTGGCCTCGAGTAATTGCCTAATATTGTCGCATTAAACACACGAACCCATTAGCATACTTCAGTTATGGTGGGGCATCAGCATCAACAATATCTACATCGGGCGGATGTTAATTCAGAATTCACTTACATAATTTAGATGCCATAATGGCAGACGCGCAAATATGAAATGTCGCATTAGGGAAAACGTAGGATGAAAAAAAATAAAGAAATAAAAATGTTCTTCAATATGTTTGAGTTTTAAAATATTTTTCCCATTGTGGCCTTTAGACAGATTTTGTTTTACAACTATCCTTTTAATATTGTATTTGATAATGTTGACTTATTGTATTTTCAATTTTTTTTTAAATAAGTTTTTTGTGGTAATTACGCTAAAATCTATGACGACAATTTTACAAGGATCGTGTCCCATTAGCTTGTACGAAAAAAAAATTCTGGCCCTCGAATTGCTCTAAATCACCTTTTTTTTCGTTCACTATTCTAACGACGCCGACGGCCTCTCTGGTCGAGAGGTCCTCAGGATACTAGCAATTTGAAGATTTCGAGTGTACGACTGCTGCAAGACTACCATTCAGTATTGAAACGTTGCTTGAAATGGCTTGAGCCGTTTTTAGTGACTAGATCTGAATAGCCAGGTACTTCCCCACCTTCATCTTCCCCATCATCGCCCCCTTTCCATTATATTTAGCCGCACCAAGCCATATTCCGATAAAGGATTTTTATTTTATTTTATTCATAAGCGTTATAAACAGTATATTTTTTAATGTAGCTATTACTTTGTGGTTATCCATTATAGAAAAATGAAACAATACAACTTTGTATAAACCACTTATATGATGTGCAAATCCGACCGGTTTCGGAACAAACGTTCCTTCGTCAGGGAAAGCTTATACTAATTTGACAGTTTAGAACAATGTTTTATTATGGTAGGGGTGGAGCCGTTGTTAGTTATGTTATAAAACATTGTTCTAAACTGTCAAATTAGTATAAGCTTTCGAACGTTTGTTCCGAAACCGGTCGGATTTGCACATCATATAAGTGGTTTATAAAAAGTTGTATTGTTATAAACAGTCTTTACAAATTCATATATATGATGGTGATAAGAATACTTACGTCATTGACTAATAAAATAACGACATTCAAATTTAGGACCATAATAGAAAACACAACAATTATTATTTTTTACATAACCTCCACACAGGAGGCCCTAAGGAAAATAATTTCCCCCAGGGCCTACGTCATCTTTGAGGATGCTGTGTGGCGGGTTTTTTTTAAGGAAAGGAAGGAGAGGAGAGTTCTCGGAAGGTAAATGGTTTAAGGGGTGGGTAGGAAATTGGGGTTCAGTGTGTCCTGGTCATCCGCCTCCAAGACCTAGACAAACCTCACCCATGAACCCGGGCACACCTGCTAAATCACCAAACGTAGCGAACCATTTGGGGTAACCTATGGCAGAGGTGTTGGTTATCCAATAAAGGTTCCCGGGGCGGCGGTTCCCATCCCCGCCTTCCAAATTGAAATAATGTAAAATATACCTTATGTAAACAATTCAGATAAAGTGCATCGTCAATCAAATCTACAAAAAGTGCTCCATGAAATTTTACAAGGTTGTGTCATAGTCTCACTAGCTCCAGGCGGTCGGGACCAATTGGGACTCTTGTGCGGTATTAATATTTACAATATCTACTCGATATCTAATCTAATCGACAGAGCTGAGGTTAGAACTTAATTATAATAAATTTAATAATAAAATAAACCATTCTATCATAAATTTAATAATAAAATAAACCATTCTGTCCTGGTACGGGAAACTTTCCTAGTTGGACAGGCAAAGCTTCCTAATATGTGTTTTGTACTTTTGTATCTATCTATAGTAAAATAAAAAAAAAAATAAATAAATAAATTTAAAAAAATAATAATTCAGCTAATTAGAATCAATTGATATCTTATTTTTCTTATTCTATTACTTTTAGTGTTTCTAGTACTTTTTTATTTTTATTTTAAAGAATTTGTTTTGAATATTTAACTTTATATTATTATATACAAAAAGTTCTTTTCACTTTTGTATGTATATACTTTTTTAGTTTTTTTTCTTCACACTGAATGTTAAGTTATAATTTTTAGTTATTTATTTTTTTATTTTTTTCCCTTTACACACGAGTTTTTAACTCTCGTAAAAGTAAATATGCCTAGTTTATAATCATCATCATCTTCTTCCCCTTATCCAATTAGGGTCGGGGACCCATTGCATCGACAAGGCTCCCCCATGCGTCCCTGTCTTGTGCTGATTGTTCGGCCTCTGTCAATGGTAGACCCATCCTCTCCTCACACAGTTTATAATTTGAATTATTATCATGTTAATTTAAGTACCTTTATGATTGTAATAAATAAATTTTAAAAAATCTTGTAAGAGAAAATTTATCCTTGCCCTCGAATTGCTCTGAATATCACTATTCTAAGGTAGGAAAGATAGAAATCTGATTTTAAAACACTATTAGATTTATATGTATCCTTTTACCGAAAGGCAGAAGAGAACAAAATTGTTTTGAATTCTCACAAAAGGTTAAATACATCTAGCAACTACAATTTTGATACATATTTTTTATTATAAGCAATAGTTGTCAGCCTGAAACACTCATTTACATTGAAAAATCTTCGACGGGACTTGAACCCGTGTCCTTCTGATTGCCGGTCGGATGCTCTGACCACTGAGCTATGGCGGCTTATCTAATACCCGCCAAATAATTCAGTATATACTTGTGTTTCATTCAACAATTACTGATTATTATATTTTTCCACCTGAAAACAACCAACTTTATTTTTGTGAGGGAGGTATTGTAAGTACTAAATCTCTCGCTAGGAGGCGTCGCGCGTCGAGACAAATTATGTCTACATTTTTTGGTGGAATCCTTTTATTATTTATTATTTTTAATTTATAAACTAATGTTTAAGACAAGATTTTTATGCATAGCATAAAGGGTAACAATTATTATAAGCAATAATTGTCAGCCTGAAACACTCATTTACATTGAAAAATCTTCCGAGAAAAGATACTTGCCGCCAAGTAAGATTTTTCAATGTAAATGAGTGTTTCAGGCTGACAATTATTGCTTATAATAATTGTTACCCTTTGTGCTATGCATAAAAATCTTGTCTTAAACATTAGTTTATAAATTAAAAATAATAATACATATTTTTTGATCTCTGCATGAAGAATGTCCCTATATGGTTTGTTTTTTGAACAACTCTACAGTTTTTTTTCGAAATTGATGAAATTTTGCAGGCTTGACCTTCAAAATGGAATGGGAGAAAGGTTACTGTTTACGTAAGATATCGTAAAACCAACCCCACCCCATTTACTACTCCATAAAGCGGAATTTTGATATTTCTTGATGAAATTTCCCACTCTTTCTATCAAAATATGAGGAAAATTACAATCCGCATCTGATTAAGAAGAACTTTTCAATTTGGGAGGCAGGAGTGGGTACCGCCGTCCCGGGAACATTTATTGGATAACCAACACCTCTGCCATAGGTCACCCCAAGTGGTTCGCTACGTTTGGTGATTTAGCAGGGGTGCCCGGGTTTATAGGGTGAGGTTTGTCTAGGTCTTGGAGGCGGATGACCAAGACACACTGAACCCCAGATTCCTACCCACCCCTTAAACCCTTTTCCTTCCCAGAACTCTCCTCTCCTTCCTTTCCTTAAAAAAACCTACACACAGCATCCCCAAAGATGTGCCTCCTGTGTGGAGCTCATGTAAAAAAAAAAATTGTAAAATCCGGGCATCGCTGGGAACTTCTGCTTAATTTATTTACAAATTTATAAAAAGTATGAATTACAAGGTTTTTTTTAAACAAGGATTATTTACTAGGAATCGTCAATGGGTATATTATTGACCGGTCAGGGTCGGAGTTGGCATCGCGTTTGGGTCCCACCGGGCGTCGCAGAATTCGTCCCCTAAACTGGCCACGTTCTCTTCTCTTAATCGCGACACAAGTACATTTTCAGCTTAATGTGGTGGTTGTAGGAGATTTTCAAATATTCTCATATTATATGTAACCCAGGAATGTTTGCCTTTCTATATATGTATATTCTTTTTATCTCTATTTAACTTTATAATAATAAAACAGTTTTTTTTGTACCATGTACTGTTATGTTACGTAATACATAAATATTTTGATTGAACGTTCATTGTTTTGCTGCTACTTTCAATTTATATATTCTCTGAGTAAAAGTATTCGAGATATGAGCCACTTGAAGGTCGAAATTTAAATTAATATCCATGCAAAGTATGAACGAATTTCATGTTCTTGGAAGGGCTAAATATTTTCGGGTTACAGAGCCGAGGTTTTTATAAGTTGGTAATAATTTAATAAAAAAATCGCTATGTAATATATTATAGTAAGTTCATGGACCGGACGATGATAATTATGGTTATTTGTTGTTCGAAGATAAATTTCGATATTATTTTTGTAAAAATCTAGTCTCAAAGACTTATCTTTGTAGTCGGTGGGGTCGCCACTGTAGATATCGACTCCATGACGGTTGATCCCCGACAGTTGGCCCCCCGACATACTAATATACAATATGCGGTCGTTTCAAGGAAAATACAGCAACATTTATTGTAATTATTTAAAAAAATTTTTTGGCTAGCTATTTATTTTAAAACAATGTTATATGACCATAGATGTCGCAAATCTGAACTTCGCAGACCATTTTAGAACGATGTTAAAAATAAATTTAAAAAAAATTTTTTCACCCGGAATTTTTAATCAACTGTTTTTTTTTTACTTGAGCTCCACACAGGAGGCCCTGAGGAAAATAATTTCCCTGAGGGCCTATGTCATCTTTGGGGATGCTGTGTGGAGGGGTTTTTTAGGGAAAGGAAGGAAAGGAGAGTTCTGAGAAGGAAAGGGGTTTAAGGGGTGGGTAGGAATCTGGGGTTCAGTGTGTCCTGGTCATCCACCTCCAAGACCTAGACAAACCTCATCCCATGAACCCGGGCACCTCTGCTAAATCACCAAACGTACCGAACCACTTACCTATGGCAGAGGTGTTGGTTATCCAATAAAGATTCCCGGGGCGGCGGTACCCATTCCCGTTTACGGTTAAAATTAAGTCCGTTTTTTCATAGATATTGTACTTTCCATTATCAAGTGTACCACAGATAGTATGCAAAATTCGAAAATGTTCTATGTTGACTCGAATTAGTACCCCTCACGGCAGTTTCAAAGTAATAAACACGCTGGATTCGCGTGCTTGTAAACTTTACGATTTTTTCATATATTTTTTTTAAATGCTACAAATATTAGATGAAAGTAAAATACAGGTTAATTCATTGGCTTTATAGCACTATAATAAGTTTTTATATATCCATGTTAAAATTAGAAGATAAGATTTTTTAATTTTGGCGAAAAAAAAAAAAAAAAGATCTTATGGGAAATCTAGAGCAATCTAGGCAACTTTGTTTATTTAGCGTAGTCGCTCCAGTGGTTAAAGGTATTTTGAATGGGATTTAGGTAAATAAAGCACAACAATTAATAATTATAATTTCGCGGAGCCAGATGACGGGAGATCAACTTTCGGGTCACCGTAGATACCATGTATGATAGCGCATAATAAATCCCTAATCTTAGTCTTTGCTGGGACAATATTTTATTTGCAACATTTTAATAATATTTTACCTCAAGTACAAAAATTTATCACATAAAATCATTACACACCAGTAGAGAAAAAAATTAGGTTGACTAAAAATAATTATTTAAGATGGAAAACAATCCAACATTAGAGTAAACGCCTTCGTTGAAAATAAAGTAGTTTCAGATAATCACAAAAGTCGGGCCAGGATTTTATGCAGAATATTTAAACGAAATAAGCAAAGATGGCTATTGTATAAAGTCTTTATGGTACATAATCTTCAATCTAAAATAATTATTCTATTAACATAACATTTTATTTTTACAGCAACGCTTTCATTAAATAGATATTTGGCTGAATATCTAATGGACAACAGTATAAAATATAAAACAATGGGTCGGTCCCTTTTTATCGCGGTACCCTTTTATTTGATATTCCCTAAATTCTCTACTAGGTACTTAGGGCGGGTGTATGGGCCTTTAGAATTGTTCATTACAACCCTCATCCAGTTTTTATTACCATAAAGAAATGCCCTTGGGAACTGTGAGCGCATTCCAGCGGCGGACGCTGGATGTTTTAGAGACTGTTGTGTGTCCTATTTTTTAACAATGTAGTCGGTGGGCAGTAGTTTGATAAGCAGTTTTAAAAACCGTTTATTTTATGAACATTGTGCGATATTGTGCCTTCGGGAGAGGGATCGCAATTTCATCCGCCTTTCAGAATTATATTTATATATATATATATATATATATCAACAATATATTTTTTAATCAAACAGAAATTGTGGTAGAATGGATACACTTTTAAAAATGATAAGTTTATCAGGCTATGGCGTGGCCCACAATCTAATTTCGTATGCAGGGAAGCCGAATGGAAAAAAAAGAAAGACTTGGAAGCTTCGTTTTCTGAATAAATAATGTCGTTTTTAGCATCTTTTCGGTTCTATTTTGTGATATCTCACCAAAAGTGTACTGAACATAATTTTACTAATTTTACTAACACTAGAACAAAAGCTGCAGTTCCTGTGAATTAGCGATGTGCACTTTCAACTGGAGTGGACTCTTGAACTCGGGTTCTTCGCGGGAAGCGAATCCAAATTTCAAATCGACTACTCCAGAGAGTAAGGACTCGGACCCAATCCCGGAACTCGGAGCCGGAATCCGTATGCTTCCACCGGCGTCCCCGTGTTCACGGTCCGAGCCACTCGCTAGTTAGTAGCAGGTCCCGGACTCGAGTTCGACTCCGGCCGAACTCGTGTGTCCCGGTAGACGCAACAGCATCCAGTATGTAGCCCAACAACATACAACCAAGAACTTGGTCCCGGGACCTGCTCCTAGAACTCGAGCACTTTTAAAAGGAAGATGACCCATCACGTCTCGAAGGCCTCCGGAAAAATGCAGAACTTACCCTTAAATACCGGTCTATAACGTTTGTTTCCAAGTTGGACTATGAACCTACTAGGTACCTTTGGCCGCCGATGCTTAGGTAAATCTTGAATGATGATCAATTTTCCATAATTATTGTCAAGCAAGGCAGAACGGACCCCACTCATTAACCAACAACTCTCATATTTATAAGTTGGAACACAATCATAATCATGCAATACCAAATCACATTTAATTGACCCTTTTTTCATTTTTATATTTCGTGTCCCGCGAATCCTGTCAAGATGGTAGCCGTGTTTGATAGTACTTTTTTTCTGCCAGAGCGCCTGAATAATCAAGATACGAGTAATTATTACTAGTTTTACAGAACTTCTAGTCATAATTAACCTAAAAACCAAAATTTAAAACACAAAACTATTTGTACATCTTGAATTGAAATATGTAAATGTTGGCTTTTACGATTTGCATTTTTCATAGACTTTAGTGGTCTTTTTGCATGAATACATAAATTATAAAAACTAAAAGGATCTATTGCATACCGGATCAATAGTTTCAACCATAGTTAATTCCACTGTCCGCCACTGTGGTCCCAGCGCACATCGGCGGAGCGTTGAACGCGGAAACAAAGAGACGTTATCAGAGAGGCTCTTAAATCGGTCTGACTGACAAATTGTCGTGATTGGCTCGCGGGCCGCGGCCGTATCTGCCTTTCCGACTAATTGCGCCATAAACAACAAATTAAATCATCCCTTATCCCCAGATAATTCCGAATGCATTTTATGTTAATATTACTAACATTGTGTAAACAATAACCGTGATTTGTAGTGACTGCATAGATTTTTACGAATTTACGACAAATGTCTGTAGGTACATCATTTTAATTAAAGTATCGTCGTGGGGAAGGTACTATGCCAGTCATTCCGAAATTAGTTTTTTTTTTACATAATCCAGCGGAATTAGAAATGTTGTACAGCCACGAGACCCAGATAGATTAGCCAAGAAAAAAATGCCTAGGGATTGAAATGTAGTTTTTTTGCGATAATTGCGGTAACCGCAATTACGCATTTCTTCAGACTTTATCAGAAACGTGATTAATGTTTAATTTCAAGAAGTGGTTTTACCTGAATTCATCTAATTCTTACAAATTTTATCACTTGAATTCCATGCTACGAGGTGATTGTTTTCTTCGAAAATGTATATTTATTATATCTCAATTGCTTCCGTCTGGGGCCATCTTCACTATGGCATCCCCAATTGGAGTGTGTTTTGAGAAGGTGGCGGAAACGGGAAGTAGATGGGAAAGAGGAAGGTGGGGAAGTACCTGGCTATTTAGGTCCAGTCACCAAACAAGGCTAAAGTCATTTCAAGTAATGTTTGAATTTTTAACGGTGGTCTTACACCAGTGCGATTCTGAGAGTTTCTTCCACTCTCAGAGTGCCGCAAATATACTACATATTATTTTAAATGAATAAATTGTGAAATAACACAAATTAATCAAATGAAATTTATTTGCCACGCCGGGATTCGATCCCGCGACCTTCGGAGTGCGAGTCTACGCGGGCCGTCAAATACTGTATAAATGAATAGTACTGTACAAATACTGTGATATTTAATACATTATTTTTAATAAAAAATTGTGAAACGATACAAATTAATCAAATAAAATTAATTTGCGCACGACGGTATTTGAACCAGAGACACTCGACTAGCTAGTCTTGCATTCGTCAATAGTTCAAATGATTCAACGTTATGTCCAAAAGTTGTATCTGCCAAGCTACTAACGCTAATATTATGTTATAAAATGATTTTCCAGAACTCATTCTCATATTTTACATGAATACAATTTAAATAATGTTAAATTAACACCAGTATTACAAATTCGCGACTTGGGAGTTATATTCGATTCCAACTTAACATTCACAGCACATGTGATATAACTAATAAGGCTTTAAAGATTCTTGGCTTCCTTTGTAGAACCCTAACTGATTTTAAGTCCATGGATTGCATGAAAACATTCTACATTTCATTAGTTAGATGTCAAGTAGAATATAATTCACCTATTTGGTCCCCTTTCTATAAAGTACACTCTAACAAAATAGAACGTCTTCAACACAAATTTCTTAGATACTTAAATTTCAAACTCAAAATTCCAATAGAAAACATTAATTATTTAAGTTTAATGAATCGACTAAATTTAATTACGCTGTCTGACAGAAGAATCATTTCAGACCTAATTTTATTGTACAGAGTTATGAACAACCTAATTGACAGCCCTGCCATCGTTTCTAGTATTAAACTCCATGTACCGACAAGGAATACTAGACAAAATATAACATTCTTTTGCAACACATACACAGCCAACTATCAATCACACTCACTTACCAATAGGATGCATGATTTAGGCAACAAGTTTGGTGGTATTGTAGATATATTCGCTGATTACCTTTACATTCTAAAATGCAATTTAAACCAACACTTTGTGGAATGGTAATGTTTTATATTATATTTTGTTCTATGTTATTGTTAAATATTACATTGTTTAAAATATTTCACGGTTTTACTCAAGAATATACAAGAGGTTTTTCTTTAAAAACTACTTGTAAATTCTTAAAAGTTTTTTCACTTTTATAACTTTTGGTATAAATTCTATGTATGTGTAATCCTCGATATCTTAAATAATATTTTATAATCTATGTTAAAGCCCCTACGGGCGTATAACAACAATAAATAAATAAATAAATAAAGAACATTTTCCAAAAGATTTTTAATGAAATTGCCTTGTATAAAAAATACAGTACAATTATCATCAACTTTTTACTAAAGTAACAACATCATTGTAAAAAAGCGCTCCACTTCAATGATAATAATATTTCATTCATTCAAATTAGCATGCTTGCCGAATAAACGTACTCACCGAAAGATATTTGCTCGTAAGTCAGACGTACGTCGCACAATCACTGCGGGAATAACCGTCTGACGTACCCCTAATAGCTCCACCCTTACAGAAGATTATAGTTCATGATTCAACACGACGACTCTTCTCGTGTGACATAAATCATTATATCTACCTACCAACCAAACAAAGTGTCGTGCCACTGTCATCTCCTAGATTATTAAAGATAATAACAGAAAAAGTTAAAGTGATCGATCCGTAAATTGCTGAAGTTACTAAATTCAATATCGCGCATCGACTGTGCCTATTTCCAATTCAAATTAGTGTATTTTTTCGGATTTATCAGCCGTTGAAAATCTCATTCACAGTGACTAAACGAAGAATATAAACATTCATAAAAATCTCTGAAACCCAAGTGAAAATTTAACTAACAACAGTGAAGTAGTGTATATACCACTACAGTGGAATACTCAACACAAAAAACAGTGTCTAAATTGTCCGATTAATAAAAATATAAACGTTATAAAGTTCGATACGGATCTCCGCTATTCATTTGACAACAAACAAACAAGTCAAGAAAGTTAGCCCTATTGCGGACTTTACAGCAGACAGGCGCATAACACTGAAAATAATTCTCATAAAAATTTAATAAGTCATACCTCTAAATTCAACATGAGTGAGTGCCGTGCCTGCCCAGAAAACATTCTCTCCGACGATTCTATGTTCGTTTGCTCAAAGTGCAAAGGGACATATCACCTCCACTGTGGTGGCGTGACAGAGAACACACATCGCCGCCTCACCAAAGAACGTCGCGCTCAGCAAAAATGCAAGCAGTGCATCAACTCGATGACGGGCAGTGATGGCAAACCATTGGAAGTACTATCCAATAAACAAAACAAGGATACCATAAAAAACTCGACCGATTTGAGTGTATATAACTCAAACGAGCTCCTTCAATCTCAAAATTCTATTATTAAACAAAATAATAAAATTCTGGAAACGATATCGAATATGAGTAAGCAATATGAAGATATACTCATAAGAGTTCATAATCTTGAAAAACAAAATGAAGAGCTAAAAAATAAAAACACTAAACTTGAAACCCGAATTGAATTTTTGGAAGGGCAAATGGATAGTATAGACCGTGCAAATAGGTCTAAAAACATTGAAGTTCGGGGAATCCCTGAACTAATGGGTGAGAACTTAAAAAATGTGTTCTATAACATTCATCAAACTACAAAGTCTAATGTTAATATAAACGAAGTTGAAGCAGCTTACCGAATTTCTCAAATAACTAATAAGGAACCTAAACCCATCATCTTCAAATTCAAAACTAACATGGACCGTGACCAATTTCTTTCCGATGTCAAAACCTACAACAAGCAAGCATCCAGTCCAGCCGAAAAATTAAATACACAACAACTGGGGATTGCTGGCACTAGCTCGAAAGTCTACGTTTCCGAACACCTGACTTTTCGAGCCAAACATCTATGGTACCTGGCCCGTAAGGCAACAAGAGACAACAAATTTAAATACGCGTGGATTAAACAAGGACGTATATACTTGCGTGAGGATTTCGGAACGCCTGCAATACTCGTCAGTGAAACAAACAAAGATCGATTATTGTTATCATTACCCGAAATGCCATCAACAAACTAAATATAATGAACATCTGTTTGATAATATTAATATCCTCAACTATTATTTCTTTCTACATAATATTTACCCTCGTAACATGATCATTTATAAAATCAATATTACTCCAATGACTACCTCTTTGGAGCGAAATTCTTTTAATTTAATTCTTCATATTTTTGGCAAGCTTATGGATGTATGTCTCTCATTTTTAATTTTCTGTATACCACAATACTTTATGTTTTATTTTATTTATATGCTTATGTTTTATAATCTTTTTAAGGGTATGTTTTATTTTCTTTATATGCTTATGTTTATAATTTATATGCTTATGTTATACATTCGCAGCAACTATGAGTACATTTTATACACCTATGCTTGTATTATAAATACTTTGTATGCTTATGTTAAATATCCACAACAACTTAATCCTTTTATCACTGGTATATTTTATATGCTTATGCTTATGTTTTATTTTCTTTGTATGCTTATGTTTTATAATCTTTTTAAGCTTATGTTTTATTTTCTTTTCGAACTTACATTCTATATTCTTTACGTGCTTATGTTTATAATTTATATGCTTATGTTATACATCCGCAGCGACTATAAGTACATTTTATACACCTATGCTTATATTATAAATACTTTATATGCTTATGTTAAATATTCGCAACAACTAAATCCTTATACCACTTATATACTTTTTATGCTAATGCTGATGTTTTATACTGTTTATAAGCTTATGTTTTATTTACAGTTTATTTTTTACATGCTTATATTTTATATTCTATATACGCTCGTATTATATATTATCTATACGCTTATACTATATTTTCGCAACAACTATTTGTATACCTTATATATCTATGTTTGTATTACATATACTATATATTCTTATATTATAAATTCACAACAACGAAATTCTTATTTCACAAAGCTTACACTATATGCTTATGTCATATATTCATTATGTGCTTATATTATATATTCACAACAACTTTATTTACAGTTTATATATTTATGCATATGTTATATATTTATATCAACTAAATCTTTATCTCATAAACGTACTAATGTCACTACAACTTGGTTGTTAATAATTTATGCGAAACAAAAAACCAGAAAATGGAAGACATAGCAGATTTAATAGATAACACAACACCAATCCCATGTATATCTACCAATGATTCCGAAGTAGTACGTCAACTATTATTTAATTCAACCCTTTCGATATTCTCTATGAACATAAGAAGTATAAACAAAAATTTTGATGAACTCCTAATTCTCCTCACTGACCTTGTCTCAGATTTTGATATAATTGTCTTGAGTGAATGCTGGATTCAAGAAAATTTCATCCCTAAAACGATAAGAAACTACAATCACTATAATACTCTACACAACCAAACTCAGAACGATGGAGTCATTGTATACATTAAAAATCACATCTCACACTCAGTAAAAGAGATCAAAATTAAATATGCAAACTGTCTACAAATTCAACTTGATAATCATATAACACTTCTTACAATGTACAGATCTCCGAATACACATAATATAACCCCATTCATACATTCACTGCATGAAATTTTATCAAACATTGAACGCTGCCAAAACACCCTTATAATTGGTGATCTTAACATAAATATAATTAATAAAATGCACCCTCAAGCAAATGATTACCTAAACGCACTAACTTTATTAGGATATTTTCCAGCCGTTACAGCACCAACTAGAGAATCAGATTCAAACACTAGCAGTTGTATAGATCATGTATTTGTTAAGAGTGAACTAGACACCAAATCCATTGTCTATCAATCAACTGTTACAGATCACTATTCAATCATCACTTCTCTCTCGCATAAAAATCACAAATCACCACAAAATACTTCCCCCCAAGAAAAGATCTCATATGAAACTCTCCTAAACAATGTCTCTAAAGAAAACTGGGAACTTATCTATTCTTGTACCGACGTCACCTCTGCATGTGAATTATTTATAAATACCTTACGTAACCACTTAACCGATGCTACATCATACACAAAAAGTAAAAAAAAACGATCTGACACAAAACTCAAACCATGGATCACTGCAGGAATTCTCTACTGTATCAGAAAGCGCGATAAGATTCATAACTTCTGTAGAAAAAATCCCCACGATTATGCATCTCTCTTATTCTACAAACGTTATAGAAATAACTGCAAAAAAATAATTGACAGTGTTAAAAGAGATTACTACCATAAACAAATCAGTGAAGCTAACGGTGATAATAAAAAAATTTGGAATATCGTTAAAGATATAGCCAATATTAATAAAACCAATACACCCATTGTTAAGATTAACATCGAAGACCAAATATTACATGTCAATTCCGACCCCGAAAAAATTTCCGACCATTTCAATCAATTTTTCTCCAATATTGGATCTAACTTAGCAAAAAATATTTTAGACAGACACAACGTCTCAGACAAAGATCTTGCAAACAATATACCCCTCACTAATCTTAGCTATAACCCTTTCCACTTCACTCCCACTACTGACGCAGAAATTTTAGAACTAATCTCATCCCTTAAAAACAGTAACTCTGTAGGTATAGATCACATTTCAACAAAAATCATCAAACATATCCAAAAATATATAGCCTCACCTCTGAAACATATAATCAATCTAAGCTTTAAAACTGGTGTATTTCCTAACTCCTTAAAACAGGCCACAATAATCCCAATATTCAAATCAGGAGACAAACTATCTGTAAATAACTATCGACCGATATCTTTACTTAGCACAATATCTAAAATCATAGAAAAAGCGGTGAAGAATAGACGCTACAAGTTCCTTGAAGATAACAAAATATTATCGGACAACCAATATGGTTTCCGCAAAGGTAGGAGTACCTCAGATGCAATAGCCGCCCTCACAAAAATAGTTTCCTTTAATCTCGACCTTGGTCGAAAACCGCTTGCTGTTTTCCTCGATCTCTCAAAAGCATTTGATACGGTCTCTCATCCCTTACTGCTTAAAAAACTTCAACAGATCGGAATAACTGGGATACCCTACACATGGTTCGAAAACTACCTAACAAACCGAACTCAACAAACTCTTATCCACTCTGACAAAATAAATAAAAGCAAAAAATTATCCATGTCTTACGGTGTACCGCAAGGCAGTGTACTAGGACCAATCCTATTTCTTTTATACATCAACACACTATGTACCATGGATATTGGAGGTAAGATATTATCATTTGCTGACGATACAGTCTTAATATTCGAAGATGAAACATGGCAAGCAGTTATAAACAAAACTAATAATGGCCTAATAAAAGTGAGGCATTGGCTTGACACAAATCTCCTTACACTCAATATTGACAAAACACAATATATGACGTTTTCCATACGCAAACATAATTTTCCCATCAACTGCCCTAAACCAATAATTCACTCGTGTTCACTAAACATGCACCCACACCCACCCGGAACCCCACCGATTGCCAATACATATAAATCTATAAAGTTTTTTTTAATGACATTACGTTATCTACCTTGCATAAATTCTTTTTTTTAACCTAGCTTTCTACAGTGGTATGTAACAAATACAGAAATCATGATCGGTATCGGTTAATTTCAGGAGTCAGTGTTTTTCGTTTCTTTTACAAATGCAAAAATATCTAATAAATATCATTGTGTAATCTACCTTGTGTAGATTGCTTTTTTTTACATACCTACATCTAAAGGAATGCATTTATTTCAAACCAATTTTCGACGCATGTGTGGCGAGGTTTATTGGATAACCAACATCTCTGCCATAGGTCACCCCAAGAGGTTTGCTACCTTTGGTAACTTAGCAGGGGTGCCCGGGCTCATGGGATGAGGTTTGTCCAGATCTTGGCGGCGTATTTATCTACCCACATGCTGCGTGTCGGCCCGAATTGAGAGAGACTGTTTAAGGGAGGCCTTTTGACCTTTCCAGCTGGACTCTCTCGACCCATCGCCTTGTACCGTAGTTGGAGGGATGGATTCATATGTTCGTAAATCCTGGACACACTGACTCCCAGATTCCCACCGCTCATACCTTATTCCTTCCCAGATTTGCCTATCCTTTCCTTCCTTAAAAAAACTCTCCACACAGCATCCCCTAAGATGAAATAGGCCTTGAGAGAAATTATATTCCTCAGGGCCTGAATGGAGCTAAATGTAAAAAAAAATGTTCCAATTCGCCAAAAAACATCTCTTAAATATTTTTTTTTCGTTTATTCTAAATCTAACCTTAGCCCCAAAAAATGGGCAGTACGTCTGGGAAATTTTCGTATTTTAACTTAGCAATCTTTAGAGCACAGTCGTCAGGTGGGTAAGCTGTCTTTATTCTATCGGAATTTCAATTGAAGATCCTTCGAAGAACTAGCGTCATTGATCTGTTAGGAATCGGTGCACCAGTGCCAGTTCTCATTTGTACAAGGCTGACTTTTGTCTCATAAGAACGGGACTTTCCAATAAATTGTCTGTTGAATAATGACCGGTAACTGTATTTCCTTCCTCTCCTCAAAAACCTTCTCTCGTTATGTAGAATATTTAATTCCATTGATGAACACACACTTAAACTTTATTCGTTATTTTTTCTACATGTATTCCATTATCATACATCTTCTATTCTTAAAACTCCTGTTTCGTGTCATTAACTGTCTTCTTGGCATATTTAAGTCTATCAACAAGCGAATCCAACACTCGAAATTTACAATTCACGTTTATCTTGGAGAACTCACATGTAGATCCAAACCTTTCCCCATTCAGAAGCGAGTTGAAAACTCGGGAAAACTCGGGAAAAAAGTTGTCGCCGGAAGCATCCGTGTTCACTCATTTGAATATTTAAATCCTGCGTAAAATATTACGATATGTCAAACCCGACGTCAAATTCGGCGTACCACAGAGTCCTTAATTGAGTCACGGCAACTTGTTGTGACTTTCTGTATTTGTGTTTCAATTTTATCTCGAAAGGCTTTTGGAAATCATCTGAGCGAACGAGATTTTGTCAAGATTATTAATTATGCATGTAGGGTGAAAATTTTCGAAATTCTATCAGCTCAATTGTGGTGACTGAGAAAAATTTAATAATGTAAATGCGTTAAGGTACTTACATATATATTCTCAGCCGGTAAAGTTAATTTTGGAAACGTCAACCAATCGTAAAGAATAAAAACTTTTATCGAAAACGTCAATAAACCGCGGCGGGAATAGAAATCACATCACTGAATTTAAACTGAATTTGAATTTAAGTTGACAAAAGCAATTTAAAATAAAAATATAACCGACGTAAAGTAATTATTATTCAGCACTAAGCAAATTTACACATCCGTAGTTATAAAACTGATTAAACCCGTAATGTTTGGTTCACTAAATACGTAGATCATCTCTTGAAATCCTTTAACATTAGCATCGTTATTTGTACTACAACTACATGAAAAATCTCGTAAAACATTAATAACCATTTCTTCACTTCAGTAAATCTTATAATATATATAAAACAAAGTTGGGTTAGTTACACCATTTATAACTCAAGAACGGATGGACCGATTTTTATTATATTTGATTTGTTGGATTTGTCTCCGCCCCGAATACCAGAATAGCTAACATCGGAAAAATTCACGAAAAAAAAATTATGAAGAAAATTTTTTCCCTCATACATTTTGTATTGAACGAATTCTCATTTTCGAAAAAGCTGCAGGAATATTGTGATAAGTACATAAGTATTATATTGAATACTGAGTGAATTCCGAAAATTCAAAAATATCATATTTCAATGCGCTAATTGTTTTGCTTTTGTTCTTAAACATTTAATTGCGCCCCTCTTCACTAAATGTCAGACGAAAATGGGACAAACGGTGAACGTATGTCTGCACCCCTCCAAAGGAAAAATACAATCTTTATTAATATTATAAATGCAAAAGTGCGCGAATTTGTTTGTACGCAATCACGCCTAAACCACTAAAAGGATTTTAAAATTTCTTTCACCAATAGAAAGCTACATTATATGCGATTGAAATAGGCTGTATATAATGGTAAACGGGGGAAGGAAACCAGGTTCAGGGGGGAGGGGAACTCGGGAGGGGGGTTCCCGGGACGGGGGAAGGGGGGGAGTGGAGTGGGGAGAAGGGAGGTGGAGGAGGCAGAGTGGGAACGCGAGAGGGGAAGGGGACGCTAGAGAGAATTGAGAAGCGGAAGGGGAACGGGACGAATGGGAAAGGACACGCAGGGAGAAACAATTTCTTTATTAAATATTTATAAAAATGGAGATCACACCGTAATAAATAATTATAGGCCTATTTCATTATTACCCGCATTAGAAAAAATCTTAGAAAAATATATATCGATAAATATTTAAATAAATTGGGCATTATTAATGAACGTCAGTATGGCTTCCAAAAAAAAAGCTGTGATAAATTGCTCGAATTTTTTTTCTTATTACATAAATTCACAGCATAACTCTAGAAAACATATACTGGTATTATTTATTGATTTCTCAAAAGCTTTCGATACACTCATCCACACACAATTAATCAAGGTACTTGAAATCATAGGAATCCGTGGTAAACTACCATCATTTTTCAAAAACTCTTTAACAAATAGAAAAATATATGTAAATATTTTGAATGAAATGAGTAATTTTAGATTTATCAAATCAGGAGTACCGCAAGGGTCAATTTTAGGCCCTAAATTATACATTATATATGTTATTGCCTTGTCTAACCTTTTTAAAATAGCCCGTAGATTCATTTTTGCAGATGATACTGCACTAGTTGTATCAAATAATAACCCTGAAATAGGTATTAAAGAATTACAAAGAGACTTTAACGAACTACTCAAATGGTCTCATGATGTAGGACTAAGAATTAATGTCAAAAAACTAAACGTATGTATATGAGATCACCGAGCTTGAAAATGTGGAATTTACTTAAAATAATTGCACATAATTTTGAATGTATACGTAGAAAAATTGATAATATTTGATACTGTGAAAAAATTGACTTTACAAATGAATATACTTATCTTGGCATAATTGTAGATAATAACTTTAAATGGGATAAACAAGTGATCGAAATTTGTAACCAGCTCCGAGGTTTGGCGAATAATTTTTAAAAATTTAAATTTTTGTTGCCTCGATGCACTCTCAAATTTATATACCATTCTATGGTCGAATCCATACTTGGATATGGAATTCGAACTTGGGGATACTCGAGCATAATTAATATTAAATACATAAAAAATTTACAAACTGCTATGATAAAAAAAATTGTTAAACCTAGCATTTTCAAACAAAGAAACAACATAAAATTACTGAATGGGTCTAAGGGCCTACTTCCAATTAAAGGGCTTCTCTGGTACATTGTAATTATGGATAATTCGGGAGAAAGTGCATATAAAAAGTCATACAACAAGATTTATCGAAAACAAAGGCCTAAAAATACAACGAATATCAAATACGCAGTAGCAGGTAGCAGAACGCTCGAATATATGATTCCTTTGATTTATAACATATTGAATCAAAACATTAATTTAAAAAATAATGAGGAACCCTGCCATAAACTGACAAAAAGTGGTTAATAAATGAACAACATATTTATCAATGCAATAATTAAAAACACATTCATTGCATTAATAAAATGGTGCCACAAAGTGAATTTGCAAAATTTGAAGAAACATATTTATCTATCCTAAATCTTATATTAGGTATTAATATTGTAACTTAAGCTAATGTGTGTTATGTAATAATATTAAACGGAACCTACAGACAAACTGATCTGTCACAGCTTGTGACAGATCAGGACTACCCATATCTTATATTGTATGAGATGTAATTATATTCAATTTAATAAATAATAAAAAAAAAAATGGCATAGCAACGCATGCCGGGTACCAGCAAGTTTTAAATAAAGTAATGAACCACTATAATTTGATATTCATGAAAAATAAACATCAACTAATGGTAACAACCGTTGAAAAGTGGAAATCGTAGTGAATCGTGATGATCTAATGACAAACTAAAGCGGGTTAAATATTAGTGCTTTAAGAGCTTTGATTTCTTCGAATTTTCTGAAAAATGTGTACATTTCCGCGTATGTGTGCATGATTTCCCTAAGCAGTTGACAGAACGCATTGTCGTAGACAAAGAGCCTATCTGCCGGGTTTCAGCTCGATCGGATGTCGGAAAGTGGGTTATTTTCCACATCCAAGATTCCGCAGCATTGATTCATTGAATCAAGAAAACAAAAGTGAAATTCAAATACATACATTTTAAAAAATTTGGACAAAAATAGTACCCGCTTTATTTACCGTAAAGGGGTTAGTTGTGAATTATTTTATTGCATCATTTGATCAGGCGGGGCTTATAATATTAGGCCGTTCCGTTTTCATATAACGCGTTCGCATCCCCGTTTCTACCGCCCTTGGCTCTCGCTGGTGGCAATAACTCAACGTCCCAGGCCCTTTTTTCCCCGGAGCCGGGCTGAAGCCAGGAACAAAAAATCAACTAGTCCCTCCTAGAATTGGTCGTTCGAATGTAGAAAAAATGTTTTTGCTCTCCTTTGAAGAGGGACTCAGCGCTAGAAAGAATGCTGAAATAATTACTAGAAAGAATAAAATCCTGATGGGCCATTCTCGTTCTTGACGCAACAGAAACCCGAAATACTTCTAGCCTCAAGGAATATTTTGTAATAAATTATCTATGAGATGCCGGCGTCATTTTTTCGAGCGATTTCAACTGTCAAAGTCAGTGGTCGGTCACAAAAACACCGAAAAACCTATCAATTCATCAAATAAACAAAAGTAATGTTATTTTTATAGATAGTTTATTGTTCAAGGAATGTGTTTCGGTAAATAAAATAAACGATAACTCAACATAAATCGACAAAATATTACTTCAAAATATGCTTTCCGAGATTTCATACGAAATACTCCCCGGCTAGCAAGAGGTTTTTACAATTCGCATTACAGAATTTTTTTTAAATTTTCCCTTGCATAATACGAGTAAATAGTATGTGATTTTTTGGTTCGTCTTACTAGATCACGATCTAAAGAGTAGCCTTGTTGCTCATTAGTAATCAAATCATCTTTGTTATGATTTGAGATTCTCACAGCCAAAAATATTATAATCATTTATTTTTGGGGTATTATGCTGTATTACATAAATGAGCCCACACTTCACCATAATCTTATATCTGTCATACCTGATTACATATCTGAACTGATAGTTGACACTGTATTTCCGTCAGAAATGTTGGCTAAATACGGAGGTAGCGCGACACGGCATATTACCACAAAATAAATAACAATAATTACGTCATTTTTGAGTTTAGTTTAGAGGACTAGCCAAACAGAGAGATAGGAAGACATGAACAATAATACCTTCTTGCATACATTATTAAATTACTTATTTTTGGTATGTGAGGGAACGCATATCCGAGTTCTAGAGTTCAATGAACTAGACCAAGGATTTTCTTTGAATTTAAATTTCATTTACAAAATTTGGAACTCTTTGTTTGAACAAATTCTGACTATCGATAAAGTACCATATGCCAATAAGAGAATATTTTAACTGTCTTATCCAAAAATTGTCATTTTAATACACCGTGATTTTTTACGAGTTTGCGCTACTGTTAGTTATAAAAAAAGTAGCAAGTCTCAATAAGTTGTAATAGGGGGGAGATATGTGGATCATCGGACGGCGATGATCAAAGGACTTAAAATGAACCAACAAAAAGAGATTACTCAAGCATATCTCAAAACAATTGTCATTGAACATTGTGTCTACATCGATCATTGATTTTCGTTTAACAGCACATCATGCATCAATTTACGGGTCACGATGTAGACCAGTGTTTTTAGATGAAGAAAAAACAGTTGTGAATCCCCAGATGCTGGAATAATGTCCCACAAATACCGGATCAGTCCAGCTCAACTTTTTAATCTGTTTTATTTTCAAACTATAATTTTACAGGCAGATTTCTGAAGATTTAAGTTTTCGGTTAAATCTACAATATCTCAGGGTTTAAGTGAAACACTTCGTCTGAGGAAAACATAAATTGTGTTCACGCAATATGTATCGAATTGCATTCTCAAAGACATAGTGGAGAGCGTGGAGAGCAAATGTCAATAAAATTCTGCAATTATCTCACCTACCTAATCTTTCCATTCTTAAATGTCACCATGACCGATATAATTGTGGCAAGAAAAATACCTAACTTTATAAAAGGTGACATTATAAAGTATGTTCATTGAATCTCACGTCAGTGTAAATTAATATCTGAGACAGGGCGGAACTATCTGTACCATAACAACAACTGTGGAAGAAGTTATATAAATTTATATTTCAGTTTATTTTTTATTGTGAATTTATTTGTTATTAAAAGATTCATATTGTGAAGTGAAGCATCCAGATCCTGGAGATGTGTGGCCCCAACTGCTACGGGTGAGTCCTTCTTTCCTGTACTCCAATTTGGGGTTATCTTATTTTCCAGAAGCCCAGATCCCATCGACTAATACTGTCCATCAGGTTAGGCGAATGCATACAAACTTAATCGTCCCAAACATAGCGGTTGGCGTAGTTTGGGGACTTATCCTTCGAGTGTGTGGCCTAGGGCTTTGCATGGCTCTGCAGCACCTATTGATTCCGTGGAGCCGCAGTTTTGCGACACCAAATTATAATGAGGTTGTGTCTCCTACGATAACATGTCATGTTATCTATTTACAAATGAGCAAGTGGAGGACAGAAATTTATATAAGCCGTCAAATGTTTATATTTACGGCTGGCCGAAAAGCGTGTGACGGCACCGTATATGAATTGAAATCTGAATTGTACTCTGTATATCGTCACGAGACACAATTGCACACATTTTACCAACGTTCATTTTGAAAGTCTATAACTTCGTCATGTTTGAAGATATTTGTGGTGAAACTCTTAAAATATAATACATTTTCATAAAAATCAGACTGTGCAATTCACACGCAGTACAAGTGAAACCTTCAGAAAACTAAAGTACACAAGAGTGGGGAGGCTACGAAGCACCGATCAAAGAGGAGACCGATTATACTATATCATTCTCTCGAAGGCGGAATGCTACTGATGTATGTGTTTGTCTCTTTTTAATGTCGCTATTTGTCGTTTCATCGAGTTTCAAATCAAAACGGTGTTAAAGAATTTTTTACTTTAAAAAATATAAATGAGTCAACCTTATAATTGGAATGTGTACCGGTTTCTCTATATTACATGATCCTCGGCTCGGCCAGTCGGTTTCATATATTTTTCTCTCGTGCATTTACCCGCCTTTAACGTTCCCACGTGACGCATCTGCCTTCTTCCCCTCTCGTTACGGGATCGATGCCATCCAAAAGCCATCTTTAATGATACAGCTCTGGTTCAATTCTTAAATTTACTTTGGACACTTCAATACTTCGTACATCTCATTCTCAATAATGGTTCACCGATGTTTAAATGCACAGCGTGAACCATTAATGTTTTACTAACCGTAAACTAACGCCAACAGATGAAAGGGGTTTGTAATAATAAGGAATTCTAATCCCTTTTTTATTTATATTTTAACTTAAGAACCAATGTATTTATTTTGTTTTATACAATAAGTTTTAATAGTTAAAAAAAAATTCAGTTAAATTTTTCCGGTCTCCCGAAGTGTGACGTAACCTTTCTCAAAAATCGTGATTTTTTTTCAAAAGGGACTGCATTTTGCATGGAAATCTGAACGTTTTTTAATCTTGATTAACCGTTTTTAATATTGAAGTACACTAGATAAAATAATAACATGTCATCACTGATGTGATTGTATTTTAACAAAGTGCAAAAATACATCCGTGAATGCATTGGACAAACAAATTTACCAGTGTTATAAAAATCTGCATTACTAAAAAAATGTCAAACATGACACGATCATAATAGGTTACAAGTGACCCTCCTTTCCTCATCATTAGCTAGCCTATTGGAACATCGCCCGACGGAGGCTCCTCAGGCGTCCTCAACATTTTACCATTCGGACGAATGTCTCGTGATTAGCTAACTAAGTCTTAATTAATTTTCTAGGTCCTCAGGTGAGTATTTAGAATATAATGCCAGACAGGGCGAGATACAAAAGAACTGTAAGAGGCTGGAGGCTGGAGGTCCCAATCCACGGAGGCGCCAAATGTCAGGAGTACGTCACTTCGGTTGCCCATATTAGAGCTATAATTCTGAGCAGATCCATAACTGAAGAGTAGTAAGTAGTTATAGCGAATAGAATCAAGGCTCTAGCAGAATCTCCCAGCGAGTTTCGCAAGCTTTTTTCAGTGATAGTACGTCTATGTGTTTGGATATGACTTTCCACCTACTTTGTTGATCCAGAGAATAATACAAATAGTCTTTGGAGAAATCTAAGCCTAAGGGGCCGTTCAAGAATTACGTAACGCACTTGGGGGGGGGGGGGGTCTTGTGAAACGTTACGGTGCGTTACTAGGTTGGCTCAACAACGCGTTACGTAACATGTTTTTTTTTTTTTTTTTTTTAATAAAAAAGTACGGAATTAAAATCTTCCGAGTTAGCAATCCTTTTCGTTTATGTTGTACGGGGAATCCCTTGACTGTATTGTGCGTCATTTTTATTTTACTTTCGCTGTCAGTATTTGTTAGTGTTTTAAACACGAAAAACGCATGAACACAAATTGCTGTAGTCAGTGTGGTTAAAGTGAGTTTGTAGGTACTATAATATCCTCAAAAGCGGGAGATTTACATCATTAGCTGTTACTAGCCTATAAGGCTGTCATGCTGACTTGCCAGCGCAGCGCAACCAAATAAATGCCAACGAAATTTGAAAAACAGCAACAGAAAAAATAAAATATAAAGCAAAATTTATGGAACATAATATATAAATGATAAACGAAATTTTTTAGTTAGATCAACGCTTTTTAGTTATTATATTTCACACGGGTAAGTTTATTGCTAAAATATAATAAAAATACATAAAGATAATTTTCGTAGTACACGTATAGTTATACTCGAAACATGAAAAAGGTTTTTCTCTACTGTAAATCGCGCTGTGGAATTTAAATCTCCCTTTCGAGAACTCGAATAACTGATTCGGGACAAGAAAATGGTTTTGCCTACTGTGGGTAAACATATGATTTTTTGGTGCCTCTTTGTAGAACATTAATAGCCGCAGTAGAAACATGTAAGAGGTTTTATATCACTGTGAGTCAGCAAATGATTTCTAAGAAGTTCCTTTGTACAACATGAAAAAGGTTTTTGTTCAGCGTGGGTAAACATGTAAATTTTTAGATACCGTTTTGTAGCGCCTGAATAGTCGCAGTCGGGTCAAGAAAAAGAAGTAGAAGAATAATTGCAGTCAGGACATGAAATGGGTTTTTCTCTACTGTGGGTAAACATGTTATTTATAGATTTCTCTTCGTAGTACATGAATAGTTGTACAGAGTAACTTGATAAAAAAAATGTTGGTACAGAGAAAAACGTTACATGGGGGGAAGGGGGGGGGTCAAAAATATTAAAAAATTGCGTTACGTAATACTTGAACGCTCCCTAATATAAAACACCGTAATGTATTTTAAAAGAATATAAAGTAATAGCATTTTAAAAACAAAACTAAAAAATAAATAAACAAAGATTAAGATGATTCCGATTCGTCTTCTGTTAGCAATAATAAGGCATCAACAATACTTTCGCCGTCGTCAGTAGTAGTACGAGATCCACCGGACACGTACATTTTTCTACCAGCGTGAAAACTAACCATGTGATTGCTTGGTTGAAAGTTGTTGGAACACATACCTCTTACATTCATAAGGGTACGAATTCTAAGAATGGCATGTAGTGTTGTAAAGGTAGTTGCATGCGATTCCTTAATTTTGTTTTGATTGTCCCCATTACGCTGAAAATTCTTTCAACGATAGCATTATTGTATTTTTGTTCTTAATTATTTCCGATTCGGCTGATTTAAATAACTTGTCGCTGAAGTAGCCTAATAGGCGACCAGTCGCCTTTTAGATTTTTTCGTCGCCGATTCTCGTTCTGAGTAGCCTAAAATCGCCTACTTTGGCAACACTGCTTGCTCCCCGCACCGACCACACGATTTAAGCGCACGATCGATAGATAGTCGATCAGTGGTCGGATGTTTTCGGCGCCCGCTTATGACAGCACGCTGTGTGGTCGCACCGCTCGCACCGCCCTAGGGCCGCCCGTGGCTGGAGGTCCCAATCCACGGAGGCGTCAAACTTCAGGAGTACGTCACCTCGGTTGCCCACTTTAGAGCTATTCTGTACAGATCCATGGCTCCTTCCTTAAAACGTAGCCAGGTCTGGTCCAGAGAGTGTAGGGTATACCTTGGTCCAGGGTGAAGCCACGGTCGAAGAAAACAAGGCAAGCAAGCAAGCAGTTGTTGACAAGACGAGTAGTAGTGGAGAACTGATTCATTCGGGATGTTTCGCCCTATTCATACGCTCTCACAACGGCAGCGTCTGCCTTTGCCATTGTCAGCAGGCCGGATTTCTAGAATCGAAGAAAGCGCCCGATGAATTTGACTTATGTTTTTTTTAACATTAGCTCCACATAGGGGGTCCCGAGGAAAAAAATCCCTCAGGGCTTTAGGGATGCTATTAGAAGGTCTTTTTAGGTAAAGGAAAGAAAAATGTATGAGGGGTGGGTAGGAATTTATTTATTTATTAACGCCGATTATAGCGGCTTTTACAAAAGAATTACAATTATTTTACATATGAATACAGAATATACATAGATAAAGAAAAATATAAATATAAAATTTATAAAGGAGAACAATAAAAATTGTAGTATCAACATAAAAAAGTGCAAAGAGTAGGTTATTATAAATACAATACAACATATTATAAATCCCGGATATTATGTATCAAGAAATTAATACTTTAAATCTGTATTTGATTATAGTCAAACTGAGAAGCGCTGACAGACAGTTTTAATTAAGTAGTGTTTGTATGAGGTTAGACTAGCAATGTTTATAGATTCATCCAAAACATATTTATTTCTAAGCACATGCAGGCGATTCATTATGGAATTGAGTTCAGCGTTATTGTTGCAATGATAAGGTAATTTGAAACGAACTGATCGACTAGGTACATGGAAACATATTAGCGAAAGAAGTTCAGGGGAGTCCAACATAATCTGTCTAATCTCTCTATCTAGGTAGGGAGGCAATCGTCTAAGAATGACGGACGTATGAATCCATCCTTCCCACTGCGGTGCGAGCCGACGCGCGACGAGTTGAGAGTCCAGCTGCGGAGGCCTAGGTTAGGTGTCCCTCAACCAATCTCTTCCATCCGGTTCGCCACGCAGTAGATAGGTAAACGCATCGGCCGCCAAGACCTAGACAAACCTCACCACGTAAACCCAGGCACCCCTAAACATAGCGAATCACTTGAGGTGACATATGGCAGGGGTGTTGGTTATCCAATAAATGGTTCTCGGGGCGGCAGTACCCATACATAGTCAACATTTAGAATTTCCTTGGATTTTTGTTCCTTTTCCTATTTCCATAAAAAGCCACAATGTTATCCACTGGATTTGTACCATGGTAAGAAATATTTTTCTGTTCCTCTCATCTAAATAATTATAATTTAAAATAAAACAATAACTTTGTAAACACCACTTTTAATTTTATACTTTATGCCGACCGGGTTTCGCTACAACCGTAGCTTCATCAGGGCAGTATAATACTCTACAAACATTAGGTTACATTTGTGTTATAATATATATTTTACCAAAAATGGGCTGGGCTGGACTCGTCAAGTAGAGGAGGAAGAGGGAGGCATAGATGGAGAGAGAAGGGAACGGACGTGTTCTTTATCAATAGGGAACAATCTTAGTATGGGACTTTTATTTAAATTAAGTTGGTTATTTAATACCTTACTATTAGTGTTTATGGATTTCCTAAGTTCAAGTG
Source organism: Limnephilus rhombicus (assembly GCA_929108145.2). Taxonomy (NCBI): domain Eukaryota; kingdom Metazoa; phylum Arthropoda; class Insecta; order Trichoptera; family Limnephilidae; genus Limnephilus; species Limnephilus rhombicus. The sequence continues at coordinate 21,252,354 of OV815273.1, read as the reverse complement.
CCTCTAAATTATCCAATCTTATACCGATGTCGTTTTTATGAATAAGTTTGGCGCCAGCGTTTTTGTCAAATTTATGATCGTTTTCAATCAAGTGGTTTGCAAATTCTGAAAATCCGTTCACTGACATAACGATTCACAATTCCTCTAACCATCCCAACTCCCATAAGCATTCAGCGTTTCATTCCATGACACATAGATTAGTTACAGTCCCTTTATCAAATACCAACTTTGCAATAGAACTATCTACGATCAAACAAATCGCAATAAATAACGGTTTCAACCCAAATATAGTCGACAACATTCTAAATAAAAAATTTAAAAAATTATCCACTAGTAAATTTTTATACAATAGTCCACCTCATAATAATAATATACCAAGTAATAATAATCAACCTCATCAATGGCGTAGAATCCTGTACATCAATAATATCTCTCAAAAAAGTGTTAAAAATCTCCCATCAGAAATCAAACCAGCATTTTACACTAATAATAATATAGGAAAACTTTTAATGAACGGTAAGGATAAGGAAGACAGTCTATCACACTCGGGAATTTACTCACTTCAATGCAGCGATTGCGCATTTTTTTATATTGGTAAAACAGCGCGCAACATAAACACCCGTGTCAAAGAACATCTTCGATGTTTACACAGCTCTGGATTTTCAGAATTTGCAAACCACTTGATTGAAAACGATCATAAATTTGACAAAAACGCTGGCGCCAAACTTATTCATAAAAACGACATCGGTATAAGATTGGATAATTTAGAGGCACTTGAACTTAGGAAATCCATAAACACTAATAGTAAGGTATTAAATAACCAACTTAATTTAAATAAAAGTCCCATACTAAGATTGTTCCCTATTGATAAAGAACACGTCCGTTCCCTTCTCTCTCCATCTATGCCTCCCTCTTCCTCCTCTACTTGACGAGTCCAGCCCAGCCCATTTTTGGTAAAATATATATTATAACACAAATGTAACCTAATGTTAGTAGAGTATTATACTGTCCTGATGAAGCTACGGTTGTAGCGAAACCCGGTCGGCATAAAGTATAAAAATAAAAGTGGTGTTTACAAAGTTATTGTTTTATTTTAAATTAATAATGTCACATCACAAAGTATCCGCTTCATATGAACAAATAAATAATTATAAACAAATATTGTACCACTTATTTTTTTATAATTTGTTACCATGTTCGACTAGTCTGGCCCAAGTCATTCACAAATTCACAAGTGCTTTTAAAACTAACTTAAAGACACACAAATACGAAAATAATTAGATTACTGTCAAGTGACGAATTAGAGGGCTGAGGGTTAGGGGGAGGGGGGATCAAAATAAGGAAAAGTGGGTAATAAAGGCGATTTATAGGGTGCTGTAATTTTGTTCCAACTGTATTCAAGTTTGATATTTTTTTGGTAATTTCTAAGATTTCTAAGACCGCATATTTATAGTATTTAAACATTAGTAGGTATGCTTAAACGTGATTTTTTCTTTGTTAAAACTATGCCAGGTTCTTACTTTTTGTTGTTATAAACGTTTTTGTTTTTGTTTTATCTAAAGTTTCAGTTGTAGACATGCCACGAATCATGCAGGTATTTTTTAATAATCATTCCAAAGGGATGATAATTGATAATCCACCCCTCTGTGGGCACTTTACCCATATCCCGTTCTTCGTACTTTCCTCCGCGCATTTTAAGCTCATACTTCCCCCCTTTGATAGCCGGCCAATTCCTGGATGTCTTCATCTCCTAGGCATACATATTATTGGGAAATCTGACCAATATAAGATGCAGGAGAGGACCTACTGAAACTTTCCGTTTGCTTTAAAAGGATTGTAAACATGTTTAACAAAGGCTTACATAAGTTTGATTTGAAATATCAAAGAAAGTTTGTTCTTCGGTTAAATATTTGTATTTTTGGCTGAAAACTTGTGGCACATTTTATGTAATCTGTAGTGATACCTGTAATTTTGCCTTAATTCATCTGGTATCAAATTGAAGTTTCGAGGAGGACACAAATTAGAAGTGCAACAATTTAATAGTTCAACTTATCCCCAGGTGAAAGATCAGCATTCAGAATTGAAACGTTGCATAAAGTGGATTTAGCCGTGTTTGGTGAACAGAACTGAGTAGCTAATAGCCAGGTACTTCCTCACCTCCCTCTTCCTCATTCTCTTTCCCTTCACACCACCTTCAATATTACAACATACACCAATTAGGAATGTAGGTAGGACTGGTGTAGTGATGCAACGCCGGGTCGGTGGTTGAGCGGGCATCGCGTTTGGGTCCCACCTAGGCGTTCCGTGTTCGATTCCCCGGCTGGCTAAATCCTCCATCACGACTCAAGCAACATTTTTGGCTTACTGTGATGGTAGTAAGAGATTTTCAAATATTGTCGGGTTATTCGTAGCCGGGGAATGTTTGTCTTTCTTTATAAAATAAAAAAATAAAATTTTCAAGAGTAATTTTTTTTTAAAGTGTCTCCCTCAAATCAAAAAAATTCCTCAAGGTTTGGGTTATTTTTGGCGATGCTGTGTGGTGGGTAATTTAAGGTAAAGGAAGGAGAAAAAGTTCTGGGAAGGAAAAAGGTATGAGAAGCGGGTGGGAATCAGAGGGTCGATGTGTCAAGGAGTGACGGAGTAGGTACGAACCATCCCTCCCACTATGGTGCAAGGCAATGGGTCGAGGGAGTCCGGCTGGAGAAGACTAGTTTAGGACTCCCTCTCTCTCCAACGATCCGGCCCACCAAGCACTAGATGGGCAAATGCATAAACCTTACCCCATGAACATGGGCACCTCTGAAAAATCATTAAGTAGCGAACCGCATGGGGTGACTTATGGCAGGGGTATTGGTTATCCAATTAAAAGTTCCTGGGGCAACGGTACCCACAACCACCCCCCAAATTTTAATTTAAGAGGGAATAACCAGACAAAACCGGAAATATGTCATTTTTAAATCCAACTTTAAACGTATTGACTCTTTTCCACAAAAAATATAAATTGATTCGAAAGACAGTTCTTTTATCTAGTAAAGCTACTCGAATGCTTAAAATTTTGAGAACATATGTTTATTTTTAGTACAATATGGTTTTACCGTAGGTCGTTGGTAGATTTGTTAAATTTTCAAAAAAAAATAATGTTATACAACACACATTTCAAATCATAATTATAATCATGCAGTAAAATAATCAATAAATTTTCTGGGAAAGCTAAGTGTCAGAATTTTCATTTTAGTTTAAATAAAATATTTTTTTAAATCCGCACACGTGATTTGTGACGAAAATACTTCAGTTTGTCTATTTATTTACGGTCTAACAAACTAATATATTTAAGATTTTTTACATTCTTATTTTGCTTAGACATTATTGAAAAATTATAATGATCAAAAAATAATTACAAAAAGTAAGTACATTATTTTAATAGTTTTATCATCACGCCTTTCAGTATTTTTGAATGTGGGTATTAAATAAAGCAAATTTTGAATGAATTAAAAAATAAAATCGATATTGAGTTATTATTTCAAAAAGCTGGTACGGAGAATAATTAATTAATCTTTAATTATTATTTTTTAATTTATAAACTAACGTTTAGACAAGATTTTTATGCATAGCACAAAGGGTAACAATTATTACAAGCAATAATTGTCAGCCTGAAACACTCATTTACATTGAAAAAGGCAATCGGAAGGACACGGGTTCAAGTCCCGTTGGCGGCAAGTATCTTTTCTCGGAAGATTTTTCAATGTAAATGAGTGTTTCAGGCTGACAATTATTGCTTGTAATAATAATTAATCTTTCTCATTGGAAGCGTACGATCGTAAGAACATCTTTCAACGAGATATGAATTCTCGGCCGCTGGCTGGTTAATGGCCCTATATCCACAGAACAAAATATTGAAACATCGAACAGAAAATTAATATTATCTAATAACATTTCATATGTTTCTTTATTGACAAAAGGTGTAAATAATAAAGATTACATATTGCCTTAAAAAATGGAACCGAGTTTTTCGATCAATTCAAAGAAATATGAATAAATTTGTTTTTTCCTAGTCCGACGAAAAATAAGAAAAAAAGCTCATGATGTAGCGGAATCAAAGGGAGATCAAACACATAAAATGGTAAACTTCACTTAAACAAATAGGCTTCGGAATACCTTTCTCCGGAGAAGACAAAAAATGGTATCCGCCTAGTTCGCCTGAGGGGATATTAAAATATCCTAAGGTTTCTTTGCCAAATCAAACATCGTATATCCGAATAAAAAGTCTCGAACAAATCCGAAATCATACAGGTAAATAAAAATCGGATGAAGATTAAAAATTTATTAAAAAAAACACTGTATTTCAATATCAACGATATATTTTCGTGAAAAATTTTGCTCAGACAGTAAATCAATAATAAAATTCCTCGTTACATAAAGTGAAATATTATATCAAAATATTCATTTGCCTCACGGAAAAACATGTGGTGGGGTATTCCTGCTGTAGTTAGTATTATCGAAAATAAATATCATAACATATGTAGGTACGCCCTCGTATTACGAAAGTGACGGATGGAGTTATTATAATTGTTGGGCCTATTGATATATTGTATCCAGACAGCATCTTTCGGGATCTTTCGGCATCTTTCGGGATGCTGTCTGGAGGGTCTTTTTGGGGAAAGGAAGGAGAGGAAATGATGGGAAGGAAAATGGTATACATAAAGAATAAAGTTATGAAGTGCCACAAAATGTTTAATTGATTATCCAATCGTAGTGGAAATATGGACCGAGAATTAAAAATCTTACAATTATGTCACGTTTCAGAGCTAGTGAAAAGAATAAGGAAATGTATACGAGGGCGGGTCAATAAGTCCGTGTTTTTTTAATGAAACACAGGTTTTTGGAAAAAAAAATATTTTGAGCTCTAAACACTTTGTCCAACGTTTCTCCAATTTTTTATCTCTTCCAAAAAATAAGATTAGTCGAGGTCATCAAAATGGGTATATGTTTGTGAGATGACTTCATCGTTGGAGTCAAATCTCTTTCCGCTGAGCCATTTCTTAGAGTTTGGAAACCAGAAATAGTTACTGGGGGAAAAATCCGGAGAATAGTGCGGATGGGGGAGCAATTCGTAGCCTAATTCGTGGATTTCTGCCATGGAAACTGCACATGTGTGCACCCTTGCATTTTCCTGGTGGAAAAGAACTTTTCTCTTCGCCGAATGCGGTCGTTTTTTTTTCAAATCCTCATTAAATCGATCCAATAAGTTTGCATAATATTCGCCATTGATTGTTTTACCATTTTGAACGTAGTCAATGTGCATCGTTCCGCGTGCATCCCAAAAAACGGTCGCTATGACTTTATTGGCTGACGAACCCACCTTGGCCTTCTTTGGCGCCGATTAACCCCGAGAAACCCACTGTTTTGACTGCTTTTTGGTCTCTGATGTGTTATGATTGATCCACGTTTCGTCCACGGTTACGAAACGGCGCAAAAACTCGTCCATATTGCGGTTAAACAACGCCAAACACTCCTGCGAAGTTGTCACGCGATTGCGTTTGTGGTCGATTATGAGCAAATGCGGCACCCATCTTGCGGAAAGCTTTCTCATACCCAAGTTATCATTCAAAATTCAAACCACTGAGCCATGTTATATGCCTATGGCTTCCAAAATCTCTTGCACTTTCAATCTCCGATCGGCCAACACCATAACGTGAAGTTTTTCAATTGTTTCGGGTGTAGAGACCTTAACTGTGCGCCAGAACGTTCGGCAACTTCCGTGCTTGTAAGGCCACAACTAAATTCAGTAAACCACTTTTAACCATTGAAGTTGACGGTGCAGAGATCCCATAGCATTTATCAAGCTTAGCCTTGGTTTGAGTATTGTTTTTTTTTCCGCAAAATATAATGCTTAATGAGCACACGAAATTCTCTTTTTTCCATTCTCTTTTCAAATTACGCGGTAGTCTGCTATCAATGGCTGTCACAAACTAACACAAACTAAATGACGCAGCTTGTTCAAATTTCGACAGGAGTCTACTGACAGATGCCTGTTGACAGGAGCGGTGTTACCATTTCAGTTAAGAGTCAGAAAATTAAAAAGTCACGGACTTATTGACCTCGTATATATATATATATTTGTTAGGTTAAGAAATATTTTAAATGTAAAAATAATTATAAATGTGTGCTATGCCGTTGTTCATTCTTTACTTATCGACGGAATTATAGGTTGGGGAGGATCTAACAAAAACAATCTAAACTCAGTTAAAGTTTCGCAAAGAATCATCATTAAGTAATATTAAAAAAAATCTACCTTCTCAACAGAATCACTTTTTAAATTGTTTTCGGTACCAAATGTAGATGACATATTCAAGTATTAAGCTTCCATTATAAAAATGTGTAAAGAAAAAAATAACAAAGAATATCAAGAATTTTACAAACTAATTAGAAATGGAAACCAATTTATTACACCTAATTTTAAAACAAATCAAATGTAAAATCAATGTATTTTCCAAGCCTTACAATACAATAATAACCTCCCTTCTGAATTACGCTGTATCATCAACCAATCAGAACAAATAAATAAAATTATACAAATTTTCAAAAAAAAACTTACAGTAAAAAGTAAATATTTTATAAAAAACATATACCTTCAACATAAGAAAGAATCGTGACTCCCTTATCAGGCACAAGAGCTCCTCTTTTCTGATAAGGTAAACATGACCAAAAACGACCCTTTTTATAATATTTTATAAAAATTCATATTTTATATTACAATAAAAATAATGTCAATGGGGACATTGATACCTACTCCTCAGTTCAGTTAAAATCGACCGCCATCACCTTATTAGGTATAGTACGAGGTTCTAATTGACATTTTTTTCCAAAATGCCTTTTGAATGCCAAACCATTTATTTTGCTCATTTGCAAAGACGATTTCTCATTATTATCAATTTCTGATTTTTGGCTTCAATCTCATGTGAAATATTTTAGTTTAACGTATTTTAAAGGAAATATATAATTAGAACGTGGCTCTATCTTGGAATGGAAAATATGAAAATATGGAAAATGGCCGGTCAGTGGTAGAGTGGGCATCACGTTTGGGTCTCACCCAGGCGTTCCGTGTTCGATTCCTCGAGTTTAGGTCCTCCACCACGACTCGAGCAACATTTTCGGCTTACTGTGGTGGTAGTAGGAGATTTTCAAATATTGTCAGGTTATTTGTAACCTGAGAATGTCTGTCCTTCTTTTTAACAAAAATAAAAAAAAAATAGTTCGAATCTTAGGAAATGAATTATTAAGCCCTAGCTACGTTCTCAAATGTTATAAATATGTTGAAACTGTCCTATTTAAATATTTTCTTTTAAAACAATTTAAATTAAAAATGCTTTACGTAAGATTCATCCTGAAAATCAGGAATTGGTAAATACGAGTATGTATATTACAAGAAATCGTTTTTACAAACTTTTACACCTCATATCCTAGAACAAAATAAGTCAACATAAAACATTGTCCAACCAAAGTGACGAGTTAGACATATACGCATTTTTAAGGCACTTTTGTAATATCTTCGCCTTAGTTCTTATTTTTCCAATAGACAATTAGGAATATTTTTAAGAGGAGATTATTTCAGCGAATCAGATTATTTCAGCGAAACAAGATAGGTGTTTAAAATACAGCTATTTTCGTAAAGGTAAAGGTCTAATTTGTTTAAATAATTATTTGTAAGTGATAAACTATCATTTTTTATACATTATTTTAAATTTTAAAGTGGAGATTGAACAAAAACTAAAATGGTCTGTTGGACAAATAAGAACTGAGGTGACAAATGCTTTAAAAAAGTGAAATAATCCAAAATGATACACATAAAACTTTCCATCAAATAAAGCCAGCCATCTAATAAATAGTTGCATTATCACTGAGCTCCAAAACTCGTAAAAAACAATCCCAAACAATCGTGGCAAAATATTGTCCCGATATTTCATCCCGGAGTGGAGATGGCGGGGACGTGAAGGAAATTAACTAAATCCCCGTGAATGTCCGGCGGCAGCTTTAGATAACACGCTCTAAGGTTCATTCCAACTGCTTCCAGGAATGACGAAATTACTTCAGAGGGTAAAGTTTCCAACGAAACTGAATAAACTGTGAAAATTTTGGATTGTTCTGTTTTGGTTTAAAAATCGAAACCAATTGAATGAATGATTATCTTTTTAGTTATGTTATTTGAAATTGTTAAGGGTCCCGGTCAATGAGACCACGGGTCATTAATTGGAGATAGTCTTTTAACGGATGGTAAAAGGGTACCCAAGAAGTTTATATTTTTAAATGTAGCATAAACATTTTAAAATCTAACTTAAAAAAAAATTTAAAAAATTAAACAATGACACTTTTTGGTATCTAACCCCGATTGTACCTACTGATAGTCTAAAAATATGAAATGTAGTTCCAATGATTTAGATCGCTTGTAAACTCGATGTGTGTGAACAAACAGCAAATAGGGGCCTTAGCACGTGGAGAAACCGAAAATTGTTTGGCAACTCAGTTTACATCTGATATATCGCAAACTAGCTGACCCGACCAACTTCGTTCCGCCTCAGAATCAATAGCTGTTGAATTAAATTCAGTTTTTTTAGTAAGTTAAAAATTACGCAATGAAGCAATTATCAATGCGCAACTGTCCGTATTTTGTTTTTGTCAGTATCAGAGATGGCGTTGTGTACGGATTTATATTTTTGTGATTTTCTTACTTTTACAATTAGTTACGGGAATTCGGGATGCGGATACGGGTGCCGCCGCCCCGGGAACCATTTATTGAATAACCAACACCTCTGCCATAGATCACCCCGAGTAGTTCGCTACATTTGGTGATTTAGTGCCCGGGTTCAAGAGGTGACTTATGTCCGGGTCTTGGCAGTTGATGCGCCTACCCACCTGCTGCGTGGCGGGCCGGATCGAGAGAGACTGGTTGAGGGAGGCCTTTTGACCTTTCCAGCCGGACTCTCTCGACCCATTGCCTTGCACCACAGTTGGAGGGATGGATTCATACGTCCGTCACTCCCGGACACACTGACCCCCAGATTCCTACCCTCCCCCTCATACCTTTTTCCTTCCCAGAACTTTCTATCCTCCCCATTCCTTAAAAAGATTCTCCACACAGCATCCCCTAAGATGACATAGGTCCTGAGATAAATTATTTTCCTCAGGGCCTCCTGTGTGGAGCTTATGTAAAAAAATGCGTTTCATTTCAGAGATTTATTATAATTATTGTATTTTTCCTTTGGAGGTGTGCAGACATACGTTCACCATTTGTCTCATTTTCGACTACTGACATTGATTGTGTAAGAAAGAAGGGCAGCATTATATGATTAAAAACAAATTCAAAACAATCAACGCATTGACATTTGACGTTTTTGAATGTATGGAATTCATGCACAGTTCAATATTATACCCCTCAAAATATTGCTGCAGTTCTTTCAAAATATGAGAATTCGTTCCATACAAAATGTATGGGGAAAGTAATTTTCTGTATAACTATTTATTTCGTTAACTTTTGCGATGTTTTAATAGTAATTATCCTATCCGGGGCGGAGTCAAATCCAACAAATCAAAGATCATCAAAATCAGCCCGGTCGTTCTCGAGTTATAAATAGTGTAACTAACCCGACTTTGTTTTATATATTAAGATTACTCGAAAACTTGACAGGTCTTGGGCCGCTACCATGGCAACTTGTCAACATGGCAACTGAAACGCGACGGCTGCGGCAACCAGCACTTGACAACTGGTCTTTAACAAATTGCCTGTGCACGAACCGCCAATGAAATTGACAAGTTCCTTTCCTGTGGATAGTGATTGAGTCGCCAAATGGTTTTTTTTCAGTTTCTCAAAGAACGGATGGCCTTGTATCATTGTTAATTCATTTAGGAACGAAGATATTTTTGGTAGGTCAACATTTTGAAACCATAAACTATGTTGTTTACCTCGCTTCGGAACTTGACAAAATGTCCTACAACACATAATATCTTTTCTTATAATATACATATTTATGCCCTGCAGAAATTATATTTGAAAAAGAAACTTTTTGTAAGAGCTTTCAAACGTTTTGTACCAACAAAAATTACATGCATGATTTTACGTGCATTTATAGACGTTGAAACGAAGGTTAATAATCGTAAAATAATATATTATCATCTCTCATCTTATTCAGGAGTCCTCCGCCCTTTGATGATATAAAAAAACCTTCCAAATGCTTTCTAGGACCATTACTTCCTTGACCGTGTCCTTTCTTTAAATGCTGATTTATCGCCAACATAAATTCCTTTCTCTGTAATAGTCCTTCACAAGGATTACAAATATTTTTTACCGTATTAATAATGCGCGAGGGCCTAATTCCAAAAATTATTAGCTAAACGATAAAAATGTGAGTCGTCTACGACCGCGACAGTTTGAGGGTGCTAATTTTGATTTTTTTGCTAAAATACGTGAGTATATCATTATATACGAATGTTGGGCGCGAGTTTGACCTGTTTCCCAAATATACGTCGGTACTTACGCGATCAATGACACTAGTTCCTAGGAGCATTCATTAAAATTGAACAATACGGACATGGACATGGGTGAATATGGACAGCATTTCCACCTGTCTGTGCTTTAAAAAAGTATCTGTCTGATCAACTTCCTTGTAATGCTGTGTAAATGAGTACAACACTTAATAAAACATTATAGCTATAAATAAAAGAATAGTGGCAACAATTAAATTATATTATTAAATAATAATGTATCCAAAACATGGAACTCATAACAAAATATTAATATTCTAATACTTTAAAAACTCAGGGTCGTGTTTAGCCCTAAAAGAAAACTAAATGGTTATAAACTAAATAAAATAAACCGATAGCTTGTCGCGTTTAAAATACAAAATCAAATATTTTGAAATGATGATCAAGATGTTGCAATTACTACAAAAGGGGGGGGGGGGGGGCGCCAGTTCAAATAGAACAGAATTAAATGATAAATCAACAAACAAACTCCAATGAACTAACCGAAGTATTAGCTCACAGGTAATGGCGATCTCACCGAATGTGTCTTCTCTCGTCGAAACAAACATCCGGACCCTCTGGCTTTCTACTTGGAACTCTCGATGAAAAATTCTCTTGTTCGGAGAATTATGGGCAAATTATGGGCAACAAAAAAATGCTGGATTCCATTTGTTTAAAGTTATATTTCCTATTTGGAAATCAAATTTCAATTTGAATTGATGAGTATGGTAGCCATCAACTTAATTATTGGAAGGTTAAATACTTCACACTATAATTTCAATCTGTTACATCCTAACAGAAACAAATAAATATATAACTCGATTAATTGGCTTAATATGGGGCAAGAATCTCTGCCCCGATTTACCAAGGAACACCCCGTACAAAATAATATGTATCCTTCAAAATTCCACGCCACCCTTCGTTATTCCTTCGCGAGTCTAAGTGTACACTTTATTAGACCAATAAGCCCCTTATATGTCACGAGATGATTCTCATTCTGCGGGATTTTGTACGGTCGTATACGAGTTAGGCAATTAAGGGCACTAAATTATGTGGAAATAAAAATAGAACGAGCGAAATCTTAATACTGCTTTTACAATATTCCTCTAAGATTCTCCCTACTGCGTTATTTTAATTTTTAAACATGAATTTTAATAAATGTTAATTTATGGTTTTAACGTCTAGTGAATGTTCTAATGGAGCGGTTAGTAGCTTAGTGGATAAATTCCTCGGGTTTCCACCCAGGCGTCACGCGTCATGGTTTCATTTCCTCTGCTAGTTAAGTCATATATCAATGCATAAGCAATATTTTCCGCTTGTAATCACGGTAGTGGGAGTTTTAGAGTCTTGTGTGGTTATTTGGAACGTTCTTTAAAAAAAACGAGTGTGCTTTAGACCACACGACTGAAGTAAAACTACAAGACAAACCTCGCCCCATGAATCCAGGTATCCCTGCTAAGTTACCAAACGTAGCGAACGGGGTGACCTATGACCTAGGGGTGACATATGACATTTGGGTGAAATATGACCTTGGGGTGACCTACGACCTTGGAGTGACCTACGACCTTGGGGTGACCTACAACCTTGGGGTGACCTACGACCTTGGGGTGACCTACGACCTTGGGGTGAACAACGACCTTGGGATGACCTACAACCTTGGGGTGACCTACGACATTGAATACAACACATTTTAAAGAAGTTTTTATCCATCGATGTCAAACAAAAAAGTTACACCTTTTTTACATGAGCCCCACACAAGAAGCCCTGAGGAAAATAAGTTTTAAGGCCTATGTCATCTTTGGGGATGCTGTGTGGAGGGTTTTTTAAGAAAAAGAAGGAGAGAAGAATTCTGGGAAGGAAAGGGGTTTAAGGAGTGGGTAGCAATTTGGGGTTTTGTCCTGGTCATCCACTTCCAAGACAAACCTCACACCATGAACCCAGGCACTACTTGAAATGACATATAGCAGAGGTGTTGGTTATCCAATAAAGGTTTCTGGAGCGGTGGTACCCATTCCCGCCTCACAAATGCCTTCTGTTAACATTATCCACGTAGTTGAGAGATTTCTATGACTTGACCAAATTCAGTTTTGACCTTTTTAAAATCTCTTTTGTCCGCTTTAAGTAGATTCGAATTGACGCAATTTAAAATAAATACAATGAAAACACGGCAAGCCATTAAATCCGACCGCGGACAATGAATCCAAGTTCCGAACTTCCCAGCCAACTAGGACGCGGCGAGAGTCTAGCGCTGGGGTGTACAACTGGTGTAAAACGAGCCACTTAAAAAAAATAATAAGAAAAGATTATATTTTACCCACAAATGTGTTTTTTTTAATGGTAGGTGGTCTTGTTTATATCGGTAAATGAATATTACCATTTATCTTTAATGAATATTATCATATATTTTGAATGAATATTATCATCTATATTTTAGACAGGTAGACGCTTAAAACAATCTTGGACTTCGGGGCAAAATTATTAATGTAGGAGAAGCTAAATGTAAATTATAACAGCTTTCCCTTAATTTTCTTTGCAAATGTTCCCCAGCACAGGTTGACCAGCTAGTAAAAACAACACAAAAAATATTTTTCAATGATAACATTCCTACACGTTGCGACGGGATCACAGGATAAGCGGCCTGTTTCGTATGTTACCGTGCTGCTGAAACAAGGCGGAGTGCTTATCACGTGACTCGCTAGGATATATCTGACTACTCACTTGCGACGTGTGATGGAAAAATATTTTTATTGTTTTTAATTGGGAGGCGGGAATGGGTACCGCCGCCCCGGGAACCTTTATTGGATAACCAACACCTCTGCAGTAGGTCACCCCAAGTGGTTCGCTACGTTTGGTGATTTAGCAGGGGTGCCCGGGTTCATGGGGTGAGGTTTGTCTAGGTCTTGGAGGCGGATGACCAGGACATACTGAACCCCAGATTCCTACCTACCCCTTAAACCCCTTTCCTTTCCAGAACTCTCCTCTCCTTCCTTTTCTTAAAAAAAACCCTCCACACAGCATCCCCAAAGATGACATAGGCCCTGAGGGAAATTATTTTCCTCAGGGCCTCCTGTGTGGAGCTCATGTAAAAAAAAAAAAAAATGAAAAAAATATCATCGGACCCCAAAATGGCATCTACATTTTCAAAATATGCTCAGGAATCGCTGTTTAAAATCCTTAGGGTACGTGATGGTACATCCTGTGTACATGTCTACTTGAAGATTTGCTTAAAAAATATTTGCTTTATTAATTATGGTTTACTAATATTATGGACGTGATTAAATGCGTGTAGAATTATATCTGCCTAGATTACTTACTGTATTTCTGCCGCTTTCTTGCATTTTTAGTGATTTTATGTAAAATTAAAGAAAATATGAGATCGATGCTTAGATAGTTTTTCAAAAATCCTAAAATAAGGTGCAAATTCTCATATCGAATAATATAATTACGAGAATTGAAAAAATCATTGCTTTGTTAATGAATTTTTACAATCCATTACTTTTCGTTTAGTTATTATTAGGGTAAATACAATTCTTTAAAAATTAATCTCTTTTCATCAAAAAAGTTGGCCATTACATTCCAAAAACTCTCTACGTCGAAACTTTGAACGGAACGAAAATATAAAAAGCTGCTGGAAAAGTTTTTACATGTGAAATTTTTAATGACTCCGTTTTTAAACCCCGCTCACTCACTTACCCGCCAAACTTCCTTGGTGCAACTAGGCACATAGTACATGGCACATAGCTCACAGTGCACTATGGATAATGTAGATGGCTCATGGTTTAAAAAAAAATACTTTGCACATAGTTTAACAAGATGACACCTGTGGTGCAACATAGTGTAAAATAGCGCAGTATTGCTTGTTTGCGAGGATCTCAACAAATCGATTGAAATTCTTAAACTATTTTTTTGATGAAAAAGTTTTCAGAGTTTGAACAATTAATTTATTATTACATCATAAAAAACGAGTGTTGAATTCAATATAGGTAAAATATCCAGTTAAAAATGCTAATTACATTCTTAACTTAATGTATGGTTGACGTTAATGATGGAGAAGCTCAATCATTAAGGATGGGTTGTTTCAAAAAATTTTGAACGATTCATCAAATATTTGAAGTTAATTTTCAGGTTCTGTGCAAGTTCTATTCAAATTCTGTGCTTATTTCAGTTTTATGAAGCAATAGGCCTATACTGTAATTACCGAACTTGAATAGAGCTTATACAGAAGATATAAATTAACTTCAAATATTTGATGAATCCGTCAATTTTTTTAAAAATAATCCGTCCTAAATGAAATAATGACCAAAATTAAACGTTATGTTTTATAATACAATAGGACAGAGTAAGAGAACTAGTGATGGGCACAATCCATTAATGATCGCTCATTTGATCGATCAATTTAAGAATCGAAATATTTCGATTCATTGTCGTAGACAATTCTCTCGAATCTGTTACATAAAAAATAATGTAACAAGTGAATTATCTGTGTATGGGTACTTTTGGTGTGAAGTTTGTTAACATTCAACATCTTTATATTGGTAGCATTGAAATGTTTACTTTTGCTCAGTTGGTGATACTGAGGATCTGCACAGAAGGGTTCAATAGGCAGGACTGGCCTTGAGCTCTTCATTCTTTGAGCAGCCACAGGTGACCACGGCCACCGTCCCTGTGGCGGGTCGACGCAATCAAATAGTAATAGTTCGCCATTATTTTAACAACATGTGAAGATTGTTAAATCCACGCCCAACAGCGGCATCCATTATTGAAGACCATCAGGACCATCATTAAAATCCTGGATCAGCAGCGGAGTACCATGAGAGCACACTATTTCTTCTGGATTTACTCACATCCAGCATCTGCAGTCGCAGTCATGACAAGAACTTCCGACTATACCTGGAGCCAGAGGTGCTCGCAGAGATGCGGCCGAAGATCGCCCACCTTGGCCGTCATCAACATAGTCGGCTGGCTGGCAACCGCCCTGGAACGGGACGTCGCTGGGAAACCGCGGGACTGGAGGCCTGTTCGTCGCTCCAGCCTGCCGTTCAGCTCATGTCAGCAGCGGAGGGAGCTGACCGCACATCTCCGAAGGCAGCAAGCAGCATCATGGATCGCCTACATATGGCATTCACCCATTCATCAACTCCTCAAGATTAAACGGTACTAACGCTCCATAATATGCCCATTTTAGTCCAGCCCTGATTATTATTTGTACTTAATTAATAAATTAATTTAACTGTGTCAAAGCACTATACTATTTCATTTAAATAACCTTTCCTCATACAAAGTATTACACAGCCGCCTGATTTAGGTCCACACTGAGATATAAATTCTAGTAATAATCACACTTGTCTCATGCTCTCCATCTATTATATTCCTAACATTTTAGCTTCCAATGTAAAAGCTAAATATTTTCATAACAAATCTTCGTTGGTCAGTGGATTTTCTCGAACTCCAAAAATTCATTCAAAAACAAACTCCGAACCTCATCTTCAGGATATAATCGAAAACGCAAATCAAGTCAATAATAATTGTTTCTGTTAAAATTGTCAAAAACATGTGTATTTTGAGATAATGTCAAAAATATCTCAGACGACATAACTAACAATCGAGTTATATCGTAAGTGCAGCATTAACCCAGGTCGGGGCCTGTACTATGGAAAATTAATATTATCAAGACACCCTTCGATTTCGGATATAAAATAAAACAGTACTTTAACAAACAACCATATTATGCATGAATATTTCTTATAAATGTCACCAACTGCCGAAGTTGGTAAATTAGAGGTCATCAATAATTGCGCGAAGTTTGAATAGATACTATTTTTTTTAATATTTATAAAATGCATGTTACATATATTAGACATTTAATTAGATTAGATTTATTAAATCGCCATACTAGGCGGCTGCCTGTTTCATGGTGATCAATTAAAGATAGTTTCTTTTTAGTGAAGTCTAATGTAAACACATGGTACTAGTATGTAATTATGTTGAAAATTGGTTAGTTATAATAAAAAATAGAAAAGAGAAAAAGAAGTGCGTAAAATAAACATGTAAATAAAATAAACCTGTAAACATATGGTACTAGTATGTAGTGATGTTGAAAATTGTTAAAGTTATAATAAAGTATAGAAAAGAGAAAACGAAAAGATTATGAAAATATACATATCAATATTAAATTTTTTAAATTTATTTTTATATGTGTGCGTGCGTACGTGCATGCATATACAGGTGCACACATCCATATACACATAAACACACACACACAAACACACCCTTCCTCACACACACACACACACACACACACACACACACACAGACACATATGCCCCTACGTACATGAATACATACATACATACATATATGAATCACTATATTTGAATCATTGGTGAATCATGATTCACAGATTTTTGCACACGATTCGCTCAGTGACTGCCGCCAGCGACAGTCGCTCCTGTGACAACAGATTTTTTCGCTCCCGAACCGCTCTGTCTGGCTCGTGTTTACACGGCCAGACACCTGCTATCTTGGTAGCCGGCCGGACCCCGTCCGGCTCACTGCCTAGGCCACCGCGCCGCCAACTGCCTTTTTCAAGGCAAAGCAGAACAAGAAGGACGACCTGGCCCCACCGAGAAAAGAAGCCCCCAAGAACACCCCCGCAATCCTAAAGCGGAAATATAGGACACCTGCCGTGCGGATGATTCCCGCGCGGCACCTTTCTGCCATCCCTGAAGACTCCACCACCTACCGGACAAAGACTGGGACCATCAAGGTCCCCAACTCCCAACCACTGCAGCCCCATCCCGCTGACCCGAGGACAAAGCCGGCAGCCATCCCCCTACCGCCCCCGAAGATGCCCGAAACCGCCACCGCAGCCGGGCCCAGCCGCCCTCCAGTAGGCCCAGCTTCAGGCTACGTTCCGCCCCCCAGATTCCAGCCCCATCAGGACATGGAGATGACAAGAGAGGAGGAAGGTTGGACGAGGCCGACCAACCCCATCAAGAGGCCAGGATCCCCGCAGGAACCCCGGGCGGTTGTTGTCGGCAACCGCTTCGGCAACTTGAGGGAAGTATCCGAAGGCGGCGGCGCGTCGCAGGCGAAACGCGCAAATACTAATTCATTTACTTCCTCCACAGGTACCACGGGCGCCGCCAGGAAGGACCGCGTCCCCCCAGTCGTGATGACCCTGGGGACCCTATCGCATGGACAGGTCACCTCAGCGGTGCAGGGCCACATCGGGCACCTGCACTTCGAAATCCGGTACAGACCAAGGGGAAAGGTCAACATCCTCCTGCGGAGCATGGCGGACCACCGCGTCCTCACCAACGGGCTGCGAGCGGAAGCACGCGGCTTCCATACCTACACGGCGGAGGCAGACAAGATGAAGAAGGCAGTGATAAAGGGCCTGCCTAACGTGGCTACGGAGGAAATAGCCGAAGACCTTACGAACCAAGGCTTCGCCCCCGTCAAGGTCACCAAGATGACGACCACCACGGCCGAGTACCCAATGTACTTGGTCCACTTCAACAAGGAAGTTAACATGGGCCAGCTGAGGGCGGCCGTCAAATACCTATGCCACTGCAGGATCCGCCTGCAAAAACATCGCAGCAACCACCTGCAGCACGGGACACAGTGCTACCGCTGCCAGAACTTCGGGCACGGGTCCCGCAACTGCTCACACACCGCAAGGTGTGTGAAATGCCTAGTGGAGCACGCCTCCGCCGAGTGCCCCAAGACCACCAGGGATGAGCCCGCCGCGTGCTGCAACTGCGGAGGCCCCCATCCCGCCAACTACAGGGGCTGCCCGAAGAGGGTAGCCTACGTCGCTTCGCTGCAGCAGCACCAGCGACAGAACCGGCGCCAAGCACCAGGAACCAGCGGGCCACATGCCCAGCAGACCTCGAGGACCGACGGACGCAGCTGGGCCAACGTAGCCCGCGGAACCACGGCCTCCCAACAGCGCGAGGAGCAGCGTGAGGAGCAGCACGAGGAGCAGCCCCGCTCGCAGCCCCATACGCAGTCCCGCACGCAGAAGCCCGCAGGAGAGGCATACACCGGCGCAGGAGACGCACAACTGATGATGGCCCTGCTACAGGGATTGAGACGGGTGCAACCGCAGTTGGCCGCAGCTGGCTCCAACGAGTTGGAGAGGGCATGGATCCTGATGGATCTCATCACGTCCACCATCAATGTCTGATCCCCAGATGGTGAACGTCCTCCTGTGGAATGCCCACAGCATCCGTTTTAAAATTGACGAATTGCTCGCTCTGGCAAACAATACTAACATTGACATTTTTCTCATTACAGAAACTCATCTCAAACCCGACATTCCCCTGAGAGTGCCCGGCTTCGAAGTACACCGAGACGACCGACCGGAGGGCGCAGGCGGAGGCACCGCCATATTCGTTCGTCAAACCATTACATCTACAAGAATCCCTACTCCGAAGTTGAAGCATACTGAAGCCACGATTATCGAAGTCACCATAGAGGATAGAGCGCATACCATCATCGCCGCCTACTGCAACCATCCCAACCTACTGGTTAGAGAAGATCTCGATAAATTACTTAATTTGCGCCCTATTGTCATTCTAGGAGGAGATCTGAACGCCAAGCACAATTATTGGAACAACTACAGAGGCAACGCGAATGGGAAAACGCTCTTTTCACATATGCAGACGCACAACTACACGATAATGGCGCCGGACAAACCGACTTACCACTCAGCACACGCAATGTACCCAAGTACTCTGGATATCGTACTTGAGAAGAACGCCAAGACCATCTCGCCATTGCGCACGCTGGACGAACTATCGTCGGACCACCTGCCCGTGAGCTTCAGTATAGGAGGAACGACTTCAAGGAGCCCCAGAAAGCGGCGAAACTACAAGGACGCCGACTGGGAAGGATTCAAAAAAGAGATTAACGAACGGATACATCTCACGTCGGCAACCCTGCGCTCAAAGGAAGAGATCGACGAAGCCGCAAGCACTCTGACCGAAATCATCCAAATTGCACAAGACACTTTCAACCCCCTCAAAGACGAACAGACATACACGATCAAGCTTCCCGAGCACGTCTTATCGCTCATTAAGGAGAAAAATCGCCTGCGACGCATTTACCATCACACGCGCGACGGCTACTTCAAAACGGCCTACAACACACTACAGCGGGAAATCAAGCAAGAGATCACCGACCTCAGATGCGAACTTTGGACGAAGAAAGTTACGTCACTCACGCCAAAGGACAACAGCCTATGGAAAATGGCAAAAGCGCTGAGACACGAGGATCACGCGATTCCCCCGCTAGAAAAGCTAGACGGATCAGGGCTGGCACTTTCACTCGAAGAGAAAGCAAACGCGCTCGCCGATGGATTCGAGAGAGCCTACGCAGCCACGGACGGCCTATCGGACCCGGAAACGGATCGACTAGTAGAAGAGTCTCTACGAAACCTCGAACAAGCCGAGCAGACGAACGCCGCCGATATCCACTTCAGCACACCGAGCGAAGTAGCCGTCATTATCAGGCGATTGAAAACAAATAAGGCGCCGGGAAGCGATCAAATACATAACATCCTACTGAAACATCTACCTCAGAAAGCCATCATCTTCATCACCAAACTGTTCAATGCCTGCCTCACCATCGGACATTTCCCCGAGATCTGGAAAACGGCGACCGTGCTGCCCTTTTCCAAGCCAAACAAGGACAAGAAGCAGCCGACAAACTATCGGCCGATTAGCCTACTCTCCACGCTGAGCAAGGTATTTGAACAGGTGATTCTCAACAGACTTCTACCACACCACGAAGACACTTTACCAGACGAACAATTCGGATTTAGGAAAAGGCATTCCACCACCCATCAGCTATCCAGAGTAGCGGAATTCATCGCGAGAAGATTCAACGAAAATCGCTACACCGCCGCTGCATTGCTAGACTTGGAAAAGGCATTTGACACCGTTTGGATAAAAGGGCTCCTGCACAAACTACACAGACTGAACACGCCCATATACCTAACGAGAGTGATACAAGAATACCTCAAGAACAGATCCTTCCAAGTCTTCATCAGGAACGCGCTGTCGACACTACGTGAGATTCCAAAAGGCGTGCCTCAGGGAAGTCTACTGGGACCTCACCTCTTCAACATCTTCACGCACGACATCCCCCATGACGAGAGATGCAACCTTTCCATCTATGCAGACGACGTCAAACTTTACGTTTCCTCGACGCAAGCAGACATGGCAGCCATATACCTACAGAGGGCGCTCGACGCACTCGTAGAGTTCTACAAAAAATGGCGACTCAAACTGAACGAGGCGAAGACCGAAGTCATAATGTACTCGACGAAAAATAAAATAAGAACACCAGACGTCAACATCGAAATGGGAGGACACGTCCTAGAATGGAAAGATGAGGTCGTCTACCTGGGCCTCACAATGGACTCACGTCTCAACTGGAAATCTCACGTAGCCAAGATGCACGTGAAAGCCAGAAAGGCAGTCGGCGCGATGAAGCCAATCTTCAACAGAAGAAGTCCGCTACTTCCCAGAACCAAACTCCTAATCTACTATTCGCTCATTCGACCGGTACTGACTCATGCTATCCCCGTGTGGGGCAGCATCTCCCACTCTGACCACACAAAACTACAGACTTTACAAAATCTCTGCATTAAAATCACGTACAACACAAGACTCAGAACAAACTTGAAAAGACTACATGCAAGAGAAGAAATACCGACCTTATTTGAATACACACACAGACTGACCGACCGATTTTACAAGTCACTTCAACATATTAAAAATAAACTCATCAGAGAAATCGGTCAATACAATGCACCTAGTGATCTCCCTTTCATGTACAAACACAGACTACCCAAACATATTCTGATGGACCTTAATCACATTTGGCACAATCCTGAATCAGACGCGGATGACTGAGCGATCGGTAGGTATTCCCAATCACCAGACCCCTCCCCACAACTTATGTCTATATATCTATGTATATATTTATATAATAATATTTATTTTATCTATATGTATGTAAGTTTATCCTAAAAATTCCCATAAAGTATATATCACATAAAAACAGACACCCACACCCATCACCACAAAATGCAGGATTTCATCTACTGAAATCACTGAAGGCCGCACAGTTTCATGTTGACTGTCGGCCGACTCCTCCCGGATAAGGTTTTTCATGGTTTCCTTATTCCCAAAGGCAAATGCGGAAGAGCTCCAAATAAAAGGACATGACCGACTCCTTCCCACTCCCAACATAACACAAACACACACGTATGTATATATTTCCCTTGCTTGATGCCGGTTGCTTTGTTGAGCTATGCAAAACATGCAATTTTAGTAGGGTTTTTACATAACAATTTTTCCCTACCGACAAAATACATGACCTCTAAGTCTATAATAGCCAGGTACTATTTTTAAATACCCACATGAGGTAAAAATTGCAAGGCGCATTTGACGCCGTTCTATTTGTATAAAGAACATTAACTTTAAATTCAGTAAACTTAAATGATTCATCTCCTCAAGATACATAAGAATCTAGTAAATGAAAAAAAAAAAAAAAAAAATCATGATTCACAATGACGACCGACCTCTCCCTGGGATTTTTACATGCGATTTCGGTTTAGTGTACAGGACTTTTTGTCCGTGGGGATAAAATACTTTATTTCTCTTATCAAATAACGCATTTACGGATTAATAAGAACAGTAGAAAAAAATGCGACCAAATTTCCCTTTAATAGGAAGTAGATTTTAAGCAACTTACTGTTTGCGTAACTTTTATTGCTGTCATTTGATCAGTCACTAATTTTACATGGCCAGCGAATCGCAGTATGACCTACATTATAATGTGGACTACCAAAATCCCGTATCAAACATTGGATATTTGAAAAGGGAAGAGATTTCTTCAAACAACACATGAGAGCTTAATATTACATTAAGAACAAATAATATTAACATTTATTAAAAAATATATATTATTACAAATTTAATTAATTAATTAATTAAACTTAATATTACAAACAAAAAAAATAACAAACAAAAAAATTTACTTTCTCTAACACTTTCCAATTTCTTTCATAGAAAGAATATCAAAAGCGACTACAAACATGTACTCTCGTGCAGAAGAATACTTACCAAATTTTATTTCTATTTTTGTCTCAAGAAGGATAATACCTACTTACCAAATTTTATTTCTATTATTATCTCAAGTAGAATAATACCCAATGTTTATTTCAATCTTCTTTAAATTATCTTTTTATTTCTTAGCTTACTTTTTTTTATATTTTTTTTTATCTGTTTTTAGTTTTATTTATCCCTTAATACGTTTTTTTGCATCTCCTAATATTTTATTATCTGTCTATATAAAATAATATTTCATGTATGACTACCACAACACGGGCAATAGCCTAGTATGGTAGTTAAAAAATGGCAAAAATGTATCATATAAACATTTATGAAATAATAAAAAAATAAAAATCAAATGTATAGAACAAAAGGAGAAACGGCTTGGAAGCGTGCCAACTTTCGCGGAACTGCGATCTAACTGAAGGGACCATCAAAGCGGCGGAGCCAATGAACGTTTTGATTTTAATGTGTAGGTAGAAACAAAAGCGAAGCGCGGCTGTGCGTATACTCTAGCTCTAGCGTATGGGTGAACGATGTTGGCGACAAGTTTGTGCGCGCTGTTTCAAACTAATACTAGTTAATGGCTCATCTCAAGTATCTATTATCTATGCATACATTATTTTCCTTACTCCTTGCAAAAACACGCAATAAATATTACTTAGATGTAATATCTTATTTTAGAGATTTTGTTATTAAAACTTTGGTTTTTGTAGTTGTTAAAATTTTATCGTTATAAAACCCTAATCTAGTGAAATCCCCCATGGAAAACAATAACGCAGTACTGCCGCAATATTTAGTTTGGTTAGTTTAGCTTGAGAGCCAGTATGCGCAGGTGCTCCCGTTCAGGGGAGGATTAGCTACGCCCCGCGACCTCTGGGCCCCCGGGCCGGTTCTCACCTGATGCCCAGACACGGTCCATATTATGTACAAGCCACTGTACATACGTCCTACATACTGCCCGTACTTGAATTATGAAATCCATTGCGCAGTGCACACAGTTAATTTTGGGATTATATTTTTATTTTTATTTTTAATGGGTTTTAGCCAAATCCTGTAAAATGGAACCTGCTTGTTTTGGTGATTAAATTTACTAACTGTAATTAAAATATTATTATACGACCAATATTTTAAGTTTGAAATATAGCTTCATGTAAGAGGGTGGCTTCATAAATAAAGCTTTAGAGATTATGAACAGTACACGTCTTTGAAAATTTTTAATTTATGGGACATTTAATGTTTCCTTTATGGGCGTGTTATTTGCTTTGATTTGATCATTTCATGCATCAGGGTCGATAACATATTTTTTCCCAGATTAAGAATTTTTTTTATTGCTTCGAAACTGAATATCATGTGCGATTGATATATAATACTATAAATACCGTTAAAAATGTGTGAAAGATTTAAAGTTTATTTTTCTGATTCTGATCACTGTACCAAGAACGTGAAATTTTAATATTTTCAATAACAATTATTGATTTGAAGAACCGTACATTCCAAAACGGTTCTAACTGGCTACAACCTCATTACCAGAGTGGAAGATACTCTCAGTCTCGCCCTGGTGTAAGAGCACCATTCAGAATTGAAACGTTGCTTGAAATGGCATTAGCCGTATTTGGTGACCAGATCTGAATAGCCAGGTACTTCCCCACCTTCCTCTTCCCCATCTCCTTCCCCTCCCCACTACCTTCAGCCTCACAACATACCCCAATTGGGGATGTCATAGTTTCACTGGCTCCAGACGGGAGCAGCTGGGACTTGTGAGGTATTCATAAAAAAAAATTATCATTATATAAAACGCCGATGTCTGGTGAGACGGCTATCACCAACGTTGCCCGGCGTGACGTATATGCCGCCGAATTTACAAATAAAAACGAACATGTTGTTTTGGCGGCAAATCGAAAATGACACATTTTTAATTTTTATAAAAAATCAATATATAACTTCACTATCGTATTTTTTTCGTTTTTTTTTAGAATACAGTAAACATTGAAATTACCCTACTAAGTATGCCAGAAGACCTTCACTGAAAGACTAATTGCGACTCCAGAGGGAAGACATGGAGGTAAAATTGGGAGATATACAACTCCGTAGGTTGTGCGAGTAGAGACCAACGAAAAAAACTACAACGAGATGGATGGAGAAACATTGCCCAACGATTTTTATGGAGCCCCATTTGAAAATTTTTATTGTGGCCATTAATTTTCACCATTAACCCCTCAGGATAATTTGTTCGCTTTTCGAAACAAATCTATATAGCTCTCACAGAAATCGTTGTTTCCCTTACTGCCGTAGTTAAAATATGATCTATATCTAAACGACGTTCGAAAGAGAAAACGCCAAAGTTAACCACAAAATAATTAAAATGTATACCTTTATGAAACCAAAGTTTCCGACTGGAATTTGAAAGTAAATTATGAAACTTTGGAATTTGTCCTTGCCTTGGCCCCGAGGAAAATAATTTCCCTCAGGGCCTATGTCATCTTAGGGAATGCTGTGTAGAGGGTATTTTTAATGAAGGGAAGGATAGGAAGTTCTGAGAAGGAAAAGGGTATGAGGGGTGGGTAGGAATCTGAGGGTCAGTATATCCAGGAGTGACGGACGTATCAATCCATCCCTCCAATTGCAGTGCATGGCGATGGATCGAGAGTCCGGCTGGAAAGGTCAAAAGGCCTCCCTCAACCAGTCTCCCTTGATCCGGTCCGCCATGCAGCAGGTGGGCAGACGCATCTGCCGCTAAGACCTAGACAAACCTCACCCCATGAACCTGGTCACCCCTGCTAAGTCACCAAACGTAGCGAAGCACTTGGGGTGACCTATGGCAGAGGTGTTGGTTATCCAATAAATGGTTTCTGGGGCGGCGGTATCCATACCCGCCTCCCAAATTGCATCCCAGAATCTTTTACGAACTAATTGAATAAAATACGAGGAGATATGAGCTCACAAACTTTTGTAGTTAGTAAATATTATAATGAACCAAATAAATGGTTTAGATAAAACGCACGAATCTTGAATTATTGCAACTGATTTTTCCATAGATTTCACCGGAAGAAAAATTAAACCTTAATTAATTTTGTCCATTATGTTTGAGGTACCGTTTTCTATAAAAGTCTTCATTTTCCCAGCAGCAGTTGATTATTTATTATCGTTCACAAAACAATTTAATAACAATATCGTTTGAAAAGTGGTTCTATTCCAAAATCAAAATTTAATATCCTCCCCATCTGGCAACACTTAACCATCTGTCGGAGAAGCCGGGAAGTTTAAATGTTTATAATTATTATATCCAACATCATACCAGGCAAGCACTACCTTGGATTTTATAACCCCGGAGGACGCATCAACCTGTAAAAAACAAAGTTTTTTACTATAATGCATCAATTTTCAAATGTCTTAAACTTTTTTTTGGTTTGACTGAGGCTTGAACCTTCCTATACAGTGATCGTTATCAACCGCGCTACCAACTGGGCCAAATCACGAGATATAAGGTCGGAATTTATTGAGTACATTAAGTGCATTAATTTCTTCAAATTCCCGAAAAACGCGGATTATGCGTATGTGCGTTATTGCTCCCCAAAGTTGGTAGAATGTATTTTCCTCTACAATGAGTATCCGCCGAGTTTCAGCTCAATCAAATGGTTTAAATTCCATTCCCAAGATTTCACATCATTCATACTTCATTCAATCAGGAAAACAAAAGTGAATTTCAAATAGATGAATCTAAAAACGTAGGGACAACTCGACAACTGCTGTACCTGTGTACGGCTTTACTTGCAGACTCTACGCATACATCACACATCAAATAACCTAAAATAAAAAATAACAAGTTTTTTCCCATTATTTTAGTGATATTGCAACACTGACTAACGGCCATTTCATTTCTGTCAAAACTAGTGACGCGCGATCGAGCTACAATATTTTCAATGAAAAGTAGTTTCTCATGTTCAAACGGTTTTTGCCTAATTTTTTAATTGCTAATTTAGTTGTGTATTTAGTTTAACTTGAGATTTAACATATGACCTACCCATCTGTGATATTTTAAACTCCCTCAGGTGATACTGTTAGGTGAACATTTATGTAGATATATCTTTTCAACAATTTTTCTGGTTATTCAAACTCAGTCGCAAGTCGGAAGTTTTGTATGTGCGTCAATAATTTGTGATTCTATTAGTAAAGTGGACTGTTATTATTATTTATAATAGTTCAAATTGGCAAAGCTTTTAACAGTTCGAATTGGAAAGTGATTCTGACCTACCCCTGGTTTTCTGGTACAGGTCTTATTACGAATCGATATTATGGCATTGAGGGATGCTGCGGGTGGTAATCACTACACAAGCTTCCGTAACAGACTCGATATTATATTCTGAGGGAGCACTTATGATGTTTGCACAGTAATTATAATAATATCAAAATTCTCCCCTCCTCCACGCCTGACGCATACGCCGCTTCCAGTAGCTTCGAATTTAGTGACGTCAGAGCCGTAAGTTTTAAATTAAAAAAATTTAAAGTTGAATTTCTGTGAGTAAATTCATTTAATTTTTTAGCGGGCCTCTCTGACCCGTAGTCAGTAATTAGGTACGTGACTATTTTAAGTTGATTTTTACTATATCAAAATAAACACAAACAATTTTACTAAAGTTTTATATATGTATATAGTTTATTTGAGACACTATTGAAGTATTATTATAGAAGTAAGTTCATCGTTTTTATTTAGTTCAATAGATAATACAGACTGATTTCTGATCTCACGTTATTTTTGCCAAAAATTATTACATAATATCCAAATTAACAAATATAAGTTACTTAACAATAAAAAAATAATAAAAATTGTCTAAATATATTTAAATTGTCCAATAAATAATAATTTGGACCTCATAATTTTTATCGATCTCTAATATATAAACATTTAAAGTAACGGGCCGCCCAGGCCCCACGTCAGAGAATATTTAAAAAAATCACGTCAGCAGTTAAAGGTTAACAGACTGATTTGTGCAATTGCTGCAAAATCACTGATGTAGGCGCATACACTGTCAGACAGGGATAGGTAATTGGGTAATAGATTGGGTGGAGGAACACATTAATATATATTAAAGTCAGTTGTACATAGTTGCAACCACGGTTTGTGTCAAAAACAAAATCCCTACAAACTGTCACTTGCACCTGTCAAATGATTGTAAAATTATTAATAACACGTCTTCCATGGTTATCACATCTTTGTGAACCGCTGATTAATGTTGAGTACAATTTTCTTACTTAATGACAATTTGGGAAGTTTTCCAGGCAGAAAATCGGCCGCCTCCACGGCCGCCGGCCTCGTGGTCTCGCGGCGGATTTGACGTCACTACCGTCGCGCCGGAAGCCACGTCACAAAAGATTCATAAACTATAACTTTAATGACGGTAAATACTGACTTAAATGTGACATTTATTTGTCTTGGAATAGAATGCTTTACTAATAAATTCGAATGATATTAAGTATTCGCAATGCAATAACTATTTTTATATAACTTGACTAAAATTAGTCGCTTATTATAACAGCTAAAAATTATGTTTCTGAAGTAAAAACTTCTTTAGCACCGTTGTGATTTGAAACTAGATGAAACAGAAGCGAACGACACTAAAAAGAGACAAACCCAAACATCTACATATCGGATTTAGCCTGCGAGATAATGAAATAGCAATAAAATATTTATTTAAATCACGGGTATTCGGTTCCAATGTAATACAGTGAATCCACGGTCCCACGCAGGTCTCCTTTGGTTTATTGGCATAAGGCGCCTGATGAAACTTAGCGGCCAAACATTCAGTGGACCAAGGATCGAATCCTACGAGATTCTAAATTTTTTAATTTTATTTTTGTGAAATCAATATCCAATCTTCAAACCGCTCCAGAGTGAACAGACAAAGAAAACAAAAGAAAGCGACATCTGGCGACTCTGAAGAAGAAAACACACATACTAATAAGATGACAATATGTATAGGAAAAGATGCAGTGGAAATCGACGTCAAAAAACGGAAAAAAATCATCCTTCCCATTGATATTTGTAGTCTCCCCACTCTTGTCTACTACAGTTTTCTGAAGATTTTATTTTTATCGCGTATAAATCGTACACTCTGATTTTTTTTTAAAGTTTAAAATTTAAATACTTCTAACACACACGTATAGAAAATTTATTCTCTTCATTTGTTTCAACGCAAAATCGTAGTTCTATTTCGTCTAAGACATTATTGGTCACTCGGGATAATGCCAAATACAGTAATATTATCATTTTTTTCCTCAAAAGCAGAAGACAGTTTTTTAAATTGAGTGGTAAACAACTTAAGTTGTTAATTTTTTTTTGTGTTTAATTCGTAGAACTCCATTTTAATTTTTAGAAATTTAATTAAAATTAAATTTGATAATGTTATTATCGAGTTCTGCAAGTTTTTTGGTTAGTGTTTTAGTTACAGCTGTTTCGACTTGTAAGGTCATTTTCAAACTGTGTTAAATTTGCTTGAACAATTAGAAATCAATAAACGAACGAATGACCCCAACATAACGCTAATTAATAAAGTAAGAAAAATTATTTATTCTCCAGTACTTATTATGTTTACCAAACCTAAAAAATATAATGCACTTAAATGAGTCATAGCAATAACGTCATTCTAAATCAATAAAGAAAACCCTTACACTTAGTGCAAGGCAAACCAAAGGGAAATACTCCCAATCCCACATTAGCACTTTCTCAATTAGTGTCTCTACAAATTGGTTTAACCGGTAATAAATCAACTTAGACACCTTCAAAAATTGACATTTAAAATCTTATAAATAAGTCGTCCGTACGTGGCTTCACCACAGTTTGAAAATGACCTTACAAGTCGAAACAGCTGTAACTAAAACACTAACCAAAAAACTTGCAGAAGTCGATAATAACATTATCAAATTTAATTTTAATTAAATTTCTAAAAAAAAAAAAAAAACTTAAGTTGTTTCGAATAGCAGAAACTCACCAAACGCGCGCCCAACTTTTGTAAAATTAAATTGTCACATGAGGAAGGGTCTTTTCTACGACTCGTTCTTAAGTTCAACAGCTCGGCTTTAGAACGATTTCCCGGCCTCTGTGTTTCCTTCCTTCCACAACAAGGGTCTCTTTAAGACCTTCAAGACCCATGTTACTCCTTCCTCTCCTCTGCCTCTTTCCCGGCCTCTGTGTTTCCTTCCTTCCACAACAAGGGTCTCTTTAAGACCTTCAAGACCCATGTTACTCCTTCCTCTCCTTAAAAAGACTCACCATACAGCATTCCTAAAAATGACGTAAAGTCCTGTGGAATAAATTTTAAAAAAACAAATATTTTTATTCAGTTGCTGACAACGATGCTGACAACTTAACTATTCTTAACAGTTGCTGATAACTTAACGAGTATCTTTAACTTCAGATGAAACGGTTCAAATTCTCTTAAAGATATATATGTTACTGGCGCAGACCCTTCAAAAATCAAGGGATAGTCCGAATTCTTGACAAACAGTTCTCATTTTTAAAATGTCGATTAAATAATCTTCTGTTAAAAATATTATATTACAGGTAGATTCTTTATCACTTGTCTGAATTCTTCACTTATCAATTCCGATTTTGAAAATGACACTTAAAATGAAGTGCAAATATTGAGTTCGTTGAAACAATTTTTTTTGCCTTAATGGACGTGATGCACATAGAACAATAATTAAATGCTTACTTGTACTGGCAATCTCTGGCGCCAAGACTAAGGTCGTACTCGCTTTTCCACACTGCTCGTCAATAGAAGAAAATTAATTAAACAGAAACGATTAAAATAAACCTTTGAAGTTATTCTTGCCTGAAACAAGATTACGAAACAGGTAAAGAAAATGGTAAAAGATTAATTTTCCCCCCAAGTATTGAACACTAGCGAGAAGAAATCTGTAGCAGGATTAGAGCCCTTGAAAGAATATCGTATAGTACAGCCAACGATATGTCTGGTTTGGTTTTTTGAAAATATGTAAAAACTGAGTGCATTTGGTTTTGTTCTTCGTATGAGTAAGTTGTTCAGTAACCCGCGTACAGTAGTAATGTTATGTTTTACGTAAGTTAGAAGTTCACTGGAATACGCCTCGCTAATTTGGAAATCGCAGTACAAAGTATAAAAAGATAGCATAGCACATATTTAAAACAAATTTATAAAATATTTTACCTTCAAATTTAACAATAACTTTGAGTGTACATTTCAAACTTTGCAACAAAGGCGAGCAATAGAAGATTTGACATTTATACAAAAACAATTTAAATAATAACATTGACTGAACCGAACTTCTTTGGCTAGTCAGTTTTAACATACCCTTAAGCCGAACACGCCAAATTTAACTATAACAGGATTAACATTAATAGAGACGACGGAGCTAAGATCAATAGTTTTTGGTATCCGGTAATTGACGGCTACACCAAATGCAGAAACCCATTTTGAAGTACACTGTAATATCAGCTCGTAGTTGAGTGGAGCTGGCAACACGGTATTGCTTCTAAGTACTTAAGCATACATTTCACCAATAACAATTACACTTCTGCCCTGATGATGGACACTGTAACGCTGTCCGAAACGTTGGCTAACGGAGGAGGTAGCGCAACATGGCATAACACCCCAAAAACAAAGAACAAAAATACTTTTGGCCGTGAAAATCATATCATACTTAATAATTGTAAATTGTTATCACCACTGTAACTAATGTACTGTTTGTTTCTGTTTATAAATAAATAAATCTTTTAGTACTAGAATGGCGCTAGACGCTATATAGTAGTATATATAGTTGTAGTTGCACGGGACATGTAGGCCTGCACAAAAACCGTAAATGATAAGCGTCGGCACACAAAGATGTTATGATAAATGGTTTAACTATCACCTCATAAACATTTACTCAATTCTCTGCAGTAGTTCAATTTTATGGAACCTTTAGTGTTACGAAATACCTTATGTCAAGGTGTTGTGAAATTGATATATTTGTGACGTCCTCTTGATATTTTGCCTATGAAAAAAATTAGTCGAAGATAATATTGCTAATTCTGAAATTTTAAATATGAGATTGACAAAAATGACGTTTAAATAAGAGGTCTCGGTAGCCGAAGTGTTAAGGCGTTTGTTCCGGTATGACGAGATGTCCTGAGTTCGAGTACCAATTGTGACCGTTTTTTTTCTGTGTCTTGTTCTCTTTTGTATTTTCGTTTGGATTTTTAGTTTTATATTCTTCTTCAATGATGTATTAAATAAATGGGAAAAGTTAAAGTTAAAGTAGTTCTAGTAAAAATTGAACATTGATTTTCATTTAAAATTTCCTGCCTTAATTTTGATGACTACAGCTTACAAAACTTGTAACAGTATTTATTGACAAACACCTTAAGATGTATTTTTAGATCGAAGACGACAAATCACGATGTTTAAGTTGTGATCAAATATTATGTAGATCTCTTCTCGTTTAATAATTAAATTTACATTTATACAAGCGAATATTTTTTTTAAATTTACGTAATATTATATAATTGTGTTCTGCATGAAAAACGTGACCACTTCAAAACCCTTTTCTAAAGAAAATTATACATCACAAACCTGACGTTTTTTGTGTCGAATAAAAACGGTTGCTAGACCGCCGTTTCAAAAAAATGAAGAAAAAACACACATTACGGTAATGTGGTCTTACACGAGAAAATTTTCGCAAAAAGTGGCTCGTACCAGAGAAAACATATTCACCAAGTAAAAAATAAAAAAAAGTACAATACTCTTCGTAGGAAGCACCGAAGAGTATTTTACGCCAGACTGGGAATATTAAAATAACGGCATTCTAATTTTTATTTCACTTATAAATTTCCATATATTTCAATTGGCTTATAGTGAGCTTTTAAAAAAATGTTTCTTGTAAATCATTCATAGACAAATTTCAGAGTAGTGAAGAGATTAAGGAAATGTACCTGTAAAAATATATTTGTTAGGATAAGAAATATATTAAATGTAAAAATAATCAAAAACGTGTACTATGCCCTTGTTCATTCTTTACTTATATACGGAATTATAGGTTGGGGAGGATCTTACGAAAACAATCTAAACTCAGTAAAAGTTTCGCAAGGAATCATCATTAAAGTAATATTAAAAAAAATATATATTAAACATACGTTTTTAGATTTTCACGGCCAAAGGTATTTTCGTTATTTTGTTTTTGGGGTGTTATACCGTACTTCGCTACCTCCTTCTTTAGCCAACAAGGCAGATCCGGTGATGGACATTGCAACGCTGTCCGAAACGTTGGCTAAAGAAGTAGCACCTCAAAAACAATTAACGGAAACATATTTTAACTTAAAACCTTAGTAAGAATCGTGGCTCCCTTGTCAGACACGAGAGCTCCTCTCTTCTGATAAGGTGTACATGACTAAAAACGACCTTTAATATAATATTTTGTAAAACATGTATGTACTATATATGTATAACACACTTTGTTTTTTTTTTTTTTTGTATTGGTAAAAGTTAATTAACAATGAGGAGTACAAAATGACAAAACCTTAGTTTGTTCGTGTATTAACTGTTTATGTTCAGTGGTTAGTGTGTCCTTGTGTCTCTATCTCTATCTCTATCTCTATCTCTATCTCTATCTCTATCTCTATCTCTATCTCTACATCTCTACATATTATAAAGTAAAGTCCCCCGCGCCGTCTGTCTGTCTGTCTGCCTGTTCGCGATAAACTCGAAAACTACTGAACGGATTTTCATGCGGTTTTCACCAATAGATAGAGTGTTTAGAGTGTGGAAGGTTTAGGTATGTAATTTGTCAAGGATTTGTGTAAATTGGTTGAAATATAACGATAATTGTTAGAAGTGTCGGAAAAAGTCAAGCCGCCTGGTAGCTTTCATCGAAAACGCTGCCTAATCCTTTTGGGATATAACAAAACAATTCATGGTGGGATATTCCTCTTTTATAGATCTACAAAAAAGTCCGCGAGGGCATATATCTATCTTTTACGGATAACTTACTGTACCCATTCTATCTTCTAAAAAAATGGTCAAGTACATTGCGGTAATTGAAAAGTTATTTAGACGGATACAGTATTAATCCTTATTAATTTGTTTTAGTGATCTAAATGAGTCCAATATTTAATTTGTTTTATTATTTTCCCAATAGATTAACCGAATTTTTTTATCCACTTTAACTATTACCGGCACAAAGCACTCTTTTCAGGGTGAATTGCCTAAATTCAAAAAAAAAAAAACTTAAATACGTTAGTTACCCCTAGCATTTCATGCACATTATTATAATCTTTCACACCATCTCTACGTATTATAAATTAAAGTCCTCCGCGGCATCTGCCTGTCTCTTCGCGATAAACTCAAAGACGGCGGTGTGGTTACAAAGGTTGGATTTTACAAAGTGTTTTATTAGCCACAGCAACGCGTGGCCGGGTCAGCTAGTAGAATAATAAAGAAAATATTTCAGTGACGCCACAAACTTGCTACACAATTAAATACAAAATGCAGGATTCCCGGCATAAAATTTAAACAATTTTCTTAAATTAGACATCGAAAATAAATCACTTTCATATTTCGTTGGCAAGACATTACACAATGAATAGAGATGTCTACTAAGTGTCTCGTGAAATTATTTTCTTCTGACCGTCACGTACAAAAGGTTTTCCTAATACACTTTGCGGCGCTACGGGCCCACTTAATTAAAAAGACTTTGGCTTAGATCTTACTGCCTGGATTAAATAATTATAATAACAAGTATTTTTCTTTTTCTTAAATGTATGTATGTATGTATGTACAGAACTTAAATGTATGTATGTATGTATGTACAGAAATGCCTCCTTTATTTTGTCTTCAACAAGTTTAGTTCTTTCGTGTTATAAAAACGACTGGCTTTTTTGGATTCGTTAAATCTGGTCGATTGTTTTTGTATCTGAATTGATTTAATATTATGAAAACTTATTTATGTATAAACAACTATAAATGATGTGTAAAATATTTATGATAAACACCTACTTACCTCATTTATATTTTTGCCTATAAATATTCAGAATCACCATGTTTTGCGTCTACGTACTATTGGCGTAAATTTTTTGGAGAAAGTTTTCTACCTGTTTGATTTTGAGTCTGAAGATAACGAGTTCGACTCTCGAACACAGCTAAAAAAAAGTTTACGAGTTTTAATTATATTAAACGGCCTCCGTGGTCGAGGGGAATGGCTCTCGACTAGAAATGCATAGTTCGCGTATTCATTGTAAAGATGAGTAAGTAAAAGTAAAATTTATTTGATTATTTTGTGTTATTTCACGTTTTATTAATTTAAAATATTATATGCTTGTGGTACGTTCCAGAGTTGAGGATAATCTCAAGTCTCAGTATCGAATTGAAATTTTTAGCCGTATTTGGTGACCAGATCTGAATAGTACAAATAATACATCATCACCTTCGTCTTTCCCATCTCCTCCCCCCTCCACGCTGCCTCACAACATACCCATATTAAAGATGCCATAATCTCACTGGCTCCTGTTGGGAGCAGTTGGGACTCTTATGCGGTATTCTCTTAAAATATATATATATTTACGATAAACGCTTGAACGACTGAACGCTTCCAGGTCTTGGTGTTTTGATGATGATTGCAAAACTTGATGGACGATTAAAAAAAAGGAAGATCATAAAATGAGTAGTTTTCGCCAATTGTGATATCTTTTAAACTAATCCCAGGGAGAGGTCGCGCAGACGTCATCAAAGTATACTAAAATGACGTCACGCAAGAACTCTCACTAGAATGCAATAAATTGAAACCATGAACGGTAGGTCGGCTTTTCTTGATTTCAAAATGTGAACTTTTGCATTTTCCATGAAGACAAATCCAGCAGTGAAAAAGTGCATATTGTATTTACTTTCAGCTCCATTCCCAGGTTTAAGAGTCTCAGTATTTACAGCTTGCATTTTTACACTTGGCTTATTTTTCATTAAAGCCTAACTGAATATAAGAGCCTGTACTCTTTCAATCCGCACGTACGAGCTTTTCGCAAGTACAGTCGTATAATAACAGCACCCTCTTGCTTCCGACGGGACCGTCTGAGGCCCGCGGCTATCGTTTGAGGACTGGCAGCCTTCCTCCCTTCCGCTAGGGTGCAGGCACCGCGGGCAGAGGGAACAGGCAGTGAGACCAGACAGTGGAACAGGGCGGTAGTACTGCATCCAACTCTCACGTCTGGGAATAGAGTCTTGGTGACGCGGTGAAAAGGAGTTTCAATAAGCCTACGTAAAAATCTGCGATTCTAACTGGAGACAGAAAAGCTTTAACTTAGAATGTGGTAAAGTAATACGTATAGATAATAATATTAAGAACTGTCCGTACAATGCAGACATACTGAGTTAAAAAATAAAAATTGATTTATTATGCATGATAATATTCTCTTACTACGTTTAGAGGCATGGAATAGACCCATTCAAGTTCATATCCTTATTATTGTAATAAAGCAAACGATTAAAATCCATAACTAGCTAATATAGCCCTCTGTGGAATAAAATATATAATAAATATAATCTTTTATAAACGGGTTCGGTGCTTGGCTGTAGACCCTGGTATTGTTTATAGGAATTAATCATCAGATGGTACAACAGATATCTAACCCTGCCGGTCATGTCCCTTTGATAATTGTGTGTTTGTTTTTCATTGTGTTAGTTTTTTAAAGCGTTTTCATAAATACGATGGGATTCTTTAATCTTCTTCTTTTACCTGAAGCAACCAGCGAACTAATGAGTATCTTAGAACTCAGGTATCGAGCCGTTGTGAGTTATATTCCATGTGTAGTCGAAATATAGTGCAAGTCGTGTTAAAAGGATAATTGTAAATAAATTTTCGAATATTTATTTTGAACCGGAGTGCCTTTTGAATTGAAACCGTAAAAATAAACATAAATCTTTTTGAAGAGTTTTTTCAAACCCTTTTATATTATTGCACGGGAATAAACTGATGCTAATCGAAATATTAATAATAAATAATAAGGAACTCCAGTGAATAATTTTATCGCTTAAAAAAATCTTATAGATTAAAAAAGGCTGTTATGAATATATATTTAAAAATACAAATAGTATATAAAACCGTAAGAAATTTAAACTATCTGTGATGGTTCGGCGGGTTCTGAAAAAACTACGGCAAATGGGAAAAATTCGCATATCTATTATGAAATCGACATTTTAAAAAAAATCAAAATTAAGGGCCCGCAACCTGGATTTGTACCGATTTATTATATATTTCCCTTAAACACGGTAAGTTTTAAAGCTCTTAAAAAATATATGTTATTCTTGAAGATAATATCTAGACTTTGCCCGCGCCAAAACGCAAATTATAAAATATTCCCCGATAGAAAAAAATTGCAAAGTATGCTCCAAAAATTATGACTAGCACGTTTGTTTCAGTTATTTTACAAGTTATATGTATGAAAAAATTGACAATGTTTCTATAAATTCTGTTTAAGATAATGCCCTCGAGATTTTTACTCTATTTTAAACGAGTCGTGTTTTATTAAACATTTTCGCAATTTTCGCATCGATTTTGTCGCTGTAAATGTTAGCGCTCTCCTCTAACATTCGTAATTTCGTATATCTCCCGCTTCTTCTTTTCGGGCTCGGTTGCAGAGCCTTAAGTTAGAAGGTGAATATTCATGTCTTTAGGAAGTTAATTGAGGTTCCTTTTTGTTCACAAATTACAATAACCAAGACGGTCATTTGGTAGAACCAGCATGGTTTTTTTTTTAATTGAGGACATATTAAATCGGGTTGGAAGATTCAATTCTTTCAAAGTCTTTCCACCGTATGCTGAGAATGCAGCTTATCTAATCTTAAAACAAATTAGTTTAAATTACTTAGTTCAATTTGTAAATTTTTGGCACTTTTGAACCAATATGTATATTTTGTATGGAATAACTTCACATGTCACAACTTTTAGGCGATCCTTTTGTTAAGTTGTTTAGATATAAATAAAATGTACAATGTGAATTGCTTTTTATCCAATATACGACCGAGCGAAGGGATATATATGTACATACTTAGGAATATATTGGGCCCATAATATATTTGTCGAACCCGAAACGTTGATTTTTTATGTATACACAAAGGTCTCTAGTAAAATACGATGTTCAACGTACACTATGCCCGGGGAAATATTGGCGACGTGAAATGGGAAACCTTAAAATATTCAAATAAATTCCGGTGACTTATCGAAAGTTCGTGCTCGAAAAGTACTCGAAAGAATCAATGTCAAACAAGGAAGGGAAGGCGAGAAAGGGGTAGCTAACTCCGCAGCCCTTTAGGCCGTAGCACTGTTATTCACACAGCCAGCCACCGAACCCGGTCCCTCGGCTACCCTTCATTTGCATACAAGTGCCCTAAAGCCACTCAGCCAAGCTTCCCGATGCCGAAGCAATAGGGTTGGAAAAGCGAGTTTTATTTATCCTGCGGTATTTTCTCTAACGTATTCAGAGAGCGTAGATAACTACGTACCAACCTGCTACCCACCGTTTGACTTTTATCGAATTACTAATATTTTATTTGATATCTAATCATAAGGCACAATATTCGAGTTATATAAGATTTCACCCTTCTTGCGAAAAAACACATAAAAAATGTATGAATCATAATACTTAGGTCATCTTACTGAGAACATGCCAAACCTGTTTATAGTTCACTGATCATGAAAATGCTAATACATATGTTGAATTCAAAACATTAGTAGGTACACTTCGGTAATGAAATCTACGGTACGCACTAAATTTCAGTTCATTTTTTCAGCATTGCCGTTCCTCAAAAAACCATCGTAATGAATAATACACGTTTTTTTTTCAGACTTTTTAAACCACATCAAAAAAACATTTTTTTTTATTTTTTCATTCAAACCTGCTAAACTACTTATGTAGTTTGTAAGCATATCATAATATTTTTTGCACTGCATTTTACACTGTAATATTAGTATATTTGTATTTATCTTGTAACGTTTCAGAATCCAAAATTAAGATTTTGTCTATTTCTAGATAAACCTATGTTCGTGAATAATGGAGAGGACGTTAGGGGCCTGCTCTTAGTTGGACTTAGGTATAAACGTTAATTATTCCAATGTCTAGAAACAAGCCTTACTAAAAAAAACCACAGCACGTCCGATAACCTGTGTTGCTGCAGTAACATGAATAAAACAAAAATACACTAAAACACGATAACATTACTAAAAAGATTTTTTCTTAAAATGTATTTTAAATCTGGCAACAATGTTATTTTTCATAGTGTACATAATTTAATTGTTTGTTTTACTACAGAACCGCTAGGTGGCGGCGCCTGCGCATTCGTCATTCGCGTTGAAACCGCCAAAAAAACTCACTCCGCGGGTGTATGTAATATTACACAAATGTGATCGTAATATTTATTAATATGACTAATTCACTATTACATTCGCATAATTGATATATTTACCGTGTTTTTTGTGGTTTTTAATAAGTTTTAGACAAGTTGTAATATCAATAATCATACTTTGAAAATATAAATCTCAATAAGTATTTTATGTAAAACATGAAAATTCAAATTTACATTTTAAAGGATTTTATTTTATGAGAATTTCATAAAAGTGGTGTTTTTAAAATATTAATATCTAATACATGTGTTCCTAAACGTATCAATGAAGTTAACGTCTTTAGAGTTGCAAGAAAGCTGTTATAAAAGTCGGTATTATTTTTTTAGGTTAGTTTTTTGGAAAAAAAAAACTTTGATTTTTTTAATTATTTTTTTATTGTATGCACGAGGAAAAAGTGAGGTAACAGTTTCGTTTCAAATTCATTATGTAAAAGGTCTCTATTTTTTAAATTTTGTTTTTTTATAAATTTCTGTACACTTTCATCAAATATGTTTTGGTAAAAAAAATCCATTTTTTTTCGCATTTGAATCTTAATATATGGCTGTTAAACTAAACTAAAATAAAGTGTATTTCAATTATACAAATCTAAAAGGTAATTTTATCTAGTTTTCATAAATGGTATTTGTTTTTACGACACCTTCAAAAATAAGAAATATATAGAACATTCAAAATACTTTGTAACAATTCCAAATTTCGTTCGGACATCATTACTAAAACAGAGATAAACTACACTCTCAGGCCGTGAAAACCAAGTGTATTTTTTTTTTACCATGGACAATTTTTTAATTAGTAATGTTTTCACATCCGCGGCCGTTTGTCAATTGAATAAAATTTTCACTGGGTTTTTTAGTAAGGCTGCTAATGTACGTATTTCAAAACATGTTTTTTAATAATAAGAAGAATACTATAAAGCTAAAGAATAGCTACCAAGAATAGTATAAAGTTAAAGAAGAATACTATAAAGTTAAAGAAAGTTATTTTTTTTAGTTTTATATTTTATTTATTTATTGTTATAAAGTTTAATTTGTAGAACTCCATTTTAATTTTTATATCTTTTATATATTTAATAATACTCTTATTCAATTTATAAACAAGTTCTGCCATGTAATTGTTATCACACGTGACAGCTGTTTCGTCTTCCGAAGGTAATATCAATCTGTGGTTTTACAGACGATGTCTTTATAGTATTTCTAGATGAAAAAAAATTATTGCTTTTATTTTGATTACCTATGCCCTTACTATTTTCTGAGTAAAATGACTGAAATCATTAATGGTTATTATTCTTTTAAATTTTCCCAAATATGCATTGCATTATATTTTACTTTTATTTTATTGTTATTGTACTTATTCACAGATCCAAATTAAGAGTCAATCAAATATAATAATGTTTATTAAGTTCTGCGATTATTTTTTGAGAGCCATTTTCAAAATGTTCAGCGTGCTGTATATTTGACTTATAAATAACTT
Organism: Limnephilus rhombicus; assembly: GCA_929108145.2. NCBI lineage: Eukaryota > Metazoa > Arthropoda > Insecta > Trichoptera > Limnephilidae > Limnephilus > Limnephilus rhombicus. Next base: position 21,211,843 of record OV815273.1, on the reverse strand, counting down.
GGATCTAACATTTCAATTCTTTAAATTGAAACCAGTATCCGAAACTTCTTCCTACAATTTTCATCCCATAGACACAACTGAAAGAGATGTAAGAGCTCAATTTTGAATGTGAAAATTCACCCCTGCGCTGGGAATTATAATGTAAATCACACTACCCACTCTTTGATATCTTGGGGTGAATTATTTTACTTGAATAATATTTTAATATCATTATATTATGGCCCGGAGGCCAGTGCATTTGAACCAATGTATATGAAGAAGACTTTATTACTTTTCTTATCATGAGTAAGTATTAAATATAACGTTATCTGCCTTTTGTAAGTTCTAAGTTATAAGTTCGATTAGTCATTTATAAAATGAAATGAAGTCACGTCGGAAAGAAACGGTACATAATAATTAGTCGAATACATACGCGGTATTATGTATGTATTTTAATAAAAATAATTATTTATTTTATAACATAAATGATCAGAGAATAATCACATAAAGTTTAGTATATACATATATGTGAGAAAGTACAAGCAAAACGATAACGAAAACAAAAGAATATATTCGTATTTTATTTCAGTTTGTACTTATATAAAACTAGCTTATGGCCAAAATTTATTGTACATGGGTGTTTAAATATACAGTAATAGAAAGAATACTAGCAAAAATTATTAGCAAAATATACAAAAGTAAATAAAAAACAAGAATGGGTAAAAGGTGAATACAAATAGGTTTATTTTATTATTGGCACCTATGCTAATGAGATAATGATTTCGTAAGTACAGTACTGTCTGTTTTTAAATAAAGGACTTCATCACAATATCAGCTTGATATGATTAAGGGTAGAACAATTATTTTATTTGGGTTATTAAAAATATATTTCATTTTTAGAGGAATATCTGTGTATATTCTATACAGTACTGCCAGTCTTTAAATAAAGAGCTTTAGCTTAATATTATTAATGTTAAAAAAATTTTTCAATACATGTATGGATAACCACAAAATTTACTACCATTTTTTAAATACATGTATAGATGACCATATGGTACGTAGCTTTATTCGAGATGTATGACATCAAAAAACTTTCTCCGGTGGTCTTCGATGTTGGAATCTGAGATCTGGAGAGATTCCATTGTGTGGACATTTCCGGAGATATGTGGCACATCCCTTAATCCTGCCAATCCTGCCGGGTCCAAGAACTCACTCATTCCTTAGCATATTGGAAGCACTGCAGCATCTGGGAAGACTAAAGATTCTTTGATTAGGCGTTGTCATTTTGATGCTGGTCTTCTTAAAATGGGTCAAAAGCTTAATAATAATATCATAAATAGTACCGTACAAGTATTACCCATAGTCGCTTTGTTCTTAATTGTCCAAAAGACGGTTAGAAAATTTTACAGGAGATGGTTTTCTTTTATTATTTCAATGAAACATTATGATAGGTGCTTAAGATAAAGCTATTACCGAAAAGGTAAAGGTCTCATAGTTTGAATAACTCTTACTTAAGTGATTAAGAGCGTTTAACCAGCCAGCGGACGAAAATCCACATTTCGTCGAAAGTTGTTCTTACGATCGTGCAGGGCGGTTACAATGAGAAAGATTAATTATTCTCCGTTCCAGATTTTTAAAATTATAACTCAATATCGAATTTATTTCAATCTATTAATTTATACCTTCATCCAAAAATGCTGAAAGGCGTGATGATAAAACTATTAAAATAATGTATTTTTTGTAATTATGTGTTGATTAAAAGTATTTATCATTTTTCAATAATGTCTAAATTTAATAAGAATGTTAAAAAAATCTGAAATATATTAGTTTGTAAGTGCGCAAATAAATACACAAATGGACCAATTTTCGTCAAGAAACACATGTACGTACATATTTTTAATGATTTTATTGAAACTAAAATTAAAATTCTAAAACATGCCTTTGCTAGATAATGTATTGATTTATTTTACTGCATGATTATATTATTTGAAATGGGTGTGGTATAATACAAAATCTTTTTTGAAAATTTAACAAATCTGCCAACGACCTATGGAATAACCTTATTATACTAAAATTTTAAAAAAAATCTCAAAATTTATTACATGCGAATGCTAGATAAAAGAACAATCTTTCGAAATCCATTTATAATTTTTTGTGGAAAAGAGTCAATACGTCTAAAATCTGATTTGAAAATGACATATTTCTGGTTTTCTCTGGTAATGCCCTCTTAACCATATTTTTTTATAGTTTATTTTTTTTTTATGTGGAGATTGAACAAAAACTAAAATGGTCGTTTGGACAATTAAGAACTATTGAAAGAAAGATTGCTAGGTATGTATTCATTTCCATTTTTCAAACCATTTTTAAATACAAATATTGTTTTTAATATAAACTGATGTTCACGATAGGGATCATCTTTTGTTAAATAGAAGTACAAGTATTTACCCAATTAAAACAAAAATAGTTAACAATTTTTCTGTTTTCAATTTAGATAAAATTAAGAAAATATGATTTTCATGCTGCTGCTTTGAAACACTTCGCTTTGGAAACACTATTAAATTGTCTCCACGCAGCACAATTTTTATCCTTTGTCTAAAAACACTTAACTGTTTCTGGGTCACTTATTAGACGTCAAGGCGGTCGACCAGGAAGAGCTCTTAAGTGCGGGTCGCGGCCCAGTTTTAGCCTTAACGGCCAATAGTCTGACCAAATTATTGTAACCAGTTTACGTTCACACAATATAACGGCTTAATAGTTGCAAGTCATTTAGTCACTTTGTTCGCGTCAAATAGGTTTACGAACTAAGGCATTAGTGATGGATCATAATATTTAAGAATGCAGATTCAATACAATTTATTTTCGATAGGTTCTTATTGCCATTGCCTCCCTCTTGATGCCATTCGAACCCTTATTTCTCCTTAGGTCTTTTCTATACCCTTCGACCTCACTAGCCACAAGATTTAGTCTAAACTACAGGCCGCGTCAAGAGGAAACTCTGGTGAGGAGGACTATAAACATTGATTTTATACTTACATCATGTTCAAACTTTTCCATAGAAACTACTAATACATAAAAACGAACAAACTAACTCGGCAGAGGATATACCGCCAAACAACTCGGTCTTAAGACTCCGCTCCCCAAATTCATACCGATTTCTTACATATCTCCCGTACGTTAAGTTTAAAAGCTCTTAAAAAAATATATATTAATTTTGAAGATAATATCTAGACATTTACCGTGCCGAAACGCAAATTATATAAAATTCCCTTGATAGAAAAAAATCGCAAAGTATATCCAAAAATTATTATAAACACGTTGTTTCAGTTATTTTACAAGTTATATGTATGAAAAAATTCACAGTGTTACTTTAAATACTGTTTAGGACAACCCCCGTGAGATTTTAGCTCTATTTTAAACAAGTCGTGTTTTATTAAACATTTTTAGAATTGTCGCATAGATTTTGTCGCTTTAAGTCTAGCGCGCTCCTCTAATATTCGTAATTTCATATCTCTCCATCTTCTTCTTTTTGAGCCCGTTTGCGGCGCCTTAATACACACTTCTTATTTCATTTACATTTGTACATCATCTCAAACATAGCCTTCTAATTATTTTCGTTATTTGTTTTTGGGGTGTTATGCCGTGTTGCGCTACCTCCTTCTTTAGCCAACGTTTCGGACATCTTTGCAGTGTCCATCATCAGGGCAGATCCGGCAGATCCGGTAGATGTGTTATTGTATTTATTGGAAAAAATTAAATCAAGTGTTTAATAATGATCCCTCTCCCTTTAATGTGAGTAAGATATTAAAGTTATTTTCTCATTTTCATTATGTCGTTTTCTTTCTTTATCTTTGAACTTTATTTTATAATTTAATTAATTACGTAATTTTTCCAAGAACACTTTTTCGGAAAGGTTTTCACTTTGTGATGACATTATTTATTTGAAGAAAAGACAAACAACTTTGTTTACATCACTTTTATTTGTAAACAATCTACATGTTTCGTGAACGATGTTCACATCATCAGGATCAAATGTATACTAAACTTAAGAATTAAACATAGATCACATATGGGACGAAGGGGTATGAGAAAAGGGAAGGGGTAAGATTGAGGGGACAATTGGGATTTCAAAGTCATTAGCAGGAAAAGACCGGTTAAGTGGGAAAAGGTTCAAAAGAGGGTTTATAAAAATTTGTTGCTTATTTACATTTTTCCTAATTTCTAAAATCTCTAAATTATTTATCTGTGATGCCTTATAACCCGTGTGTAATATTTTAAGTCCATGGTTTTTGTCAAAATTATGATAATTTTTTATTAAATGATCTGCGAACTCAGATTCGCTATTGTCATTTAATGCCCTGAGATGTTCTTTAACCCTTATTTCAAAGTTTCTATTTGTTCTACCTATATACAAGTAATTACAGTCTTTACAATTTAGTTTATAAACGCCCGATTTTTTTGTTTTAATGTCGCTGTCTTTTTTTAATTATATCGTCTGATATCGTCTCGTACGACCTCTCTCTGATACAACTGTTCAATCTTCAGTTCCAATGGGATTTTCAAGCTATTTTAAGTATATGTAGGTACCTGTTTTTTGTACTCACAATGTGCAATCATAATGCTACAATAAATCAGACATCCAGGTACACATACACATTCACATACACACACATACACATATACATGAACACCACATCATTTTTCTTAATCTTTACCTCAATTCCTTTCCTAGCACGTGATAACCTCTAACCTAACCTAACCAAATCTAACCTAACCTAACGTAACTTAACCTATCCTAACCTATACCCGCCTGGTAAAATGTAGGTATTCAATCACTCGCCAGATATTTCATGGAGACATGTCACTGTTACCGGTCCCCGTAATAATGTCTAAATCCTTGTAAACTGTATAATATTATTTTTGTCTACGTGCTGTTTGTTTCTGAAAAAATATATACATATGTGTACAAAATCCTTATCTGAAAACGTGAAAAGAAAATTACTTTTGTTGTTTTGCGCAATCGGTGAACTGACCAGCGGAATGACAATGAAAATGAAATAAAATTAGTTTGAAAGAACAAACCCATTATACTCTATGCATTGTCAAACATTCACAAAATCCAACATCATTACAATAATAATTAATATCCGCGAATTGCCGTCCGGGAAGTCGGCGTTACCAGCATTCATAGAGAATAAAACGCGGCAATATTGATTCAGGATTCCCGCCCTGAGAGCCATTAAAGTCCCTCGGCTTGATGCTGTGTGAACTGGACCGTTAATAACTGAAATAACGATTGCCCATCGCCATTATTGCCCCGAGTAAGACCTTTGAATTTTTCCCCGGGTGACTGGTCTCGGCTAAAAGGCGGATGGCGACTTAGTGCCACCCACATCTGTAATACGTAATACATAATACAATGGGGCACATTGTACACACCGTGCTATATGGTGAAATACAGGGTGACCTACTGATGTGTATATCAGGAGCTCTAGCGTGGTGCAATCGATAACTTTACAGTATCGGATCGATAGGTGTAACTTCCAATGATTTTATATCGGTATCCCTAGCATAGATTCATTTTATTTACGCTGGCAACACTGGCGATCTGTACATGAATTCGTCCAAATGCCAGCCAAATACGTAAAAATATTAATAATTTGGTAATGTTGAATTGAAATACTAACCTAAATATGCATTGGCAGTCCACATTTACTTTTTGACACCAAACGGGAGATATCCTATCCTATCCCATTAATTAATATTATTAATTTATTGTTATAAAGGCGAAAGTTTGTATGGATGTATGGATGTCTATTACTTCGTAGTACTATTTATAAAGTAGAGGAGGTTCTGGAAAGAAAAAAATGATAAGTGGGAATCAGGCGGTAATAGCCAGGAGTGACGGACGTTTGATTCCATCCTTTCCATTACGTTGCAAGCTGACAATGACTCGACAGAGTCCAGCTGGAGAGATCAAAGGGACTCCCCCAAACGGCCTCTCCTGGTATTTTACGTATCCACTGCCAAGACCTAGACAAACCCTACCCATTGAAACCGGGCACCCCATAAGTCAACGAATCGTAGAACAACTTGGGGAGACCTACGGCGGAGGTTTGGTTAACCAATGAATAGTTTCTGGGGCAGCGGTACCCAAACACGCCTCCCAAAATGAAAGACATCCGATTTTGAAAAAGGATGTGTTAAGCCCGGGCATCGTTGGGAATTAGTAAGCTAGTTAATGATAACTTTAGATTATAAATAAAAATAAAAATAAATTAAACCACTTTGATATAACGCATGATTTATTGAATTTCATAGCCGGAGGAATGGTAAAAAAAATCATTTTTAGCGATGATCGGAACAACAAAGCTTGGAGAAATTATCCAATCTTAAATTGTCTCTTTATTAGAAATTCTACAAAGAAATATTATGTTATATAATTCAGAACAACCTGTACTTTAGCACCACTTGTGTATATCGCTGAAAATATAATAATAATAACAGCACTTGATTAATAAATGGAGAGCTTTCTTAAGAAACAACACTCGCCTTACGGAGCTTTCGTGGGCATTATCCATTTTCCATTCCCCGCACGGCCTTTCACGTGGACTTTACTTGAACCGGTTGATATTTCATTTTTATAGAAAATACAGCTTGGAGTTAGCTCGGATGTTATTGTATTTGAATTTGTATTTACCGAAAACCTTGTACGCTGAATTTGTTCCTTACTAAATCTCTCACAAGAGTTTATTTGAGAGTATTGTAGGTTTTAATAATACTAAAAATCGATTTTCCTTATTTATATAATCCAAAAGCTATCGATTTTTTTTAAAACTAACTTATTTTATCAATGTAAAATAATTTTTAAGGAGCTTAGGTATATTGTATTAATATTGGGTTTATGGATGATTACGTGCTTTTTGATTATTTATCTTACGGAGATTGCTTTTTTTTTATTTAACTCCACACAGAAGGCCCTGAGGAAAATAATTTGCCTCGGGGCCTACGCCATCTGAGATGAGGTGAAGAAGGAATGAATATTGGTCTTGAAGAGACCCATGTTGTAGGATGGAGGAAACATAGGGGCCGGCAAATCGTTTCACAACCGAGCGGTTAAAGTCAAGAACGAGTCAAAGAAGCGATCCGTTCTCATTTGACAAATGTCAACCGTGTACATATGTTGGGCACGCCTTTTTGCGTGTTTCCTGACTATGCACCGGTGCCGAATAAATCAATGACGCTAATTCCTCGAAGCATCTTGCAATGAAATTCCGATAGAACAAGGATAGCATTCCCACCCGACGCATGTTCTCTAAAAATTGCGATTCATTTGTTAAGTTAGGAGAATACATCCAACGAGCTGTCCGTTTTTATATAGTGTTTTATAATTTTTCCATATACCTTAAAAGGCAAATTTAAAAAAATTTGCGCTTTCTCAAAATCGGTGTATCTACGTTTGCAAAGAGGAAAACGAAAACAGTTAACCATAAAGAGGGGTACCAAAATATCGTTAACCAACCATTTTCTTAGAATGCTTCTTTCGTGTAAATAAAAACAAAATAGTACAAGCAAACACTACGGCAATAATATAAGTAGGATGGAAAATTGAATCCCACAAGTTGTAGGTATTTTATAATGGATTTTCATAGAAATTGCCTCCCAGAATCTTAAACAAGTAATATTTCCGCTAAAACTGTGTAATCTCACTCCCAAGACACGTAAATGGAGTAAAGAACTGGTCGTGAGTCTCTGTGCAGCTGCTTGCCGTAAAATAACAGCTTTTCTTATACTTCCAAGTAAACGTGTTCTCTTTTCTGTTTCCTTACTATTTGTACTGCTGTACTACCAGTGGAGGTAGGGGGAGGTACTGCTATTGCACGGTTTGTCCTAATTTTCTGTCTATTAAACTAGAAGCGGGGAAGAGTTCATCCCAAATGTCTGACGAGATACTCGTACTTGTCTTTTATAGAGATCTTTATTTCACTGGAACGTGTTGGGAAATTTCGTTAAATGAATAATTTGGAAACAATAAGCGAGGGAAATAAAACTGCGAGGGAAATAAAACTAAATAAAGTAAAACATTCATTAAACTTCTATCTTCTATAATATAAAAATGAATCGCTGAATGCGTTGTTAAGCGCATAATTCTCTAACGAATTGGAATATTCTTTTTTTGGATAAAAATTAAAAAATTGGATAATTCTTTTTTTTGTGTGCTCGTTATTGTCAAGACAAGGTTTTTATAAAACTTCAGGTGAGCTCCAGCATTTTGAAATTTGTATAAAAAAATGCTTTTATTTATTATTTATTTATTTATTTATTTTTCCAGGTTCTCCATAAAACAGTTATACACCAAATTATTACTGAGAAGATTACAAAATATAAGAGAAAAAAAGGCCAAGGGGGCAGTTTCACTATGTTGACACGTATGTCAAAAGATAGTTACTGAACTCTCTATAGGTAGCATTGAAGATGTTAATGCTCAATGCAGAATCGTATTGGTGCACGCGAGGAAGGCCTTGGGGGGCGTTTCAGACCTTCAGGGGGGCGGTAGAAGGCAAAGAGAAAATTGGGGGGCGTTTCAGACTTTCAGGGGGGCGGTAGGAGACCCAGAGAAACCCATAGCTAGTTTACTAGCACATATCGAAGAAGTCGAACACACGCTAAAAGAATACGAACTGCACATGGTGATGATGAGCGAAACCTGTATTACCGAAGAAATTAACCAAAATGAAACAACATTTCAGGGCTATTCGACAATTAGGTGCGACTCATTGAGCAGGCATACAGGTGGAGTTATCACATTAATTCAAAACAATATCTCTTACAAAGTCACAACAAATGCGGTACTAGATAAAAAAATAATACCTGGATACCTACTGGCTATTGAAGGATTTTAAGCTGGGAACCTATGCAGCTATTTATCATTCCCCAAATCAAAATGATACAAAATTATTAGATTTTTTTGAAGAATGGTGCCGTTAGCAAATAAATACAAGAGACTTGAAAATCATCTGTGGAGATTTTAATATTCAATACAAAAAGCACAAGATTACAAATCATCATAAATTGCCTAGGTAGGAAGCAACTTGTCAAAAATTATATAATAATATGAAAAAACTCTAAAACCATGATTGATTTGGTAATTTCAAATGACTTTTACGCGGAAGTTAATGCTGCAGAAGAAGTCAAAATATCTGATCACGAAATAATTATTACAAAAACTAGATATAATAGTCCGAAGCCTCAGGGAACACGAAGTATAATATATATACAGGAATAAAAAAAACTTTAATAAAGATAAATTGTGTACGGCATTACAAAACAAAAAGTGGATCTGCGATAACCAATGAAATTGAGACAGAAAAGTCGATGAACTAATAGGACACCTGAAAACAGTAATAACTGAACTAATACCTACAACTAATATATTTTTATATATAAAATGAATTCCTGTTTCCCTTGGTCACGCCTTCGTTTCACTTTTTTTTTAAAGTTTCCTAATACTTTGTAGAAGGTTTTTACGGACAGAAAATTGCGCAGAAAATTGGATGATTTCAGAAAACTTTAATTTCACACGTTTGACAGTTCACGCGTTTGACGAAATTGAATTGTGTTTTTGAACTTTTTTTTTCGTAAAAAAATAATTATCTATGGATTATTTAAACTATAGATATTTTAAATAGATACCTACGTTAGGTACCAATTTTGATTGATCGTTCTTATAATATATAAAAAAGAATATTTGTATTGAATGAAAAGCGAAAATTTGAATAAAAAAATTGTAATAGGTGGCACGCGAAATGTTTGAAAATTGAATGTACTGGGACTGATTATATGGAACGCGGTAGGGGGATTGGTGGGAAGTGGAAGAGGGGAGGGTGTAGGCGGGGAAGATGAAAAGGGAAAGCTGGAGGGGAAGGAAATGCGGGAGGGGAACAGGGACGCACGGAAAGGACATGCAGGGAGAAACAATTTATTTCTTTAAAAATGATGTATCAAAGCATACCGGGAATCAGCTAATAGTATATTAAAAGATACAAATAAATAGTATACATACGAAATCCCTACATCTTCTAAAAAAACAAAGGGATACAGCTTATAAAGCTTGTAAAATACAATTTCCAGAAGAAAGGTGGGAAACCTGTAAGAAACTTAGAAACATTTATAGGTACAGAAACAAAACATACCAAATTCGTATTCTAGGTAAAAAATTATTACCTCTCAAAGAGATTCAAGAAAAATGTGGACTACACTTAAAGAAATTATAAGTGGCAAACAGAGGGAAAACATTAAGGAAGTTCGGTTCCCGATGGAGTTGAAGATGATAAAACTAAAATAGCCAAATTTATACTAAGTGTCGAAAACATAAATAAGAGTATTTCATTATTCACAGATACTTCTTCTCAATCATCGGAAAGAAGAGAGAATAATAATATTTTCAGGTAACAGTGAGTATTTAATGAAAATTTTTAATACGATGACACAAAAATCATCGACGTCTGGAATTACTATAGGCATAATTAAATTTAAGTAGTTGCACTAATAAATTAATCTGTGTTATAGGGACACATAACAACACCAGTGCCCAAAATAATAAACGCTAAAAATTTCAACAGACCTCAGAAAAATAAATGGATAATCTAAATGTGAACAAATACTAGAATCCATAGTTAAAGAACAGATTAATTTGGTAGGCGGGTATGGGTACCGCCGCCCTGGGAACCATTTATTGCATGACCAACACCTCTGCCACAGGTCACCCCAAGTGGTTCGCTACGTTTGATGACTTAGCAGGGGTGCCCGGGTTCTTGGGGTAATGTTTGTCCAGGTCTTGATGGCGGGTGCGTCAGCCCACCTTCTGCGTGGCGGGCCGGATTGGGAGATGCTGGTTGAGGGAGACCCTTTACAACTGGTTACCGCTGTCCGGGCCGCTCGGTAGTACAGGGGCCCGACCCTCAGGCTCACGACTGAGGGTGGGCTGCCCCATCAACGAGTGTAAAAACCCCGCCGCTGCTGTTGTGCCGGTTCGTGACCGGAGGGGACCCAGCAGTAGCGTTTGGGGCGCATTGGGCGACCTTTCCAGCCGGACTCTCCCTTCCCATTGCCTTGCACCGCAGTGGGTGGGTTGGATACATACGTCCGACAATCCTGGAAACTCTGAACCCCAGCATCCTACCCACCTCTTTACCTTTTCCCTCCCAGACCTTCCTTCCTCTCATATTACACTTAAATAACCCTACAAATAAAATCATGAATATACAACCATCAACAATTAACGTCATTTCAGCGGCAAGGAGTAGGCGTCTCCGGTGCAGGCCAAAACTGTTGGTGAATTACACCAACATTCGCGGCCTGCACACCAATTTAAACTCTGTCCACCACCATCTTTTTTCTCAACGCCCCAACCTACTTTTCCTGTCTGAAACACAGATAGCTGAGCCTGTAGACGCCTCCTATCTGGACTGCCCGGGCTTCACCCTCGCAGGCAAGTTCAGACCTAAAGGAGGTGTCTGTCTCTATAGTCGAGCTGACGTCAACTGTGTGCGACTGTTGAATCTGGAAAACTCCAGATTCGACGTAATGTGGGTACGCGTTAATCTTGCCAGTACGGTAAGATTCTACGCGTGTTTATACCGCTCACCGAACCTTGGCGAATCAGACACGTACGAGATCTTCAAACACTTAAGCGACACTATTGATGACCTCTTGCCCCGCTACCCTACAGCAGAGTTTGAGGTCCTGGGGGACTTCAATATTCATAACGAACCTTGGTTGAAGTTCTCAGGATCAACAGACTCGGCTGGACGCCAAGCGGAATCCTTTGGCCTTTGCTACGGATTGGAGCAAATGGTTCAGGAGCCCACAAGGGTTCCTTATGTCCAGACTCACCATTCCAATCTGTTAGACCTATTTTTAACTACTGTGCCACACGGTTACAAGATTGAAGTCACAGCGCCTTTAGGATCGTCCGACCACTGCCTGGTGACGACATCAATCCCTGTAAACTTCAGACCACCAAACGAGAGGCTGAAGAGAAAAGTGTGACACTATAGGTCAGCAGATTGGTTCGGTCTGCGGGCACATTCTAATGCTTTCCCGTGGTCAGCTGTCTGTTTTCGGACTTCGGATCCCTCAAGATATGCCCAGGAAATTAGTGAAGTCATCGCATCTGCGATGGATGGCTTCATCCAATCTACTGTTAAGGAAACTGGTGTAGGCTCAAAGCCATGGTTCAGTCGACAATGCGCTGAAGCAGTGCGACGAAAAAACGTGGCTTACCGAGCCTACAACACATCTAGAAGATCCGAAGACAGAACAGCTTACAACAAAATGGCAAAGGAAACCAAGAGAATCATAAATAGATCAAAATTTGAGCACGACCAGCAGATCAGCAGAAACCTGACTACATGCCCGCATGGCAGCAGGCAATTCTGGTCGCTTGCGGGCTCAATAGATCGCAATTTCTGCAAATCCAGTCTGCCGCCTCTTACCAGACCTGACGACTCACTAGCAAATACCGCCACCGAAAAGGCTAACTAAATAAGTAAAATGTTTGCGGATAACTCAACCCTCGATGACCATGGTGCTGTCCCGCCGTCGGTTCCTCACTGCGTTTTTTGTATGAAAAAGCTGAGAATCCGGCATCGGGAAGTACTCCATGTTTAACGAGGGCTTGATGTTAATAAAGCTAGTGGGCCTGACCTGCCCTGGTACTGCAGAGGTGCGCTGCAGAAATAGCTCCGATTTTTACGAGCCTTTTTAAAATGTCCCTGAAGACTGGCTCTGTGCCCTCTGGTTGGAAAAAAGCGGTTGTCCATCCTATTCCGAAGAAGGGTGACCGCTCCAACCCGGCCAACTACCGCCCCATTGCGATCACATCAGTTCTGTCTAAGGTGATGGAACGTGTGATCAACGACAAACTGCTCACATACCTCGAGAAGAACAAAATTATTAATGACCGTCAATACGGATTCCGGCGGAACCGCTCGTGCGGTGATCTTCTCGCGTATGTGACGCATGTTTGGGGGCGATGCCTGGAACGTTTTGGTGAGACCCAAACGGTTGCACTGGACATCTCCAAGGCCTTTCCTCACACTCGATAAATGCTGGCGTCCCGCAGGGATCAGTTCTTTCTCCGACTTTGTTTTTGTTGCACATCAACGACCTTTTGTCATGTGCACCAATTCACTGTTATGCGGATGACAGTACAGTTCATGATAGCTTTTTGTTTGACAAGCCCCCAAAGGGCTCACAAACTCCAACAGCTCGTAGGGCTTTGAAGCAAAGAATGGACGGTTACCTCGAGAGTGTTTTCTCTTGGGGTAAATCTCGTTGAATTTAATGTTTCAAAGACCCAATCTTGTCTGATTACGTCTAAAAGGGATCGAAATGAAAATTTAGTCTCTTTCAACGGAAGCAATCTTCCGAAGAGGCCCTCCATTGATATGCTTGGTATAACCCTAAGTGACCAGCTCAGGTATGGGGGCTCCATCGAAGCCAGAGTAAAGTTAGCCTCCCAGTGCGCCCCACGGTTGAATTTGGCAGCCACCTCTGGTCTGGAGCTCCAAAATACCTGAAAAATACCCTCGACTCTCTGCAGAAACGGGCGGTCTGTTTGATAGATTCTCCCATCTTAACAGACGGTTTGAAATCTTTAGAACACAGGCGTCGGGTGGGAATGCTATCCTTGTTCTACCGGTATTACAATGGAAGATGCTCCTAGGAACTAGCATCATTGATTCCTTCGGCTCCGGTGCATAGTCGGCTGTAGAATGATTTGCCGGCCTCTGTGTTTCCTCCTTCCTACAACATTGGTCCTGAAGAGACCTATGAACATAGGTCTCTTCAATACCAATGTTCATTCCTTCCTCTTCTCAAAAAGACCCTCCACACAGCATCCCAGATGACATATGCCCTGAGGGAAATTATTTTCCTCAAGGCCTCTTGTGTGGAGTCAATGTAAAAAAAAAAAAATCTGAGAAAATTTATTGAAAAAAAAAATAACATTCTTGTAAGACAGCAGGGTTAAGAAACAAATTGATATTCATAATGGAAAACCAGTATAGATCAGAAGAAAATCACAATAGTAGTGTTCTTGGATTTTAGACGTGTTTTTGAAACGATAGACAGAGAAATACTAATAATCAAATTAAAAATAGAAAATAAAGAAACAAAATTGGTGATGCTATATCGAAGGAACAACAAGTAAACCTCGGAGTTCCTCAAGGGTCTGTGTTGGGACCGCTCCTATTTATTAAGTATTTATATTAATGATATAGTGAAGTGCCTAAAGTACTATTCCATCAAACTTTTGCTGATGATACACTTTTATATATTATACCAAATAACATCGAAGACGCATCGTCAAAAAAAAGCTTTTTTTTAAAGAATACTTCTATATTGTATATTAAAGTTTATTTTTTCTTCGAATAAACTGAAAATAAATGTAACTAAAAGTAAATTCATGGTATTAGAGAAGAAACTCAACGAAATTACTACCCCAAATATAGAAAATCAAAATATTGAAGAAGTAGAAGAAATTAAATACTCAGGAATCAAAATCTATAACAAACTAAAACTAAACACTAACTTTGAAATGTTAAATTTAAAAATTGCAGAAAAGGTTAATTTCTTAAATAGAATAAAGGGAAAGTAAGAGGACAAAACACGGAAATTGGTCTACAATACCACTGTAGCGTGTCACGTGAATTACTGCACAAGTGTCATCTTTCTGAGCAATAAAACCCAAGTAAAAAGAATGAAAGTAATTTAGAACGGTTCCATGCATACTCAGAATTAAACTCAGAAACACCCCAGAAAGGTCATTAAAAGCTATTAAAAAATAATTTTAAAATTGCCGGTAATCCTAACTTAACCAATATTTTTTTATCATCACTCTTAATGACCTTTATGCTGCACCCCCCCCCCCTCCTCCCCCCCGCCCCCATTGTGGTAGACAATTGCTGTTTCAGATTTACGAGCTGGGGGGCGCTAGAAAAACATATATTCTCAAAGTGGGCGGTGGGCAAAAAAAGGTTGGGAACCTATGATCTACTTGATAAGGCTTATATTAGATGCATTGCTTTCATACGGCATATGCTAAGAAGTAGGCGTACGCAAGATAAAACATTTTTTAAATTTCTCAGTGACTTTTTTCAATCATGTGTACGTATACATATGCACACATACTAAAGCTATGTGTTGTTTGAGTTGATTCAAATTATTACACTTTACAATTTTCATTTGTTGTCAAACTTACTCGAGTAGAGTGAAAAAATAGTCTTTTCAATATTCAGTATTTGTAGCGAAGTACTATTTTGAGACACTCGTTTTGCACTTTATCTGTATGTAAATTTTTTTTCACGTTCTGTTTCCGTTTTACAATGGTGGTCGCGTTGCCTAATGTCTTTTAATACCGCAAGAGTTCGCAGAGTGTGGATCCTTCCACATACAACCTGAAAAATCGGGATAATCAATATTTTGGCACCTATCCGCCAATAATGTTTATAAAAAGAATTGTCATTGAGATAGCAACGTTTCTTTGGTCAACTGTTCAGGTAATTCCTTATTTGAAAAATTAAAAACATTACATAAAATATATGGATTATAATTATGGACTTCCCCCTTGACGTCCACCGTAATTGAGGGGAAGACTCCGACTATTAATTCGAAGGCCGCAGGTTCAAATCCCGGCATGCGTAAGTAAATTTTATTTGATAGAATTTCATTTTCACAATTTAACCATTAAAAACATTATGTATGGTATATTTGCGGCATGTTCCAGACTGGAAGATACTCTCACTATCTCTTTGGTTTAAGACCACCATTCAGAATTGAAAAATGGCTTGAAATGGTTTTAGCCGTGTTTGGCGACCAGATCGGATAGCCAGGTACTGTCCCACCTTCCTCTTCCTTATTTCCTTGCCTTCCTTGGAAGTTTTGGTTTTGATTTATTAAATAAGAGAAAATCCGAAACACATTTTTTTCGATACTAAGTCTACAGTTTTGTTACTCTCACCATTGAAGTACATTTCATCTATATACCTGTACGCTTTTATCGACACAGGTATATCCTAGTGAGACAGGCATCAAAAAACCCATTGTAAATATACTTTTTATAGATAAATAAACAAATAAAAACATTCATTGCTCGGTCTTAAAAACCTTTTGTTATTTTTGTGTTATTTTTTATTTGACGGCTAAATATTTCAATAGATTTTCCTCGCGAAAGTTTAAATAAAAGAACAATGTTCTAACCATTTCATAGAGCAAAGTTTCAACAGTGGGTAAAACCATCTCGCCCTCACCATGTTTAAGTTCTGAAGTGAAACACTATTCGTGATAGTGAAGCCCTCCTCAAGTTGCGGACTGGAGCCTGAATTTAGTTACACGTTCTTTAGAGCAAGTCATGGCAAGTGAAGGCTTTTACTTGGCTAGACCAAGTATCGGAATATTGAGAATAGATCTGACTTCAGTTTGTACCGGCCAGAGTTTAACCTATCAAAGCCATTAATCATCAACGATATACTCCTCGGATCTCCGGTGTAGGTATAGGTCTCTATAAGTTGACTTCATCACAGTACTCACAAAGATGCAAAACTTTCATACGTGTTTCATTTTAGGCTTTTAAAAAAAACAATTAATAATTATTTCACAATTGATAATTCGAATCCAAAGCGTGTTAAAATCGGTAACATATAACTAATGTTGTTTTACAACATTTTTATTAAAATACTGAAGGTTTAGGAAGGTTTTTAACTAAATGCGATAATCTTCAGGATTGAATTCAAATGGTTATTAATAGGCATAGATTTTGAAAAGCAAACCTCACAAGAGTCTCAGCTGCTCCCGTCTGGAGCCAGTGAGACTACTATGGCATGTTGTGAGGCTGAAGGTAGTGGGGAGGGGAAGGAGATAGGGAAGAGGAAGGTGAGGAAGTACCTACCTGGCTATTCAGATCTGGTCACCAAACACGGCTAACGCCATTTCAAGCAACGTTTCAATTCTGAATGGTGGTCTTACACCAGGGCGATACTGAGAGTATCTTCCACTCTGGAATGTGCCGCAAATATAGGTACTATATATTATTTTAAATGAATAAATTGTGAAATAATACAAATTAATCAAATAAAATTTATTTGCCACGCCGGGAATCGATCCCGCGACCTTCGGTGTGCGAGTCAAGAGCCTTACCGCTGCACTACGCCGGCCGTCAAATCATACAAGTCATTTATATTGCTTAAAAGTTGACCACCGTTTTTTACATGATGAATAAAATAATTATACATGCGGAATAAAATTTCACGAGTTGGTCCATTCAGTGATTTGCCACGTCCCGTTTCGTAACAGGACTCCATGATGTCGTAATAAATATTAAACTTGCACACTTTACAAATACTCTGTAAATCTACTAAAGATAAATAAAGATAAATAATCAAACTAAAGATTCGAATTAAAAATAATGAAAACTATTTATTATTTCAAATTTTAAAATTTGTAATTATTTCACTTGCGATATGTAGGTGCACTTATGTTTAAATCAAATTACTAACCAAATGAATAGGACATCCCGTAAGTGCAGCCTCAAAGCGTGTCGTAAAAACTTGCCTCTCTTCTAACTAGTTACAATAAGTGAGCGTAAGCAAGACAGAGAGCCTTATCGGGTTAGTGGGCGACGCTTGACGTTCACACAGATAGACCAATACATAAATACTAAGCATTTTTATTGATTCCAACCTAAGTTGTTTTACCTATACCTATAATTTTGCTAAGAATTCTTATTTCATGATAATTGATGCACGGGGTGGTTGCAATATGTGAAAGTTTAAAAAACTATTTTCTTTTAAAGACGGTCAAAATAGGTTTTTAAAAAGTACTTTTAATAATTTAAATAGATTATAAATGCAAAGAAAACAAAACTTTAACATTTTTTTTAAACTTTATGAGTAAAACCCAAAATTATAATATTTAATTAAATAAAGACAATATTAGCAAAATTCAATACAAATTCTGGAAACAGAAAAATCAGAAAAAGATATTTGCAGCTCTGGGACTCAAATCCAGGAACGCAAGAGGTGCCAAGTGTTTCTCTTATTCGAGTCCCAGAGTTGCCAATATCTTTTCTGATTTTTCTATTTTCAGATTTTCGATTGAGTTTCGCTTATGTTGTTTTCATTTAATTAAATAAAATGGTTTTGATAAGTAGGTAGCTGTGAGTTTGTCATGTCGCGACTGCTATTTTTTTTAAACTTTTTATTTAACAAATCTTACTTTCCAGGGTTACAAATAATTTGACAATATTTTATCACCCACTTCCATAATTAAAAGAGGAAGATATGGATTGTGTTGATTTGCTGAGATAGATACACATCGAAAATAGCATAAGGTTGTTAAGACCGAGTAAAGGAAAATACTTCAACGATGACAATAATTGGCGATGAATTCACATGACGTCTGGGTGGGGAACTCGACGCTTTGTCAACACAACCACCGACTGGTCAATACCTTCACAGATATCGTAATGATTCCAAATGAATACAAGTAGTAATTCAATAAAATAAATCGATTAACGTACGAATCGATGGTAACAATTCTTATTATTAAGCTACTGACAGAAAATTATTGCACAGGAAAAGATTCATTGTATTACGTAACACGCTTTCCTTAACACCTTTTCTTTGTATTCATCCCCAAGTGAGAATGACGGTGGGCTGTGCTAAAGGTAACTAACTTATAATGGCCAATAGTTCCACCTTACTAAGTAATTCTGCACAGCACTCTAGAACTCTAGATAACAATGACGAAATACTTGCAGGGATCCTTTGTTGGCGGTACAATGACCTCCTTATGACCGGAACTAGGCTGAGTTCTTAATGCCTCCAATTCGCCTGCAAGTCCCGCTAAAGGCGCCTTAGTTCAATTACTATCCCGGGGGTCTACAGATTCGATGGGGTATTATCGAATTATAATATCGCCTCTTTCATAAAAACGAGTCAAGCGAGAAAATTATCCATTTGTATGTTCATCGTCTCTGCGCAGTAATGTACGAGATTCCCTATTTGCTCTCTCTGGTGAACAATAGATAGGTACCTATTTTTGTGATTTTATTATTTTTCCATACATATTTATTCACAGCCTTCTTTTGAATACTGACGCAATCTCCCACAATATCATGAATAGGCCCGATTTATTCTCATTAATTCCAATGCACGTTCGAGTTATTTTATTTTTTCCCATGTCAAAAGATTTGACTTTTTTAGGTGTTTGGACAAGCGACAAAATATTAAATCGTAGATATTTTTTCACATTATGTTGAATATTTTAAATTATTCATTTGTTTTTTATTTTTAATTAATTAAAAAATTTATATGGTACCAGATTTAAATGTCCGGGTTAAATTTTCCCCATAGGAAAAACTAAATCATTTCACACCTCAAATGATAATCTAGTCAATCCACGCTATGCAATTGCACTATATAAGTATTATAAATATAAAAAAATACAAGAACATCATGTCAACCTACCAGAGACCAAATGGGAAAATAATTCACCGACTCCAGATATTTTCATATCAGAGGGTTCGGCTCTGTGGAACTCCTAATTGGACCTATAAATCCTACTGATCCCTCAATATAAATAAATAAAAAAATCTTTTGTAACCCTACATGTATTTAAAATGACTGATTTTTGCATTTTTATTGATAAATTCTTTGACAAATCTAATATGCCTAAATTTTGAATGAGAGAGCTAGGTATAATGCCAGTAGCCGAAATAACAAATGGTAATATTTTTATAGTCTGAGAATGCCAAATTCTTTTAATCTCATTTTCTAAATCTGTATACTTTCTTATTTTTTCAGAAACAGATTTTTGAATACGATTTTAGATTTTCACGGCCAAAAATATTTTTGTTATTAGTTTTTGGGGTATTATGCCGTGTTACGCTACCTCCTTCTTTAGCCAACGTTTCGGACAGCGTTGCAGTGTCCACCATCAGGGCAGATGTGTAATAGTTAGGGGTGATGTTTGTACTTATCTACTTAGGAGCGATACCGTGTCGCCAGCTCCACTCCTCTACGAGCTGGCGCTACAATATACTTCAACATGTTTTTTTGCGTTTAGCCTTGATGTAACCGTCAATTACCGGATACCAAGAACTATTGAGTTTAGCCCCGTCGTCTCTATTAATATTTATAGGATTTTTGTGAATTTCAATGGCCTCCGTAATCACGCGTGCTCTATGAGTTTTAAGTCTTCCCAGGACTTCAGGAACAAATCCAAAGTAATTCCGGTTTCAATTAAATGCTCGGCGATTGCCGATTTGTCAGGGTGGCCAAGTTATCCTTTTGGAGATCGTCCGCTCTGTTTGGCCCACATAGACCTTATCACATTCGGAACAGCTGAGTCTATATACTCCATCTGTTTTCAGAGGAAACTTGGTCTTTGCAGACCTCAAAAAGTCTCGTATTTTTGTAGTGGTTCCGAAGACAGTCTTGATGCTTTCTTTTTTCAATAGTCTGGTAATTCTGTCTGTCACATTGTGAACATAAGGCAGGAAAGCGCAGCCCTTTGACTCTTGTTCAATTCTGTCTTCGTTTGGTGCAGATTTGGCTCTTATGATTTGCCTTGTCTGCCTTATTGGGTAACCGTTACGCTCCAGTGCATCGGTCAGTTTTGTAAGTTCTGCTTCG
The DNA here is from genome assembly GCA_929108145.2 of Limnephilus rhombicus. Classification (NCBI taxonomy): domain Eukaryota; kingdom Metazoa; phylum Arthropoda; class Insecta; order Trichoptera; family Limnephilidae; genus Limnephilus; species Limnephilus rhombicus. The sequence goes on along the minus strand of OV815273.1, from coordinate 21,191,171 downwards.
ATTTTTGTTTCTTCACATATTCTGGTCGCTCGGGTCACCAATGTATGGATAAGTCCTCTCTTCTGCGCTGGGTGGTGATGGGAATCAGCATGTAGATACCGATTTTAATGAGTTGGTTTTCTATACACTGTGTGTCCTAGACCACCATCTTCTTTTCGCATCACCTCCACATCTAGAAAAGGTAGGATCTTAGAGTTATTTTCCAGCTCCATTGTGAACTTAATTTTAACGTGGAGTGAGTTGAGATGGTCCAGAAATTCGTTCAGTTTCTCTGTTCCATGAGGTCAAATGGCGAAGACATCGTCGACATACCGCCACCATACTTTGGGAACAGCCGAAGCTGTGTCGAGTGCCACTTCCGCAAACTTCTCCATAAAGAATTTGGCGAGTACTGGCGACAACGGACTGCCCATCGCAACTTCTTCCACTTGTTCAAAAAGTTCACCCTGGAATGCAAAGTATCCCGTTTTAAGGCAGTGTTCAAAAAGTTTACAAATGTCTTCCTCATAGATCTCTCTGAGCATTGTCATGAAGTCTTCCAGAGGCACATTCGTGAAAATATCTCGTTTCTCAGTCTTAACCTTCTTAATCTTACTGATCAGATCTGTGGAATCCTTAATCCAAGATTCAGTTTTCCCAGTTTGCATCTGCAGTAATCTTGAGAGGTATTGAGAAAGTTTGTACGTCGGTGCACGAATAGCACTGACGATCGGTCTCATCGGGATATCCTTTTTATGAATTTTTGGAAGACCGTACAAAGCAGGAGTTCTGGAGGCTTTTACAAAAAGCCCAGATCGATCCTCTTTCCTGATACTGGAGGCTTTTACTAACTCCCTTGTCTTCAGGTCAATTTTGTTAGTGGGATTGTTTTTAATTTTCTTATAGGTGCCGGCATCGCACAAGAGGTCTTCCATCTTTTTAATGTAGTCCACCATATTAATCACGACAGTGGCGTTTCCTTTGTCGGCTGGCAGAACCAAGATATCCTCATTGGCGCGCAATTCTTTTACGGCCGCAAACTCTCCCTTTGTTATATTTGGGCGGGGTATTTCAGCCCTTTTCAAAATAGTCTTTGTCGTATGTTCTCTGCTTGTGACTCTGACATTTTGTGGACTTTCATCATTGTACGTAGTGCTGTTTTTACACCACATACGATAGATTCCACAGGTATCTTTTTGGGAGCAACTGCGTAGTTCATCTCCTTAGCAAGCACTGAGGTTGCATCTGGGCTCAACGCTAGGGTCGAAATGTTAATAAGAACTTTGTTTTGATCCAGTTATTTTCGAACGCCTTTTTTGTCTTGGTTGAGCCTCTCAAACTTTTGTTTTTGTCTCGCATCTGTTGATTGCTTACATCTTTGCGCTTGTTGGTAAGTCATGTTATCAATTTTGTTCCAATCTTTTTCCACAAGAGTTGCACTCAGATGCATGTGTAAATCAAAAAGTTCCCGAGATATTCCATCCAGTTCGCTGCGCACATTGTGGATTCTTTCCCTTAGTAGCGCTGCTTCTGCTCTTTGAAATACCTTCTCGGATTTCCGGGATGCGATATGTCTTTTTATTCGGATGTGTATTGGTACGATCAATTCCTCCTTACATCTCTTGAGGAAAGCCAGGCTGCCCAATAAATGGTTCCTTCGCTTCCTCAGATTCTTTTTTTTTATTGAGACTCCTCCCCCACCTTGATGAGAATTAAATGGGATTAATGGTTGTTAATTGTCTACATTGTCTCTACCATTTTTTTCTTTTAAAAACTCAGATCGTTTTTATTTTCCTTTTTTTCTAATCGAATATATATTTTTTAATAATAATTAATAATAATATTAATTTTTATTTTAGTAATTTGTGCATTAGAGTTTACAAATTTCTAATTATTTATAATAAATCATATTGCAGCTAATTAATTATAATATTTCATATTCACTATATTTTTTCTAGTTTTATGTAGCTCCTACAATACATCTTGAACTTTCCAATTGGTGTGGACTTTAAAGTTTCTGTTAGTGTGTTATATAACTTCATTCCCTTGTACAGTAAACCGTTCTGCGTATTCGCTTTGTCCTTTTTTTGTAGCCTAATTTCCTTGCACGTCCTTGTGTTATATCTGTGAATGTCCTTGTTGTATACAATTTTATTTGAGAAGTATTTTGGTAACATGTTGTTCAATATTTTGTGGATAAATACCATCGTGTACAATTTTATTTGAGAAGTATTGTGGTAACATGTTGATCAATATTTTGTGGATAAATACCATCTGTTTTACGGTTAACCAATTTAGTTCCTTCAACATTTTAATTAATTTTGAAAATCTATTTCGTCGAAGTATTATTCTCATTGCCCTGTTTTGGAGAATTTGTAACTTATTTTGTTCTCTTTCGTTATATAGGAAAAGGATACTTGAGCAGTAGTTGAAGTGTGGAGCAATAATTGAATTGTAAATGGTGATTTCAGTTTTTCTAGAAATGTTTGGCCGAATTCTTCCAAAAAAAGATATTTTAACCCCCCCCCCCCATTTTAGCTCATGTAATTAATGTATACCCCCTTAGACACATTATTCTTTAGATTTTTTTTTGTAACATTGAATAGAAAACATAATTACTGGCTAAGAGGGTATAACCTTCTAACACCATTGGTACGTATCTTCAAGACTTCAATATTTTATAACTACATTCACTTATTTAACGTCCATACCTACTTACAAACTATGAACTAAAAATTACATAAACTACCTATATATATTTTATGTTTGTACGGAAAGCCAATTTCCTTGATGCAATTCTGAAACGGCTTTTGGCGCAAAACGTGTCGGATACAATTCAATTCTTCCGTTCTATTACTTATAGGAGCTCCGGACGTGTCCAAAACTCCTCTTGCGAGTAAAGCAAAGCAAGATGTCATCACATGGACCGTGCCGAGATGAACAAACGCCTTATCTCTCCCTCTGTATGTGGACCCGGTAGATGACTATATGTACCGGGAAATATGTACACGTAATCGTATTGGGACTGGTGCGACAAAGAATATTGGATAAATTATTGGAGTGAAATGTGTGGCTATCAACTTCAATCATTTATATAACATTAATTGAATTTAACAAGACTTAAGCGAGAGCAATTTTAACGTTTTGTTAAAAAAAAATCTATTATTTATAAATTTTAGAAGATTTTTTTATTCACATTTACGTTTTCATGTGAGATGTGAGTATCGCAAAAGAGTTCTAACTACTCGCAACCCATCTTAAGCCGGTGAGTCAATAGCACCCCATGCGAAACTGAAGGTACTGGGTAAGGGAAAAAGATGGGGATTAGCCGGGTACTTCTCAACCTTCCTTTTCCCCATCTCCTTCCCACTACCACTACATCACTGGATTCAGACGGGAGCAGTTGGGACCCTTGTACGGTATTCATTTAAAGAAAATCATTCCTGCTTTTTTAATGTGAATACATTCACAGAGTCCCCGATACTCCCGTCAGGAGCCAGTGAGACTATGGCATTCCCAATTGGTGTATGTTGTGAGGCTGAAGGTGGTGGGGACGGGAAGAAGATGGGAAAGTGGAAGGTTCGAAAGTATCTGGCTATTCGGATCTGGTCACCAAACTCGACTAAAGCCATTTCAAGCAATGTTTCAATTCTGAATGGTGGTCTTACACCAGCGCGATACTGAGAGTATCTTCTACTCTGGAGCGTGCCGCAATACTAAACATTATTTTTGATAAATAAAGGTGGAAATGACAAAATAAAATTTACTTGCGCACGCTGGGGATAGAACCCGCGACCTCCGGATTGCGAGCCTCACCCCTCTACCACGAAGGTCCTTAAAATTTGTATCAGTTATGTATTCTAAAAAGACATCGAAAAGGTTATGTAAAAAGGCTGCACTTAATTTTAGAAGAGTGATTAAAAAACATTATACCTTTGAAGTCCTGTCATCCAAAATATAATGTATATTATTTTTAAATTAGTAAATTTGTAAACTAAAACAAATTAATCAAATAAAAATTAATTTGATTTGAACTCGTGACCTCCAGGTTTGCTAATCGAGATCCTTACCCCTCGGCCACGTAGGCCATTATCTATATCAGAAGTATTTTTAAATATCTTATTTGAAATGAAGCATAGATTAGATGGTACAAAAGCTGAAACCACAGCAGATATTGGATCAAGTATTAAATTGTGAGATCTTAAATATTAAATAATTAAAATGTTGACATAATATCATTCGCCTTTAATAAAACGATGCTTTCAAGGGATTTTTCTTTAAGTTATAATGATTAAGTTTCTACGTACTCTGGTCTTCATTTGTCCGCTTTGTACAGAGAAACTCAATTCGATACATGAAGGATTACTACGGAAGGAAACCGCTATACCGACACTACACAATGTTCTCAGTTAAACAAACAGTGAGGGGAAAAATCGCTTTTCCGTTCAGTTTTGCGTCCTGCTGTAATCCTGATAGGAGCGATCGGAGGTAAAAAGCGAAACCTCTGAGCCAGAAAGGTAAATATCAAAGGAAATCCGAAAATTTCCTCCGTGTACGCGATTTCCTTTTAGTCCGTTCAGGAAGCTTTCTCCGCCGTTGCTCGAAGCCCTCTGTTTGTTGTAAAAAGTCATCGGCAGAATATTGGAAACTGCAGCGAACTGCACAATAAAAACGGCACGCAAGAATGGGGTGCCGAGCAATTTTCTATTTTTTGCGTTATATCTTTTATACTTCCTAATAAGCAATCGTCTGGGGGCGAGGGAAGACGGCGCGAATACGAGTAGTATTCCTGTCGTGTATATTGTATAGAAACGGAAAATGAGATTTTTATGATTTTATCAATAAAAAGAGAACATGATGTCAGGACCGTAAAACACTGCAGCTTGCCCTCGATATTACGCGAGGAGATAAAACCGGCTTTATTCGAAGAAACTAGGGTTTGCTAATCTTCTACATTTTTCATTTCTCGCGGGATTGCGGGATAGAATTTTAGAAAATCCGCGCATCTCCGCAGGATTTTTTTTATTGTGGGGTGTTGATTGCAATTAACCCAGCATCTTATTAATATATATTTTATTAATTTTATGTATGTGACCATGGTGTCCCCAAGCAAGGCTGAAGGTAGTAGGGAGTGACGGGAGATGAAGAAGAGAAACGTGGGGAACTGAATAATTAGATCTTGCAATACCGATCTAAACAATTCTGAGGGTATCTTCCACTCTGGAGCGTGCCGCAAATATTCCACATAGTATTTTAAGTGAATGTATTGCGAAACTACACAATTAGTCAAATAAAATTCATTGCGCGCGCCAGGGATTCAACCTGCGACCTCCGAATTGCGGGTCGAAAGCCTTACCCCTCGACCACTAAGGTCCTCAAAATTCGTATCAGTTACATTTTAAAAAGTCATTGAAAAAGTTTAATAAAAATTATGCACTTAAAAGGAAGATGATAAAAAAACAAGAGCATACAAACTATAGAATACCTATGGAGTCCTGTCATCCATGTACGAACGGAAATTTCTGCATTGCAGCCCAGCATCAGAAAACGCTCTCGTGTTTCCACATTAGTCTGTCACTCTGTTGTTGGGGATGTCACTAAAACCTATAGATTAACGGTTAACCTATATAAAAGGGGACATTTCTTTCACCAAAATCGATTGCAGGCCTTGAAATTCCAGAGTTTAAGATGCTGCTCTTTGCTCTCTTCCTAGTGTCAAACTGAGTTCTTCTTTTATTGTTATTTATTTATTTATTAATTTACGGACAATAGTGCATTAAAAACATAATAATAACACGAATAAAAAAACAGAGATGATAGTGGAGTGAGAGCACAATAAATTGATAGCAATGACAACATAAAATGTAAAAAGTACATATAGAAGGAACTACAAGTCAAAGCATGAAGAAGAATTTAAATATTGCATATCGTCTGCCGAAAGTCATTTAGTTTTACACCATAAAAATCAGAGCTTTGACTTGCGTTGACAAGTCTCGACATTCTGGATAAGGGAAAATGGTATCCATAATTAGTAGAATGTTGATTGAGGAACAGTAATTCATTATTTCGGAGTCTACGCTAAGGGAAGTTGAACTGGATGAGTCGTAACAAAGCAGGTGTATCAGTATTACTGTTGATAATTTTAAATATGCAAATTAGATCAGAGTCCTTTCTACGTTTTTCTAAAGAAGAAATGTTTAAAATGTGTTCAATTTCATCGTATGAGTACTCGCCTCTTTCAAGACCCAACCTCCAATCAGTTCATCTTAGGAAACGATGTTGTACGGATTCGATGTGACAAATGTGGACAGCATAGAAAGGAGACCAAATGACACTTGCATATTAAAGGTGAAGGCGAACCAGCAAACAGTAAAGAGTTTAGAGTGTACTTATATGTTTGAAGTCAGAGGGAATTCTATGAATGAAGCCGCGTAGCTTAAGTGATTTATTTACGATATTATTAATGTGATCACCGAAAGAAAGTTTGCAGTCTAGAGTGACTCCAAGGTCCTTGATAGATGTGACAGTAGATAGACAAACCGTATTTAGTTTATAATCAAACTGAATAGGTTTTTTGGTTCGATAAAAAGACGAAATTTGGCATTTATCAACATTAAGTTCCATGCAGTTAATTTTGCAACAATCGTTAAATGAATCAATATCAAGTTAAAATAGTAAACAGTCAAGGTGGGATTTAATAATCTTATGAAACTTATTATCATCAGCAAATAGCCATAGCCAAAAACGTGTGTGAGAATTTTTTTTTGTGATATCATTAATAAAAAGCAAAAGCCAGAAATGTGTGTGAGAAAAAACTTTAGTGATATCATTAATAAAAAGGTTAAAAAGAAGTGGGGCCAAATGGGCTCCTTGGGGAACGCCGGAAATTACATCAGTTGTAAAATATTGGCCATTCGTCACTTTATTTCGACAAGGTTCTAACTTCCAAAAATGACATTTGAATACCACCGCTTCTTTTGCTCAATTCTAGGGTTGATAGGGTTCTAACTTCGCTTTACCCTTTATTGAGGTGTCAAGTGTGCAAATTTGATTTCTCCAGATCTATTAACAGATTTCTGATTTTGACGTTTAATCTCATGTAAAGTATTTTAGTTTAACATATTTTAAAGGACAATATTAATTAGTTATTGGTGTAACCCTAAGTGACCAGGTATGGGGACTCCATCGAAGCCAGAGTAAAGCAAAGTAAAGCCTCCCAGAAACTGGGCGTACTGTAAGGGGCCCGCAGATACTTTAATAGTACACAACTTCTAACCCTGTACAAATCACAAGTGCGCCCCATGGTTGAATTTGGCAGCCACCTCTGATCTGGAGCTCCAAAATACCTGAAAAATACCCTCGACTCTGTGCAGAAACGGGTGGTCCGTTTGATAGATTCTCACATCTTAACAGACGGATTGCAATCTTTAGAGCACAGACGTCGGGTGGGAATGCTATTCTTGGTCTACCGGTATTACAATGGAAGATGCTCCGAGAAACTAGTATCACTGATCTCTTCGGTACCGGTGCATAGTTGGGAAACACGTCAACATTTGTACACGGTTGATATTTGTCACATGAGAACGGGTCGTTTCTTCGACCCGTTCTGTGGAATGATTTGCCGGCCTCTGTGTTTCCTCCTTCCTACAACATGGGTCTCTTCAAGACCAATGTTCATTCCTTCCTCTCCTCAAAAAGACGCTCCACACAGCATCCCGGATGACATAGGCCCTGAGGGAAATTATTTTCCTCAGGGCCTCCTGTGTGGAGTTAATGTAAAAAAAGAACATGGCCCTGTCTTAACAATGTTTATCGACCAGATCTTAATAGGATGGTACTTCCCAACCTTCCCCTTTTTTTTCTCATTTTTCCTTCGTTTCTAACATTTTTCCTTTAATTTGATACAATAGTTCGGATCAATTAAAATGAATAAAAAGTGGCTGCAAAGTAAAAAGTTTTTTCATATCGTTATTAGCATACCCCTAAATTCCCCGGATACCTTTACAATATCGAAACTTCTAGTTAATATCACGCGTAGAACTAACAAGTTGTGTCTAACAACAATATCGTGGTTTAATTAAGGCAAGACGTCAACGATAAATTATCGTTACATCACAAGTACCTCCTAAATAGTGAAACTTTGGGGAATGGTATCATGGAATATTCCGGGCGAAAGTCATCTTATATAGGTATTAAGGAAAACAACAAGCAAATTATATTCTACGAATGCCTGGAAAATTATATTCACAAAGTAAGATGTTATGAATGTAACATTGAGTCTTGAAGTTTCTGCTAAAGAAATTACCAGTGAGGCCTATGTAGGAGCGATTTTTTAAGCAATTTCATTGCTACTTTTTCATGATTCCAGGAAACAACATTTTTGCATTAAAAAAATTGTCGATGGTGTATCTCTGGGTAACTCCGGTTTAATGATCAATGACCAAATTGGAACTGATTGTGGTAAAGATTCAGAGAAGTGATAAAGTAGCCGTAAAAGTTATTTTATCACTTGTGTTTGAAATGCGTAATATTCTAGTTTACTAACTAAATTAATATCACCTGTTTAAAATTAATTTCAGCTTCACAAAAGTCACAAATTATAATAACTTTAGCTCCACCCAGGAGGCCCATAATTTAGGAGGAAAATAATTTCCATCAGGGTCTTTGTCATGTTAGGAAATGCTGTGTGGGGGGGTCTTTCAAGGACAAGGAGGAGAAGAAGTTCTGGAAAGGAAAAAAATATGAGGGGTGGGTAGGAATCTGGGTGTCAGTGTGTCCAGTCCTCCGAATGTATGAATCAATCCCTCCAACTGCGGTGCAAGGGGATGGGTCTAGAGAGTTTGGATGGAGAAGTCAAAAGGCCTCCCTTAATCATGCTCTCTCGTTCTAGCCCTCCACACAGAAGAAGGTGGACAGACGGATCCGCTGCCAAGACCACGACAAACCTTATTCCTTGAACCTTTGCACCGGTGATCTACATCAGAGGTGTTGGTTGTCCAAAAAATATCAGAGTGTGCAATTAACCTTCAAGGGTAAAAGAGAAACCTTCAGAAAACTACGAAGCTCTTTTTTATCAATGTGAAGGTTAATTTTTTCCATATTTTTGTCATCGAATTCCAATGCCCCGTTTTCTATAAATTTGGTCATCTTATTAATATTTGTGATTTCTTCTTCGGAGTCGCTAGATGTTGCTTTTTTAATGTTTTCTTTTGCCTGTTCATTTTGAGTGGTTTGAAGATTGGATACAAATATATATATATATATTTTTTTTTATTTCGCAGCATTCAATTGTTAGTTCACTAAATGTCTTCAGAGGTTCATCGGGCGCTTTATTCTACACCAAAGTAGAGTTGCGTGGATTAATCGTATTGTGTTGGAACCGGGTACCCGTGAATTAAATAAATATTTTATTGCTATCTCATTCTCTCGCTGGCTGAATCCTTTAGATGTACGTGTATGTCTCTTTTTAGTGTCGCTCGTTTCCGTTTCATCGAGTTTCAAATCACAACGGTGCTGTTAAGAATAGTGACATCTATGAGATAAATACTGTAGTTAATCACATTGATTTAATCTTGATAGCTTATTAAGAGAGTATGAATGCTAGAGACCTCTGGATGAATTTTATGGAAGCTATTGTTACGGACTAACTAAAATAGACCACGTGACTCAGTAGGTGTCTAGTACCAGTGTTATTGTTATTATCGTATTTTTAATAGTCTGAAAGACGGTATTTTTACAGTTTTTAGCAGTATTAAAGGGATGCTATTCAAAATATTTCCCTCTCTCGCATTAATCGATACTTAGAGTGCAGTACCTGTACTGCCCAGGCGTGGTCCGGGCCAAAATTAGTTACAAAAAGTGTTGATTTCATTGTTGCTCAAAAGTGTTTGTAAATAAAACGACTCTGCATTAAAAAAGTGTTTTACAATAAAAAAGTCCACCACCCCAGATGAAATGAATGACTTAACAGGTGCTAAAGAAGTTTTCACTTCAATAAATGGTTCCTATGGCGGCGGTACTATATTTGTATCTCCCAAATTATGCATGGAGTAAAAACAAAATGTGCTGTATTTTATATTATAAACGATTAGCACTGATAATTAGAGTAAAATGGGCGGAAATTCTGGTACTAAACGGTTTTCCTAAAATATCTTTAAACGATTGTTGTTGTTTCTTATTATTCTTAGATATCAATTTGAAACTTGTGCCAGCTTATGCTCCTACGTGGGACACTGAATAATAGAATTGGGGTTTGAAAGCACGTTGTGTATTTGGCGTGTTTCTTCATTGTCTAATAAAAATCGTACATACTTTTAAATTTTAACTGTCCACTCTTCTTACCACGCATTAAAATTTAAATCTTTATTTTTTAAGTATGCACGCACAATAGGCCGCTTGCATCATATTTTTTTTTCATTTTTTCCGGTTTAAGCAAATATTCACTGTTTTTTTTAATCGTATTTTTGAAACCCTGGCGATTTTTTGAAAATTTCAATCCGAAAAATCAGACCATTGTTTATAAACCGGAAAGACGGGATATAATTTTATGAGTGCGAAAAAACGGTTATTACATAGCCGAAAATCGTTTAAAAAAAAAAACTTTTTCCCTCAGAGTAACAATATAAAGAGACCACACTATGCGACATGTTGTTAGCAGATCTGGACCTCAGATTTTTGTCAGTTGCCCAAAGGGGATGTGGCCTACAAGCTGATGCAGGGTTGTCACAATTAGGTATTTTGTCTTGAGTCGTAAATAATTAAAAGGAATTTCTGTTATATGTATATGATATAACAGAAATTCCTTTTAAATAAATTTAATTTAAGTGGCGGTCTGTGAGTTTTCAGTGAGCTAGAGTGCTAAGATTGAAAAATAGGATGTTATTGATGTTGTTGTACCTGAAAACGAATTTTATTATTTTTTTAAATTTCAACTTTTTGTATGAAGCTATACTGAAATGTGGATGCGGCGCATCCCCAAACTGAAATAATCCGGAAAATCTTCACACATATATTTTTTTTAATATATTAGATTATAAATAAAAATATAAACACGAAACTTTTTAATATTTATTTATTTATTGATGGTAAAATTAATTTTTAAAATTTAAATTTTAAAAAGAAAGACCAACATTCCCGGGTTACGAATAACCCAACAATGTTTGAAAATCTCCCACTACCACCACAGAAAGTCGGAAATGTTGCTTGTGTTGTGATGGAGGACTTAGCCAGCCGAGGAATCGAACACGCGACGCCCGTTTGGGACCCAAGCGCTATGCCCTCTCAACCACTGACCGATCAAACCAGGATACAAACCAATTCTTAGAATGATTGTTTCCAATAAAAAGGGTAGTTGCCCGTAATATGGAAAAATAATTAGTGGAAGATAATATTGTTAATTCTAAAAATTGTGTCTTCAACTAACTAAAAACTCTTTTGAAATGTATCAGCAGATGAATCCATACCAGGAATTTCACATTCTGAACAAAAAACTGGTTTAAGTTAAATCTGCAAGCGGCAAATCAAAATTAAAACATCACTCAGATGAAAATGCTTTTTATTTATTCTGGCAGCACATACATAGTCTGCTACTAGAATTTTGTAACTGCACTTCGAAAAAGAGAATATTTTCCTTTGAAATGTATCAGCAGATGAAACCACAACTAGAATTTTATATTCTGATCACAAAACTGGTTTTAAATAAAGAGTTAATCTGTTTGCGAGTCACCAGCTTTGATTAGTATTACTTTCATAATATGCCTATAGTTTTCCTACAAATTATGAATTTTGGGGGGGGGGGGGAGGCGGCCCTCAATTTTTTTTACACTAGCTCCACACATAACTAATAGAAAAATGATGAAAATAATTCCCCTCAGGGCCTATGTCATCTTTGGGGATGCTGCGAGGAGAGTCATTTTGTGGGAAAAAAGGAGAGGAAGTAGTAGGAAGGAAAAAGGTAAGAGGAGTGGGTAGGAATCTGGGGTCAGTGTGTCCAGGAGTGACGGACGTATGAATCAATCTCTCCCACTGTGGGTGAGGCGATATTCCGAGAGTCCTGCTGGAGAGGTCTACAGGTCTTCCTCAATCAGTCTCTCCCAATCCGGCCTGCCACGCAGTTGGTGGGCAGACGCATATGCCGCCAAGATCCGGACGAACCTCACCCTATGAACCCGGGAATCTCTGCTTAGTGACCAAACGTAGCGAACCACTTGGGGTGACCTATGGCAGAAGTGTTGATAATGCAATAAATGGTTCCCGGACGGTGCTACCCATACCCGCCTCCTAAATTTAAAAAAATAATAATATCTTTAAAAAAATTATCCATTTCATTTCATGGATCGATGTGTTTCGATGGATCATTTCACCATCCATGTACAAAAATACGATGAAAACCATTTACGTGTTCTGTGAATCAATTTAAGCTGAAGACTAGCGTGCAGATTAACTCTTAGGTTAATTAAAACTACACTCAAAACCTTTTGTTTCAAACCATTCTTCAAAATTCGTATTTTGTAGGAAAATCATACGCACATTCTGAGAATAATGCTGGTTAAGGCTGCGGATTCGCAAGCAGATTCATGCTCAATTTAAAACTAGTTTTGTGATCTGAATGCAAAATTCCCGTTGTGGATTTATTTGCTGACACATTTCAAAAGAAAACATTCTCTTATTCGAAGTGCAATTATAAAATTCTACCTGCAGACTTTATCAATCAAAGAAATAAACATTTTCATGTTTTGAGTGTAGTTTCAATTCGTCATTTACAGATTTAATTTAAACCAGTTTAACATTCTCTTATTCAAAATGCAGTGATAAAATTTTATTTGCAGACAAAAACAATGTTCATGTTCTGAGTGTAGTTTAATTCACCCCATACAGATTTAATTTACACCAGTTTTGTGTTCAGTATATAACGATAAATGAAATGACAAGTTGCAGATTCATCGTGTACCGAGTGAAGCTTTACATTTGAGGTGCATGCTAAATGCTGCAAATTCTGATAAATTGAGTGTTCCGTGTATATTCAATTAAGGACTCTTACGCAGAATAAATCTTAAGTTAAAACCTGCCTTGTGTTCTAAACACAGTGAAAAAATTCGAGATGCGAAATCCTGTTACATGGATACCATTCTCGATTTCCGAGAGCAGTTATAAATTTTGTTGTAGAATTTATAACATGACTTTTATTGGAAGAATACTGGTAATTTGATATAAAAATCAGCATTAAATGAGGTCGTAATAAAAAAATAGGATTTATACCTCCCCCCCCCCCCCCCCGGGCGCTTGAAAATCTGCTGTTAAATCACCTAAATAGGGGGCGGCCAAATTTACCTCCCACCGGGCGGCTCACAACCACGCTACGCCACAACTGGTGGTCCGTTTGAAAAGAATCTGCAAATTTTTTAGCCATTTCTTATAAATATCACTATGATCGATTGAATTATTAAACGGATAACTGGTGAATTCCACCAACTTCTAAATTTTCTCGAAATCACTAAAGCGATTTTCGAAGTCTGATATCACTGCCTTAATTTCTGCTGTGTACTTGTCAGGAATGAAATTGTAGGTAATATTTTATTCCATATTTTTTTACAAACTATGAAATTTTTACTTTTCGATGTTGACTCTCATAAACACCGTTTGACTTTGGAACGCTGCAACAGTTTTCATAATTTCTGTTAATGATTTATTCTTGCCTTGTAATTCCAAATTTAATGTGCTCAGTTTTCCGGCAAAATCTTAATCGGCTAAAACCTAACCTAAAAAGGTTGCTGGTAATCGTTACCCCTCTCTTCAAGAAAATTTGTTATTACGTTCAATAACATGATGGATCAGCATTTGAAAATCACATAAGATGATAAGCGCAGCTCTTGTACGGGTTCTTGTCCGGTTACGAGTCCGAGTTCTTGTGCGGGTGCGGGTTCTATTGGGTTCGAGTTCTTGGCCGGACCCGTGCCTGCGAACGACTGGACTAATGGCCGCGGTTTGGTTGGACATTGGCTAACAAATAAAACTCCTCTGGGTGCATTGATTTAAGGTGATTTTTCAAAGTAGTAGTTCTTTCCTTCCGCGAGTAACTTTTATTACATATTTTACACTCGGACTTCTCCGGAACAATTTTGTCTAATATAAAGAAAGTCCAGATACTTCTTTTTATTGATGGCGATAGTTTTATTTAGATCGAAATTGATCAACAAATACTGTAATTGATTCACACCGGTAATCACATCGATAAATAAACCAAAATAATCAAAACCTGCAACACTGCAACAAACCTGCAACAACTTGTCACCAACGTGTTTCTTCCTATTGGTCAGGTAGCGAATGAAGATAGCAACACGCGCGAGGCACGCGCGAGGCACGCGCCACTCTGGCCCCGTCTACATCCGCATTCAATCCGCATTAATTGATGCGGATGCAAATATTTGATTTAATGCGAATAATCCGCATTTGCGGATGCGGATGCGAATATCCGCAACACCCCTGGTCTATACGCCACTCAGGTCACATGGTATCGGTTTACAAGAAGTGCCGAAAGAACGCCGAGGCGGTTCTGCTAGGTCATCATATCGCGGCAGCCCGCCAGACCAAAACTAGCTTTCCAGTTATAAGGACGTGTGTCCTCTTAAAATGTATTAGAAAAGTACGAAACAACAATAAACAATGCAGAATTGTACCTACTGGAGATTTTGGCCCAGTACAAATAAAATATACTTTGGTGAGGACTACAGAAATACTTTACAGCTTCTGAGAAACAATACCGAAATCTCTTCTCTTCCACGTGTATTTCACGTGATAAATAAATTATTCAGTGTAGAAAAAATATTTATTTAAAATTTTGTAAACATTTCGTATTCGCCTTCTGCTAACTATGTTTTATAGTTTAAGTCCGTTTTTGAGTCGACCACTTTGAATTTAGTTTATTTTATTTTTTTTCTAAAATTTAATTTAAGTTTTTAATATTATTAGTGCATTCTCTCTAATATTTGTATTTACATATCTCTCCATCTTCTTCTTTATGAGCGGGTATTCTAAGCGTTAAGAAAAAAATTTAATTCACCTAAATATATAAATACATTTCCTAATTTTGCCTAACAAATTCACATAGTTGTCTGTTCCATTACATATGATGTTTGTCTAGTATTACATTTTTTAATATGTATAATTATTTCACTGTTTGGGTAAATTCTATTGAGAAGGGGATATAAAGTTGTTTTATGGTATAATCTTTCTGATTTTAAAATATGAAAAAAAAAAACAAATTAACCCCTCTGGGATTTGATTCCCGAACTCTGGGTCTATACGGAACCAACGCTCTGATATGGAGATCGTCTTTACATTTTGTATTGAAGATAAGGTTTGAGTTGATATTTTTAAAAAAACTCCAAATTTACGAAGTTAGTACCAACCTACTTTCTAATGTCTCAATCTACATAGAAATTGATACTTACAAGATTAAAATAAAAATCCGTTGGACATCCGAACTTTGCTTGCAATGCAAACTTTATTTTACAGCATTGACTTTACCGCTCCAAGTTCATCTGCGCAATAAGAAGTTCCATCTATTATTGGCACAGATCTGATGCACTAAAAACGTACTCTCTTGGCACACATAGACGGGAATGCAATTGAATTCCGACCAAGATTCTCTAGAATTCCTCGAATAGAATGCATTGCCAAAATGCTGGGAGTTATGAATTGAGAATTGTTTGGATAACTTGCTATTTGCTCTAGTCGTCCACAGATATCGCTGTTAGAAAGGCGAACTTTGAATTCGGAACAGTAGTTGCGAAGTGCGGGAATTCGTGTACGAGGCTCCGGCAGCAGGGCCGAAGCCAGACATTTTGGCGTTTGGGCGACACTTGTAACATCGATCGTCCAATATTGATTATTCATACATCTGCAAATACGTTTTGAGATTATTAGGAAAGCAATATTCGAAGGTCACCATGAATCAAATATTATTTAAACATGTTTTACATATTAAATATGGTATAAAATAACACAAGGAGGCACAAATATCCTACAAGTGACCGAGAAAACTTCAACTTTTAATTTAATTGAGTACAAGTTTTTCTGCGTTACGGTTGATTTGGCGGAAATGAAGAATAATGTAGAGTTGTACCAGATAGAGGGTACACTTTTAGATGTCTGACTTATCAACTGGACGATCGATATGTGTCCCCCCCTCATTCACAAAAGCTTGCTTCATTTCACTAAAATGACAATAATATTATACATATTATCTTATTAAATAGTGGATTTTGTGGTGTACTTGTACAAATAATAAAATTTATAAACAATTACATTTTGGACAAGACAAGTCAGACAAGTGTAAACGAGCTTTGGAATGGTGTGATAAGGTCGAACGACGAGGTTTTAAAACCAGCCGATTTTCTTTTGTCGCGTTCAAATACTGTTCTATTCCCATTATAAAATGGAACAACAGGTAACTTACCAGGAAACATTCCTCTAAACGGGGACACAATATTTACACTGTCTCCAAGCAGTTAGGACATTTTTCCAGTGATTTTGGAACAAAAGATTTTCACAAAACTCATTATATCGAATGTTTTTTTTATTATTATTATTTATTTTATATAATATCTTACATTTCAAATACAATTCAGCAATGTCGGCCTCACTGAGTAGCTCACCTTTGCTGAGAACTCCATTTTACAAAGCAAAAATTTATACATAAAACATTTAAAATAATATAAAAATAATGCTGCATAAAAAAAAGTAAGCTATAATTAAACTATAAATAAAAATTTATTATTAAGGTAAAATTATAGGTAAAACGAATTATTTTATGATGTGGTTTACATTGGTTTTTTGTGTTACGTGTACGTGTTTTATTCTTATTATGTTATGAGATTTTGGTAATAATGTCTTTTTTGTTCTTTAATCAATTTTTTAATTTTCAGTGTGAATTTATTTTTGTTTTCTTCTATTTTATTTTCAAGGCTAAGACTGTTGAATGCTTTTATAGCATGATATTTATAGTGCCTTTGTTCAAAGCTTGTATTCACTGTCCGAGTTTTTTATGTTTTTTTGTACGATTGTCTAACTGGTCTGTAAGTGATATTTTGAGATTGTTGAAATTTGTTTTCGTGTTCGAAAATGTAGTTTAGAAGAGTTTTAACGTATAATTGGCGTATATCTAGTACGTCACAACTGTCGAATATTTGGTCTGTGTCAGTTAATCTATGTTTTTTAAGTATTACCTTTAAGATCGTTTTCTGCGCGATTTCTAAGTGATCGATAGTTGAGTTTGTTGCTCCTCCCCAGATAATTATTCCATATTATATTATTGATTGACAAAGTGCAAAATATATTGCTTTTATTTGTTATATTTTATTTATGTTTAGGAAAATGTGTATTTTTTTGAGGAGTTTATTTGTGATTTGTTTGATATGATGTGTCCATCTAAGGTTATGGTCAATTACGATTCCTAGATATTTTATTTGTTCTGTTTTTTCTAGAGAAGGGTAATTGCAGATGATGTTATTTAAACATTTGTGTATTATTCCAGAGACATCTGAAGAAAATCGACATCCGGGCCTAACTCAGGTTACCCCATCCTGACTGCGGCTCTGCCTATATTATGTAGGTACTATCCTCCTCGTTTTGCCCTCCACACTCTATACTCTATATTCTATACTACACACACTCTACCTACATCTCTAGTTCCTACAGCCCGCACCAAGAATTTCCAACTGCACCGTCGTGGAACACTTTAAAACGGTTACTTGCAAGATTTGCCGAACTAAATTTGTTCGAATCTTTCCTATGAACAAGTTTGAGACTTTTGTCAGTACTTTTCAAGTAATAAAGCTGCCATATATACACGATGGCACGTGAGGGTGAGATTTAGCATATCGCTAAAACTTATGTTCGTTCGGAGAGGAAGGACCCTCAGTATCGCCCATGTGAAAAGTATCTAGGTTCTGTTCACAATTTAATTTTACTTGGAATGGATTTTAGCTAGGCAAATCTTAAAATCTTTTCTCGAACGATCAGCAATTAGTTTTCAGTATTATTCTAGCGAGTATTTGCACTCAAAGAAAGTGTTTGTATATTAAATTTGTTTATTGAAATGCTTTTGGAAACAATATATTATTTGTTTTTCGATCTGGTGCGTACACGAATAAATCTTAAGGATATTAAACTCGTGAGGCCACATCCAGCTATCCGTGTGAGAAGCAAAGATTTTCCAAATTTACCCCTGATATCTCCAACATCCCTCCCCTCCCTTGTCCACGCCCCTCCGTCGCCCCTCCCCTGCTTATAATTTCCAATGCGCCCCCGTTCCGGCTCCCTGCCCCACCCTCGTCCCCTACCCCTTCCACCATCCTTGCTTTCCATCCCCTCTTACGTCTCCCGCTTTCTACCTTTCCCGCCTTCCATTCTCCCTCGTCCCCTACCCGGCAACTACCCCTCCTCCTTAGTTCCCCTTCCCTCATCTACCCCTTCCCTCAAAACTAAACGAAATATGCACATTTTCAAACTCGAGCACCACCTATTGTAGTTTTTTTATATAAATTTAATAAGGCCAGAACTCATTACTTTATACAGAAATCTTTGCAACAAAGTTTCATCGCAATATATTGAATGGTATAGGAAATAATCAGGGACAAACAAAGAAATTTCCATATTTTCAATATATATGTATATAAATTTCATAACGCCAGAGCTCACAATTATATATAGCAAAAAAGTAACTCCAATAACTCAAGAAAGTTGAGTTACAGGAAATAATGAGGAGAATTTGCTTAGAACTTTTTATAATTTTACTATCGTGATTAGAAATTTTCTAATCTTATATTATCTTATTTTTTTAGTTATTTTTCGTGGTTAGAAAATTTCATCTATTTTCTTTATTTGCCGAAATTCAAATAATATAAATAAGACTACTAATCATTTCTAAGAGTTTTATGACTTTCCCCAAACAAAGCTTATTTGAAAATTCACGTTATCAAATTTCCAATTTGTCTATGAAATAAAATAAAGGTGTTGAAAATTAACGCCTTACTGTTCAGGATAAGGTTGATAATTCATTTAACCTTCGATTTCCAATCAACTTTTTCATTGAATTTCTAAAAAAGATTCGTAATCGGAACGGGGTAACAAGTTTAATGAAATTACGACTTCAATCTGCCAGGCGTCCAATTTTCAACCATAAAGCTCTCTTCCTCACGAAGCTCAATCAATATGCAAATATTTTTGGGATGAAAACAGTCGTATATCATGTCGGAAAACGGACTGTACCCTATACCCCGCCTGCGTGATTCAATTTGTGGATCGAAATATTTATGGAGTTGAGTAAAATACGTGTATATTTGGACAACCAAAAGATTTACCATTATTTATCTCAGGAAAAATTCATCTCTAATAAAATGGTGTTAGTTTTTTTCTTTGATAAAAAATATTAAGTCATCGTATGATTTCCTCATAGCGGTAGTAAGGGCCAATCAAGGCCGTCTTGGCACTCATTCATTCCTTGATATATCTACATAGATACATTCACTCATAAATTAATACTCTTGTTCTTTACTTTTAGGGTGCGTTTCTTCATTTACCGAGAATGCTAAATGCAATGCTAATTGTAAAAATTAACGTTCGAAATTTAAAATTTAAACGAAATTTCTATGCATTTGACCGTTTACTTTTACAATTAGCATTGCATTTAGCATTCTCGGTAAATGAAGAAACCCACCATAAGTCTTGATATGAACGGTTTGAGCATTTGATTACCTCTGTCATGGCATGTTCAAAAACGTCCCCGACCAATTTCGTTAATACATCACGCTTATTTTTCCGCCACTAATTTCTTCACATGTCTGCATGTTCAAACCAATTCAAATTTGGGAGGTGGGTTTGGGTACCGCCCGCCCCGGAACCATTTATTGGAAAACCAACACCCCTGCCAAAGTCGCGCCAATTGGTTCGCTTCGTTTGGTGACTTAGCAGGGATGCCCGGGTTCGTGGGGTGAGGTTTTTTTAGGTCTTGGCAGCGGATGCGTTTACACACCTTACCGGGAGAGACTGGTTGAGGGAGATCTTTTGACCTCTCCAGCCGGACTCCTGTGGATTCACACGTCCGTCACTCCTGGACACGTTGACCAACAGATTTCTACCCATCTCTCATTAATTTTACCTTTCCAGAACTTTCTCTCCTTCCATCCTTAAAAATATGCTCCACGCAGCACCTCCAAATATGACTAATGCCCTGAGGGAATTTATCTTGAGTGGAGGTAATGTTACAAACATAATATATATTTGTAAAAATAAAATCTTTTATATCCAAACCATTTTCTGCCACTAGTGGAGTACCGCAAGGTAGTCATCTTGGCCCAATTTTATTTCTTATTTTTATAAACGACATAGTCAACTGCTTTAAAGACGTCAAAGTGTTGCTTTTCGCTGATGACATTAAATTATATAAAGAGATAACTATCCTTAATCACTGTGAAATTCTTCAATCAAATATAGACATGCTAAAAATTTGGTGCTCACAAAACAATCTATATTTAAATGTAGAAAAATGCAAAACTTTGACCTATTCCAGAAAAAAAAACATCACTGTTTTTCAACTATTCAATAAATAAAATAAATTTAGAAAGAGTATCGGAAATGCGGGATCTTGGCATAATAATGGATGAGAAACTAGACTTCACGGTTCACATTCAACAAACTGCAAATAACGGTATGAAAACTTTAGGATTTGTGTTAAGAACAATTAAAAACTTTGAATCTCTACAAATCATTAAACTACTGTATACATCCCTTGTTAGAAGCCTAATAGAATATAACTCCATAGTCTGGTCGCCCTTCTATAAAATTCATATTCATACTATTGAAAGAATTCAAAGAAAATTTCTACGTTTTGTAAATTTTAAACTTAACATCCCTTTAGAGCACATAAATTATCCGTCGTTAATGAATACTTTAAATATTCCAACATTAGAAAACCGACGAAAAATAAACGACCTAACTTTTTTATTAAAATTATTAAACTCTAAATTCGACAGTTGTGAACTCCTGCAATTAATAAATCTACATGTACCTACACGAACAACTAGACAAACATTGACATTTTATATACGTACATCTCATTCGAACTATGATTTACATTCTCCAATACAACGTTTGCATAGTCTTGGTAACAAATACTTAAACAATCTGGATGTATTTGACAATAATTTGAACTTAGCAAACTTCAAACGCCATATGTGCCAACTATTTATTTCTACCTATCCCGTAAACTAATGAGAACAACAATTTTAAAAATTACCTACTTTATGTCAACTACTATATTTAATGGACTATATTTTGTTTCTTATATTTTATGTTACCTGTATTTTGTTAAAGCTTATATTTTATGTAACCTAAATTTTTTATTTTATTTTTTTTTTAACCCTTATATTTTATGTAACCTATATTTTGTTTTTAACAAATATTATGTTACTTGTATTGTGTATTGTATTTTGTAAACCCATTCTTTTCACTGTAATTAAAAAAAATGTACTGCATTCTATGTAAAAGCCCTATGGGCGTTTAAATAAATAAATAAAATAAAAATAAATAAATCTAAGCGGTCCATTTGCAAACTAAGGGCCTTCGCTCAAGGAGAAACTGAAAAAACCAGTTCGACACAATCGCAATGAACCTCCTCAACAGAATTGATATATTTCGGATTACTCGAAAAGCGGCAGTCGCGTTTCAGTTGCCTTGTTGACAGATTGCCATGGTAGTGGCTCACGACCTGTCAAGTTTTGTCATGTTTTGACATGTTTTGACAACTGTTTTTTTTTCAGTTTCTCCATGATCAAAAGCCCTTACAATGATTTTGTATCTAAAGTGTTGAGAGATATAACCTGTCACTCCTGAAATGATTTGGAATTAAACGTGTAAAAAAAAATTGATTTTTTTTTTCAAAATCAAAAATTGTTTTTACTTATCGTTATTGGCCACTCAGCCGATTGGCAACCCAACACCTTTAACTGTTACTGTGTAACTGTCCAAGGCCTTTTTTTTAAGTTGTTAGTAGGTAAAACAGTTGTTAGTGGACCTTACAGGGCGACTTTTGAGGCCCTAGCCCATAAACTGACTCTTAGACCTAGATGTTCCTGTCAAACTCCTTACCTAGGTTAGGTTAGGTTAGGTTAAGTTAGGGATGTGAGGCGGGACTGACAGCAAAGTCAGCGGAACAGCTGGACATCTTCGAAAGAAAGGTACTTCGAAGAATCTTAGGAGCGGTGCGAGAGGGAGAGGCATGGAGAATCCGCCACAATAATGAGCTCTATGATATTTACCAAGCTCCCAGACTCTCCACCCATTTAAGGCTCCAAAGATTGAGATGGGCCGGACACCGGACATGTTCACCGAATGCCAAGCACACGAGTACCGAAGAAGGTTCTGACAGGACACCCGGGAGGTAAACAAAAGACGGGCAGACCTAGACTGAGATGGAAGGAATGTCAGGAAGGATGCAAGAGGATTACTCCATGTTGTAGATTGGAAGACGACGGCCGAGGACAGAGGGCGGTGGAGGCTTATTTTGAAGGAGGCCAAGGCTCGAAATGGGCTGTAGCGCCATTGAAGAAGAAGAAGAAGGTTAGGTTAGGTAAGATGAACTTTTATTTATTTCGTTTTTACTTTAGCTCCATACAGGAAGCCCTGAGAAAAAAAAATTCCCTCAGGGCCTATGTCATCTTTAATCATCAATGAGTCATTTCGTCATCTTCAATGCTGTGTGGTCTTTTAGGGAATTTAAGGAGAGTAAGTAGTGAGAAGGAAAATGGTATGAGGGGTGGGTACGAATCTGGGGGTCAGAGTGTCTAGGAGTCCCAAACGTACGAATCAATCCCTCCCATGCGGATAAGGCGATGTTCCGTGAGACCTGCTGGAGAGGTCTACAGATCTTCCTCACCCAGCTCTCCCGATCCGGCATGCCACGCAGTTGGTGGGAAGACGCATCCGCCGTCAAGATTTGGACAACATTTAGACACCAAAAGTAACCGGTGTAACCACTGGCAGAGGTATTGGTAATCCAATAAAAGGTTCCCGGGGCGGCGGTACCCATGCCCGCCTTCCATATTCAATGGAAAATCTTATATTGTCTTGGCTTGGGTAGAATTCGGAATTGTTCTGAAATAAAATAAAAAATCGGAGTGTGAAATTCACACACGGTGAAACTAGATAGTCGCTAGATGTCGCTTTCTTTTCTTTTGCCTCTTTATTTTAAAGTGTTTTGAGGATTCGATTTTGATTTTACAAAAGTAAAAATGTTCATTTTTTTGGATTTCGTAGGATTCGAACCTCCGTTCGATGGATGTCTCTCTGGCCGCTGAGATTTGTCAGGCGCTTTACGCCGCTGCGCTATTGGAAGCTTGCGCGTAGCCGTGTATTTAGCGCATCATATTAGAACCGAGCACCCGTCAAATATTAAATTTTAGTGACGCACTTCTGTTTCATCCGAATTTCAAATCACAGCGTCTCTAAAAAAGTTTTACTTAAAAAAAATATAGCAAATAGCGGTTTTAAAACAAAGTTACTGTTTTCCATTGATGAATGGCCGTGGGTAAAGGTTGAAAATTCCGCAATTCCGGTTGAAATGAAAACACGTGCCGCACAAATCCTTTGATAAACCATTCAGATTTATGGTGATAGATAACGCCGCGGAGATTTGATTACAATGGCGTCCGGCCATCTGTGCGACTGTGCCGCTGTGCGATCGGGTATTGAGTATTGAGTGAAATATATGTGCTCCTGGTCCCCTCTGTGCGCCTGTTCGCCTGGTCCCGCGGCCGGAAGCTGCGTGACAGCCGACAAGCAACAGAGCCGTTCTCTGTTTATTGCGGGAATATTAATAAGGGTGTCGATATGTCACTCTTATCCATTTTATCGGACCGGTGAAAAATCACGGGATATAATTTAAAAATAAAAAAAGCATACTTACGAATTTTTATATGCTTAAAATGGCTAACTTTGAAGACTGAACAGGGTATGTAAATGTCTAAAGGTTTTAGTTTCGAAATCAAAAACTTTTCGAAAAAATGTTTCGAAACCAAAGATGTATCGAATCACCAATTTTCAAAATCATAATATTTCGAAATCAGAATGTTTCAAATCCAAAAAGGTCCAAAACCAAAATATTTCCGTGCCCAATAATTTCAAAAATAAAAAGTTTTGAAAATAAAAGATTTCGAAACGAGAATGCTTAGAATTAAAAAAAATCTACAAATTTTCGAAATTAGAATGTTTCGGAACCAAAATGTTTCGAATCTGAAGATTAAATTTGGATTAATAAATTTCACACGTTTAAATATTTCAAACCTGAAAGGTTTCGAAACCAGAATGTTTCGAATCGAAGTTTCGAATTTTTTTGGTATCGAACCTTTTTAAATTCGAAATTTTAGTTTAATCAAAATCTTTTCGAAACAAAAATATGTCGAAATTAAAGATGTTTCGAAAATTGCGGTTTTTTATAAGACAATAAATTTAAATAAAATTTGCCTCTAAAACCTATTTTCAGACTCAAAATAATTTATATCAACATACGAGTATACAATAGTCTATTCGGGATAGGACTAATATTAGACAATATTGTATATGAACTACTGCGCTAATGCAGCGTTCCGACTATTTTTGCTGAAATAAGCATTCAAAGGTCTTTAGGCAAGAAAGGTTCGTTCACAGGGAACGCCTTCGAATGCAATAGGTTTATTAACGTCCGTAAAACATGGAAAATTTATTTTTTCATTAAATAATCAGTTTACAAAGTATAATATTTAACTACAAAATAAATTACATAATAAGTTTTCACTGATTTTTTTTCATTTTATGATATTTCTCTTCTAAGGAAGCAGACGCTTTTGATTAGAAGAGGAACGAATATCGGGATGAAAAAAATATTTTGTATCTTTATTATGGTAGAAACTAAAAAAAAAATAGACAATTTTAAAAGTTATATAAGTTATGAAGATAACTTCATCATTTTGTCGTGAATTTGTGAAAAAAGGTGTGATTTTGTTTTTCTTTTATTATTTGAATTTTTATATTTTTGGACTAGATCACTAAATTGAAATACTTTAAATTCTTCAAAAATAAGGTATGTTGGTGCAAACTTTAAAATGGCTTGTTATGTATATAGTACTCTTACGGAATACCTCCGACTAGAATAGTACAGCATTATTTTATTATTATTACAGCCAACATACTGTTGGTTTATCTCCCGTCCTCAGCTAAAGTTTAAACACGATGACATATCAAAGAAGTTGGGGTAATTTTTCAAAGCAACCGCACCCCAGACAGCGGCTTACCACCGGATTTTGCTCGCCAAGTTATTAAACTTGAATCCGACGGGTTGTATCGGTGACACTGACAGAAAGCGAAACAAGGAAAACAATTTCACTAGAATTGATTGAAACCGGGTAAAAAAAAGTAGGGGCGGTACGATGATGTAGAAGCATGGGGGAAATGTGTGGAATAGAAGAGAGAATCTCGCCCCTTGGACCTACTGATGCACCGTGATGATAGAAGGTGTTATCGGATGTATGCAGTACATTAAGGGGTGGCAAAAAACTTTGATGTACGGCGCGGTAGTATCAACTGTCGTCCCTTGATCGATGTCTTTCGCCTCTTTGAAGTGCAAAATTTGAACAAAATTCAATTCATTTGCGACGAATCATTTTAAAACACGCATGCATAATTTTGTTGGTATGTTCGTGGACCGCTCTCTGAATATTGCTTTATGAGGGAATATTAAAACTTTTGCATACCTTCGTAATTTAGGGCACTCACGTCTGATATGAAAATGTTCAAAATATTTGTAGGGTATTGATTCATATTGTACTACCTTCTCCTTTTTGTAGCTAAAATTAGTTAAATTAATTAATAAGTGTCAAGAGTTGGTGAAGGAAGCGGTGAAACGTTGTAAAAGTGACATATTTTTAAACTTGAAAAATAACAAAAAAAATGATTTTAAGTAACCCACAGATACCCAAACTTTATAGCCTATTAAAAATACATAAACCGGAAAAACCGATCAGGCCGGTAGTATCTAATTGAAACGCACTACCGTTTAAATTACCATCAACACTGAATAATGTAATTATGAATGCTAATGCATTTCAACCAACGTACACAGTGAAGAATTCGTTAGAATTAGTCAATCACTTAAAAGATTTGGAAATCCCTAACCACGCTATGTTGGTTTATTTTCCTTTTCCCCTCAATCTTACCCCTTCCCCTTCCTCCTACCCCTTCGTCCCATATGTGATCTATGTTTAATTTTTAAGTTTAGTATACATTTGATCCCGATGATGTGACCATCGTTCACGAAACATGTAGATTGTGTACAAATAAAAGTCATGTAAACAAAGTTGTTTGTCTTTTCTTAAAATTAAATTAATTAATGTTAACCAATCATACAAAAAAATTTTGTTGTTGTTTAGGTATGTTTTCATAAGATTGCTCGGAGAGCCTATCGTCCGGTATCGCCTATTATCGGACTATTGTCCCAGTTGACACCATCATCTTTTTTATTTTTCTGTGTCTTGTTGTCTTTCATATTTTCGTGTAGATTATTAGTGTTATCTTCTTCCTCAATTTGATGAATTGTTCAAATATTTTGAAACAACCCTTCCTTAATATCTGCCCAGTTGCAGACGACGGACTGTCCGAGCAATCTTATTAAATTGTACCTAAAGAACAAAAAAATATATGATTAGTTAAGATTAACTATAATTATATAAGCGCCCAGAACGTAATGTTTCAGAGAATTTGAAATTAATTTATGCTTGAGTTTATTTTCAACTTTTGTAAAGGTTTCATATTATCTGTATATTATTATAAATAACAAGTTATCGTGGCTCTATTTTTCGTAATAGAACTAAAAGAAATCCAGCAAATACAAAGAAAAATCCACACAGAGAATGCATATTATTCATTATTAATAATAAAATGTTAAGATGGATGACAAAACATAATAATTCTACATTTCTCGTCTTTCTTCCAAACCCCTAACCAAGAATGGGCAGATTGTCTTATGATTTATTCATTTCACATTAATATTCTGACTCATCATTAGCTTATTCATTTCATTTAATGTATTCCGGGATTCCTTCATCACCATTGTAAGAAATGATTTTCATGTTTCCACCAGAGATTCGGGAGCCTGAAAAATGGTTTTCTTGACAGTTGACGTTACTTTCTGAAGGCGTGTAACGAAACTTGCAGATACCTAACACTATTACATACATAATCGAGAATATCAACATGAATATTTCCAGAGTGGAAGATACTCTTAGTATTGCCCTGGTGTATGACCACCATTCAGAATTAAAACGTTGCTTAAAATGGCTTTGTGATCAGATCTGAATAGCCAGGTACTTCCCCACCTTCCTCTTCCCTATCTCCTTCCCCTCCCCACTACCTTCAGCTTCAGAACAAACCTCAATTGGGGATGTCATAGTCCCACTGGCTCCAGACGGGAGCAGTTGGGACTCTAGTGCGGTATTCATGTAAAAAAAAAAAAAAATGAAAATTCACGACTCGTTAAAAAACACATTACATAAACCGCATTTTTTCGCTTCTTCAAAAAAAGCTTTTCTTTTTACAATGCTGCCGGTAAACATAACACGCGGTTGAAGAAAATTATATGAATTATTGTTCTTCAATAAATTAATACAGTCCGCCTGTAGACAAAAGCCAATACGTCTGTTTGTAAGGCTTTTGGATATGCTTATAGAATGGACCGTTTTAATATTACACTTTTGACACCGCAAAACAACAGGGTAAATAAAATGTACCTATCTGCCATCTAAAAGCAGAACATATATATTTATTTATTGTTATCATGTTAAATTTGAAGAACTCCATTTCAATTTTTATTTCTTTTATATATTCAATAATATTATCACTTAATTAAAAAAGTAATTTATTTATGAACAAGTTCTGCAATGTCATTATTTTTAGGCGTGACAGCGGTTTCTCCCGCTGAAGGCATTACCACACTGATAAAGCCTTGATATCAGTTTGATAATGCCATCTGAGGGCAAAACAGCTGTCACGCGTTATAATAATTACACATCTAATGTCCGACCGAACTTTCGGTTTCGGTTTCGGTTTCGGCCTAGTTTCGGCTGCCGTCCAGCCGAAACTAAGGCCGAAACCGAAACTGAATTTGGGAGTTTTAAATAAATGAAGACAATATAAGCGAAACTCAATCGAAAATCTGGAAACAGAAAAATCAGAAAAACATATTGAAACCTCTGGGACTCGAACCCAGGACCTCTTGCTTTCCGGGCAAACGCGCTAACCACTGCGCCACGATGTTGATATGAAATTCGGTCATGTTCAACTGTACCATACTTCGACTAAGAACCACCTACATTATCTTCATTTTCTTAAACGCATATATTATTGGCAACTAACTTTATGTATGGTTTCGTTCTGAGATCGGAAATGTTCGGCGCTCATAGTCGTATCAGGACTTGATTCACTTGTTTGTGTTCGCTTCGCGAACTTTGCGGTAGTTTAGTTTATTTGTTGTGAAATCGGAGGTGTTTATACTTAACATTATTTCGAAATAGGTAAGTTTTATTTCGCTATTGAAATGATTTACTTCATGGTAGGCCCTGAGGAAAATAATTTCCCTGTGGGCATATATCATCTTTGAGGATGCCGTGTGGAGGGTTTTTTTAGGAAAAGGAAGGGGAGGAGAGTTCTGGGAAGGAAAAGGGGTGGGTAGAAATCTGGGGTTTAGTGTGTCCTGGTCATCCATTTTCAAGACCTAGACAAACCTCATCCTATGAACCCGGGCAGCCTTGCTAAATCACCAAACGTAGCGAACCACTTGGGGTGACCTATGGCAGAGGTGTTGGTTATCCAATAAAGTTTCCGATAAATAAAGCGGCGGTACCCATTCCCGCCTCCCAAATTTTTTATTTTTTATTTATTTATTAACGCCCTTTTTCGGGGCTTTTACCCGTGAATAGTAAGAAATATACAGTATTTATTGTACGTAACTGAACTGCCTTCGTAACAATATTTTTTATTTGTTTAAAGATAAATTGAAGATGTCCACTGACTTCATAAAATTGTTTCCCTCCTGGGCAAAGAGGAATACACGTGGTAGTTAGTTCCAGAATTACTGCACTGAAATAAATCCTGACTTCTAGTATTACGTTGTGGAATCCGGAAGCTTATCAATTCGAACAACACCCGACTAACAACTAAATCATTTAGAATTTTGTACAGAAGTACCAAGTCAGTGGAAGTTCTTCTGTCTGAAAATTTGGGCATATTCATATCATTCAAAATAGTGTTGTAGTTCAACATAATTTGTTTGAATACCCATTTTAAAATTAAGAAAACTTAAGAATTTGTTTTGTATTCTTTCAACAGCTTGTACTTGTTTATTGTAATATGGGTTCCAGACGGGAGATTGTACTCTAGTTGACTTCTAACATATGCAAAATATAACAGTTTTTGGTTACGCCCATACACATATCTACACACACATACCTACATAGCACGCATACATACTGTCACTGCTTGGGATTGGTATTAATATTGTTGCAAATTCCTTTCCTACCTATCCCTATTGCCTATCCGTCAATTTTTACTCAGTCTGTAATAAACTCCCGCCGCAACATATAGTCATTGTGCTTCCGCTATCGGTTAATCGCCATTAAAAATAACTATACTATACTGTTTTGTCAAATAAACGAAACTCTCGCCTATTGCTGTTTGTGCCTGTTGCATGGGAGAGAAAGCAGACGAGGGCATTGCCAGCCTACAAGTTCTTTTATCCTTTTTGGCGAGTCCTTTCCTTTCTATGCCACATGTATTTTTATCATTTCAAGCGGTGATAGTAACATTAAATCACGGTCCTTCACCAGTCATTCTTTACACAAACATATCAATCCACTCTACACAATCATAAATCTCATTCAGTTTAATACACTTTATATTGTGAAAATTTCTAGTTAGCCTAGTTATAAATCCCAACATTTTTAAGGCCTTATTAGAAATTTCTGTTATGTTTGTAACACATGAAAGATTTGATTGAAAAGTGATGCCCAAGTTTTAATTCGTGTTAATATCTCTAGAGTATTCTTATCAGTGTTGTAATTAAAGACCACTGGATTTTTTATTCGAGAAAATCTAGCTGTGTGACATTTTGAGATATTTAAGTAAAGTCTATTTTCATTACACAAATTAACAATTTGTTGATATTATCTTGAAGAATGTTGCAATGGTAAATATTTTGAATTATTCTAAAAAAATTGAGGTCATCAGCAAAAAATAAGATAAGTACATCATGAAATATTTTTGTAAGATCATTTATAAACAAGATAAATAATATTGGGCTAAGGTGTGAACCTTGTGGAACTCCACTTGTTGCATAATTTTTTTCCGACAAGGAGGATTTTATTCTAACAATTTGTTGTCTTCCAGTAAGATAGCTTTCAAACCAGGCTAATATATTTTGTTCTGATGAAAGAGTATTTTGTTTTCTACCTTTTATTTTGTTATTTGTAAATAAAGTTTAAAAAGGTAATACCTACTTTTTTAATATTATTTACGAAGCGATTTACGATTACGATTTCAAAAAGCATTAATAATAAATTTGAAATAAGGAGCGATAATTATGTCACGTTTGTTTTTATTTCAAATATCAGAGACTGAATGATTAATACATCATTTAAAAATAAACGCTGATTAATTAAGATTGACAATTTTTTTTCCACGAATACATGACCTTATATGGAAGTTTCGGTTTCGGTTTCGGCCGTAAAAACTAGTTTCGGTCGGACACTATACACATCAGAACTTGTTTATAAATAAACTGTTTTTATAAATTAAATAAAAATGTTATTGAATATAATATAAAAGAAAAAAAAAAGAATGCTTTTAATAATACCTAATATTGAGAAGAACTGAATTTGGCATTAGCAGCTCTTGACGATATCAAAAATAAGTATAAAGTAGATATCGAACTAGCGAATTAATTTTAAAATGTATTTTCAGCAGCTCGTAAATCATCTTTATTTGTTTGTTAACGAACGTTACGTACTTTTTTAGAACCATAATATGTACTTTTCTTACTTTTTTTATTTCGAATCATTTATAAATAATTAAAATTATGTTCATGTTTCAAAGATGGTTTTCCTGCCTCAAATGTATTTGAAGTTGCACTAAATGGTCAGCGCTTGTTGAAATGCATCACAGGTGAATTTGAAACTTCATTTTTGTTTTGTATTATGAATGTAAATAATACGTGGCTCATTGTGAATTTTGATTCCGTCGAGTTGAGTTGGAATATTACATTATTTTTCAAGAAACATACTTAATATAATTCGTGAGAGATTTATGTGGAAAATTAAGCGAACTAGAAGTTTTAAGAGGCTTTCTTTGCAGGAAGACATCGCTTACAGGTTTAGTGTCACTTTTATATGCATTTAGGCAATTTAAATTGTTATCATTTTTGAGGTATTTACGCTGCGAAGTAAATTTCTTTCAATACTTTTAAGGGTAGAATGCCCGCTTAGTTTGAAGCTATTTTTATACGCTTACTTTGTTGTACGAAATCATTCATGTACATTAAATATTTTTCAAAGGATTGAATTAGAAATAACAGTCAACAATGAATTAGAAATAACAGGATTGAATTAGAAATAACAGTTGTATTACTGGAATATTAAATGACTTTGGTTTAAGGACGTTTATTTGACAGCGCATGCTGCGTCTCGAATTCTTTATGAACATATTGATTTATAAGAGCTACTTTCTGAGCAACACCGGGTGGTTTCGCCCGTATCTCATATGCGAGAAAATCCCGTACAATATGAACTAAAGCCGCCTTTGTGCTAGCCATATATATTATAATACGTCTGTTCCAGTATTTGAACAACCAATACAAGACGAGGTATATTGACCAATACCCGCAGATGTCCAGGCGTACTAAGGAGTCGGAGGAGGTAGACAAATGTTTGCACATATCTATGCGAGACAAACGGCATTTACGTACACATACACCTTGAAGTAGGCTTACATACACAATTTTTACATACTTACATACAAAGTTTAACAGTACAATTAATAATGTGATAAAGAGCTGAAACATTATAGAGTTTAATAAAAAACTTGTTAAGGTCTACATTTTTGAATTAGCGTGGAGTTGTGAGTTCTGTTTTCACTGCAGTGTGTTTTTTTTTACATTAGCTGCACACATGAGGCCCTGAAGGAAATAACTCCCTTAGAGCCTACGTCATCTTTCGAGGAGGTTTTTTTAGAAAATGAAGGAGAGTAAGTTCTCGGAAGGTAAAAGGCGTGAAGGGAGGGTGGGAATCTGGGAGTCAGTGTGTCCAGGAGTAACGGACGTATCCATCCATCCATCCCCATTGCGTTGCAAGATAATGTTCCGAGAGAGTCCTGCTGGAGAGGTCAAAATATCTCCCTCAACCAGTCTCTCCTGATCCGGCCTACCACGCAGTTGTTTGGCAGAAGCATTCGCCGCCAAGACCCGGACAAATCTCAACTCACGAACCCGGCTAAGTCACCACACGTAACGAACCACTTGGGCAGAATTTTGTCAGAGCTGTTGTTTATCCAATAAACGGCTCCCGGGACGGAGGAACCCATACCCGGATCCCAAATTGAGAACGCGTTTTGCGGTTTGTAAATTATTGACACTGTTTGATTTAATTTTCACGTACAGTCTGTGGTGGGTCAGAAAAGACTCAGTATTTGCGAAAATAATTATTACGCCCACGGAATTCGGCTAGTATGAGGTTAATAGTGAGATATTACGACAATTGCGTATAAAACATACTAAAACGTGCACCATCTCCTGTTAAATTTGAATAGCCGTCTAAACGGTGTCTCGCTCGCTCCAATATAATTTGAACATGTCGTGGGCTTACTGCGGAAAAACACCAAGCCAAAAATACTAGCTTCGAGATTACTTTTTACGGACTAAATTGAATTATTGTCAATAATAATTCAATTTAGGGAGCGAGAAAAACACAACTGTCAGATTTAGAATACCACAGATAAACAAAAAATCTTTCAACTAAATAGCATTAAGTCTGACTTAATGCGGTATAATTATATATCACGGCCACCGAATGATATAACTGCATCATTAAGTCAAATCGGCAAAATTTTGACTTAATGCTTTTTCGCAGAATACCCATGATTTATTCTTTAAGACTTAACATGGGGAAGGAATTGCTCAACGTCGTAATTAAAATGTTATCGATCCATATCAAAATAATTAATAAAAAAATCCCAAAATTTCAAATTTATTTTTGAAATTGGGATTCAAAATTTTGTTTCATAAAAGTGTCCATTTTACTATTTTGGTGGTTATTTTTTAGATTTGAATAAAAAGTGTGGAATTTTACCTTTTATTTGGATTAAGAAATTTTAGTCTAGATTAGCATAAGTAATTTTTGTCTTGGAAAGAAATTTTAAAACAACCGTCACTGCGTATTTATTTCTCATGAACATTTTTAATAATGAAAGTTGTCTCCGCACTGTTCTATTTTGTATTTGTTTTTTCTCGTTTTCCATGCATTCAGATAAATCAGTGTGTTTACATTTATCCAGTCCCACAGAGAGCCTCCCCGTCCCTAGGGATGTTCAGCACCCAGTGCCAGCGCCCTCTGCATCACACAGCCTCCCCCTCAGCCCGGCAGGAGCATGTCGCTAGACGGATGCTGTAGCGTGGCAGATGCAATTCCGCAGTGACGGGCAGGTGACAACGCGGAAAATTCTACCCTTCTTCCCCTAGCGACGGAGGGGCGCTAAATATGCTGCCGGGATTTCCCAGCCTCGCGCTGTGTTTTTCCGTTTAATTGTGTTGTTTGTTTTGTTTCGTCTGTTTTCAAATTATTCCCAAGATTTTTCTATCCGAACGAATAGATTTTTTCTCCCATTGTGTGAATTTTAATTAAAAGAGGGCATGTGGGTTTTGTTAATAAAAGCATTTAGAAGGCGGTCATTGTTTTCTAAATTTAGCAATTCAGACAATGATACAACAGTGAACTTGATTTGAAAATTGTGAAAAATGTTGAAAGTCAAAACAGAAATTAAAAAAAAAAATCCAAGAGATGTTAGACGAAAGACGAAGTAGTTGATTGCAATGCAAATCAAGGATTCAAAACTAACATAACTTGTATGAGTTCCATGCTTCAGTTTGAAGAGTGAAGATTTTTCTGGTGGTACGAGTTGTACATCTACAGTAGGTACATAGATAGTTTAATTTTACATTTTGGTAATATAAAATGGTAAATAGCATATTTGCAGTATGTTTCAGAGGAGTAGATACTCTCAGTATTGCCCTGATGAAAGGCCAACATTGAAAATGTAAAAATTGCTTGAAATGCCTTTAGCCGCGTTTGGTGACCAGATTTTAATATCCAGGTACTTTCTTCTTAAACTTTATCCCCCCATTCCCTTTGGCCTAATAAAGATCCGAATATTGGGAACAGTAAAGTTATGGATGTTTTGCGGTATTCGCATTAAAAAAATATATATCACAAAAAAATGTGAAAAAGCCCAACAGCACAATATTTATTAATTTTGAGTTAGCTCACATCTTTGTGCTAATGATTTAAGAAATATGTATATATGAGATAGATATGTTTCTCAATTATTATATGTTTGTACATATATTATACAATATGAGTAAATACATATTAAGTGATTTAATCTAAGTTTTTGTATATAAAATTTATAACTTTTGGCAAACGTAACATAACTTTCAATATTTAAAATGTTATTGTGTTCAATCAATAAAAAATATCAATATTTGAAGTGGTAATACTGTCCCAATACCTTTTTAAATTCAAACATATTTTCAATCTTATAACAAAATCCCAATTTAAATTCCTAAGATTGAAAAAAACTAGTGTGCACGACTGCACTACACGACTGAAGTAAAACTTCACTAATTTATATCTCTCGTAACGCTCTCGTCACGCATTCACCAGCTTACTCCCCAAGTCAAGCGTGGTAAAGAAGTTTTACTTTAAAAAAATTAAATTTAAAAATGAATTGGGAGTGTATATGATTTACCTACCAGATTAAAGCAATACTCACCGTTACTATACGATTCATTAGAAAACAACACCCGTATTTGGAGTTCATCACGATGATAAATCACAATTTCATTAAATTACATTCCAAGCATTGCAAAACACTAAACACTCGCATAGTTATTAATTTCTTCGCTTTGATGTATGCCCCTATTATCGTTTTAATTCGTTAAGGGTGGAGGTGCGGCAGTATTTGGTATTATTTAGACTCGGCAAGTCACCTTTCAAAGTTAGTACATTGTACTGTAGTACGTCTGCCCGCATGCAAACACCGGGAATGGGGTGTCGGGGGTGAACTAATAATAGACGACTAAGACAGGTGACGTACAAATGTCAACCTTACACCCGACCAAGTTAACACCCGTTTCTGTAGACTCTAGACTTAACTACATAAGTCTAGTTGGATGAATAAACTACGCCTGGATTTATCCAAGTATTTTGGTGTATTGTATATTTGCCATTGTGTTTGGATTTGTCGAATATATTTTACTGAGCCATATTTTATATGAAATATAATCCCATACAAAACAATTATTAGAATAGTCTTGGCCTATGGACGTGAGGCGGGAATACTATCAGCAAAGTCGGCGGAACAGCTGGACACCTTCGAAAGAAAGGTACTTAGAAGAATCTTAGGAGCGGTGCGAGAAGGATAGGCATGGAGAATCTGCCACAATAATGAGATCTATAATATCCACTAAGCTCCCAGACTCTCTACCAATTTAAGGCTCCAAAGACTGAGATGGGCCGGACCTGTGCACCGAATGCTAAGTACACGAGTGCCGAAGAAGGTTCTAACAGGACACCCGTGAGGTAAACGAAAGGCGGGCAGTCCTAGGCTGAGATGGGAGGATGATGTCAGGAAGGATGCAAGAGGACTACTCCATGTCGCAGATTGGACATGGAGTCCACCGCCACGGTGGAGGCTTATCTTGAAGGAGGCCAAGGCTTTACTATAGTACCATTGAAGAGGAAGAAGAAGAGCCATATTTTGTTTTTACTCGTAAAATGAGAAAAAAATATGAAAAACGTTTTATTCCATATTATGTTTTTAATTATTAATAAGAGAATAAATTTTATTGATAGTGAATTGATAATGAACAAACAAATAGCAATATTTCACCTCGAATTTCAAAACATAAATTTAATTCGTAGGTTTTACCATTTGCATAATTCAGCGACGACGCGGCATGCGGTTTCCCCTAGAACTCTGACTTACTTCATGCTAATTTGATTCGCAATATTCTTCAGCCCTGCAAAACACCCATTCAGAATTTTTATTTAGCTGTTTTGTGTATTCCGGCGTAAGCTATTGCAATAATTATTATTCTGGCAAGCGCCACCCCTGTCGTTAATGTCGAAAATACGTCTAGTCTTTTTGGGCGTTTGACCTCCAAATTGCTTTTGAAGAATTCATGAGGTTTGGGGTGGCTTTCGGCTTTCTCGCCGTTAGCAAGTTGCCGTTCCGTTTTTTCCGACATGTTTGTGGTTCGCTGAACGGTCCGGGTCCGCCGCCTTCATTTGATTGATTGAGCTTAAATTTTTTGCTTTTACTTGTTGTTTATGGGGAGAAATTTCAAATTCAAAAGTGTTCGGGAGACGTCAATTCGTACTTAAGCTTAAAAACTCAGGCTTTGTTGGCAAATTTTTCACTCACCCATTTTTTCCTGGTTATTAGAGGCTGCAAATATAAAAGTTGTTTCTGTTTTTCAAACTGCCTCGGAAATTTTTATTGAGAGGAGGCATGGTCCTTGGTGTAGTATTATTATTATGTTCAATGGTTAAATAATATTTTGTAATACCTATAAACATATTACACGGTACGAATCAAATACAAAATTAATAGTCAAAGTCATAAAATACATGTACTTACATTTAAGTAATTACCAATTAATCTTTCAAATTATAAAAATTAAAAATTAAACTTCACAAAATAATACATTTTGTCACCTCTTTCTCAAAATATAAAGACATTTTCCTCATCTTTTGTATTATTTTGGTATTTCTTTTAACTTCTTCACCATCTTGGCATCTTATTTGAAAGATATTTTTTTACTTCTTAATTATTTGCAAATTCGCTTTGTGGCGTTATTTTAATAAAATGAAAACAAATCACTTATTTAACTAAAATTATGAAACTCATAAAACTAAAAAATATGTTTTATTTTTAATTTTAACTTTATGAGTAAAACCTCAAATTGTAATATTTAAATAAATGAAGACAATATAAGCGAAACTCAATCGAAAATCTGGAAACTGAAAATCAGAAAAATATATTAACACCTCTGGGACTCGAACCCAGGACCTCTTGCTTTCCGGGCAAACGCGCTAACCACTGCGCCACGGTGTCGATATGAAATAGGGTCATGTTTAACTGTACCATACTTCGACTAAGAACCACCTACATTATCTTCATTTTCTTTAACGCATATATTATTGGCAACTATCTTTATGTATGATTGCAAGATTCAAACCCGAACTAAATGCTCTCTAGATAGTGTCTGGATAAATCTTTATCCATTTTATTTAATACGCGACATCTATGGACTTTTCTGCAAGTCTAGGATGAATATTTTATTTTTTATTTTAACTTTATGAGTAAAACCTCAAATTGTAATATTTAAATAAATGAAGACAATATAAGCGAAACTCAATCGAAAATCTGGAAACAGAAAATCAGAAAAACATATTGACACCTCTTGGACTCGAATCCAGGACCATAGCATAGTAGGCATAGGAATAGGAAAAGTGCATATAGGCATATAATTTCCCGTTATTTTTTATCTTTTTATACTTCTTTTTTTATCATTTTTATCATTTTTACTCTTTTTTATCTTTGTTTAATATTTTATCTACTCTGATTCATATCCTTTTTAATAAATATAAAATGTTATTTACCTACCTCGGAACAGACTTTGTCTAGTGAGGTGGGTAAAATAAAACTATGTAAATAAATTAAAAATAAATAAACGCACGGGTTGCCGGCACTGAAACTGAACTGAAATAATAACACGGAGGAGATCCAGAAGCGCAAAATGAACGAAAATCGCTGTTATTTCCGCCCACAAAACAAAATAAAATCCAGACTGCTGTCCAGAAACACCAAGATATCAGTGTACAAAACACTTATCAGACCAGTACTCACATACGCCGCTGAGACTTGTGTACTAAGAGGAATAAGCGAGCATTGGACATTTGTGAAAGAAAAATTTTGAGGCGTATCTTCGGACCGGTTTAAGAAAATGGATTTTGACGCGGACGTTACAACAATGAGCTATATACTCTGTTGAAGGATCTAAACGTCATAAAATTAATAAAACTGGGAAGACTTTGGTGGCTGGGTCATGTGAGAGAATGACCGAGCATCAAGTACTAAAGTCCCTGCTGAACTCAAGACCGATAGGGCGAAGGAGCCTGGGAAGACCAATATTAAGATGGAGCGACAACGTCCTCAAAGATATACAGGGTGTCCCAAAAGAAAGTTCATATTTGTTTTGCTTTCTGTGTGAACGCAACTTTTTCGAGGGGCGCGGGGGGTATGTCAATCAGTAGTCTGGCTCTTGGGATTTTAGTCGCTATGAAGCATTTCTCGGGAGCGACCGCGTGTTGTGCGTGCGTGAGTTTTACAAAAATGGTGATTCGGCGACTGTAGCGCGTAGAAGATTCTGCAATATTTGAGGTTTTCGTCAATTCAATGATGCGCCAAGCATTCCTCTCATTCGAAAATGGGTCAATAAGTTTGAAGAGATTGGTACAACGCTGGCAAAACTAAAATCAAGGGCTAAAGATCAAGGTCATCGAGAACGGTAGAAAACATAGAGAGTGTTTATCAGTCTTTTCGTGGTGACTCAAACTTTTCGATTCGGAAGCGCGCAAGTGCTTTAAATGTGGATATATTATTGTTATACAGCATTTTGCACAAGGACCTAATGCTGCACCCCTACAAACTTACTGGCTATAACCAATGAACATGGTTCCAGCAACATGGAGCAACATCACATACGTCCAATACGTCTCTGCCATGAGGTCATGAAATTTTCCCTGGAAAATTGATCTCCAGGAGAGGTGACATAAATTGGCCTCCTCGTGGTCCTGACTTAACCCCTTCCTTGATGCAATTAAAAAATATATATCCATCACGAAATGGCAGCCATCACGAAGCCTACCTGCCGAGCCGTCATAAGAAATTTTGCTCTTCGATTAAATGAATGCCGCGAACGCGAGGGGTTACATTTGGACGATATTATTTTTCGAAATAAATCCCAAATTGTGTATTTTAGTATTTGATAAACCTTTTTTTTATAGAACCCTTACTATTTTTTAAATCGATCCAATAACTTTCAACTTTCTTTTGGGACACCCTTTTAGGAAAGCAAGAGGATCATAAACAGGTCAAAATTCGAGCACGACCTGCAGATCAGCAGAAAACTGGCTGCCTGCCCACACGGCAGCAGAGCGTTCTGGTCGCTTGCGGGTTCAATAGGTCGCAATTTCTGCAAACCCAGTCTGCCACCTCTTACCAGACCTGACGGCTCTCTAGCAAATACCGCCGCCGAAAAGGCTAACTTATTAGGCAAAATGTTCGCGGAAAACTCGACCCTCGATGATCAAGGTGCTACCCCGCCGTCGGTTCCTCATTGCGGTTTTTATATGAAAAAGCTGAGGATCCGGCATCGGGATGTACTCCAAGTCTTACGAGGGCTTGATATTAATAAAGCTAGTGGGCCTGACGGAATACCTCCCCTGGTATTACAGAAGTGCGCTGCAGAAATAGCTCCAGTTTTAACGAAGCTTTTCAAAATGTCCCTGAAGTCTGGCTCTATGCCCTCTGGTTGGAAAAAAGCGATCATTCACCCTATTCCAAAGAAGGGTGACCGCTCCAACCCAGCCAACTACCGCCCCATAGCGATCACATCACTGTCTAAGGTGATGGAACGTGTGATCAACGACAAACTGCTCACATACCTCGAGAAGAATAAAATTATTAACGACCGTCAATACGGATTCCGGCGGAACCGCTCTTGCGGTGATCTTCTCGCGTATGTGACGCATGTTTAGGGGCGGTGCCTGGAACGTTTCGGTGAGACACAAACGGTTGTACTGGATATTTCCAAGGCCTTTGACCGGGTTTGGCACCGAGGGCTTGTCAACAAACTGTCTTCTTACGGACTTCCCGCATCCTTGTGTGCGTGGATTGCCGACTTTTTGAGGGAGAGGTTGATTCAGGCGGTTGCTGACGGTTTCACCTCTTCCTCGCATTCGATAAATGCTGGCGTCCCACAAGGATCGGTTCTGTCACCGACTTTGTTTCTGTTGCACATCAATGACCTCTTGTCATGTGCACCGATTTATTGTTACGCGGATGACAGTACAGTCCATGATAGCTTTTTGTTTGACAAGCCCCCAAAGGGCACACAAACTCCAATAGCTCGGAGGGCTTTGAAGCAAAGAATGGACGGTTACCTCGAGAGTGTTTTCTCTTGGGGTAAGAATAACCTCGTCGAATTTAATGTTTCAAAGACCCAATTATGTTTGATAACGTCTAAAAGGGATCGAAATGAAAATCTAGTCTCCTTCAACGGAAGCAATCTTCCGAACAGAACGTCCATCGATATGCTTGGTGTAACTCTAAGTGACCAGCTCAGGTACGGGGGTTCCATCGAAACCAGAGTTAAGTTAGCCTCTCAGAAACTGGGCGTACTGTACAGGGCCCGCAGATACTTTAATAGTACACAACTGCTAACCCTGTACAAATCGCAAGTGCGCCCTACGGTTGAATTTGGCAGCCACCTCTGGTCTGGAGCTCCAAAATACCTAAAAAAAACCTTGACTCTGTGCAGAAATGGGCGATCCGTTTGATAGATTCTCCCACCTTAACAGATGGACTGCAATCTTTAGAGCACAGGCGTCAGGTGGGAATGCTGTCCTTGTTCTACCGGTATTACAATGGAAGATGCTCCGAGGAACTAGCGTCATTGATCCCCTCGGCACCGGTGCATAGTCGGGAAACACGCCAAACACGCGCCCAACATTTGTACACGGTTGACATTAGTCACATGAGAACGGGTCGTTTCTGTGACTCGTTCTTGAGTTCAACGGCTCGGCTGTGGAACGATTTGCCGGCCTCTGTGTTTCCTCCCTCCTACAACATGGGTCTCTTCAAGACCCGTGTTCACTCCTTCTTTTCCTCAAAAAGACCCTCCACACAGCATCTTCAAAGATGACATAGGCCCTGAAGGAAGTTATTTTCCTCAGGGCCTCCTGTGTGGAGTTAATGTAAAAAAAAAACCCTTTATCTAACTTGGAGTTTCTAAACTGGAGAGAGCTGCCACAAAATCGAGATGAGTGGAGGAAGACTCTTGAGGAGGCCAAGACCCACCAGGGGTTGTAGAACCAAGAGTGATGATGATGATGATGATCATATTTTATTCTCTTATGTATTTTTTGTTTGATTAACTATACAAGTGTCTAACTAAGATGAATTGGTTGAAAAAAAAGTTAAACGTGTGAAAGATTTCAACATTTTTCTTATTAGTTATATAGCGAAATATCGTGTTTTGGCGCTTTCACCTGAGAATGAAATAAATAAAAATAAAAAATTTAAAAGGAAAAAGCAGTTAAATCTTGGCTAGTTTTCACTTCGTATTAGTAAATGAAATCAGCACTTAATTGAAAAACGCTGAAACAATATTATTGAATCCTACAAATACATTAATCCAGAAATGCAGTGTCGTCACATTTACAAGATCACAAGACACATTTTCGAGCACAGATTCGAGACCTTGGCGTGATTTTTGAAGCAAATCTCTCTTTCAAATCTCACATATCAGACATTGTCTCCCGCGCGAACAAAATGCTCGGATTTGTTCTTCGTAATGAGAGATCATTTACTAATGGAATTGCAATACGAAGAACATATGAAGCACTTGTCCGCAGCATCCTGGAATACAGCTCCATTATTTGGGCACCCTCTGAACAAATATAACATATCCTAGAAATATAAAAAGTACAAAAAAGGTTTATGCGTTACCTGTATATGAGGGAATATACTTACTACCCATTCCTGTATCCATCGTTGTTCTTAACAGGAATGCTCGATCTTAATACCTTAGAAGCCCGCCGTAAAATATTTTTGGGGAAACATTTTTTTAAGCTGATCTCCGGTACTGTACTGAATCCACCTATGTTGAAGGAGATTAACCTATATGTCCCTAAGGCGTATACTTGTGGGAGATCCCACACACTTTTTAATGCTCCGAAAGCGAGAACTTCTTCCTTTCAGAATGCCCCATTAAATAGAGCAATTCAACTGCTTAACGATTCTGCATTGAGCATTGACATCTTCAATGTTACCTATAGAGAGTTCAGTAACTATCTTTTGACATATGTCTCAACATGTGAAACTGTCCCCTCGGCCTTTTTTTTCATATATTTTTTAATCTTCTCCATAATAATTTGGTGTATAACTGTTTTATGGAGAACCTGAAAAAAAAATAATAAATAATCTTGTGCAGGTGACATAGGTATTCATAGCACTCAAAAGGGGGTAGTTTAGAATGCTTTCTGGTATATTAATCAAATTTCGAAAACTGCCATAGGTATTAACCCTCCGATTTGTATTATTATGTAATAAAGCTTTAAATACGAAACAACAATACCTAACAAATAATGAAACGAATTAATAAAAGTACCTACGTACCTTTCAAACGCTTAATAAGAAAAAAATAATAAAATGGGAGAACAGAATCATATTATATCACAATTTGGGAAGCGGTTATAGAAACCGCAGCCCCGGGAACCGTTTATTGGATAACTAACAATGCTGCCTTAGGTTCCCCCACGTGGTTTGCTACGTTTGGTGACTTAGCAGGGGTGCCCGAATTTATGGGGTGAGGTTTATCTGGGTCTCGGCGGTGAAGTGGCGTGGCGGGCCAGAGCGGAAGAGACTGGTTGAGGAAGTTCTTTTGACCTCTCGATTCATCGCATTCACAGCAGTGAAAAGATGGATTCATACTTCCGATACTCCTGAACACACTGACTCCCAGATTCCTACTCACCCCTCATACCTTTTTCCTTCCCAGAACTTTCTCTCTTTCTTTTCCCTAGAAAATCCTACCCACCGCATCCTCAAAGAAGACACACGCCACAAGATGATATTGCCCCCCCCTGTGTGTAGCTGATACAAAAAAATGTATGAATGGCTGTGACGATGGTATTCTTATAAAATAACTTCGCAATGTGTTCGACGCCAGAGATCACATATATAAGTTGATCGAGATTATTAATGTCTCTGTATAAACACGCAATAAGTGCTTTCTATCCCGTAAAAGCATTTGTCTCGCTGCTCTCGCGTACGGTGAATAAAAAAATAATGCCGTTCATAAATCAAAAAAATGCATTAACGGGTAAAATATGAATGAATATATCAACGGGATCCCGCGTAAACTATCCCCAGAGAATCCATAGTGAAACCCACCACCCCAACCAATATTTCCATAAATCGTAAATAATACATGAAGCTGCAGAGATTGGCCTGTTCCGGATCTCATGTTGGACCGGAGAATTCAATATATTTATTTAATATCGATAGGGGCCCATTTATCAAGTGGAATCATAATTCAGAAAGGGTTCGCAGGTCCTTCCGTGAAGGGAAACAAATTTCAAAACGGTGTTCCACGTACG
This sequence comes from Limnephilus rhombicus, assembly GCA_929108145.2. Classification (NCBI taxonomy): domain Eukaryota; kingdom Metazoa; phylum Arthropoda; class Insecta; order Trichoptera; family Limnephilidae; genus Limnephilus; species Limnephilus rhombicus. The sequence continues at coordinate 21,147,396 of OV815273.1, read as the reverse complement.
TAGGTCCATGCTTTGAGTTGGGTTTTAAAATGAAAACGACAAGATTTGTAATGATGGGAAGATCACGTGCTCTGTTGTATGTCCCCTGAATAAAGAAGTATTATCCTAATAAGTTTTCATATTTGATGTATCTTCTGTCTCTTAGTATATATTTGTACTTTTTTCCAGCGCCAATAAAAAAGATTAGATAAAATTTATAAACCCTTTTGTTGGAAACAGTCGTTTATAATACGTTTAATAAATTTACCAGTATTTATATAATGTGGTACCGGACCGGGTTCGCCCCACTGTTTGGGAATATTCAAATTCATGCATTTTACAATGGTTTTTTTTATTAATAAAATCATTAAAAACACTTTGTTTTTACCACGATAATCTTTATTTAAAAATCAACACGTTTCGAGAACGATGTTCTCTTCATCAGGACATTCCACGTCTGTGTTTCTATATTTGATAATTTAGTTTTAGTACCTACATAATGTCCTGATGAAGAGAACATCGTTCTCGAAACATGTTGATTTTTAAATAAAGATTATCGTGATAAAAACATTTTTTTTTAAATTATTTCATTAATAAAATGGTGCCACAAAGTGAATTTGCAAAATGATGAAGAAATCATATTTGGGTGTGGTGTAAAAATTTTTAATTATTATTTATTTATTTTTATGTGCTAATACAGCGCTAGTCCCAACTGCTCCCAACCGTCTGAAGTCAGTGATACTATATATTGTTGCAAGACTGAAGGTAGTGTGGTGGGGAAGGGATGGGGAAGAGGAAGGTGGGGATGTACCTGGCTATTCAGATCAATCCCCGCCTTACTAACAGGCTTCTGGAGCAGAACATGGACGTCAACCATCGTCATTGTGGTTGCATCCAAGTGGCTCAACTCTCCACTCAATGAGCGATGGATGTGATGATGCGGACTACCTGATGATCTTTTAATTATAATTTTTTTTTAAATATGTTTCTCTATTTCACTTATTTATGACGTTAATATTTTATTTAATTTTACGTGATCACTTGGTACCAATCATCTTTTAAATTTTATTATGTTTTAAAAAATATTATTTCCATTTCGCTCGTTATATTGTGTCGTGTAATATGGCAGATTGGGTTTGCACTACCCTCCCTGTCCTGTTGAAGTAATTTTTAATTCTGAATGGTGGTCTTACACTAAGACGATACTGCCATTTTTTTCTAGTCTGAGACTTGCCACAAATTTATTGATTTTAGTTTTAATGAATGAATTCTTAAATAACGCAAAATAATTAATTAAAAATTTCTTTCAATCTTAATCCGCAACCTCCGGATTTCTAGCTGAGATCCAAACCCCTCGGACATGGAAAAGGTTTATTAAAACAAAGGAGGTTTATTAAAATTACACAGTTTTGAAATACATTTTACTGCTAGCAACACTGAACGTCCTTTTTGATAAAAATTATAAATGGTTGATTATTTATAACATTTAATTCCTTTTTCCAGTCATCTTTAAGTCATGCGCTTTAAAAAGAAGTATTGAAACCAGAAGGTTTCGTAATATCTATTTATTACGTTTTAGTAAATATTAGAACATTTATTGATAATTATTCAATGATTAATCTTTCATTTTATCAGACGATAAAAAAACTACATATATACATATTTTTTACATTAACTCCACACAGGAGACCTTGAGGAAAATAGTTTCCCTCAGGGCCTATGTCATCCGGGATGCTGTGTGGAGGGTCTTTTTGAGGAGAGGAAAGAATGAACATTGGTCTTGAAGAGACCCATGTTGTAGGAAGGAGGAAACACAGAGGCCGGCAAATCATTCCACAGCCGAGCTGTTGAACATAAGAACGAGTCAAAGAAACGACCCGTTTTTATGTGACAAATGTCAACCGTGTACAAATGTTGGGCACGCGTTTGGCGTGTTTCCCGACTATGCACCGGTGCCAAAGGGACCAATGATGCTAGTTCCTCAGAGCATCTTCCATTGTAATACCGGTAGAACAAGGATAGCATTCCCACCCGACGCCTGTGCTCAAAAGATTGCAATCCGTCTGTTAAGATGGGAGAATCTATCAAACGGACCGCCCGTTTCTGCACAGAGTCGAGGGTATTTTTCAGGTATTTTGGAGCTCCAGACCAGAGGTGGCTGCCAAACTCAACCGTGGGGCGCACTTGCGATTTGTACAGGGTTAGCAGTTGTGCACTATTAAAATATCTGCGGGCCCTATACAGTACGCCTGGTTTCTGGGAGGCTAACTTGGAGGCTAACTTAACTACTCTGGCTTCGATGGAGCCCCCAGCCCCCATACCTGAGCTGGTCACTATATCCTATATATGAAAGAAACATGAAAATAATTTGTGAGAAAACAAAGATTTATTCTCCTGAAATGAGGCATCAGGTGTGCCTAATGCCGGGTTGCGTCCCTGCGCCAGGGGCGTGTCACGTGATTGACAGCTACCGGGGGTTCCGTGTTTACACCTAATAATAAATAACGCATTTCTGCATCACTTGCCCGTCTTCAATCTTTGTTTCAGTGAGTTATTAGGGGGATTGTTTGTTTGGTGAAAATGGAATGTTATCGTGGTTTTTGCATCAATGATCTTGTATTTTTGCATCAATGATAGCGCGTGTAGTATTTTGGAAATAGCCGTAAAATTGGAAGATCGAATCGTGTTGTGTTTTATTGCTTTACCGGCATATATTTTTCATTTTAACACATGAAAAATATGACACAAAACATGCTTTTTCCATACTTATGTAAATTAATAATTTTAAAAAAATTGAGTGCAAAATTAAATTTCCAAACAATTTTCGGAAGAAAGAGAAAAAATGCCAGTTTAGTGACTCTACATACACACAGAAGACGAAAGCCTGAAATTATTATAAGGCACCACGAAACATTAATTTGGTGCAAATATTAATCTCAAATAAAAATGGGAATACAAACAATACATCAAAAGTAGTACATGCCTTCCATTGGATAAGTTTGGTTTCACAATAAGTGATCAGCTCAGGCACTGGGGCTCCATAGAAGTCAGTCTAGTTACGTTCAAGGGCGTACTGCACAGGGCCCGCAGATACTTTAATAGTGCACGACTGTTAACCCTTTATAAATCGCAAGTGCACCCCATGGTTGAATTTAGCAGCCATCTCTGGTCAGGAGCACCAAAATACCTAAAAAAAACTCTTGACTCTGCAAAAAGGGGTCCGTTTGATAAATTCCCCTATCTTTGTAAGGGGATTGCAATCTTTAGAGCACAGGTAGGTATGCTGTCCTTGTTCTACCGGTATTTCATTAGAAGATACTCGAAAGAACTGGCGTCTTTAATCCCTTTGACACCGGTGCGTAGCCGGGAAACACGCCAAACGATGTTAGTACACGGTCGACAGTTGTCTTAAGATTAAATACGTTTCGCTTCTATGATTCGTTCTCGAGTTCTACAGCTCGGCTGTGGAATGATTTGCCGACCTCTGTGTTTCCTCACTGCTACCCCTCAGGAAAAAAGTTTTCTCAGGACTTCCTATGTGGAGTTAATGTAAAAAAAAAACATCTAAATAAGTTTTACATTGAACCGGACAATTGTCGTTTTAAATCAGATTTTTATGAAATCTATCGCTGTCAATGTTATTTTTTAATATAATGTACATATTCAAACCAATTTCAATTGCAACGCTTCTTTAAAATACGCTAAAATTCCCATTCCCTTTCTCCGCCCTTTGAGTCGATGGCAAAAAAATCCTTAAAGAGTGAAAGTCAAATTCATAAAGTTAATGGTGGGTAGAAAAAAAATGATTTCGCTCGAATGGTGCGAGCAGTATTAATAAATTTACATCCATTCTTACTTTCTTGTAAGAAATAATTTGATTTCATTCAGTGTACAAATAATACGACAAAGAATAGCTCAATCAGTTAAATAAAATTTCCTTTGTTAAAGAAGCCGTTCAAAGCTAATCCGTTCTTGAGCGATGAGCGTGGGGAGCTTTGCACAAAATATACGAAACAATTTATTGGGGCAGATAAAAATGTCTACATCCCGCCACTGGCGCTAGGAGAAAAGGATTTTGGAGATTTTGGTGTTGCTACATAGGGTGACGTTTATGAATCATGATCGAAAACACTTGTATTATTATTTAAAAACTCTTAGAAAACGTGGTAGAACCTCATGGCAATGGCATGCAATGTGAAATAATGCAAAACAAAAGAGTTGCAAAATCTTAATCCGTTGCAAATAATTAATTAATATTAATATTAATGAAAAGAATTTATATATAAAAATGCAAAAATCAGTCATTTTAAATACATGTAGGACTATTTTTAATTTATTTTTATTTTTAATGATTTTTAAAATATTTATATTGAGTAGTAGGATTTAAAGGTTTAATTAGGAGTTCCACAGAGCCAAACCCTCTGATATGAAAATATCTGGAGTCGGTGAATTATTTTCTCATTTGGTCTCTGGTAGGTTGACATGTTGTTCTAGTATTTTTTGTATTTATAATACTTATAAAGTGCAATTGCATAACGTGGATTGACCAGATGATCATTTGGGGAAGTGTGTGAAAGGGTTTAGTTTTTCCTGTGGGGAAAATTTAACCCGGACATTTAATAAATCTGGTACGTTATTAATATTAATGTTAAGAAATTAATATTTTTAATACTAATATTAATAAAAATATTACCACTTGTTATTTCGGCTACTGGCATTATACCTAGGTCTCTGATTCAAAATTTAGGCGTATTAGATTTGTCAAAGAATTTATATATAAAAATGCAAAAATCGGTAATTTTAAATACATGTAGGATTACAAAAGATTTTTTAAATATTTATATTGAGGGATCAGTAGGATTTATAGGTTCAATTAGGAATTCCACAGAGCCGAACCCTCTGATATGAAAATATCTGGAGTCGGTGAATTAATTTCCCATCTGGTCTCTGGTAGGTTGACATGTTGTTCTTGTATTGTTTTGTAATTATAATACTTATATAGTGCAATTGCATAACGTGGATTGACCAGATGATCATTGGGAAGTGTGTGAAAGGGTTTAGTTTTTCCTGTGGGGAAAATTAAACCCGGACATTAAAATCTGGTGCGTTTAATTAATTAATTTTATCCTGTGCATGTAGAACGAATGAACGAGGAAATGATGGTAAGGAGAATATATGATGCAAATGTGAATGGTTGAAGAAGTCAATGACGCCCGAGGAAGACATAGCACGACCAACTGAAGCAATCACTTGAGGCAGGTCATGGCAAGAGTCAGAATAATAGAAGAGCATGTATGAATGTGAAAGAGGTAAGGAGTGTGTGCCAAGATAGAATTGTTTGGCGGTCCGTCCTCTGTACCTGCCCCTGCGGGGAAACGGCGTGATGGTTAGTTAGTTAGTTAGTTAGTCAGTTAATCTTACCCTGACAAAGAAAACTTAGTTTTCGAAACATGTTGATAATATTGATTACATAGTGTTGTTTTTACCAAGTTTTTAGCTGCGTGTAGTACACATTCTTGCGTAATTATGATTCAGGTCTTAAAAATTTATTTTTTATGTACAATCTTCTACTTACAACCCTTTTTTTTAGAATTGCCTTTGAATAATGTGGTAAACTGGGTTCTTTAAACTCTGAAATGAAAACATCTTAATAATTGTGTCTGAGTTTCGCACAATAAAATCATTCAGCTTCATTTTCAACTTCATCGCCATCAGGAGTGTATGATAATGTACAAATTTTATAAATTGGATCGCCGTAAATACATTCTGCGGAATTTTACATCATGATCAAAATCATTTTTAAAATTTTTATTGTAAAAATGTATCTGAATAACTAAACGATAAATCGTGTGAATTATAATTCATTAAATCATATAGTTATTTTATGTAGTGAAGATTTTTACTTCTGGAGTATTACGCCAACGTAATTTTTTACGTATTTTGTGGATACCTACTCGATTAATAATTAATTAATCACGAGGTTTAAATAAATTAAAAAACATAATAATATCAGGTATCTACTTTAATTTGTTTTGAATTTTTTTAAGAAGTGTTTTTCCTTTGTTCAATGTTAACATTACTACTAACAATTATTAATTATTTTGCCTAATACTTTCGATTTAACCAGACACTTACACTCCAGCCATGTTTTTCAATTTCCAATTACAACAACTTTTTTGCACTCACATACGAAAACTATTAAGAGAAAAAAACTTTCTAAAGAAAATAAGATAAATGATTCATACCGAACAATTAGTTACTTCAGCAAGTAACCCCGCGACTTACAGATGAAATACATTAAAAAAAGCTTGTCAACCATTATACGATACGATGGGGCTTTCCAACAAAGTTCACCCGCGAACGAAATTCATTAATATCATTTAAAACAGGTTCCTCTCACGTAAATGAATAAAGCGTTCGGCATTCTAAAAAAATCAACAATAAACAAAATTCATTAGGATCATTTAAAACGAACTCCTCTCGTGTTAATGTATGTGAATTGGGCATTTTAACAAAATTCAGTACTGAACAAAATTCATTTTATATATTTATTTTAATTTTATTTATTTATTTTTATTTCATTTATTTATTTTCATTTAATAAAATTTTATTGGTTACAGATTTTTGTTTTATTTTTGGCTACCACACTAGGCTAATGCCCGTGTTGTAGCCATACATTTAATATTTTAAATCGGAATTTAAAAAATACTATTTTATTGAAAGAGATAATTAAACATACTAAATAAAAATTAAGAAATTCATAAAAGTACGTGAAAAATAAAGAAAAAAATCATTTTTTAAAGAAAAATAAAAATTCATGTTTTGAAATACATAAACTAATAATAAAGATTAAGTTTCAAGAACACATGTGTTTTATACAAATATATAAATTAAAACATAAATAAAATTAAGTGAAAAACTAAGAGAAAAAAAAAATATTTTAAAGAAAAATAGAAATACAAATGGAAATAAAAAATTTGAAATGCAAAAATTAATAATTAAAATGCAGTGTTAAGAACTCACGCATTCTTTGAAGTACGCTCGTCCGCTTTCGAAAATCCAATGTTGTACACGTGCTATATAAAGTGATTTAGAATTACTTGACTTTATGTCAGTACTCACAGCATTAATAATAATAATAATAATAATAATAATATTTGGCTGATTTATAAAGCGCCGTTTTCATGAAAAATCATCTCAAGGGCGCTGTACATATAATAAGCATACAATAAAATAAAATGAATACGATAGGCTTACAACTAGGATTCAAACTTATAACTAGGAACCTACATTTAAGACTTATATGTAGCTAGTGACTTACAACTAAGACTTATTACTACTGACTTAAAACTGGTGACATACAAATATTTGCAACCGTGACTTAAAATTAGAGATTTAAAATTAAAATAGGTATTTACATACAACAATAAATATTTTTAGTTTTGCCAGGTATCTAATATTACCAAGTGATCAACAAAACTCTACAGATATAGGTACAGACAAAGAAAGAGAGTCGAAGCAGTTTGAGGATATTATATATACATGTATATATACATAGATATTTTATTCTACACATTTTACAAATTATTTTATACCGTATTTTAATATTAATATTGTTAGCGCCAGAAGAAGAAGGAAGTTCGTACATAATATTACAATTTTATAACACGGTTGTGAAAATGATTGTAATGGGTTAACAGTTTTTAAAGGAAAGCATAGGTATCTTAAATGAATGAATGAATTTAATCGTCGATCTCAACTGCAATAAGATAATTCATCGCTCAACAACAGATTGGATAGCAATGTTTGAATGAAATAGCGAATTTATGGAAATGAGTGTTTAAATAGGTGAGTTTTAAGTTTGGATCTAAATTCTGTTGGACTGGTTATACATCTTAATTCCATAGGAAGTTTATTCCAAGCCTCAGGGCCGGATACTTCGAAAGCACGATCACCAAAGTTAGTGTTCGGATTTCGCTTAGGTTCTTTCAACCTTCCGATTGCAGATGATGTCGCTGATCTAAGAGTTGAATGTCTTAGACCAATATTTTCCGGAATGCACAGTTCAGAGATATAGGGTGGAGCCATTTCGTTGAGAGCTTTAAACACCATCCAGCATAACTTGTATTGGATCCGTTCAGGACACTTCAGCCAGTGGAGATTTCGAAGGTGTTCCGAAATGTGCGAAAACTTGGGTACCCCAGTAATAAGCCGTGCTGCGGCGTTGAACACTGATTGTAGTTTATCAGTTTGGCATTTAGGAAGTCTTGCATAAATGCCATTACAGTAATCAAGACGTGATACTATGTATGAGTTCACAAGAAGCTTAGTTGCCTCTGTTGAGAGGTTCCTACGAACTGATTTAAGTTGTCTTAGATAGAAGAAACCAGTACTGACGGTCCTATTTAACTGACTTTTTAGCGAAAGGTCTGAATCCAGATAAACACCTAGAAGTTTGACGGTTGTTTTTGCAATTACGTCGCTGCCGGAAATAGAAATTGGTGAGTAGTCTATTAAATGTTGGCGTCTTTTCGTGGCTGCCCAGAGAAACTCGGTCTTTGTGGGATTCAACTTAAGGTTGTTCGAGGACATCCAAAGACTGATCGCTTCTAGACAATCAGTTGTGCGAATTTTAAGACCGTTGATCTCATCTGGTGTGCAGTAAAAGTATACTTGCTGATCGTCAGCATAACAGTGAGATAAGAGACCAAATGACTCGATAATTTTTGCGACATCATTTGTAAAAAGAATGAAAAGAAGTGGACCCAAAACGGATCCCTGAGGTACCCCTGAAGAGAGTTTCGTGAAGTTGGACTGTTTGTTTCCAACTTTTACCGCTTGAGAGCGATTGCATAGATAAGATTTTAGTCATTTTTTTATGTTAGACTGTAAACCAAATGTTACTTCTAGTCTCTTAATAAGGAAGTTGTGGTCAATGGTGTCAAATGCGGCGCTCATATCTAAAAGCGAAAGAAGGGCTAACTTACCTGATTCTATGGCAAGAGTTATGTCTGACAGGACACGAAGTAATCCGGTTTCTGTTGAGTGGAACTTGCGATATGCGGATTGATGATCAGTAAATAATTTGTTCACGTTTAAGTGGGAAGTTATTTGGGAAGCAACAATTTTTTCAAGTAGTTTCGCTAAGAAAGGCAGATTTGACACAGGTCGGTAGTTACCCAAATTGTCGGCATCAAGCTGCGGTTTTTTAATGATTGGGGTGACTACTGCAGACTTAAGTGGTTCTGGGAAGTCACCTGTACTTAAGGACTTATTAAACACGTGAACCAGGAAGGGAGCCAACACGTCGCTACATTTCTTGAGGAGCCAAGTTGGGATAGGGTCAAGAACACATTGTTTATTAGGCGAACTTAAAATTAACCTTCCTACTTCTTCTAGCGTTGTAGGTTTAAATGATGACAGGGAACATTTGGAATTGGCTGTAAATATTGGTGGGGGGGCAGAAGATGTGGAGGCGCGTATGGATTCTATTTTTTCATAGAAAAACTTAGAAAAGGCCTGCGGAGTAATGTCTGTAGAGGTTTGCACGGTATTATTAGCAATGACAGTTTTAACGGAGTTCCAGAGACGTCGTGGATTTTTCCGCTCAGAGTCAATTTTATTGACCCAGTATTCAGATCTTTTTTCACTTAATCTCGCCCTGTACTCTGTTTGAGCATTAATCCACTCGTCTCGTGGAGTAACGTCAGGGTTTTTTCGGTATGACCTCTCTAGTTTCCGCATAAGCCTCTTTTGACTCCGACACTCTTCATCGAACCAGCCATCAGATTTTCGAACTTTACGTATTTTCGAGGTGGTTGGAGCATATTTATTCAGTAAACCTGATAAGATTTTGTTATACTCCTCGATGAGTTCTGTCGGTGTCTTAATTCCCCAGTTACTTTCTACGAATAAAGTAGAATTTTTAAGTTCATCAAAGAAATTGTCGAAATCGAATTTACGCCATTCCCTCGATTCTATTGTCCTATATGGAACTTTAGGAGGGTTGAAATCGATTTCAGTGCGGACAAGACGATGATCCGACAAACCTATATCATTAACTTTGGCTATTAGTGGTGGGCCCTTACACCTGGATATAAAAATGTCTAATATTCCACCAGCGTCATGAGTTGGTACGTCGACCCATTGACGGAGTCCAAAGCTATCCAGTAAGTCAATGAATTTGACAGTATTGGGTGACGTCTCACGCTCAAGGTGAATATTAATATCACCTGTGATGATAAGAGTTTCGGATAGACCCACTGCCCATTCCAAAAAACACGACAACTCCCTAAAAAAATCCACACAGATCGGTTTAGAACCAGGACGGTACAGCGTTAACAGCGTAAATGATGATCCCGCAGAAGAAACACGGCACCCAATGTACTCAAATGTACTGAATGTACCGTTTGCCACCTTGGTAAGCCGCAGTCCTTGTCGGGCTATAATCACAACACCTCCGTGATTCACATTTTTAAAGTGTTCCGTAGCTCTAGGTCGAGCCTCCTCCAGAACAGTGTACCCTAGGGCTTGTAGTTTCTTGATCGCATACGACTCGCTGTTTTCATGCCAGCTTTCAGTCACGGTGAGTATGTGGAGCTTACGATCTTTGAAAACCTCATCCACATCCTCTAACTTGTTGTTAAGAGATCGTGCGTTCCAGGAACCCACGGCAAGCCGCCTGCTTCTAAAATTGGCATGTCGTTCTGTTCGTATCACTTTCAAGTTGGGGCAATTATCACGAAGGGCTTCAGAAACTAGGCTGCTTCGTTTATCAGTAGGTATTACCACTTGAATTCCCTGTTCTGACAGTGTGTCACTATTATCACAATCCGTATTAGTTTGTTGTACCTTCGTGCGTACATATTTTTTATTGTTTTGTCCACCACGGCAACCTCGATACCCGGTTGTTTTTACATTCGGGTCACGCACTAGGTTATATTAAGTTACTTTTGCGGCAATGAAAGGGTTCAACAATACACTTTTATTTTTAAAACTTAACAATTCTGCCCGATTGTAAACAATATTAGTGTTTACAGGATGCATTGCATCACAAAACAAACATCGTAAATCACTGCACTAGAGCTAGACACTCGAAACTAGCTTTTAGGTCCGAAGGTCCAGCCACATGCGCTATGCACATGTGTTGATTTTGTGTATCCCTCTGACCATTCGATGCAACCGTGGTGAATTTTACGAAACAGCGTACGAACTTGAAAATAAAATATGTGTTATTTTATTAAAAACTAAATTAACCGGTAAACTGCGACATTTAAAATTATTTTGATTTTATACACTCGACATAAAATATTATTTCAGTTATTTTATGATGTTTTCACGACGAAAAGACAAGAACTTCCTTAATATTTTCAAAATAAAGCTAAGAACGATAGAAATGCAACCGGCAAGCTTCGAGAGCGCCAACACACATTATATTATATTTTAGGAGCGATGAACCAGAATTATCATTGAGCGAATGAGGTATTAGTTTTTGGGACCACGCAACCCAGGTTTGATGAAAACCGGGTGTGTGCTTGGTGTTATGTAGCCATTAGTAGGTTATTTTTTCGTATATAACAAATGCTTGTTTAAGTAAATAGCTGTCGAATATCTAAAACCCTGATTTTGGCAAAGAGTTCATTTGAGGGATGGGTAGGTTGACATTTAAATATAATTCTCAAAATTAGTTTTTTAACTAAAATAATTGGTCTAATAATGGATTCCGCACAACCACCCCATCCCACTATACCGTATGTTGCTATGGATTGGAAAATTGCAAAGTATACGCTGTATCTCCATTAAGATCATCTAGAACAGACTCATCTCGTGTGAATGTATAATGTGTTCGGTATTCTAAGAAAATTCAACATTGAACACAAATTTATTAAGATCATTTATATCTGGCACTATTCCATATGCACCCCTTAAAGTTGGTCACCGTACTAGGGGATGATTGGTCGTTATATGCGGGAAAGCCGCACCGCCCAAGCAGCTGCAGGAGCTACCGCAAAGCGAGAAGAGAGAATGCGTTGCAAAAAATAAAGATAAATGAAACACGCAACACTTTTCCCGCGATGGCTATTGGATGCGAACAAAACCGGAGAGATAAGTAAGTTTCGTTGCGGAGTTTTGTTTTTGCTGTGAATTGGCGCATTGGGGGAGCTGGTGTCATTTGGCGTGAGATGAAACCATCCGGATAACGCTAAATAAGTACGAACGGTTCACAAATAAAAATAACCAACTATTTTCTTTTGTTCATTTATCAAATATCTTAACAAAAGTATAAAACAACCAACACAAAAATGAGCTTCTACTAGTTTCAGTGGTTATTCTCAAAGCTCTTAGTTGTAAGTCTCTATTATTATTTATTTTATTACGTAAATACCTCACAAGCGTCTGGAGCCAGTGAGACTATGGTATCCCCAATATGGTATGTTTTGAGGCTGAAGGTAGTGGGGCGTGGAAGGAAATGGGGAAGAGGAAGGTGGGGAAGTACCTGGCTATTCAGGTCGAGTCTCCAAACACGGCTTAAGCCATTTCAAGTAACGTTTCAATTCTGAATGGTGGTATCATACCAGGGCGATACTGAGAGTATATTCCACTCTGAAACGTGCCGTAAACATACTATATATTTTTTAATAAATTAAATGTGAAATAATACAAATTAATCAAATATATTTTTTTGCCTATGCTGGGATTCAACCTTCCCGCGAATTCCCGCCACCTTCGATTGCGAGTCAAGAACTTTATCCCTCGACCACGCCGGCCATCAAAGTGTTAGTTGTAACAAATAAACACCTTAAACAAATAAACACCTTGAACAAATAAACACTCTATTTGATTAAGACATTGTTACGCCTCAAAATGGGACAAAAATAATACAAACATCCTCTAAAGAAATAATTTTTTTTTTTTAAATAGTTATAAATTTTTTTCTAGATCTGATGTGGCGGTGTTACTGGTAGGAACCCAAAATTCCGATGCTCAATTATCTTTAAAATCACAAATCATTTTGCAGCAGGCCTGGCGGACCAAGGCTTCCCGGCAGTCGAGGTTGTCAGGATGATGACCGCTTCAGGAAAATACCCTATGGCACACATTCAATAAGGAAGTGAACACGGGATACCTAAGAACGGCGGTCAGGTACATCTTTCACTGCCGGATCCGAGCTTTAAATTCAGTCATTTAAATGATTCCAAATTTGTGGCAAATATAAATCTAGAAAATGAAGAAAAAAACCAACCGGACCGCAAGATTTGTTAGGTGTTAAATTACTTATTTATTTGTAAGAAACAAACAGTTTTTACATAATATACAGATAGTGATAAATACGCAAGTGAACTGATGTCAAGCCACTGAAGTTTCTTATGCTAAAGTACATCGGAAATGAAGTTTTAATATCTTAAAATTAATTTGGGTTAAAGGAAGAAGAGAGGAAGAGGAATATAAGAAAAGGATAGGAGATGCTCCCGACTTATTCCATACTCTCGTATTAATAATCGATCGTACGTACGAAATTTTGTATTATATTGTGCACACACACGAGGAATTGGGGATTTTTTTCTAATATTCGTTCTACATGTGGGTGGGTCTCTTGAATCACAAATTTCAAAATTTGTAAGTTCAGGCTTTTTCCATCTAAGGCAGATAAAATCAATCAGGCGTTGCCTTCCCTCTGATGGAGCAAAGTCACTCATAAATTCGTTCGTTGTCTCACGTATGGACTATTGTAATAGTGCGTATGCTGGCTTGCCTAAAAAACAATTCAATAGAATCCGGTCCGTTTTTAATGCTGCGGCGAGAATGATTTTTGGTGAATCTAAGTATTGCCGTATAACCCCATAAGGATCTTCATTGGCTTCGATGCCCTGAAAGAATAGAGTTCAAGATCTGCTTAATGACCTTCAAAGCATTGCAAGGAATGGCGCCAGCCTATATATCGGAACTATGTGTCCGACAAAACTTAAGCGATAGGCAGCTTACTCTAAGGTCAGCAGATCGAGAATCGTTTAATCGAACTTTCTAGGTCAAATCGAGCCGTTTACTATGATCGATCTTTTCGTGTAACTGGCCCGCTCATTTGAAACAAACTTCCCTCAGCTCTTACTAATATCCAGAACTTGGCTGAATTCAAAAGAGCTTTAAAAACAAACTTATTTAAAAAATCATACCTTTCATGAATTTTAACTCCTTTTCAATCTACTATAATAAGCCATGTTCCTCAAGTTTCTGGTAATTGTTTGGTTTCGATTACCTCCTTACTATAGTTTTATGTGCACTCTGAATTTGTATTATTTCTAAATGTTAACTGCCTCCTGTTCTATATAATTTAGTTTAAATGATTCTTGTTGAATGGCACCGTGATGGTTTATCATTATATATTGTCCTGTGCCAAAACAGCACTCACTATTGTTGTTAATATTGTTCTTTAGGAATTGCTTTTTTTATTATGTAAATTCGTTATTTCACATTATTTAATTAATTTTTTAAGGACTCGTAAGGAACACTGTAGGTTAATTTTAAGTTTATTATAATTAAGCGCACTTGAAGTGAAACATCACAAAATGCGCTATATAATTTTTTTTTTTTTTTTTTTTTTTTTTTAAATTATTTTAGCATATAAAATATAATGTTAAATGTACATTATGTAATAATTTGTGTACATTCATGTTCAAATATCTTAATTAATACCACTCTTCCATGGAAGCATTAGCTTGTGTCTGGAAGAGTAGTGTACATTTTTTAAATGCTTTATTATATTTTAAGTTCTTAAATTACAATGTGAATGTAAAAAAAAACAATAAGTTGTAAGTTCGGTTTAATGTAATTGTAATTATAAGTATTTATCAACTATCAAACAATTCTATTATTTGGATAATGTATCTAGAATTATTGTAATTAGTTGTCAAAAACAAAACAAAATTTAACTTATTTGAAGAATGGAGTATCACTAGGAAACTGAGTTATAAGTTATTTTTGAGATTAGATTAGTTGGAAACTTTTATTTTTATTTTTTTGAGATTATCTTTAAAATATTTTTTAACAGTGTTTATTAATTTGATTTTATCATTAATTATTATTACGTTACTACGTTACTACGTTACTACGTTACTACGTTATTACTACGTTATTATTATTATTAAATAAAATAAATCGGATTGTCGGGTTGATCTTGACGGAATATAAAAATTTATTAAATTGGCAAGTTCTGATGAGTCTAGGCCATTATTTAGAATTTTAAACAATAGGATTTGATCAAAAATTACACGTCGTGTTTGGAGGGATTTGAAATTGAGAAATTTAATAGCGGTAATCACTTTTTTTAATACGAACACATTTTTTATGGAAGCCATGAATTGCTGCATTAATAATTGTTCGTCATTATATTTTATTCACTTATTTTGTATTGCGGCAAACGCTCTGGTTGTTTGGTTTACTCAGAAAATATACTGAATTGAATAAAATTAGTTTTGTAGCTGTCGTCTGCAAATAGGTATATGACTTTTTGAAGGTCATAACGTAAGCATATTATGACGGCGATATAAACTAAGGCGCTTGGCGTTAGGGGTCACGCATACATGATTGTCCAATAGAACGAATCATAACAGGCTTATTTTGTTTACAGTCTAGTATTTATTCCATGCAATACGGGCAAGAATTCAAGTATTTGAAAGTCACCCACAAGTCTGAACAAGATGGAGATCAAAAATGGTTGATTTCATGTATTATTAAATGAAGTTTTTCTTCAATTCAAACAGTTATTTTAATTTATCGGTTAAGAAACAGAATAATCAATAATAATATTATCATATGAAATCAATAGTTACAGTGTTGAAAATAATTGTAAATTGTTTTCAACACTGTAACTATTGTACTGTTTGTTTCTGTTTATAAGTAAAACTTCACAACAGTACAATAGTTACAGTGTTGAAAATAATTGTAAATTGTTTTCAACACTGTAACTATTGTACTGTTTGTTTCTGTTTATAAGTAAAACTTCACTAACTTATATCTCCCTCTCAACTTCCGTTCGCCTTGCCCGACTGTTCGCCTCGCCCAACCACACTTTTCATAACGCTCTCGTCACGCATTCACCAGCTTATTCTCCAAGTCAAGCATGCGTAAAGGCCCGACCGTTCGCCTCGTCCGATCACACTTTTCGTAACGCTTTCGTCACGCATTCACCAGCTTACTCCCCAAGTCAAGCGTGCGTAAAGAAGTTTGACTTCAATAAATAATTAGCAACATCACACAGAGACTTAACTTTCCATAGCCATTGGATGAATAGCCCTCGCCAATCGATGATTGTTTTGAGACCGAAAGACATGGGCAAGAGAAAAATCAATCAGAGAGGAAATTACGGAAATAAGAGTATACTCGTATGGTCATATGTCTACTCAAATCAGAATACTAAAAAAGGTTATAGTAGGTACCACAGCGGGTGATGTTAAGTATAGATTTTTAATTAAATGAAAACAAATCGCATTGTATACAAAGTGATTTGTTTTCATTGAACTAAAATGACCCCACACAGTGAATTTGCGAACATTGAATATTATATTGATGAGAGAAATTTGAAGTGCTGTAAACGGCAAAACGTTAATTGTTCAGGAAAGCGAAAAGTTTTTTTTAAACAAATCATGTTTCCTGTTTTTGTAGACCCAAAATTATGATTTTTTTTATTATTTTAGAATTGCCTTGAATATATCTTTCACAATACACAACATTTTTTTAAACATTTATTTAAAAACAGAATTTAAAGCGTTTTTAATTTTTCCGAAAAAAACTCTTAATATTCACGTCGTAAAGGACATACTTATTTTCATATAAATATTTCGATGACGCAGATCGAAAGAGAATGAAAGGGAAAAATGACCTGCAGGCCGAAGCTACTGAGGGGCGGCTGCCGGTCCTCGGATCCGTGGGTGCGGCTGCTATGGCTGCTGGGACTTCGTCCTTGTATTTATCTGCTAGATGCCCAGGAGACGACTATCGGTGAGTTCTCCGGATCCAAGGCTTCGTACCGCGTGCGGAACATTCGCGCGGCGGGCGTCCTGTACTTCCTTTTGAGGATGGAGGTCGCCTTCTCTGCACTTCTCGGTGGGGCCAGCTTCTTCTACTTCTTCTTTTCCTTGAAAGAGACGTTCGTAGTCTGGCCGCCAGACAAGGTAACAGTGGTCTGCGTATGCTAGACACAAGACAGATAAAAGCGAACTTGGTGGCGAAAAACTCTCGTCTCAACAAGCGGCTGTCTGGACAAAACACTTTTTAAAATTTTCTGAAAAATACCAAATAGCTTCTTTTCAATCTTCACCGGAATCCAACAAATTATCAATGACATAATGAATATCGAGTACCTAAATCTCCCGATGGACCGCATTTGAAATGTCTTCTAAAATATACTTGTTTTCCGTTTGTTCTAGGTTTAAAATATCCTAATATAGCGCACATACCGAATAAAATATTTTGGTAAACCTTATAATTAGTACTACAATATTTCTGTACATCTTACACGCTGCATTATGAATATTGTGGTGAAATTTTTTTTGTCAACGTATTACGTCCGATAATTACAATTTATTTTTATTTTTATTCTTATTATTTTTCTTTAAAATTTCACCCTAATTTCATTTCTTAATAATTTTTCATGTTAAGCACTTTAACATGAAAAATTATTTTTGCAACCTGTTTTTTACTACTTACTCCTGTTTAAAAAATTGTTGGTATTATAAACCCAATGTAAAAGCATTGTAGGTGAGTAAAAGGGTAAATATATAAATAAATATTTTCAAAAATTTGTTGCAATATTTTAACCTTGAGTAAAATATCCGTATAATAAAAGAAGGTAGGTACAAAATCACATTGGGAAAACATGTAAAAATAATATTTATATACGAGACGTCTCACCAATTCAGTTATTACAATTGCAAGTATTGAACTGTTATAACAAATTTGTGGAAAATATTATTCATACCCGCTTTTTTAAATATGAATACCTCACAAGAGTCCCCGCTACTCCCTTCTGGAGTCAGTGAGACTGTGGCATCTCCAATTGGGGTTTGTTATGAGACTGAATCTTGTGGGGACGGGAAGGACTTTTCAGATCTGGTCACCAAACGCGGCTAAAGCCATTTATATCAACGTTTCAATTCTGAATGGTGGTCTTACACAAGGGCGAGACTGAGAGTACCTTAAAAGAAAATTTACTATATTTAACTGAATTAATTGTGAAATAAACCAAATTATTCAAATAAAATTTATTTGCCCACGTCAGGATTCGATCCCGTCATCTTCGTATTTCGAGTCAGGAGCCTTACCCCTAGACAATGGAGGCCGTCCAAGTAGTATTAGCCGAAAATATCAGAGTATTATCCGAAAATATCATCTTTTCTCGGCTATATCTAAAGATCATTTACCGCTCTTTTTTGAAGAAAATAAACTTAACAGTTTCCCTTTACGCTGCTTCCGCAAATCTCAAATTCAATTCGCCTATTGCCGAAGAAGAATGGTCCATATAGATACCATCTCATATCTAAATTGTTCTTACTTCACTTGTTCATGTTATATTTACCGTGACCCCCCTTATAACTTCGGCCTCTATAAAAAATGAAAAATAAACGAAAATATGAGACCCATGGGAAAAGGCAACACAAACTTGGCGATGCTACCGGGAGGCTAGATAACAAAAGGCTTCTAGGAAGATAGGAGATGAAGCAGAGATAGAAGGGGAGAATCCGGAGAATGGAGGAGTGAGAAAAGGAGGAAAGGGAAGACAAGGGATGAGAGGCCCGAGGCAAGACGGTAACAAGCAATCATGAGGGAGCGATGCGCCAATCTACCAGCGGTTCTGTTCTTTCATTTTCACACCGACACATTGCATTATTCATGCATTCAATTTATCTGAAGACCTAAAATAATCTTCACAAATGCTTTATTTATTTTTCGATCTTTTTTTACTTACAATTTTTTTTATTTTCTCGCACAGTTGTTTAGAGCTACCTAACCGTATATCCGTAAAAAATAATAAATTAACATTGAAAGCATTTTTATTATTTATTGTATTTAAAACATTATTTCCATGAATACATTTTATAATTTTAAATAATATAAAGGCATTATTAGTCATTTATACCTTATCAGAAAAGAGAAGCTCTTGTGACTTTATTTTTTATTTTTATATGAATACCACACGAGAGTCCCAACTGCTCCCGTCTGGAGCCAGTGAGACTATGGATTCCCCAATTGGGGTATGTTGTGAGGCTTAAGGTAGTGGGGAAGGGAAGGAGGTGGGGAAGAGGAAGGTTGGGAAGTACCTGGCTATTCAGATCTGGTCACTAAACACGGCTAAAGCCATTCCAAGCAACGTTTCAATTCTAAATGGTGGTCTTACACCAGGGCAATACTGAGAGTATCTTCCACTCTGGAACGTGCCACAAATATACTATATATTATTTTAAATGAATAAATTGTGAAATAAAACAAATTAATCAAATAAAATTTATTTGCCACGCCAGGATTCGATCCCGCGACCTTCGGAAGCGAGTCAAGAGCCTTACCGCTGGACTACGCCGGCCGTAGGCTGCTAAGGGAGCCACGTTTCTTATTTTGAAAATCAGTTCTTGAGATTGAATTGTATTGAATAGTTTGGGGTTTACTAGATTTTATGTTTATAAGTAAATATTATGCTGCGCATACATTTACGAGCCGAAGGGCGAGCTGTACCACGAATTATGAAAAAGGAACGAAATAACCGCAAGCGGTGGTTTGTGACAGTAGCAGTTAGTTCGTTCTTTTCCCATAATTCGTGGTTGGGCTCGCGCTTTTTCCTAAACAGCATTAGATAGATTTAACCGATGAAACATTGGCTCCTTAATCATTGGGGTTTCTACACATAAATTTATTAATTAATATACCGAAGGTGTTTATTATGTTGAAGCAAAAATTTTATTGTTCATAAATATATTAATACCTTATAACAAATTA
Organism: Limnephilus rhombicus; assembly: GCA_929108145.2. NCBI lineage: Eukaryota > Metazoa > Arthropoda > Insecta > Trichoptera > Limnephilidae > Limnephilus > Limnephilus rhombicus. Next base: position 21,127,434 of record OV815273.1, on the reverse strand, counting down.
TCCACTACCTACTACTAAGGGGTATTTCACCGATTACTCAATAAAATGTCAAAAAAACAATAATCGACACTTGAGTTACATTTTCGATTTAACGATTTATTTAAAAAGCTCGAGTTTACAATTTGGTACTGCAACCTATGAATAGTCTCGTATATCGGAGAAGTTAGCCGAGTTTTCTATCTTATGTGAGTATTTATTTATTATATCTAGAGGATGGTGAAATATTACCGATAAATTACTTGTAGTAGGAATCTACGTGAGTTAGCTAAAAGTTTAAAAAATCTGCAAAATTAATTCATTTTGCTTCACAAAAAACAGAAAATTAAAATGACCTGGAATCAGATATCCATGACATAAATGGTTGAATTAAGATCTTTATACTTTGTATTTCTGATTTCAACACGTATAAATTAATGTTTAATTTTCATTAAATCTGCACACGAATGTGGTAGTATTGGTTCACATAACTTCAACCTAGGTCATTAAGAGTACTTACATTTGACATTGAACGCATGACTGTTAGGTACTTAAGGTCATTTCTAAGTGTCATTAGCGAGATCGTTTTTGAAACTAAATAACGTATGCGGTTAAACATAGCCTTCGTACGAGTATTTCATCCCGTTATTACAGTATTGGGAATTGGCAAACAAGAGCCCCTAAATTAGAATTATAATCTTCACATGATTCCAGCACAAATCATGTTTGATTTTAGCAGTTCATGTGTATTGTAAAATATAAGCATATTCAGATATGGACAAAGATAAAATTAATTTCATCCGGAATATTTGCTGACCCTTTCTGACTCATGTCTGAAAACAAGTCAAATATTGGAAATTACAGATCAATATTAATCAAACAATCAAGGCGTTTATCGAGAAGTGGATAGAAAGAGTAACAAATTGACGAGCCGCCAGTCAGGAAAATTGTCAAAACATTTTTTTTTTATTGGTGCCCTTTTTTACTCATTTAAAGTACGCTCTAGCGTGTTTAAATCGCACTTTATGGAACGCGCGTTTTTTAAAGTTACCATGGCAACATCAACAAATCAACAAAATGTGAAGTCTAAATGTCAACTTTTAACTATAAATCTGACAGGAATATTTTAAACGTCAAATAAAACATTACAAATGTTTCAAAAATTTTATTCAAAGTTTACATTCTTTTTTACATCGTTTACATTCTAATTATTTAAATGGATGTGAAAAGAGCAGTTCGTATTATTTGAAATATTAATACCTCCGTTTTTTAAATCGGAGGAAATGCTGTTCAAATTAATAGTATTCTCGGAAGTCAATGAGGCTGCATTTCCATTAATGGCAGTTCCAATAATGTTTGAAACATTCTTCTTATTGCTAATGCTCTCTTCCACGTAACCAGTCGCCACAGCTGCCGATTTCCATTCTACTTGTCGTTGGATTTGATCAATTGTCATGCCACTATTTGCCATAATGGTAGCGGATGTACGTCGAAACGCACGTCCTGTATATTTCTCAGGATCGTTTAATTAAAGATAGCGTGCGATTGGTAAGGGGCATGATCCAAATGTGTTAATACCAACCACTTGATTGGTGCACTTACCCTTATCATACCGTAAGAAAACCCTGTCTGTACTTACATTTTGGGGTCGCAATAATAAATATTGCTTCATCAAACGCACATAATTAATTTCACCACTATCGGCAACAGTAAAACGTCGAGCCTTCACTGTTTTAGATGGTCGGATGGTAATAAGCAATACACTTCCTTCTTCTTTGATATCATATAAGCGTAAATCGCACAATTCACATCTTCTGCAAGAGCCAAAGATTCCGCAAATGGCTACCACCTTCAAAAATAAGTACGTAATGTCCGGTGCTTCCGTGAAAAACTTCCGCAAATCATCTTCTTTGAATACACACGCCTTCTTAGCAACGTCATCCTTGCTAATTGCCTTCATGAATGCATGCACTTTCACAAATGATTTTAAATCAACCCCTTTATTTATCCTCAACAGACATTGCAATTTCGAATGTATGGCCCGCATAGCATCGATTCTTTGTAGGTTCTGTTCCGACATTTTCTGAAGGTAAGCAAGCACAACTCGTTCATCTACATCTACTACGTTTTGCTCCTCCATCCATGTCATGAACCTTTCATATTCTTTTTTATAAACGTCTTTGGATTTTTCAGGTACTAACCGCGATTCTGCTTTGGTATTTAAATTATCAATGTTAGAACTCATTTTACAACACACAATAACTAGTAAAAACTGTGATGTCAACTATTAATCTTATGTGACAGATTGCAAATTAATGTTTGTGTTTTTCATTTCCATGACAACAAGATTTTGTGATGTCACATAACGAATTCATTAATAGTTCTTATTTCCAAATTTTTAATAATAATATCAATATTTATGTTTTCAAAGTGTACCAATAAAAAAAAATAGCGTAAAGTATTCGTGGATAACTGGTCTTTAAAACACTTGCTTTATTTCGAGCACTCGGCTACGCCGTCGTGCTCGAAAAATCGCGCGTGTTTTAAAGACCTGTTTATCCACTTATATTTTAATATACTAATATGAGGGTCAGTCAAAATAATGCCTCCTATTTTTTCCAGTTAAATAAAATTAAAATTAGTTAGGTAAAAATTTGAATTTGGTGCCTTCCAAAGGTGCCTTCCCTCAAACCTTCTTCAACAATAGGGTGTGTCAATTATTTCAACTTTTGAATTCAGAAACTCCCGGGTTCTTAAAAGTTGCGTCTTACAAAGAAATTGAGAACTGAATTTAAATTTATTTAAAAAAAAATGGTTATTAGCCCGCTAAAATGCATTGAAAATCAGAAAACAAACCTAAAACCGTTTTTTTTTTAAATTTTTAGAATTTTTTTTTCAGTAATTTAATCTTTAAGCATTTGTTTATTATTAAAAAATGCGTATAACTGACAAAAAAATTTAAAAAAATCAAGTTTATGAATACAAGTAAGTCAACAAGAATTCTGATTTTATCCAGAAAAAGTGTTATTTTCCCCTTTTATATTTTTAACCAACACATCACACATGTTTAAAAAAAATTATTTTTTTTGGTTTCGTTGTACTGCAGTTATGGAATGAAAAATAAGTTGGGAAAAATATAAAATATGAACCCTTTGTTTTATTTTTTTTCCAAATCACGAAATCCATTTTTTTTTTTTTCAAAACTTCCGGCCATTTTAGCGGGCTAATAGTGAACAATAATTTTATTTATTTTTAAGTTTTTGAATAGCTACAGATCATAAGAAACTTAAATAATTATGCCGCCACGTAAGGGGCCGAAGACCGAAAGGTCTCCCGGCCAAGGGGAAACATTAAATATCGGGGAACAGTTGAAAATATTGTCCCTGAATATTGAGGGAACATCTCTCTAAATACCCTTGCACGATGATGTCTTTTCTCACCCGGCATGCCGCTTAAAGTCTCGAAAACCCTTCTGGACGGAAGGAGAAAGACTCCTTCGAACACCTCTCACCCCAGAAGATAGGTGGAAGCTTAAGTGGCAATCAGCCAACGTCAAAAACGCACATCTCGTGCAAGACCCCACCGAGAGACAGCCTGGGTTCTCATTGCCTCGCAAACTCTGGACTGCCATCAATAGGATAAGGTGCTCCCATAGCCGTTGTGCTCACATGATGCATAGATGGGGCCTTAAAGAGTCGGCGACGTGTGAATGCGGTGCGGTGCAGACCACCGAACATGTGGTCAACGAATGCCCGCTCCATTCATTCCCCGGCGGGATTGATGAGGTCCACAGGGCAATGCCTGAGGCCCTAGACTGGCTCGCAGACCTAGATGTCCCCCTCTGACCCCCCCACCATACGAAAGAAGAAGAAGAATAAGAAACTTTTGAGACCCCGGGCGTTTAAATATAAGGTGATTTTTTTCTCTCTGTGGAGAGCGACACAGATATTCAACAATCTCCTGCAATAATAACTTTATGCATCAACAGGTGACAGCACTTTAGTCGCTTTCAAAATGGCCGACATCGATGTTCGTATTAGACAGGTTTTGTGATTGATTCTTGACTGTAGAAGGTGAAACGCCTATTCATATTCATAATATATTCATGAAATACTGAAGAATGTGTAACATGATGCATGCTTTTTACAACACTGTGATACGTGCCCTTATTAAAAGGTGGACCAAAACTGTGGAAATCGACGGAGATTATATTGAAAAGTAAAAAATTAATCGTCAATAGTGTGGTTTTCAACCCATGTAATTGATTTTTTGATAAATAAAGGAGAAAAAATATACGAGGCATTACTTTTTGACTGACCCTAGTATTTTATGGAATAATGGAATGATCGAAAACTTATTTATCACTCTCAATAATTTATAGTTAGAAAGAATGTAAAAATATCTCGTAAAAATTTTATTACATTTTTATTTTATATTATCTTAATGTTGAAGATTTAAAAAAAATTTAATTATTAGATCGCGTGATTTTTCACTAGTAACAACGAGTAAGCAATAACTGGAATGCATTGTGTGCAACGCGCAGGCATTTTTGAATTGCAAGATGATAACTCTATCACAAGTCACGATAAGGCTTTTTTGCATTACTACAACGAATTTACGCGAATCCATTTGTTTTCATTCCCATTATGCGAGCGTAGAACTGCGGAACGCCTAGAAAATATACACAATGGGAGAACAGATGATTTCGGGGAGGCGTCGGAAAATATAAGAAAATACGTCCAGGGACAATGGGGTTGCGAGTGGTTTAAGAAAATTCGAAGATTCGTTTCACAAAATCTTTACAGGAAACCATACTTTTTTTACAATTCATTTATGGTTCTTAGTGAACGTTGCAACCAATTAATTAAACTGTGTAGGTATATTATTAAGCCGCCGCTACCCGAATTTCTACTGATTTCTTACATATCTCCCTTAAAAACGTTAAGTTTTAAACTCTTAAAAAAACGTATGTTATTCTTGAAGATAATATCTAGACATTCCCCGCGCCGAAACGCAAATTATATAAAATTCCCTCGATAGAAAAAAAATCGCAAAATATGCTCCAAAAATTATTATAAACACGTTTGTTTCAGTTATTTTACAAGTTATATGTACAAAAAAAAATCAAAAATTTTCTTTTAATGCTGTTTAAGATATTTTTGCTCTATTTTAAACGAATCGTGTTTTATTAAACATTTTCACAATTTTCGCACCGATTTTGTCGCTTTAAATACTAGCGCGCTCCTCTAACATTCATTATTTCATATCTCTCCATTTCTTCATTTTGAGCCCGGTTGCGGCGCCTTAAGGATTATCCCTTCTCATTCCTGCCCACAACCTTTGTGATAAAAACTTTACTGTCACAAAATTCAGTTCAGTGAGACAGACTTCAAACGAGTGATAACCGTGTGAGATCATTTCAATTATTTTAATAGAAATGATCAGTTTAATTTGACTACATTTTTATTCAACTACCATTTTATGAAGCGTTTATTAAATTGTTTATAAATGAAAAGTGGCGGAGAGCTGAATATACTGATCTCTCTAATTCGGACTAAAATGAAAGGTAACGCCTCCATCTTCTTGCTAAATCTTAAAGTAAGTAATATTATTTTGTCCCATTCATGTCCTCCAAATGCTAAACTATCTCTAACATACATGTATATGATCATAAATAGTAATGAATTCTGGAGAAATTGACTTTTAGAAAATGTTTAAACCGATTTTTATAAAAATGTAAAAAAACCCAAAGATACAAATACTATGGAGCTTTGTAAATATTGTTCAATAATATTAAAAAAATATTTCCGAGTTTCTAAATTTCCTACCGTAAAGTGAGAATATGTTTCTGAATTTTAATAAAAAAAAACATTAAATTTACAATAAGCCGCCGCACTTTTAATAGGCACAGATTTTGGAAAGTACACTATTTTTAAACTTAGTCATTCTAAATTTCGATTACATAAAATTAAAATTAGCTTTCGTCTTGTGAGGTTGTACGCCAGAATCACAAACCATGTTACACAAACCTAGCGTAGCCGCTGAACTACTTGAAAACTGGGATGTTTTTCTTGCCTTGACGCGAGTAGGCGTTATAAAGGGGCACTTTCTTTTGTATCACAAACCATGTTACACAAACCTAGCGTAGCCGCTAAACTACTTGAAAACTAGGATGTTTTTCTTGCCTTGACGCGAGCAGGCGGTATAAAGGGGGCACTTTCTTTAATGTGTGCAAATTATTTTACTATGAATTATCACTATGTGGTTTCTATGGACAAGATTCAATATGGCGTCGGCGTCAAAACGGAAAATTACGCGAATAAAAGTTTTTACAAATATAAATTTAAATGCACGTTTTTCCGCCGTTCTCGACTGAAACAGATGGTTCTTGTGGTAATTAAGTTTAAGGGTAGTTTATTTTTTAAAATATATGCCTATTAAAAGTGTAGTGGCATGCGGCGTCTAGTCGTAAATTTACCAAAAAAACTATTGTAGACATTGGTAAAGAGTTTCATATTCGTGGAAAAACACCATATAAACACAAGTTAGATTGTGATGATAAAAAAAAGAGAACATAATATATTTGTAATATTCTTCAGTCCCAGTGACTGGAATTACTTCATAAAATAAGTCATGTTTATTTATGTTATCATGTGTTTTACATTGAATATTTGACTGGTCCTAACGTCCGTTCTAATGGATGACGTTCTGAAGATGCCCATCTGTCCATTGGATATCATCGGCTGTTTCCGTAACCGTACGGGTATTAGACACGAACGGCGACAGTTCACGCTCTCCTACAGTAATACTTTACTGACATTTGTTGAGACACCTAAAGTACACATATCTACCTGAATGTTCGTTAATCTTCAATAAAGGGGGTGGTTCGTCGAGATTATAAGCCTTGTTTATTTACGTTTTCGTAATGTGTGTTTTACATTGAATATTTCACTTGTTGACGTTCTGAAGATGCCCACCTGCCGATCTGATATGTTCGGCTGTTTCCGTAACCGTTCGGGTGTTAGATACAACGCCAACATTGACCCTTTCCTACAGCACTACTTTATTGAAATCTGTTGAGACACCTCAAATCTATATATATCTACTTTGAAACTAAATCATAATACTACAATATTATAGGTTTCCAAACCGTGAAGTGTAATGTTTTCCTCCATTTCATCTTCCATCAAGCTTCTTGTATCAGTCGCTCCACATTTTTTTTTTTTTTTTACAGTGAATACCGCACAAGAATCTCAACTGCTCCCGTCTGGATCCAGTGAGACTATGGCATCCCCAATTGGGGTATGTTGTGAGGCTGAAGGTAGTGGGGAGGGGAAGGAGGTGGGGAAGAGGAAGGTCGGGAAGTACCTGGCTATTCAGATCTGGTCACTAAACACGGCTAAAGCCATTTTCAAGCAACGTTTCAATTCTGAATGGTGGTCTTACACCAGGGCGATACTGATAGTATCTTCCACTCTGGAACATGCCGCAAATATACTATATATTATTTTAAATGAATTAATTGTGAAATAACACAAATTAATCAAATAAAATTTATTTGCGCATGCCGGGTTCGAACCCGCGACCTCCGGATTGTGAGTCAAGAGTCTTACCCACTGGACTATGGAGGTCGTCAACAAAGACGATGTTACCTTACCACATAATGTTATCTAAGATTTAGAAAATGAATAATTTCTTATTTTTACATTTTTTTTTTACATGAGCTCCACACAGGAGGCCCTGAGGAAAATAATTTCCCTCAGGACCTATGTCATCTTTGAGGATGCTGTGTGGAGGGTTTTTCTTAAGGAAAGGAAGGAGAGGAGAGTTCTGGGAAGGAAAAGGGTTTAAGGGGTGGGTAGGAATCTGGGGTTCAGTATGTCCTGGTCATCCGCCTCCAAGACCTATACAAACCTCATCCCATGAACCCGGGCACCCCTGCTACTACATTTTTTACCTACCTGGTAATACATTTTTTGACCAATCGATGATGCAATTTTTTTTTTCAAATTGTAATTCTGTTAAAGTTTGTTTCTTCCTTATCCTTGTTCTGTTTTTTTAAGGAAATTTCGAAATAAAATTAAGAAAATAATTTTAATTTAATGGGTTAGAAAATGTGTAGAAAAATAAAAATGGCATATTCATTTTTTTTAGGAAAACTCTCTTTTTATAACTTTTAAGGTTATTCCCATAATTAGTTAATAGTTGCGACCATCGTCTTTTTCTATTTTTTTGTGTCTTGTTCTCCTTCATATTTTCGTTTAGATTATTATTGTTATCGTCTTCTTCAATTACATATTACATTGATGGAAATAACCTTCAAAAGTTATAAAAAGAGAGTTTTTCTTATAAAAATTGAATATTCATCATAGCCCCTCCAGACTAACGGCGAGAAGCCCCGAGAACACCCGAGAAGCGTGAATGTGATGAGTTTCTCGCATTCTCTTTCTCGGCTCGCCTCTTCTCCGATCGCTGTCGGTAAATTTGGCCGCTTCAAAGGATTTCTCGGGCGAGAAGCGAGAAGGCTACTACACTCACGTTTTGTCTCAGTGTTGTTTAGTGAGCGGTTGAGAGTAGACGTGCGTTATATTTTTGTTTTTGTATCGAAAATTTTGTTAACTTTAAAATGTGGAACAATCAACAAGAGTTGCAATTTATAGAATACTAGCAGACACGGCCACACATTGCTGTGGCTAACGAAACACAACGCCACTACCCAACCTTTATACAATCCACACCACCCGCTTGCCAGCTGCCCGCTGCCCGCTGCCCACTGCCTGAATTGAATATTTGAATTTCTCGGCTTTTCTCTACTAAAATGAGCATGTATTATATATATTATGCATGTATTAAACCTTCCTCTTGAATCACTCTACCTATTGGTGAATACCGCATGAAAATCCGTTGCGTAGTTTAAAAGATCTATGCGCACATACATTTTGAGCGATTTCATTTTATACTATGTAATGATGATGATGATTTTCAATCTGAACCGGTGTTATGGGATGCAAAACATCGGAATTATAAAGACAAAAATTTGAACCACGATGCGTGGAACGGTGGAACAGACTTAATGGAGATGCAAGTACCTGAACTCAAAAAGAAAAAATATTCCCTTTTTGCTAGTTACCGGAATTATTTTTAGTTACAACGTTCACAAAATTATAATATGCCATGGCGCACAGAGCCAAACCTGCTGCATTTTGAATATCGTCTGTAATGTCGTCCATACCGGATGGGAAACAGATCACGAGTGAGAAAAATGAGAGTGTGGATAAGTGCTTGTTCTCGTGAGAAGTCTCGCCGAGACTTCTCGCCGTGAGTCTGGAATCAGCTTTAAGACTTTTATAAACGTTCCATATGAATAAATTCGAATATATTTATCCGAAACGCTATCTAGGCTACAAACCAATCCTTAAAATGATTGTTTCCAATAAAAAGGGTAGTTCCCCGTAATATGGAAAAATAATAAGTTGTAGATAATATTGTTAATTCCAATAGTTGAAATATGAGATTAACAAATATGACGGTTTGACAGAGGATGGCAATAGCGAAATTGGTTAACGCGCACCTCCCGGTTGCGTATTTCCAAAACGGTGACCCGACAATTCATCCGGCGACAGTTCATCCTGCGACAGTTCATCCTGCGACAATTCATCCGGCGACAGTTCATCCTGCGACAGTTCATCCGGCCGACAGTTCATCCTGCCGACAGTTCATCCTGCCGACAGTTCATCGCGCCGACAATTCATCCTCCCTGATCATTTAGAAGATTTTTATTAAGTAAGTATGCAAAGAGGATATACGGCCGTACAACCAAAATCGATATACTTATATCTGAAGGCATCTTGATTGGAAATCCGCTGTAAAAATATTTTTACTAACAATAATTTCGACTCTCCGAAGAAGCATGCGTGAATAACAAAATACGACACACTTATACTTATAGGTTATACTTATCGGTTAGGTTAGGTTAGGTTAGGTTGAATTGTCAGGATGAATTGTCGCCGGATGAATTGTCGGCGGGATGAACTGTCGGCAGGATGAACTGTCGGCAGGATGAACTGTCGGCCGGATGAACTGTCGCAGGATGAACTATCACCGGATGAATTGTCGCAGGATGAACTGTCATGGAACCTTCCAAAGCCTATATTACCTACCTACCGATTCAGTCGTGGTAGCGACAATTTACATTTTAAATATACCTCTATATTGGTAATTTTTTATCACATTGCAAAAACAATTTTTTTTCTAAAATCTAGATGAAATAATCTTCCTGATGTGTATATTAGACATTGATAATTTTATTGCTAAATATTTAAATTTTAATATTATTCCCATATATTGTAAATACACCTCTATATTGATATTTTTTAATCATTTTGCAAAAACAAAAATTGTTCTAAAATCTAAATAAAATAATCTTTATAATGTGTATATTAGAAATTAATAATTTTATTTCTAAATATTTTAATTTTGATATTGAAAATGTTAAGCGACTGAACCGGTATAGGTTTTGGAAATACGCGTCCCGGTTAGACGAGAAGTCTGATTTCGAGTCCCAGTTGCGACCATTGTCTTTTTCTATTTTTCTCTGTCTAGTTCTCTTTCATATTTTCGTTTAGATTATTATTGTTATCTTCTTCTTCAGTGATATAATGGGATATCTTTGTTTAGTTTAGGTTAGGTTAGATTAAGTTGGGTTGTTTGTACTTATTCTTTACTTTTTCTCGGTATTCTGTTCTGTAATTGATCTGTTTTGTCGTGAAACCACTGCAGATATATAAAATTATTTAATCTTCCTATTTTGTTCATAGCTGTGCCGCATCCTAAGCAATCATATTCGTGATCTTTGGGGGGTAGTGGGCCCGCAGACGTCGCGCCGATACCGAAATTGCTCGAGGGATTTTCTTCGTAGGGGTTGGTAGCTGCTATTTATGATTCCTTTCACTATTTTATTTTAACGTCTTAACCCCCTGGCACCCAAAATAATTCTTCTGCTGATGACAATATAAAATCTCGTGATTTTTTCTGTGAAAATAGTTCATAACCTTAAAAAATTGTTTCTAAACTTAAACAAATGTATTTTATAACCAATGCTTTTAAAGAAAAGAAGCAAGTAGACTTTATTCATACTGATTTTAGTAAGGCCTTTGATACAGTTTCTCATAAAATTCTCATTTGGAAATTAGAAAAGCTTGGTATTCGTGGCAATATATTAACCTGGTTTGAAAGCTATCTCACCGGAAGACAACAAATTATTAGAATAAAATCCTCTCTATCGGAAAAAAAATATGTAACAAGTGGAGTTCCACAGGGTTCACACCTTGGCCCAATATTATTTATCTTGTTTATAAATGATCTTACAAAAATATTTCATGATGTATTTATCTAACTTTTTGCTGATGACCTCAAAATTTATAGAATTATTCAAAATATTTACCATTGCAACATTCTTCAAGATAATATCAACAAATTTTTAATTTGGTGTAATGAAAATAGACTTTACTTAAATAAAAAATCCAGTTATCTTTAATTACAACATTGATAACAATACTATCGAGACATTAACATAAATTAAAGACTTGGGCATCACTTTTAAATCAAATCTTTCATTTGTTAACCATATAACAGAACTCTCTAATAAGGGCTTAAAAATGTTGGGATTTACAACTAAGCTAACTAGAAATTTTAACAATATAAAGTGTATTAAACTGTTATATTTTTCCAATGTTAGAAGTCAACTTGAGTACAATTCTCCCGTCTGGAATCCACATTATAGTACACATGTACAAGCTGTTGAAAGAATACAAAACAAATTCTTACTTTTTCTAAATTTTAAAAAGGAGATATCAGCAATTATGTTGAACTAAAATACTATTTTAAATGATATGAATATTGAATATGCTCAAATTGTCCGACAGAAGATTTTTCACTGACTTGGTATTTCTTTATAAAATTCTAAATGATTTAGTTCATAGTCCGGTATTGCTAGAATTGATGAGCATCCGGATTCCACTACGTAATACTAGAAGTCAGGATTTATTTCAGTGCAGAAATTCTGGGACTAACTACCATATATATTCCTATTTGCCAAGGATACTAACCACTGGAGTGATAACGCGAAATAAATAAATTTGCTTCGATTGCTTGAGATTTCCCAGATGGTAATTTTTAAATTTTTCGTCAACATTAAAAAAAATCATACCTTCGAATTTTGACATGGAGACATAAAAACTTATTATAGTTCTATATAGCCAATGAAATAAACTGTATTTTACCGTTTATCTCATATTTGTAGGATTTATGAAAAAAATATTAAAAAAAACGTAAAGTTTATAATCGCGCGAATCCTGGGTGTTTTTTACTTGACACTGCCGTGAGGGATACTTATTCGGGTCAAGATAGAATATTTTCGGTTTCTGTATGTTGTCTGTAGTATACTTGATAATTAAAGGTGCATATCTATGGAAAAAGACTTAATCTTCTCCATAAACAGCTGTTCAAAAATTTGGCAAGAAAAAAATATTTAAAAAATTTATTTTTAACATTGTTCTAAAATAGTCTACGAAGTTCGGAATTGCGACTTCTATAGTCATAATAGATAAAGCATTTCAATAGCTTCGTGTTAAAATAAATGGCTGGCCCAGGAAATGTTTTAATTAATTACAATAAATATTTTACGAATGGTAGGAAAATATGGTCCATTTTTGGACCGAAATCAATCGCAGAAAAATAAAAGTGGTCCATTTTTCGACCGAAATCGCTCCAGTGGTTAATGGAGGGAAACAATTATACCAAGTCAGTGGACATCTTCAATTTATGTTTAAACAAATATAAAATATTGTTACTGAGATAAATCAGTTATGTACAATGAATGCTGTATATTTCTTATTAGTCACATGTAATGTTTGTAAAAGCCCCGAAAAATAAATAAATAAATAAATAAATAAATAAATCAATAAATCAATAAATAAATAAATACTTAAAAAAAAAATTATTAAATAAATGAATGAATGAATGAATAAATAAATAAATAAATAAATACATTAATTAATAAATAAATAAATAAATGAATGAATGAATGAATGAATGAATGAATGAATGAATGAATGAATGAATGAATGAATGAATGAATGAATGAATGAATGAATGAATGAATGAATGAATGAATGAATGAATGAATGAATGAATGAATGAATGAATGAATGAATGAATGAATGAATGAATGAATGAATGAATGAATGAATGAATGAATGAATGAATGAATGAATGAATGAATGAATGAATGAATGAATGAATGAATGAATGAATGAATGAATGAATGAATGAATGAATGAATGAATGAATGAATGAATGAATGAATGAATGAATGAATGAATGAATGAATGAATGAATGAATGAATGAATGAATGAATGAATGAATGAATGAATGAATGAATGAATGAATGAATGAATGAATGAATGAATGAATGAATGAATGAATGAATGAATGAATGAATGAATGAATGAATGAATGAATGAATGAATGAATGAATGAATGAATGAATGAATGAATGAATGAATGAATGAATGAATGAATGATTGAATGATGGAATTGAATGGATGAATGGATGAATGGATGAATGGATGAATTGATGAATGGATGAATAGATGAATGGATGAATGGATGAATGGATGAATGGATGAATGGATGAATGGATGAATGAATGAATGATTGAATGAATGAATGAATGAATTAATTAATATTTAAATAAATAAAAATGTGTTTAAAGCCTACGTGTATATTTGCCGTGTCATTAAAACATTTAAACATGAGCAAATGAAATTGTTTGTTGTATACTCGTCAAAGGCCTCTGGACCAACGAAGGTAAAAGATTTACAAAATTTCTGCACATTCTCTATGAAAGAACTGCTTTATGGCCAACTATAAGAAAATAAGTTTGAATGATCGCTGATTACTGTTCAGGATTGAATTCTTTAAGAGATAAAATAAATATTTTTTCTAACACAGTTAATTTATTTTGTGGCACCATTTTGATTTAAATTAATAAATTACTTCGTTTTTACCACTTTTTTGTTTACAAAACCAACATTTTTCCTGAGCAATGCTCACTTTTGAAAAACCAAAAAACCCTGAAGAAGTGATGCTCACGAAACATGTTGGTTTTGTAAACATGAAAAGTGGTAAAAACGAAGTAATTTATTAATTTAAATAAAAATAAATGTGTTCTCGAGGGTGCCTGCCTATTTCACGAAATACAGAGTTTCTTTTGATCTTCAAATCTACGACTGGCGTGGTCTAGGGGCAAGGCTCTTGACTCGCAAGCCGAAGGCCGCGGAATCGAAACCCAGTGTGGGAATTTTTTGTTGTTGTTTAATTTGTATTATTTCACAGTTAATTTATTATAAATAATATATGGTATATTTGCGGCACGTTACAGAGTGGAAGATACTCCCAGTATCGCCCTGGTGTAAGACCACCATTCATAAATGAAACGATGCTTGAAATGGGTTTGGCGGTGTTTGGTGACCAGATCTGAACAGCCAGCCTCTTCTTCTTCCCCATCTACCTCCCCTCCCCACGACCTTCAGCCTCACAACGTACCCCAATAGGGGATGATGCCATAGTCTCACCAGCTCCAGACGGGAGTAGCTGAGACTCTTGTGATGTATTCATATAAAAAAAATTGAAAAATCTACTTCTTTATAATGAAAGACAAACAAATATTACAACGGTAAAAATAAATGAGGTCACACGTGTAAATAGTAAAACAAAAACTTTTAATTATAACATAACTTTTTCGCTTCGTAAAATTTTGTACAAACTTTGTGTAAAATAATAAAAACTTAAATCTTTTGAACTTTTGAATGTGGTGTCTTTTTTCAAATGGATTTTGAATACCCAGATGAAAACGGCGTTATTTAAGAAAATAATATCAAATCTTGGAGGCTTAAGGGGTCAAAACCGAACTTAAGAAAGTAGCTGCCATTGAAATAAAGCGATTGATTGGCAATCTGGTGTTGGTCTATCCCTAGACGGACTTTCATTGCATTGTTCAAATAACGGCTTATTGCGAAAAGGGCAATTAAAGTAAAAGAATTTTACAAAGACTTCAATTACGTTTATGATTGTTGTGCTTGTCAATTGGAAAAGAGGCATTTAGGTAATCCTGAAAGAATTAAAAAAAGTAGGTATGTAAATTTTTACTTCATCACGATTTTTGTTGATTTCTTACATCAAAATGAACGTAAAAAAAGGTTTCTCTAGATTTTAGACAAACACGTCGTTAAATTGATTAGGATATTGATAATTAGATAAACGCCATAATAGAAAAATGATTTAATTGCTTATTCTAAGGATTTGTCTATTTGATTAACATCGTTTTCTTCCACTGGCTGAATGGCAGCATCGCGTTCATTGGTCAAAATATTGTACACATATTTTCGTATCGGTGATCAATGAACCGATGTATGCAATTTTTAGCCATAAGTTGTTTATAATTGTTTGCCTAGCTTGTAGTTTTTAGATTTTAGAAATGTATTATAAGTTTGTACAGCGCCCTTGAGGTGATTTTTCACAAAAACGGCGCTATATAAATCATCCAAATATTATAATTATTATTATTAATGAATGGTAGAAAAAATGTGTTTGCAGGTAGTACCTGCTAATTAAGTAAATTCCGTTTCTAGTGTGATATTTAACCACAATAATGTATGTAACTAGTTATTTTGAGTTGAGGTGATTTTTCACAAAAACGGCGCTCTAGAAATTATTATAAATGTTTTTTGAATTTAAATTTGAAATATTATTTTGTTTACATTAGCTAAATACAGAACGCCCTGATGAAAATAATTCCCCTCGGGCCCTAAGTTATCTTTTGGGTCTGCTCTCCACAAGAAAGCAAGGAGAGAAAGTTAAAGGAGAAAAAAGGTGTGAGAGGTATGAGAGAGCGCTGCTGGTGAAGTCAAAATGGTCTCCCTCAACCAGTCTCTTCCGATACGGTTCCATGACAGTTCATCCTGCGACAATTCATCCGGCGACAGTTCATCCTGCGACAGCTCATCCGGCCGACAGTTCATCCTGCCGACAGTTCATCCTGCCGACAGCTCATCCCGCGCACAAATCATCCGGCGATAATTCATCCTGACAATTCAACCTAACCTAACCTAACCTATAAGTATAAGTATGTCGTATTTTGTTATTCACGCATGCTTCTTCGGAGAGTTGAAATTATTGTTAGTAAAAATATTTTTACAGCGGATTTCCACTGAAGATGCCTTCAGATATAAGTATATCGATTTTGGTTGTACGGCCGTATATCCTCGTTGCCTACTTACTTGATAAAAATCTTCTAAATGATCAGGCAGGATGAATTGTCGCCGGATGTACTGTCGCAGGATGAACTGTCGGCAGGATGAACTGTCGGCAGGATGAACTGTCGGCCGGATGAACTGTCGCAGGATGAACTGTCGCCGGATGAATTGTCGCAGGACGAATTGTCGGGTCACTCTTCCGATACGGCCTATCACGAAACCTCACTCCGTGAACTTGGGCCCACCTGCCAAATCACAGTTTTCCTATGGATAAGCAGTCAAGACTAACTAACTAACTAACTAACCATCACGCCGTTTCTCCGCAGGGGTAGGCAGAGAGGACGGACCGCCAAACAACTCGGTCTTGGCACACACTCTTTGCCTCACTCACATTCATACATCGTCTCATACATTCTCTTCTATTATTCTGACTTTTGACATGACCCGACTCAAGTATCTGATTCACTTGATCGTGCCATGTCTTCCTCGGGCGTCCCCGACTTCTTCTACCATTCACATTCGCGTCGTATATTCTTCTTACACTACTTCCTTCGTTCATTCGCTCTACGTGCCCAAACCATCTGAGGGTCCCTTTCTTAATCTTACTCATTATGCTTACATCAGCCTTACATTCTTTGCGGATATCCACATTTCTCACACGATCATACATTGTTTTACCACACATACGTCTCAGGGATCTCATTTCAACAGCATTCAGTTTACTTTCATCCTTCCTCTGCCAGTTCCATGCCTCACTGCCATACATCAGGGTAGGTACCAGGACTCCATTGTGGACTGCTAGCTTCGCTTTTTTTGACAGTTTTTTATTAGCGCCAACGGCATTCAGTCCACCATTAATGGAGTTACCGGCATTCACCCTTCTTTCAAAATCTCTTTCAGCCTTCCCATCTCTCGTAAACATACTACCCAGATACACAAACTCATCCACCTGCTCCAAATATTCATCATTCACAATTATGTTGCATACTGTTTTCGTACTCTCCCTTTCAAACACCATGACTTTAGACTTACTTACATTCATCATTAGCTCAATCTTCATACATTCTTCGTTCATCCTAGATACGAGAGACTGTAGATCTTCCATAGTGTTAGAAATCAGCACCGCATCATCAGCATACAACAGGCAACATACTTTCAGATTACTCAATTTCGCGCCCAATCCCACCTCTTTCAATTCTTGCATACAATTATCCATGTATAGATTGAATAACCATGGTGACATTACGCAGCCTTGCTTGACACCTTTTGTGATGTCAAACCACCCCGTAAAACCACCGTTCACCCTAACACACGCAACGCTTCCCTCGTACAGAGACGCAATTGCCTGTATGAGATTTGTATTCACTCCATACTTGGCCAAAAACTTCCATAGCTTTTTCCTGTCGACTCGGTCGTATGCTTTTTGTAAATCTACAAAGGCGCAGAAAAGTTTCTGGTTTTTCGCCAGAAACTTCTCAGTAAGCATACGCAAGGAGAAAATCTGGTCCATGCATCCCTTTCCACTCATAAAGGCACCTTGCACATCCCATATTTTATCCTTTGTTTCCATTCTTACCCTTTCAATCAATATTCTTCCGTACAGCTTGCCGACTGAACTTAGCAGGCTAATAGCCCTATGATTTCCACATTCCATACGTGACCCTTTACCTTTGTATAACGGCATGATTACAGACCTTCTCCAATCTAATGGCGTGTAACCCTCCTCTAAACACTGGTTAAAAAGTTTGCACAACCATGTGAAAATAATATGGCTATCTCCTTTAAAGTATTCGGCAGCAATATTGTCGAAACCAACAGCCTTACCATTCTTTAGCCTGGCGTGTTTTGGTCGGTCTCGTTATTTTTAACTAATTAAAAGGGATATTTCATAAAATGAGCCCTTAAAAGCAGTCAAGACGATGGTGAAATACCGCCTTAACCTCACAACAAACACCAATTGAGGATAACAAATATTTTGAGGGATATACATTTTTTTAATTCGTTACAAGCTACCGGAAAATTTTACAAACATCAATTTCATGGGTTTTAAACTTCGCTTTAACTGAACATGTTAACTGAATACTCTAATAAACAAATCACGTTATTATAATAACAAATTCTTCACACACAAGCTGATCTTTATTATGGTGGTACATCTTACATGATATACTCTTCGAACAAGTGAAATTATTATTATGTACTAGCTTTTTCCCGCGGCTTCGCTCACATGGTATTAGGGGTTTCCCACTCCGCCTCCTCCACCTTCCCTCTCCCCACCCCCTTCCCTCCCCCCATCAACTCGACAACGACCTCCGTAGTCCAGTGGGTAAGACTCTTGACTCACAATCCGGAGGTCGCGGGTTCGAACCCGGCATGCGCAAATAAATTTTATTTGATTAATTTGTGTTATTTCACAATTAATTCATTTAAAATAATATATAGTATATTTGCGGCATGTTCCAGAGTGGAAGATACTATCAATATCGCCCTAGTGTAAGACCACCATTCAGAATTGAAAAGTTGCTTGAAAATGGCTTTAGCCGTATTTGGTGACCAGATCTGAATAGCCAGGTACTTCCCAACCTTCCTCTTCCCCACCTCCTTCCCCTCCCCACTACCTTCAGCCTCACAACATACCCCAATTGGGGATGCCATAGTCTCACTGGATCCAGACGAGAGCAGTTGAGATTCTTGTGCGGTATTCACTGTAAAAAAAAAAAAAAAAAACTCTCCTCCCCCTTCCCCCTCCATCCACCCCTCCCCCACTCCACTCCCCTCATCAACCCCCCTCTCCCTACCCATACATTTCGGTGATTCATTTTTAGAAATAGTTAAGTACGACGCCAACAAAGCACTCTTTTTAGGATGAATTGCCAAATTAAAAAAAACATCGTTTCCAAGGCGACAATTGGCGTTTGCAATAAATCGATTTTGTTAGCGACAGAAAACGTATGATAAATAATTTCATAACGCCAGAGATTATTCATAATATGATATATGATAATTTCATCAGAGCTAGACAGCACAGATTATTTATTTTTCCAAGGGGCAGGACCAACCTACCAATGATCATGCCTTTGGGGAGAATAACTACTTTGTTAAATGACATTTCTTCTGTGATTGACATTTTCAATTTGAACCAAGGAGAATTTAAGACAACAATAAGCATACTATTTACCAAATCTGGCTAATCAGATAGTATTGATGTACTTACCCATGCAAATAAATGTATATACTTACTTATTATAAACTGTAATTTATAAACTGTTATTTGTGAAATGTAAATGGATTATACTGTTTTTCACAATAAATCAATAAATAAATAAATAAATAAATAACGCCAGAGCTTACCAATATATATAGCCTATAGATCTCGCAAATAATGTAGCTTTCAAATAGTGAAAGAATTTTTAAAATCTATTCAGTAGTTTTCGAGTAAAAGAGTAACAAACATACATCCATACAAACTTTCACCTTTATAATATTAGTATAATTTTGTAACATATTTTTTTGTGATCAATGCATATATTATTATATATGTTTATCAATATTATTTTTTTGATTAAACGTAATTAAAAATTTATTTCATATCTATAGATATATTTGAAAAATAGTCCCAATAAATTTGGGTGAAAGCAATTGAGATTTGTTTGTGCGATTTTCACTAATAAATTTTTTTTTCAAATTTAAGAGGATTGTTTATTTTCACCGTAAGTACGAGAAAAATTACCTTTCTTCTGGCACATACTATCCACTACACTCAACTATCGATACACGAGTGTCTCTTCAATTTTCGGAAGGAATAAAATATTTTATCTAGAAAACCGAAAGATTACTAGAAACCTCATTACTTATTACGCTATAAAAGGAAGTATGAACATATAGAGAATTCCAGGGAAGCTACTGGCAGTGGCGCGCGGCGTGCCCAAATGCATTAAGTTTATTGGATCTGCATAAAGTCTGCAGCGATGACGATGTATGTAGGAAATACCAATAAATTTATATATCCCTTCTTAGCGGGGCAATCCTGTTTCCGTGCTGCCGCGCTGTTAAACTGTTTGGTTCCGATGTGAATAAATACTTCGCACAAGAGGAATAGTTACATACTGCAAATTTAAAAAAAAAGAGGTAATAGACAAAAATTCTTTCAAATTTCATAGTTCTCCCTCCGGTAATTTATTTATTAAGATGAAAGCCATGCGAAGTAATTTTAAATCATACAAAATAATGTGTTTTTGTTTTGAAAATTTGATCGCTTAGAAGTATTACAGATGCTTCAATTAAATACTTCGAGTGGAACACATCTTGGCCTTTCAAAATATTGATAATTTTTTTTATAAATCTTTTAAAAAACCTAGAAAAAAATGAAGTATTAGGTCTTTAAAAAAAATACTTTCAAATGCAAATTCTCCTACTTTTCGGGTATGGTTTTATTGTATAACGTGCCATATTCATTTATATAATAATATTTCAGTCAATAATATTTATGCTTGAACTTCACAACATAAAATAAAACATGAATTTTGGCGATATTTGTTCAAATGGACTGAAAGAGGCGTTACCCAACTGCGAATTTCATACCCATCTGCAGAAGGGCGTGCCAGTCGCATGTAGTCTCCTCCCAGATGCGGAGGTGTGTACGTTTTAAGACTCCACGCTCCACGTCACTTGGTTCCGTGCAATCAATCGATTTTAATTTTTTTTGTTATTATAATAAACAATGTGTGAAACAGGAGTTAATATTTATAAATTTACGAAATCAACCTATGAAAAACAACTCTCAAATGCCTTCTCCAACCTTTCCAAAAAAAAAATCTCAAGTATTTTAAATCCCAGGAAAAATATCGGATCGATAGAGACTGTTTGAAGTAGACCTTTAGACGTCTCCAGCAGGACTGTCTCGCAACATTGCCTTGAATTGCAACGGGAAGGATGGATGCATACGTCAATTAGTCCTGGAGACTTAACCCCCAGATTACTACCCATACCTCAAACTTTTTTCCGAACTGAGGGACCTTTTGACCTCTTCAGATAGACTCTCTCAAACCTTGCACGGCATTAAAAAGACCCACCACACAGCATCATCAAAGATGACATATTTTCAGAGATGATACATTTTGTGTATTCATCGGCCCAATAGAAATTGTTTTTCTCATGTGTGGAGTTAATTTTTAAAAAATCCCTTAGTGCCTATGTCATAATATTTTGGGATGCTGTGTGACGTGCAAGTTAATCTGTCCCTCCCAATATGTTGCAAGGCAATGGAGAGACTCCAGCTGGAGAGGTCAAAGGGTCCCTCAACTAGCCGATCCAGCCCATCATGCAGAACTGGCCAAACCCCACCCCATGAACCCCAATTTAATAAACTAAATAAAATGCTAAGTCATAAATCTACCATATTATTCAATATAAAACAACTTCGTTTAGACAAGCATTATATCTCTCCCCGCGTGCATTTACACCGTTTTAAATTCCAAGGTTTCGCATTACGTGCCCTACCTCAAGTAATTGATTTACTTGATCGTGTCTTGTCATCCTGCGACATTCCAAACATCCAATTAAATGAGAATTATGGAAATAATCCAGAACAGAGGCATGAGGTCTATACTGTGCTGTAGCAGATATACTAAGATAAAAACCATGCAACGCCAATTCAGTATCCTAAGTATGGGGCAACGATTAGTCTACAATTCACTTGTATTTATTTATAAGATAAAAAATAAAATGTTACCAGATTATTTTATTTTATTTTTTATTATTTATTGAAACATTTATTATAATTACAATTTTACAACAAAATATATTTTTTTACAGTTTTTTTTTTACTACCCTTCCATTAAAAGCATTTGCTTGTGTATGGAAGGGGAGTGTACATAAATGCTATTAGTTATTAGTTAGGTATAAGTTAGTACTTAAATAATTAATTGTACATAAATATATGTGAGCTGCAGTATTTATTTGACAATGGTGTGTTTTTTTTTAAAGAAAGAATGTTATGGAGAACTAAGATATTTGTAAGATTAATTGACAGTAGTTTTTTTCTTAAAAATATTTTTAAAATGTCTCTTGACAGAGAGCAGTGTATTCGGGTTTTATCATTGGTGCTTCTGATTTCTTCTGGTAGACGAGTGAAAAAAGTTCTATGTTTAATAAAGTTATTTGTTTAATTGTAGGTACAGTTCATTGTTATCCCACGAGAAACTGCAACTATTTTAGGCTTCCTGAAACAAATTTATCGGGAATACAAAACAATATTTATTATATTGGTTTTAAAATGTTTAATGAACTCCCTGTAAATGTTAAGAAAGCTAAAAGTCTTGCAGTTTTTCGTAGATCATGTCTTGATGTTATGAAGTCGAAATTTTAATATTACAATAGTTTTAGAATAGATTATATTGAGATATAAGAAGTTAAATTTTATGGCTAAATAAAATATACTTCCATAAAATATTATTATGTAAAAAAACATAACCTTGGATTTGAAGTATATGGTTGTTGTGAAGAGGAAATAAAATAATGTTATTTCCATTAATGCTCATATTCACATGAGCATCTTCAGAACACTAATAGAGACAAATAAAAGTAGTTTTATGTCCAACAATTGTGGCATTTCCTTTTATTTATTTATTTATTGATTACAGTGTAGTTCCCACAAACGCTAATAAAATTCTGTGTTCATTTCTTTAAATTCGGCTGGATATTTTATTTAACGGGGAATCTTCTTACTACAAGTTTCGTAACAAAATAATTTCAGACATGTTGCGGTTTTTCCTTCACTACAGGGAAAAAACTAGATACAGGGATAAAATGTACGTCGACTGTATTTTTTCTTCATTGAACCACTAGACGTATCGGTATTATAATGCTGTCGGATTGGTTATATTCTGGAAATTTAGAAGAATAGATATTTAATAAAAACAAGACTTCTGCAAATGGTGTAGGTATTAACAGTATTTTTATTTTTATTGGCAGTTTTCATTTGGGGTAGGGCGGGGCTAATTGAGCAAAGGAGCTTATGCTATTGAAATTGGAACGTGCTATCAACGAACATTGTAATTGTTTATCTTTTACATAGTTATCGTACTTAAGATATTATGTAGCTGTTTAATCCCAGATCTCACGGTTTTTAATAAACTAACTTCAACTTTAAAATACCTGGTCGGGGCTAGTTGTGCAGTCATTACTACGCAGTTGGGTAGGACCCATCCGCCGCCAGGGCCTAGGCAAACCTCACGCCTTGCACCCGAGCATCTCAAGTCACCAAACGAAGCAAACCACTTAGTGACTTATGGCAGAGGTGTAAGTTATCCAATAAATGGGTCCCGGAGAGGCGGTACCCATATCCGCCTCCCAAATTGTAAAATAAATAAATCAAATGAAAATATGAACTTGTTATAAACGGCTGTTTAATTATTGCAGATGTGCGCAGCTTTCGTAACAAGGTTGGGTTTATTATTTCCATTGCTCAACGGTCCCATACCCTAGCACAAACTTACCCCATCCATGGGGCAGATTGAGTAACTCTAAACTTTCTTACATATTTCCTTATATATATTTTTTATAGTGATACCTCATAAGAGTCTCAGCTGCTCCCGTCTGAAGCCATTGAGACTATGGCATCCCCAATTGGGGTATGTTGTGAGGCTGAAGGTAGTGGGTAGGGGAAGGAGATAGGGAAGAGGAAGGTGGGGAAGTACCTGGCTATTCAGATCTGGTCACCAAACCCAGCTAATGCCATTTCAAGCAACGTTTCAATTCTGAATGGTAGTCTTACACCAGGGCGATACTAAGAGTATCTTTCACTCTGGAACGTGCCGCAAATATATTATGTAATATTTTAAATTAATAAATTGTGAAATAACGCAAATTTACCAAATAAAATTCGATCCCATGACCTTCGGAATTCGAGTAAAGAGCCTTACCGCTGGACTACGCCAGCTTTATAAATTATATCGGTAATTGTATTTATATCAGGAGGTGTTCATAGCATCATCAATTGCCGGTTCAAAAGTAAAGTAACAATCTGAAGCATAATTGCCGGTTGAAAAGTAACAATCTGAAGCATAATTGCCGGTTAAAAAGTAACAATCCGAAGCACAATTGCCAGTTAAAAAGTAACAATCTGAAGCACAATTGCCGGTTGAAAAGTAACAATCTGAAGCACAATTGCTGGTTAAAAAGCAGCAATCTGAAGCACAATTGATGGTTAAAATGTAACAATCTGAAGCACCATTGCCGGTTAAAAAGTAAAAATCTGAAGTACAATTGCCGGTTAAAAAGTAACAATCTGAAGCACCGTTTATCAGATATGACTGAGTAAATGAAAACTTGCTCGACAAGCCCCGCCCGATCCTATTTAAGTTAATATTGCACAAGAGTCCCGGTATTCCTGGAACGAAATATAACCGGGGTATATCGTATGGCTGATTTGATAAGGCGAGAAAGGAATCGAAGAATGAGAAGGCGGGTAAGTATTGGGCAGTCAAAAACGGCTAAGGCCAATTCAAACAGCACTCGATTTTAAATTATGGTCTTTCACCAGGACGATACTGAGAACTGAATGAGCACTTAATAAAGAAATTGTTTCTCCCTACTTGTACTTTTCCATTAATTCCGTTCCCCGTCCGCCCCTCCATGCCCTCCCGGAAGGGGTTTCCTGATGCGTTCACCCTTCACTTTCCCGTCTTCCCTCTCCTCTGTCTCACTCCCCCATCCCGAGACCCCCCTCCTACGTTCCCCTCCCCCCCTCCCCTCTTCCATACATTCAGTCCAAATACATTCCGTTTTCAAATCTTTGCGTGACGCCTATTGCAATTTTTACAGAGCTCACCGGTAAGTATAGAAACCTTTGTGGGCATTCGCACAACAATTTACCAAAGTGCGTACAATTCAGCGCAACAACTTATCAAAAATTTATCACAATCGGATGAATAGAATAGGAAATAATTTTATAACGCCAGAGCTCACAACTATATATAGAAACCATCGTGAGCATTCACACAACAATTTACCAAAGTTTCAATCGGGTGAATGGTTTAGGGACCACATAAGGGACAAACAACGAAACATTCATTTTTATATATTAAGATTATTGGTGTTTGAGAAAAATTATAGTTTCTATTTTATTACGTCCTTTAACTTAATTTCACTATTTAAGTGTTTTATCAACTTTTGAACTCCTCTGAAAACTTGTTTTAATCTGACCTTATCAATACTCTATTTTAGTTTTTGGAAGATTTTCTGAACGAGTGGTGCAGAAAAGTCAAATAAATGAGTGTCGTCCTTATCTCTAACTGAAGATAGCCAACCCAAAACTATTGTTTTCAGCATGAAAACTTTCACAAAAAGTGTTTTAGTCAGATGTACTCAACTTTTGGAGACTTCATTTGGAGTTCAGAGAGAAAAAACATTGTCGCGTTGTTCATTTAAAAGTACCTTACGATAAATTCATTTTTATAAGAGTTGTAGATGTTTTCAGTGATAAAAGATTTTCTCAAGGAGTCTAGACATTTTCTAAAAGTTGTTTATTTTTATATGAGATCCGATTGTGCTTAAAATAAATACACTAACATATTTTGAAATTCACTTTTTTTCAATTCTTCGCTGCTTTGTTTCAACGCCGTATCGATATAAATAGGTTTTCTCGGGAGATGAAAAACTGCCTATTTCATATTACTAAACAATTCGGTTTTTTTTTATTTCGTTAATACGCATTACACTTTTGTATGTATTAGCTAGTAGTAAGAACTGTCATTGAAAAGCAGATAATAAATAATAAAATAAATCTAAACGAAACATGTAACAGAACAAGATAGAAAAATAAAAAAGTTAACGGTCGCAACAGAGAATCGAACCCCGGATCTCATGTTTTGCCAGGACAGCGCCTTAACCAATCCGGCCATTGGGACCTAATTATATTACGTTTTTTTTGTCGTTTCCATAGTTTAAGATGATGTTGTTAATCCTGAATTTGTATCTTTATTTCTAACTTTTTCTTCATTGATTGATTGATGTTGACAGGTATAACCTTCATAGGTTATTAAGAATAGTTATACTTTTAAATTTGACAAAAAAATTGTTAATTCAAAATTAATAGAATACTTATTTTTAACCTCGTTCATTGTTTAAAAAACCCACATATTTCTTTAGCAATTACTTCATCAGGATTTACTTAAAACTAGATTTTCACGGCCAAAAGTATTATCGTTATTTGTTTTTGGGGTGTGGAGCTGGCAACACGGTATCGCTTCCAAGTACATAAGTACACATTTCACCACTAACACAGCCCCATACGCAGTCCCGCACGCAGAAACCCGCAGGAGAGGCATACACCGGCGCAGGAGATGCACAACTGATGATGGCCCTGCTCCAGGGATTGAGACGGGTGCAACCGCAGTTGGCCGCCGCTGGCTCCAACGAGTTGGAGAGGGCATGGATCCTGATGGATCTCATCACGTCCACCATCAATGTCTAATCCCCAGATGGTGAACGTCCTCCTGTGGAACGCCAACAGCATCCGATTCAAGACTGATGAACTGCTCGCTCTGGCAAATAACACTAATACTGACATTATTCTCATTTCAGAAACACATCTAAAACACGACACACCGTTGAGAGTGCCCGGCTTTGAAGTTCACCGAGACGACCGATTGGAAGGAAGAGGTGGAGGTACCGCCATATTCGTTCGACAATCAATCACTTCTACAAGAATCCCTACTCCGAAGCTAAAAAATAGTGAGGCCACGATTATCGAAGTCACCATAGAGGATAGAGCGCACACCTTCATCGCCGCCTACTGCAATGAAGCCAACCGTCTGGTGAGAGAAGACCTGGATAAACTACTTAATTTGCGCCCAATTGTTGTTTTAGGAGGAGACCTGAACGCAAAACACAACTATTGGAATAACTACATAGGCAACGCGAATGGGAAAACGCTCTTCACGCATATGCAGACACATAACTACTCGATAATGGCACCGGACAAACCGACATTCCACTCAATACTCGCAAAGTACCCTAGTACTCTGGACATCGTACTCGAGAAAAACGCTAAATCGATCTCGCCACTGCGCACGCTGGATGAACTTTCGTCGGACCACCTGCCCGTGAGCTTCAGTATCGGAGGGACAACTTCAAGGAGCCCTAGAAAACAGCGAAATTACAAAGACGCCGACTGGGAAGGATTCAAGAAACAGATAAACGAACAAATACACCTCACGTCGGGGACTCTGCGCTCGAAGGAAGAAATCGACGAGGCCGCAAGCACTCTCACGGAAATCATACAACATGCACAAGACACATTCATACCTCTCAAAGAAGCACACACATACACGATCAAGCTTCCCGAGCACGTATTATCGCTCATCAAGGAGAAGAATCGCCTGCGACGCATCTATCATAGTACGCGCGACGGCTACTTAAAAACGGCTTACAACACGCTACAGCGGGAAATCAAGCAAGAAATCACCGACCTCAGACGCGAACTTTGGACGAAGAAAGTTACGTCACTCACGCCAAAGGACAACAGCCTATGGAAAATGGCAAAAGCGCTGAGACGCGAAGATCACACGATTCCCCCGCTAGAGAAGCTAGACGGATCAGGGCTGGCACTTTCGCTTGAAGAAAAGGCAAACGCGCTCGCCGACGGATTCGAGAGAGCCTACGCAGCCACGGACGGCCTATCCGACCCGGAAACGGATCGACTTGTAGAAGAGTCTCTACGAAATCTCGAGCAAGCCGAGCAGACGAACGCCGCCGATATCCACTTCAGCACGCCAAGCGAAGTAGCCGTCATCATCAGACGATTGAAGACAAATAAAGCGCCGGGAAGCGATCAAATACACAACATTCTACTCAAACATCTACCGCAGAAAGCCATCATTTACATCACAAAGCTGTTCAATGCCTGCCTCATCATCGGACATTTCCCTCAGATCTGGAAAACGGCGACCGTGCTGCCCTTCTCCAAGCCAAACAAGGACAAGAAGCAGCCGACAAACTATCGGCCGATCAGTCTACTTTCCACGCTGAGCAAGGTATTTGAACAGGTTATACTCAACAGGCTGCTTCCACACCACGAAGAAAACAACACTTTGCCAGACGAGCAGTTTGGATTCAGAAAGAGGCACTCCACTACCCATCAACTTACCAGAGTAGCGGAATTCATCGCCCGAAGATTTAACGAACATCGCTACATCGCCGCTGCACTGCTAGACTTGGAGAAGGCATTTGACACCGTTTGGATCAAAGGACTACTGCACAAATTGCACAAAACAAACACGCCCATATACCTAACAAGAGTGATTCAAGAATACCTAAAGGACAGATCCTTCCGAGTTTTCATCAGGAACGCGCTGTCATCGCTACGTGAGATTCCAAAGGGCGTGCCGCAAGGAAGTCTACTCGGACCTCATCTATTCAATATATTCACACACGACATCCCCCGTGACGAGAGATGCAAGCTATCTATATACGCAGACGAAGTCAAACTTTACGTTTCCTCGCTGAAATCAGACATGGCGGCCATATACCTACAGAGAGCGCTAGACGCACTCGTAGAGTACTACAAGCAATGGCGACTCAAACTAAACGAGGCGAAGACCGAAGTCATCATGTACACGAGGAAACGAAAAAGAAGATCACCAGATGTCAACATCGAAATGGGAGGGCACGTCCTAGAATGGAAAGATGAAGTCGTATACCTGGGCCTGACAATGGACTCACGTCTCAACTGGAAATCTCACATAACCAAGATGCACGCAAGAGCCAGAAAGGCAGTCGGCGCGATGAAGCCCATCTTCAACAGAAGAAGTCCGCTACTTCCCAGAACCAAGCTCCTGATCTACTACTCGCTCATTCGACCGGTACTGACATACGCTATTCCCGTGTGGAGTAGTATTTCTCACTCCGACCACTCGAAACTACAGACGCTACAAAATCTCTGCATTAAAATCGCATACAACACTAGAATCAGAACGAATTTGAAAAGACTACATGCAAGAGAAGACATTCCAACATTATTCGAATACACACACCGACTGACAGACCGATTTTACAAATCTCTGAGACACAGTAAAAATAGACTTATAAAGGAAATCGGTCAATACAATGCACCTAGTGACTTTACTTTCAGATATACACACAGACTACCTAAACATATTCTGATGGACCTGAACCACATCTGGTATGAACCAGATTCAGACGCGGACGAGTGAGCGAGCAGTAGGTATTCCTAACTACCAGACGC
The DNA here is from genome assembly GCA_929108145.2 of Limnephilus rhombicus. Lineage (NCBI taxonomy): Eukaryota > Metazoa > Arthropoda > Insecta > Trichoptera > Limnephilidae > Limnephilus > Limnephilus rhombicus. The sequence continues at coordinate 21,097,895 of OV815273.1, read as the reverse complement.
CCCCCCTGTAACTTATGTTTACATATCTATTTATATATCTAGATAATATTGTATAAAATGTATGTTTATGTATGTTTATTCTAAAAATTTCCCATAAAGTATATATTTCACATAAAAACAGACACATACACCCCACACCACAAAATGCAGGATTTCATATACTGAAATCACTGAAGGCCGACCAGTTTCATGTTGACTGTCGGCCGACTCTTCCCGGATGAGGTTTTTCATGGTTTCCTCATTCCCAAAGGCAAATGCGGAAGAGCTCCAAATTTAAAAGGACATGACCGCCTCCTTCCCACTCCCAACATAACACAAACAGACACGTATGTATATAAGGCATTCGACCGCCGCTGCTCTGATGATGAAGATTGATGTTGAGTCTGGACGAAACATGCAATTTTAGTAGGGTTTTTAGATAACAATTTTTCCCTACCGATGAAACACGAGACCGTTAAGACTATAATAGCCAGGTAACATTTTTAAATACCCACATGAGGTAAAAATTGCAAGGCGCAAATGACGCCGTTCTATTTATAAAGAACATTAACTTTAAATTCAGTAAATTTAAATGATTCATCTCTTCAAGAAATATAAGAATCTAGTAAATGAAAAAAAAAAAAAAAATGACTAACAATTACAGATCTGCCCTGATGATGAACACTGCAACACTGTCCGAAACGTTGGCTAAAGAAGGAGGTAGCGCACAACGGCATAACACTCCAAAACAAATTACGAAAAATGAACATACACTTACAAATTATGTCAATGGATAGGCGGGAGTGGGGAGGGTGATAATAGGGCATAAAAATTCTATTTATTTTGAATTAAAATGGTGCCACAAAATAAACTTGCTGTGTTTGAATAAATGTTTAAGAATTATTTTGAAGTTGGTTTTTCTTTCATTTACTAGAGGCAAAGTTTTTTAAAAATTAGTAGTTAACCGGTGAGAGTGCATTTTATAATACATTTGAACTAATAATCACAGAATCAAGTCTGTACAAATAAAAAGAGCCTAAAAATGTTTTATATTTTTACATCTGATCATTACCTCAGAAGGTACCCTGTATAGCGCCCTGCTACCATTCAGATTCAAACGCTGCTTAAAATGATTTTTACTTTGTTGAATTCCCATGTCTTTTCCCCATTTCCTTCAGCCACACAATGTTCAATATATTGCACTGGTGAAAGATTAGGTCGTTTTTATTATGGTCACTAAGATTTCTTCTAAATACGATTTTTTCTCTAATGGGTCGTATAATTAAAAAAAAAATTGTATGAATAGGTACTGCACAAGAGTCCCAACCGCTCCCGTCTGGAGCCAGTGAGACTATGGTATTCCCAATTGGGGTATGTTGTGAGGCAGAAGATAGTGGGGAGAGGAAGGAGGTGTGGAGGAGAAAGGTGGGAAAGTACCTAGCTATTCAGATCTGGTTACCAAACACTGCTAAAGCAATTTCATTTCAAATGGTGGTCTTACACCAGGGCCATACTGGGAGTATCTTCCACGTATTGCAAATATCCAATGTATTATTTGTAATTAATTAATTTTTAAACATCACAAATTATTTTAAAAAAAATTATTTGCTCACGCCGGGTTCGAAACCGCGACCTTTCGGATTGCAAGTCGAGGGTCTTACCCCTTGATCACGGAGTAAGACTCTTGACTTAACGTATATAAAACAAAAAGTCTGAAAATCACATGTAAATTATTTCCCTGAAATTGTTTGTATTCTACGCTGCATAAAAATAAAATACATTTCATAATAGGGAACTCCAGCCAATTTTTTTTTTTTAATGAGTAATGACCTTCTAACTTAAATAACTGCAATTTTATTTTTATTTTTAGAGTTAGCTTTAATAGTTAAAATAATTGTCAAAATTTTAATTTTTCACTATCCCCCTAAGACCACCGTATGTACGGTGAATCGTGTGACGTCATCACTCCTGAAAAATTACTATAGGATTGGGCAATCAGCTGATCAAGTGCCGCCATTTTGAATACCGTTATTCGAAGCATTCTCCCTAGAAGTAGCATTACTATTTTTATGTTCAGTAGTTTTTAAATAATAGAAATAAACTAATAGAGATACCTCTATTTTTGAAACTGAATTATTTAGGCTTAAATATTATTTCAATTAACACAACAACTAAATCTCTATAAACAGTATTAAATAACGAATAACATGAAATTTTGTTAATACTGATGGCTTATGTCATACCTACATAATCAAAGATTTCAATACAATGACTGGTGACGCGTGACGTCAGCACTATCCATTCAGTAATACCAACTTTACAGTGTGTTTTGACGAGAGGTTTATAAATGCACTTTTTAATAATGTTTTAAGAATTCTACGTTTAATATTACGAAATAAAACTTATATATTCAGAATCAGCGTTTATTGGTCTACATGAACATATTTTTTTAAAGCCATTATATTTTTTACTGGAGTTCCCTATTGCGTACATTAGTAAATGAATATGCACAAAAACTATATCACAGTGATTCATCATCGATCGTGTATAATTTGGGGAATATCATTTGGCCGCAGTACAAAAATTTATCCCCAAAAGACATGATTCCGGCGTTATTAATGACGACAAAGCAATCACCCGGACGTAAAACATTCATGTGGACGATCTGGTACGCGTCCGTGTTATGTGTAGTTTCATGATACCAGTGTTGTAATATTTTTGGAGGGCGTGGATTTGAAACCACGAGAGATTTCAATTATAAAATATTCTCCTTTTTCAGTCTTTCAGTGTAATTTTTGATCATCTTGGGAGTTCCTCGACTGGGTTAAATTTTAATTGAAATTTATAATACATAAATAAATTGTAATAACAACAACAGAACATTGCAAAATCTTTATGCGGATAATATGTACTCAACGGTGAACTTCAAGTGATGACCAAAGAGATACAATAAATTAAATAAATGAAGACTCGCCAAACAAAGCTGTACCTACTGCAGAAAATGATGATAAAGCTGAAAGTGAAATTTTTTATTTTATTTATTTAGTTGTTGAAGTAGATGGGGATAAACGTTTCACCAGTGTTCCACTCAGTTCCACTTTTAATCTTGCTAGGGCGGATACAAGATTAACGCTCAGTATGAACCTTCTTTTTGCAGTTCATGTTCATTCTATATTTGGGCTGAACATTATGTCAAGTCATGGAATATGTAATATAAAGTTAACCTCCGCCATACAACGAATCATAGTATGGAGTTTAAATAAACCAACTAATTTGTGGCGATAACATTATTTTTCGCCATCAATTTCATTGCCCACTTTTGCTTAAATCCATCGCAGCGCCACTGGCTAGGAACACGCGAGAAATAAATACCTATCTGCCTACACCGCGCAAGGAGACACCGCCACATATCTACCTACAGCCGATAATAACTACTAGCCGGTTAATTATTCTACCACTTACTCGAAAGGCCTCCAGTCAACGGCCGTTCATCACTACGGCAGCAGAACGTTCGAGCACTTTCTTTGCTTTGCGCGCATTCGCAACATTACCTGACGCTCTGGGAAGCTACTCTACCGGTCGGCTATATAAGCGCCGCAACTCAGCGCTAGCTCAGTCTAGTCTCAATTCATCGGTCGACTCACGCACACACCGTGCACGGTGATAACAGTTCAGTACAGTGCCGTAACGCATTTCATGCCCTCGCCGGGTTGCCGCCCGTGCAGTCAGCAACTGGAATTTAGGCATATTCAGTTTGTCACCAGGAACATCTCCATAACACCTTCGAGGCCTCCATCTCTAACCACCATCTCGCTGTCCGGCCCATCGCGCCTCAACATGAGATGTCACCCGACCAACTAACTACCAAGTCCGCACGCGCTTGCTGTTTAGGTGCAACCCGTTCTCTGGCATTCGAAACCCATCGCGTTACGCTGCCAGAGTCCATCCTCATCGCCTCTCAAGGTTCCTACCTGCGTCACGTGTGTGCTCCGACTCAAAGGACTATATAAAGAAATATGAAAAATATCAGCAACATTGGCATAAAAATTACCAATGGTGAGTATTCTATTTATAACAGAATTATATCCAGCGACAGACGTATAATTGTCACAATAATACATACTAGGGAACCTTGATCTAATGGTAGGTATATGAAAGTGAATCAACTTTAATATATCGGGGCTATCCAACTGATGATTTACAATTTTGTATAAAAATATGAGATCAAAAATTTTTCTTTTGTCACTTAACTTCGACAATTTCAATGAGTGTAATAAATTTAGTGATTCTAAAGGTATTCCAAGTCGAAAATTAATACACCTCAAAAACTTGCGTTAAACTTTTTCAATGATATTAATGTGATTATTAAAGACAGGTGACCAAATTGTAGAGTTATATTCTAGAATGCTTCTAACGAGAGATGTGAACAGAATTTTTATTGTGTGAAAATTTTTAAAATCTTTGGAAATCCTTAAAATAAAACTTAACATTTTCATAGCCCTGTTGGCTATAGAAGTTACATGAGATACAAAGCAGAGTTTCTGGTCAAAAATGATGCCTAGGTCAAGTATTTCGACTACAGAGATTAAGTTAGTCTACATTACAGAGTGCATAATTATATATTATTGGGCGTTTAATTTTGTAGAACCTCATAACTTGGCATTTGTTAATATTTAGCTAAAGTTTATTACCTGAACACCATTTGAAAAAACTATTGAGATTCTCCTGCAAGATTATGCAATCGTGCACATCATTAATGACTTTAAACTTAATTATTCCAGTTTTTTGACATTTTCGTGACTTGGGCTCCATTCGAGACTATAATCTCCTAAAATAATTTAAAACGGCCATCTTCGCGCTTGTTTCAATTAAATGAGTTCATTGCTGTTCTGCTTTCTCTATGTTTCTTTGCTGGGTTCAAGCGAGGATTCTACTGAGTAAAATATCACTCTGGACTCCGCCCTAATAGAGAACGATCATTCACTGTCTGTACTTCCCCCTTCCACACCCCATTCCTTCCACACACAACGATCTCGCACTTCCCTATCTTATAGGATAATTAATTGTATTATTATTAAAGTTAGGTAGAACATTTGATAAATTAGAACCAAAAATTGTTTTCATATTTACTGTAGATGCGAGCCTAAATTTTGTTTTCATAGTTTATTACAAAAATATATTCTTGTCGTGAGTGAGAAAAGTCAAATGAAAAATTCGCTCAATTATTGTCATGGAAATATATACGACCTCCGTAGTCCAGTGGATAAGACTCTTGACTCACAATCCGGAGGTCGCGGGTTCGAACCCGGCATGCGCAAATAAATTTTATTTGATTAATTTGTGTTATTTCACAATTGATTCATTTAAAATAATATATAGTATATTTGCGGCATGTTCCAGAGCGGAAGATACTATCAGTATCGCCCTGGTGTAAGACCACCATTCAGAATTGAAACCTTGCTTGAAAATGGCTTTAGCCGTGTTTGGTGACCAGATCTGAATAGCCAGGTACTTCCCAACCTTCCTCTGCCCCACCTGCTTCCCCTCCCCACTACCTTCAGCCTCACAACATACCCCAATTGGGGATGCCATAGTCTCACTGGATCCAGACTGGAGCAGTTGAGATTCTTGTGCGGTATTCACTGTAAAAAAAAAAAAACATATGGCCTACTTACATTTTTTTTTACATTGGCCTTCATGCAGGAGGCTCTGAGGAATATAATTCCCCTCAGGGCCTATGTTGTCTTTGTGGATGCTTAGTAGAGGGTCTATTTAGAAAATGAAGGAGTGAAAATTCTGGGAAGTAAAATGGTATGAGGGGTGGGCAATGTCTTAATAAAACTCCCTAAGAGAGGACTCGGCAAACAAATAAAACATTCTGTACGGTTATTCAAATATTGGGGCCAAATTGAAATCAATATATACTATTTGTCATGTAAATTAAATAATAACCATGAAAACAGCTGCCATCTTTGTATAACCGCTTGGACAGAATGTTCAGTATGTATTTGGATCGGTGTGCCAAGTCCTTCTCTTGGGCATTCTGTTATCGGGGATGAGTAGGAATCAGAGAGTCAGTGTTTCCAGGAGTAACGGACGTATGAATCCAACCCTCCCACTGTAGTGCCAGGCGATGTTCCGAGAGGGTCCTACTGGAGAGATCAAAATCAAAGGTCTCCCTCAACCGGTCTCTTCCGATCCGGCCTGACGTGCAGTTGGTAAACAGACGCATCCGCCGCCAAGACCCGGAAAACCTCACTCCAAGAACCCGGCAACCCTGTATACAGTACATTTTAGGATTATTGCCTTCATGTTAGGGTACTGGCAATTGAAACTCCACCTTTCCAATTTGATTCATCTTCTGGTGCAAAATAAGTATTTTAGTAGTTCCACTCGTGAGATTGCGACACTAAATTTAATACGAGAGAAGTAGTTTTTGACATATTAAAAGGCTTTTGACTTGTTTTATTGACAAGTAAGTTTATTTTTCCAACTCAGATTTTTTCCAGAAATAATTATCTACGAACTACTAATGACCCAAAAATAATCATTCGCAACGTAAAACACCAATTTTGCAAAGAAAATGTCCAATTTAGGTGTACTGATTTAGTTAGTAAAATTAATGTTATCTTAAAATATTTATTAATCGTTTTTCGTTGTTATTTTCAGTGGACATTTCATAGGATTGTAGTAAGGTACCATATTTTAAACAGAAAAATTGCATTGACCTATACAAGATATATCTATAAGTAGACTTCGTATATATTCTGATTTGACAGCTCGTGCGCCTGAGCGGAAAATCGCGCTCTGGTGGAATAAAAAGGTACTCTCAAACGGTGATCGGACAACTCAGAATCACGTAACTCCAAAACGTCCTTTGAAAAGTCTTTAAAATATGGATCAATTTTTTTTAAATAGCCCATAACCTAACCTAACGTAACCTATTTAATTTTTTTTTCATCACGTTTAATGACTTTTCAAAGATGGTTTCACTAAGTTGCATGATTCTAAACTGTCCGGCCAGCAAAAAATTGGTTAAGGCTCTGCAACCGGGCTCGAAAAGAAGAAGATGGAGAGATACAAAATTACGAATGTTAGAGGAGAGCGCTAACATTTACAGCGACAAAATCGATGCGAAAATTGCGAAAATGTTTAAGAAAACACGACTCGTTTACAATAGAGCAAAAATCTCGCGGGCATTATCTTAAACAGCATTTAAAGAAACAGTGTGAATTACATATAACTTGTAAAATAACTGAAACAAACGTGTTTATAATAATTTTTGGAGCATACTTTGCGATTTTTTTCTATCGGAGAATTTTATATAATTTGCGTTTTGGCGCAGGCAAAGTCTAGATATTATCTTCAAAAATAACATATATTTTTTTAAGAGCTTTAAAACTTACCGTGTTTAAGGGAAATATGTAATAAATCGGTAGAAATCCGGGTTGCGGGCCCTTATATGGGTAACGTTAGGTTAGCTTATGAGCTATTTAAAAAAAAAAAATTAATAAATTTTAATGACTTATCAAAGTGTTGAAATTTGATGATTCGTAGTTGACATGGAACCCTATCAAAAATGACGTGATACCGTCTGAACAAGATTGACCGGACCCGGAACACACAAACGTCATACAGACAAACGTAATGCAGTGTTCGAGTTGAAATAAAATTTTGCCACGCACAGTTCTCGTTATATTATTTAACATCGCTAGATCGTAGGACAAACATAAATACGACTTATTATTAAGACTTATTAAATAAGATTTATTTGATCATATTTATTATATAAACCTGCCTAATTTAAAGTGATTCCATACAAATTAGACTCCGGCTAAAACGTTTCTCGTAGCAATGAGTTAAGTGGGTGTCAGGATAACCAAATCTCGGAATACATCTTCATTTGAAATATATAAAAATAAACCACACGAGTTACGGCTTAGGGGGCTTTCTTTTGTTCTGGGTCCTTATCAATGGCGCGTTTGCGTTTTGGAGGAACTTTTACTTAACTTTTATTTCTTATCAAGAAGCCTGGCACCCGCTAATGTTTCACCAGAAGCAGTGGGTAGGGATGCCGCCACTCAAACAAGAAAAGCCGCACTTTACTTATCTCGTTTTTTTGTCTTCTTGAACGAACAAATGTGTGTCAATCTAATCCCATCTCTCGGGAAATAGAATGTGACGTAGACATGTTTTTTAAATTTTGGAATTGTTCTTCATGTCGACTTTTTGATGGACAGGCTTAGTACCTACGCGTAGCTTATTAATTTATGTTTACTGCGGTATTTTCACAAACTTTGAACACCGTTAAATTTTTTCAATCAGATTGATTTCAAAATAGCATAATCCGAAACAATTCCAGCTGGCTACATCGTCATTATGACAAAACGCCATTGACTAAGATGGCTGTCACCGAGGTTGCCCGTCGTTACGTCGGCGCCGCCGAATTCATGAATAAACACGGTCATTTCGTATTGGCGGTAAATCTAAAATGGCACATTTTAAAACGTTATAGAAAGTTTATTGGTCTACATAAAAATAAAATGTTATTTTTTTCTAAAATTTTTCGGGAATAAATAAAAAACGGTAAAAAAAAAAATATTGTTATTATCTACTAGCGAGTTCCCGGCATGCGTTGCTATGCCATTTAATAAAGAAATTGTTTCTCCCTGCGTGTCCTTTCATATTCGTCCCGTTCCCCTTCCGCTTCCCCTCCCTCTCCCGCATCCCCTTCCCCTCACGCGTTCCCACACTGCCTTCTCCGCTTTTCCTCTCCCCACTCCCCCCTCCCGCTTCCCCCGTCCCACAAACCACCCTTCCGAGTTCCCCTCTCCCCTCCCGCATTCCATACATTCATTCCCCGTACATTCGGTTTTCGAACAGCTCGCGAGCCACCTATTGCAATTTTTTTAAAACAAATTTCATAATGTCAGAGCTCTCCAATTTATACAGAAACCATCGCGGGCATGCACACATCACATACCCAAAGTTTCATCGCGATAGGATAAATGGTTAGACATCATATATAAGAATAACTCGTAACACATATTCATGACGGTTTAATTAATTGTACCTAATATTTTTATATAACTTGCGTGGCAACTTTCCCTTATCCCTCTCCTCCCCTTTCCCGTCCTAACCCAAATACCTATTTCGCAGTCTATTTAAGTATAGTGATAACCGAATTTATTTTATTGTTGTGTATTACGGGTTTATTACTTGTTGAATTTACATCTTTATTATTATTTTTTTTTAATTGCTGCTGAGTTCTGTTTTTATTTTTTTGTTTTTCTTAAATGTTCTAGTTAACATTCAGTTACTTTTATGTTTCTAAATACCTATCTGTGAACATTAAAAATTGGTCTGTTTTTTTGCCATCCTCTTATGTATAGTTTGTTACGAAGACTGAAAAAAAAACATAAAGTTCCTTATGCAAATAAATAAATAAGCATATTTTGATTTTTACATAGATAATATAGGATGTATCAGCCTAGTACTTTATTAAAATATAACTAGCCGTTGGAAACAATAGTTATATTATTTCAACGTCCAACGCTGTTGAAAATAATTAGCGCCAACAGTTGAAATATAATACCTACATGCGAATATTATTCAACGCAGTCAACGATTCAACTGCCTAATAAATAAAAAGGGTTAAGAGTTTGTACTTCGTGAACAACATTACTCGATATTTTAAATGGTCTTTTGGTTATGTACGTACCTACTGCACGTTTTTTTTTTATTTTCCCATCCAATAATACGGCCGATACTCAGCGCCATGGAACAAACAAATTTATCAACGACAAGCAAAAAAATAACCTATTGATAATTGTCAATGTTTTGTACCTATTGTTTTCAACGGTGTTGGAATGATTAAGGTCAAAAGGGTCAAGAGATCACACTTCGTGAACGATATTATACCCAATTACACAAGGTCTTTTGGTAATGTACATACCTACTGCACGTTTTATTTTATTTTCCCATCCAATACGGCCGATACGTAGCGCCATGGAACGATCAAATTTATCAACGACAATCAAAAAAATAACCTATTGATAATTGTCAATGTTTTGTACCTATTGTTTTCAACGGTGTTGGAATGATTAAGGTCAAAAGGGTCAAGAGATCACACTTCGGGAACGATATTATACCCAATTACACAAGGTCTTTTGGTAATGTACATACCTACTGCACGTTTTTTTTTTATTTTCCCGTCCAATACGGCCAATACGTAGCGCCAAGCAACAAGCGAATTTATCAGTGACAAGCAAAATATATCTTCAACAGGATAATATTTTCAACACCGAAACCAACGTCTTCCAACAGTTTCAACTTTCAACGTTATTATAGGATTATTATTACGTGTGTATCGCGTGGGGCATAGAGATAATAATAATTAATAATACATCAATGATTCGGGGAACCACCCGTTAAAAGGGATTTCTTAATACGATTTTGATATATTTTTTGTTAGTATCGTGTCGATCTCCTATTACAGTTGCGTCAACGTCGACGTTATTTTCAACAGCTATTTTCAACCGTTGAAAATTGCTAACGATAACGACGTTGGCGTTGGATAGAATTATCGTCAACGCCCAGTACTAGTCAGCACGTACCCAACGAATTTGAACATAATATATTTTGATTTAAAAACCCAGACGTTTATTAGATTATACTATCCGATGATACGCCCTGTACACCCTGTAAATAATGTTTCTAACAATACAGGTATTCCGAGTCTAAGAAGACGTTTTGATTTTAACCATAATTTGATAATGTGTATCGAAGTTCGAAGTCCAACCAGCAGTCACGTAAACAAATAACTATACCACTATTCATAGAAGCTAAATTGGTTCAATTAAATATTGCTTGTGTAAATTATATGGCCTTTAGACGGGTTGTTTCATAGAATTTGAACAATTCATCAAATTTCTAAGTTAAAATTCAAATTCTCTTGCAAGTTATGTTATTATTTCATCATGGACCAGTGGTTTCACTGTTCTTGTATAGTAATAGAACATGAAAAGGACTTTCAAAGAACTTTAATGTTCACTTTGATGAGTTGTTTTCATTCTGTTAAACAAACCATGCTTTTTGTCAGTTAAAATATTTGTTTTTTAAATTGAACCGAAGGGACCAATAAAATTCGCTAGGGGAAAATACCTTTTTGGTTAACACTAATCTCCTAATTTGCCAAAAACTGTATTAAATTCTAACGAAAGTGTGATATTATATAATATCACCATTCCTTCTTGTTGTCACAAAGGCAATATTATAGGCTTCCTTAATTTTTAGCAATTTTATTAATTTATTTGGTGTACGTATCTTTGAGAATCTTCATAATTTAACAAAACATTAAATCTTATTTCTTAAATATTGTTTATTAAAAATTATTAAACTTAATCGTTTAGTTAATAGAGCTGGTGGATATGATTTGATATTTTCACTGCCCAAAGCATCATCGTGAATTATTTCTGGGTTATTACACCGTGTTTCACTTCTTTTTCTTCGGACAATGTCTCGGACAGCATTCGACGCAACATGACATAATACATAATTCAAAAATACATCAATAATAAAATGATTTTGCTTTATTTAATAACTCAAATTAATAAAATACTTAGTTTTTACCACTTTTATTGTCTTAAACACTTTTGCCTTTTTAGCCGTACTCGCTACAATCACTTCTTCTAACACAGCAAACTTATTTACCAACACAAAATAAGTTTGCTGTGTCAGAAGAATTAATTAATAACGCTTCAGCGCCATACGAGTTAAAAAATAATCGAAAATCGTAAATTGTCAAAATCTGTAAAACCTAATTTAAAAAATGACACATTAACATCAATTGGTTTCGTTAAGTTTTTCCATCTCTATAGTTCAACATAGACATGCAAAATCATATATTACACACAGCGAAAATGATATCCGCTGGTGATGAGGTGGTAGTGCTGTTCAAAAGAAATGTACAAATACAAATTGTGTAAAAAAGGCACTCAGGTTTTCAAATAATAAACCACATCAAATGTTCAAATCGAAATGGTAAAATCGTTCGAAAAAATAGGAAATTTGCAGCCCTGAAAGTCGGGCAGAGCAGAACAAATAAAAAGAGAAAGCGAAGGAGAGGTTAAGGAAGGTAAAAACCCCGAGGAAGAAGAAAGAATAATCACCGACTTATCGAATGTCTGACACTGTGGTGTTACCGAGATAAGGTGTCTATCGCCCCGGGACTTTTAGAACGACCTTCGCCGTACTGCCTGCAAGTTATTCTGTTTATTATTGAATTTCAAAATAAGTTTCACTCTCTAAAATGAACTTAAACTTATTTGATTATTTAGTTCACTGTTTAAAAAAGCAATTTGCTTAAAAGATAACTAATATTGCCATCCACAGAGTAAAAACTCATAGGCATTAGGTTTGGAGCTTGACTAAACCCTGCTATCATTACTGTTAATTACTTATAATTTTATGATAAAGAAGTTAATTATATTATACAGCAGTTCTCACCCAGACAGTAATGTGTATTATTACTTACTTATTATTTTTGTTGTGTCATTAGTTTTTTAAGTCCGTTGTTTTGTGTTTACAGTAGGATTCCATCAAACTTTCTTCTTTCTAATTCGCGAACGGGCAATTCAAAAAACAAGGAATTCCTTCGGAATCTAAGAATTAAGACCTAGCCAAGGTAAAAATAAAAAAATGCAAGCCTGTTTTAAATATATATCCAAATACTAATTAACCGGAGTGATTTTTCTTCAAAGTAATCTGAAATCTCAACACTCACAAGTAAAACGAGTATATTATGATTCATTTCCATTGTGTAATTTGTGAAATATGATATATATTTTTAATAATATTGTAAATGTGTTTGCTCTAAGGCTAATTTTAATAAATTTAACACGAGATTATTATGAACACTGTTGCATTAATTGAAAAAGTTACGGAATATTGTAACAACAATGGCAAAGCATTGACAAAGTGAGGCAAAATTCGTTGAAGTTGATTTTTTGACATGAATCCTTACAATGGACTGTGCTCCTATCAGTGACATGCTGAAATTTTTCTCCAATTCGAACTTTTACCAAACATAAAGCTTTTGCTTTGAATATTAACTGGAAATATATTTGTAATTTAATTTAATTCACAATAGTTTTGTTAAAGGTAGGTACCTATTTGTGAATACGGCACAGGAGTCCCATCTGCTCCCTTTTGGAGCCAGTAGTCAGACTTTGGCATCCTCAATTATCTTGTGAGGCCAAAGGTAGTCGGGGAAACTAAAGAGATGAGGTAAAGCGTAGTGGGGAAGCATAGTGGCTATTCAGATCTGGTCACCTAACACGGCTAAAGAAATTTCAACAACTTTTCAATTCTGAAAGGTGGTTTAATATCGGTAACTGTAAGTGACATCATGATTTGAAGAATGAATTCCCTTAAAAATTAGTATTTAATTTAGCATTATTGCTTTTTCAAGAAAAACATATTTTTTCGTAGAACATTTCTTCACAGAATTCGAACAATTCACCAAATTAAAAATTTAAAAAAAAAAAAGTGAAATAACTTGCCCATAAAATGGTATAATAACATAACACCAATAAAACTTTCACAGACATTGAAAATTAGTTTTGAAATTTGATAAATTATTCAAATTCTGTGAAACAATTGGGCCTTAGTATTTTACTTCAGGTTCAGTTCCATTCTTTAAGTTTACAATTTGGAGGGCGGGTTTGGGCACTGCTGCCCCGGGAACCAACACCCCTGCCTCAGCTCAAGTGGTTCGCTGGTGACGTGGCAGAGGTGCTCAGGTTCACGGGGTGAGGTATGTACAAGTCTTGTGTTAACCATGTCTTTCCATAATATTATGTTTTTAAAAATATTATGGTAAGTATTAGTTATTTTTTCTTACCTTTCTTTTTCCAATCATGCTTTTAACGGAACTTTTATTGGAAGTAAAAAATACATTAAAAAAAAAACTTTTGATATCTCTGTCTAGACTTGAAGATGATTTTAAATATCTACTGCTCTTAAAACCTTATTTTCAATTTCGAGACGTTATCATTCATGAATTCATATTTTTTATTTAAGGATCCATTTCATTTTTGTAAGAAGCCCTTTTTAAAAATAGTAAGGCGTAGTTAAAAATCAAAACTCGGCAATAATACAGTAATGGTTAGAAAATATCTTCTTTTACGACCAAAAATATTCTCTTTATTTTATTACACTTTACTTAAGAGGACCACTAAGAGTTATTAAAAGCCATTCATGTTTGGTAGTAAAAAACACCTTGCCGTTTTTACGAGTTAAAGTATCGGCTTTCCCATTGCACCCAAACTCTGGGAAAACTAATAAAAGCCCGTTTCAGTGCATAAAATAAACTTGCTTTGACGGGAACTTATAATTTATGATAAACTTATGCGAAAAGCTCAATTTGTGTGGGCATGCTTACCGTCTAGAGTCTTGTGGGTAAGAATTAACCCTGTCATCAGGTAATTTCTTGGAGTTTGTTTATTAGGGCGTGGCTTTAGCATTCATAAGGGGGGGTTCGATGTTCGATCCTAAGATGGGGGTCGATATGCTGGCGAGGGGGGGGGGGGGGGGGGGAAGCAGAAAGGGGATTGAAAAAATTTATAACAAAGTTTTTAACATTATTTCCGAGAATTTAATTTACAAGTAGTACTGCTTTATTTTTTCCTACGCAATACTAAGACCGATGAGGGGATTTGGACCCCATGTACCTCCCTTCTATATGCCCTTTCACCTTATTATCTAGACAGTGTAGTCGGTCTCTTTAATAAGGTTCAACGGCGTTATCATGGGTGTCTAGCGATATCTCCAGGTCTATCAATATGGAACACTGTCCCAATGAATTAATCAATAATCTACAACTTTCCGTTGGCAATTTAGTATACATAGAAGATGTCGTAAGGTGACAGTGACCTTTATAAAAACTTTATTCAATTAAAATAATGTAGATTTCGTACAAATGGGTTGCATTTATGTACTTCCAATAAATCAATACCAATCTTTGAAAAACTTCAAGATTATTACCACGGACTCCGTGGTCGAGGGGTAAGACCATCGACTGGCAATCCGAAAGTAGCTGGTTCAAATTCCGACGTGCGCAGGTAAATAAGGCACGCTACTATCAGTAACCCTGGTGAAAGAACGACATTCCGAAATGAAACGTCGCGCGTCGGTTGGTTGAAATGGATTTAGCCGTGTTGTTACCAGCTGAATTGCCGGGTACTTCCCTACCTTCCGCTTCCTCATCTTCTTCCCCTTATTTAAAAAAAAAAAATTTATATGAGCTCCACACAGGAGGCCCTGAGGAAAATAATTTCCTTAAGGGCCTATGTCATCTTTGGGGATGTTGTGTGGAGGATTTTTTGGGTAAAGGAAGGAGAGTAGGGTTCTGGGAAGGAAAAGGGTTTAAGGGGTGGGTAGGAATCTGGGGTTCAGTGTGTCCTGGTCATCAGACCTAAACACACCTCATCCCATGAACCCGGGCACCCCTGCTAAATCACCAAACGTAGCGAACGACTTGGGGTGACCTATGGCAGAGGTGTTGGTTATCCAATAAAGGTTCCCGGGGCGGCGGTACCCATTCCCGCCTCCTAAATTGGAAATTCTATTTACATTCAGCTTCATAATGTACCCCAATTGGGGATGCCGTAATCTCACTGGCTTTAGTAGGTGGGGAGCAGTGAGAACTCTTACGCTATTTTCACAAATATGAATATACATCGTGTTAAGGTAAAAAAATTAAATGAAATTTTGTTTTCCGTTGACATTTTTGATGTATTTTTTAACACAGTTACTTCATTACATGGTTCAATGATTAGGAGTCCTCAAATGAAAATACTGGAGCGTTCATCCGCGAGACAAAAAAATATCGTCTGATCTGAATGAATAATTGTCAAATGACTTTGTTCATTTACCTCCAGTCTCAACACATCCTACGTAAGATAAATCTCCTTTCAAAATGAAACCTAATAATTATTACTCCTTAAAAAGAAACTGCATCAAACCAACAATAGGCCACTTGCATGAACTTCTCAACCACTTGGAAAAAATCGTGTGGATAGATTTTTTTTACTAAGATTACGAAAATGTTAGTAAAAATTTTTAGAAATGTACAGTTTTTTTTTTTTTTAAATAAATAAATCCATTATTTGGGCTCGTGACGTCACTACATGAAAATTTTCCGTTGCCGAAAATGTTCCTATTAATTTTATAAAATTCCACACTAATTTATTTTTTGTTATATGGCATCACTTTGATTTCAGGCGAATTTTTTAATTTGACATTTAACGTTCACTAGATTTATTGTTTGTTCTCTGCAAACGTATCATTTGGTTTGATTTTTTGACAGATGTTGAGAAGAGAACCCCGTACATTTTACCTTGTCCGTAAGTGTTTTAGAGGTATAATGATAATGGTGCGGATTTTAACACAATCAAATTTTATAAAAAAAATTTCAAAAAAAAAAATACAGAATGTCTTAGAATATTTGCCCAAACCAGATTTTTTTTTTAAATGTGATGCAAGTGGCCTATTGTTTTTTATCCTATATAAGGCTTCGCGCTCTATGTGAATGGTTTGAAAACAAAAATAATCATGAAAGAATCGTGTTTGGTAACTACACCGTCATATGTCATGTTATGTAGGTAATACATAATTGTGCTAACCATCCTCCTTAGGTACTTCTCTATTTAAATATGCCCCAACGATGTTCAGCATGGACTACATTCTCCAAACAGTAGTATATTGTGTTATCCGTAAAATGTGATGTACAATATTATGTAAGTACTAGCGCAGACTCGTGAAAAATTTCGGTATAAACGGATTTGTGAAGCTGAAAGAAGAAAAAAATATATGCCTCGAGGATCACCTTCCAAAAGATCATCAGAAACTTACCTTTCGAATGAACACAGTTAAAATTTAAAAAAAAAAAAAAAAAATATATATATATATATATATATATATATATATATATATATCAAAAGATATTTACATTTCGAAAAAAGATTGGTTTATCAATAAAATAATTTTTGTACCTACTTTATCGCTTGTCTGAATCATTCCCATAATAAATTCCAATTTTGAAAATCAAGGCAAATTCCAGTTCTAGAGTTCATTGAACCGGAGATATACATAGATACACTCCACTGAAATTATTATTTTTAACTAACATATAAATTGTTTCTCCCTGCATGTCTTTTCCCATTCGTCCCGTTCCCCTTCCGCCTCCTCTTCCCTTCCCATGTCCCCTTCCCCTCACGCGTTCCCGAATAGATTTATAAATAAAAATTCAATTTTGTCATGCGTAGGTACATACACCGAAAACAAATCGTGGGTAAAAATTCGTTCTTCGAAAATCGATCAATCAAATTTGGTACCTCTATCTATAATTCTTGATTCGATTCAAGTGCTTCAAATAAATCCATTAATCTAAAGATTTTAGTAAAAAAGAATTTTGATTTAACAATCATTGTTTTGCAAAATGCCATTCTCAAATTTTGACTTTTTTGAAAGTTTTGCAAGAGTTTTTGTAATGATTAAAAAACTTTTCAGGTGTATTTTTTTAATGTGGTTGCAATAATCCAGAAACCTTCGCGGGGGTTTAAAGAAATTATTTTGAAGGTTTCAAACATTTCCTATGCTTATATAGCAATACATAGACGTCTCATATACTGATATACATAGACCGAAATAAGCATATTTTGATTTTTTATATGTTAGATTTAATTCACCAAGTAATTTTTTTTTACCAAATTAGCCAAAGGATCTAATAAGAAAGCGTTTGTTTGGCAATGCATAGAGAAAGGTGAAAGGTTACAACTCTTTTCGCACAATTTTGTATTTACTGATACATCATTTTAGAACGATAAATTAGGTACTATTCTTCTCAAGGATCCTTACTTATTCACTTCTCCCACCTCTCCCGACCTTGCGGTTTTCTTATTAAAGAAGATATCGAAATTTCCTTTGAATAAATCACATTAAGCGATTCCTGGAATTTTCCAGGGATTCAATATAAATTTTATCCACTTCTCTTTGTATTCATGAGTGTCTTGAACACAATTTTATTGCCGGTACCGAAAATATGAATTCAGTCAATTGAAGACAAGTTTATTTTATTTGAAAGACTATATTCCAGGCAAAGAGCTTCAAACGAGAAAAACAAAAGACCTTTTCAAGAAATACCTACTATTATTACTGAATATTTTGTCAAGTTTTTTTCCCTTTATAAAATGCGAGAAGTGTTGATATTTATTTGCATTTACAGAGTGCTTTTATGCCGTGAAATGTTTTTTTACAGTATATTAGTGTAAAAGTAATGTTTTTTTACAGGGAAAACGACCTCTTTCGCAGAAAACAGGAGAGTTTATTTACTGCGTACGTAGGGAAGATTACTGTGCATTAGGACTAATATTGAAGATTCAATAAGTGAAACACAGTAGAAAAAATGCAACTTTTTAATTTATACTGCACCTGCTTATACTACTCCGAGCTGTGGACCAACTTCAACAAAGCATCACTAAAATAATGTAAATACATACAATACAACAACTCATTCCGAATGGTTTTTTGATTTTCCTGGTGCTGCAGTGCCACTGAGATGTTTGAAGATGGGCACGTTCCTGGATTCCGAAGACTAGTAAAAAAATAGATCACCAGCATCAGAACGCGACTAGCCACGAGCGAAAACGCTCTTGTGATGGCAGCATTTCTGATAGGGTCCCATTTACAAGCGATGGAGCCAATTATTAATGTCGTAGATTTCTAAAAGTTTTAGCTTTATTTTCAGTTTCATCTTTTATTTATGTATTATTATTTTCTTTTCTTAACTAACTAACTAACCATCACGCCGTTTCCCCGCGGGGGTAGGCAGAGAGGACGGACCGCCAAACAACTCGGTCTTGGCACACACTCTTTGCCTTTGAGTATTATCTTACAATATTTTTGATTTTACTTCGATATATTAAAACTCGTGGGATTGCACCATTCTCCCCGAGATCTGAAATAAACAAAAAAAAACAACACATAGCTGGTGAGTTCGGTGACAAGATGAAATTACACAAGAGTGTATGAAACATACTAATCACACGCGGATGGAAATACACACGAAAAAAATTACACATGGAGAGAACACACCTACTGGAAATACTTTTTATTATATTTTATCTGGTCTATCTGGTTTAACAGGTTTAAATTTAAGTTTTACGTTTGTGCTAAATAAATTTCTTCTTGAAAAATAGGAAAAAGTTAGGTTAAGTTGAGTTTTTTAATTCCACTAGATGTAATTCTCCCCGTTTGTAATAAGGTATATTTCGTAAACCTTTCGTTCAAATCTGTATTTAAAATTATACATATTACCTCCTTATGTATTGTAAGTTCCTCTCGACCTAAAATATGTGTTGAAACTCATCGGGATTGTACCAGAGAGAAATAAAAATTAAAAATAAATTAAAATTTGGATTAGAAAAGGGAAGTGCGAGGCGATAGCTTTTAAGGATCGGCCAAACTGTGGATATTTGAGGGAGATTTATAATCATACCAAATTCATATAAAAAGTGGATATAAATAACGTTTTTAAACTAATATAACGTTTGTAGGTAAGACAAATTTTAAATTATGTTTTTCGTAAAAATTTAGGAATCTGCTGCAAAGTAGCTACTACCTACTTCAGAAACTTTTTTTGTAAATAATAAAAACACGTTCTTAATAATTTTACGGGGGAAAGATTCGTGAACTTAGCCCTAACATTATCATAAAGAGTGAATTAGATTAAGTTGAGGACCGATTATAGAGCAAAAAAATATATACAAACTCTGTGGCTCGTTCTTCCTGCATCCTCACTTTCCCACAGAGATAAGAGGGGAGAATCCCCAGAGAAACAAATACTCGGAAAATAATAAACTAATTTCAACAATTTTGTAACAAAAACCGAGAATTTGTTTGATGCTAGTTTAGAGTTCTCAGTAATAAAGTGAACTTTCCGATGAGCCTTTAGAGATTACTCGTTAAAATTTCTAGTTTAGAGAGCACGCTGGTAGCACGCTAAGATAATGCTCAGAAACGTTTTCATCTCTTTTGATTGGGTTATAATACTACGGATATCCCTATTTAAATATGTCTCTTTTTATGTTACACTATTTATTTTGCGCTATCAGGAATCAGTGGTAGGAATCTATAATAAAATACAAGCAGAATTGAATTTGACAAGAAAAAAATATGAAGTAGGCACTTACCCATTTTTATTACTATTATTGAGTTGACAACTTTTTAGGTTTTTTTTTTCAAAAGAAGCAAACACATTGTGACTTGACATTTTAAATAAATAAAAAGAAAATACTTTGGTTTTACGTCACTTTATTTTTATTTTTTTCCGTCTACCGGTTTCGGTACCTCCGTACCAGGTACCGAAACCGGTAGACGGAAAAAAATAACAATAAAATGACGTAAAACCAAAGTATTTCCTTTTTATTTATTTAAAACATAGGTACTTTTAAATGTTAAAATTGTATTGAAATGATTATATTAAAAATCTTTTTCTGACGCCAAAACGCCGTATGAATTTATGTTATTCAGATATTTCGCAATTCTAATTATTTATTTTAAATTTATTATGTTTAAACACCCTAAGGGGCTTTCACAGTAATATATATTTTACATGATTTATTAGGTGCATTATACAGTCACGGCAAGAGTTTAAAATATATATGTAACTGTAAAATATATATTTAAAATATGTATATAATGGTTATGTTATGATTTTCCAGTAAATCCATAGATTTACCAACTTTTAATCTGGGTAAATCCTAAGATTTAGTAAAACCTAAGATTTACCAACTTACGGTGTTTTAAAGTGATATATACATATAACAAAAAACTTTTTTTTAAGTCAACATAATGGTAGATATATAATATTTTATAAAAAAAACTAGAGAAAACAAAAAATAAAAAAAGAAACCAACAAAATTTTAATTTAAATTGCACGTGGCATAAACGTAATACAAAAAAAATATATAAGTTCATGATGCATAATTTATTTACAAACGAACAATGAGAATTGCGAAAGCAAGAAAGCAGCTTCGCGGTCATTGGTCAAATGTACATTTGTACATATTTATGGCTTCGTATCAGTGATCGATGAACCGGTGGATGCAATTTTTAGCCATAAGTTCGGGTATTTCTTAAATATTGGCAAGCCTGTGTTAAATATTTCGATATTTGAGGTGAATTTGTTTCCAAGTGTGTGAAAGCGAGGAATAGGGTTTGCATGTGGTAGATGGTAGATGGTCCCGGAATTATTGTTGCTGAATAATACATTTGCCTAGTTACTCGATCAGGGTACCATGAAGTCGATGAGATTTACATTAATCTAATTCGGAGTGAATAATTTTAAACAAAAAAGTTAATTCGTTTATTTTTGTTCCATTTTAAGTGTATTTATTAAGAATCCAGAGCTTAAATGTTGAGCAGGTATAACTAGTGTGAAGTTAATAAATCGTAAAAAATTGTGCTGCATACGTTCAATATTTCTTATATGAATTTGATGGTACGTGGACCACACTATTGAATTGTATTCTAACAAGCTACATACTGCGACAAATATACTTTTTTTCTAACTTCCAACGGATCGAAGGCTTTGATAGTTTCAATTAAAAAATCCCAGTGTCTTGTCAGTGACTTTGTAAGTTATTTTTTTACAAAATTTAACTGCGTGTCAAACATAAGATCCCTTTCATTGATTTCTAAGATTTTGGTTTCTATTGTTATTTGAATGATGGCGGGGTTTCGGTTCGCCAATATGTTTAGTGTCTTACGTTTATAGATATTAAGGAATAAATTTTTAGTGATACACCAATTGTGTAATTTGTTTATGTTGGACTGTAAGAAGAGGCAGTCGTTTACATTGGATACATTTTTGTATAAATTGATGTCATCGGCCAAAAAGCAGAACTTCTACTTCGTCGAAACAACTTATGATGTCATTTATGAATATAAGGAATAGAAAGGGGCCGAGATGACTCCCTTGTGATAGATATTTGCATATAATAACTTAGATTTGTAATATTTAATTTTGATAAATAAGATTCTGTTAGACGAGTAACTCGAGAACCAATCCAACTACTTGCCTGTCAGTCCTAATGCATATAGTTTACTAAGTAATATCTTATGGAATATATCATTGAAGAAGAAGATAACAATAATAATCTAAACGAAAATATGACAGAGAACAAGACACACAACACAGAAAAAAGTCAATTGTCGCAACTGGGACTCGAACTCAGACCTCTCGTCTAATCTAGGCTCTTTTGTAGAGCGCTCTTGTGGCGACTTTTCGCGAAAGCAGCGCTATATAAGTTGTCCAAATTTTGTATTATTATTAAGTACCGGTGTCACGGTTTGGGGGGAAAAATAAATGGTCACGTTACGTGTGTACTATATTTACGGCGTGTTGCAGAACGAAAGATACTTTCATTATCGCCCTTGTGAAAGACTAGCATTCACAATCAAAACGTTACTTTAAGTGGCTTTAGCCGTATTCGGTAACATGATCTTAATAATCAGGTATTTCTCTAACTTTTTCTTTCCCAATTCCTACCATTCCCCACTACCTTCATCCTCCCAAGATACCCCAAATATAGTGATGCCATTGTCCCACTTCTCCAACTGCTACGCAAGCCACTGTTCCACAACTCCTCGTTGGGAGCAGTTGGGGATCTTGTGCGTTATTAAAAACAGGTAAGGTTAATTTCAGCAGATAAAATTTTGGATAGTATCGAAAATATATACTTTGATATATATACTTTGATAAATATATACTTTTATAATATACTTTGAAACTAACCAAATAAAAACAAATAAGAAAAAAGAAGAAAAAATATTTAAAAATATTATCCACTTACTTTCAAGTTCCCAGTATTTCGCTTCTCAGTCCGCTTCGAGGCCCAAACTTGATAAAACTTTATAAACCCTTCTTTGGGGCGGAAACACTGAAAATAAGCGGTTTAATATTGCAAACACCAACCCTGTCTAAGTTCAGGATGCAAGATCCTCGCCAATACTTATGCAATTGTGCTTTCCTTCCTGTGATACGGATTGTCAACCATATAATCAATCATTCCTATGCTAATTATATGTTGATAAATGTTATATATTCAGCATTTTAGATATTATATATTATTTTGACGGCCTCCGTGGTTGAGGAGTAAGGTTCTCGACTAGAAAAACTCAATGTCGCGGGTCCGAATCCAGCACTCCAAATTTACTTACGTGCACATACATTTTATTTGATTGATTTGTGATATGTCAAATTAATAATTTAAAATAATATATAGCATATTTGTGGCACTTTACTATTAGTTTCGCCCTAGTCACCCATTCAGAATTGAAGCATTGCTTGAAATGACTTCATCCTTCATGGTTCATGGGGTGAGGTTTGTATAGGTATTGATGGCGGATGAACAGGACACACTGAACCCCAGATTCCTACCCACCCCTTAAACCCCTTTCCTTCCCAGAACTCTCCTCTCCTTCCTTTCCCCCAAAAAACCCTCCACACAGCATCCCCAAAGATGACATAGGCCCTGAGGGAAATTATTTTCCTCAGGGCCTCCTGTGTGGAGCTCATGTAAAAAAAAATTCCTTGTTTTTTTTTTTTTTTTACATTAACCCCACACAGGAGGCCCTGAGGAAAATAACTTCCCTCAGGGTCTATGTCATCTTTGAAGATGCTGTGTGGAGGGTCTTTTTGAGGAAAGGAAGGAGGGAACACGGGTCTTGAAGAGACCCATGTTGTAGGAGGGAGGAAACACAGAGGCCGGCATATGTTTGGTGACCATATCTCAATATCCAGGTACTTTCCACCTTACCCAACCTCCTTCCCCTGCCCTCTACCTGCAGCCACACAACAAACCCCAATTGGGGATGCCACAGTCTACCTGGCCCCAGACGGGATCAGTTGAGACTATTGTATGGTATACAACAAACGGTGCCGGCACAAAAAACATCGACGAAAAACTTAGACAAAAAACTTCGACAAAAACTTTTGTTTAAGTATAAAGTTTTGATTAAAACTATCATTTAAATTCTGTAATCGATTAAATATTCGTTGGAATTATGTAATGCCATATTTAAAAAAGGGTAGTTACCCCGAAACAAAATTTGGTTTATTTTTGATTACGTCTTTCATTGGTTTTTGTTTTAGGTATATAATGTGAATACCACAAAAAAACTGCGAAAAAAATTAGACAAAAACGTCGAAAAAAAACTTCGATTAAAACGTGGATTAAACGTGGACAAAAGTTATTGATACCTTCACAAAATGATACAGGTTTAGGGAAATATTTTTCAAATACCTCGGCAAACACTTTGGCATATGTATGTATACGTCGGCAAATACTTTGTCAAATATTTTGGCGATTACTTGAACTTCTCCACTGCCATACATTGGAGTTGATATTAAAAAATCGATACGAAGTGTTAACCGCAACCCTCCATTTTCACACTTTGTTTTCGTAAACACGCTTTATTTTTAAAAGTTTATACAGACTTATGTATTTTTAAATATCGTCTTAAAGAAAAAAAATCCCACGAGATTCTTTTATTTTATAAAAATTGAATTTCCAGCACTGTCCATATTATCAGTGGCAATAGAGTAACAGTACATTAAAAATTATTACGCCTTCTCTATTAGAAATTTTTGTCGAAGTTACTTGTCGAAATATTTGCCATGTTATTTGTCAAAATATTTGCCAAAATATTTGCCAAAGTATTTATCGAGATTTTTGCCAATGTGTATGCTGAAGTATTTGCCTAATATTTGCCAAAACCTGGTTGTTTGTTCACGTCATTTGTCCACGTTTAATCTACGTTGTAATAGAAGTTTTTTGTCCAAATTTTTTAATGATGTTTTTGCTAAAGTATTTACCAAAATATTTGTCGAAGTATTTGCGGAAGCATATGCCATACAACGTGATACTGCATTGAAAGGTACTTACATATTTTTATATTACGTTATATTGTAGAGAATATACAGGATCATACTTTCCTGGCTGTAAGCAAGTTTTGCAGAGGATATATTAGTAAGACATGTTATCGGAGATGCTGTTTCATCCTGGTATTTATTTTGACAAGTTATGTTCTTTGAAGTCCGATTTTAGGAAAGCAAAAGCAAAACATATAATGGGCGGTATATAAAGTACTAAGCATTAGATGGCTTTTTAAGACCGAGTAACAGTTCCATCCTCTAACCTTTAAGGTTATGGCTGGGCGGAAATAGCGTACCGGTTTTACATGTTTTATGAATTCTTTACCATAAAAAGCAATTTAAAGTGTCCTCGGCGTAATCAGAACTTACAATACTTATGTAAATATCGGTCCCCTTAATATGGTGAGTGCCACCGCTAAAATAATATTTTAATGTGTTCGGTAGTGCTGAGAGATTCCCATTCCACCCAAGATATGCAGATAGTATTCTTCAGACAATGTTATTCCGAAGGGGTGGAGACGAATAAATCTTGCACCCCTATTCGCGGTATAAGCCTTCTCTGCCTCTTATTCTAATTTGCCATAACAAAGAATCGTGAGTCACTACTGTGTGCTTTCCCTACTAGCTAAACCTCACTGTATCAGCAAAATTGTATTCCTGAGGAAATATACAATGTGAATAATGCAAACTAACGAAATGTCATTTTCTTTTACTATCGCACCATCTTTATGCATACAAATAAATTGGTTGACATTCCTACATTGTACCGAATATATTTCATTTAAGCGAAGTCCGTTGTAGCTGTTTTACACTATTGGTGAAACGTACATTGCTATTTACAAAGTTGAATTTCTCTGCAATTGGCTGAACGCTACCACGTGCAAAATTTTCGCACTATTGGAAAGTAATTGAACAAACCAATCATTCTATTTTGAAGAAGTCTTTGTTCTAGAAAAATTCTCGCTTGTAAAAGTTAAAACAATTCAGTTACTGGTTGACACAAATTTTATTTATTTGCTGGTAATTGAGGGTTTGGAATGCAAATGACTTTACTTACACTGATTGAATTATTTAATTTTAAACCATTGAGATATTGAGAATTTCCATGAAACCATCGAAATACCAAACCGATTTTTATAGGATGAGTACTCAGTAGTCGAATTCTCCCAGAGAAATTCCCGAATTCATATTCCGGTCAAAGCTATAACTTTTGTGATCGCGTGTGATTTTCCATCGTGTTCGTTTTCTCAAATTGATGTTATTATCAATTATCTGAACTATGCCTTCTGACTGCCCTCGTGAACGAGCCGGGTAAGGCTCTCGACTAGCTATCCGGAGATCGCGCGTTTAACTCCTGGCGAGCGCAAGTAATTTTTTTTATTTTTTTTATTTTATGAGAAAAACCTCAAATTGTAATATTTAATGAAATGAAGACAAAATTAGCGAAACTCAATCGAAAATCTGAAAACAGAAAAATCGAGTCCCAGAGATGCAAATACCCTTTTCTGATTTTTCTGTATCCAGAATTTTTATTGAGTTTCACCAATATTGTCTTCATGTAATTAAATTTTATTTGTTTGATTTGTGTTACTTCACAATTTAATCATTTAATCGTAATATATGCTTTATTTGCGGCATGCGGCAAATATCCTCAGTATCGCCCTGGTGTAACACCATTATTCAGAATTGAAATCTTGCTTGAAATGGCTTTAGCCGTGTTTGGTGACCAGATCTGAATAGCCAGATACTTACCCACCTTTGTCTCCTCAATTTCCTTCCCTTCCCCACTACCTTCTGCTTCATAACATACCCCAACTGGGGATGCCATATTCTCACTACCTCAAGGCGGTTGGGCGCAGTTGGGATTCTTGCGCTGTATTAAGATTTAAAAAAAGTATATAAATCCTAACAGTAAACATTTAGGAAAAAATCGTGAATTTGAAAAACTCTTACAGATGAGGCACTAAGTCCCCCCCCCCCTTCCCCTACCTCCCCCTCCCCGCCCAAATATTTATTGTTTTTTAATCAAATAGAAAAGATATTTACTTGCCAACAAAAATGATTTTCATACGCATGTTCATAGTAACAAGTCAATACGAAATCCTTGTAGTACTAGATATTGCCGCATAGCACCCTCTCGAACACATTCATTTGCAGCATTTGAAGCATTTGTACACTTTTGGAAGAGATGCCAAGTTTTCAGGCGCAGCCATGTCTACCGCTCTCGGCGCTCGCCTTTTTGCAAATATACTCGTATATCTCTTAGCCGACATAAAATAAACATTAAAGATACTCGTAAATTTTTGTACATGAGAGCTCTCGTATTTGTCCCATCCTAAGGCGAGCAATATTTATGCGCATCCAGGAATTTTCACACTCGGCGTTCACGGTTCGATGTTCTGAGAAATGCAACGAATTCATATCCGCTAGTATTTTCTTTCTCCACTTTCACACTCTGCCGCTCTTTCTGTGATGTTTATTTCAATAGCCTTTGACTCTGCTCTTCTTTGTTGCAAGAATAAAACTAGTACACTAGGTTACCTGGGTTTACTGGGACTCATACAACTTATATTATGTTGTCTGTTGAATGGAACATTGATGCTTCATTTTGTCACATTTGGATGTGTGATGTTTGCGTTATTTACTATCAAACACTTTTTATTATGTAGGGGTACTTCTTAATAATTAAAAGGTCCTTGGTATAAACTGTTTTATTATGAGTTTACGTATCTACAATAATTATAATACCGGTCCCACGACCTGTCTATACTGGCTGCTAATTGAATCGAATCGGTAGGCTGAAGCGAAAGGCGAAGGCCCGCTCTCCCGGACATCCCTGCTGGCATCTGTCGGCAACTAATGGAAGATTTTTTCCATGCTGGCATCTGTCGGCATCCGATAGAAGCTCTTTCAATAAATTGCAAGATGCATACTTGATTTTACGTGATCAATAATATTTGACTTTTACCTGAGTTTAGTACGTAGGTATTTTAGGTCTTTTAGTGTATGGTATATACGTAGTACACACACACCGCGCTCGTTCGGTGATGCTCGGGTGTTCCGAAGTTTCCCGAACGAAGCAGCGTAATGAACGGATCAGCTGGTCGGCTAACCGCGGGCAGACCTAATTAGAGAGCTCTGGTAAATAGTCGCTACAATTCAATATTAATTCTAACATAAAATAATTGTTATTCAGAAAAGGGCGTTTCACTTTTATTGGAGGTTTGATAATAACATTGACCTCAACACCTCTAATTACGTAGCCCGGGATAACATTCTTCAGCTAGGGTGTACCTAAGCCTTCGGCTAGCATGGCGAAATTATTCATTATTTGTTATGAGTTATTGTCGTCAAATTAAAACTCCAATAACGGATTTTTCAATTTTGAATTTTACATTGTTTACGGATGAATAAAAACCTTGTAGAACTTCACAGAATTGTGCACTTTGACAATCTAACGAAATTCAGATATAATACTAAAAATTTAATGTTTAAAAACCCATTCATGTCTGATTTCATCTAAAAGGAATCGAAATGGAAATCCAGTCCCCTTAAACGAAAGCAGTCTTCCGAACAGGCCACCCATTGATATGCTTGGTTTAACTCGTGATCAGCTCAGGTACGGGGGCTCCATCGCAATCGAAGTTAAGTTAGCCTCTCAGAAGCTGGGCGTACTGTACAGGCCCCGCAGATACTTCAATAGTACATAAATGCTAACCCTGTACAAATCGCAAGTCCGCCCCATCGTTGAAGTTGGCAGCCACCTCCAGTATGGAGCCCCAAAATACCTGAAAAAACAATCGACTCTGTGCAGAAATGAGCGGTCCGTTTTATAAATTTTCCTGTCTTAACAAACGGATTGCATTCTTAAGAGTGGGAATGCTGTCCTTGTTCTACCGGTATTTTATTGAAAGAGGCACCGAGAAACTAGCGTCACTGATTCCTTCCGCATCGATGCACAGTCGGGAAACACGCCAAACATGCGCCCACATAGTTTCTCCAATGGCGACAGACCCTAGATCAATTGGCCCCTAACTGATTTACAATTGGTTTTGGGATTGACCTTTTTATTATAATCTATCTATCTATCGATCTGTCTTCTATCTATCTATCTATTTATCTATCTATCTTTCTATCTATCTATCTATCCATCTATCTACCTATCTTCTATCTTCTATATTTATAAATAAAAATAAACCGCCGAAATAAATAAATAAATGAAATAATAAATAAATGGTATTTATTCCAGAATGTGGGGAGGTGGGTACAATCCTATATAGAGTGTAAGTACATACATAAAACACAAAGATGGAGGGAGGGACCCGGAGTGGGGAGGGAACTCGGGAGAGGGGTTCGCGGGACGGGGGAAGGGGGGGAGTGGAGGGGGGAGAGGAAAGGTGTAGGAATCGGAGAAGGAAAGCGAGAGGGGAAGGGACGCGGGAGAGGAAGGTGAGGAGGAAGGGGAACGGAACGAATTGGAAAGGACACGCAGGGAGAAATAATTTATTTATTAAATGACATAGCAACGCATGCCAGGAACCAGCTAGTAAGATTATAAATATGTTATATCAAAATCTCCCCACTTCGAAACATGATTTGGATAATTTTTTTTTCATGTGTAATAAAACGCTAAAAATATTACAACATTTTCCGAGTCAAATGTTTTTCCAAAAAAATTATTTAGTTTTACGGTACAAAATTAATTAAAGTCTTTCCATTTTATGGTACCTACTGTTTGATATAAAATGAAACCAACCAACAACGACCATCATCCCTTAATGAGTTTGATGGCACCAAATGAACAAAGTCATTATCACCCTAAAGCGGTTCACAAACCCACACAAGTGTACGATGGTCGCTGTGTGCACCGATAATTACCCCGAGACTTCCCTCGTCATTATCCAGTCAGACATATCCTTCAACAATAACAAACTGTCATTACTGGAAAATGCTTACACCCAGCACGCTGCAGGAGAATGCTGCTTCTCCAGAAATACAGGTTGCTTCGATTAATATTCATTTGGATTTTCATCTTAGCTGCAATAATTGGGAGGTGGTTAAATTCAACAAGGCACAAATACATTAAGACAGGATGATTAAAATTTGATTTATCTTTTAATATTTTGCCTTTATGGCACTGTGAAAAATAATTTGATTCAACATATCGCTTTTGTGTCATTAAAAAAACATGTTAATATACCCAACCTAGCCTTACTAAACTATTAAAATTTTAATTATTATTTTTTAATCGATAAACTAATGCCTAAGACGAGATTTTTTATGCATAGCACAAAGGGTAACAATTATCATAAGTAATAATTATTAGCCTAAAACACTCATCTACATTGAAAAAATCTTCCGAGAAAAGATACATGCCGCCGATGGGACTCGAACCCGCGTCCTTCTGATATCCGGTCAGCTGCTCTTTAACCACTGAGCTACGTCGGCTTATTTCCTACCCGCCCCGAATAATTCAATGTATACTAGTGTTTCATTTCATCTCTAATTTTAATGAGTGGTCTTCCAAGCTGAAATAGTTATGTTAAATTATAAATTTGAGAACGTAAAAAAAATCGGGATGCCAATGGGTACTCTGTGTACAAGAATAATTATTTTTGCAAGAAAATTTAAATTTTATGATTTGTTTTTAATGTGGACCATTTTTCAAACTAATTAATTTAAGTAATTGGAGGTAAAACTTTGGTATATCAAGTATATTATTATTGCACCTTGCCGGAACACCACGTTCAACAAACACGCTATTTAGAAATGTGTTCATAAAGTTTCATTGTTTGATGTTTTTGAAGAATTAAAATCCTCCCTAATTAATTTAACGTTAATAATGTAAAAATTTCACTCGAAAATGGTTTCATGAATACAATGCTAATTAACGCCTTTTAAACAAATAATAAGTAATGAACTGAAAAATAGTTCAAGCCTTCTCATGTTCGTATTATGTCTTACTGAAACGTTTTAGACTCCTTCACCATCATATTATTTTTGGCCTCAGAATGCTCTTTGCCGCTTTCCTATTCTATTACGCCTACATTAGACAAATACTGGTTTGTAATTCAGTCATACATATATAGTGTAACCCCATGTACGCCTCAGAGATATCACTTCTATTTATGGACATACTTCCTTCCTCTGCCAATTCCATGCCATACAAAATACGTCATTAAACTTCGAGGCTCCGATATAAGTGTTCAAAAAGAAGAAAAAGGTTTCTGAAGACGGTTGGAAGGGAAGATATGTAAATACGAAAGATAGAAGCAGTGCGCTAATATGTATAAGCGTAATTTATAAGCGAACATATTTTAAAACACTGTATATTTTTTCACACATGTAACGTGAAATAAAAGAACCAGATCGATTTTTCAAATAATTTTCGGAGCACACTTATCGATCAAATTAATTAGAAACTGGGCGTAAAGGGTTCAATGGAAGTATTTTGTGAGTCAGTAAAAATCAATTATAATCAGTTTGCCCACTTCCATCCTTATATCAACACCCATATTAGATTTTAAATTACCGGTAAACGTATATATTATGTTTAGTCAAACTCGTCAACTTTCTCTAAGTATTCTTGATTCATATCTAAATTTAATTATTATTACTGCAAAGCGTTTTCATTATTTCTTTCAAATACCATAACTTGCTTTCTCACGTTCATCATTAAGTCTGATATACCCAAAGATTTAATTAATGTCTGTATTGTTATTTAGTTACGATCTGCGAGTGCTCCCAAAGCAAAGCATTCTCGCTTATGGGTGCTTATCATGATCTGCGAATATCAAATGGATTCACTAATGGCGCGCTTAATTCCCTCAGAAGTCTTGCAATAGAATTAAGCGATATAAGCACCGAACTTCGCGCTACAAGTAGCTTAAGAACGAGCACAAGTTAGTATAAGCATCAGTAGCTAGAGTAGGTGTAGCTAAACTATCGTTAGGCGGGCGTTTTACCTCTAACTGCTAATGATCCCTCGACAGCAAACTTCGTGTAACGGACAGAAGATGGGTACAACACGAAGGTACTGGGATGCTTGACAGTGATGGGGATGTATATATGGGATGTGCCACTCAATGTTTAAATCTACAATGCTTGAAAACATCACCTTAGCAACATTCTACGGCACATTTTGGACTATTTTGAGTTGAGTACGCAACGCTTCTGTAGGTCCCTTTAAAGTAAAATCAGGCAGAGATGGTATCCACGTCATCATGGAGCATTCGAAAGGAACGCACGTTGTAACTTTCTTCTTATAATATTGATAGGTAAAAATCAATATTCTTCTATAATTGACGGGACCTTTACAATAAAATATATTTATATTAAAAACTTAGTTACATTAATTCGATGATTGAGGTATATACTATTTTATTTGCATGCTTACATTCATAAATTTATGGGATCGAAATGAAACGCGAGTTACAATAATTCGATTTATTTACAATCACATATGATTCACTCAAAAATGTTTATCTGAATAATAATAAAACTTGGATTATTTATATAGCACCGTTTTTGTGAAAAATCACCTCAAGGGCGCTGTACAAACTTATAATACATTTCTAAAATCTGAAAAAACTACAAGCTAGACAAACAATTAAAAACAACTTAGGGCTAAAAATTGCATACACCGGTTCATTGATCACCGATACGAAAATATATGTACAATATTTTGACCAATGAACGTAATGCTGCCTAAAAAATAATGAAAACAGGACCATACTTACCTGGGGGTCGCTTGAAATTAACACTGTATATTGTTCATTTAAAAAAATTTAGAAAGAGTTCGCACGCCGAGGACATAATTGTGAACACGTATTATTTAATCCTGAAAAATATTTTAATATTAATATGTAATGTATTCTTTGATGAGTGTATTTTGGAAAGTAAAAGCAACATTTAATGGTAGGTGGTGCACTGGTACCTATAAGGATTTGATCTTCCTAAATGTGATTCGTCAAGAGACAGATTGATGCATAAGGACTCGAGTAATTTTTTATTCAGTAAGAAAAGTGTGATTAAGACATATCATAGGCAAAACAAGTATGATACTCTCGGATAGGTACATTTAAATTAACTGAAGAAAAAGTTATATATCGATCATCCACTTGATTATTCAGACATCTCCGAAAAATCGAAATTTAAGTTGAGTATGCAGTTATATGTAAATGTGTATTTTCCGTCAGGTATAAGATTAACATTTTTTATAAACACCACAATTATAATTATAAAAACAAATCAACCATAATGCATAAACACTAAACAAATTTTTTTGGATTTCTGGGTCACTAGTAGCATATTTCAAAATATTATTCTAATGTACCGGACTATTTCGCCTCCCGGTGTTATTTTATAGCATGCTTAATATGTAAAACTTAGACACGTGTAAGTAATATTTGATTTATGGTGAGCATTCAAACATTGCTTTACTCATTGTCTCAATACTTAGTATTTGGAGATGTCGGTCTAATCAGCTTGAAGATCGAAATAAAAAATAAATAAATACCGAAATAAAATAAATGTCGTTATAAAATTTTATCGAAATGAAATCTTATTATAGCACCTTACCTTTTTGTTAGATGAAATTTGGATTTTAAGTGTTGGAAATCAAAAAATATGTCGTCCCTGACAGGAACTTTTATACTTTATAACGAAAATATTATAATGTTTTACGATAAAATTATTAAAAAATAAGCATATAATGAATGTTAAATGTCTACCATTCACACGTTCACATTATTCAATAATTACCGGCAAACTTTCATTGCACTTATCATTAAAAAAAATTACTTCACAAGGGTCCCAGCAGCTCCTGTCTGGAACCAGTGAGACTATGGCATCCCCAATTGAGGTAGTTGTGACGCTGAAGGTAATGGGGAGGGGAAGGAGATGGAGAAGATTAAGGTGGGGAAATACCTGGCTATTTAGATCTGGTCACCAAACACGGCTAAAGCCATTTCAAGCAACGTTTCAATGCTGAAAGGTGGTCTTACACCAGAGCGATATTGAGCCTATCTTATATTCTAGATCGTGCCACAAGTATACTATAAATCAATTAATCAAATTAAATAATTTGCGCACGCCGGGATTCGATACCGCGATCATCGGATTGTGAGTCTTACCGAGAGTCACCACCTTACCCCTCGACAACGGAGGCCGTCCTTCCATAAGGAGGCAATGTTTCTGTTCTTCAAATGGTCTAATACCACGTCAACTCTGAGAATATCTTCTGCTCTGAAAATAATCGCTATACATAATATTATTAAGTCGCAGTGAATTAGGAAAGTGTTTTAAGTAATTCATAAAAAATAGTGAGAGGTCCGAACGTCTGAATATAATATTTCGCTTATCTAGTAAATTATACCTAGACGCACTCACATTGTCTACCAGAGGTAAGAAAACAAAAGCTTTTCTAACTTTCCACAACATATTTCCATTTGTGATTGACGTCCTTTCGGTTTGCCCGGGTGGCCAGTGACCACCCAGCCCGCAGGGTGATCTCTACGCCACTGTCTGACATAAATCATGTTTTATGCATTCGAATATTTCAGTAGACATAAATATTCTACTTATTTCTGATTCAAGATACAAAAGTTTTTGAGTAATGGATTCTCTGATGGGAAAGCAACGCCGTCAAATTAATCAAAATCCATGAAATGAATAATTGCGGTTTTCGGTTGCCAATGTTAATTTCTACCATCATAAATATTTTTACCATTAGGTTTCTCTTCTAATATTCATAAAGGCAGACTCTTGTAAAAACTACTTAGTTCTCAATTATTTTATTTTAATTTTAAAGGGGCTTAAAAACCTTATTATAATATTTTATCTCAGAAGAAGAAAATATCAAAAACTCTCAATGAAAATATGAAACAAAGAAGGACACAGAAAATAGAAAGGTAACTGTCGCAACTGGGACTCGAACCCAAATCCTCTTGTCTTACCGGGAGTGACGACTCTTTCAATAATTGAGCTGTATTATTATGTACGTAAAAGGCCTTTCGGGCGTACAATATTATAAATACTTAAATGTTATCGTAACTAAATTAACCGACTTTATTTGCACCGCCAGTTTCAATTAAAAGTATTAATATGTTATGAAGCCACGGGTTTTTCATCAGAATACTAAAATTATACAAAAAAGTTTCGCGCTTTCATTTAAACAAAGTTGGATACTTTAATTTAATTTTAAATGACGCCACAAATTAATTATGCAATAAGGCACTTCATTGAAAAAAATCCGGCTTAAACTAACTTTAACCATTGATTCCTGACATTATTTGGAATAAAAATGAAATTAAGGTCTCTGGTGACTTTGTCGACGACTTTTTTTTTAAATTTTTTTTTTCAAATTTTTTTTTTCAAAATACAAAAAAAAAACCTTTTTTTTATAAGAACAACTCTCTTTTTATAACTTTTAAATATCGAGTTCACATGCGGTAGCAACGGAACTCTACCAAAACAATTTCCACCTTGAAAAGACAGGTCATAATCAAAGCGGCCAATGAGCGCACACCTAGCGTCATTTCAGTGTCATTGAGGGCAGTTTGATGCTTCGCAGGTGCTGTAATACGTCATTTCCGTTTCATCCGAATTCCAAATCACAACAAGAAGTTTCACTTCAAAAACATCAAAAATTCCACCGGAGACCAAAATTTCATTTACATTTTTTACTCCAAATAATGTCAGGAATCACTGGTTAAATTAAGTCAAGTGGAGAAGTTGAGTATTATGATGATTATTACACCCTGGACAAGTTGTTTATATTTAGAATCAGCGTTGAGAAGTAGATAATTATAAAAAAGATCGTCACGATCGGCGTACTTTAAATACTAGCATATTATTTAGTCATAATACGATGCATTTTTCAGTGAAACCGGTTTTGTTAACACTAATAATTATCAGATTCGGTCACGTATTTTTGCACATTGGTGGGATACAATAACAGTGATGATAAAATGCTGACATTGTATTTGGTGTTGTTATTTAATATTAAAATTGGTTAAACATAAAAAAAACGTATCGACCCTCAGTGTCGCCGTACAAGAATCTTTTGATTTAAAAGTGAGCTTTTTGAGACTGGTGACGTCACACGGATAACCGCAGATTTGATGCGATTTCGGATGACCCGAAAAATTAAAATTGGAAATTATTTTAACTATTAAAACTAACTATGGCAATAAAAAAAACTTGTTTTTAAGTATGAATTTCATTATTGATAAAAATAAACTGAAAAGGGGAATGGGGTTCCTTGTTATTAAAGGAATATTATCTTCTTAAATAAACAGGTCACACGATTCCAACTACTTGTAACTTATAACGATGGATTGAGATTCCTTGATGATGATCTCAGTACAGGGTGTAGTTACAATAAATAAGTCATGGGTAGACTAGTTACGTTTATTCTGAGATTGTACAGTGGTTCTTCTTAGGAAGTCTATATAGGTAAAGAGAACGAATGGACAATGGACAACAATCACATCCTTTTATACATTACTCATGCTGTCTCACTCATACACGCATGTCTCTTTCATACCGCAAGACATACGTTAGCCACATCAATATGATGACCGTGGCCGGTTATCTCACTTAACAACACACTATTTCCCTGCAGGAATAGCTATTCAGTACTGAACGCCTGACATATCTGTCTTTGCGCACATTTTTTGCTTCGTCCATATTCATACATTCTCCCATGTGTTCACTTCTACCATAACGAATCTTGAGATAATTAGACTCATGTAATAGAGGTAATTATGATCTTTCGTGTGACTTCGCCGACTTTCTCCATCTGCATTAAATTCTCCCTCGATATTCCTATCTACTCTTGCCCCCTTACTAACAAACACAGTACTTGATATGAACTGTTCTATTAACAATTTTTTACAAGGATAAACAACCATTTATCTTACATTAATGCTTATTTATCAGTTGTGTAAAATTTACAATACGTTCATTAGTAAAGCCATAGATATCCAAACCACGTAAATGTCCTTTTCGCAATCTTTTTCATAACGACTCTCAAACTGTCAACTTACACTTTCATCGGACTCCGAGTAATAAATCAATTAGAACATTTTGAAACAGATTATTTTATACGTTTAAAATATATTTAGTGCCCTTTTTCACGAATTGAAGCTTTATTTATAAAAGACCTGTAAATTAATATCATCACTAAATTACTCGGTGAAAATGTGAAAAAAATGCGTAAAAATAACATCAAACATTGCGATTGCCTGAAAGCTTTGAAAATTATTTCTCAGAATATTATGCTTTTATAAAACGAAATAAAGGTTGAAGATAGGTACCTAATTTTATCACGCGTAGCTAAATCTGTTCTGAAAATTCTACAATCTCAATATTATTAAAAAAAAATATTAAAAATAAGGTGTGTGTAGGTAACATTATTAATTATTTGTTGTGAAAGGTCAGAAGGAGAACCGACATTATTTCTAGGAATAAAGATTAGCTGGTGCTTACGTTTAGTTTTTTTTAAATGGAGGTTAGGTCATTTACGAATTTTTGGTTATATTACAGAATTGTTTTACACAACACCGTATTTATCGCTAACGCAGCAAGAATTGGAAGAAAAAAAACTTTGCATTTAAGGAGGTACACAAACCTAA
Organism: Limnephilus rhombicus; assembly: GCA_929108145.2. Taxonomy (NCBI): domain Eukaryota; kingdom Metazoa; phylum Arthropoda; class Insecta; order Trichoptera; family Limnephilidae; genus Limnephilus; species Limnephilus rhombicus. Next base: position 21,060,278 of record OV815273.1, on the reverse strand, counting down.
TAATTTTTGTTTGCTCAAAACTCACATTTTAATCATTTCCCGTGAATTCGTAACTATAATAACTTCTTATTTCCATGCCGCACACGGAAACGCGTTATTTATATTTTAGATTTAAAAACAGTACCTTACCATTAATTATTTTACGTACAACGATTTTAAAACACCAGATTTTATTTTTCTAGACGATGAATTAATAACTTCGGGAGGACAACATGGAGACACATTTTAAATATTTGTAACACGTTCTTCAGAATTAATTAAAATGAACGCGGCAGAAAGGTCGAATCTCCAGGCCTGCTAGGGTGAATTCGACCGTACGTTCGTACAATATGCCGTGCCGGGGCGTATATTTGTTTACACGCTTTCTTCACTTGCGTCGTTGAGATTCCCACATTATTTTTCTTCTTCTTCTATTCTTTGATACAGCGAATTCGACAGAAGGTCCGTCCAATACACGGGTCGCGAGTCGCAATTTGTATACACGGCTTCTTTACTTACGTCGTTAAAATTCTGAATATATTTTAGGGTATATTGTCGTCTTAAAATATTTGTGTATCGATGTACGCTACCACCAGTGAAGAAGAGCCTCGATCGGTGATATCGATGTCTTGTTTACGCCTGCTTATTGTCACTACCGGAAGAGAGACAACAAGTTTAGTGTATATTGTTAAGAAACTTACAGCGTGTCCTACGCACATCGATTCCAGTGCGATCAGTGCTTATCGATAACGCGAGTGTAATACATTCAGTTTTTATTATGTTAAGTTCGCATCTTTATTAATTTTTTTTATTTTTTTTTTTTATTTTTTATTATTAAGTTAAAAGAAACATAGTATTTCGCTTTCTTAACTTAAATACAGAGCATATATATATAGTACAGTAATAAGAATAATATTTTTAATTTTGTTCCAACATTTTGAGTTTAAATAGTTTTTTTTAAAGGTTTTTATGTTATTTTTCGTTTTTAGGCTATCTTTTTTTTTTTTTTTTACATTAACTCCACAAAGGAGGCCCTGTAATAATTTCCCTCAGGGCCTATGTCATCTGGGATGCTGTGTGGAGGGTCTTTTTGAGGAGAGGAAGGAATAAACATTGGTCTTGAAGAGACCCATGTTGTAGGAAGGAGGAAACACAGAGGCCGGCAAATCATTCCACAGCCGAGCTGTTGAACACAAGAACGAGTCGAAGAAACGACCCGTTCTCATGTGACAAATGTCAACTGTGTACAAATGTTGGGCACGCGTTTGGCGTGTTTCCCGACTATGCACCGGTGCCGAAGGGATCAATGATGCTAGTTCCTCGGAGCATCTTCCATTGTAATACCGGTAGAACAAGGATAGCATTCCCACCCGACGTCTGTGCTCTAAAGATTGCAATCCGTCTGTTAAGATGGGAGAATCTATCAAACGGACCGCCCGTTTCTGCACAGAGTCGAGGGTATTTTTCAGGTATTTTGGAGCTCCAGACCAGAGGTGGCTGCCAAATTCAACCGTGGGGCGCACTTGCGATTTGTACAGGGTTAGCAGTTGTGTACTATTTAAGTATCTGCGGGCCCTGTACAGTACGCCCAGTTTTTGGGAGGCTAACTTTACTCTGGCTTCGATGGAGCCCCCATACCTGAGCTGGTCACTTAGGGTTACACCAAGCATATCAATGGAGGGCCTGTTCGGAAGATTGCTTCCGTTGAAAGAGACTAGATTTTCATTGCGATCCCTTTTAGACGTAATCAGACAAGATTGGGTCTTTGAAACATTAAATTCAACGAGATTATTTTTACCCCAAGAGAAAACACTCTCGAGGTCACCGTCCATTCTTTGCTTCAAAGCCTTATGAGCTGTTGGAGTTTGTGAGCCCTTTGGGGGCTTGTCAAACAAAAAGCTATCATGAACTGTACTGTCATCCGCGTAACAGTGAATTGGTGCACATGACAAAAGGTCGTTGATGTGCAACAAAAACAGAGTTGGAGACAGAACCGATCCCTGCGGGACGCCAGCATTTATCGAGTGAGAGGAAGAGGTGAAAACATCGACTACCGTCTGAATCGACCTCTCCCTCAAGAAGTCGGCAATCCACGTACACAAGGATGCGGGAAGTCCGTAAGAATGCAGTTTGTTGACAAGTCCTCGGTGCCAAACCCGGTCAAAGGCCTTGGATATATCCAGTGCAACCGTTTGGGTCTCACCGAAACGTTCCAGGCATCGCCCCCAAACATGCGTCACATACGCGAGAAGATCACCGCACGAGCGGTTCCGCCGGAATCCGTATTGACGGTCGTTAATAATTTTGTTCTTCTCGAGGTATGTGAGAAGTTTGTCGTTGATCACACGTTCCATCACCTTAGACAGAACTGATGTGATCGCTATGGGGCGGTAGTTGGCCGGGTTGGAGCGGTCACCCTTCTTTGGAATAGGATGGATAACCGCTTTTTTCCAACCAGAGGGCACAGAGCCAGTCTTCAGGGACAGTTTAAAAAGCTTCGTCAAAATTGGAGCTATTTCTGCAGCGCACCTTTGCAGTACCAGGGCAGGTATTCCGTCAGGCCCACTAGCTTTATTAACATCATGGAAGGAGATTATATATATGAACTCCCTCGTGACCAATACTTCTCTTGCCACTTTCAGTCTTGACAGTATTTGTGTACAATTTATTGTGTTGTCTAGTATAATGTTCGTGTACTTGTGATGTTTTTATAAATGTTGTGTTTGTGTGTATAAGTCCATTTTGTATTTTGTAGATTAAAAGACATATGTTATATTCGTACAATGTTCTTATTTTCAAAAGGTTCATTTCCTGGTATAGTTTTTTTGTGGGAGTGTCTGGGTTATAGTTGAAGAGTTTTTTAATAACTTTGTTCTGTATTATTTGTAAGTCGTTTAAGTACGTAATGTATGTGTTTCCCCATATTTCTATTAAATAATTTAGGTGGGACTGGATTAAGCTAAAGTATAATCCCCTCTTTACCTCTGTTGGTAGAAGATGAGCAATTCTACCAAATACACCAATTAATGGGATGATTTTTGTTTTTAGTTTTTCTACGTGTTGTTTAAATGTTAAATGTTTATCAATATATAAGCCCAGGTATTTTTCGCTATCTAGGATATGTAGGTCTCTTTCTTCTATTTGTAATGGTTTATGCGATGGTATTATTCTTTTAGGTGAGCTTAAGATCATGTAACCGGTTTTATTAATATTTATTGTTAATATATTTTGTATTAGCCAATCGTTTAGTACATTAAGATCCGTTTGAGATTGTTCTAATAGACTTTCTAAGTTTTTGCCGAAGTAAAAAATTGCCGTGTCATCTACGTATAAGAAAATTTCACCATGTAGTTTTAGCTGACAGATGTCATTTATGTATATTTGGAATAAAAGTGGCCCCAGTATTGATCCTTGTGGAACTCCGTAGTTTATACTCTCGAGTTGACTGTTTTTATCTCCTATGTTAACACATTGTTTTCTGTTGGACAGATAGGATTTTATTAGTTTGATAGCTGGACCGGTTACACCTGTTTTTTCTATTTTTTTAATCAGTATTTCATGACTTACGGTGTCAAAGGCTTTTTGAAGGTCTACGAGAATTGCTATGACATAGTTTTTATTATCTATGCTAGTTCTAAGTTTATTTATGAGATCATTAGTTGCAGAGAGAGTATTACATTTTATTCTGAAACCGTATTGTTTGGCATAAAGAAATGATTTTTTTTTTCAGAAAGTTGTCTAGCCTATCGTATATTACTCTTTCATATATTTTTGATAGAATCGGTAGGACAGAAATGGGCCTATAGTTAGATGTTTGAGTTTTCAAGCTCCCTTTATATATTGGAATAACCCTTGCAATTTTACAACTGTCTGGAAATTGACCTTCTTTCAGGCTCAGGTAAAATCAGTTTAGTTAGTGTAGGAGTTTTAGTAGTGGGGCAAGTTTTTGTACTGTTGTACATTTTAGTTGATCATGTCCAGCACTCGCGTTTGATTTTAGGGATTTTATGATAGCTAATATTTCGGGTTCAGTTGTGGGTTGCAAGTATATTGATTCCGCACTTTCATACTTTAATGTAATTTTATCATCCAGTTTATGTCTGTATTTGTTGATTATATTATCAGCCAAAGAAGCGCCAATATTACAAAAGTAGTTATTAAAGTATTCGCATATCTTGATGTCTTCTGTGATGATTGATTTATTTGTGTGTGTTTTCCGGTCAACATTTGTTTATTGTATTTGTAATTCTCATTTATTCATTACAATACGTATACTAGTAATAAATACACATAGGATGTAGACAATTTCTGATGCCGATAAAACATGAACATTACACATATTATTTATCAATGTACAGGGTTTTAAGGGACGTTCTTGACTTATTTAAACTAGTGATTCCTGACATTAACCATTTCGAGTACAAAATGTTAATGACAACAACTCCGTTGTTTTTTTCGATGATTTTTTTATCATTTTTTTATTCTTCAAAATAAAAAAATGGTCACTGCAACCCGGGTACTTCGTTCTAGACATAAGAATTGACTTGCACTCACTTAAGTTTTAGCTTTTGGACCGAACAGACATGCGAAAGCTATCAGTTTGAGACAAAAACTCAAGACATAAGGCCTCTGAAGATGGACAGTGTGATCTGTCCGAAACGTCAGGAGTTAAAAAGTCCTTTTAAGGACTACGTTACGCGGATAAACCGAGAAAATTGTTCTACATCTTACACCCGTGAAAACCTTAATCATAACATATATATTTATATATATATATATATATATATATATATATATATATATATATATATATATATATATATATATATATATATATATATATATATATATATATATATATATATAATTCCGTTCTGAAGATTACTTTTTTCATATAAACTATTATAACCTTCAGTACTTTAATAACAATGAAATGAAACGAAATTCGGTATGTCAAAAATTTCTTCCTGTCTTTTGCCTACGAATTCTGAATAGTAAAATAATATTTATTTGTTTTAATTTTAAGAGCCTAGCAGGACAATCGGTTTTATCGAAATTTGCTAAAATAGTTTAATTGTTTGTCGCTTGTGTCGCCCTCATCGCTTTTTAACTCAATTCTATCAAAATTTATTGTAAATGGTTACTAAAAATGGATTTGATAATAGTATCCGCTCGTAAAAATCCGAAGTTACACGATCATTCCCGATAACAAATTAAATATTAGCATATTATATCTTGGCCGGTCGTTTCGAACGTTGGATTTCTATTTTTCCCCATAACGTGGGAAAATTTCCCTTAAGATTCCCTATTTCGAAGAAAATTATTTAAAAAAATATTATTTGAACAACTTTTTAAAAACTGTCGGAAATTCACTATGCAACTGGTATGGTTTTAGAAGCAAATCGTGAGTTGTTTATTGGTTTAACACTTAATAATAATAATAATATTTGGATGATTTATATAGCGCCGTTTTTGTGAAAAATCACCTCAAGGGCGCTGTACAAACTTAAAATACATTTCTAAAATCTAAAAAAACTACAAGCTAGGCAAACAATTATAAACAACTTATGGCTAAAAATTGCATACATCGGTTCATTGATCACCGATACGAAAATATGTGTACAATATTTTGACCAATGAACGCGATGCTGCCCAATCTATATATATTTTTTTTTATATAAAAAAAATAAACTACAAAAAGTTATAGAAGTTCTATAAAAATCTGTATCTTCTAAATATGAAAAATATTTGCGACATATTGATTTCTTTTACATGAGAATCGATATTCCCAAATTTTAAAAGCAAACTAAATTTTCCAAAAATACGGGATTTTTTTCGGCTAACTGTCAACACCCAAGAAGAACACCTGCATTGTGACAACAAGTCTTCGCGATGGATGTCTGCACCCGCCAGTTGAATAATCCCCAGGGCGTCAGAACACACGGAAATATAAAACACCATTGAAAAATATATTTGTTTATTTAAAAGTTTAGGTTTTAACATTAAGTAGTCGTTATGTATTATTATTAACATTGTTATTATTTCCTATGAAATAAAGGTATTCTCCTGTGAAAGCTGATGTATAAAAATGACTTATTATATCACACTGTCATCATCACTATTATCCTAAGGAATGCTGTGTGGAGGGTTTTTTAAGGATTTTAAAAAGTTTTTTTAAGTTTTTTTAAAATATGGAGACGAAGTTCTAATAAGGATTTCTGGGAAGGAAATAGGTATTAGGGATTGGTAGGAATCTGGGGGTCAGTGTATCGAACCAGGCGTAACAAACGCATGAATCCATCTCAGTGCAAGGCGATGGGTCGAGATATTCACAGTATGGAAGATCTACAGTCTCTCGTATCTAGGGTGTACGAAGAATGAGTTAATAATGAATGTAAGTAAAGTCTAAAGCCATGGTATTTGAAAGAGAGAATATGAAAACAATGTGCAACATAGTTGTGAATGATGAAAACTTGGAGCAATTGGATGAGTTTGTGTATTTGGGAAGTATGTTTACGAGAGATGGGAAGGCTGATAGAGATATTTAAAGAGGAGTGAATGCAGGTAACTCTATTAATGAAGTACTGGTACCTACCCTGATGTATGGCAGTGAGTCATGAAACTGGCAGAGAAAGGATGAAAGTAGACTGAATGTTGTAGAATGAGATCCCTGAGATGTATGGCGTATGTGTGGTAAAACCATGTAGGATCTTGTGAGAAACATGGAGATCCGCAAAGAATGCAAGGCTGATGTAAGTGTGATGAGTAAGATGAAGAAAGGAATGCTCCGATGGTTTGGGCATGTAGAGCAAATGAACGAGAAAAATAGTGTAAGGAGAATGTACAACCGCAAATGTGAATGGTAGAAGTCGTGGACGTCCAAGAAAGACATGGCACGACTAAATGAATCAGATACTTTAGTCGGACCATATCAAGAGTCAGAATAATAGAAAAGCATGTATGAGACGATGTATGAATGTGAACGAGGCAAGGAGTGTGTGCCAAGACCGAGTTGTTTGGCGGTCCGTCCTCTCTGCCTACCCCTGCGGAGAAACGACGTGATGGTTTGTTAGTTAAATTATGAATAATAATAATTAACCATTTATTTGGACAGCCCTATTTCGTGTGTAACTTGACACTCGCTTTTGAAAAATAAAATAATATTATGACGGATGATATACATGCCTTCTTCGAAAAATTAAGACAACACGGAAATTTATTTCTTGTAAAAGCACTGATGGGCTTTTACAAAATGTTTAATTTTTACGTGGTTTTACTGCCAGATACAGAGATATCGAAAAATATTATACAGCTAGGTACAGTTCTGAATCTCAACTATTTAATAATAATAATTGGGCGATTTGTATAATGCCGTATTAGTGAAAAATCACCCCTAGGGCGCAGTTTCACTTGATCGTGCCATTCTCCCCCCCGACTTCTTCTACCATACCTACACATTCACCTCATTCCTTCTCCTTACACTATTTTCTTCATTCATCTGCTCTGTAATGCATTCGTAATTAAATAAACTTAGTAAAAATGGTCAAAACGAATAAAACTTCCGAATAATAAAAGCTAATTGAAAATAATTCAAATTTCATTTATTACTGTTTACAAGTACCTAATGGCAGTTTTGCCTACCAAAGTCATCGCCAAATCAACAATTGTTGCCGGTACGCATATAATTAAAATCATTAAAAATATCTAGCAGAACTTAATTAACAGTAATTGATTTCAATAATAACATTAAAAATATTTTTCGAAATCCCACGTATAAAAATAAACATAAAAGCAGTTAAAAATTGATTCGTAAAACCGAGTGATCACTGTATTCATATTTGGGTCTACGAACAGGGCAATATGTAAGAAGGTACAAGTATATGACAGTCAATCCTTGCCACAATCGTTTTAAAATATATCTTTTTGACACACTTCATTCACTTTCCCCGTACAAATTCAGTGGTCGAATTTCTTCCCTCCAGAGTATACGTATTCTATACAAAAACCAACACATGCAAATATTCTTCACACTACTTTACGGAACAGAGAGTTAGGAGACAACCTCTCGTGGCGACTGACTTTCGCGTAATGAATAGAAGTTGAAAATGGGATCGCATTTATCTGTTTTGGGTACAGATAAAAATGGAATATTACACAATAAATCGCAAAATTAATTTTATTTATTTATCAGTTTTTATAGTTTAAATATTGTTTTCATACACATTATTTTTATTTTTTTTCAAATAATTGTTTTTTAATGCATAAAATCGATTTTAAAGTACATCTATTAACGTAGTTTTTAAAAATAATTGTACATCATTATTTGCGCATTTTATAAAAAAAATAAAAATGTAGAGGTATAGGCTGATATGTTTCCTATAAAAAAATATTTTTCAATATTTTTTTTCTTTTCGTATATGACGACAGATGGAAAAAAATCAGTGGTACATGAACGATTTTTTGAAAACTGATCTTTTATAAACAGTTATAAAGTAAGAAAAAATATTTTTTTTAATATTTAATATTAACTTGGGGCATCAAAAATGCATGTATCTAAAAAAAAATAATAAGAAACTTTTTTTTTGAGGTGCTGTTATCGACACAGATGACTTCGAAAATACGCAAAAATACGAAAAAAAACATTAAATATTGAAAAATCCCTCGCGGGCTCTTAAGTCTAAACAAAGCACGCGGTTCGGCAAGTTATGCACCTATGTGAGTACTGTGATGAAGTCAACTAAGAATTATATACCTATACAAATGACTGTCAAAAGCCGGAGTGATTATACAACATCCCCAATGTGAAAATTTCGACACAAAATTATGTGTGATGGGGATACATACGAGAAACGTGATGATTGGGAACGAACAAGCTTTTCAAAAGTGATGAAAACAAAGATTATGTTATTTGCAACGACGCGACGCTTTGATTAATAATGGGTGTTCCTCGCGAGGCCTGTATTCATCTAACTCTAATCAGGATCATAAACGGATTAGGTGCTTTAAAATAGTCAATTTTATTTTGCCCTCCCCGAGTTCTTTTCTTTCTTCCGCAATCTTTTTGTTTAATTTTATTAGGTCATAAACAGCAAAAACACACCGTAAAAAATAAATATTCTGCCTAGCAATTCCATATTTTTTGTGAGATCGTTATTAGATAACGGACGTAATCTCCTATTAGATTTGTGTGAAATATCTCCTACGTGAAGATCCTTAGATGTAAAAATATGGTACATAAAAATATGGTACAAAAACATATTATTCAGGTATGTAAAAATATAATATTATGAAAATAATGGTAAACTTAAAAATATTATTCCGAAAATAATGTTAGACTTTTCCTTTCTGGATTTCCTTAAATAATATAATAAATACTGGCAATAAGCTAAATAAGTGACAAGATTCAGAAGCCTGTTTTAATCATCACTCACAGAGTAAGAAACGTCGGGATTAGGTCGCATTTAAGGCAGTGGATTGATTAATATGCACCGAGGAAGGCTTTATTTGAAATGTAAATTTCACGCTTACAAGATGAAACACTTCCTGGCAGAGCAGCTTAATCGACTCTTATATATCATGATCAGCGTAATAAATGGATTGGATTATTTGGTTCGATATTCGTAGAAGTAGTCTCCGAAAAGGTCTGTCAAAGCCTAATTCACCTTTGTTTATCGCATTATTTGTTACTTTACCAAAGTCCCTTTTTTGGTAAAAGGCAGATAAACGAAAATACTCTCTTTTCCATCTTTATTCGGTATCTTGCTGTATTTTTACAAGTACCTACATTATCGTGATGGCATTTTATTTTTTATTATTTTTTCATGGTTCTACCTATACATTAGCTCCACATAGGGAGGCTCCGACGAAAATAATTTCCCTCGGGGCCTGTGTCATCTTAGGGGATGCTGTGTGGAGTGTATTTTTAAGGTAGGGAAGGATAGGAAGTTCTGGGAAGGAAAAAGGTATGAAGGATGGGTAGGAAACTGGAGGTCAGTATGTCCAGTGTGCGTATGAATCCAACCCTCCAACTGCGGTGCAAAGCGATAGGTCGAGAGAGTCCGACTGGAAAAGTCAAAAGGCTTCCTTCGACCAGTTTATCTCGATCCGGCCCGCCGCTCAGCAGGGGGGCGGACGCTTCCGCCACTAAGACCTAGATAAACCTCACCCTTTGAACCCGTGCACCCCTGCTAAGTCACCAAATGTAAAGAGCCACTTGGGGTAACCAATGCAGAGGTGTTGGTTATCCTATAAACGGTGGTACCCGTACCCGCCTCCCAAATTGAAATATGTTTTTGGTAAACCGTAAATGACTATTTTTTCTAATTGTGTTCTATTTTATAACTTTTAAATGGTACCCATGAAATCCACCCACAATAGGGAGGTGATCGTAGAATGGGGGGAGTGAGGAAGGATAGTAGACGGGAAGAAGAAGATTGGGACGTACATAGATATTTAGATCTGGTCACCAAGTACGGGTAAAATAATTGCAAGCATAGTCTTATTTTCTGCGTTAAAACTGCTCAGGTGTTCAAGAATAAAGTCCACGGTTGTTCATTATCGTAATTTGCGTTCATTACTCCAATTAACACAACGTTTATTCGGATAAATAATAATCCTTAGTTAGATAAAGATAAAAGAGACATAATTTATTCAAAGGCATGTGTGCTTAAGCACTCGTAGTAATTTCCCAATCCCGGGCTCTGTAATTAGTAGACATTCGACGGGCCACGCACAGCTAGCAGAGTACAGGGGGCATTCGCGCAGTGGCGTAAGGAGGGACAACCGTTTGCCCGGGGCGGTCAGAGGTCCAGAGGCAATTAAGGGCAAATTTCCGTATTAAAATCCCATAAAATATTGCGGTAATAATGGAGAGGTACAGAGATGGAGGTGGGAAGCTGTACCGTTCATACGTTTTATTTAGATCGTGTTATTAGAGAGGACGCAGCAAATAACGGAAGGCATAATTTTATTTTATTTATTTGATTTTAGAATCCATCGCACCGCAATAATAATTGATGTCTTCTTATTTGTTATATTTTCACGATCTTCTGTACTTAGTAAATTAAAATTTACCTAGATATGATTTTAGATTTTCACGGCCAAAATTATTTGTGTTGTTTATTTTTGGGGTGTTATGCCGTGTTGCGCTACCTCCTCCTTTAGCCAACTTTTTGCACATCGTTACAGTGTCCATCATCAACACATCTGCCTTGATGATGGACACTGTAACGATGTCCGAAACGTTGGCTAAAGGAGGAGGTTGCGCAACACGGCATAACACCCCAAAAATAAACTGCAACAATGTAATTTACCTAATTTTTCTAAAGACGGTCTATTTTCCAACGTCAGACGTGTATTTTAAACGTATTTAATGTGGATAACATTTGGATAGATCAGTGATGAACGTATGGCCCGCGAGCCTTTTCATACTACGTAGGGGAAGGTGGGGCGTGTTGTGACTAAATTACTAAACTGCGTTTAGTAGAAAAATCTTTAATGAAGTCAAAGGTTTGACATTTTAATGGAAACAAATAACTCTTTGGCTACATTATTTTGATATTATTAACCTTGTTAACATACGAATAAAGCGACAAAATATTATTTTACAAAATATGGGAATTGTCACAACGTGCTCCACCCGTGGGGTGAGTTGTGACAGGGGTGGGACAGGTTGTGACGAACAAATAATTAAGTAAAAGAAGGGTGATTGAGGGTCCAACAATTTTTCTTCAATGTCTGCATTCGTTATGTCTTGCAGTGGTGTCCTTGTGAGAACAGCAGCAGAGGTTTTTTCCCTCCTCTTCTTTTTTTATAATTTTGGATCAATTTACAAGCCTGAAAAAATAAGTTTGAATAACAAATAGATACAAAAAGGAAATGTATATAGGTAATACATATGTAAGCATTCATAATATGTTAAAAATATGCCTTTTTACGTAATACACATTGGTTTTATATAAATGTAAATAAAAACTAAATTCTGTGGGCGAGTTGTGAGTGTCACAATACGCCCCCGCCTTGATGTCACAACTCGCCCCACCGAAGACGATTTTACATAAAAATGGCCACGCAAGTAAACGTACTTGACGTACGCATTTCATTTATAACTAATAACACAGTCAAAAGACACACTGTTTGGAGAAAAAAACATATATCGACTTACCGAATGTTAGGAGGTTAGCAGATGACTTCGAAAATTTGCAGGAAATCTTCTTTTTGCACTGAAAAATCACATTTTATCATGTAGCTTTAATTGTATCAACCGCACGGCACCTCTATGTTAACAGAAACTGGTGGTACGGAGTTCACACGATATCGCGCGATGCGTGCCCTGCTAAGTCAACCAGCGGGAATTTTAAACGCGATGTCACAACCTGCCCCCGTCACAACACGCCCCACCCTCCCCGTATTCAGTTTGATTCAGCTAAAGTGTAAAGAGAAAAAGTTCAGTCTTTCTTTTAAAAGTTTTGAATAAGCCAAACAAAAAATATAATTTTTCTTACATATTCTTAAAAAGACAAAAATTCATGGTTTGACCATAAGTGCAGAAAAAGTTTTACCTTGATAGCGCAACGCTTTTTTGTTGTTAAGGTTAAATCGTTTCGTAAAAAAAAAATATAAAATTTTTTTCTTTACTTAATTTTATTTAACTTATTGGAGGCCAGTGTCTGAGTCTTGTTACCCAAAATTGCAAGTTGATATTTTTTTATACGATTCTGAATGATAAAAATCGACAGCATTTATTGTTTTGGCCTGGGAGATATAAAATAACGCTTTTGTTTTGCGTTCTATAATTGTTTTAATTGGAAATTACCTTTTCCGAAACTTCAAATAGTTTTGCGACACCACCTACTGGTAATTTAACAATGTCAATCCGTAGGTACCCTTTACCCACTGCGGCTAGTGAACAAATTGAAAATGGCTAAATTGGCACTCCCGCTAAAAAGGTTGATGATCACTGAGTAAGATGCCTGATCGGTCAAAGGCGTTGGGGGCAATGGTATGTAGAAAGGTTTTAAACATTTTGTAATTATTCGTAATCTTGTTTTGTTAAATTTTGTCTTTCTTTCTATATGCGCAAAATAGAGAGATATAAATTATATACGTCGTAAGTATAATTTTAATAAATAATTTCTGATTTCTTGTAATTTTCATTGTAATTTTTTTTAACAATCTTTTCTTGTTTTATATGTTGCGTGAGATGATTAAAATTATTTTTAGCACCATTTATATAACATATTATATATTATTATAAGCAATAATTATCAGCCTGAAACACTCATCCAAATTGAAAAATCTTCCGAGAAAAGATACATGACGCCAACGGGACTTGAACCCGTGCCCTTCTGATTGCCGGTCAGCTGCTCTCCCAATTGAGCTATGGCGGCTTATCTTATACCCGCCAAATGATTCAATATATACTAGTGTTTCATTCAACAATTACTGCTTATTATATTTTTTCCACCTGAAAACAACCAACTTTATTTTTGCGAGAGAGACACTGTTAGTGTTAAATCCGTCGCTAGGTGGCGTCGAGACAAATTATGTCTTCATTTATTGGGGAAATACCTTAACTTGTCAAATATTAATTATTATTTTTTAATTGTTAAACTAACGCTTAAGACAAGATTTTTATGCATAGCACAAAGGGTAACAATTATTATAAGCAATAATTATCAGCCTGAAACACTCATCCACATTGAAAAATCTTCCGAGAAAAGATACATGACGCCAACGGGACTTGAACCCATGCCCTTCGATTGCCGGTCAGCTGCTCTCCCAATTGAGCTATGGCGGCTTATCTTATACCCACCAAATGATTCAATATATACTAGTGTTTCATTCAAAAATTACTGCTTATTATATTTTTGACCGACGGAGAGCAGCTGACCGGCAATCAGAAGGGCACGGGTTCAAGTCCCGTTGGCGTCATGTATCTTTTCTCGGAAGATTTTTCAATGTGGATGAGTGTTTCAGGCTGGTAATTATTGCTTATAATAATTGTTACCCTTTGTGCTATGCATAAAAATCTTGTATTAAGCGTTAGTTTAACAATTAAAAAATAATAATTAATATTATATATTATTACCCCCACCGTAAATATTTGCTGAAAAAAAGTTATTATAACAATTATTTGAAGCTTTAATAATTTTAGATTTTCAATCCAAACCATTATTGTTTATCACATAAAGTACCTTCGTAAGTCTTCTTTCCCTTTCCCCTTATTTTTTCCAGTATAATATTCTACCAGTTTTAGAATCACTTTACGATATAATTGTATTACGATGTCCATGAAGAGTAAGAAAAAAATCCTTTCTTTAAATCTTGGAAATGCAATGCTCACCTTATTTGCAACACATCTTCTTGTTTTCTTCACCCACCCCATGCGTACGCTGTACATACTCACGTCCGTATGGCCAATCGCTATAAACGGGCCCATTAAGACCCCTGTTATAACGATTACCCTTTCACGTTCACGTAACGGCCCATCCCTCTCCCCCATCCAGCCGCACTCCGTGTCGCTTAGGGGCACTGCGTTCTTCACCGCTGCCCCTTCCGATAGCGAGAATATCCAATGTCTTTCCGAAGTTACGGTACCTACCCACAGCCCAACCACTAGCTACTTTATATCATTCTAAAAAAGTATTTGAAAATACCCACAACTATGCTTCTTTGTTGTTTTGTTCGAGATTCGAATTTTGACAGTTGAAAAACACTGTTGCGTTTTTTTTCGTTTTAATACGAAAAATCGAATTTTTGGCATTTAGTCAGTTTTATTTTTAGTTTTTTGTCCTCTTTTGAGTTCGTTTATTGCTGACCAAGTCCAGTAAGTGTTATTTTATTTTTGTTTTATATCCTTTTGCCCCAATGGCCTTTGGCATGGGGAAGAAACCCCCTGATCCCCTCCCCCTGACCCTTCAAATTTTGACATTGGTAGTGAGGTAGAAATAACAGACCTTCAAGTTCCATCCTCTACTCCAAAAAAGAGGAAAGTTTGCGACCTTCCAAAAACTGATTCTTCGCAGGTCTCAGTTCCTGTAGCTTCTCCTCTTTCTTTGTATCCGACTTCAGCAAAAGCTCCCTTCATAGTTTATGTTCAAAACAACTCTCCTGGCCACTCTTTACATCCCCTTGAATTTGGTAAATTCATTGGAAAAAAACCACTTGGCATTTCCCCAGGTGGTATCCGATCAGAGGGCAGATTTCGCATTTGTGTTGAGTTCACATCCGCGTTGAATGCCAATAAATTCATAAATTCCATCGACTCCCTCTCTGCAAAAAAATTTAAAGCCTATATCCCTTCTTTCAATATCTCTCGCTTGGGTCTCATTAGAGGTATTCCTGTAGACCTATCTGAAGAAGAGCTTATCTCGGAACTCATTATTCCAGCATCTTCGGGAAAAGTTATTAAGACTAGGCGTCTTAATTTCAAAGATCGATCATCTGAGTCTGTAGTTTGGAAACCCTCTCAAACTGTAGTTCTGACATTTGAAGGACAGTCCCTTCCCTCTCACGTTTATTTATTTCACAACTCTCTCCCGGTGGAAATTTATTCGTACCCAAAAATCCAATGCTTTAATTGTTGTCGGTTTGGCCATTCTAAGCAATCATGCCGCTCCTCTCCCCGCTGCTTTAAATGCGCAGAAAATCATTTAGCAGACCAATGCTCCTCCCCTTCCAATTCCCCCACTTGCGTCAATTGTTCAGGCTCGCACACAGCCACTCATCCATCCTGCCCCGAACTTTCTCGCCAAAAAAACATAAAAAGTTATATGGCCTCCAATAGCGTTTCATACTTCTATGCCTCCAAATTAATAGCTCATTCTAAAAAATCTTTTGCTGAAGTTGCCTCTCAACCCCAAATTAGTGCTCCTTCAAACTTGTCTTACAAGAAAACTGTAATGACAAAACAAGCTTCTCGTCCAATTAAAACCCCTGGATATGATCAATTTGGCCATAACTCCCAGCTCTTGTTCCCAAATGGTAACATCAGCTCTCTTTTTCCTCAAAACCCCGTCTTTTCTACTTCAAATTCAACTAACAGCAGTGCTTTCAATCCTGATCTAAATGCAAATTCCATAAACAACAATACTTCTAATGACAATTCTTCTTTTATTCAAACTCTTCTCATGCTACTTATCTCTGTTATTAACAATAATAATTCTCTACCGTCCAACGCTGCCTCGTTACTCTCCTCTTTGTATTCTCTTCTTCCCAATGGCTGCCCCAACAGCAGCAATTCTGCAGTGGAATTGTAGAAGCGCCACCTCCAATAAGGATGACCTCGTCCGCCTTCTACATTTACACTCCATATCGATTGCTGCCGTCTCTGAGACTTGGTTCAAGCCATCTCAACTCTTCAAGGTGAGTGGCTATCATTGTCTGCGGGACGACCGCATTGATGAGAAGGGTGGTGCAGCCCTTTTCATCAAAAACTCTCTCCCCTTCTCCCCTATTTCCATTAAACCCCCAAATTCATTCTTCCAATTAGTGGCAGCCACTGTCTCCAATATTACATTTGTATCTCTCTATATTCCTCCTTCTACCCCATTTGACCTTCCACTGTGGGTTCACATGCTTAGCAAAATTTCTTCTCCCTTGATCATTTTGGGTGATTTCAATGCCCACTCCCTACTTTGGGGTTCTTCTTCCTCGGATCCCTCAGGTATCAAATTAATTGAACTTTTGGACTCCTTGAACATATGTCTCCTAAATGACGGATCCTCAACAAGGTTTAGTCACCCTGGACAGAATCCTAGTACGGTGGACATATCCCTCTGTTCCCCGAGTATCTATCCTCTAATCTCCTGGCGAATTTCTTCAGATCCCTGCGGCAGTGACCACTATCCCATTATTTTGAATTTGGCTCAACGGTTGGATACCAATCACTTTAAAAGTAAGCCCAAAATTATTACAAAAAAGCGGATTGGTCCCGTTTCAGAGACTCTATCCAGGATCTTTCCCTCTCCCTGCCTTCCCCTTCTTCTGATAATTGCACCTCCTCTTATGAATCTTGGACTGATTCCATTCTAAAATCGGCTGACAAGTCTATCCCCAAATCATCTCCTGTAGGCTCGAAGGCTCGCCCTCCTCCTTGGTGGGATGAGGAATGCCTTAGAGTGCTGAAGGAGAGGAAAGCGGCCAATAAGACATACTGCCAACAGATGACTATGAATAATTACATCTCAGCCAAGAATGCCCAAGCTGTTGCTAAACGCACTTTCCGTTTCAAAAAAAAAAAACAGCTGGCGTAATTTCTGTACCAATATATCCCCTGCTACTCCAGCAGGGGAGGTTTGGTCCATGATTCGCAGGTTTAGATCTTCCTTTTCCCTGCCAAAGCCATCTCGTAATTCTGCTATTTGGATTGATGACTTTGTTAATAAAATAGCTCCCCCTTATGTCCCTAATTTTGATGAACTTCCTTCTTTGCCTTTCACTTTAAAATCTTCTTCATGGTTAGATGCTCCATTTTCCTTTGATGAGTTAACAAGAGCCATTGAAATCCTCAATGACTCAGCTCCGGGCAAGGATGAAATCCTGAATATATTCATCCGTCATTCTGATGACAATTCTCTTACCTACTTTCTCTCTCTCATCAATGTCTTTCTGGATTCTGGCATTATTCCCCCAGACTGGAAAATTCAAAATATCATTCCCATTTTCAAAAGTGGCAAAGATCCAAGCATAGGTTCGAGCTACAGACCTATCGCCCTCTCTTCTACTCTTTGCAAAGTATATGAAAGAATGATTAAGAATAGATTGGACTGGTTCGTAGAAAAAAATCAAATTCTTTCCCCTTCCCAGTTTGGATTTAGAAAGGGTAAAAGTACCCTTGACAACCTTTCCTCTCTTGTTACAGATATCAAATTAGCATTATCTAAAAATGAATATTGCATTGCAGTGTTTCTAGACATCTGTGGAGCATATGACAATGTTCATATTCCCATCCTGAAAGAAAAGTTACTGGCAATAGGTATTCCGCCCAAATTAGTAAAATTCATTGTCAATTTGCTCTCCCAGAGAACTATTTTTGTAGATGGGTCTGAATCCCCTCCCCACATTAGACACATTTTCAAAGGTCTCCCGCAAGGGTCAGTCTTAAGCCCGATCCTGTACAATATTTACAAATATGATCTAGAAAAATCTATTCAATTCTTGTGCAACATACTCCAATATGCCGATGACTTGACTTTCTACAAAATATCCCGTAATATTTTTATCGCAGCATCAGCAATCAACAATGCTCTTAGAAAACTTTTGGCGTAGTTAAATATTAATGGCCTTGAACTTTCCCCCTCCAAAAGCAAAGTTGTCATCTTCACTCGTCGTCGAAAGCTCCCAGAAATTCAGGTGAGATTTGGCGATGAAATCATCCCTATCTCTAAAGAAGTTAAGTTCCTGGGAATGTTTTTAGACTCAAAGCTTACTTGGAATTCTCACATAAATCATGTCATCATGAAATGCGAAAGCAACATCAATCCCCTTAGATTTCTGTCCGGAGTGTGGTGGGGATCACACCCATCATCTTTAAAACTTCTGTACAATGCTCTCATCCGAAGCCATCTTGATTACGGATCTTGTCTGTTTGATCCAATGTCCACTTCAAATTCGCTTAAATTAGATAAAATTCAGTCTAAATCTCTTCGCCTTATCTTAGGAGCCATGAAATCTTCCCCAATCAACGCAATGCAAGTTGAATGCTGCGAACCTCCCTTAAATATAAGAAGGCGATGCCTAGCAGAAAAATATATTTTCAAAACATGCTCAATAACTTCTCATCCCCTGATTCCCAAACTTCAATTGTTAAAGTATGAGGTTAATTTGAATCCATTTTGGAAAAAACATTCCCCTCCCCTTTTCTATAATTGCTTCAACACTTTCCTGGATGTTTCCACAAACTCCTATCGCAATGAATCTCTCCCCTTATACTCTTATCCCTATAAAAGTCTTACTTTCTATCCAAAGGTGCACCAATTTATAGGAATATGTAAAAAAAATATTAAAAACTCAGTTCAATCCAATAATGCAGAATTCAACAAAATTATTGAAAATAACTGGCCAAATTATATAAAAATTTTCACAGATGGTTCCATACTCAGTTCGGACTCCCATTGTGGGGCCAGTGTCTATGCTCCTCACAGGAAATTGTGTTTCCCACACAGACTTCCCAAAGAATGTTCCATTTTCTCTGCTGAATGCATAGCTATCATAGAAGCTTTACATCTCGTCAAATCTCTCAACATTAGAAATGCCCTCATCCTTTCAGACTCACTTAGCTCATTACAAAAAATAAGCGCATCCCCTCTCAATTCCATTAGTGACTCTCTTACCTGCTCTATCAGAGACCTCCTGCATTCCTTGTCGCTGGCTCACGTGTCAGTGGTCTTGGCCTGGATCCCAGGACACCTTGGTATTGTTGGAAATGAAATGGCTGATTCTATTGCTAAGGAATCCACTGTTCATGGTCCATTAAATAGCATTCCTATTCCTGTTAGAGACTATTTTCCTATTTTAAAAAATAAGTTACAACGCCAATGGTCCTCTGAATGGAAATCATCCTCTTTGTTAAAAGGTCACCAGTACTCTTTAATTCAACCTTCTATTCCTGTCAAGCCCTGGTTTCACAAATACACTTCCATGCCTAAAAAATACATCTCTTCCATTATTCGAATGCGTTTAGGTCATACTTGTTGTCTTAGTCATCTCGCCAGATTCCACATAGTCAATTCGCCTTATTGTGATTGTGGTTCAGAGGATACTTTAGACCATAATTTTTTTGAGTGTCCTATCAATGACCAATTTCCAAACTTCATACCTGAATTGTTAAAACTTAAAATTGAATTCCCTACCAGTGTACCCTGCCTTCTTAGTCTCAACTCTCCTGAAATTCACTATTTGTTAGCAAAATTTATTTACAAAAATGGCCTCAACATTTAAGCATCAATCAGATTTCTCTCTCTTCCATACGTATACATTTGTTTCTAGCAGTGTTATTATGTACAGTTGTACAGGTTCCTTTTTTTGGGAATCTGTACATCTTCCTACTCTACAATTTTGTAATGACTATTAATACCAACTCTGTGTGTTACTCTGTATGAAAATGGAAGTATGGAATATGTACAGGTTACTATTTTTGGGAACCTGCACATCTTCCTACTCTTCAATTTTGTAATTATTATTAATGCCAACTCTGTGTGTACAGTTGTATAGGTTCCTATTTTTGGGAACCTGTACATCTTTCTATTCTACAATTTTGTAATTACTACTAATACCAACTCTGTATGTTAGTACAACTTGTATAATCTTATGAATAAGTTATAAGTCTTGGCCCATTGTCTATAAGTATTTGCTAATATAATTTATATATTCCATGTAAAAAACTGAAATAGTAACTAATTTTAAAAAAATATGAAAATGTAACTAATTTTAAAAAACTGATAACGTACCTAATTTAAAAAAATCTGAAAATTTAAATAATTTAAAAAAATTGATAATGTAACTAATTTACAAAAAAACTGGAAATGTAAATAATTTTAAAAATATGTAACTTACTTTAATAAATGGCCAAGATCACCCTTAATGGGTGAAAGCCAAATAAAAAAAAAAAAAAAAAATGTTGTTTTGTTCTGTTATAAATTTGGATTGTGGGGAAGTGGGATCGAAGATTTATTTATTTATTGAAAACATTGATTGATACAAGAAACTACACGTATACAGAATTAAGCCAAACAATAAAGTCATGGTTATTTACATAATGGATAATAACAGTTTGGATAATCTACAATGTGTGTCGAGGAAAAGCTCAGTCTAATGAGAAGAACTCGACATGAAAAAATAGCCGATTTTACAAACTTACCTAACATTTTAAAGAATATTTATGGTTACATAAACATCTCTACATATTATAAATTAAAGTCCCCCGCGTCGTCTGTCTGTCTGTCTGTTCGCGATTAACTCGAAAACTACTGAACGGATTTTCATGCGGTTCTCGCCAATAGATAGAGTGTTTCGTGAGGAAGGTTTAGGTATGTAATTTATCAAGGATTTGTGTAAATTGGTTGAAACCTAACGATAATTGTTAGAAGCGTCGGAAAAAGTCAAGCCGCCTGGGAGCTTTCATCGAAAACGCTGCCTAATCCTTTTGGGATATAACAAAACAATGCATAGTCGGATATCTATCTTTTATGCTTAAGCTTACTATACCCATTCTATCTTCTAAAAAAATGTTCACGTACATTGCGGTAATTGAAAAGTTATTTAGACGGATACAGTATTAATCCTTATTAACTTAAATACGATGGTTACCCCAAGCATTTCATGCACATTATTACAATCTTTCACACCATCTCTTCGTATTATAAATTAAAATCCTCCGCGGCATCTGTCTGTCTCTTAGCGATAAACTCAAAGATGGTGGTGGTTATAAAGGTTGGATAACCATCCAGTAGATGACGTTGTGTTTTATTAGCCACAGCAATGCGTGACCGGGTCGGCTAGTAAATTATTAAACAAATGTAAGTTAAATTACTACATAAAATAATAATATTCTTTTTGAATAAAATAAAATACTAAAATATATCATCAAGCAAATGAAGGTTCACAAATATTTTATAGGAAGGGCATTTTAACATCTTAATCATTCATCCATAATTTTAATTTTTTTATGTAATTTGATTTATTATTTGTCCTGGGTCCTGGGTTCGAGTCCTAGAAGTGACCGTATCTTTTCTGATTTTTCTGTTTTCGGATTATGGATTGTGTTTCGCTAATATTATTTTAATTTAAAAAAGGCCCCAGGACACTGTAAAAAATTTTCAATTTTATCTTCTGAAAGATATACTTGTTAGAAGGAGGTATCGCAACACGGCATAACTCCCCAAAAACGAAATAACTAAAATACTTTTGGCCGTGAAAATTTAAAAACGTATCAGCGAAATAAAATTCGCTGGTCCGCCATCTTTTTTAGATATCAAAATTCCTTTACGTGGTGCCATAGAGACTGGATTTTCGAACAGTTTTAAACTTGGTGCATGCAAATCGGAAATGTATTTTTCTGTTTTAAAATTTTCGATTGAGTTCCGATGATATTGTCTTTACTTAATTAAATATTATTATTTGAGGTTTTATTTTATGAGGTTTTACTCATTAAGTTAAAAATATTAAAAATATATTATTTGTCATTTAAATTTGTTTTGAGAGAAGATTCAATGTACGAGGGCTAATAAAACTGCTTTGTGCTTGCATTAATTTAGTATTGGTTTAGTTGGTGTAAAATATATTATTAGTCCGTTTACCGATTCTATTTTCATTTTTTCGAAATTAGCTTTGTGGTTAAATATATATTTCGTAGTTTGCAGTAAGAATAATTTAAATTAAATATTTTAGTTTATTTTTGTATTCACTCGGTTAAAAACGTTTCATTACATTATACTGAGAGAATTGATTGCATCTTAGTGTCACAATAAACTAGAACACGTTTTATTAGTTTGAATCTACCACAGAATCCTAACGTTTCTAATCTCTTGAGTTACAAATGAATCGCTTTAGCAGTCAATGCCCCCCCTACCCCCTCAACCATTACCAACCCTTATTGGGGAGTTCGATCTAAATTGACTGCAGCTCCCCTTAGTCCGGGGGGAGAGAGGGCTGAGGGAGACGGACGGAATATATTTTTATCAATCACGAAAAGCATTCAT
The DNA here is from genome assembly GCA_929108145.2 of Limnephilus rhombicus. Classification (NCBI taxonomy): domain Eukaryota; kingdom Metazoa; phylum Arthropoda; class Insecta; order Trichoptera; family Limnephilidae; genus Limnephilus; species Limnephilus rhombicus. The sequence continues at coordinate 21,037,599 of OV815273.1, read as the reverse complement.
CTTCTGGAGTCGGCTTTATTTTGGACCCGAATTTAATCAATAAGAAACCGTAAATAGCGCAATGAAATAATTTTCTGCCGTTTTCTACGTCGACCACAACAGATTTTTCATTAGTATCTGTCAAATATTTATTGATTGTACCAAGGCTCGAATATCTTTCTTTTTTTATATTAGCTCCACACAGACGTTCCTGAGTAAAATATTTCCCTTCAGGGCTTTGGGGATGCTGTGTGGAGGGTATTTTTGGGAAAGATTTGTGGGGAAATTCTGGGGAAAAAAAAGTATGAGAGTGGGTAGAAATCAGGGTGTCAGTGTGTCCAGGAGTGACGTTCGTATAAATCTATCCCTCCCACTGCAGCTCAAGGCGGTGTTCCGAGAGTCCCGCTAGAGAGGTCAAAAGGTCTCCATCAGCCAATCTCTTCCAATACGGCCTGCCACGCAGTAGGGCGAGCAAACGCATTCGCCGCCAAGACCTAGATAACCCTCATCCCAAGAACCTGGGCACCCCTGCTAAGTTACCAAACGTAACGAACCACTTATAGCAGAGATGCTGGGAATCCAATAAATGGTGATCCGTGAACCATAATAAGGAACTGCAGTGAAAAATATTATTGCTTTAAAAAAATATGTTTATATAGAATATAGACCAATAAACGCTGATTCTGAATAATGTATAAGTTTTATTTAATAATATTAAACGCAAAATTTTTAAAAAATTATTAAAAAGTCCTTTTTTAATCGGGTCGGAAAAACACGCCGTCAAGTTGGCTTTATTGAAATTTTAGTGGTGACGTCACTGTTCGACGTGTCGTGGCGTCATCGTAAAGTCATTGTATGGGAATGTATGATATGATACAAGCCATAGTATTAATTTATTCGTTTATTTACATACTGTTTATGGAGATTTAGTTGTTGTGTTTACTGAAACATTATTTAGGCCTAAATAATGTTTCAAAAATACAGGTATCTCTTATTACTATTATTGAAAATATTCAAAAACTACTGCACTTAAAAAATAGTAATGCTACTTTTAGGGAGAATACTTCGAACAACGGAATTAAAAATGGCGGCAGTTGATCAGCTGATTTCCCGATCCTATAGTAATTTTTCAGGAGTGATGACGTCAGACGATTCACCATACATACGGTGGTTTTCGAGGGATCTGGAAAAATTAAAACTTTGACAATTATTTTAACTATTATCACTAACTCTAAAAATAAAAATAAATATGCAGTTATATATGTTAGACGGTCATTATTAAAAAAAAAAAATGGACTGGAGTTCTCTATTAACCAACTATCGCCAACCTCATTTGCCCATACACTGCAAGTCGCATATGTGCAAATAATGGCGCCCCGGCATTATTTTCCACCCAAGTAACTTAACTTTCCCAAACCCAAACGCTTAACTTTCATAGTCTATGTTGTGTCATCAAAAATCGGCGGCAGTGGGTACGCTTCTACGCGCTCATTTTATATGTAATAAGTATCTGTGGTTTTGACGCAATAATCAATCGGCTCGCTTGACGACCAATTATTTCGTGATCAAAAGGGAAAACATGAAAGGTAAAATATGTTGTTTTAAAATTATGATAATGAAAATAGTTGATTTATTTTCTACAGATAACAGATCGGTAAATACTTTCAGTATCGCCCTAGTGCAAGACCACCATTCAGAAACCACCAAAATCCTGCAAAGACCCAAGGTGATCCAGCAAAGACCACTACATCGAAATCTTGCTTCAAATGGCGTTAGTAGTATCGTATTGGTTCATTTTCGAGGTGCAGAGAATTAAATTCCTATTTCTCGAGAACTGATGGTGTAAATGTACCTGGGGGATGGTTTTTTTCTACCCGAAGTGTGGGTTACCTATAGCAACTTATAGGGCTTTAATACTATATTTTTTTGTGTCTGTAGGTATTTATGATTTTTGTATGTGTTTTTGATTTGTGTTGATTTTTTATGTGTAATACTTTATTTTTTTTTGTATTTTTGGTTGCATTTTGTGTTTTTTATTTGAGTCCACACTTCAAGGGGGGAAGGTAATGGAGATGGGATAGGGGAAGGTTGGATTTTCGTCGGGTCTTAGACGCCCGCGATAAGCTATACTGGGGTTTGGGTGTATAGGAAGTTTTGCATAAAAAAGTTTTGGCCAATTCTACCATATGTTTTTCAGGGGTGGGACATTTGTATCGGGGTTAATAGTTGAGTTTCGGACAAACCAGGGGCTTTTTGTAAATTTTCTAAGTGTGACATTTTGGTACGATTCGAGTCGTTTAGTATTTCCTGTAGCCCATATGGGCGATGCGTATGTGATGGTGGGTCGGATTTGTGATTTGTATATGAGCAGTTTGTTTTGAATTGATGTTTTTAAATTTGAATGAAGTCAGAGGTGTAAAGAGCCGGATATTTTCTTTGCTTTGGTCAGTGTGTTTTTTATGTCTGGTTTCCAATTTAGTCGTTTGTCAAGGGTAACTCCAAGATATTTGGCGGTGTTTTGCTACGGTATGACCTGGTCGTACATTTTTATCTCCTCTCTGGGCACAGTCTCCCTTTTTGCGGGAGAAAAATACAGCTACGCTTTTTGAGGGATTCACGCACATTGAGTCGGTATCCAGATCTAGTCGAGTACCTCCCCACGTTCCTCATCCACATCTCCTTCCCCTCCCATACAAAGTAGATACCTCAATTTTATTGAAGGTACAAAAGAGGTACATTTATCTTTTGAGTGTTGTTTCAAGGATCTTGGAAAAATAATTAAGATGTTATATCAGGGATTGTTTCTTTATTCACAGAAATTATACGTATTTTTATTTTATCATCAATTCACGGTTGACAGTAACGAATTTAATGAAATATAAGATTTTCTTTCAGGTCCGCCTCCAATTTAATTTCTTAAACAAAGCTTTTCTTCAAAAAAATGTTCAATGAAGCACATTTTTTTATTTGTGTTATTTTTTTTAGAATGGGATTATCTGAAAAACAATTAATACCAATTTATAATCAGACCCATTTGAAAAAAAATATATTGGCATTAATTGGTTTCATATTTTTATGGACCTAGGATTATTTATTGGGATAAAACATGTGTAAATAATGTTAAATCTACTTTATTTTGGGTAGGTTTTCTAAAAAAGCCGTTTTATCTGGAATCTTTGTTTACCTAAGAACTACAAAGTTTTACAGGAGGTTTGGTTTATTTGTTGTATTTATTATTCAAAAACAGCCGTATTATTTACAGAAGGTTTGGTTTATTTGGTGTATTTATTATTTAAAAACAGACATATTTTCTGGAATCTTTGTTTAAAGACTACAAATTTTATCAGAAGGTTTGGTTTATTTGGTGAATTTATTATTCAAAACAGCCGTATTATCTGGAATCTTTGTTTAAGAACTAAAAAATTTATCAGAAGGTTTGGTTTATTTTGTGTATTTATTATTGCGTGAAGCTGCCTTGACAACCTTTTACGTTTTAGGTATGTAATTCAATTGGGGAGGCGGGAATGGGTACCGCCGCCCCGGGAACCTTTATTGGATAACCAACCCCTCTGCCATATGTCACCCCAAGTGGTTCGCTACGTTTGATGATTTAGCAGGGGTGCCCGGGTTCATGGGGTGAGGTTTGTCTAGGTCTTGGAGGCGGATGACCAGGACATAATGAACCCCCATCCTACCCACCCTTTAAACCCTTTTCCTTCCCAGAACTGTCCTCTCCTTCCTTTCCTTAAAAAAAACCCTCCACACAGCATCCTCAAAGATGACACAGGCCCTGAGGGAAATTATTTTCCTCAGGGCCTCCTGTGTGGAGCTAATGTAAAAAATGATGTATACCTATATTTCTTCGATTGAGCAAACATTTTCAAATACCTAATATCTTCCGAAGAACCGACAGCCGACAACCACGACGTGCTAAGTGTATTCCATACGACAGAACGGACGTTCTAGCCCAGCAAAGCATGACAAGAGGTATGGTTCTGCTAAATGAAATTTCAAGGTCTCTTGACATTTCGGCCTAGATGGTTGCAAAAACATATCTTTTTTTGGACTATGTAGATTGTTGCACGTGTTTTGTGTAGTTTGTTGCACTGATAAATTTGTAATACTACATTGAACAAAATATTTTTAAAAAATCGTTGGCTTGTCGAGCCTAAGAGATTTTAAAATGTTGCAACCCGACAGTTGGTCCCCCGACAGTTGGCCCCCCAAAATTATAAATATTATAATTTTTCTGTGCATTCAATTTCAAACATAAACCGACTTCAAAAATACCATTAACAATACGTTAAGATGGATAGATTTCAAACGAATTTATTTATATTATCGTTTTTTGTAAATATATGTATATTGTTCAGAGAAGTAATTTTATTTTTGATTCACTTGAATACAAATATGTTTTATTTTTTATTTTAACTTTATGAGTAAAATCTCAAATTGTAATATTTAAATAAATGAAGACAATATAAGAAGAAACTCAATCGAAAATCTGGAAACAGAAAAATCATAAAAACATATTGACACGTCTGGGACTCGAACCCAGGACCTCTTGCTTTCCGGGCAAACGCGCTAACCACTACGCCACGGTGTCGATATGAAATTCGGTCTTGTTTAACTGTACCATACTTCGACTAAGAACCACCTACATTATCTTCATTTTCTTTAACGCATATATTATTGGCAACTATCTATATGTATGATTGCAAGATTCAAATCCAAACTAAATGCTCTCTAGATAGTGTCTGGATAAATCTTTATCCATTAAACATGACCGAATTTCATATTGACACCATGGCGCAGTGGTTAGCAAGAGGTCCTGGGTTCGAGTCCCAGAGGTGTCAATATGTTTTTCTGATTTTTCCAGTTCCAGATTTTCGATTGAGTTTCTTCTTATATTGTCTTTATTTATTTAAAAATATTTTTATATATTTGTTATTCGGTGGTACATTCTCTCTTCACATCCTGTCAGGGACACTATATTTTATGTAAGTAGGTAGGTATAACGTATTTTTCCTAAACCGCCTGGGTATTTTAAACTGTCGTTAAATCTAATATACTTTAAATATCTCATATAATTTGGTAAAATCATGCATCGGCGAAATGTTGTAAAAATAGATCATTCTTCTAGAAATTATCTACTCAATGATTTGACCCCATTGATTTATCAAGGCCAAAAATAAAAAAAAATAAAATTATTCATTATTTTTCTGAAAAAAGATACTTATTTAAACTTCAAGGTACTGTTTAATGTACAATATATTTATTCTACTGGCAATTTTGAATGCTGATCACACCGGACAAGCAATGCTTTAGTTCCAATTTCTACCACCAAAATTGTTCTCGTCTAAAGTGTCCTGTTGTGTACAACTATCAGATTTAGCCTTGCAACTTTCTGAGATTTAATAATGTGTCGCGATTGTATTTACAATAAAACTATTACAATATTGACTATTACAATAAAAAGTGGATCTGTTAATAATTAATCCATCTTATCATTTAACTCACGTGACACATATGAAAGTGTTGATTTGGTAAGATCGACACGTCCATACTCTCTTCCAATTTTTGCAAAAAACTCTTAACCATTATTCGAAAGCTTTTATGTTTATTATGTGATAATTGTGAGTTCAAAATCATGAAAAAAAGATATTCCATTCGTTCTTTTTTAAAAAAACACTAATTTAAAACAAGCTCTTTCTTCCAATCTTTAAAACCAGGTCTGGGCCCATTACTTGAAGGGTTATTATTGAGTCCGCATTCACAATCAGATAAGCAATATTCCCCGCCGAATAATGTCCGTATTGTGCTAAACAAAAGACGTCCATCCCCCCCAGAGCCGCAGAAAAGACATCAGCCATTTTATCATCCGGCCAATTTAGCTGATAAACGGGTTCCCCTTGTTCCGTGCTGGCCCATCAATGTTTTCATTTACAGTTAGGGCCGGCGCGGAAAAATAAAATTCAGTACTAATTTGGTATTTTATGACAAAATAAAACTACTTCAATTACATAAAGATTTCTATGATAAATAAAAATATAACGCTATTAAATATCACCAAAAAATAGTACTGTTGGAAGACCAACCATCCCTCTAGTACGAACTACAACAGCACAGCATTAATAAATATACCTATTTAAGTAATAAAATGATTCAATAAATTACCCCTTGATTAATATCCTTATGATCGGAAGAAAACTAGGAAGTATTTTTGCCTTAAATCCAAATTTAAGTTTGTATGATAAAGGCCGTCGGGTGGCACACCAATATAGCTTAATTTTTCATACATGTGGCCGGCGTTGCGCGCTGGCGATGTTTGGGATATTCGATACAAAAACATAATTCGTTCCGCTTGCAATCGGCCTGCACACCGGGACAGGGTAACTTCGCGCGGAATTTGAGAATTTGCTCTTCCTGATTCATATTATATTAGGCATTATATTGGTAGGTGATATTTTTAATGAGATTCATAGATTTTATATTTTTCGGTAAGATATTATTAAGTAATTTTAGACGATACAATTTACCAGTGCTGCACACGAACACACTGTGCAACCAGCCGCCCTTGGTTATGTATAATTGTAAACTCTAAAAATGTTTTTAATAATAAATAAAAAAACATTATATATTTTTTAATTCTGTTCTTCTAAACTGATAAATGTGTTATTGGCCACAAATAATGTTCAGTGTGCGCTTTATTTACGTGTTTTTATTAGCGCAAAAATAGGTAGGTACTAGTACTCGTAGTTTATTTCTGCGTATAGGAAAGCTTCATTCATTCGCCCACCACTTCAATTTATTCACCCTTACTAATAAACGTGTATTAAATTTTACACACCTGGTTATCAACCATTAACACCCCATATAAGTGGTTGTTTTTCAGTTGAGTAAATTTACAAATAAGTTTAATAGTTAGGTCCAATATGTTTTTGAAATTGTCCTTGAAAATACGTGAAATCCTCAATTCCCCGGACTGAATGTTGTGAGAAGTGTAAGGAGATAGGGAAGTGGAAGGTGGAGAAGAGGAATGTGAGGAAGAACCCACCTGGCTGTTGAGATCTGGTTACCAAACACGACTAAAGCCATTTCAAGCAAGCATTTCGATTATTATTATTTTTTTCCCAATTTTTACATTTGATATACTTATGCAATACTATAAAATCATGATATGAGTAATGAGAACCCACTAAGTAATAATATAGTTAAATACATTTTATTATTGCACTTGGAAAGAAATTAATTAAAACACCCTTATGAATTATGGTATAAGTAGGGAAAAACTGAAAGTATCCACCACTGTCAAACGTGCCGCCAATATAATATACACATTATTTTTAATAAATAAATTGTGTAATGACACAAATTAATCAAATAAAATTTTGCACAAGATGGGTTTTGAAACCGTGACCTCCGGATTCGTATTCGAGGGACTTAACCACTCAACCACGGAGGATATAAAAAAAGAACATTTTAATTAATAATTTGTCAATATTTTTTTTTACCAATTATTTTGTTTGAATACTGGCTTTTGGAGAAATTCCTGATGGCCAGGCCAGTCCGTCTCTGCGAAAGGGCTATTGAATTCTTCCCTATCTAAGTATCTCCCAGAACCTTCTCTAAGCATCTTCCAGAACATTCTCTTTACGCTCCTGCCGTTGATTGAATCGCCCGCCATCACGCTGTCATCAATCTGGGTTCCGATATCGCGCCTCGCAGAATAAACAAGTTATAGAAATCTTACCAGTCACCGGGAACTTTGTCAAAAAATCGATTCATTTTTAATAAAACTTTACTGTGTCTTGTTCCTAAAGAATTATTCCTTTTTATTTTATCTCAAACATTGCTTACCAAATATCCATTGTCTTTAACCGTGGTCTTAGACAGGAGGATCGAATTATCGCGGTAACCGTTCAAGCATAAAAAACCGCACTATTTTGGCGTTTTCACGTTCGTGAAGATTTTTTACACTTAAAAAAAAAAAAGAAAATGAAAAACAAAAAATTGTTTTCGGATAGCTGTTACATCGTCCATAAATTCTAACTAAACTAAAGATATGTTTTGATATATTTTTCAGGCCCATGAGTCTTTTGAACATCGTTCCCACTGAAGAGAAAAATCGATAGAAATGTATTGTAGGCATGTCTGGAGTGAGGTCAATGTTTCCTTGGGTACTTCAGACGAAATCGATTAAACTTATTCAAAGGTTGGACATGTTTCTTGAATGGAAAACCATTTCTATTGACCACTCTAGGACCTTAGTCAGTAGGTCTTATTTCTACTAAATTAGAAATATTTTATTACCGTAGGCACCCAACTTCTTTATTTGTTAAAATCCAACTGCCTTTGAACACCATCATGTCTTCTTCGGGCCGGTACAGCAAAAAAACAATTTAGTCGAATTTTTCAATTTTTCGAATTTTTGTTTGTAATCAGCCTCAACTCAACGAACTATAGAACTTAGTTGGATTTTAATCGTCATTTTCAAAATTGGAAGAGTTTGTTTGAAGAATCCATACATACCTATATTATATTTTGAACAAAAAAATATTTTAATTGCCATTTTTTAAATTGAAACTTATTTATAGGGAATTCAGACTCCCCCCCATTGATGTAATACATATAGATTAGTCACTAAGCAAAAAACTTGGTTCACTTTTCTATCACCAATTAGTCAAATTTGAACTCCAACGCTTTAACGCCGAAGACCGGAAACTACTGAATCCAGTTCCCGCGCACTGCTTCTCATATATAATAGTGAAACACTTTTAGACCAGATATATTAGTCCTCATTAGTTCTTTTATGTTATTTTCACGGGTCTAAGCAAGTGTATAATAAAAAAACTGTCAAAAAGTCTGACTGTCAAAAAATGCAGGAGGACCTAAACCGTCTTAATGTTTACTGTACACAGCATACTCTTAAAATCAATATTAAGAAGTGTTTCGCCGTGAACTTCACACGAAATAAAAATATCATTACCAATAAATATAATCTGAACGGCTCAATATTAATTAACAAAACAGAAGTCAAAGATTTGGGAGTGACATTGGACTCTAAGCTTATTTTTGAGTTAGGATTCATTCTTAGGACATGTAAAAAATTCAATAACTTTAGTACAATAAAAATCCTATATTTTGCGTATGTCCGCAGCTTACTGGAATACGCATCACAAGTTTGGAACCCGCAATACAAATCATATGTGGATAATCTAGAACGTGTTCAAAATCGTTTTCTACGATACTTAGATTTCCGCAGCTACCGCCTACACCTAAGTCACCAAGATTAAGCCGCGTACTTCAATATACTACCTTTAGAAGTTCGAAGAAGCTCGGCCGATGTACTTTTTCTTCAAAAAATAGCCAGATCCGTCGTAGATTGTCCAGAACTCCTAGAACGAATACAGATACGAGTTCCTAACAGACGAACAAGATCAGACATGATTCTTAGCCTCCCTCGGTTTAACACTAATTCTAAGCAGAACTCTTTCATCTATCGTGCATCCAACACTTTCAACACACTATACACAATTTGACATTTTTAACCCTGCACCACACTCCTTAAAATCACACAGACGCTCTCTCAATACTCTACAATAACAATACTTATAGATACCCTCTAATACAACCATCACACTATGAACTTCCTTTTTTTTCTCTTTTAATTTTTTGTCACGCATATTTTTATTACTATACCTCAACTTAACCGACCCCCCCACCATCCTACCCCCTTCCTATTCGCACCTAAATAACTCGTTTCTTGAAATGTATTTTTTTATTTGTAAATATCTTTGTAATCACTACACTACTTGTATACAATACCCATGTGGAAACCTGTAAATGGTACAACTATTGTGCTCAATTATTAAATACTCTATTATTAATAAATGTAAATCGTTGGTCTCCCAAATAAATAAAAATAAAATAAAATAAATAAAAACAATAAACGTTACACCGGGCTAGTGGTTAGGTGGCGTAATTAATTCGCGTGTTAACCAATAGCTTTCTAACCTAATTTTTCCAATTAAAATTGTTTTAAAAATTTAGATGCAAACTTATTTTTAAATGCATCTAATTGTTTAATGCATTAGAATAATAAATTCTAATCTCAAAAGCCAGACTTCCCACAGGCCTCTATTGCGGCCTCCGCCCAGACTATAATAGGCACCACTCTCTGCTGCTGTGGTCCTGGTTCCTGACCGCAAGTCCTCAGCATGCAATCCCGGCCCACCTCATTTGAAAATATCTTGTAATGTTCCGGGGCCGCAGTAACCGCGCGCCGAACATCCAACTTCCCGGCTCCACCAATTTGGCGGAGCATTATAATTGACATAATATTTCGTGTTTCAACTTATGAGCGCCTGGTAGGAAAACTTTGGAATTTCGCCGAATTTGGCATTGACAGCTTTCAAAGTTATTACGGAAGTAAATTTATTTAGCTAACTTAACCATCACGTCGTTTCCCTGGAGTGGTTGTGGGCAAAGAGGCTGTTTCAATAGTGGTTTACGTATTTGACTTTGAGATGGGAGATTGCGGGCTCAATTTCTGCCTATGCAAAATTTGGTAAAAGGTAAGGAGGTGTATACACATATAGTAAGAATCGTGGCTCCCTTATCAGGTACAAGAGCTCCTATATTCTGATAAGGTATGACACAACCAATGATGTCCTTAAGTATAGTATTTTGTTACAAAATATGTATGAATAAACGTAACTCATTCATTGTATTACATAAAAAATATATATATATATATATAGGTTTATATATATATATATATATATATATATATATATATATATATATATATATATATATATATATATATATTTATATATATGTTTATATACATAATCCATATATATATATATATATATATATATATATATATATATATATATATATATATATATATATATATATATATATATGGATTATGAATTCAGTTCTTCTTTTGTGGGAATACAATATGAAATAACAAAAAAAATCAGAGTGTGTTATTCACATGCGGTAGAAGTGATGAGCCATTAACCAGCGGCCGAGAATTTAAATTTCGTCGAACGATGATCTTGCGATCGTTGCGACAGCTTTCCCAAATGATTTATTTGATTTATTTTACTGCCTAATTATAGAATTGTGTGTGTGTTGTATAATACAAAATTTTGTTTGAAAATTTAACAAATCTGCCAACGACCTACGGTAAAACCTCACTGTAATAAAAATAAACATATTTTCTTAATATTAAAATTTTTTTAAAACAAAACTTCACTAGATAAAAGAACAGTATTTCGAAATCAATTTATGTTTTTTTTGCGGAAAAGAGTCAATTTGTCTAAAATTTGATTTAAAAATTACATATTTCCGGTTTTGCCTGGTTATTCTCTCTTAAACTTGAAAGTCGCTAGAAGTCGCTTTCCTTGCTTTTGCTTGTCTTTTTTAAGTGGTTTGAAGATTGGATATTGATTTCACAAAATATTTTTTTTTTGTTTTTTCCGTTTCACCCGAATTTCAAATCACTAGCAGCGCTAAAGAAGTTTCTCTTAAAAAAAACAATACTGGAGTACTGGATATGATTTGAGATTTTCACTGCCAAAAGTACTACCGTTTTTAATTTTTGGATTATTATACCATGTTGGGCTTCCTCCTTCTTCAATCGACGTTTCCGACTGTGTTACAGTGTCCATCATCAGGACAGATGTGTAGATTCTGGTGAAGTGTGTGGACGCAGTCTTTAGTATGTAGTACGCAGGGTCTGTATTTAGATATAATAAATATTCGTAAAATTAATGTGGTGTTCAGCGTTTAATTTTGGTGTACTGGAATTGGTCATCATGTACCGGACTCCAAGCCCCGTCATTCCTAATGATATTAATTATAGTTTTGTGTCTATTATCTACACAATTATACCATTTTAAAACAGGAATCTACTAATATTGATTATGGAACCACAAATACCGTCTATTGACAAAGTTGGTTTCAGTTATCATTGAGCAAAAAACCTGGATATTAATTTTTTTTTGTACAGACCTTTAATTAAACACCAGCATTAGTTGATTTGAGCAATTGATTGACCTGATCGTACTTTGTCTTTCCATTATCAAATAAATACTGCAGCTCACATATATTTATGTACAATTAATTATTTAAGTACTAACTTATACCTAACTAATAACTAATAGCATTTATGTACACTCCCCTTCCATACACAAGCAAATGCTTTTAATGGAAGGGTAGTAAAAAAAACCTGTAAAAAAAAATATTTAGTTGTAAAATTTTAATTATAATAAATTTTTAAATAAATAATAAAAAAAAAAAAATAAAAAAAATAAAAAAAAAAAAAAAAAAAAAAAAAATATCGTCATCATCTTCTTCCTCTATCCACTTACCAGTCGTAGATTTTGTACTGACATCCTTTATGATTTCGTTGAACATTACAACACTCCCTGTTAATATCTACATTTAACCGATCAAATTCTTTTTTGAGCACATCACTGTATTTGTATGAGTAGGTACTTTAGCCGGTAAGGCTTGTAAAAAACAAATATAGTTAAACTGTCATAAAAAAGGCAAAGATGTGCCGAAAGATTTAAAAAAGTAAGTAATAAAGAAGTAAAAGTTTTAAAAAAGAATTGTCATTGAGACAGTAACATTACTCTGGAGAAATTTAATTGTATGATTTCTTATTTGAAATAAAAATAAATTTAACTTAAAACATTTATTTAATTAAATGAAGACAATATAATCGAAACTTAATCGAATATCTGGAAACAGAAAAATCAGAAAATAAAATAGTTTCCAGATATTCGATTGAGTTTCGCTTATATTGTCTTAATTTAATTAAATATTACAATTTGAGGTTTTGCTCTTAACCACTGGAGTGCTTTTTGGAACAATATGGCACTATTTAAAATACCTCGGATTGCTTTGCTGCCAATTTTGGCAAATTTTCCCTTATTTGTAAGTAATTTAGTAGAAGTTTACGATTTTATAAATCCTACGAATATGTGATAATTGAGAAAAGATAGGTGAATTTATTGGCTATATAGAACTATAATCAGTTTGTTTGTCTCCATATTAAAATTAGGAGGTATGATTTTTTTATGTGGGCGGAAAATATTCAAAATGATCACCAAAAAATCTCGAGCAATCGGAGAAAAAAGTTTTAAATTACGCTGTCGCTTCAGTGGATAAAGTTTAAATAAAAATGAAATGAAATATTTATGGTTCATAATTAGCATGTGGGTGGGTGGTTTACCTAAAAAGTGTAAATTTTCGTTTTGGCTGATTAATTAAAAGAAAATTTGATACACACTTTTTTCTATCGTTCACATATGAGTATCTACTAATTTTTACTATGCGTTGCTGTGACATTAAATCTAAATACAACGCCATCTGATGGATGGTTACCCAACCTAGATAACCAAGTGTTGTGTCGATAATTTAACTCACACCGCCATCTGTTAGAAACTTATGGAACTTACAAATAATCATAAAGCATTGTCCAATAAGAAATATTTAATTCGCAGTAATACATATTGAGGTCAATAATCGAGAGAAAAACTATCCTATCTTTTAAGTTGGACCAAGTTACACACATTAAGTAAAATTTTATCAAAATCGGTTAAGTAGGTTCGGAGCTTATCTCGAACAAACATCGTGACCTGAGATTTTTATATACAACAAGACAAGGTAGTATCTACGCGATCATAAAGATTCAATTGTCAAATAACCAAAAAAAGTTTGGTTTTTAACTTTAAATTTCGAAATAGGTTAGTGAAATCGATTAACTCCTGCAAAGTACTTAAATTCCTTGGGAAAGTAGCTTTCGCTCAAGTACCTACGGCAGGTGTGCGCAAATTAGGGGCGTTCAAATAAAAGCCGAAGTGATTTCACTCAGTTCATTAACGCGAACCCTGTTTCGCCTCCCCTGGGGTACTTTCAATAGCTCCTCCTAATTTGGAGCTTACGAATAGAAATATATTAATTTTGTTAACGAAACGGTTACTCGTATTGTACAAATTAATTGCAAGCAACACATTTTGGTAACGAGAAACTTATTTCATGGGGGTAAGTACCCTTTCCATTCAATTTCGAGGCTATAAGCAAAATAAGGTGTGAAAAACTTTTACAGATTAAATTAAGGGTTGGTATTCAAAATATTTTTCAGGCTTCAGATATATATACAAAATATTTCGTGATTTTTGCGAATATGTTTCGAATTTTGACCCAACCCGAACTTTGTTTGAATACTTTGAATATTAACAACACGCAAAGGATTTTGTTTACCGGTTTATATTATAAATTATAACCATCTTTCTAACCCGACTGTGGCCCACATTTTGTCCCTAGTTACAGTTATCTTTCAATATTTGACCACAGGAAAAGTTTTTGTTCGATTATTTTCGTAATAGGTTCGAGTAAGTAGACTTTAGTATTGCGTTATGATGCTCACTAATAGGCCACTTGCATCACATTTTTTAAATTTTTTTTTTCGGCTTAGACAAATATTCTAAGACATTCTGTGTTTTTTTTTTTTTATCGTATTTTTGAAACCCTGGGGATTTTTTGAAAATTTCAATCCGAAAAATCAGACCATTTTTTATAAACCGGAAACACGGGACATAATTTTATAGGTGCGAAAAAATGATAATTACGTAGCCGAAAATCATTTTAAAAAAAAAGAACGTTTTTTACACGAATGGCACAGGAGAATAACGAGGCATACCAAAAATATTACATCTCATAAATATTTTTTTCCTTGATCCATCTTATTGATCATAAATCATTATAATGTACAACGTATATATGACTAAATCCAATGTAATATACTTGTACTTGTAAATAATAATAATAATAAGAATATTATAAAATTTGATTTTGTTAAAATCAGCACCATAACCATTATACCTCTAAAACACATGCCGACTTCTAAAATGTACGGGGTTCTCTTCAGAACATCGGTTAAAAAGTGAAACCAAATGATAAGTTCGCAGAGAACAAACAATAAATCTAGTGAACGAATTAAAAAAATTCGCCTGAAATCAAAGTGATGCCATATTAAAAAAATAAATCAGTGTGGAATTTTACAAAATTAATAGGAACATTTTTGGAGACGGGACATTTTCATGTAGTGACGTCACGAGCCTAAATAATGGATTTATTTATTTAAAAATAAAAAAGCTGTACATTTCTAAAAAAATTTACTAACATTTTCGCAATCTTAATAAAAAGATCTGTACACACGATTTTTTCCAAGTCGTTATGAATTCAATGCAAGTGGCCTATTGTGACATTGTTTGGATAATAATACAAATTAAACATTTCTGTAGTTTTACCCATCAAGATAAAGCTGTACATGAAATCATACTTAGATTAATCTTTTCTACGAATCGGTTAACGTTATGAAAACCAAAAAATAGGCTACAAATAAATTGAAGCTTTTGCTACCTTTTGCACGTATTGGATTACAAAAAATATAAGCGTAAACTACTAAAAAAAAAATTTAACGACTTTACTATGAAGTAATGAAACATTTTTTTTAAATACCCCTTTATTACTATTAGACAATTTTTGACGTTTACTAAGTTCTAAATTTTTTCATTCTCATAAAATTATGCACAAAATAAATAAAAACAAATTTTGCGCTTACTTGCCTCGTGCAAATAAGACGCTTGATTTTAAATTTTGAAGGCGTGAGAATCGAAATATTTCTTGCGTTTATAAACCTCTTAAGCCTTGTTAAGCGCCCCTGAGTTGTTATTTCTATAAAGTGGCTGAATATAAATTATCGCTATAGTTAAAATGATTATTTATCATGTCGATAAAATAGTACTGCCTTAAGTATCTTCCAACGGAGAAGTTTGATAGATCTCACTATTAAATAATTAATAAAGACCTAAAGCGTATTTGTTCAATTTAAAGCAGGTGTCGTTAGTTATGTGTTTCTGAATAGTTAAAGAAGGTAAGAATCACATTGTATGATGTTAATATTTTGCAAACGTTAATGATGATCTTTCAAGCCATAATGTATTTACATTATTATAACCTGTAATCATATGTAACCAGTGTAACTAAATTTGTGGGGTATTTTTAAAATGTTGTTATATTTGTTTTTATATAATTGAACCACATAATACAAACAGAATTGATGCAGACGGTCCATTAATATTTTTAAAGAAAATTATTCACAACAATCTTAAAACAACTCATTTTCTATGTAAATTTTAATTTAAAGTTCTTAATGAACAAAGCATTTCATTTTGAATTATTTAATAACAATATTGCCTTTTTCAATCCAATGTCCCAAGTCTGTAGATTGTTTAATGCCATAGAATGTAACGATATAGACATCGTTATAAGCAGCCTCATGTATTTTATAAATAAATGTGCTAATTTCATTAGTTATGTGTAAACTAATATGACGTCATGGTAAGAAATAAAAGAGTAAGTAAGTACAGAGAAAGAGATGAAAGAAAGAAAATACTTAACAATTATATTCGAATTCTTTATTTTCTAATTCATTTTCAGAAGTGTTTGAATTCATAATTAATGTAATTGTTTTGTTATTGTTTATATTTTTTTTTCTTTCTTTCTTTTATCTCTTTCTCTGTATTGAATACATACTATGTTGTTTTTTTAAAATATTAGTATGCTAATTAATATTTATTTTTATTTCACTAGTATCATTTCCATCTAGTAATAACTTAACCTTGGTAGCATGCTGTGAACATTTTAAATTTGTATGATAATATCTATGGCAAATTCATTATTATATAATTTTTAACACTCTGTTAATGTTTCAAGCAAAAAATAAATAAATTAATCATTATTAGTAAGAAACCGCAAGCATTCGTTCATCCGTACTACTACACTACCTCCACACAGCATCTCAGATAATATAGGCCCTGAGGGAAATTATTTTCCTCAGGGACTCCTGTGTGGAGTTAATGTAAAAAAAGGCGATGTTCCGAGAGAGTCATGCTAGAGAAGTCAAAAGATCTCCTCCAAACAGTTTCCCCCGATCCGGCCTCCTACGCAATTGATGGGCAGGAGCATCCACCACCAAGATCCATACAAATGAATCAGAGCACCCCTGCTAAGTGACCAAATGTAGACTGCCAATTAGGGTGACCAATGGCAGAAGTGTAGGTTATTCAATAAATGTTTCCTGGATGGGTATGGAATCGGTCTTTGTTACGACTCGTTCTTGTGTTCAACAGCTCGTCTGTGGAATTCTTTGGGGGCCTCTGTGGTTTCTCCCTTGTACAAATACCCAAAATCACACCTATCTCTCTTAATATATTAGTAGATTAATATATCACAGTTTATAACTACACTCCTTATGCACAACGTACATTAGCTCGAAAGAGTCCGTGCAGTTTGGTGGTAGCTCGGCAACAGTCGTCTCGCTTCCATGCCATATCTCCCTCTGTTACTATTATCTTTTTAAGTAAATGTTTTAATGTACCAATAAAATGATATATGATCTTTTAATGTTTCCATAATGTTTAATGTTTACAAAAATAATCAGTATTTTTTCTATGCTCTACCACCTTGCAAGTTCCTCCACAACAGATGTCGTAACGGCCATATCACAATAATATGTTTATGTTTTAATAACACACTGAGAGTAGCTAAAATTAAAAACGACCATTCGCATAGAACAATAAAGCTCGGCGCCAAACAAAATACTCCTCCCGGGGCAATTAAAATATTTACGACGAAAACCGTATTACAGCTGACTGTTGTTTTAGACCGAACGTTCTACACTCATAACTGAAACGACAGTTTAGCTAAAACCACCCAACATATTTTACTTATACCATCGGAATACATAAAATTTGTAGGTGCACAAATATAATATGGTTCCATGAAAAAACAGAACATTGAAAAAAGTAGAGAATCAAACAACAAGAACAAACAAACAAAAGAAAGAACCAACAACAAAATCTAACCCATCCAATTAACTGACCATGTTCTGTTATAACCTATTACCGATATCTTCAATCATTAAAAATACTAATTTCAGTTGTGGGTCTGTCTGTGTAAACCATTTGCTTTGAATAAGTATCATTTTCAAAATTGGAACTGATTTTGTTAAGAATTCAGACAATCGATAAAATACCTAGGTACCTATAATGTGATATTGTAACATAAAAATATTTTATACGTCATTTTCAAAATTGAAACTGATGTGTCAATAAATCATAGTATCCCGCGATTTTTCATGGGTCGCAGCTTATTTTTTAAATAAAATATAATATTATAAGTCCGGTTAATAGGCAAATCTTTTGATTACAACACAGATTTCACAACCTCTACCTCAGTCCACCACCTCAAATAATTTTATTTTATTTTTTATTTAAAACTAGCTGGTCCCGGCATGCGTTGCTATGCCATTTAATAAAAAATTGTTTCTCCCTGAGTGTCCTTTACCATTCATCACGTTCCGTTTCCGCCTCCCCTTCTTCTCCTGCGTCCTCTTCCCCTCTCACGTTCCCACTCCGTCACCTCCACCTTCCCTCTCCCCACTCCACTCCCCCTCCCTTCCCCCGTCCCGCGAACCCCCCTCCCGAGTTCCCCTCCCCCCTCCCAGGTACCCCTCCCCCTCCCAGGTTCCCCTCCCCCTCCCTGGTTACCCTTCTACCTTCCCCGCCTTCCCTCTTTCCTTTCCCGCTCCCTCGTAACGCCAATCCTCCTCCCGCGTTCCATATATTCAATCTCAGTACATTCAGTTTTTAAACAGTCCGCGTGCCACCTTTTACAATTTAAATTTCCATTTGTCATGTATATTAAATTTGGTACCTAACACAGGTAACTATTTAAAATATCTAAAATTATTGATTCCTTTCAAACTATTAGGGGAGTACCTACTATAAATTTATCTACTTAAAGATTTTGAAAAATAGAATCCTGATTTGAACAATCAATGTTTTGAAAAATGTCATTCTCAAATACGCAATCTGTCAAACGTGCGATGTTTTCTGAAATTATCCAATATTCTGCGCTATTTTCTAAATTTTTCTCTCCGTAAGAACCATCCTCGCACTTCAAGGAATATTCTAAAAAAAGAATTTGCGAAATCGGTTCAGCCGATCTCGAGATTTGCGCTTACCAACACATTTAGCGATTCATTTTTATATTTATTTATTTATTTATATTTATATATTTTTTTTTTACAGTTTTTTAGAGAAAATGTGTCCTAACTGGGGTACCCCGTTCTAAAGACACATTGTACAAGTTTTATTATTTTAATTATAAGTAAATACCTAATCTATGTTAGAATATTGCCAAGGGAAATTATTAAGTTATATCTAAAAGAAAGTACAAAACAAAGCATTATTCTTTGTTGGGTTGCAAAATTGAATCTATTTTCTTCCTTCCCATGTCCATAATCCATATTTTTATGCTTCTTTTGAAGGCGGTTATTTTTTTTGTGGTTTTCATTGCAAGAGGGAGTAAATTAAATAATTTTACAGAGAAGTATTCCATATTTCTTTGTCCAAAAGTCGTTTTAGTTGTAGGTTGGTAGAATGTATGTTGTAATGTAGATCTTGTGAATCGGCCCGAGTTTGTCTGTGTAAAGTTATCCTGATTTTTGAATGCGTACATTAGAATATCTTTTGTATATAATTGTTTCAGTGACATTAAATTCAGCGCTTTAAAAACATAGTCTGTAGGGGTTCTGATGGGTACTCTAAGTATAATTTTCAGAATTGCCCTTTGTGCTATGAGGACTGGTTTTATAGTGGAATCGCATGAGCTTCCCCATCCGATAAGACCATATTGTAGTTGAGATTGGGCTAAGGCATAATAGATTTTAATTAGCTGTTCTTTATCTAAAATGTTTCTTATTGTTTTGAAAAAATAGGTTAGTTTTTTTAATTTGTTGCTCACATTTTCCACTTGGGAGTTCCAATTTAAGTTTTGATCAATTATTATTCCAAGATATTTTATTGTTTGTATTTCATTCAATTTTGGACAGTTGCAAGGAGTTTCTCGGTTCACGTTTATACAGTCTTTATGAATTTTTATGTTTAGGTTTGTATTGAGGTTATCCGTCTGTTTGTTGTGGATTTTGAATTTAATATAATTAGTTTTTGTATCATTTAGTGTAAGAGAATTTGAATCAAGCCATTTTTTTACCCGATTCATCCCTTTTTCAGCTTTTTCAAATACAGTCTCCCATGACTTTCCATGGAATAGAAGGACTGTGTCATCTGCAAAACTAATGACTGAGCCGTGACAGTTTAGTTCACATAAATCATTTATATATACCAGGAATAAAATCGGGCCTAAGACACTGCCTTGCGGGACTCCATATTGGATTTGTATTGGTTGACTTGATTCATTTTGAATCCTGACTAACTGTAACCTTTCTGACATGTAGCTTTTAATGAGGTTTAGTTCACGTCCTGAGATTCCAATCTTTTTGAGTTTTTCTAGAAGATATGTGTGATCAATTGTATCGAAGGCTTTACTTAGATCTAAAAATATTCCGATACACTTATTTCCGTTATCGAGACTATGTTTTATACTTTTTACAATAGAGGCGATGGCATCGGAGGTTCCTATATTTTTTCTAAATCCGTATTGATTTTCAGATAGTATGAAGTTTGTTTCAAGATATTGAGTGAGCTGCTTCTTTATGACTTTCTCTACTATTTTTGAAAGATTATTCAATATTGTTATCGGTCTATAGTTATTTATATCCGCTTTATTGCCAGTTTTAAAGATTGGTATAACAGAACCCATTTTAAGCGTTTCGGGAAAGATACCCTCCATGATACATCTGTTCACAAGGTGGAGGAGTGGTTGAATTATTTCATCTCTAGTTGATTTAATTATTCTCATTGAGATGCCATCTGATCCTGAAGTTAGTGTTGGTTTCATTGAATCTATAATGCTTTTAATGTCATCTGCTGTAACTGTATTTAATTTAAAGGTGATATTATTTGTAAGTATGTTGTTAATTTCATTATCAGTATAAGGAGGTTTAATTATTTTTTTAGCTAAATTAGAACCCACCTTGGAGAAATATTCATTCACAAATTGAACTATTTCCTTTGGATTTTCTTTCATATTTAATTTTTGATTTGGTGTATCAAGTTCGGTAATATCACTACTTTTATTGTTTTTAGTGTATGTCATCTCCATAATAATTTTCCAGACAAGTTTAGGGTCATTATTACAGTTTTGAATCTGACTTTGTAATAGTTACCTCTGGCATATTTTATAAGTTTAGAACACATGTTTCTATAATGTTTGTAAAGATTTAGAAACGAAAGATCAAGTGGATTTTTTTTAGTTTTTAAGTGTAATTTGTCCCTAACTCTTATACTTTTTAGAAGTCCTTGAGTAATCCAAGGTTTTTTTATTTTACATTTGTGTGGAGTTTGTATGGTGAATGATTCTGAAC
This sequence comes from Limnephilus rhombicus, assembly GCA_929108145.2. NCBI lineage: Eukaryota > Metazoa > Arthropoda > Insecta > Trichoptera > Limnephilidae > Limnephilus > Limnephilus rhombicus. The sequence goes on along the minus strand of OV815273.1, from coordinate 21,016,199 downwards.
ATTTATGAATATTTGTTTGAACAATGCTTGTAAATGAGTGCCAGCAATCCTGAAAATCATTAATTTTAAATAGTTCTCCCCAATCTTCCAATTTTAATAAATCCTTTAACCTGTTAATATTAATTCTATTTTTGACTATTGTATTTTTAATGTAAGTATGTGTATTTTGAAGTTGAATGGTAAGTAGCAGTGTAAAGTGGTCAGTAATATTGGAACGGTGAACGGCGGTACCGTATGCTTTGTTTGTTTTTATCATGATGTGGTCAATACAGGAGGCAGATACATTTTGAGCATTTTCGTTATATCCTAATCTTGTTGGTATATTAACTGCACTGATCAGTCCATGGTGCAGTAAGAGTAATTGGTATTCATCACATTGGGGGTGTTTCTGTCCAGTATTTAGTATGTTAATATTGATGTCCCCAATTAAGTACACGTTCCGAACATCTCGTAGTTGGGTTAGCTCATCATCCAGGGAGTGAAGAAATGGAGATACGTCTCTTGTTGAAGGTGATCTGTATATCCCTAATACTGAGATATCATTATTAATGTTTATTAGTAGACAGTTAGCATCTCTGAGTTGAATTTCTTTTACAATTCCTTGGATCTCATTTTTAATATAAATTATCACTCCGTCATTCTGATTTTTATGTTGTGTGGAGTTATATACCTTATATTTATCTAGGTGTTTTGGTGAGTATGTTTCTTTTTTTATACGACACTCTGTGAGTATGATGATGTCGATATCCTCATCAAATTGCTGTAGCATCACCGTCAGCTCTACGAAATTTTTATTGATGCTTCGTATATTTTGGTGGAGTATTTTTAATGTTTTTGCTTTATTGTTTTTTATATAATCATTAATTTCTTGAGTTGTTAATGTTGTAATGGTTTCCGGAGAAGGGTTGTCATATTCAATATCAGTTAATGGATCCATTTCTGGTATAAGTGTAATTTTATTGTAGATAGTTATGGATTACTGAGCTTGTCTATATGATTTTAATTTCAAGGTCGTTGTGATTTTTTATTTCAATTATTAAAGAGTCTTCAGATTTTCTTGCTAGCAATTTTCCATTTCTGAACCAGATGAATTTGAATTTTTTTTATTTTGCCCTTATTTTCGTGTTCCATAAAAGATTTTTATAATACGGCGTAAGGGCTTCATTCACATACATTTTTTTATTATCATCCGCTAAATGGGAGACATCATTATTTTTTTTTAAATTCATCATTGTAATTTTTTTAGTTTCATCTTTGAATGTTAATATAAGACGTGAAGGTTTTATATCACTAGATTTTATGAACTTGTATTTGTCCTCTGGTGTCAGATTTAATCCGAAGGCTGAACTAATTCTGGTGGCTATTTCATGGGGCGGTTCATTCAGCGATACTTTAAATCCATTGATCTCTACACTGTTTTTCAATTCTTTTTGCTCGGATTCGGCTATTTTTGTTTCCAGAGCAACAATTCTTTTTTCTTGTATTTCCATCTCCTCTATAATTTTCCATTTTTTGTTGTTGTTTTGGTAAATCCAAAATTTTATTTAATTTGTCATTTATTTCATCATATCGATCGCTTACAAATTGGGTTGATTTTTTAAGATCGGCTATTTCTGACTCTAATTTTGTAAACAATTGTGTTTTTAACTCACTCAGTTTACGATCAAGGTAGTCCGTGAGCGAATCCATGATTTTTTGATGTTCTGCGGCAGATCTCGTTGCAGACATAATTTTTGTATATAATTCCAATAGCTAGTAGCGACTCAGGTAGCACTTGTTTACTTTTCCAATGATTTGTTACTTTTAATGGTTTGTTTATTAATTTTGCAGGAGCAAAAAAAAACAAACAGAAACAGACTGCTGTCACTTTTAGTTGTAATAAATACCACTTTTTTCGGTGACTTCACTAGAATATTAGCAATATGGTTCAATTTGTGGACTTTTCTGAAGATTTCTGTCACTTTTAACACTTATTTTATTAATTTTACGGGAGCAAAACAAAAACATACACCTGTCACTTTGAGGTATTATTGTTGTATAAATAAATATATAGATAAATATGATTTACACATATTTAACCTGATTAATATTTTCATCACAGTTTTTAGACAGCTTTTTTTTAAAGGCTCCCAAACATTGCAGAGCAACTGGAACTATGCCATCTCGAGTGATTGGGGTATATTTTGAGGTAATGATCTTGGGGAGGGGAGAACGAATAAAATCATGGTAGATTCTAAAGTTTTGCCTTTAGGTAGTTTTTAATACTGTGAATCTAATGAGTTCTTTAAATCGTTTCTTGTCGGCAGCCTACGTGGTCAAGGGGTAAGACTCTCGGCAAGCAATCCCAAGGCGTCAAAATAAATTCTTTTTGATTAATTTGTGTTATTTCTCAATTCTTTCAATTAAAATAATATAAATTATTTTTGCGGCTCGTTCCGGAGGGGAAGATACTCTCAGTATCGCCCTGGTGTAATATTACCATTCAAATAAAATAATAATAAAATGTTTTAAGTGAGGGGATATAGGTATTCTTTCAGATATTTTTAACCGATAGGTATATCTGATTCAAACCGTTTCATATATAGGTGCTCAAAAAATATGAATTTCCTTTTCAAAGTCAAAAAAATCTTAAAAAATAAAAATATTTAAATGTTTGAACGTTTTCTGCTTAGCTTGGTGAAATGCGGTTTCAGTGAAGCTTTAATATTTTATTTATACGCAGATGCAGCCGCCGGAAGATTCATCTCACGATTTGGTATTTTTTATGTCACCATAATGACTTATTTTCGTCGCCAGCGCCGCGGAAGATGAGTTACGACTTTTAAGTAAGAAAAATAGGAAGATAAAAACACACAAAAGATAATATTATAGAAGTTTGAAAAACAGACGCGTGCTTTGTTATCCTTAGAAATCTCGTTTTAAATGGAAATTGAATAACTACTTATGTGATATTATTATAAAAAGCAGATTCGACATGCACAAAAAATGTAAAAATAGATTAGAAAAACAAATCATTTAGCTTTACATTATAGTCACCAATGTTCGGAACCAAGGGTTGATTTAGGGGTGGGCACGTGCCCCCCCCCCCCCCCCAGACGGTATTTTTGTGTACTGATGGAGGATGGAGATTCCATCACAGTACAGAAAGCTGCCTTTATTACATATTTAAAAAATTTCTATGTATTTATTTATTGCTTCTTCACAATTTATATTATTTTTTTTAGCATGTAATTATTGACCCCACTAGGGTTCGCCTGTATCGGGGTTAATAATTTTACAATTTAATTAAAATAACACACGCTAATATCGGTCATTATTACCAAACAGTTAATGATATTTTTTTCTATTGTTTTGACACTTTCATAAACCTTCCTCTACATACTTGAACTTGTAGAAATAAACTTGAAGTTTGTTGATTAAAGTTTATTTCTAACAGTAATTGTTGATTTTTTTGCCCGTCCGCCCCTTGTGCCCCTCCCAAAAAAAATCCTGGATCCGCCCTTGATCAGAACTATTGACACCTCGATATCTGAACTACTGTATAGGGGAGAGTAAGGTACACCAATACAATCGACGTTGTAGGCGGGAGGAAACACAGAAGCCGGCAAACCGTTCCACAGCCGAGCCGTTGAACTCAAAAGTCGTACAAATGATCCCTTCTCATCTGATCCCGTCAACTGTTGTGGGAGAGGGGGCGATGGGGGAGAGGAAGGTGCGATATTCATACCCGGATTTTTATTATTTTATAAGAATAAGAAATAATAAATAATGAAAAAGTTTATTCATCAATAGATTTTTTACAGTATTATACATTTTTTTCTTTTATCATCGAGCCTATTGATGAAATGGTCACTGCTCAGCTACAATTCAGGATTTCTCCTGAAATGCAGCTGGTTTTCAGCAGTGCTCCTTTCAAACAACTATTATTTTACGCGTCCATTATCATCTTACGACGCTTCTTGAGAGTCCCAGACACAAGAGTTTTTTGCATCACATCACAATCCTTTGCGCTTTATTGGGGACATAAAAATATTTATTCAAAAATAATTTATAACAGTCATCACAAACATCTCGCAAAATGTATTTAATATAAAAATGTTGCAATTTTCTGGTCTTAACATTATTTATACAGTTTCTAATATTATCATCAATGTTTTCTTATTTTTTAATACTATATTACTATTTAATATGGGTGTTAAGGGACTTACGTTATAAGTGTTTCCCGACATTAATTGGAGTAAAATATTTTAAGCGGCCTACACACGACACTGCATTTAGTGACTGCGGCAGTGACTGCAGAGAGGGTGGAGTTAAGCGAACTAGCGATGTCTCGTTCTAGCGGCCCTTTAACAAACGAGACAGCGCTAGTTTGTTCAACTCCACGCTCTCTGCAGTCACTGCCGCAGTCACTACATGAAGTGTCGTGTGGAGAGCCCATTTATGATATTTTGGTGGTACCTTTTTTAGTGTTTATTTTTTAATTTTTTTTTCTTCAAATACTAACAAAAAAAATCTTCCTCATTTTATTACTAGTTACTCAGCGGAGTAACCGCCCAACCCCTCTCCCTGACTCCAACTTTCCAATACCAATTATGTTTTAAGTTGAAAAAAATACATGTTAAAACCAGATACATAAATTTCATTTAAGTACATTTGTTTATTATTATTTTTAACTTTATGAGTAAAACTTCAAATTATAATATTTAACAGTCAATAATATATGCGATAAGAAAATGAAGATAATGTGGGTGGTTCTTAGTCGAAGTATGAGACAGTAAAAAATGGTCAAATTTGATATCGACACCTTGGCGCAGTGGTTAGCGCGTTTGCCCGGAAAGCGAGAGGTCATGGGTTCGAGTCCCAGAGGTGCCAGTATCTTTTTCTGATTTTTCTGTTTCCAGATTTTCGATTGAGTTTCGCTTATATTGTCTTCATTTTAATTAAATATTACATTTTGCTTACTTCAAATAATTTTAGCAATCGCTGGTTAAAGTGTGTGAAGTGCGTCCCTTAAAACCATGTATAAATTCAATTATTTGCACCTCCTTTTTAGTGTTTTGACAAAACTGTGCGTATTTACTAATAGTTTATGTAATTTTTGGTATGTCTTAGAATATTGACTAAAAACTGATTCTATCACCATAATAGATCTATGAAATTCAAAATAGCAAAATAACATGTTCAAAACAATTAACTTGGCTGTTACGTATACAATAATAATTGTTATTCTATCTACTTTAGGTTACCAAGCAATCGAGAGGAAAATGTTTGACAAATGTATTAAATTAAACGCAAATAATTTTAAGATGCAGCATTTCGCTTCCGAAGCACTCGCATGAACAAAAAATATCATGTCTCATAATTTACATTCAAACTGACAAGATACACACGCCATCATAAATAATGTTTCAGCGAGTATGAGCCGCCGCAAGAAAATGGCAAAAAAGTTTTTGCCGTGCTCAACTTTTATCTCCTTCAAGAAATGATGCAGAATACTTTGCTAGATGGGCCCAAGCTTGTGAGTAATTAGTGATTTAAGATTTTCATGACCAAAAGTATTATCGTTATTAATTAATTAAATTTAATTTTTAATTTTACTTCTTAAGTCAAATTTTCGAAAAGCGTTACAGTTTCCATCATCAAAGCAGATGTAAATGATGGACATTGGAGGACCCACCACTTACCCGCCCTGGTATAGGTAACAGATGGTTACCCCTTCAAGGCTCTTGCAAGGACTTTTTTGGTGAAAACGACTCTACATTTGATAACGAAACTAGACCTCCAATGTCCCTGCATACGTTGTTAGTAAGCAGTATGCAAGTGCTTAGCGGGAAATACAGATACAATAGGTGTTAGTATGATAAAATATATGCAAGACAATGAGACAGGTTGGTGAAAGTTCACGAGGTGGCAAGCGCTGGGTGATTGTATCCAGCGTATCCTACAAGCACCTGTTTGGGAAGAAGACACAGTAGATAAGTAATAAGGGAATGGCAAACGGTTGGGAGTCCTCTTCAATCGATTGGCAGTCCCAGCAAGAATGCGCATGACATTCGGTCTAGTCGTGAACCACACACAGCTTCCGCGCCCCTTAGCCGGTTCCTCGGTGATGCCTCAAAGAAAAGTAAATGGGAGATTGGGGGGAAATACCCGACGACCCTAAGGAATTCAGCGTCGTAAATGATGGACACTATAAAGCTCTTAGGAACCTTTGGCTAAAGTAGGGGGAAGCAGAACACGTTAAACATAAAATGCATAAACCAAAAATATATTCAGCGAACTAGTTAAAATTGTCACGCTTTTTTTTCAATATTATAGTTTTCACCATATTTAAAGTAATATCCTTTAGCTGTAAACATTGCGATGGTTCGCGGCTTATTTGAACGCCAAAAGGTATTTTATTTATTTATAAACGGTGGCGCAAAAGTTTTCACCCGATGTAATTTGACAGTAATTTTTTTTATGATTGAAAAATTTTGGTACTGCTTTCGATTGTGTTTATTTGATCTCTTATTTTTTTCCCATTAAGTCATGAAAATCATATCGGTCGATTGGCCGTCGCCAGAATTGATGACCATATGGGCCCGATATATGGCATCATTAATGAATTAACGTTTAAAACTAAACTAAATTATAGGATTTTACTCTCATGTAATACACATAATAATTTTGTGGAGCGGTAATCCTCCTCCGTTACCTCCGTGGTCGACGGGTAAGGCATTTTATTTGATTGATTTGTCTAATTTCACAATTAATTAATTAAAAATAATGCATACTGTATTTGCGGTATATTCCAGAGTCGAAGATACTCTTAGTATAACCCTGCTGCAAGACCACCATTCCGGATTGAAACGTTACCTGAAATGGCTTTAGCCGTGTTTAGTGATACCATGGTCTCACTGGCTCCAGACGGGAGCAGTCAGGACTCTTGTGCGGTAAAATGCTAATAAAATTACATATAAATAAAAAAAATATTATGTGAATACCGCACAAGAATTCCTCTGTTGTGTCAGAAGATTCCGTACTGCTCCCAACCGCCTGGAGCAAAGAAATTGAAATATAAGAGATGTGCTATCAGGGTGGGACTGTGTTTTCTAGTGTCGCCGATGTTGTTGACAAATTAACGAATAAACTAAATGAACGAATAATTAACAAACAAACTAAACGAACGATAAACTAAATGAACGAATTCTTTCCGTATTCAAACTACATTGTTAACCAATACTACTGCACACCTTCAAAAAATCAACGCAATGAACTAATTCTTTCTGTATGCAAACTACTCCCATTAAGTAGTAGTCCGCCGACAGTCCGGCGGACATCGTAGTATATCTCTTTTGTATTTCAATATCTTTGGCCTGGAGCCTGTGAGACTATCGCATCCCCGATTGGAAATAATTGTGAGGTTGAATGAAAGTGGGGAGAGGAAGGAAAAGGGGTAGAGGAAGGTGGGGAAGTACTCGGCTATTCAGATCTAGTCACCAAACACGCAACTTGCATATCACCGAATATACATTTCAAGCAACGTTGCAATTACGCATGGTGGTCTTAAACCATGGCGATACTGAAAGTATCTTCCACTCTCAAACGTGTCGCAAATATCGGTACCTTATGTGTTTTAAATGATTACATTGTGCAAACGCAAATCAAACAAATAAAATTTCCTTGCGCATGCCGGAATTTGAACCTTCGACCTCCGAATTGCTAATCTAGTGCCTTTCCCCTCGACCATGGAGGCCGAGGTGTCGAGGGGAGAACCCATGCAGAAGAATTGAAGTATGCTAACATTGTTTTTATTATTATTATTGAGGTATGTTATTATAGCCTTCTTGTATCTATAATTCTTGCAGTTGAACACATCTGTTTGTATTGTAAAGCGTGAGCTGTCCATTAAACTAGTCGGTGACTTTATTGACCGAGGAGGTGAATTTGTTCATATGGATAATACCTACCAATTATCTATAATATAAGACATTTGTTGTGTGTCTACAGTTTTTTACAATCGTTTGTGAATTATGATGTCAATAGGCCACTTGCATCACATTTAAAAAAAAAATCGGTTTAGGCAAATATTCTAAGACATTCTATATTTTTTTTTAATCGTATTTTTAAAACCATGGTGATTTTTTGACAAGTTTCAATCCGAAAAATCGGACCATTTTTTATAAACCGGAAAGACGGGACATAATTTTATATGTTCGAAAAAACAATAATTACATAGCCGAAAATCATTCTTATAAAAAATAACGTTTCCACACGAATGGCACAGGAGGAACCCGTCTGCTTGGTTCAATATATTCGCTCCTTACAATTCCGAAGTATCAGTTTCGCGAAAAAATTCTGAAACCGTAACTTTGGATCGAGATTGTAAAATATCTATGCAAGATAGCTTTCATATTTCAAAAACAATAAGAAGCATTATTTTGTTCTCTTTCTGGTTAAAAGAAAAATACACATGTTTGCATGAAAAGAAAAGAATATATAGCTTTTAAAATTTAAGGTCGCTCGGGACGTTTTTGGTCTTATGAAAGTATAACGCGATTACGTGTTTTGGGATGTATTTATTCCTAAACAAGCATTAACGAGGCATACCAAAAATATTACATCTCATAAATATTTTTTTTCTTGATCTATCTTATTGATCATAAATCATTATAATGTACAATGTCTGTATTACTAAATTTGTATACTTATATACTTTTACTTGTAAATTGTAATAATAATAAGAATATTATAAAATTTGATTTTTTTTTAAATCAGCACCATAACCATTATACCTCTAAAACACGTACCGACATCTAAAATGTACGGGGTTCTCTTCATGACATCTGTCAAAAAGTCAAACCAAATGATAAGTTCGCAGGACAAACAATAAATCTAGTGAACGTTAAATGTCAAATTAAAAAATTCGCCTGAAATCAAAGTGATGCCATATAAAAAAAAGTAAATCAGTGTGGAATTTTACGAAATTAATAGGAACATTTTCGGAGACGGGACATTTTCATGAAGTGACGTCACGAGCCAAAATAATTGATTTATTTATTTAAAAATAAAAAATAAAACTATACATTTCTAAAAAAAATTACTAACATTTTCGTAATCTCAGTAAAAAGATCTGTCCACCCGATTTTTTCCAAGTCGTTATGAAATCCATGCAAGTGGCCTATTATACACATATTTCTGCAATACTATGATGGCAGTTTGCGATGAGAATAACGCCATTTAGAGCAATGAAATAAAAGTGACAAAATTACACACCGATTTTAATGTGACTGATCGAAATGTGGTAAATTCTTGTACTACGAGAGTCAATATCTAGCTTTCTATATCGTTGTCAAATGAACAAAGATTTAAAAATCGAGATTTAGAATTGCAAAGGATATGTCATTTTAGGTGCAGCAAGAGTCCATCTTGTACTTTCTATGCAATGAGGAAACAAACTTTAAAAGCAAGAAGCGTGGGCAAGTTGGCTGACAGTCGAGTGCCCAAATTTACACTGGAATTCATAGTGGCCAAAGTTTCAAGGAGGATGCAAAGAAATCTAGATGCTCGTATAAGAGTTTTTCTCAAAGGCTTTGAGTAAGAAGTATGAGTGTGAGTGGCATGCCGCGTCCTTTTCCCGATGCGCGCGCTTTTCCAGAACAAAAAGTTTTGTGTCGATATTTTTTTACGCAAAAAGGGTTTTATACTCGTATGTCACCACACAATAGTCCCGGTGGCTCCGAGGCAACAATATGGCACCTCCGATTAGAGAAAGTCGCGAGGCGGAAGTAAATTTGGAAGGGGGAAGGAGAGGTAGATGCGAAAGGTTCAGAAGTATCCAGCATATCAGATATACGTTATTACACCCAAAAACTCGGCGTACTGTACAGGGCCTGCAGATACTTTAATAGTACTCAACTGCTAACCCTGTACAAATCACAAGTGCGCCCCACAGTTGAATTTGGCAGCCACCTCTGGTCTGGAGCTCCAAAATACCTGAAAAATACCCTCGACTCTGAGCAGAAACGGGCGCTCCGTTTAATAGATTCTCCCATCTTAACACACGGATTGCAATCTTTAGAGCACAGGCGCCGGGTGGGAATGCTATCCTTGTTTTACCGGTATTACAATGGAAGATGCTCCGAGGAACTAGCATCATTGATCCCTTCGGCACCGATGTATAGTCGGGAAACACGTCAAACGCGTGCCCAACATTTGTACACGGTTGACATTAGTCACATGAGAAAGGGTCGTTTCTTCGACTCGTTCTTGTGTTCAACAGCTCGGCTGTGGAATGATTTGCCGGCACCTGTGTTTCCTCCTTCTTACAACATGGGTCTCTTTAAGACCAATTTTCATTCCTTCCTCTTCTCAAAAAGACCCTCCACACAGCATTCCAGATGACATAGGCCCTGAGGGAAATTATTTTATTTATTTAGTAAAAAAAAAAATAACACTCATCATACACAAGTTTATTTCGAGAAAATTTTTCCTGAATTTTAGTAATAGTAGTTCTAATCTGAAAAGTATCTAAAGTGGTATCTTGTCTGACCTTTTTTGTTAAATTATTCTTGAACGAAGAAAATAAAAAGAAGAATTTATCTAATTTATCCAGACACTACCTAGATAGCATTTAGTTCGAGTTGAATCTTGCAATAATATATGAAGATAGCAGCCAATAATATGTGCGTTAAGAAATTGAAGATCATGTTGGTAGTTCTTAGTCGAAGTATGATACAGTTAAAAGTGACAGAATTAAATATAGACACCTTAGCTCAGCTGGTAGAGCACTTCCCATGTAAGCAATCGCCATGTGAGCCTGAGTTCGAGTCCCAGAGGTGCCAATATATTTTTCTGATTTTTCTGTCTCCAGATTTTCGATTGAGTTTCGCTAATATTGTCTTTATTTAATTAAATAAAAAGAAGAAAACAAAAGTATACCTTAAAAGAGAGAATTTCGTGATTAATCTAAAAAAAAAATCACCTTCAATTAATTATTTAACGCTTTCAAAATCTGTATTTAAAAAAAACAAAGGGTTTCGTTATAAACTTTTGTCTGTCTATTTGGAATCAGTTGCCCAAAATTGTTTTAAATATCTCAGAATAAAAATCGAGCATTTATTGGTTTTGGCTTAGAGTAACAACATTTTTGGCATAATAAATACGTCAATTGATCATCACTGGTGTAGATAATTCAATTGTTTTTTTTTAATATTTGACTCCTTTGACGTGCGTAGAAAACCGACAAAAGTGCGGTAATGCGTTTGGTATTGGCCATATTTGCCGAATAGGCAATCCAATAGTTTCTCAATTATGCGATCCATACATGGCGATTGTTGCCAAACATGCCAAATACACGAATACGAATAGCCAAGTGTAGTGCCACCATAAATCCAAAATTTTAATAAATATACCATCAATTGTGTCCATGGCTACTGTTTGCCAAACATGCCAAATATGCCAAATACGTGAAAAGCCAAGTGAAGTGCCACAATTAGAATTCAGAATAAATCGTGCTTTGATTATAATCACAGAGAGATTTCACCATTTTAAAAGAAAAATTGCATTTTATTTAAGTTTATGTTAGTTTAAAAGACAGATAATTTTTTTATCTTACAAGCTTATGGGTCCGAATGGTTAAGTAATTTGTTGTATTCGCAGTTACAGGTATTGATAAAGAAATGCGTTTATTAACGGCAACACCTTTGTTAATTTGAAAAACACATCATTCTGTAGGTCTTACAGTCGACCGAATGGCAATGAACCTATGAAAATTCCAAACATTCTGATCGCAACCCCTTTCTCTCACCCCCCCCCCCCCCCTTTCCTATCTACAATGAATAAAAACATGATTTGTAACACTATTTTCCCGCGTGATAAAAAGGTAACATGAAAAGGGTACAGCGGCCATACGAGCCAAACTAAAAAACTATTTCCCACATAAATTCAGCGAACCCACCATAAACACATAACAAAACAGATCGTGGAGAATTTGCTACGGTGAAGCTGTAATCCACGCCTTGGCTCGCCCGTTTTGTAAAGTTTTATTTACACGTGTAAATGCGGAATTTATTTGCATACAAAAGAAAACAGCATCCTATCTTTCGGAACGACTTTGCCACGTAGCGCTGGTCCTCATATGACAATGTAAAAAAGAAGACAACCTTTTGTTGCGAGTATTTTATGAGTCTTTGGCTGTTAGTTTTGCATTTTTAATCCTTTCTCTCGCGGGTGCTGTTGTTTGAATAATATTTTACGGATTATTCATGGCGGAATAATTTTTCATGAAATTGTAATTTTTTTTAAAGAATTAAAAGTACATTAAAGCATCAAGCCCCTGCTCCGAATAAACAGAAAAAAACGGCTAAAGTAGCTTTGACTTTGTGCTCAGAAAATTATCTGAAAATAATTCTTGTTACTCTGGTTTCCTTTTTATTGGAGGTTGCCTTATATCAGAGCAAATTCAAAATGCATACTGCGGTTCGTAACAAGCCGGACAGAAGAGATGACAGGTATTTTTTTAAATTGTAAGGGACATTTATAGATTCATAATATTACATACATTGAAAAAAAAAACAACAAAATTTAATAATTAAATGATTATAACCCAATAATAATTTTCACTTCATGCACAAATAATAAATATAAAGTCAACAATTATAAGCGTGTTTTTTTATAGTTAAATAAAGACACTAATATCGAAATTAACCGAACTAAATGCTTTCTGGATAGTGTCTTGGATAAATTTTTATTTTTAATATGCGACATCTATTGACGTTTCTGCAAGTCTAGGATAAATATTTTATTTTTTATTTAATCTTAACCGAATCGTTTTCTGATTTTTCTTTTTTCAGATCTTTGATTGAGTTTCGCTAATATTGTCTTCATTTAATTAAATATTACAATTTGAGGTCGCACTCATTAAGGTAAAAATAAATATTTTTTTCATTATAGACAAGGAACTATCTAAATATATTCTAGATAAACTGTCTCATATGTAAAAGATACAAGTAAAATACAAATATTGTGCCAGTTTTGTGCCTAGGAGACAAAAAAAAAAACAAAGATAAAAAAAAAAGTTTAATAAAAATAGAAAAACACCTGACATAAAATCGAATCTTGTCACGGTCTTTGTGGTCGCACTCCTCCGAATCAGGTCGCTCAACCGAATTTTATGAATTTTTTTATGTATATTTGGTAGGTATGAGAATAGGTCGTCAAGTATATTTCATACCGCTAGGTGATTAAGGTGTCCTTATCCAGAACAGACGAGCGAGCTGGCAAGCGAATGGTGTGAAATTGATTTGTATGCAAATTTAACAGATGGCGACGTGAGTTAATTTATCGCGCTCATAAAAGTTGGGTAACCATCCAGAAGATGGCGTTGTGTTTCGTTAGCCACAGCAACGCGTGGCAGAACCGTAACCGAACAAAAGTGGGCTCAAAACACTGAAAATGCCACAAACACGTAGCACAACAGCGGGCAACGCTACCACAGTGGAGAATGAGGATAACAGTCCTCTAGCTCAATCCTCAGCGGATGTACCAAATGGAGAAACCTTCACGACAGACACCCAGACGACACGAATCCTTGAAATGTTAGCAACAAAACTCGCTAACATAGCCGTGTGTCAAAGGGAGCCTCGCCTGGAGGCAATATTTTCTGGGAGACTGGAAGAATTTCCACGACTTTTCCTGGAACGGTGCGAAGAGTATTTCCAAATAGCTAACACCTACGAGGAAAACAAAACGAGGGTGGCAACGGCCCAGCTCCGGGACAAAGCGAAGGACTGGGCGAATACTTATAAACACCCAGAATGGTCGATTTTTAAAAGATTTTTCCTTCGGGAATACGAGGGACCAGAAGTGGAACTCCGACTTCAAAACCAGATCTACCATAAAACACAAGAGAACACGGAATCCTTGGCAGAGTTTATTGCTAATAAACAAAAAATGTTTGCACGACTCCACCCGGCAAAACAATTATCGGAGTTAGATGTATTCGTGCCTGCGTTTTGTAATAGCCAAATGTTACCCCAGTACATACACATATATGCCACCACCATGGAAGAGTGGATGAACCAGGCCATGAGGTTTGAAAATTCTAAAGGCAGATATAAGATCCTAGGCCAACGCCAAACAAGAAGCAATTTATCTCCTCGCCGGTCAGCTCAACAATATTCTCCGCGTCACCGTTCACCTCAGCGCAGTTCACCTCAGCGTCAATCACCGCCACGCCGTTCACCGAATCGCCAATCGCCATACCGCCATCCCCCGGCCCAGCGATCCCCAGCTCAACAAAATAGAAGAGATAGAAACTCGGGAAACCGGTACCGCCCGGGAGCTCGTTACTAAAACGGCAACCCGGGCAAAGAAGGAAGAAACCGAAACAAACCGCAGAGTGCCACACGGCAATAGCAGGTTCCTTCCTTCCAAGGGTGAGAGTCACCATAGAGGGGCAAACCTATCAGGCATTGGTAGACTCTGCATCTTCACACTCTATAATAAGAATGGGCATCGCCCAAAGTACCAAATTACGACAATCCTCGATTCCATGCCTCAAGTTGGCGAACAAAAGAAACGTGATGCGAATAAAGGGTATGATATCGATAAAATTCGACATCCAGAATACAACACGGGAATGGAACTTCCTCGTGGGAGAGAACCTAAGGGAGGAAATCATCTTAGGACGCGATTGGCTGTCCAAAGAGGAAGCTTCAATAGACTTCATGCGGAACTGTTTAAATTTCGGAAGCTCAATCAGGACATCCACCCACTTTGTGCCCGTTCGCCAGGGACAAAATAGTAACGATGTCCACGGGCCACTATTAGATCGAGTCCCAGAACAGGAGAAAAAAGGATTCACGGATCTATTATCCGAATATAGTGAAGTATTTTCCCCCTTGACAGGCACAGCGAAAGTACCACCGCACAGAATCCACCTGAACACCGACAGACCAATCTGCGTTCCACCACATCGCCTTTCGGACGAAAAGAAAAAGGATTTATACCAACAACTGGAAGGGATGCTAGCGGATGGAGTAGTAGAATCCAGCAGATCCCCATACAGTTTCCCAGTAGTAATGGTGGCCAAAAAGGGAAAAGAAGGGCGACGATTCTGCATAGACTACAGAAGGTTGAATCAAGCAACAATAACTGAACCCTCCCCACTGCCAATCATCCACGAAACACTTAAAGACCTGAGCACAGCCAAGGTATTCACAGTACTGGACCTTAAAAGCGGGTACTGGCAAGTGCCGATGGCACCAGAAGACAGAGAAAAGACTGCCTTTACCACACCAGATGGGGGCAGTTACCAGTTCCGAGTAATGCCATTCGGGTTAAAAGGTGCACCCAAGACATTTCAAAGAACCATGAGCCAACAAGTATTAGCCGGGTTCCTTAGAAAATTTGCCATGGCCTATCTGGATGATATCGTCGTATATTCCGAAAACTTAAAAGACCACTTACGACACCTCCGCCTCATCCTAGAACGATTGGCAGAGTTTGGGTTAAAATGCTCTCCAGAAAAATGTATCATCGCCACAGATGAAATCACATACTTGGGACACACAGTCAGTGCCACGGGCAACACTCCCCAGAGGCCACACGAAGAAGCCATTAAAAATACACCATCACCTCAAACAAGAAAAGAACTTCGCAGTTTTCTAGGAGTGTGCAACTGGTTGAGGGAATACATACCAAACTTTGCTGAAATGTCAGCACCCTTAACAAATCTTACCAGAAATAAGATAAAATTCCAATGGACCGGAGAAGCCGAAGAAGCCATGCAGCAAATAAAAAATGCAATGGCGGGGCCGCTGGAACTCAAGAGACCTGATTTTAGTAGGGAATTCGTGCTACAAACGGACGCAAGTAAATTAGGAGCCGCAGCAGTACTCTTCCATAAAAATGAAGATGGTTCACGAGATGTGATATCATACTCGAGCACCCGGTTCTCACCAGCTGAAGAAAGGTACCATAGCAATGAACAGGAAGCACTGGCAGCAATATGGGCTATTAAGAAATACCGGCCTTACCTAGAAGGGAGGCACTTTAAGCTCATCACAGACAACCGAGCTCTAACATGGCTAAACGAGGCAAAGAACGAAAGAGCCAAACTCACAAGATGGGCCCTACTCCTACAAGACCACGACTTTACTGTAGAGCACTGTCCGGGGAAAGCTAATGAGCTCGCCGACGCGCTGTCTAGAAACCCAGGACCAACGCAAATGATACTCGAAACGGTTACCGGAAACACCCGAGAAAGCTATCCGGAAGTCGGCGGAGATAACGGCATAAACCAAATAGACTCAGAAGAGGAGGAAGAGCAACAAACCCTAGGAAGTGCGGTAAAATCAGGACAACCGACAGATCGGGAAACACGGAAAAGAATAGATCGATGGAACACTCTAAACGACAGAGAAATCCTAAACAATGCCGTCGATATAAATCACTACACAAGGTATAACGTCCACCAAGGAATACTTTGGAAAAGAGACGAAGGAAAGATGGACCGGCTGTTCGTCCCTCGAAGCACAATTCCAAGAGTTCTGGAAGAATACCACAACTCGGACACCGCAAACCACCCGGGAGCAGCAGAAACAACGAGAGCAATATCAGCACATTACTTCTGGCCAGGAATGAACGAAGAGATCCGCAGACTGGTACGCCAGTGCATGACATGTGCCACATCAAAACGTGGCCCAAATAGACCCGCGGCTCCTCAAGGAGGCACGAAACCAAATAGACCATTTGAAGTGGTCGCCGCCGACGTGATGGGACCGTACCCAAGAACCCTGCAAGGAAACAAATTTATTCTTGTAGTAACAGACTTATTCACAAGATGGGTGGAAGCATTTCCGATTAAGTCTAGTATAGCAAAGACCATAATCCACCAGTTAGAAACTGAAGTATTTCCAAGGTACGGCTACCCGAAACGCATTCTCACGGATAACGGACGACAGTTCATCCACCGCCAATGGTTAGCCGCAATAGAAAGATGGCAATGTAATCATTGGACAACAGCTATATACCACCCACGCTCAAACCCCACGGAAAGGAGAAACCAGGAAATCAAAAAAGGCTTGAGAATTCTCCTCAGAGATTCACCTCACAACAAATGGGATGAGAAACTGCCGGGAGTAATAATGACGACCCGAAACAGAAAGAACGAAGCGACAGGCGTATCACCCAGTCAAGCACTACTGGGATACGATATACCGCGACCAGGAGAGTGGCAAGCTTTCCCAGAAAACGCGAACGAGGCAATCGTTTTACCCCATCAGCGAGAACCAGCAGATGAGGAAATAAGAAGGAATCAAGCAGCGTACCAAGAGAGGTACGCCCCAGCGGTGGAAGCCTTACTTAGATACCAACAAGGAGAAGAGGTGTTAGTAAAGGAACACCAATTATCTGGGTCTCCAGAAGGAAATTTCGCAGGGTTTGCACCTAAATGGAGTGGACCTTACAAAATCCTCATGAAAAGTGGAAGAGGTAATATATACTGGGTAGACAAAAGAGGTAAACCCACTAAAATCCACGCAGATGAATTAAAAAGGGTACCAACAATCCAAGAAGTCCGGGTGGAGGATCAAGATAACGAGGTTTTGACTCAAGAAGACCGGGTGGATTGATACGAGCATGAAGAGTGACCCAAAACCCCGTCACTAAAAAATAAACGCAAAAGGGAATCAGTCACGGCTCGAATCGAGCTACCCAGTGTAGTATAGGTACTTTCGTACGGTGGTTACACAAATCCATTTTTTTTTAAACGCACCAGAATTCGAATTAAATTGTTTTGTTTCATTTTTCTTTTTTTGACAGATAGGAGTTTTTTTTTTAAGAAGCGTCATGTGAGACTATAAAAAAAACATTAACTTATATTCTGTGAACTTGTAAAATAAACTATCGTACCGAGAAAAAAAAAAAAAAAAAAAAAAAAAAAAAAACATTAACTTATATTCTGTGAACTTGTAAAATAAACTATCGTACCGAGATACTTGTATTTTGTTTCTGAGCCCACTAAATTGATACTCGACCCTATCAGTATGTATAAGGATTTTAAGTTCTAAGGTTATGTTATGTTCTATGTTTAAGTTTTTTTAATTTAAGGTTTGTGTCTCTGTCTGTTTGAACATAATAAATGCCCGGAACGTAATATTTGTACAGCGCCCTTAAGGCGGTTTTTCAGTAAAATAGCACAATACAGATAATTATCATTATTTGGCACGATCTTGTGAATCAAACACTTCACACGGACTAAGGGCAGGCCCTATGCGGGCGCAATAGGAGCAGTCAGCTCCGAGCGCCGGAATGCCAAGGCGCAAGGCCCTGATAATTCCCAACACCCAACATCTTCCAGAGATTATTTTTTATAAAAAACGGCGATACACGAAAATAGAAATCGTCTAAATACTATTGATTTCAGGGATCACCTACCTAGACCTAGGCCTCTAATTATTTTGACAATAAAATTTTACTCGCGTTTAGTTCAGGGCCGGCCGCGGTCTAACCATTTCAAGTGTGGCAACCCGGCGGAGTTAATGAATTTTTTTTTTATATTAATGTACAAACCACTGGTGCCACGTAGTGCTATGTTTGTCACGAACATTTAAAAGCCGTTGAGTCTCTTTGTGCTATACATATATCATGTCACCAACTGACATGTCCTCATAAAACACCTTTTATCTTTTTTTATTGTGTTCAGATACGAGTCTTCTAATTTCAATACCCGCTATATCCGATTTTTTGACAAAATGATCTAAATATGACATCTTGTTCACATTTTTGGGAGGAACAAGAGGAACCTAAAAGTGAGTTTTAAAACCTCCCTTATCACAACCAAAAACCATGTTGAAACTGCCAGTGAGAAACAAAACCCGCTAAATCATTTAAGAAGTTACTATCAAAACCCGCTATATCGGAATTCAACCAATCACAAGCAGTTATTTTGCCAAGATGGCGGGTTTAGAAACTCGCGCGTCGAGTCAGTTGAATTTCAAAAGCCTCTATATCGTGAGTAAATCACGAAGCGACTATCAAAATTCGCTATATCCATATTATTTTTTGAAATTACTTAAAGTTTGACAGACGTACATAAAAAAATTAACGCTTTTTGAAATTGTATTACTTCATTTCATTATTCAAAAAATTGAGAAGTAATTATTTATTTGCGCTAGAGATGTGACATTTTTTTGCGGTTATCTCCAAATCAACGAAAGTTGATATAGCGGATATAGAAATTGAACGACTCATACTATGATATAATCAGTTTTTGAAAGAGTTTTTTTCTTCGCATTTAAAAGTTTACCTAAAACATTTGAAATTGAATGTCAAGCGAGAATATTCGTTGTAAACTAGGCTCTAATCTGACAGATTTCTTAACCAACATGATTTTGTGTTATTTTCTAGACACGTGGGATTGTAAATTTAACAGCTTGAAGTTATAAATCATTTATTATAAAAGCTTCGTCTTTCGCCGTTATCATTACTCGGTGTGTTGTGTATCTGTCATTTGTAGAGATTGTCTATTACGGTTTGGTTGTCAGGAAACGGTTAAACTAGCGCCACGTCGCGGGCGTGGCAATGGATGGCACTAATCACGTGACGGAAGTGAGCTTTATGTGTCAAGTGTCAACTGTGCACTGTGCATCAAATGATGCGAGTCGAGTCTGGAAGCTTTGAGGGACTAAGGAATAAGCATAATATAAAGCAGAACTTGCGTCCCGCGTGAAATTTGCATAATATAAAATTATTGCAATCGTTGAATGTTAAATGTTAAATTATTAAAATACCAGGGTATTTTTGAAATGAAATCTTCTTTAACACCGTTGTAAATTGAAAATCTATGAAACGGAAGCGAGCGACACTAAAAAGAGACATTTAAAGGATTTAGCCTGCGAGAGAATGACATATACTAATCGGTATCCTCTTTGTGCGGTACTTCGTAGCTTCCCCACTCCTGTCTACTTTAGCTTTCTGAAGGTTTCACTTCTACCGCGTGTGAACTGCACACTCTGATTTTTTTTATGCTTTGCAAATTATTTATTATGTTAATTTATATAACTAATTTTTAGTCACTTACTAGACTAGCCAAGACGAAAATAAAGTCGTAAAACATGGTAAAAATGTGCTCTTTGAGCAACATGTAACTTGTAAGATTCATCATTGGCAATCGCACTCGTAAATGACAGTGCTGATCGCGGCAGAAAATCCTTGTGCAGGATGCGCGTACTTCTTTTTTTAGCACTACAGTTTTGAAGAACCCTGACGTTGGTTTTTTATGTAACACCTAACAAAAGCGTTCCTGTCTGTACAGTGTAACGACAGGGGAACTCTGTCGCCACCTGATTGACCAGCGTTGTAACACGAGCTAAGGTAGAGGTTGTAGGAAGGGATTCATCAATGCGGGTTTTGAAGAGGCCCGGATAATAGGAAGGTGGAAACAATTAACCTGGCAGCTCGTTCCGCATACGAGCCGACTTACAATAAAATCAGAATTTGCCATTCACACGCGGCAGAAGTGAAAACTTCAGAAAAATAAAGTAGACAAGAGTGGGGACGCTATGAACCCCCGCACAAGAAGGAGACTGATTTTACTATATCATTATCTCGTGAGCTAAATCCTAGAGACGTGTGTGTTTATCTCTTTTTACTGTTGCTATTTTTCGTGGCATCCAGTTTCAAATCACAAAGGTGGTAAAGAAGTTTTCACTTCACGAATTGTGTCGAAGAAATGATCCGTTCTCATGAAGTCAACATCAATTTATAAACTATAATAAGAATAATAATTTTTATTTAAGTAATTTGTACATTTAAGTTTACAAATTTCTAATTGATAATAATATTTCATATTCACTATATTTTTTCAAGTTTTATGTAGCTCCTACAATACATCTTGAACTTTCCAATTGGTGTGGATTTTAAAGTTTCTGGTAGTGTGTTATACAACTTCATTCCCTTGTACAGTAGACTGTTCTGCGTATTCGCTTTGTCCTTTTTTTGTAGCCTGATTTCCTTGCACGTCCTTGTGTTATATCTGTGAATGTCTTTATTGTATACAATTTTATTTGAGAAGTATTTTGGTAAAGTGTTGTTCAATATTTTGTGGATAAATACCATCGTGTTCAAGGTCAGCATCTGTTTCACGGTCAACCAATTTAGTTCCTTTAACATTTTAATTATTTACTGGTGTTCCGGATACTACGAACTTTGGTATTGTTTGATGGTATTGAAATAATTTTACAAATTAACAAAAGTGAAGATATTTTTCACATTGGTGTTGGTCGATTGGACAACGAATCTCCCAAATGGACAAACTTGATGATATTTAGATTTTTTTAATACCTGTTTCTTAAAATTGATACTAATATAAATTTGATGGATGTTTATGATATTAATAAAAAATATTATATGTTTAAATGGATTATCCGTAAATATCAAAAAGGTGATTCTTTAGAATTCTTTGGCGGGGACTATTATGCAATTGTTTATTACCGTTGATTTGATGGAAATAACATATATATTTCGGTTACCCTGTTCTGTATTCTCGTATTTATTCCACTTAGGTATAAGAACTTATTCCTAGAAACAGAAATCTGAGAATGACATGTGGATTGTGGAGTCGCTGTAAATTTTCTAGTTAGTTAATGCTATTTCTCGCTTGACTTCTCTGTCAGCTTATTAATCTACCCCTGAATGAATACAAGACAGCTCATTAATAATAAATAAAAATACCCAGATATAATATCGATGATCATTAATCTCAGTTCATGACATGCTTGGTAAAAACTGGACTATTTTTGTACTGATCTGTTAGTTATGTCACGTTAGTTGACATTTTCCCCTTCGCAGAGATGTTATTTCAGTCGTAGTAGTGGATAAGGAAGCCAATAATAAGTACAACAATGAACCATTGCTTTAATTGAACGTTATCAATTTGAACATTCGATATTGATCGTTGAGAAAGTTATAAAGAATTTACACTAGAGTTGTTAAATCATAGTGTCGCCTTGGTGAAAAATTACCATTCAGATTCGACACGTTGCTTAAACTTGACTTACCGGTGGTGACCAGATCTTAACTGTCGAGTACGTCCCTTCTTTTCTCCCATCATTTTCCCTTCCCCGCTCCCTTCAGTCCACAAACGTTTGGGGATTGGGGATGTGATTGGGGATGCCATAGTCCTACTGGCTACGGACAGGCGGGAGCAGAGAGAATGCACTATTAAAACGCCCTGAAAATACAGTGCATCTGCTGATATGACGCAAACATTGTAATTCAATTTATAAAAACATATGAATCATCAAGAATGTGTAATTTTCCCTCAAGTGTGCAAAAACAT
Organism: Limnephilus rhombicus; assembly: GCA_929108145.2. Classification (NCBI taxonomy): domain Eukaryota; kingdom Metazoa; phylum Arthropoda; class Insecta; order Trichoptera; family Limnephilidae; genus Limnephilus; species Limnephilus rhombicus. The sequence goes on along the minus strand of OV815273.1, from coordinate 20,993,872 downwards.
GTTAGGAATCATACCCTCCCAACAGCAGGAAACGCCTGTTCGGGGCGTGACAATAAATAAAGTGGAATAGGCCAATAACAATTTTCATCGGTCTACCGCAAACACGAACATCTCCATGGCGCTTGGCGCTTGGCGCTGAGCATAACCTTGGATTATACAACTGTAGAAACTTTATGTTCTAAAAGTCTTCGGAAAAAGTGATCATTTATTTTGTAATAGTTTTTAGACTTTCTTGTAAAAGCAAACGGAAGTTTAAGGTTTTATCATGGTGGAAGATTGTTTCGTCACATAGGGTATGCCCTGCTGAATATGAAAGTACATTTAGTTGACTCATAAAATTCATTGTTACTATCTGTTTTTTTTGTGCCGTTGTAAATTGACGAATGAAGCTTTCACCCCTTAGCAATCAAAATACTAATTTCGACTGTGGGTCTGTGTAATCGTCGTGCAATGAACTCGGATTTGCTTTGAATTTAAGTGTCATTTTCAAAATTAAAACAGAATGCGCAAAGAATTCTTTTTAAAAGCGATTATCCCCACCCTAAACGAGTAAGATATTCTTAACAGAAATTTATTTAAATCGTCATTTTTAAAATTGGAACTGATTTTTCAAGAATTCAGAAAGTCATGTGATTTTTCTCGGGTCTGCGCTAGTTTTAAGATATTTAATAATTCATCAATTAAACATAAGTACTTGGCGGGCTTTGGTTACTCAATTAAAAAGTAAAAAAAAAAAACAATACTCAATTATGTTACATTAATTTGTGGTATTTATTATCATGGTGTCTAAAGTATTGAATGCAGGGACTGGAAGCGATGAGTTCCACAGCACCTTGAAGTAAACAGGTACATACTTTTTGTGTTCACTTAATCTTCTTTCTTCTATGCGTTAGGTTAGGTTAGGTTGATTGGCACCGACCGCATTCAAAAAATATAATGCAATGGAATGAAGGGAATGCAAGATCACAGAACGCTGAAAATCTTAATTAAAAGCATTCCCCAAAAAGCAGACTGGGGAAGAAATAAGAGAAGAAGAGAGTACCAGGATAGATAGATAGCTAGGAGATGTTTGCCTAGGAACCAAAGACAATAAAGAACAATTGCGTGAGAGACCAAATCTAACCTTGATATATGACGCCGTAAAAATATTGAGTGGCCTGTTTATTAGGGTATGTCAATAGGCCACTTGCATCACATTAAAAAAAAAAAAAAAAAAACTGAACATTTCAAAAATTTTTCGTAATCTTAGTAAAAAAATCTATCCATACCAATCTATCATTTTTTCCAAGTCTTTATGAAGTCCATGCAAGTTAGTGGCGTATTATTTCAACTTTCGAATTTAGAAACGCCCGGGGTCTCAAAAGTTGGGTCTTACAAAGAAAATGAGAACTGAATTTAAATTTATTTAAAAAAAAATGGTAATTAGCCCTCTGAAATGCATTGAAAATCAGAAGACAAACCATTTTTTTTTTCAATAATCTAACCTTTTAACGTTTGTTTGTTATTAAAAAATGCGTATAATTGACAAAAAAAAGAAAAAATTTCAAGTTTATGAATACAATTAAGTCAACAAGAATTCTGATTTTATCCAGAAAAAGTGTTATTTTCCCCTTTTATATTTTTAACCAACACATCACATATGTTTAAAAAAAATTTTTTTTGGGTTCTTTGTAGTGCAGTTATGGAATGAAAATTAAGTTTGGTAAAAAAATATAAAATATGAACACTTTGTTTTATTTTTTTTCTAAATCACGAAATCTATTTTTTTTCCAAAACTTCTGGCCATTTTAGCGGGCTAATAGTGAACAATAATTTCATTCTTTTACGTTTTCGAATAGCTACAGATCATACAAAACTTTTGAAACTCCGGGCGTTTAACAATAAAGCCTTTTTTTCTCTCTATGGAGAGCGATACAAGCTACTGTTTATCCTTCCATTTTGGATTTTATGTATTATATTTATAATTCCATGACACTTATATAGTGTTCCAAACCCCAAATGTTCCAAAGCTCCCCCGACAGTTAGCCCCCCTACAGTAGGCCGCCGCGTTAATTGATACCCTCATTACAGATTCCCCATTACAGTTGATCCCCTGTTAGTTGATTCCCTTGCCAGTTAATCCCTCGAACGCTTGATTCCTCAATGGATTATTTTTGTTTTACGTCCTCATTAGTAAAGTAAAGATCCGGCCGTAAATCAACTGGCAGAGGGATCAACTGCCGGGGGGCCAACTGTTGGGAGACCAATTATCGTAATTACCATATTTCAGTGAAAATTTCTTTACCACGGTTGTGATTTAAAACTTGGTGAAACGAAAAATAGCGACTCTAAAAAGAGTTATTTATTTATCTATAAAAAGGTATATGTACATTGGATTTATTTGATGCCTGTCTCACTAGAATATACCTGTGTCAAGACAGGCGTACAAGTATATTAATGAATATCTTATTTAACAAGAGTATTTAAGGTAAAATACATATTTATTTTAATCTAAATTAAAACAGAAAGGTGATTGGAAGGGTTGGTAAATCTTTTAAAGAGAGTTATCTTATCTTGGAGGAGATGAAGTAAAGAAGTAAATTCTGTCTAATCTATTCATGGAGTTAAATTTGACAGGATTCTGTTATTTTCATTTGTTTTATATGGGTTAGGTCGTATGTGAATAGTTATTTCTGTCCATGTTTGATTTGTTTTACAGATGTTTGTAATAGTGTGGCGTCCAGTACTTATGCTCCATTTTTGTATATCTTGTTTGAATTTTGTCGAGGAGTCAGTTTGTCAGTTTTTTTTTATAGTATAATTGCACACTCCGTTTTTTATGTATCGAACGACCAACGCAACACATTCTCCTTATTTCTTCTCGGACTTGGCTTATGGGTGGTCCTGAATTTAATGCGCGCTTAACGGTGTGCGGTGGAGAAAGAAATATTGTACCGACTGAAATTATAGTGTGTATGTCCTGAAACGCAGAAATTCTGAAACACATACTTATTTACAGATACATTAAATGCTAAGGAGACACGGGGATGTGGTCGACTTACTTATTGCGACCTTGTAACATATTGCTCTTCTTTCGTAAAATTTGTCATTATATCATAACAGATTTTAAGTCCATGGATTGCATGAAAACACTCTACATTTCATTAGTTAGATGTCAAGTAGAATATAATTCACCTATTTGGTCCCCTTTCTATAAAGTACACTCTAACAAAATAGAACGTCTTCAACACAAATTTCTTAGGTACTTAAATTTCAAACTCAAAATTCCAATAGAAAACATTAATTATTTAAGTTTAATGAATCGACTAAATTTACTTACGCTGTCTGACAGAAGAATCATTTCAGACCTAATTTTATTGTACAGAGTTATGAACAACCTAATTGACAGCCCTGCCATCGTTTCTAGTATTAAGCTCCATGTACCGACAAGGAATACTAGACAAAATATAACATTCTTTTGCAACACATACACAACCAACTATCAATCACACTCACTTACTAATAGGATGCATGATTTAGGCAACAAGTTTGGTGGTATTGTAGATGTATTCGCTGATTCCCTTTACATTCTAAAATGCAATTTAAACCAACACTTTGTGGAATTCTTCAAATTATTGTAACGTGGGTATAATATATTTAATGATTTGATGTGTTATTTTAATGTTTTATATTATATTTTGTTCTATGTTATTGTTAAATATTACATTGTTTAAAATATTTCACGGTTTTACGCAAGAATATACAAGTGTTTTTTTCTTTAAAAACTACTTGTATATTCTTAAAAATTTTTTCACTTTTATAACGTTTGGTATAAATTCTATGTATGTGTAATCCTCGATATCTTAAATATTATTTTATAATCTATGTAAAAGCCCCTACGGGCGTATAAGAACAACAAATAAATTATAGAGTGGAAATAATAAAATAAATAACATAAAAAGTAAGCTTTAGCACGTAGAAAGAAAACAATTCCTTATGAAAAATTGGTTTTAGGGAATACCGTTAAATGATACATTTATTAATAATTTTTTTCGTCCCGTAGATTTGATATGGCCTTACATTGGTCATTTTCTGTGCGATTGTGATGGTTAAAATTTTGTTGCTTTGATGAAGTTTTGGTACTGCGTGGCTTGAAATAACAAGGTTCCATCTGACTCGGCTTTGTTTAACAAAGGGCTCAAGAAAAAGCTGCTTTAGAGTTCACTATCGCACAATATTGCCGAATCCAATGGAACCTTGTTGTTCCAAGGGCACAAATTGAAAAACCGGTAAGCTTGCGGTTTGTTTTGTTTTAATTTTTATTCTGATAGGAGGGTAAATTTAACATTGTTCAAAAAGAAAACAATTTTGTACACATTTGCAATCTTTTTTCGGCCTTAAAATGAAAAATCGGAAAGACAAATTTAAAAAATAAGTATATACTTTTGAATGTAGCTATAATTTTCTGGTTATCCATTATAAAAAATAAGGTTCAATCTTAACATAACAAAACAAAGTTTTAATGTTTGTAGTTTAATGTGGAATAATTTTAAAGATAGATTTTGTTTGTATTACTTACTGTCATATTTTATGTTAAATTACTATTGTTAAAATATTATATAGCTTTGAATGTAGTAAGTCAGAATACAAAATATTTATATTTCTTTAAATTATAATCTTAATTTACAATAAATAAAAGTTTCTTTGTTATGCGTCCCTAAACCATTCATCCGACTGCGATGAAACTTTGGATATTTATTGTGCGCATGCCCGCGATGGTTCTATATAGATTAGTGAACTCTGGCATTATGAAATTATTTCCTATAATATTCATTCGAATGCGATGAAACTTTGGTGAGTTGTTGTGAACATGCCCGCGAAGGTTTCTATATAAACTAATTGAGCTCTTGCATTATTAAATTTGCATAAAAAAATGGAAATAGTTTATCGGCAGGGAGGGAAGGCGGGAGGGGGAGGAAAATCCGGGAGGGGCGGAGGGTATGACGGTTATGGAGGCTTTGGATGGAAGGAAAAAGGCGGGGAAGGTATAAGTGGAACGCGTAAGAGAGAGGGAAGGCGGGAACGGTGGAGAGGAACGCGGGAGGGTAGAGGTCGCGGGAGGGGAAAGGGAGGCGGAACGGTAGCGGGTAAGAAATGGGAAAGGACACGTAGGAAGAAACAATTTCTTTATTTAAGTGGCATTGGAACACTTGCCGGGAACTCGCTAGTTAATAATGAAAAATGTACCTACCTACATAAAAATCTTGCTTGGATACATGCGAGTATCTGTGTGTAAAATATGTTCTGAGTTAGCTTTTCATAGAGGTTTATTTTAGTACCATCCTATGTTCGAGTACATACACGAATTGAATTCTCTTGAAAGACGAAAATGTGAATTCAATTTAGTTTCCTTGAATGGACAATTAAACATTTAGCTGAATCACTGCTTCATAAAGATTAAAGAGTTATGAGTGATGTGTCGCAATTACTACAAAATTATCTATCGCATTTCAATTTTTTTTTTCAGATCTTATAGTCAAGGCTGCTTTGCATCTGATCCACACAGGAGGATTTTTGGTTTTTCTGATTTTATTTCATCTTCATTTCAGTGTTCAACATTCATCTCGACCATATTTTATGTATTTTAGGTAAAGCAATTTGGAAGCCGGTTTACCGGAATACCGCTAAAGAATTCCATCTTCAGACATTGGGACTACGGAATCTCCAATCGGGATATGTTGCTAAAGGTAGTGGGAATGGCAAGGAGATAGGAATTAGGAAGGTGGGAAAGTATCTGGGTATTCATATCTGCACTTCAATCACAGCTAAAGTAATTTCAAAAACGTTTCGATTCTGAATGGTGGTCTTTCATCAGGATGTTTCTGAGAGTTTTTTTTACCACTTTAAAACGTGCTCTAAATAAGAAGACACTTTATATGGATTGACCACGAATACCATCATGAATAAATTTAATCGTTTATTTTAAGCTCCCGCGTTTGTTTTAATATGCCAACGCATCCTTCTTCGCCAAATGACATGTGAAAGTCGACGGTATGCCATCGACGACATTTTTTAATCCAATAACTAGATTTCTGTCTGGAAGACAAAGGATAATCGAAATAAGGTAGATGAGTCATGAGCTGGTACAAGTATGAAACCGCACGAATAACGCGTTTCGTCAAAAACGTTTACTCGTAATACTGCAAATTGCAACTACGCACAGCGGCTCCTTGCATTTGTTTCTACCCACACACTAAATTCACAACTTTTATTTGCTTTGCCGCTTCAATACTCCGTGCACTTTGGTCTTAGCTCCGCGGCAGTCGGCAGGCGTCCATGGTGTATTTCCCTTTGTTTCTGTAATCTATGGGCATAACGTACTGGAAGGAAATAGCTGGAAACCTGTGGGAGTGGAGGCATTTCTCGTTGCAGCAAAGACCCTCCAAGAATTTTAATTAATTAGGCATATTTGTATTTAATAGCACTATTATGTGATGACTATTTCACTTTTTCCATGCATCTTTACAGTTTTGTTATCGTCACTTCTCGCTACGGTACAAAATAAATGACACATCTAGTGACGAAGATTTCCTGGCAATAAGAAGAAAAAGACTTCGTCTCACGCACCATAAACACGGAGCTCCTTTTGATGGGAATTGAAAAGGATGCTGTCATTTAATACGGATGGAATTAACGAGATTCTGGCAACACCGTTAACTCTTTCAACAGGGTGTTACGAGAAAAAAGTTTTTTTTTTTATATGTGTAGAAGTAAATTTCTTTATCACTGTATATTTTACTTTAGTTTTTCAACGCGCAACGTCTACGTCTGTAGTTAATATTACGTATTCCTTCACGGAATAACGAATAAAACTGGAGGTGCGTTCCAATTAGCCCATTTCGCATGCTCTCTGTCTCTCTTGCACTAGCCTATCTCCATTCCATTTGAATTCCATTTTTCCTCTCCAGTTCGAAGTCAAGTCGAATATAATTCTTCTATTTGGTCCCCTCACTTCAAAATCCACTCCGATTCAATAGAAAAAATTCAGCATAAATTCTTAAGATTCATTAACTATAAACTTGGTCTACCAATAGAATCAATAAATTACAATCACTTAATGAAAGAATTAAACTTACTCAAACTTTAAGATAGAAGACTTATTTCCGACTTGACTTTTATTATTAAAATTGTTAATGGTATTATAGACAGTCCTGATTTATTAAACCTAATTACCTTCCACATACCTACTAGAACTACTCGATATAAAATTCTTTTTAATTGCAACAAAAATATCAGGACTGAGTCATTTAGATACTGACTTATACCTAGATTGCATGCACTTGGCAACGCTTTCTCAGAAGTAGTAGATGTGTTCAACTGCACCGAATATAGTTATAAGAAGGCTATAATATCATACCTCAATGACAATAATTAATGTTAGGTATAATAGTGTTCGTCTGCACGGCGTCTATATCATACTCTAATATAGATTCCAAACTGCTTGCTTCATTTATATTAACTATCAGACAGACTAGTTAAGTAATAGCTAATAATGTATAAATTTTTTTCAAAATTATTGTTTTTAAACAAAAGATTTATTATTGATTCTGTAACTGGCAGTCCTAAAAAACAGAACTAATTAGCAGTACCTATAGTCATTTCAAACTTCAGTTATTTCAACTGAAGGTAACAATAATATCATTACTAAGTTAGTCCATTTTAGCCAATTCCTAGAATCCAACAATATGTAAAATTAAAAGTAAAGTAGGTATATTATACTTTATGTTAAGAATTTTTCCAAGAATTCACCTTTATTTACTTATGTTTATTCTGAATAAAAATGTGTATTTTGTACGAGCACATATTATTTTTTTTTGTTGTAAAACATATTTGTAACCTATAACTAAAGACTAGTTGTTATCATACATATGTACTTTGTTTAATGTACATTATTATCATTGTAATAACCCTCCTATGTACCACTGTGTATCATGCATCACCGGATTGTAATAGCCATTTTATGGCGTTGAAATAAATAAATAAATAAATTTCGTAAACACAATTTTGTATTAGAATTTTAAGGCCCAACTGAACAAATATTTGGACCATGTACACATCCACAAAGCTTTTTGTTCTTTATCTATGATGCCATCTATGAAATTATTTATTATGGAAAATATATAGTACATACCGATTATTATTTATCCTTTTTATCATTGAACACTTCTTTATGTTTCACTTTGTGAGGGAAAATAATTTTGTTGAAAAAAAAGAACCGCAATAGGCAGATAATGGTAACCAATTTATTACACTGGACTTATTATATTAAAGATTATCAATTATTTACACTTATTAAGCAATTTTCTAAACTGGATTTATTATATTTAATAAGGTTTAGCAATTATTTACACTGATAAGGCAATTTATTACATTGGACTTATATAATGAGAATTAGCAGTTATTTACACTGATAAAGCAATTTATTACCCTGGAATTATTACATTTACTTGGTTCTTTTTTTTATAATATCATCCATGAAAATTATTTATTTTTGAAAATAGATGATAGTACATACCGATTTTATTTATGTTTATCAACGGACACTTTTTTATGTTTCACTTTGTGAAGGGGAATAATTTTGTTGAAAAAAAAGAACCGCAAAAGGCAGATAAATATAAATATAAATAAAGCAATTAATATAAATAAAGCAATTAATTACACTGGAATTATTGTAAGGTTCAGCAATTATTTACACTGGATAAAGAAATTTATTACACTGTACTTATTATATGTAATAAGGATTAGCAATTATTTACACTGATAAAGCAATTTATTACCCTGAACTTATTACATTTAATAAGGTTCAGCAATTTATTACACTGGACTTTTTATAGTAATTTTTTTTAAGGATCAGCAATTATTTTCACTGATAAAGCAATTTACATATGTATTACACTGGACTTAATATATTTAATAAGGACCAACTCCAGGACGTTACTGCCTTTAAAATGCATCAGTTAAAATCACTTTTCAAGTGTGTGTAGTGTCGTAATATTTACAAGAAACTTTATATATGTACAAGTTTAAAAAAAAATGCAAAAATATTGCAGATTTGGTTTTTTTTTAAATATGTACAATATTTTATGCTACTTAAATCTGTACATTTGTTCTTCCCATGGAAATACCATTTAAATAAATCGCAATTAATATCATTACAAATATCTAATCACTGTCGTGGCGAGAGCCTCGACACGAGAGTTGTCATATTAATTTGATATGATGCCAAGTTAATTTGCCAAACGAGCACCAAATTTAATGGTTAACGATTTGACACCTGACAAGGGATTGATACTCATATTTCGATTGCAAGCCATTGAAATATAATGCATTCGTAGAGTTAATAAAATACTATATTTGAAATGCAAATATGAAAATTAAAATTACTTTTAGACGAAAAATAGGAAAATAGAACGCCTTTGACTGTCTAACAAAACAAACCCCTTATTTTCGCTCATTTTCAAGATGGTAAAATAATTTCAAAAACGAAGAATGCGGGTAACTTAGTTTGTTAAAATGAATTTTTCATTGTTTGCATTACCTAAACCACTCATCCTTTTGCAATGAAACTTTGCTGATTTGTCATGCACTTACCCACAAAGGTTTTTCTACATAATAGAGAACTCCAATCCAATTATTTAATTATATGAATAATGACCTTCTAACTTAAATAACTGCATTTTTATTTTTAGAGTTAGTTTCAATAGTTAAAATAATTGTCAAAGTTTTAATTTTTCAAGACCCCCCGAAAACCACCGTATGTATGGTGATTCGTGTGACGTCATCACTCCTGAAAAATTACTATAGGATCGGGCAATCAGCTGATCAACTGCCGCCATTTTGAATTCCGATGTTCTCCCTAGAAGTAGCATTACTATTTTTTTTGTGTAGTAGTTTTTGAATATTTGCAATAATAGAGGTAAACTAATAAGAGATACCTTTATTTTTGAAACATTATTTTGGCCTAAATAATATTTCAATAAACACAACAACTAAATCTCTATAAACAGTATGTAAATAAACGAATAAATTAATACGATGGATTGTGTCATATCATACATTCTCATACAATGACACGTCAAACAGTGACGTCACCACTAAAATTTCAATAATGCCAACTTGACGGCGTGTTTCTACGACCCGATTGAAAATGGACTTTTTCATATTTTTTTAAAAACTCAGTGTTCAGTATTATTAAATAAAACTTATATATTCAGAATCAGCGTTTATTGTTCTATATGAACATATTTTTTTAAGCCATAATATTTTCTTATTGTGAGCTCTAGCGTTATGAAATTATTTCCTTTACCATTCATGCGATTGCGATGAAACTTTGGTGAGTTGTTATGCCCACAACCGTGAATGTTTCTATGAGCTTTGGCTTTGTGAAATTTTGCAATTAAAGGCACGCGAGTTGTTTGAAAATGTATATAGTTTAGCGGCAGGGTGGTAAGGAGTGAGAGGGAGGGGAAATTTGGCAGCGGGAAAGTGAAAGAAAAGGGGGGGGGGGGTTCACGTGAGAGGGACTAGGCAGGAAGGAAGGTGTAAGGGGAACACAGAAGGGAGAGGGAAATGCAGGTGTTGTGGTGTGGAGGTGGGAAGGCGAGGAGTATATTTAAAAAGCATTGAATAATAATAACCACAGATTTTTGATCAATTAACCATAAATCCAATACTCTTTCAATGTTTCTAGTTTACTAATATGAAACACCTTTATATTAGTAAAATCTAGTTTACAGACCAGTAAGACAATCGTACAAAATTAACATAAAAACTCCGACAGTGTATACAAGCTTTGGACAAAGGCACTATAAATACCATGCTATAAAAGCATTCAACAGTCTTACCCTTGAAAATAAAATAGAAGAAAACAAAAATAAATTCATACTCAAAATTAAAAAATGGATTAAAGGAGAAAAAAGACAAACAGAAACACTAATACCGAAATCTCATAACATAATAAGAGTAAAACACATACACGTAACACACAAAACCAATATAAAACAAATCATAAAATAATTCATTTTACCTTCATTAACTATCTTCACTACATTAATTACCTTCGTTTGACGATTTCCGTAGTCCAGTGGGTAAGACTCTTGACTCATGATCCGGAGATCGCGGGTTCGAACCCGGCATGCGCAAATAAATTTTATTTGATTAATTTGTGTTATTTCACAATTAATTCATTTAAAATAATATATAGTATATTTGCGGCATGTTCCAGAATGGAAGATACTATTAGTATCGCCCTGGTGGTAAGACCACCATTCAGAATTGAAACGTTGCTTGAAAATGGCTTTAGCCGTGTTTGGTAACCAGATCTGAATAGCCAGGTACTTACCAACCTTCCTCTTCCTCACAACATACCCCAATTGGGGATGCCATAGTCTCACTGGCTCCAGACGGGAGCAGTTGAGATTCTTGTGCGGTATTTACTGTAAAAAAAAAATTATAAATTTTTATTTTAGTTATTATATATTTACGCACCAGATTTAAATGTCCGGGTTTAATTTTCCCCACAGGAAAAACTAAACCCTTTCACACACTTCCCAAATGATCATCTGGTCAATCCACGTTATGCAATTGCACTATATGTATTATAATTACAAAACAATACAAGAACAACATGTCAACCTACCAGAGACCAGATGGGAAAATAATTCACCGACTCCAGATATTTTCATATCAGAGGGTTCGGCTCTGTGGAATTCCTAATTGAACCTATAAATCCTACTGATCCCTCAATATAAATATTTAAAAAATCTTTTGTAATCCTACATGTATTTATTTTAGCTTACTTTTTTTATGCAGCATTATTATTTATATATTTTTAATGTATTATGTATAAATTTTTGTTTGGTAAAATGGAGGACTCAGCACAAGTAAGCTACCCAGTGAGGCCGACATTGCTGAATTGTATTTGAAATGTGAGATATTATATCAAATTATACAATAAATAAAGGTGTTTCTCTAATGTGAAACTTAAGGAATAAAACTCTACTACATAACTTCTTAATACAACATACAAAAATACAGATATTTTAATAATGGTTATTTTGGTAAGCAAACTTTGTTAATTCATAATCTAAAATAATGTCTTCTTAACCTACTCTAATTTCTGTCAAAATCGTTTACTCCATTCTGCTTATGGATCTTTACTAATCGCTTCCACTAAAACTACAAAGCCTTCGTACCTCCGACCGGTCAGTGGTTGAGTGGGCATAGCGCTTGGGTCCCACCCGGGCGTCGCATGTTCGATTCCTCGACTAGCTAAGTCCTCCATCACAACACAAGCAACATTTTCGGCTTTCGGTGGTGGTAGTAGGTGATTTTCAAACATTGTTGGGTTATTCATAACCCGGAAATGTTTGTCTTTCTTTTTTTAAATAATTTAAATTAATAAAATGAAACAATGCAACTTTGTATAAACCAGTTATAAAATGTGCAAATCCGACCGGTTTTGGAACAAACGTTCCTTCGTTCTTCCGAAACCGGTCGGATTTGCACATTTTATAAGTGGTTTATACAAAGTTGCATTGTTTCATTTTATTATAATGGATAACCACAAAGTAATAGCTAAATTCAAAAAAATAATTTAAATTAAATTCGGGGATACTTAAACTCACTGCAAGACTGCAGGTTCTCAAAAGAATTTAACAATTTCCTGAAAACGTCTGCTCCATGTTGGAAATGCGAGTATGTGAGGCAACATTATATTAAACTACATCGGAAATTACCCGATCCTTGTATCCACATGTTTAGTATTTGGCTACCCCATGCTCCGTTCTCTAGCCAAGCGATTCGCCCCACAAAGAGAAATGCACAGTTTACGGTGTTCTCTAGATAAATTTGAACCATTTAGACATTTGCAATAGCTCTGTAGCTAGTTAACGCGTTTTCATTGCTTTTGCATTCACGCCAAACGCTGTAAAATATTAACTCATGCGCTTAAAGCGATAATGTTTCATTTATACGTGGTGCACACATTTATCAATCACCTCAGTTAGTTACCAATAACAAATTTATAACAGTAACATAAAACATATCTTTAGTGTTTACTGTCTTATTTTGAAATTAATTACGAACTTAAGCTCATTTACAGGAAACGCAAAAACGACAGTAATAATTTTAAACCAATCGAATACGTATCTGCAATTAAACAATAATTAGCATATTATTTATTTAGAAATGAAACATGACACACCCATATCACACTTCTTGTCAATTATTATTTTTTTTTTATGAATGGAGAATTTAAAAGATTCAACACCATTTCCGATCTTAATGAAGTATTTGACTATATCTTGATCGATAAAACTTCTGGTTAATACAGTAATACGTTAAATTAAAAAAAAACCTCCAGGTTTCAATTCTGTTCACAATCACTTATTCGCCAACATAAATTTAATATTCGCCAAGGCAGCAATCGCTTTCCGCTCCACAATATCGCAATATCCTTCACAGCTTAAAATTAGCAAGATGAAATGGACCAACACTGTTGGTGGTCAGTTATTATTAATCTGTAAACATCTTGAATGATTTCAGATGGTCAGCATTAAAGGGATAAATAATGAGAGAGGTATGAAAGATAGCTCGATGACAAAATACACATTATACAACACACCCACGGTAAGCATTTTAAAAATGTTTTGACCTCTCTCTGAACGTGTGTAATTTTCACATGCAATTTTACTGTGTGCAACTAAAATTTGAATAATACAATAAACTTATGTATAGGTACACTTTGCCGTATGTCAAGTTAAAAAAAAACTAAAAGTTTGGCGTGTTGATTATTGTAAGTATTAAAGTCATAAGCTGACTGCATATAGACAATATGGCAAATAGGGAAAATACAGTATACATACTAATCCTACTAATATTATAAAGGCGAAGGTTTGTATGGATGTATGTTTGTTACTCTTTCACGCGAAAACTACTGAATGGATTTTAATGAAGCTTTACAATAATATAGATCATACATCAGAATAGGCTATAGGCTATAGCTTAGAGCTCTGGCATTATGAAATTTATATACAAAAATTACAATAGGTGGCACGCGAGCTGTTTGAAAAATGAATGTAACGGGTAAGGAGGGGGGGTAGGATGTGTGGGCAGGGTGGGGGAGGGCAGGGGAGAGGAGGAGGTGGGGGAATTGGAGTGGGGATAGGGAAGGTGGAGGAGACGCTGTGGGTAGTGGGTACCCCTCTAATACTATGCGAGCGAAGCCGGGGGCAAAAGCTAGTACAAAATATAACTAAGTGTACCCGATGGGACTTACGAATCAAATAATATAAAACTACTTATCTAAGTTCTGTATTTACTTGACATGAAATTCGCTTGATATCCATACCAACTTTTTAAAGTTGGTAAAAAAAACTTCATAGTTTCGGAAAAAATATTCTAATCTGGGAAATATCTTTCACTTTAATAACTAGTATAAACATTGTTTATTCCTATTTCTTAATATATATACAGACACAAAATAGACGTGTATAATTTCGGCATTTAAAAAAAAAGTATATATATTTATGTGAGACTTCTTATCATTTTTACCAATGTATTTTATTTCATCATATGCTTTTGTTGTTACATTTTTTTCATTGTGTTATTTTTTCTTTATTGTTTTAGTTTTAAGGTATTTAAAATAATTGTCATACTCAACTTATAAACTAGAATGTAAAAGCCCTTCGGGGGGTGTAATAAATAAATAAACAATAAAAAAACACAAAATTTTACAATTTTATAACAATTTTAATTCCCGGGGATTGGGGCGGGGGGGGGCAATTATCGGGAATCAACTGTCGGGTCATCGTATTTAGATAGCTTTTCGTTGAAAACTTATGTTTTTTTAATTTTTTTTTTATTTGTTTATATTTGCTTTAGCTATGGAAAATAATATAATGTTCAAGCATATTTTCGAGAGTTTAACAGATATTTCAAAAGTGATTCATGATCGGAAAGCTACCTTTATAAAAAAAATAAAAATTTAATACATTGAAAGAGAGCAAATACAGAGAAAAAAAATATATTCGAGAGTTGTTGCTAGTCCAGAATATAGATTTTCTCCTTTATGGTTAAAAGCACAAACACATTAGAAAATTTATCTTTAAATTGAAGCATAGGCAGGCACTTTAATGAGAAAGAATGTACATAAATTCGTCATAATTGCTCTGCACCATTGAAATTAAATTTTAATTGAAGAATGAGTACGAAAACAGTCAAACAAATGGAAACAATTTAATACATTTTGCGTATTATTGTAACCACGCGCCAGCTTATTCCGAAAATCCCATTTAAATTTAATTACAACCCAACCACAAACCAAACGCAATACTCTAACGTATAAATGGGGAACATCACAATACGTGCGATGTGAACATACTTTATTAAATAACGCTAAATTAACGCAATCATCATATTTTATATTGACTCGAGTATTTCAAATTACTAGCGCAGTTACGAGCACGTGTGAGAAATTAGCTCATTTTCATATATCCCAAGCACAGTGCCTAACTACAAGTGTTCAAAAATAATAAACACAGTCACGTTATTGTCATGGACCATTTCGTTTTGCTCTACTGGTACAAAGTACCCACTGAACAACCTTTTACGACTTGTAAGATAAGTCGAATGGAAAACATACGTTGAAATCTAAATAATTTTATTGGCGGTCTGGAATAATTTAGGGAAGCTCTTTATTGTTTAGTATAATAACGTGGTCCAGTTTATTTTATTTTATTGTTAAATAGTGAGAATTGATAATGGGTTTTTTTTTTTAGTTTAAATTACGACTTATTTTATTTTATTCGGGTTGTGAAATTAAGTCGTAAAATGTTAATTAGTTGCAGAATGAGACACCTTCTAGGTTGCTAAAATATTCGGAATCAGCATAGGTACCAGGAACCTTACATAGGTCATCCTAAGTGGTCCACTCATTTGGTGACTTAGCAGGGGTTCCTGGGTTCAAGGGGTGAGGTTTGCTTGGTGGTGAATGTGCTTTCCCGCCTGCTGCGTGATGGGATGGATCGAGAGATGCTGGTGGACGGAGACCTTTTGACCTCTCTAGTCGAACTCTCTCAACCCATCGTCTTGAATCGCAGTGGGAGGGATGGATTCATACTCCATCATTCCTGGACATATTTACCACCAGATTCCTAACCGCACCTCAAAACTTTTCCTTTCCATAATTTAGGGTTCGGCTTTTGAGTTTTCCACTGAAAACCGAATTATGCTCTCATCAATGCTCTCCTTTCTTTCACTAAAAAGACCCTCCACATACACACTCCTATTTCATCTCCCTGAGATGGAATAGGCCCTGAGGGAAATTATTTTTCTCGGGGCTTGCTTTGTGTTTTTTTAAGGAAAGGAAGGAGAGGAAGTTCGGGGAAGAAAATGGGTGAGAGGGGTGGTTAGGAATTTGGGGTTCAATGTGTCCAGGAGTGACGGACGTATGAATCCATCCCTCGAAACATGGTGCTGATGATGAGTAAAACTGATGGATCGAGGGATTCAGGTTGGAGAAGTCAAAAGACCTCCCTCAGCCAGTCTCTCTCAATCCGGCCTGTAACGCAGCAGACGGGCAGATGCATCGGTGGCCATGACCTGGACAATGTGAACAAACCTCACCCTATGAACCCAGACACCTCTGCCCAGAGTTACAAGTCAACAAACTTGGCGAACCACTTCGGGTGATCTATGACCGATGTGTTAGCTCTCCAATAAATGGTTTCCGGGGTGGCGGTACCCATACCCGCCTCCCATAATAAAAAGCTTGCTGTTAGGCATGAAATGAAGCACGGGGACGATGGGCGATCAGATGGGCTGTCACAAGCGCACTGATTGAGCAGGCTCGCACGCGCGTGAGTGACATCGACGGTCACGTGAGAAAAGAATTTATATGTTCATACGGCCCGCCACCAAAACTAATTGTCGACCGCTGGAAAGACGTTGGTTCCGGTGGGACAAACGTTACCTTTTTATTTTCTGAATATTTTTCTAATACTTTTTTGTAGAAATTTTGATATTATCTTTTTAGGCTAAACATTACAATCAGGTTTTTATGCTTCAATAAGTTATGCCTAAAAAATGTATGTGTTTTGGAGCAGCGTCGGGAATCGAACCAGCAGCACAATCAGTTACATAGATTAATACTCTAGGGAGGCCTTCATCACCCGCTTCATTGGTTACATCGGCGTTTGACGTTACCCACTTGTTTTAGTCTAGAATCTCCTGGTTATAATGAAAAGCTTTCAACGCTTGCACATCCCAAGGGTTCTACTCAGCGTTGCTGGCGGTTTTGTATCATCCAGAGGGGCTCCTAACGAAGCAGACCGACGCAGAGGAATCTGACGAATGTGATTGGTTATGCCCTATATCAAACCAAGCCTACCCCTGATTGAAATCATACCCGATATCAGGGGTTTCATGGCGACCCTCAGGCTTTAGGCTTCAGGCTTCAGAGCAGGGTTAATCCCGAAGCACCTGATAACGAACCGTAGCGTAGGTACACAATGTTCTGTTGCCATATACCTGAAAATATGCATCAGTCTTATTAACCCCAATAGCTAACTTTGTTTTGTACTTCAATAAGCTGACCATTCGTCTTTTTGACGAACATTTTTTTTACCAGATTTTTATTATTTTTATTTTAAGCAATGAAACATAGAATGATGAGTCTAGAAACTAAATAACTTAAAAAACAACCTACTAAATCACTTAGTATATTAATCTTATATGGCTTTGAATTTTTGAGATAAATTTCAACTGTCAGCTTATTTTCCTCATTCATCACTATAAAGTTCTTACTAGGCATCCTAATAAGGAAATCATTTGCTTTGTTATTTACTCATGTTCTTAACTACATTTTTCTATCCTTTACTGTTTTATATGCTCATGGCTCTTTACTACTCAGTTATTATTACTCATGTTGTAGTTTATGCCTTATATTACGCTATGTACAGAACTGTAAGTGGGAAAAGCTACCTTTTTTGACATCGTGAAGAGAAATGTTATACTTAAATCAGTTACTTAATTTTTTTTTTGGCGAAGTTGTGCAAAACTTTTATCACCAACGACCATTAAACTAACGGTTCGACAAAGAGATGAGTAGTCAGTTGAAAACTTAAAAACAAAACAAATTTTCAACTAAACACAACCGCCATGCGTACGAAACTCGCGGTCACTAATGCTAAACAGGGGAAAAATACGCAAGCTGAACCATGAATTATGGAAAAGGGACGAAGCGTTTCGCGCTGTATGCGGGTGCTTCGTTCCTTTCCCATAATTCGTAGTTGGGCTCGCGCATTTTTTCTTCTGTTTACACACAACCATAGAGTAAACAATATTATTCTAAGCAAACAACCTTAGCTTCATTTGAATAGCGTTCACAACTTCACGTCACCTTGTTCTGAGATACGAGGTATCACAGTTTACAAAGATGGTTTCTCATAATCTATTTACCAATTTCTGATTTTAACGTTGAGTCTTGAGTAAAGTTAATAACATTAATTTAAATTAAAACATTAAAATAGGACGTGAACTCATCATTTTAGAAGATACCTAAACATGCAACTAAAACCATATACAACCAGCTAGGCCAAAATAGTTCATTGCACAAGGTTCTATTTATATTTCCCTGATACAATTCTAAGCTAGGGTTACGTCCTATTTAAATATTTTCCATTAAAATATACCTAGTAAACTAAAATAAATTATTAAATAGATTACGATAATTCGTTATTGCAAACATTGAAACCTTAAGGTTTTCAACATCGTAATGCGAAGTTAGAACTTTATCCAACCAAAGTGTTAATGCGCCCCGTAATAATGACCAACTGTCAGGTGCAAATAAAATAGAAAATGTAAGTGATGTTAGAACCTTGTAAAATGAATGATTAATTAAAAAATTTCATGTTAGAACTTTGTCATACATATATCTGCAAAAATACAACACAGATGTTTCTGAAAATTACTTTGGCAATAGAAATGAGCACAGAAATGCTTTGGCATTCAAAGTTTATTTTTTTTTAAAATGCCAGTTAGAAACAAATGAGATGACGATGTGACGGCTTTACTTTCGGTAGATTTGCGTTTGATACTCGTCATTTAGACGAACGTTAGCTACCTGTAGGGTTAAATGGGTTAGCCATAATTTCAAGAGCGGACATTCTTGTTAAAAAGAGAACGTAAAGTGTAGATAATAGCATAAATATATATGGTGTTTGTGTTTTAAACAAAAGTATGTGTTTAATGAAATTTTGCCCTCGTGCAACAATGGAATAACTATCATATCATGTTAACCTTGTGTAAACGTTACAACGTTAATACTTGATACAATCTGGCATGCAATAATCTTATCTCTCACTTAAAATACGCTAACACCAAGGAGAGAGATATTATGTTTTGTAGAATTGTCAGCACGCGAGGCAAACTTATAAAATTTATGGATAAGTTCAATGTATTAAAGAAAAATAGCACAATGAATGGATTATTATAAGTTATGATAAATGCTTGTTTCTTCGTTTGGAAATGATACCTCTATGAGCACAGTTTTATACTTTTCTACGTGGTTTTATAAAATATTTCTGTAAATAGAGTGATATTAGCAGAAAATTTGCACATAATTACACATTATTATTACTTGTAATATTCGAAAATTGGATTGTAATGGTGGCTGAAATTTAAAGCAATAACGGCAGTTGTTTCCAACTTTTCTCCCGATCATTCTGAGTCTCCGATCAACCAAGTGATTTGTTTAGTGACGCTTAATTCGCCTGTTGGTCGGAGAGTTGAGTTAGGAAGAACTTACGGCCCCTGCTCCTACTTTATGATAGACCAATCTGAGTCTACCATCAGCTAAGCAATTTGTAAGTATTTTAAAGGTAACGCGCGATTCTCGTTGTCCCCAAAATATTGTATCGTTGAATATCTTAAAGTACCTCGTACACTTCGGCCCCGCCCTAAATGGCATCAAAGTAAAAACTTTCGAAGATAAATTAATTTTGAAGAGTTAAATATTGTATTTATTATTAACACACATTATTTATTTTGAATACTGTTATCCATAAAATTGAATTTTATATTTTTTAAATAAACATATTTTTAATTTATTATTTTTTATATATTATATTTTTCAAATGTATAAAATATATTAAAAATAAAGTGTTAGCTTGACCTTTGCAGCCGGGGCGTCGGTACCTCGTGGCGTTAGCACCACTCTGTTAACACTTTTTATAACTTTGCTTTGCTCAGTCGAACTTAATCCACGTGTCCGGCTTCCTGCGATGCTTGTGTATTGGAAAGAGCGTAGTTGTGCATTTGAGCAGTGTTGAACCTTGGTTTCGACTTAGTAATTGGTTAGTAGGATTTGGAACAGCGGCCGTTATTTGTGCTTTTGAGGAACGTTGAGCCAAAATAAAGCCCAACAGTTGATCAATACGATTGGGAATAACGGTTGTAATCTAATATTTCATAAATTTAATTGTATCTTCTCAAATTATAAAGTAAAGATTTTTTACATATAAGTAATAAACTCGTCTGAAGATTCCTTAGTTTTAAAAAAAAATCGTCCTACTGAAATAGGTATCTTAGATGCTGTTTGGAGGGTATTTATCAGAATAATACGGAGTAAACGTAATGTTCTTGACGGAATCCACAATTTAAGACAAACACGAATGTCGGTAGGTCAATTAATAAAATAGTCATGCTTTTGAACTTTAAAACGGGTAATAAAAGCAGTCCAACTCTCAAGTCGCAAATGGTAAACACTTATGGATGTCAAGCTTGCGTTGGACATGACTCCTATGCATGGTAATATTTTTGTAGAGTCACTATTTTTTTTTCTTTTTTCAACCCAAGTCAGTTTAATGTTCTTCTTCCGTCTCTGTATCGCATTATAGAACTATGGAGGAAAGAAAATTTGTCCGTTTTCTGGTACATTTAACCTCCCCATTCGGTCGTGACTGGTTCCACCGCGCTACAAGGCTGCGAGCAAATAATAAATAATAACACGCGAAATGCGATGTGGTGAATTTTGTTAACCAAAAGTCTATTTAACTGGGCTTATAATATCTTAGTACAAATTCAAAATCAAACGAAATAGAATATACGACGTTAGGCAGTTTAAGAGTCAATCTCTTTCGGGACTAGCACCAAACCTACTAAGTCAATGAATGCATTGATTCAAATCTTCGTGGAAGGGATGTCTATCATTTGTAAATTTGTGTATTATCTGTAAGTGGCTGAAAGGTTTGAGACTGTTTACGGTACAACTTTGTTTTTTCAGTACCTAGTGTTAGTACTTTCGTTAATTTAAAACTGCCTCTTAGCTGTGAAACAATCCATAATTTTGTTCAATCGTGATCAGTGGCGGCCAGCTCTAAGGTGCGGAGGAGCGCCGCACTCCCAAAATTTCTGGTAATCTAAAAATTCCCGAGCGCCAAAAAAAACATAGGTACTTATTTCCGACACGTCTCATCACGGTTCACAATATACACTCGGTTATAATGCATACATCATAGTTCATAGTACCTATAGGTGCCTGCTGAACTGCGCGCGTAACAAAGCAGATCGTTGTGTGCCTATCTTCAGTTTGGTGGTTCATTTTGCAAATCGATCACAGGAGTTTTTCCATAATTCTTTACTGAGGCAAAATCGTAGGTAAGTTGAATGCTTTGCAAATTTTACGAAACTTGGACGGCGCTCGAAAAATTTCCACCACATCAAAAGGAACGGTTCGTTCTGTAGCATGTTAAACGGGGACACGTTTGTGTCATATTATTATCCATATCGTGTCTTTATTTTAATGTCTACTCTTTTTCATTCAATGTTTTACTCAGCATCGACCAACGACGGCGTAACAACATAACAATGCCGACATTTGTTATGACAGTATATATTCATTCGAGTTTCGGAGCGTTATGAAGACTTTCGGATGTGTGAAAAACTGAATTTTTTTTTGTATTTTCTGAACTTGATTTTCGTCCCAGAGTATCTCCATACAATTTTCTAGATAAGTTTAAATTAAGGAATGAACTGTTATTGAATTTACGATCGCGGCGACTTTACAAATACTGATGGATCAATATTTATTTTATAACTCTTTTTCTCTTCTTTAATAATGTATTGCATGCACTCAGAGACAATGGAGGATCGACCTAATTTACAAATAGGTATGATTTTTTCATAATTGAATTTATTTTAATTTAGAGTAGGTAGGTCCAAGTTTTATGGGATATCTCTATGGGATGTGTGGGATTGCACTCACCTCCCCACATCCTGAAATAAAGACTCTTATTATTATTATTTCTATTTTAGCGCACCACCAATTTTTATGAGCACCAGCCGCCACTGAACGTGATCAAATAAAGCAATCCATATAAGTGTTTTCGCATTTTTATGCACAAGTTGATTTAATAACTCGCAGTTATCTTTGAAGGATTTTATTCACAAGTTATCATTATGCCAATTGATTTCATTTTATGTTCCCAATAGATTCACACGAATTAGAAATATATTATCTTTCACTGCAACAATAATGTCAATCCCAATTCGTTAATGAACTCCCTTATAACACGCGTACGATTTGGTAACAAATATGCAGAAGTAGTAGATATTTTTAATAGCACCGAAAGAACTTACGAAAAAGCAATTCACATATGTTTTGAAAACAGTTTTCAGTTTACATTTTGTTTCAAATAGCCTAATTAGTAATTTTAGTTAATTTAAATCATATTTGTACTATTTATTTATTTATTTCTATGTATTACAGTATTTACCTATTAATTAACATTTTTACATAATAGATAAATTTTCAAAACATTTTTACATAATATATTTTGCAATTTTATTTTGGGTGTAAGGTAGGTTTGTGAAGGTGAAACTGAGGATAGGTATTGTTGTATGTTTCGTGAACACCTCACTAGGAGAACCCGTGCTGAGGTGTTTACGTGTTTATTTATGATTTTGTGTGACAAGTATTTATGTGTTGTAATAGAAAGTTTTATATTTATTTTATTTTAATAGTTATTGTACATTGGTTATTTAGAAGAGAAAAAAAAGTATATATATACATATTAGAGAAATATAAAAAAATATATATAAACATACACATACATACACATCCATATACATACATGTACATGCACATATACATATATATACATATGTATACATACGCATACACATTCACATACACATACACATATGTACGCATATATACAAGTTGTAAATGTATGTATAGTTGTTGAATTCTCGAAAAAATATTTCATTTTTAGGTTTATTTAATTTTATACTTTTTATAGTTTTGTTATGTTTGGTTAGGAATAATAATGTTTTGTATGAAGTTAATATCTTGATTTTTAATACAGTCAGTGATATGTTTTTTAAGAATGTTTGTTGATGTATTTGCAGATAGTATTTGTTTCAAAGTAATGGGCATGCAATTAAAAAGTTTGGTTGCATAATACTGAAAGTGTCTTTGTCCATGTGTGGTGTGTGGTGTGTGTTATCGGTATGTTCAGTGTTTTATTTGTTGAGGACTTGGTTTTTGTTATGGTTTTTGGTTGAATTGGAATATGTAGATTGTTTTGGACAAGGTGTATTATAGCAGATTTGGCATAAAGTTGTCTTATTGACATGACTTCTAATGTTTTGTATATTTCGCTAGAATCTGTGTGAAATGGTACTTGCAGGATGAGTTTAATTATCGCTTTTTGTATTTTTTGAATTGGGTCAATTTCTACGTTTGTAGCACTTCCCCAAGCTAGTATTCCATATGTGGCAATGGTTTGACAAAGTGCAAAATAGATCGATCTTAGTATTGTTAGTGGGAAGATATTTTTAATGTAATTTATTAGGTGCATGACTCGTTTCAGTTTATTTGTGATGAAATTAATGTGGTCAGTCCAGCGTAAGTGTGAATCAATAATAACCCCCAGGTATTTTGTATGTTTTACCCTTTCTATGTGTTTGCACTGGCAGTTGGATAAAGTACAGTCATGTAGAAGCAAGCCTATGTTTGATGGAGGTTGACCTCTTTGTGTAATACTATGAGTGACATATTTTGTTTTGATTGTATTAACGGTAAGAGTATTACTGTTTAGCATATACATTGTACATATACATTGTTTTGTAATTCATTTTAAAGTTGTAATGTTCTTTTATTCGTGTTGTGGCTCTCTAGCCCACAATGTAAGGATTACAACGTAAGTTCTTTTCCTGGTTTTATTGCGAATTATAATAGGAACAAATATTGTTAGTAGCGTCTGTTTACAGGTGATCTCTAATTAGGTCTGACGACGGTTCGCCGAACGACTGACTACTCCGCACGTTCGGAAACGCTCGGCGCCGCCCGACCATCTCCGAATGAACGCGGTCTTTCGTGTACTACATTAATATACTCTAAAAGTGAAAACTGCTTTAGCACCGTTATGATTTGAAACTCGATGAAATTAAAAATAACGTCACTAAAAAGAGACAAACTCATACATATATAGTATTTAGCCTGCGAGAATGAGATAGTATAATCGGTCTCCTCTTTGTACGGTGCTTCGTAGACTCCCCATTCTTGTCTACTTTAGTTTTCTGACGGTTTCACTTCTACCGTTGAACTGTACACATTTTTTTTATTCTTCCAAAATCATATATAATAAAAAAACATATGTTTTTAAGTTGAAATATATTTACGATTAGGTAAATGTTTTTTTCCAACTTCACAGCGCATGACGGAAATGACGTACATAATTTTATAAACAATGACACAATTTTTTATGTTGCGAAGTTGTAAATGCAAGTCGCTTAAAATCGTGTGATGACGAAATGTGAAATATTTTGTCACAATAAATCAATTTAATACGTGTAACGTATTATAAAAAGGTTTTTTTCATATAGTAACAAACAGTCAGCATTATAAAAATAATAATGGCTCGCACCCTTCACGGAAACACTTTGAGCCCCGGCACTACAGACATGTTGTACATAAAAGCTCACATAAAAAGCAAACGGGACATGTGGAAACACGCTTTAAACAAATAATATCATAAATATCATTTTTCCCCTAAATAACGCAGGACGAAAATTTGTCTCCCCTTTACTCGTTATACGTGATTCGCAATCTCCCGCAGGGGTGCACTCTCCAAATAAAAATGACTTATTTGTAGCGGAGCCATTTGTCAAATCCTCCCCCGAAGGTTTAACCGCCATTGTGTGAAGGTACTTGAGGCGGAATGTACTGCTGAATCCAACGTGCTCCATCGATATACCTTCTAAACAAAGCAATGCAATTTGTAGTCAAGTAACTGTGAGATTAATGCGATTAACTTTTACATGTGAAATATTGTGTTTTGCATTTGATTTTTTAGTTGGTTTGGCGTATGTAGAGTTTAAAAATATATGACACACCATTAATTATTTGAACTAGTATAAACTACAAGTTAATTTATTGCACCATCATGGTTTGGTAAAAGTTATAATTTATTGTAATATTTATTGCTTTGTGGCGAGTTCAATCGTGATATTGTATTTAAATTGTAGATGACGGCAAAATTTCATTTTGATTAACTAAATATTTATTATCATAACATGAAGAACACTTTTTAAATTGTTAATAGTGTAATAAGCAGCTCTGATTTATTAAACATAATTATCCTTCATGTACCAAGAAGAACTACTTGATCTAAAATTATTTTTAATTACAACAATAATATTATGACTGACACGATACTGGCTTGTTCCCAGATTGCATACAATTGGCAATACTTTCCCGGAAGTAGTAGATGTGTTTAAATGGGTGACCGGACAACTCAGAATCATTCCGCTTCAATACCTCCTTTGAAAAGTCATTAAAAGTGATGAAAAAATTGGTTAAATAAATTCTTAACTTCTAATGGCTTTTCAAAGGTGTGTTGAAATTCCACTTCGCTGAGTATGAATGGAACCGTTCAACTGCACGAAGTCTTAATAAGAAGTGTTTAATAACACACCTCAATAATAATAATCAAAATTAGCATAATACTATTCTTCTGCATGGGTTTATATATTATTTAAATGGCATATTTACTGCACGAGTACTGTTCAACAAAATGAGTTTATATCACACGTTTGTAAAAGCTCGTGGAGGCGTATAATAATATAAATAAACAAAAAATAGAGCCTATGGCATGACTAATTTGGGATATGTTGTAAGGCTGAAAAAATAAGGAGGGGAGGGAGATGTGTGAGAGGAACTTTGGAACTCTCTTACTTAACACGGCTAAAGCTGTTTTGAGCAACTTTTCAATTCTGAAAGATTTCTTTTTC
Organism: Limnephilus rhombicus; assembly: GCA_929108145.2. Classification (NCBI taxonomy): domain Eukaryota; kingdom Metazoa; phylum Arthropoda; class Insecta; order Trichoptera; family Limnephilidae; genus Limnephilus; species Limnephilus rhombicus. The sequence continues at coordinate 20,967,538 of OV815273.1, read as the reverse complement.
TAGGGTGATACTTAGAATACCAATATACCAATCTGAATATTCTACTCTACTTTTGTATATCCCGGTTGTTTACATTCGGAACATACTAAGTTCTTTATTACCATTTTTTATTCATATTTAGGTACAAAATTATCTACCATTTATAAAATAAAACTTAACTCCACATTATATTATTATACAGAGTGTCCGGGGGTAAAGTGCATTAACTTTGGGAGGTGATTCTACATGATAGTACAAGTAAAAAAGAAAATAACTTTTTTCGAAATTCCAACTTTTAGGGGTAGTTTTGAGGTAAAAAGATAAAAAAGGGTAAAAAGATACGGGCCAATCACAATCGAGTCAGGCGCCTGGCAGGCTCTCAGCAAGTAAGATTGTACCTCACACTAAGGATTTTTAGTAGGTACGTGTTTTTGTATGGGAAAAAAAAGTTGGAATTTCGGAAAAAGTTGTTAATCTTTTTTACTCCTACCATCATGTAGAATCACCTCCCGAAGTTAACGCACTTTACCCCCGGACACCATGTATAATTAGTGTTTATTAAAGAGGACTTAACAGGCTGAATATTAAATAAATAAATTATTTAAAATGAACGCTCTCTTAATATTTTAAATGCATTAAATCTATTTTAAAATAATAATATGTTAACGTAATTACAAATTAATATTAGCCACTGCTTCTCTTGTTACCTGACTTATTTTAACCAATGATTTTGGACATTAGTTGGCGTAAAAGGCGTATGGGAGAGTCTCCCAGTACAGTCACCTTAAGGATTATCAACAAAAAAATCGAAATAACTTAGGTTACATGTTTAATACCTCCTGATATGTGTAAAAGATATATTGAACTATCAATAAAAATAATAAAAAATCAGTATGTTTAGAAATAATCTACTTTATTAATGCAATTCGAAAACTAGGAAATATCAGACTTTAAAAAATTGGCTTCCAGTACCGGACAGTAAATATAGGTAACCATTTATACAATGCAATAATCGCAAATATACTGATATAGGATTGCTCAGATAAATTTGCTCAAGCTTCATGGACCCAAATCTTGCAGTTTCCACACTGTATCCAATCCTCTTCAAGAGCTTTAAACTGGATCTCTGAACTTCGAAAACAGTGTAGGTCCATTACGCGCAATAGAAATCTTTGCACTGGCAGTAAACCGGTCGCGACAGATCGACGCCCCGCGAGGCATATTTATACTTGCGTGGGTGTATCGAACTAACAGCGGTAAAAATTGTAGCACCATCTATTGTAGGGTTAAAGAACTTGCTACTGGCCGGTACTGGATGCCGTCCGGTACTGGGGGACTCTCCCCTACCTAAATAAAAATAATTTCTCCGTTGACATTTTTGTTTTGTGTTTTAAGATATTTTGGAAACAAACAAAAGAAAATACTTTCGCATTTCGTCACTGTTCACTCAGCCGAGTAACCGACCAACAACCGCCACACCTACCCTAACTCTCCATTATCTACGCAAGATAAAAATATTTTTGCATGTAAGTCAATAAAGGCAAAGAAAAGCTTTATAAAACATTTTTTAAAATGGTCTTTGTACATTTGACACTTTAGAAAAGCAAGGTGTAAATTTTTCAAAAGGAAATATCCGGAAAATTTGTGAAAACGCTGACCTGTACGGATATTTAAAAAAATAAAAAGGGTTAGCATACAATGGGTTGGGAAACATTGTGACAATTTATTGCATACTAAAATCATGGCATGAATTACCTTATTCTTCCGGTAGGCGGCGGCCTTATCAGCGGACTTTACACGGAAAATATTTATATTCCATCGATAAAGTAAAAAAACTTTGCGCAAGCACACAATGTAAAAAAAATGTTGCACACGAATACGAAACTTTATTTATTAAAAAAGTTTCGAATATTATGTAGGTACCTATGTTCCTATGTATACCAGTAACGGTCCGTGAGTTTTCAGTGAGCGCTAAGATTGAAAAATATGACGTTATTGGCGTTGTTGTAGCTGAAAATGTTTTTTTTTTCAAAATTTCAACTTTTTGTATGAAGATCTTGAGGATTCTTTCAGTCGAGGGATGCGCCGCATCCACATACTGAAAGATCTTCATACTGAAAGAAAAATTGATGTATACGTATTTACATCGTCGTATATTAAAAATGTGTCTAAGACACTATCAGGATAGCATTTAGTTCAGGTATGAATCTTGTAATCATCCATAAAGATAAAAATATGCGTCGAAAAAATGAAGATAATGTTGGTAGTTCTTAGTCGAAGTATGATACAGTTAAATATGACCGAATCAGATAGGGACCCATTAACTCAATTGGTAGAGTTACCCCTCAACAAGGCGAAGGTCCTGGGTCCGAGTCCCAGATGTGACTATCTTTTTCTAATTTTTCTGTTTTCAGATTTTTCATTGAGTTTCGCTAATATTGTTTTTATTTAATTAAATATTACTATTTGAGAATTTACTCATTAAGATAAAAATTAAAGGTTATTTATTTATTTAATTGAGTACTGCACAAAAGTCCCAAATGCTCCAAACCGCCTGGAGTAAGTGAGACCATGGCGTCCCCAAATCTGGTGCCTAGTGATGAAGGTTGTGGTGTGGGTACCTGACTATTCACCAAACACGGTCAAAGCCATTTCAAGCAACGTTTTGATTTTGAATGTTCATCTTTCACTAGACTGAAGCATCTACCACTCTGGAACGTGCCGCAAATATACTGTTTATTATTTTGAGTGAATACATCGTTAAATAATACAAATAAAATTTATCTATCCAATTTGCTTTAATCCACGACCTCCGGATTCATAACCACTCGGCCACAGAGGAAGTAAAACTCTTTTTATTGTTATTATCAATGAAATGTTTGCATGGTGGGAGTCACTGAGACTTTTCCACCCTCATTTGGGAAATGCTATTCCGAGAATGAAATTATTGAGGAGGCTAAGAAAAAGAACAGGGAAATGTTGTTAAAATCCTGGGAGTTCAGCTCTGGCAACTGAGGGTTGTATATAATTATTCATCGGGCTTCAAAAACAAAATTATTTGAAAAATCCAACCATTCACAAATCTTAACTTGTTTCCAATATTCTGTAATAATCCATATTCTCAAGCTTCCGGTAATTGTTTAGTATCGGTTTCTTCCTTACTGTACTTTTATGTTTAACTAGCTGACCTGACGAACTTCGTACCGTCTCAGAATCAATAACTGTTGAATTAAATAAAGTTTTTTTATTAAGTTAAAAATTACACAGTGAAGCAATTATGGATGCGCTACTGTCCGTGTTTTGTTTTTGTCAGTGTTAGAGATGGCGTTGTGTACGGATTTACATTTTTGTGATTTTCTTACTTTTACAATTACTTACGGGAATTCGGGAGGCAGATACGTGTGCCGCCACCCCGGGAACCATTTATTGAATAACCAACACCACTGCCATAGATCACCCCAAGTGGTTCGCTACGTTTGGTGATTTAGCAGGGGTGCCCGGGTTCATGAGGTGACTTATGTCCGGGTCTTGGCAGTTGATGCGCCTGCCCACCTGCTGCGTGGCGGGCCGGATCGAGAGAGACTGGTTGAGGGAGGCCTTTTGACCTTTCCAGCCGGACTCTCTCGACCCATTGCCTTGCACCACAGTTGGAGGGATGGATTCATACGTCCGTCACTCCCGGACACACTGACCCCCAGATTCCTACCCACCCCTCATACCTTTTTCCTTCCCAGAACTTTCTATCCTCCCCATTCCTTAAAAAGATCCTCCACACAGCATCCCCTAAGATGACATAGGTCCTGAAAGAAATTATTTTCCTCAGGGCCTCCTGTGTGGAGCTTATGTAAAAAAATGCGTTTCATTTCAGAGATTTATTATAATTCTTGTATTTTTCCTTTAGAGGTGTGCAGACATACGTTCACCATTTGTCTCATTTTCGACTATTGACATTGAGTGTGTAAGAAAGAAGGGCAGCATTATATGATTAAAAACAAATGCACAACAACAACGCATTGACATTTGACGTTTTTGAATGTTTGGAATTCATGCACAGTTCAATATTATACCCCTCACAATATTGCTGCAGTTCTTTCAAAATAGGAGAATTCGTTTCATACAAAATGTATGGGAAAAATAATTTTCTTTAAAACTATTTATTTCGTTAACTTTTGTGATGTTTTAATAGTTATTATCTTATCCGGGGCGGAGACAAATCCAACAAATCAAAGATCATCAAAATTCTCGAGTTATAAATAGTGTAACTAACCCGACTTTGTTTTATATATTAAGATGTCCACTCAGAATGTTCTTATTTCTGAACATAAACTGCCTCCAGTTTTATATTATATTTTAGCTTTAATGATCTTGTTTTGTCTTGAGCTTTATACTTGTAGAATTGTTTTTGTTTATTATTATTATCCTGTGCTATAATAGTACTGTTTTTGTTATTTTTTGTTCTCTGGTCTTTGTTTTATATACACTAGGGTGGTCCAGGCCCATATAGAAAAAACATATCAAATATAGGTGTTACCACCCCCTTGATTTGTTACACCTGTCCTATTATGTGTTAAAAATTTCAGCCTCCTATCTTATATACAAGGGGGTGCTCATCAAATTAGAAGTTTCTGACAAAAAGTTCAGGATTTTTAACTAAAACACGTAATTTAAGGTTAATTTCATTTATTTTTTTTATTTTTTTTTGTAATTTTTTTTTAGCGTACAAAACATAATGCACATTTAGATGATGTAATAATTTGCATACATGATCATGTTCAAATATCCTAATATTACAAGTATTTTAACCAAATAAGCATACAAAGTATTTAAATGTGAACACAATTTAGTAACAAAGCAATAAATAACATATTTCACCCCCCCATACACACAAGCCCTGCTTATTTATGGAGGTACATCAAATACATGAATTATGTAATTAATTATTGTATAAAATTTATTATAATTAATGTATCTTTTTGTAAATAAAAAAAATAAAAAAAATAAAAAAATAAAAATTAGCCGCAATCTTTCAAAACTATATTTGTTAACTCCTTTTTGAATGTTTCAGTGGAAACGATTTTTTTTGTTTTGTTCAACGATGTGAAGTAAAAATTGCTTTTCGTCTTCATTATAAGTAAGTATCGTGTTGTAATCTTCGAATAGTTTAACATATCTCTCCGCTGTATCATTAACAACACGCAAATTTGTGACCCAGCTTTTGCCTTGAAGGTAGTCTCAGGAGGTAATTGCAAGAAAGAGTCCTTGATATCAAGAACTAAGAGCGTTTTCAACGTTCTTTGTGTTGCAAATGCTTCTAATGTAACTTCTGAGGCAAGCTTAGCAAAATCATCTCGTACGAAACGATTACCGCTATCAGAATTTATCTTTTGAACAATGGCCTATTTCTCAGCATCAGGCAGCTTGTCAGAAAACAAGGCAAATGCAACTATGTAGTTCATTTGACAAATACCATAAGTGACGCTCAAGACACCCCTAGCTGCTATACTGATTTCGGAATCAATGGCTTCGTACAATTTGAAGTTCTTCCGAAGAAGTAAGTCATTTACTGGTGTATCTGCTGCCAAAGGCGCTTCGATCCAAACTTTGGTGTAGATGAGCACACCAAAACTAACAAATTGAACAATTTGTTTTTCTTCTCTCTTGGTTAATTTAAATGCTGGTAAATTATTTCGAAATAGAAAAATCTTCAAAGCATACACCAATTTCGTCATCCAACGACCATGATGAATCGGACCTGGAGCGCGCCGATGTATCTTCGCAGGTGGTTTGTTCAAAACAATCAAGGTGAGCTTTACTAGCTCTTCGTAATCTTCACGAACTTGATTCTCACCAGATGGAGCGGTTGTAAGTTGTAAGATTCTCAAGAGTATTTTCAGCGGAACTATTCTGCATTCTTATCGAGGTCAATATAATCGTAGTAATGTTTCACAAATATCGCTGAATCTTTTGAAAAATGGGATTTGAGGAGAGCTTGATGGCCCAAAACAGAGAGTAAATATTTTTTAAAGCATTATTTCAAATACGTGATGACGACAAGCCAGCCGCAAAAGATCACGTACTGTCTTTTCTTCTAAAAGCGTGCAAGCTCCATTTTTGGCACCGGTTTTAGAAGCAGTAATGTCAAAACTCATAACCCGGACTTTATTTGTGACATTACACTTTTCGATGGTGTCAAAAATAGCATCAGATATTTATTCCCCCGTTCCTGTAGTAAATTTAGATACTCCTAATAGTTTTTCACAACCATTATCAGAGACAAGAATTGGATGGCGCTCTACTTTCTTATTGCCAGTTATATCGGGCATTAGTTTGCCGTCCCAATGAATTACTAATGGAGAATCAATATCAAATTTTTCTTTTATATTGGAGTTGTATTCGGTTCTCGCTTTTTTTCTTGCGCGTCGAATGCTGCTGCGAGAGATTGGGAGTGAAGCAAGATTGCAACGTGGGCCGCAGATAATAGAATAATCAGTCGCATTGCTTCTCGATCGGTTATCTTATTACAATCAAACGCACTGGTAACGTGTTGTGAAAATATACCATTAGTAGACGGCTCAGCGCCACAGGAACTAGAAGCACTCTTAATCTTTTTTGGTACAGCCACTACAAACACATCTTTGACCTTATCCTCTAATATGCTACCATTACTAGAAGTGCTACTGAAGCTGCACTCAAGTTCTAACTCTTGACTCGACACCACCGAAGATGAAGCATTACTTTTAGCAGCCATTTCTCTCAATTTTTCAGATCTTTATTTTCGTTTTAGATAACGTTCTGTGACCTTTTCAAATTTCTTGTCGATTGAGGTCATAATCGTCTTAAGCTCTCCTCTTTGATCGATGAGAATCGACCTGTCTTCCCCAATTTTTATCAAATTCAAAGCGCTTGCATGGGCAATAACAAAAAGTTTGTCTAGTTCTTTTGTAAACAATTACTTTCTTAATTTTTAATTTTTAACTTTATGAGTAAAACCTCAAATTGTAATTTTTCATATCGACACCGTGGCGCAGTGGTTAGCGCGTTTGCCCGGAAAGCAAGAGGTCCTGGGTTCGAGTCCCAGAGGTGTCAATATGTTTTTCTGATTTTTCTGTTTCCAGATTTTCGATTGGGTTTCGCTTATATTGTCTTCATTTATTTAAATAATTACTTTCTTTTTCCTTATGTTTCAGAATTTCTTCCTCTATTTTTCTTTCTTTAATAGCAGCCAGTTCTTATGAAACTTAATCGGTTTTTCAATGCAGTGATTTTGTTGTCTGGTCGGAATACTAGATTTACTCCATACTTCTATAAGTTCTTGAATAAGTACATGCGCGGCTACTTTCACATTTTTGGATTCACGTAATATGTGGTGATATCGGAGTATAACTTGCCGAAGATTAGGAAGTTGGTTAAGCCTCATCAATGGCTCAATATCTCGAACCCCAAGTTGAAAAATTTCGTCTTTCTTTCGAGTAGATGAACACGTTTTATTGCACTGATTCACTTCACAGTCTACTAAAAATGAAAAATAACTATAAAAAAAAATTGGACCTCCTTATGTACACCGTAGGTACATTTTTGTTTTTCATCACATTCGTCACACAATGGTCCATTGTTTTCAGGGATCTCATTTCTACAGCATTCAGTCTACTTTCATTCTTCCTTTGCCAGTTCCATGCCTCACTGCCATACATCAGGGTAGCTGCTACCAGCACTCCATGGAGGATGGCTGGCTTCGGTTCTTTTGACATTTTTTTTATTGGCGCCAACGGCGTTCAATCCTCCATCAATGGAGTTACCTGCATTTACCCTTCTTTCAATATCTCTATCAGCCTTTCCATCTCTCGTAACTTCCCAAATACACAAACTCATCCACCTGCTCCAAGTATTCATCATTCACAAATATATTGCACTTGTTTCAAAATTCAATAATGTTGATGCATGGCAAGCCATTTAACGATACTATTTTCCTTAAATTACTAAGAAAACATTGTTTTATAATTATTCATGAAATCGCATAATTTACGACAATGCAACACAGCGAAAAATGAAATTCAATACTTTAACCCAGCGCCTTATTATACGCAACACGCCCAACTTACAAGCAGAACGTTCGCCTCGATTTTATTACGGTGGCGTTCACATCAATTATAGAAAATTACGTAAATGGATTCCGAAGCAGTAATCTAAAAAAGGAAGGCTTTCAATGGGAAATTATAAGCCTAGATTACTAGTTCTAACCAGCGGCGGCTTGTGACGATTCCTACACTATAAGGCAGTAAAATTACTTAATCTTTGATCATTATATCTATGTATATTTGGAAGATATTAAATTTATTATTAAAACGTATCTAATATAAAAAATGCCTTCAGATTTCATTTGAAATACAAACGCCTTTTTGGTTGATCCATATACGTAGCATTTTACAGTATCAGAACACCTTTTCTAAAACGCTAAAACTTCACCATATCGAGACAAGCTAAGTTGTGGACGCGACTCCCGTCGTTATTATGTTTCCACGACCGTGTATCAAATACTTCACATATATCCGAATCTCCTTTTATGAACGGTCAAAAACAGACTCGAGATGGAATGGGCCGTATCACTTATCGGGCGTATAATGCAACTGCACATATCATGCTCGTCCACACTAAAGATCATGAGACGCTTCGAGATGCGGTGATCTGATACGGTAAAATGATACAAACCACTCGAGCGACAGCGTGATTTAAAACTTTTTTCCTGCGATTGCTTGAGATTTTTTGGAGACCATTTTGAATATTTTCCGCCAACATAAAAATAAATCATACCTCCGAATTTTTTATGGAGTCATACAAACTGATGTCGATTATCACATATTCGTAGGATTTATTAAAACAAAAATCGTAAACTTTGGTCCAAACACTTTGATTAAAAAAATGTGGTCCAATTTTTGACCGCTGTCAATCGCAGAAAAGTAAAAGCGGTCCACATTTTGACCATAATCGCTCCAGCGAATCTCGGCTTTACGTATTTTGAATTATTAGAACTGAAGATATTTTCGGGTTTACCCGCCAGATACCACCATTTAGAAACGAAGTTTTGCTTGAAATAAATTCATCTGTCCATAAATGTTGTTGCATGACCTGAATTAATATACCTCCAATACTTTATTCAGCGTCATAATACACAAACGATAAATGCCATGACTTCAGCTAAATGGAAATGAAATACAATTTTTATTCTCTGATAAACCTATCCATTTACATGTGTTCATCTCCATCACTAAAAAGATGTCAGCTGCCGCCATAGAGCTAATAATAATTGTGTACTATCGTAAACAAAATAAAGACGGGACTGCGTACACAACTATGTATAAATGTTTTAATCAGACATTTGAATGCAAACAAGCGCGAATTTCCACAGTCATCAGAGAGAAAACATTTTAGCTTTTTTCTCATTTGACTGTGGGCATATTAAAGAGCTATTTTCCATTTACGTTTCGTTTCATCCGTCTAGTTCATTGAATGTGCATAATATTTCGCTTTTAAATGACGCCGGCTTTGAGCGTTCGCATTTCATGACACGTTTCTGATTGCAAAAAAGAATTTCCGCGCCTAGATTGCAAAGACTATCGCTTTATGAATATGCAGCGCCGGCAACGAGCGAACAATGCGCGAACTTACAAAACATTTCATATTCCACAATTCCACACATTGTATCGCGGGAATTCTACAAAGAACCGGCGGCAAGTAGTGGGAGGAGAAACTTCCCGGATTCCCCAAACGAACCTAGGAACACTGATTCATAAGATCCAATCACCGATTCATATATGCACAGCAGCCTCCTGTCGTCCCATCCCAGCAGCCAGCTTTAGTCCCACAGCCCTCGGCGGTGGAGCAAATAACCATCTGTGAACTATGGTCTTCTGTGTTTCAATGAGATGGAGCCTAAACCTGGGCGCGCCTCTTTTATGAGATAAATGCTACTGATATTTATTTAAGGTATCACTATTTTAGAAGTACCTTCCATATTTATATATAAAAATCTCACGATGTTTGTTCGAGATAAACTTCGAAACAACTTAACCGATTTTGATGAAATTTGACTCAATGTGTGTAATTTGGTCCAACTTAAACGATGTGATAGTTTTTATCTCGATTTTACCTCAATATTTATTATTGCGAATAAAATGTTTGTTATAGGACAATGCTTTATAATTATTTGTAAATTCCATAAATTTCTAACAAATGGCGGTTTGAGTTATTTTATCGATACAACCCTTGGTTATCTAGGTTGGGTAATCATCCAGTAGATGGCGTTGTGCTTTGTTAGTCACAGCAACGCGTGGCCGGGTCAGCTAGTTAAAGTATACATCAATTCAATCAGACCGTAGAATTACAAGTAGAAAATTAACAAAATGAAAACAAAGCACAGATTGTAGGTGCTTTATTGCAGCTATTTTACAAATTTGCAGATATATTTGCTAATTACATTTGGTAACTCTTATTGTCTCGAAATACGATTCTGAAACGTTATATGATTGTGTCATAATTATAAACATTCATTATAAATTCGGTAAAATTGAAATTAATCATAGATATACCCACTCGTATACGAAGATAAATACAAATAAATTGCCAACGAAATCTTTAAAATTTTGGTCAACGCAACTTTATCCTAATTTATGGAAAGCATAAAAAAATACTAAATTTCAGCAATACATAGAAAAACGTGTTTTGCAAAACCATGTAATAAATTAATTAGTTCAAACGATATTTTATTTGGTAGCCTTTTTATTAGTAAACTTTCAAATATTCACTTTTTGATTTAACACGAGTCACATTTAACACATACATTAAGGGTTTATTGTGTTAGTTTATTTTTTCCTATTTCTACGTGTATTTTTATGAAATTACGGTATTATTTTTCATATCCCGCCATTTTCCATAACTCAAACTAAAAGCCCGCGCGCCATCAAAGGTCCTAATTGGGCTCCCTTTTCAGGCAGCCGGTGTATGTTAACGCAAATATCATAAAGTCAACCAAAATAGTCTGAAATTTTTCAACACATGCTTTTTAATTTCCTCCGCGAATCGATTGATATTTAAAATAAACCGGAATGTTTTATTGGATAGTATTATAATTGTACGCCTGTTTCGACACATGTATATCCTAGTTAGGCATAAAAAAACCAATGTACATATACTTTTTTATAGATAAATAAATAAAAATAAATGTTTATTCTTTTGAATCATTTTTATATTATCTATTCTCATTATGACTCCTTTTTGACTCCGATCGAATGCAAATCTCCCGGTTATGATAGCCTGAGCATAGAACATGTAAGAAACGCTGGTGAAAAAATATACACGCTTCTAGCAACATTATTTACACAGATTCTTCAACACACGCACATGCCAAGAAACTTCTCACGTACAATTATAGTACCACTAGTTAAATCCAGACAAGAAGACTTATCCAATACTTCCAACTATAGGCCGATATCTCTTGCCACAATAATATTCAGAATATTTGAAAGAGTTATACAAATTCAAATAGAAGGCAAACTATTCACATCCGACAATCAATTTGGTTTTAAATCTAAATTGTCTACAGATATGGCAATATTCAGCTTAAAACAATGTATCGAATATTATAAGGGAAGAAAAACAACAGTGTATGCTTGTTTTCTTGATTTAAGTAAAGCCTTCGATCGGGTTTCTCACGCACTACTTTGGAAAAAACTTAAAGAAAGGAAGGTGCCAGGTTCAATAATTAACATTCTGGCAGTCTGGCATCATGAACAAGAGAACCAAGTTATTTGGAAAAATAAAATGTCAACACCTGTGAATATGGAATGCGGCGTCAGACAAGGGGGAAGCTTATCACCGATTTTATTTAACGTCTACATGAACGATTTAAGCGATAAACTCACCTCGGCAAACGTAGGCTGTCACCTGGGAAATAACTGTGTAAATAACATTGCGTATGCAGATGATATGGTCATTTTGTCACCAAGTATAAAAGGACTGAGAAAGCTGTTAAAGATTTGTGAAGAATACGCTGCTGAACATAATATGGTCTATAACCCCACTAAGTCTGTGTTGCTCGTATTCAAGTCAGGTGCAGGCACCATGAAAGTATTACCCGTCAGTCTAAACGACACAAAAATAATAGAAAAAATCGAGGTCAAATACTTGGGACACATCGTAGCAGCGGACCTCAGTGACGACTCGGATATTCAGCGACAGAGAAGATCACTGTGCATTAGGGCAAATATGATTTCTCGAAGATTTAACAAGTGCAGCCCAGCTGCAAAAAGGCAACTTTTTAACACGTACTGCACGAGCCTATATACCTCGGAGTTGTGGACCAACTTCAACAAAGCGTCACTAAAAAGAATGGAAATACAGTACAACAATTCATATCGAACGCTTTTTGGGTTGTCCTGGTACTGCAGTGCCACCGAGATGTTTGAAGAAGGGCGCGTTCCCGGATTCCGAACATTAATAAAAAATCGGATCACCAGCTACAGAACGCGATTGGCCTCGAGCGAAAACACTCTTGTGATGGCAGCATTCCACTTCTGGCAGGGTCCCATTTATAAGCGATGGAGCCACTTCCTGATGAAATAGATAACAAAAAGTTAACTTTTTTTTTTTTCAAATTTTATTTTAATTTTTGTATTGTTATTATTTTCTTTTATTTATTTCCTTTCATTATGTAAAAAAAAAATATCTTTCATCTTGAAATATTTTAATTTAATGTATTATATATGTATAATATGGAACTCGTGGGACTGCACCACCCTCCCCGAGATCCGGAATAAACGAATTAAAAAAAAAAAAAAAAAAAAAAAAAAATTATTTCCTTACGTACAGATTATATTTCTACGAAATTAATAAAATTTTATTTTATTCAATATTTTAGTAAGTTTTCGCATCTGACTTGTCCATAGATTTCTTCCTTTTGGTAGTAATATTCAACATTGGGTGATTAATTGTTCCCCTGTTTATGATTCTTTAAAACTCGGTTTTTTTATAATTTTTTATCAACAAACGACATCTATCTAAAAAGAACCCATTCCTGTCACCCAAACTTCTGTCTGCTCAAATAAAAGCTTTCAACGTAGTATCCTTTTCTTTTTTTTCACCACTTTGTTACTGCTGTAACTATTATTTTTTATATAAATTTTAAAAAAAGTGTGAATTCATCCCTCCTCCTCCCTCCTCCCCCCTCCCCCTGAAGAGGCCAAAGAGTCTCCCTCAGAACCAGTCTCCCCCGACCCAGCCCGCCACCCAGTTTGTTAACAAAAGCATCCGCCGTCGAGATCTAGTCAAACCTCACTCCATAAACCCGGGCACCCCTCTTAAGTCACCAAACGTAGCGAACCACTTCATGTGACTTACGGCAAGGGTGTTGGTTATCCAATACATGGTTTCCGGGGAGGTGTCACCCATACCCATACCCATGATATACTTTATCTGCTACTAACCTAATAATATTCATTAATACATTTTTTAAAACATGCGAACACCTTAGCACGGGTTCTCCTGGTGATAATTGTTACCCTTTGTGATATGCATAAAAATCTTGTCTTAAACATTAGTTTACCAATGAAAAATAATAATTAATATTTGACAAGTTAGAGTATTTCACCAAAAAATGTAGACATAACTTGTCTCGCCACCTAGTAGGAGATTTAGCACTTACAATGCCTTTCTCACAAAAAAATAAAGTTGGTTGTTTTCAGGTGGAAAAATGTAATTAACAGTAATTGTTGTATGAAACACTAGTATATATTGAATTATTTGGCGGGTAGGAGATAAGCCGACGTACCTCAGTGGATAGAGAGCAGTTGACCGGTTATCAGAAGGACGCGGGTTCGAGTCCCGTCGGTGGCATGCATCTTTTCTTGGGAGATTTTTTCAATGTAGATGAGTGTTTCAGGCTTATAATTATTGCTTATAATAATTATTATCCTTGTGAGGTGTTTACCTAACAAAATGTTTTGAATTAAAACATGAAATTAAAGCTACGCTCAATTATTTTTAGAAAAAAAAAGAGTTTCCATTATCTTTAAGGATTCACTAATTTCTGGTTAAAAATTACTTAGAAACATCTCGAACAGGTGGTGAATTTAATTATTAAACGTGTTGAATTATTCAGTTCACCACAGTCTGCAAAGTTTGAGGATCTGTTCACCGTGAACAAGGCAGTGGCACATGATAGTGGGATTCTCTGTACTGTGCGAACGGGAAACGTCTCTCTTTACAAACCCTTTGTGTTTTCCCAAGATACATCTTTGGTTTTTGCATGCTCGGTTGACTCTAGGCACAACACTGTTGTGTATTTTAATCCATCACATATTCTTTTATCCGCGTTTTGTGGATATTTTATTCGGTGACCGATTGAATAAAGATCGTTATTTATTTATTTTTGTAATTTTTATTCAATGCAAATTACGAACATTGTTTAACAGAACTACTCTTTGATTAAAAATTCATCATTAAAAACCTGTACACCGAAAGACAGATTGACACCCAAAAATCAGACACATTTAAAGTGAAAACTTTAATCAATGTTATCTAATATAGGTATAAGGTGAATACATTATGCGTAAGGTTTTTGGTAGTGATGCAACGAATACGAATACGAATATTTACGAATACGAATACTATAAAAAAATTTGAATTAATAAATTGTCACAGAAATGTCAAAATGTCTATGGATTTTGTGGCACTGTACTATGAACCTCGAATTTTTCATTTAATACGTGTTCTTTCTCTTAGTAGTTTCAGTATTTGACAGTCGATAGCACAGGTCAAGTGCAAGTATATTGATACATGTGAGCTAGCTGCGAAGTAAAAGGAACTAAATTTAAATAAAATGTCCTCTCGTAAACGTGATCAAAGTGATATATGGAAACATTTCGATAAATTACTGAGTAAGTAGCTAGCTATGTAGTATTTGTGTTTGCTTTTCAGTTTCGTAGTGTAGTATATTATTGTAATTGTAACGTAGTGTTGTGGTTATTTAATTTTAGATAATGAAAGCAAAGCGAGATGCAGATATTGTGCTTGTGAATTGTCATGGGGAGGTAAAAATGCATATAATAAAATAAACAGAACAAGGTTAAATAAATGAGTGTTTTATTACTCTGCCAAGTTATTCGTATTCGTATTCGTATTCGCCGGATAGTAAGTTTGATATTCGTATTCGTATTCGTATCCGTAAAAGTAGTATTCGTTGCATCACTAGTTTTTGGTAGATAGAAAGGCGGAATAAACATTGGTGGCAGATAACACTACCCTTATCGCCTCTTCTGAAGAAGAAATGAACTATCTCCTCGCTAAAATAGAAGAAGAAAGCCGTAATCTAAGTCTACTGATCAACAAGGTCAAAACAAAATTATTGGTGATCGACGGAAAACACCTTTGGTACAAAAAATATTTCTCTCACAGACTTGGAAACGGTGAACGACTTTATGTACCTAGGCTCGTTTGTAACTGACGGAGGAGGTTGGGAAACATTGGAGGACCCATCACTTACCCGCCCTGGTGTAGGTAACAGATGGTTACCTCTTCAAGGCTCTTGCAAGGACTCTAATTTTTTAGTAAAAACGACTCTACATTTGATAACGAAACTAGACCTCCATTGTCCCTGCATACGTTGTTAGGTAGCTGTATGCAAGTGCTACTATGTACAATTGTTACTATGTAAGGATAGTATAATGAAAATCTTACCTTGACCTCTTTTAGGTGATGGAAATAATAAAGAAAAACAAAAGTAGGCAGTTTGCCTACTCTGACAAATGTATACACATATAAACACTAAGCATAATTGAGTATAAAGAAAGCATCAGAAGTAGTGGGTATCCAGAGACGGAGTTGAGAGTTAGTCGGTGATCAGGCAGACCGGATACGAGGTTCAGATTCCGCGCCCCTAAGCCGACATCCCGGTGGTGCCTCGACGATAAGTAAGTGTGGGGAGGGAGCGTGAACGCCCAAAGACCCTGAAGAAGTGAGCGTCGGGTTTCGGAGGCGGGGCGGAAGGTCCCCTAGCTCGCACGGACATCTCTCTACCCGGCACTGTCCCCAGGGGTGACGCGGGCGGTCCGAGAGGCAGCGGTTGTGAAGAGAAGAAATTTCATGTCAAAAGACGCCATGAGTAAAAGGCAAAAGATATGGAGTGACAGAGGTATAACGAAGACCGCCAAAATGAGACTAGTTCGGGCATTTATTTTCCCCACATTTCTATACTATACGGTGTAGAAACATGGACACTTAGAGCCAGCGAAAGAAAACGGATAGACGCCCTAGATGCTGGTAGTGCTGGAGAAAAATGCTCAGAATTCCATGAACAGTCAGATGCACAAATGGGTCCATCCTGGAAGAGCTAAGCATCCACAATAGTCTTTCAACTATCTGCCTACAACTATCTTAAGATACTTCGGACACGTTCTTCGCCAAACTGAGGACTCATAGGGAAGGGAAGGTAAAAGAAGCAGAGGAAGGTCACCTATGCTCTGGAGTGACAAATTATATCTGGCGTCTGGTACATTGGTGTCCATAGCTCTCCAAGCAGCGCAGAATCGTAAGAGGTGGAGGAGCCTTGTCCACCATGAAAATTTAAGTAGGGTTCACGATCCTTAGCAAAGAGGAACCGACTTGAGAAGAAAAAAAAATAATCAACATCTTTCAGACCCAAAGGTTTCCCCAGGATAATACAATGTATACTGTATATGAAGATTAGAACGAACAACTCTGTCTTTTTAGTTAATTTAAGATACTACAGATTAATCATCCATTTATGGTACCTACAAAATTTCTTTTTGTAGGTACCATAAAATGAAGCTTTTTTTTTGAAAGAATAGACAATACATATTTAACTCAACCAACAAGTCCTGCTAAGCCAATTGAATCGGCTTGTCAACAGGTGCTTATATTTTAGTTACATATAGATTTTTTACATTTAAACTTTACATCTTATATCTACTTATTCAACATTTTTTCATACATATCAATATCAATATCAATATTTTTTTCCGATAGCCAACTTTTCACCATATATTTAACCTTATTCATAGAATTACATTGCTTTATAGTGTCAGGTAATAAATTAAATATCTTCGGTATGATGTATTCAAAAGATCTCTGTCCGTACTTATTGTTAAATTTCGGAACTATTAACCCGTCGTTGCGCGTGAATCTAGTGCTGTATTTATGTTCTAATTTCTCTTTATGCCGCGGGGTAAATATATGTTGAATTATAATTTTGTGCCATAGTATTGCCTTAAGTGTAGGTAATTGAATATATCTACTGATCTAGAAATTTCGCCCAATAGCACCATAACACAGTCATGCTACACTGTGTTAGAATATCTACCCTGCCATGAAGTATCTAAAACAAGTTGTGGTGACGATTACGACTGAAGTTTTCGGGCACGTATAATCCGTAGTATTCCAGGAGAAATGGGTAAGTATCAATAGACTTCTTCTTCTTTGCACTCTCCCAACTCATTACCTAGGTAGGTTGTTGGTGTCGGCTCTTCTCTTTCTCATGCTATATCTTCTTCGAGTCTGGGTATCGTTTTCATCTAGGCCATTTCTCCGTAATATTTGGAGCATTGAGTCATCCAGGAGTTCTTCGGTCTCCCTCTGGATGACTGTCTTCGGTATCAGTAGACTAATGCACCATATTAAAACTAAGTTTTGCAAGACTTGCAAAACGCTTGATTTCTAGGCTAGAGTATAATCGATACTGAATGGATTTATCCTAGAACTGACTAGGACATTTTTTTTATTCCATGCAAAAAAATTGTGCATTTTATTACTATTTCACCCGCCATGCTAGGGACACGTCACCATACCTCTCTTCTGAAAATCTAATTAGTGATAATAATAACAATACAAAACACAGGAATTATTGGACATGTAGGGGTAGAGGGTTTTTATTTAGAAGTTTTTTTATTTTTTTATTTTTTTTTTATTGAAATAATAGATAATAGATAATATAATCAACAAACAAGTCCTGCTAAGCCAATTGAATCGGCTTGTCAACAGGTGCTTATATTTTAGTTACGTATTTATACATTTTGAAAATTTAAAATTTACATCTTATATCTACAGATTCAACATTTTTTCATACATATCAAAATCAATATAAATCTTTTTTTTCCGATAGCCAATTTTTCGCCATATATTTAACCTTATTCATAGAATTACATTGCTTTATAGTGTCAGGTAATAAATTAAATATCTTTGGTATGATGTATTCAAACGTTCTCTGTCCGTACTTATTGTTAAATTTCGGAACCCGTCGTTACGCGTGAATCTAGTGCTGTATTTATGTTCTAATTTCTCTTTATGCTGCGGGATAAATATATGCTGAATTATAATTTTGTGCCAAAGTATTGCCTTAACAGGTAAAATTTTGGCACTCTGAAACAGCAACGGTTTATTTTGTCTCTGTTTGAAAATATTAGGGATGACCAATAATTTTACAATCGCGTTTTGTAGAACTTGCACTTGTTTCAGATTGGTTATTTTTAATTAATTAATTAAATTGGTATTTCCCCATATTGTTAATCCATATCTTATAATAGATTCTGCTAGGGACATATAAATTATTTTAAGTGTTTCAATTGATAGGAAAAAATTTAATGTATACATTCTGCCAGCAATCGATCTGAGTCTTTTACAGGTTTTTTTTATATGTTTGTCCCATTAAAAAAAAACAATCTACTGTAATACCTAGATATACGTATTCCGAAACTAATTCTAAGCTTTCACATTTACAATTAGTTGGAATATTTTTATGGATGCAATTAAAATTATGAGAATTAGAATTAAATTGAAATTTGGCATTAGGTGATCTTATATGCATTACTTTGGTTTTTTTAGCATTTATTAATAGTCCTGCATCATGTGACCATTTACAGAGTTGATTAAAGTCAATTTGCATGAGTTCAATTGCAATTTAAGATTTTTATGTGATATGACCAATGCCGTATCATCTGCGAATACAAAATGTTTCACAAAAGAGAAAAGTTTTTTCATTATGGTTACATAAATTATATATAGTGTAGGTCCTAATATGGAACCTTGTGGAACTCCTGCAGATACATTTTTTGTTTTACTACTACGATACGAGTGATACGAGAACTGAGATGACGTATATTTAAAAATATTTTGTTTGAGTAATAGAATTAATCTAGTTATTATCGTTATTAATCTAGTATATACTCGTATTAGTTTTACACTATTTTTTTATAATTTACAGCACACCTTTCTGCTGTCTTTGAAAAAAAAATGGTCCCAAATAGATCAATGAATTTGATTAGCTTTCTGAGAGTGAATTTCGATACTTTTAAGAGTTTGCCAATTTCACCCGAAGTAAGGGAAAAATAACATTACCTTGCGTAACAGACACGACCACATTATAATTTAATCATTTTATTTTGTTCGTTTAAGCACACTCGTGAAGTGAGAGTTCACAAATTTGGGCTACGTAAATTATTAAATATTCATGATGATGATCATTGTATGATGATGGTTTACAAATAATTAAGAGGTACCATATTATATTTGAAAATGCTTCTAGATATGGGCCTTAAGGCAATTCACAAGAAAATTAATTTTCTTTGTAAAATTTAACTTCCATCAAGTTCAAAGTTTACAAGGCCGCTTACGTTTCCAAGAATCTTCATTATGGCCAAGGAGAAATCTCCATATTACGGTTCATATCGATTCTATTTATCGTGCCTGGTAAACTTCAGCCAACAACCAAGTCCTCGACTTGGAGAAAGGATTTCGATTCTAAACACATCGATTGTGTAAATGTGGGTACCTGATATACAGAATAACCTCGTCGAATAACAATTTCAAAGACCCAATCTTGTCTCATGTCTAAAAGGGATTAAAATGAAATTCTAATGTCCTTCAACGGAAGCAATCTTCTGAATGGGAATTCCAAGTTGGCCTCTCAGAAGCTGGGCGTGCAATACAGGACCCGCAGATACTTTAACTCTTGAATTTGGCAGCCATCTCAGATATGGAGCCCCAAAGCACCTAAAATAACCCTCTGTGCAGACATCTTACCTGTATTTCAATAAAATAAGTTACGATGGAGTAGTGCACCTGCCAAATGCACAGTCGAAAACATACATTGTCCCATCCACTACTATTATTCTTTTTTTTTGTTATTTGTTTTTGGGGTGTTATGCCGTGTTGCGCTACCTCCTTCTTTAGTTTCATCAGGGCAGATCATCATCTGGGCAGATCCGGCAGATGTGTACTATTTTTCTGATTCTTGACATAAAACTACTTTACTCAGTCATCCCCGTTGTTTTCTATCATTCACTTAAATACGTAAAAAATCTACCTATAATAAACAAAGTTTTTTTAACAATAATATATCTATTATATATCTATACCTATATCTTTTTTTCAAATGTCTTTTAAAACAAAGATATTTAAATTAACTCAACTGCTATTTACATCACCTTTAATTGGGTCTATCGGACCTTTAACAATTTTAGAAAATGCTTTACGGGATCAAAGAAAAATAAATATGCGGCTCGCGTATGACCTTCCTTGTTTAAACACAGGCTTACCACTTTCCCGCCAATTACGAGAACCACCGGATATGCTCGCGCCGTCCGCCAAATGGCGACTTCCGGCGCCAATTTCAAAAGCTTTGGAACTTAGCGCTCCGATGGCCGTTTTCCAAATTTCAAAATTGAATCGAATAACGGAAAATAGCGGGATCATTTTCCACCATTGTGTTTATTATGTTCGATGTATAACCGTCGCTCGTAGAAATTTCATGAAAGAAAAATCAAAGAAAATTAACATATTTTTGATTTCCGATAATTTGCTCCACCAGATTCTACGTGAAATTTGAAGCATAAAAAACACTTGACATTTTCATTTCATAGCCTGAGATGTTTTTAATAATTTGAAAAATGTAAATTTATTTCTTCATTACATACAATTGTATGAAACCGTTATATATAAAAAATCTCGTGTTACGGTGTTTGTGGTCGCACTCCAACGAAACGGCTTGACCGATTTTTATGAAATTTAAATGTATATTTGGTAGATATGAGAATTGGTTTTAAAGTATATTTCTTACCGCTAGATGATTAGGGTGTCCCTATCCAGAAAAATATATCTATTTTTTTTATTTGGCCTCAAAAAATATATATGACTCCAAACTTTAACTCTCCTACCATGCCATTTTTAATCGCGATTTTTGTATTTTTGTACGAACAAATTTAACCGTCTTTCGTATTTCAAACAAAACGAAATTATTTACGTTGCTGAATGGCAGATGGCGTTACGCCCGCCTCATCGAACTTTCATCCACACATGCGCAAGACATTCGCGAGAAGCGTCGCGTCATTTTAATGTTTCATTCGGCATTATGGTCTCGCGTGGGCAAACCATCAAGCGTATTATAAAATGGGGGCCTCAGCACGGGTAAACAACCCAGTGAGGCCAACATTACTGGATTGTACTATGAAATTTTGTAAAATAATGTATCAACAATAAAAAAAAATAAAATAAAAAAATTGTGTTAGCTAAAGACGGACTGACAAAAAGTATCGTACACTCAATTGCTCTTTGAAATTCAAATTGATTTTCTTTATTTTCCTACTTTAGTTGGTGTTTTTTGCTTTTAACGATGGTCATCGTCTACAGCGCTCCATTCCTCTTTCTGTCATAGATCCCATGCCCGCACACTTACAATACATTCGTTTTTTTTTTTTATTTAACCACTAAAATATTCACTAGAAATAATTTATATGGCAGAACAATGTTTGTCGGGTCAGATAGTTTTATTGTATGATTTTCTTTCTAAGTACCAAATTAAATAAATGGAGTTCTGTTTAATTTGAAGATATGACTGTATTTATCCGATTCCATAGTTACAGAGGTGAAATAAATTTGGATCTTCTCGGGACTATTTCCAATATCGTCTGCTTTTACGACCGACAAACCGGTGCCAAGAAAATGTGGATATGGTTAATACCCATGTTCCATAAGCAATATGTGCAATGCTCATGTATGGCTCTTCTCTCTGTTTCTACACATTACGAAACTAGAATCGAAATGTTAGTAATAATCTGTTTCATTTTCACCGGACTTAAACTTCTTGCAGCCAATATAATTAATTAAGTGTTGGGAAAGGCTCCCACAATATAAGCCATGCTTTAACCTATCCCTGTTATATACGTATTTTGTGAAAAAATGGTGGAATGTTGTGAAGGGATGCGTTTTCACGTGAACTTTAATTTGATCTCACGATGGACACAATAAGCCAGAACTGTTGGCCGGAGAGGCTGTTGAACCCCAAAATAAGTACCAATCTGAGTACTTAATTGAGAAGGTTTTTTTTCAGTACGGATATTTTACCAATGCCTATGTAAGTGTTTTTGGCGTAGTTATTCCTGAAACTAGGTTTTTAACTAAAAAAAAGAGCATTGTACTGCCACTAGGGTGCGTTTAAAAATAATGCCATCCTGCATTTTCTCCTCTTTCTTATATCCGAAACCTATACCGGTTCAGTCGCGGTAGCGACAATTTACATTAATATTATCAATATCATATTTTAAATATTTAGAAATAAAATTATTAATTTCCAATATACACTTTGGAACGATTATTTTATCTAGATTTTAGAACTTTTTTGTTTTGTTTTTCAAGCGTTCTGGCTGTCGCGCGAAATTCCCGATAATTGGTTATTTTTTGGTTATGTTTTATCACTTTGCAAAAACAAAAATTGTTCCAAAATCTCGACAAAATAATCTTTCCAATTTGTTACAGCTCTCCAATCCCTTGTTACAGCTCTTGTCTTCAACCGCCACACAAAGCTGCCGTGCTGGTGGCGATATTTGCCGCTTGTTTTAACACTGCGCACGCAGAGGCACTCTAAATACAAAAAATTGAGAAAAGGGGAGAGGGTCTAACAGCGATATGCCTTAACATAAGTACTATTCACCAAACTGTTGGGACGCTATTTTTTGCTAAAATAGTAAGATAAACACAAAGCTTTCAGTCCTACCTTCTATTATTCTCCATAAAGCTTGCAAAGTAAAATTTTTAAGTGAAAGAACCACCCTTTGCGCAGGACTCTAATTTACTTGCGCGGTACTAACTCTATCCGATCGCGACGAATTTCCATTTCTGCGCCGGCTGGCTTACAATATTTTTGAAGTAAAGGAGAAATATGTGTAGCTGCTACCGAAAGAGAACGTACATATTAATGGCCCTCGTTAGCGGAGTTAATTAAAAACATACGCGCCCTGACTAAATAATTAAACCGTGGCATTACACCGACTCGACACTCTGCACTCCTGGCATACATAATGTTATGACATATCACTCGTATTGTATGGAAGAAACGTGCTGCTTTTTCATTGAAATATTTACTAACTGCATAGTTATTTAATTAAATCTACATATCGTCACCTCATTTGGATAGGATTCCAACTTTACCCTACCTTGTTTTGAGATATGAGGTGTCAAAGTTTGCAAAGACGATTTCTCATAATCTATTTACCAAATTCTAATTTTGGGTTTGAATCTTGTGTAAAGTCTTTTAATTGAACATAGTTTAAATGAAAAGTTTAAATACGAAGTATTCGTATTATTTTAGATCATACCTTAAGATGCAAATTCAACCAAATGCAACCAACAATGCATAACAATTCATTTCATAAGGTTCTAATTATATTTCCTTAATACAATTCTAATTCAGGGCCAGGTCCTATTTAAATATTTTCCATTGTGGCAGGGTATCTATAAGAAAATAGTCTTTCAGCTTTGGTCAGTTTATTTCTCTTATATACAGGGTTCACAGCTTATAGTAAAAAGCAGAGTACAGGAAAGTTGTAGCACAAAGTAAAATCACTTAGATTTTAAACAAAGTTCACTAACGTTCTCGTTAAACACTTAGCATAATAACCTCAACAGAGGACCCGTCTTAGTTGGGTTAAGATTTTCCCGACAAGTAATGTCCCCGAGGGCGCTGTTACTTGAATTCCCAAGGAGGACCGAGAGGGCTCTCTCGACTTGGTACTGAGGAGGATTGGGGGAAGGTTAAGGTTTCCCTAGAAGTAATGTCCCCGAGGGCGCTGTTACTTGAACTCCCAAGGAGGACCCAGAGGGCTCTCTCGACTTGGTACTGGGGAGGTTTTAACTTGGGCAATGACCACTAGGATTCTGTTGCTTAGTTTAACCAGGAGACTGGATACTCTGGCTCCATATAGGCCTGCTCGGTGTTATATACCCTTTGGGGCAGGGTAGTGCCTGCCGATGACGGAGGGGTGGGGGTAGTTGGCCAATTGTCTTCTTGTCCGGACGCCGAGCCAGACGGCGCTATGCGTGTGAGGGAGAAAATATTCGGATCCGTGCGTCGGACCACATACCGCGCTCTACATCATTAAAATATATATTAAAATTTCCATTAAAATATAGATTTAAAAAATACCTTACGCACGATTGAACCTCAAAGTCAAAAATTGTTAAATAGATCACGAAAATTCGTCTTTGCGAATTTTGAAACCTCAGAATTTGGTGAATAAGGTGAAGTTAGAACCCTATCTAACCAAAGTGACGAACTACTAGTATAATGCGTCTCGTAATAAAGATCAACTGTCAGATACAAACAAAATAGAGAGTGTAAGTGATGTTAGAGCCTTGTAAAACAAATGATTATTTAAAATGTTTGATGTTAGAACTTTTTCGTACACATATCTACGAAAAGACAACACAAATGCTTCTCAAACTATTTTATGTATGCAAGTGAGCAAAATAAATGCTTTGGCATTCAAAGGTCATTTAAAAAAAATGTTAGTTGGAACCTTATCTTAATGAAGTTACGATATAAGAAGCTTTACTTAGAAATTAATAAACTACGAAATTTTATTGTTTCAGGTTTTCAACCTTTAGAAAGTTGTGGCCGTCTATAAAAAACATCTCTCTTCTAAAATTTTTATAAGTAATAAAAATAACAATACAAATCCAGCAATTATCAGACTCGTAAGGGTAGGGGGTTATTATTTAGAAGTGATATGAAACATAAGACAGACGAGGTATGACGATGACATCTATGTAAAAATAATTTATTTGAGTCACAGAAAATCGTTAATAATCGAGTATTAATTTTATATTAAATATTTTTATAATTATAAGTAAATTTTGTGCAATGAATCTTGATACATTTTGATGAAAACGCCTGAATATATAGCTTTATTCTACCAACATGTTATGCAGTTTGCCCACAACAGGCGCATTTGGAACAAATTATTGCTTAACCTTTAACTGCTGACTTGGGACCGCTCAGGCCCAGCAAAAATAATAATGTCGAAATACTCCCCCCCCCCGCGCTTGACGCGTACGCCGCTTCCAGTAGCTTCGAATTTAGTGACGCCAGAGCCGTAAGTTTTAAATTTTAAATTTTTAAACATAAATTTCTGTAAGTAAATTCATTAAAAAAAATTCGGGCCTCTCTGACCCATCGTTAGTACTTACGTGAATTTAAAAGTTGATTTTTTCTATATAAAAATAATCATAAACAACTTTACTAATGATTTATGTATATAGTTTATTCGAGACACTATTGAAATATTATAATAAAAGTGAGTTCATTGTTTTTTTAGTTTAATAGATAATACAGACTGATTTCTGATCTCAAGTGATTTTTGCCAAAAATTATTACACAATATCTAAATTGTCAAATATAAGTTACTTAACAATAAAAAAGTATTTTGTTTTATTTAAATATATTTAAATTGTCCAATAAATATTAATTTCGACCTCAAAATTTTCATGGATCTCTAATATATAAACATTTAAACTAACTGGCCGCCCAGGCCCACGTTAAAGAATATGTAAATAATAAATCACGTCAGCAGTTAAAGGTTAAATCCTTGTGTGTTTGTTTTATTTTATTTCGTTAAAAATGAGACATTTAAAGCACTAAATTTTTAAAAAAATGTTAAAATGATTCCTGGAAAAGGATTCATTCCAATTTTTTTTTTGTAGGAAGTTAGTAAAAAATATTGATATAAAAGACGGTAAGAAACATTATTTTCAGACTGGATAGATCCATTTAAAGCATTGATAAACATTTTCCAGGGAAATAATTCTTTTTGGTACTTCATGTTCCGTCATCAAATCTACAGCGTCGTTCAAATTGTCGAGGACTTTCCAGTGAAGTGGCCTGAAAATTAGCGAATTCAAATGAAAAAATGATGAAATCGACCAAAATTACGAAGGAAAAAATTATTCCTCCGCTTTATTATTTTCATTTTAGTTGACATTTATTAATATTAATGTTATTTACGGCAAGTCTTTTACTTTTTACTTCCGAAATATGCTTAAACATATTTCGGAAGTCTGTATTTGGAAAAGCGACGAAGCTTAGGAAATTTATTGTAAATATTTTATAAATATACTTATACCCAATTTTATCAACAAACAGAAAGCTAAAATTAAAAACTATTTAATTATATAAACATTTTTTTTAAGCAAAAACTGAACGAAATATTTCACAATAAATAATTTAGGTCAAATTCTAATAAATCGTGGATGAAATCGCCATCAGGCTTCTTCAACTATCTTAAGCATAATGTATTTTAAGAATTTAATTAAATTTAATTTTAAGATTATTAAGAATTTAATTTAATTTAAGAATTTAATTTAATTTAATTTAATTTAATTTTAATTTAAATTATCCTTTTTTTTCGGGTGATCTTTGTCGTCTTATTAATATATTTTATAATATCTCAGGATTAATGCTAGGAGTTCCTATATCTGATTTAGGTAATTTGATTTAGGTACCAGAAAGTACTATAAAACATCCCTTATCTGAATGAAAACCAATTTGAGGTGTTCTATATTAATAAAATTGTGGTTTATCTAATGTAGAACTAAAAATTATGATTAACCCTTTTTTACTACAATAAATCGGGAAACAATCTACATTTCTGAGCGATATCGTATAACTCTAAGTGACCAGCTCAGGTACGGGGGCTCCATCGAAACCAGAGTTAAGTTAGCCTCTCAGAAACTCGGCGTACTGTACAGGGCCCGCAGATACTTTAATAGTACACAACTGCTAACCCTGTACAAATCGCAAGTGCGCCCCACGGTTGAATATGGCAGCCACCTCTGGTCTGGAGCTCCAAAATACCTAAAAAAACCCTTGACTCTGTGCAGAAACGGGCGGTCCGTTTGATCGATTCTCCCATCTTAACAGACGGACTGCAATCTTTAGAGCACAGGCGTCAGGTGGGAATGCTGTCCTTGTTCTACCGGTATTACAATGGAAGAAGCTCCGAGGAACTAGCGTCATTGATCCCCTCGGCACCGGTGCACGCCAAACACGCGCCCAACATTTGTACTCGGTTGACATTAGTCACATGAGAACGGGTCGTTTCTATGACTCGTTCTTGAGTTCAACGGCTCGGCTGTGGAACGATTTGCCGGCCTCTGTGTTTCCTCCCTCCTACAACATGGGTCTCTTCAAGACCCGTGTTCACTCCTTCCTTTCCTCAAAAAGACCCTCCACACAGCATCTTCAAAGATGACATAGGCCCTGAGGGAAGTTATTTTCCTCAGGGCCTCCTGTGTGGAATTAATGTAAAAAAAAAAAAAATACCATCATTGTAAAATAAATTGTAAAAAAGTGTAATAAGATACGTGAAAAAAACTAACGAAAATATAGTTTCAAATGAAGGCAAGTGAAAACAAGAGATTCAAGAATTTTTACGAAGAGTTCTGGGAGCATTCGCTAAAAATGTCCGGTAACTTGCTACCCAAATCATTAATTCATCTGCACAAGAGGTTAGGGGAAGGTTAAGTTGGTGCATTGTAAATACGGAAATTTTCGAGATTTCTTTGGAGATAGTTATTGATATTATTTTTACGGCCGGCGTAGTCCAGCGGTAAGGCTCTTGACTAGCATTCCGAAGGTCGCGAATCCTGGCGTGGCAAATTAATTTTATTTGCCACGCCTTTATTTTTAAATAAATTTTATTTTTTGTTATTTCACAATTTATTCATTTAAGTATGGTATATTTGCGGCACGTTCCAGAGTGGAAGATACTCTCAGTATCGCCCTAGTGTAAGACCACCATTCAGAATTGAAACTTTGCTTGAAATGGCATTAGCCGTGTTTGGTAACCAGAACTGAATAGCCAGGTACTTCCCCACCTTCCTCTTGCCTATCTCCTTCCCCTCCTCACTACCTTAAGCCTCACAAGATACCCCAATTGGAGATGGCATAGTCCCACTGGCTCCAGACGGGAGCAGCTGAGACTCTTGTGAGGTATGACTATTAAAAATAAAAATAAAATGATTGTGGCAAAGAGAGAAGAATTAACACAGCTATTTATATATTTTTAAATGTATTTGGTAATAATCAAGCCTAAAATTTCTTCTCGCCCCCATTCAACTAATATTGGATAACCAACATCTCTGCCATAAGTCACCCCAAGTGGTTAGCTACGTTTGGTGACTTAGCAGGAGTGCCCGGGTTCATGGGGTGAGGTTTATGGCTTTGGCGGCGGATGGATCTACCCACCTACTGTGTGGCTGGCCGGATCGAGAGAGACTAGTAGAGGAAGGCCTTTTGAACTTTCCAGCCGTACTCTCTCGACCCATTGGAGGGATGGATTCATACGTCCGTCACTCCTGGTCACATAGACCACCAGATTCCTACCCACCCCTCATACCCTTTTCCTTCCCAGAACTTCCTATCATTTCCTTCCTTAAAAGGATCCTTCAGACAGCATCCCCTAAGATGACATAGACCCTGGGAAAAATAATTTTTCTCA
Organism: Limnephilus rhombicus; assembly: GCA_929108145.2. NCBI lineage: Eukaryota > Metazoa > Arthropoda > Insecta > Trichoptera > Limnephilidae > Limnephilus > Limnephilus rhombicus. Next base: position 20,938,730 of record OV815273.1, on the reverse strand, counting down.
GGGCTTCCTGAGTGGAGCATATGTAAAAAAAAATCAAATTGGCAGGAGATTTTCTTCACACTGCCTTTGAGTTTTGGGAGGCAGGTATTTTATTGGATAACCAAAACCATAGGTCACCCCAAGTGGTTCGCTGTGTTTGATGACTTATTAGGGGTGCAAGGGTTTCTTAGGGTGTGTTGTATTCAGTTATCCTTCAGCTGCGTGGTGGGCCAGATCGGGATAGGCCGATATGATTCACTTGTCTTTCACTCCTGGACACACTGACCTTTAAATTCCTACCGACGCACGCCTCAAACCTTTTTCTTCCCAGAACTTCCCCTCCTTCATTTCCCTAAAAAACCATCCATTGCGCATCTATAAGGATGACACAGGCTCTGAAGATAATTATTTTCCAAAGCACCTCCTGTTTAGGGCTAATGCATAAAAAAACATATCTTTTTCAATGTTTTTTTCTAAGAGCGGTAAGCCGATATATAGGTATTCTAACTGTATATTAACAGCCTTACTAAAAAAAACCATAGCACGCCAGATAACCCGTGTTATTGCAGCAACATGAATAAAACAAAAATACACTAAAACACGATAACATTACTAATAAGATTTGGTCTTAAAACGTATTGTAAATCCAGCAACAATGCATATTTAAGTACTAAATTGTTTGTTTTCCTTCGGCGCGGCGCCTGCTTCGTTGTTCGCGCTCGAAAAAGACGCTGGAAGCGCGAAAAGATTTCTGTGTGTGCGAAATGATTTTTGTGTGTGCATTATTACTTATGTGATGGTTAATTTCTATTAATATGAATAATTTACTCTTATATTTATATCATTGATATATTTACCGTGTTTTTTGTGGTTTTTCATAAGTTTTAGTCAAGTTATAAAACAATAATCGTTCTTTGAAAATTGAAGTGTCAAAAACTATTTTATATGATACATGAGAATTCAAATTTACATTTAAAGGTTTTATTTTACTTTTATTTTATTTATTTTAACTTTTTGAGTAAAACCCCAAATTGTAATATTTAAATAAATGAAGACAATACAAGCGAAACTCAATCGAAAATCTGGAAACAGAAAAATCAGAAAAACATATTGACACCTCTGGGACTAAGTTTTATTTTACGATAATTTTATGAAAGTGGTGTTTTTTAAAATACACGTGTGCCTAAATGCATCAAAGAAATTAACGTCTTTAGAGATGCAAGAAATCTGATATAAAAGACGGTATAATTTTTAGGTTAGTTTTTTAGCAATAAAAAAAACTTTAAAATTTTTTATTGTATGCACGAGGAAAAAGTGATGTGATAGTTTCCTTCCAAATTTATTACATAAAAGGACTGTGTTTTTGAAATTTTGTTTTTTTTTTAATTTATCTAAATTTTAGTCAAAAAAATTTCGGTAAGAATTTTTTTTCCATTTATTTCCGAGTTTGAATCTTAAAATATGTCGGTTTTTGAAAACTAAACTGCATTTCAAATATACAAATCTAAAAGGTAATTTTATCTAGTTTTGATAAATGGTATTTGTTTATAAGACACCTTCAAAAATAAGAAATATATAGAACATTCAAAATACTATGGAAAAATTACAAATATTGTTCGGACATCAATGGTTAAAACAGAGATAAACTACCCTCTCAGGCCGTGGAAACCATGTGTATTTCATTCAATGAACAAATTTTTAATTAGTAATGTTTTCACATCCGCGGCCGTTTGTCAATTGAATAAAATTTTGACTGGGTTTTTTAGTAAGGCTGTTAGTATTTTACGTGGAACAGTTTTAACACACACCCTCTACGCTTTAGCGGGGAAGGTAATGCAGTCAATGCACATGTTATGAAGCGGATGATACAATCATTGAGGTCCCTGCACACTGTCACGTGACATGTGATGTCACAACCACCCCCGCCACCCTCAAGCTTCAGTGCCCACCCACTGTATGTGACAATGCATCTTGCATACTTGATTCTTTTAATGCAAACAACTAATTATTTACATTAACTTGTAAGTGACACATTCCACTTTAGTAAGATATTTGGCTCTTACTTATGTTACTAAAGAAATCTGGGTAGTAGATGCTATCATTTAATGATTCATTGGCAAAGCATTGATAATTTTGTAAATAGCTGTGCAATCTGTTGTCATTGAAAACACACAAATTTCAGTTGTTGGTGCATGCATGCGTGAAGCGAAATATTTCTGAATGATGCGTAAAATTATTCAAGTTAAATGAACTTCATTTTTTTTAATCAAAACTGATAAGAATTAAATCAAATCAGACAAGTGATAAATTACATTACAACATTTTTTTTTTAATAATTAACATGATAATTTAATATTTGAAATGTGTATTTCATTTTGTTTACATTTTTGAGTGGTGTAATGGTAAATTTCTGATCGCGTCCAAAATTAACAATGTTTGCTTTTGGATGGAAATGATCCCGAGGGAAAAATATTTTTTGTTAATTAATCAAAGCCATTCACCGGGTGTTTTATCACACTATGGCAATGTATTATTTATTAAAATCAATTATTTAATTACTGCGCTTAAATTCAGCGAACTTATAAGGTATGACTTCCAACCAGCTTTTTTTTTTAAATTTTGTACATTAACGCCATACGGGAGGTTCTGAGGAAAATAGTTTCCCTCAGGGCGTATGTCTTCTTTGAAGATGCTGAATAGAGGGTCTTTTTGGGGAAAGTAAAAAGTTAACTTTTTCCAAAAATAGGAAGGAAACACAGAGGCCAGAAAATCGTTCCACAGCCGAAATGTTGAACTTAAAAACGAGTCGTATAAACTATCACATGTTAAATTTGAACCATGTGTAGGTACATGTGTTGGGCACGCGTTTGGCGTGTTTCCGACTATACACCAGTGCCGAAAGTTACACTTACTTTACAACAAAACTCCGCAACATCCTTACTCAAGACATAAGACAAATCGCCTCAAGACAGCGCTTTTGAGGCGATTTTTCGCAAAAACAGCGCTATATAAGTTGTCCAAATTTATTATTATAAAATTAATAAAATATTTTAATGAGTTCAAATCAAGAATAAAAATATAGCTGACAAAACACTAATAAAAACACTAAAAACGACACCGAAGGCGAATAAACTATAATAAAATAACTTTATTCCTCTTCGGCACAGGACCCCCTAGTGAGGAGGATTAACATATACAATATCTATTCTTAATTTCGCCATTATATTTTGTATATATATATATATGCAATTATTTTAAATAGTCGCTAAAATAAAATATAAAAATTTTACACGCGGTAGAACTGAAATCTTCACAATAACTTACACACAATCTTAACCAATAGGAGCTTTGAAAAGTGAGCTTAAAATCAATAATCGTAATCAATGCGGTAAAGTTTCATTCTATTTCATTCTCTCGCAGGGTAAATCCTATTTATGTGTTTTTTAATGTTTTAGTGTCGTTTCCGTTTCATCGAGTTTCAAATCATAACGGCGCTAAAAAAGCTTCACTTCAAAAAGTTCCTCGGAGTATCTTCCACTATATTACCGGTAAGCCAAGAAAAACAAACCTACCTGCCACCTGTTCTCTAAAGATTGCAATCAACGAAATAAGGAATAAAATGAAGGATCAACTATTGCTGTAGGTGCTCAAGTTCATTAACCAAATGCATTTTGAAAGTAACAAGTCACTGCACGTATCTCCGAGATGCTCATAATTGCTGGAATCTGATTCTATTCCAGATACATCTTAATCTCCTTGACGTTCGCAAATGTGCAATGGCGGGCAGCGACACCGTTCCGTCACCGGTGCCTTCATGTTTCATATTCACACCCCTATCCAGTCATTAATCTTGACGCCGCCAGGGGGCGCCGGCGCCGCCCGTGCTGCCAGCTCTGCTTCCCTCCCCCCCCCCCGCCCCCTCTCCCACCGGAAGCTCTCCGCGCCGCGCGCCAAATACGAATTTGCTTGATGGCGTATAACAGACGTATTTCCGGGGGATTTTTCGCTCCGTCGCGCACTGTCCCGAGGACGGTCGTTTGATTTCTGAAGGTCAGGAAGTTAAAAAAGTTGAGTTGTTTATTATGAGATTTTTATTTGATCCTCGATTATCATCAATTGCTTAATGATGCTACGGTAAACCTGATTTATTGCATTTTAAAACATTTGAACAAAAGGGGGGTATGTACATAGTGTACCAAGTTTTTCAGATCTTAGTCTTACGCGCATGGGTGATTTGTTTAGTTATGTTTTCGTAAGTACAAGTTATATTGTATGAAATTACATTCTCGTCAAAAAATGCGGAAAGCTTATAAGTCTTAGATAAGTAGTACCTACCTACCTGAATAGTATATTATTTTTAAAAATTTCAATCTCCGTGAAAAGCACCTTAGCATCGAACCAGTGTTCCTAAATTTTATACCCGGTGACGCAATTTTACAATTTTACTACGGTAAATTATTAAATAAAAATATAAAGACGTACATTATTATAAAAATGTGGGTTATAATAGAAGTGTAGCAACCACGCATTGTTGCTACGTCACGCTTTGGATTGCACCCGAAACGTATCGATATTTCCAGAGGCGGCGCCTGTGTTCAAATATATGCAAGCGAAATTACTAGAGCGCCCGCCAGCCGTCGTGCATGGACGGTACACGACTGAGCAGTAAGTACCTAGCGCATTACATAACAGAGTCGTGGACCTACCTACCTCTCACACATTCCAGAAAAGGTACGAACCATTGTACGCTTGAAATGCACAGTTCCAGCGCTTTCGAGCAACTCGCCGAGTGACGATTTACCGCTAATACTCCACTCGTCTGGCCATATAAAAGGCGCCCGAGCAGTCGCCTCGTCTATCCGCAATCAACCTTGACCCAGTGTGTACTATTTAATATCGTAAAACTGTTACGCTGACCGTGTTTGTGTGCTTACTAATTATAATTATTGTGGGAACTCATTAAAGGTTTATTTTATCATGCAATCTCGTTTTTCTACATTCAACCACCAGCCTACACTCGAGTACCTACAGAAGAATCCATGAATCTGCAAAGAAATACCCAAAATTATTATCTATAACTATTAAATAAAAATAATTTCCATTTCAGGGCGAAAGATTAATTATCCGAATTTCCTTATTCCCCAGAGAGAAGATAACGTTAAAATTCAAAACGTTTTAACTGACTGAGGTTTTTTTATTGTTATCAATTTTATTTTGTAGATCGTCATTTTGATTTGAAGTTTTTCTTTTGTAGATAGGTATTAGATATGATTATTATTAAAAATGGTTTATTTATAAAAAAAGTTGTGTTATAAAATTTTTATTACACGTGAAAACTGATGGCATTGTCAGTTTGATAATGCCTTCAGAAAGCGAATCAACTGTCGCTTATACTAATTACTTACGCAGCAGAACTTGTTTATAAATATACATATATTTATTAATCAATTGACTGACTGGGGTTCATTGAGCCTCACGGCTCTCTAAGTAGATTACCCACTGTCTTAACTTCCGATTAAATAGGCAAATAATTATCCATTGTCTAAACTTCTGAATAAATGGGCAAATAATTACCCATTGTCCTAACTTCCGAATAAATAGGCAAAAAATTATCCATTATCTTAACTTCTGAATAAATGGGCAAATAATTACCCACTGTCCTAACTTCCGAATAAATAGGCAAATAATTATCCATTGTCTTAACTTCTGAATAAATAGGCAAATAATTATCCACTGTCTTAACTTCCGAATAAATAGGTAAATGATTAGCCACTGTTTTAACTTCCGAATAAATATAAATAATAACCCACTGTCATAACTTCCGAAAAAATAAGTAAATAATTACCTACTGTCCTAACTTCCGAATAAACAGGCAAATGATTACCTACTGTCTTAACTTCCGAATAAATAGGCAAATAATTACCTACTGTCTTAACTTCCGAACAAATAAACAAATAATTACCCAATGTCTTATCTTCTGAATAAATAGGCAAACGATTAGCCACTGTTTTAACTTCCAAATAAATATGTGTGATGTAGAGTAATTAAGTATTTCATATGGAAAGAATACGATAGATGGCGGTAAGCATGTAGCTTGCACCATAGCTCGCCAGATGGCATTGGCGTACAAGAAGCAGTCTCAGAGATAGACTTCACGAGCTCGACTGGCAAGGCCGCGGAGATTTACCTACCCCCGAATAGTAAACAGTCATAGCTATCCAGCTAGGTTATTCCAGTAAATAAACACTTTTATATTCAAAGAACCGTATTTAATAATTACTATCTGCCGAGGAAAGGGCAGACATAACAATTGGCGCAGCCGTATAAGTATAATTGTGTGGAAGTTACGCGTGCGAATAATAATTGGTGCTGGACACGGAGGACTAAGTCACTGCTGGAGTGACTTGCAGTTTTGGCAAGGAATCGGAAGAGATTCTGCTCGAGATTAAGGAGCATTTGGTTCCGTGGCTACGGGCTGGATAAGAAGATTTTTGTTTTAGGAACAGAAGTGAAATACCGCAAGGAGGCGATCTGGTTGTGGATCATTGGATTAATCAGAAGTTTCAAGGTCAAAACGGATCATTGGGTTAATAGTTTCAAGGACGAATCATTGGATTAATCAGAAGACAAGGATAAAACCCAGAGGGAGACCAGAAGAGTTCCTGAGATAAGTATTTTTGCTTCTTTGAGAGGGATTATTTGTTATTGTTTTCTTGTTAATTGTTTTTGCCGATTTATTTGTTGGGAGTTATGGAATCGGGTAGAATACCACCGTTTTGCCATCTCTCCGGAGACTGGGGATTGTTTCGACTTCGGATAGAGCAATTTTTCGTGATCCATGATGACAAAGCGTCTGTAGAGAAAAAACGGGCTTTTTTATTGAATCTCCTAGAATCAGAAATGTTGACCTTACTAATTAATCTGTGTTTTCCAAGTAAAGTAACCGACTTATCTTTTGATAAACTTTTAGCGCTTCTCGACAAACATTGTAACAAAAATCGTTCAGTTTTTAAAGAACGGGAGAATTTTTTTTTAGCAAAACAACAACAAGGCGAGACGATAAGAGATTTCGCGGTTAGACTTCGTTCTTTAGCAACGTATTGTCAATTCGAAACTAGGCTTGAAAAAAACCTTATAGACATGTTTGCAATCGGGTTGTTACCGGGGCGCGCGAAGGAGAAAATTTTCGTAGAAGGGCAAACGTTGTCGTTTAATGAAATAGAAGGACTTGCAGTTAGTATGTCAACTTTGGATAGTACTAATACAGTTAAATCAGAAGTAAACCTAGTAAAAAAACGAGTTACTAGCGATGGGTTCAAGCGAGATCAGCGTAGGGAACGATCGACGAGCCCCAAGGGTAGTTTTAACACGAAACCAGCTTATAGGTTAGGATCAAATACAGGTACGAATTTTAGATCACCCGTGGGTAGTGTTAAAAAACAGTGTTTTATTTGCAAAAGGAATGATCATCTTTCGTTTGATTGTAAATTTCGTAATGCGAAATGTTTTAAATGTAAGGGCGTTGGGCATTTACAGAAATTTTGCAAGAATAATCCGATAAATCCCATTTTTGAAAATCACAGGGATAGTAAAGTTTTAGTTGCGTCAATTAGTCCGATTACTGCTGAAATTGAAATTAATAACAAGAAGTTTACGGCAATGATTGATTCCGGTTCATCTTTATGTGTGATGCCGGAGGGTATTTTTAAACGACATTTTAGTTCAATCATTTTGTCACAAGACAAGCGGATTATTTCAGGTTATGGAAATAATCGTTTAAAAGTCGTAGGAAAGGCGATTTTTGATGTGAAATTTAAGGGTAGGAACAAAAATATTAGTTTTATTGTAGTAATAAAAGGAACAGAATTAATTGTGGGAAGAGATTTTATGGAATGTTTCGATCTTGGGATAACTTCTCAGGAGACAATTAATTTAGTGACGCCGCAAATGAGGAATGGAGAAAAGTTTATTCAAGATTACCCGGAAGTGTTTTCGCAAAAGTTGGGAAGATTTAACAAATATAAAGTCCATTTTAAAGTAAACCAGGAATTGGATCCAATTTTTTTCAATGCAAGGCCGGTTCCTTTTTCTATTAAAGGGAAGATCGAATCCGAATAAAGATCGATGGTAGAAAAAGGTATAATCTCCCCGGTTACAAGTAGCGAATTCGCTTCACCGATTGTTCCGGTGGTCAAGAAAAATGGAGATATAAGAATTTGTGTAGATTATAAAAGGAGTCTTAATTTGATTTCCAATTTAGAGAAATATCCGATGCCAAAGATTGAGGAGGTCATACATCAGGTTAGTTCGGGCAAAGTTTTTGCAAAATTAGACCTTAAAGAAGCATATTCACAGTTAGAATTAGCGGATCATTGTAAAAAGTTTACAACTATTAACACACACTTAGGTCTGTTCCAATATAACAGGTTGGTTTTTGGGTTTAAATCGGCTCCGGCCATCTTCGCAAGAACAATATCAAGTTGTTTACAAGGTTTAAAAGGCGTAGCCTTTTACCTAGACGATATTATTATTTCAGGGGTCGATGAACTTGATCTGTATAATAATATTTGCGCGGTCTGCGAGCGGTTGAAAGAATGTGGTCTATGTGTCAATACTGGGAAGTGTCAGTTTTTTGTTAAATCTATAGAATTTTTGGGATACGTTATTTCGGGAAGGGGCATTGAACCGCAAAAAGACAAATTGGAAGCAATTAAGAATGCGCCGTACCCATCCGACGTGCATCAATTGAGGAGTCTTTTGGGATTTTTTAATTTTTATCGGAACTTCATACCGAACATGTCATCAATTTTAGAACCTTTGCATAATCTTTTAACGAAGAATGCAAAGTTTGAATTTGGGAAGTCATGCATTGACGCAGTAGATAAAGTAAAGTATCTAATGGGTTCTGATAGAATTCTCACTCATTATTTTCCCAACCTTCCTCTTAAGTTATATACAGACGCGAGCAGCGCAGGCCTCGGGGCCGTGATACACATTTGCGGACGGTTCAATGAGACCGATCGAATTTGCATCAAGAAGTTTGTCTAGTGCAGAGAAGAAGTACAGTATTCTAGATTTAGAAGCGTTAGCTATTGTGTTTGGTTTGAACAAATTCTTTCAATACCTATTCGGTCGGGAGTTTACTTTATGCGTAGATAATATGCCTTTCATGAGGATTTTAGGGGAACACAAAAATATTCCAGTTTTGGCGGCTAACAGATTGCAGCGTTATGGCATTATATTAGCCGGATTTGCGTATAAAGTAGAATTAGTTAAGTCATGTCATAATCATGCGGATTTTCTATCTCGGCTTCCGGTAGAAAATTCTCAAGAAGAATTTGAAGATGATTATGGATCAGATTTTGTGTGTTATGTAGATAAATGCGAGCACATAGATATCAAGCTCATTTCCACAGCTATAGAGACAGACACGGTTATTCAGGAAGTTTTAACGTGTTTGCGTAAGGGCTGGCCAAAACGAGTTGGTCGAGATGATGTACTGTGGAGATTCTGGGTTAAGAGAAACGAAATGTCCATAGTCAAGGATTGCCTTTTCTGGCAACATAGAATTGTCATTCCGAGTTCCTTACAAGAACATGTGCTAGAGTTATTACACAGATCTCATTTAGGAATAGTTAAAATGAAGGGCCTAGCAAAAGCTTATTTTTGGTGGCCATCACTGAACAATGACATTGAAAAAATGGTTCTAAAATGTGATGATTGCGCGGCTATAAGGCCGGCACCTTCTAAGAGTCATTTGTCAGTGTGGCCGAACCCTGCGGCAACTTGGAGTAGGGTGCACGTAGACTACTGCGGGCCGGTAGCAGGAAAAATGTTTCTTGTAATTTGTGACGCTTTTTCCAAGTGGATCGATTGCTTAGAGGTTCCAAGGGCGGATTCGTTTAACACGATTAAGGAATTGAGAAGAATTTTCTCTAATTTTGGTAACCCTGATTGCATAGTTTCGGATAATGGAACAGCATTTTCTAGTGTAGAGTTTAAAGAATTTCTTAAAGAGAATAACATAGAATTTTTAAATTCACCGGTCAAATTCCCTCAGTGTAATGGACAAGCTGAAAATTCAGTTAGAACGGTAAAAATTTTTTTTTAAAAAATTATGGTTAGGAATAATTTTCCAGTAAATTATGGAAGTAGATTATGTGATTTTCTATCGGATTATCGAAATTCGCCACATTGCACAACGGGATTAGAACCGGCAGTCTTGATGTTTGGTAGGAGACTGAAATCAACTTTCAGTAGTTTAATTCCTAAAACCACTCAGGAAGATGTGTCAGAACAGAGAAAAATAGCTAACGATAATATAAAAAGGAGTCAAGATAATCAAATAAGGAATTATGGGGGCGTAAGAATTAGGAATTTACATGTTGGACAAAAATGTCTGGTCAAGGACTTCCGTCAGGTGAATAAAGTTGGTTGGGTTAGAGGTATTGTAGAAAGGAAAGTGGGTAAAAAAGTTTATATCGTTAGGATCTGTGGTACTCCGTTGACTTGGAAGAGGCATATTGATCAGTTGAAGAGTTTATCTGTGAAATGGGAAGAGGAGAGTAAAGATAATAACCCACCTACCGCGTCTGAGGTCACGAAATGCGCTTCAGACGAGTTGGGAACCTCAGCTTTGTTGAAGGGGCTAACGTGGAGTTCTCTTGATTTCAGATTACCAGCGGATGATCGAGAGCAAACTACTCAACTAAGACCTTGGGAAGGAAGGCTCCGTTCAAAGCGTTCATAAAGGTCCCTCCCAGAGAAACAGAAATATTTAAGTTGAAATATTTAAAATCATGACTATGTTTGGTTGAATTTAGTGTATAAAATCGTGTATAAATGAAATATTTAAAATCCTATTTTTTTTTTTTTTGTCAATTGTATAACTTCTTTGAAAAGAACATGTCTTGTATTTATTGTAGCCAGGGCTTGAGGTTAGGTGGGGGAGGGTGTGATGTAGAGTAATTAAGTATTTCATATGGAAAGAATACGATAGATGGCGGTAAGCATGTAGCTTGCACCATAGCTCGCCAGATGGCATTGGCGTACAAGAAGCAGTCTCAGAGATAGACTTCACGAGCTCGACTGGCAAGGCCGCGGAGATTTACCTACCCCCGAATAGTAAACAGTCGTAGCTATCCAGCTAGGTTATTCCAGTAAATAAACACTTTTATATTCAAAGAACCGTATTTAATAATTACTATCTGCCGAGGAAAGGGCAGACATAACAATATGCAAATAATAACCCACTGTCATAACTTCCGAATAAATAGGCAAATAATTATCCATTGGCTTAACTTCCGAATAAATAGGCAAATAATTATCCATTGACTTAACTTCCGAATAAATAGGCAAATAATTGTCCACTGTCTTAACTTCAGAATAAATAGGCAAATAATCACCCACTGTCTTAACTTCCAAATAAATAGGCAAATAATTACCCACTGTCTTCTTCCAATTAAATAGGAAAATAATTACCCACTGCCTTAACTTCCGAATAAATAGGCAAATAATTACCCAATGTCTTAACTTCCGCACTTTTCTTAAAAATCCGTGGTTCTACGGATTGGGATCATAAGAAATGTATTTGAAAACATAATATTTTTTATTCTCAGTTTGATAATGCCTTCAGAAGACGAAAAATCTCTCACGTATAATAATAACTACTTATACAGCAGAACTTGTTTATAAATACACATTTTTTTAATGATTGGGGTTCATTGAGTCTCACGGCTCTCTAAGTAGATCACCCACTGTCTAACTTCCGAATATATAGGCAAATAATTTCCCAACGTCTTATCTTCTGAATGAAAAGGCAAATAATTACCCACTAACTTAACTTCCAAATAAATAAGCAAATAATAACCCACTGTCATAACTTCCGAATAAATAAGCAAATAATTACCTATTGTCTTAACTTCCGAATAAACAGGCAAATGATTACATACTCTCTTAACTTCCGAATAAAAAATGCAAATAATTAGGTATCCACTGTCATAACTTCTGAATAAATAGGCAAATAATTACCTACTGTCTTAACCTCCGAATAAATAGGCAAATACTTTCATTCTTACATACTGTCTTAACTTCCGAATAAATAGGCAAATAATTACCCACTGTCTTAACATCCTTATAAATATACAAATAATTACACTGTATTAACTTCTTAATAATAGGCAAATAATAACCCACTGTCTTAACTTCAGCACTTTTCATAGGAATCCATGGTTCTACGGATCGGGATCATAAGAAATGTACGCTGTACAGCTTAAATATATGAAAACACAATATTTTTTACTTATACTAGCAGTGTTACCAAAAATAATTATTGATAAAACTACTACACATAAGTTATTCGGCAGCTTTCAAGTAAATAAGAATAATGAATCCATGGTTTTATCTAAGGCTCCGTACAGTGTGAAACATAAAAAACCTGATTGTGTGGCGTCGTCATGAGTTATTCCTCCTTTCACCCTCGCTATCCAAATGCCAAAAAGTTTATTGAAAAAAAGTTAACTCGAGCGTGTCCCTCGGATCCGGAGTGCGTGAACCGATTATTCCCTCCTCGAGGACAATTCTAATATCTCTGTTGTGCGGAGAGGGTTAGCAAGGTGATTGATGACGATGCCGATCGCTTTTTACAACACTATTCCTACCCACAGGAACTGTTCTTATCGCCCGAGAGATGGCGCCATCACCCTGATAATATTTTACGTCAGAATTATAAGAATACGTCATCGTTCACAATATTCATTGGGCCGTAATGTCGCGTTCTTAGTCGTTTCTCTTGTTAATTTATCAAGTAGGCTTTTGGCGAAGGGGAGTTTATCGGGTTATGTTGATGGGTGGGTTGCGTAATTCTTTCAAAATAACCTTAATTCATCGTTCCGGACGGGGTATTAAAGAAAAGGGGTTTTAATCAGACAGTGTAATGCGGCTTTCTTTATTCGAGTAGTAGAGATGGTTATAATTTATATTACCCTAACTTATAATATATCCTCATCCATCCATCTAAAAGCAGTAGATTATCTTATTATCAGTGAATAAAATGCGTCTTCTCCATCTCTGAAACAAAAAAAAATAATAAACAACATTGCAAAACATGACCAGAAAAATATATGAAATGAAACATGAGTTATTCAAGGCTTAAAAATCAATGTGAGAGTTACATATTTATCCGGTCGAAATTAACTTCTTATAGGAATAAAATGCTTCTTGAATTCAATTCAATTCAAATTCCATAAACGTAATACAAGTATACAAGTTCACTCAAAATGAAGGATTGGTGGTTCCGAAATGTACCAATAAATACGGCGAATGAACCCTAATCTATATTGTACCGTACATATTTAATAAATTACTAATGACAATTAAAGATAATATCGTTTTAAGCTGCAGAAATTAGTTACCTGAGAGGAGTGGCGGGGGTTACGAAATGGGATCATATAAGAAACTCGACGATCCGAGATGATGTAAAAATTGAACCACTGCTACTCTTCATAGAAAAATCACAACTGAAGTGGCTTGGGCAAGTACTAAGAATGTCTGATGACCGAATTCCGAGGAAAATACTGAGTGCGATTCCCGAGGGTAGACGTCCAGTGGGCCGCCCCAGACACAGTTGAGCAAGGCAACTCCAGAAACTGTGTGAGGAGAGGGTGGGACTGCCATGGACGGAATCCGAACAAGAAGCACAAGACAGGGACGTATGGAGGAGCCTTGTCGATGAAGTGGGTCCCCGACCCGGATAGGATAAGGGGAAGAAGATGATGATGGTAATTTTTACTCCTAATGTCAAATATAATCTAAGGAAATGGCTATTAGATATTGATGATTTTTTTTTTGTATTTTTAATATGATATCATCATCATCACTTATGGCTCTACAACCCCTGGTGGGTCTTGGCCTCCTTAAGAGTCTATTTAATATGAAATACTTGTTGATTTTATTCATTTGTTCATTTGACATTCAATTGTACTTGTTTATTATTAAGGCTGCTATTTAAATATTTATATTTAAACCATTCTGTAATCTAACCAATTTATATAATTGTTAATTTATCATCAACATTATATAATATATACACCGTTTGAAAATTTACTGTATAAGGAACCTGATCCTCGTAGTTTTTACGAAAACGATCTGAATGACTTAAAACATCTGTATCAAAATATATTCTGACAATTATTATAAGCAATAATTATCAGCCTGAAACACTCATCAACATTGAAAAATCTTCCGAGAAAAGATACTTGCCGCCAACGGGACTTGAACCCGTGTCCTTCTGATTGCCGGTCAGCTGCTCTTGACCACTGAGCTATGGGGGCTTATCAAATACCTGCCAAATAATTCAATATATACTAGTGTTTCATTCAACAATTACTGCTTATTATATTTTTTCCACCTGAAAACAACCAACTTTATTTTTACGAGAGAGACATTGTAAGTGTTAAACCCCTCGCTAGGTGGCGTCGAGAAAAATTATGACTACATTTATTGGGGAAATACTTAAACATGTCAAATATTAATGAAACACTAGTATATATTGAATTATTTGGCGGGTATTTGATAAGCTCCCATAGCTCAGTGGTCAAGAGCAGCTGACCGGCAATCAGAAGGACACGGGTTCAAGTCCCGTTGGCGGCAAGTATCTTTTCTCGGAAGATTTTTCAATTTTGATGAGTGTTTTAGGCTGATAATTATTGCTTATAATAATTGTTACCCTTTGTGCTATGCATAAAAATCTTGTCTAAACGTTAGTTTATAAATTAAAAATAATAAAATATATTCTCATAAAGATTATAAGAAATAGATAACTTTTAAAACCCAGAAGCTTGGTGTTCAAGGCAATAGCGAACGCCCACTTAGCAATTCGATACTACAATATATAAAAGATATTCTTATTTTCTTGTGAGAAAAATGTTACCATGAATCTTAAATATTAATCATTCCCAATTAAGCTACTGTTAATATAGATATTATTCAAATGCCAGATTGAATTTCAATATGGATCGTTATAAAAATATTATGGAGATTAAAATCTAATAGATAAATATCAAAGCCAAGCGCCAAAATAACGCAAGCTGTTCAAGAAAGAATAAATTCACCACTGCAGTTCATGGTTGTTCCACCATTGTATTGCAAATAAGAAGTTCAAAATTCACATTATACAAGAGGTTCCATGTCGTTTACCTTCGCTTTCAATTAAGATTTTTACATAAACGTAGTTAAAAACGTATTAACAAAGTTAACGTTGTTGTGATTTGAAAATAAATTCCGAGTTGTTTTGCTTAATTGAAAAAGGCACTAAATCTTAAATAATTTAGATTAGATGCGAATGCAAATTTTGTTTAAGCCTGGTGAACCTTTGCGATAATGCTGATGATATTAACATAGGCGCCGTTTGTGACAAGCGTCGTAGACAGAGCCAAATCGTACTTATTTATGTCACTTTAAATATGGGACCTTCAAAATTAAACGCCAGAATATTGATTACTTGTGTTGTTTACTTTAACTTGAAATATTTTAATAAGACGGTTTATGTCGTTTCAAAGGGCCGATACATTTTTATAAATAGGTGATTTATTTTTACGTATGGTTTACGAATAAATTACGTAGCACTTCGTGCTAATTGAGAATCGATCATCAAAATCCAGGTGTAAGTATAGACTTGGTTATGTAAAGAATGTGTTATTTATAAAACATTTACATTTCTTAAAAAAATCTACTCGTGCCTGCCATCAATTTTCCAAATAAATGTCATCAGCATTTGACATTCAGTCGTTATGAATATGTCTTATTCATCTTGATGTTTTTTAATGCACGTTCTTGTCTTTAAAATAGCCGTGAGACCTATTACACCATTTTTACGATAATTTATCTAAACAATACGAAATATTGTTATGAAAAATAAATTATTAGATAAGCTTCATTATTTTTTTTAAATGTAATACTGTAAGTACCAATTCTGTCCTAAATGAAAATGTAATGGACACTGCAAAGAAGTCACCTATTTGAGAACTTTTTTTTTTTTTTTACAGTGAATACCGCACAAGAATCTCAACTGCTCCTGTCTGGAGCCAGTGAGACTATGGCATCCCCAATTGGGGTATGTTGTGAGGCTGAAGGTAGTAGGGAGGGGAAGGAGGTGGGGAAGAGGAAGGTTGGGAAGTACCTGGCTTTTCAGATCTGGTCAACAAACACGGCTAAAGCCATTTTTTTAAGCAACGTTTCAACTCTGAATGGTGGTCTTACACCAGGGCGATACTGATAGTATCTTCCACTCTGGAACATGCCGCAAATATACTATATATTATTTTAAATGAATTAATTGTGAAATAACCCAAATTAATCAAATAAAATTTATTTGCGCATGCCGGGTTCGAACCCGCGACCTCCGGATCGTGAGTCAAGAGTCTTACCCACTGGACTACGGATGTCGTCAAATTCTATAAACATTGTTGAAACTTTTATTTGTGAATGCTTGGTAAGTGGTACTAACATCATGTAACCAAATTCCAGTTGTTCGGTGTCAAATAACTATATGTTTTAAAAATGTTTTAACGATCGTTTTAAAGCCAATTTAGCAAGATTTCGCAATTGCTGCTGGAATCGACTCTACAACCACCTGGCTAAAACTAAAAAAGCTTTAACTAAATGCGTAGATATTTATTCTTTATAACGTGATTCAACACAGCTGACCTAATTTTTAAATCGTTCCAAAATTCCCGATCAATCAAATAGCATTGAGGGAATAACGGCATCCCGGATGCAAAACCAGTATTTTTCAGGTATTGTGGGATTACCTCACATTATTATGCACGTCCTATTTTATGGTTTCCCTAATTGGAAAATTAAACCTAAATTAGTCTACATAAGATTATCTTGCGGTGAAACCATAATTTCTAAGGAGAGGTGTATTTCTGCGGTTAACAGAATAATATCATACCTGAAATACGATTAAAATCGAGGCCTGAAGATACCACGTTTCTAATAAAGTTTCGTCACAAATGCACACTTTACCTTTCCTAGAAGGCAGCATTGGGAACCGTTTCAACCGGAATCGACCTCTGACATCCTGGAGGTCGTTGGGACTACCAGACCTTTCTTCGAACGTAATTTGATGACGCATAACCATAAATACAATATCTTGGATCACTTTGCAGAAGAATGTTGAAATATTACTTTAGGATCGATCGTAAAACAAAATTCCTAAATACTTTATCGATTTTTAATAATGTATGTATTTGCATAATTATGTTAACAAATAAAACCAATTCTGAAGAATAAGGCATGACTCATTATTGGATTCTTCTTTACATATTAGGCCCTGAGGAGAAGAATTTCCCTCAGGGCTTATATCATCTTTAGGGATACTACGTAGGGGGTATTTTAAAGGAAAATAAGGAGAGGAAATTCTGTGAGGGAAAGAGGTGTGACATATGAGTACGAATCTGGCGGTCAGAAGTTCCAGGGGTGACGTACATACGAATTAATCCCTCCCGCTGCGATGCAGAGGATGGGTCAAGAGATTTCCACGGGAGAGGCCAAATGGTCTCCACCAACCAGCCTCTCTTGATTCGGCCCGCCATGCAATGTGTTTAATAAGAAAACCTCACCCTATGAACCCGGGCACCCCTGCTAAGTCACCAAACATAGCGAACTACTTAGGATGACCCATGACAGAGGTGTTGGTTATAAAATAAATGGTTCCCGGGTCCTTGAACCGGGTATTACCCACCTCGAAAATTGAATTACCTAATCTCTATCTCTATCTCTCTCTATAAATAAAATGAATCCCCGAAATGTATGTACGCGCATAACTTCCGAACGACTGCACCAAATTGGATAATTCTTTTATTTTTGTGTTCGTTATTATCATGACAAGGTTTGTATAAAACTAATGGTAAGCTCTGAAATCATGAAATTTGTATAAAAAATTGCAATAGGCGGCACACGAGCTGTTCGAAAACTGAATGTACTGAATGCGGGAGCGGGGAGGGGGGAGGGGGGTCCACGGGAAGAGGGAGTGGAGTGGGGAGAGGGAAGGTTGAGGAGGCGGAGTGGGAACGCGAGAGGGGAAGGGGACGGGGGAGAGGAAGGGGAGGCGGAAGGGGAACGGGACAAGTGGGAAAGGACACGCAGGGAGAAACAATTTCTTTATTAAATGGCATAGCAACGCATGCCCGGAACCAGCTAGTAATAAATATTATGCAGGTGATGGTCGAAATTTTAAGTTTCATTCAAAACTCTCTTTGGCATAATATTAGATACATTTCTGGGTTGCATTATATATATGAGTATATATATATACAATTCGTTTTCGCAAAAAATAAAGACTTTTGTTCTGCTTTATTTTCGTTTCAGGATGATCAAAATCATTTATTTGCATTCCTTTTGATGTAGTTAAATCACAACCAATTCCATTTAAAAAATCTAAATCTATTCTATTATAAATGCTCCACCTTCACATCTCACAAAGCAAACACCTTTATCGGCCCAGATGTCCTTAAATTATAGAACTTTAGATGTGCTCCACGGCCTTCAAACAACTTGCACTGTTGGGAATTTATCCAAAGTATTATCATTTTCTGTCCAACAAGACCTAAGCAATTGACAGGTTACTGATGTCAACAGATCTCGATGCTTCTAATCGGTTAATCGAACCGCCTCGTCAATAGAGTCATCTATTAACATTGTGCTTTTTATGTGGCTTCTTGGGCAATGAAATAAATTTCCGCCAAGTTTTACGAAGACCTTATTCTTGCGCTTCTTTATTAGTATTTTGTGATGATTTCTGATTACCTACAAAAAGAGCCATTTTATCTAAAACTTCTATAAAATTTTATTTTTAGTTTTAACTTTATGAGTAAAACCTCAGAGGTCCTGGGTTCGAGTCCCAGAGGTGTCAATATGTTTTTCTGATTTTTCTGATTCCAGATTTTCGATTGAGTTTCGCTTATATTGTCTTCATTTATATAAATATTACAATTTGAGGTTTTACTCATAAAGTTAAAACTAAAAATAAAAATAAAATATTCATCCTAGACTTGCAGAAAAGTCAATAGATGTCGCGTATTAAATGAAATGGATAAAGATTTATCCAGACACTATCTAGAGAGCATTTTGTTCAGGTTTGAATCTTGCAATCATACATAAAGATAGTTGCCAATAATATATGCGTTAAAAAAAATGAAGATAATGTAGGTGGTTCTTAGTCGAAGTATGGTACAGTTAAAGATGACCGAATCTCATATCGACACCGTGGCGCAGTGGTTAGCGCGTTTGCCCGGAAAGCAAGAGGTCCTGGGTTCGAGTCCCAGAGGTGTCAATATGTTTTTCTGAGTTTTCTGTTTCCAGATTTTCGATTGAGTTTCGCTTATATTGTCTCAGTTTATTTAAATTCTATAAAATGGTTAAATGGCTACATGCCAACAAAATTTTTATTGAGTGTTCCATATTTTCCCGATTTTAGGTTGCTTGCTTTGGGTACATTTTTTGTATTTTTTCGAAGTTCATAAATATGTATATTAATTTTATGTTTTATAACACATCTAATGATGTTTATAACAGTAATCTATGTTGCTTGCAAGTTGTTGTACACTGACATATATGACCCCTACGAATACCCCTGAATAGATAGATAACAATCTATTAAGAGGTATTAATTTATGCATTTACTTAGGTAATTAAATAAGTAAATTGATAATATTTATAGGCAAAACTATTGGAATAATATGTACTTCTAATGAAATATTACTGATACGAGGAATGTTAAGGTTTAGTCGTATTTTTAAGTTTTCCTGTTTGAATTTAATAAGTCAGGTACGCCTCATACGTCATACATATAGCTGGTAATCATTGTGAAAACAAGCTTATGAGTCCGAGTGGTTAAAATCTGTGTTTCAATAGGAACTATGGTTCAACTTAGGAAGTAATCATAATAATTTGTTCAGGGGGAGAGTTGAATACAAAATAAATAAATATTTTAGATGTTTATTTGTCAATCGTGTTGGTTCTTTTAATACGTCTGGAGGCACTTCTAGCCAAACATAATAATTTCTAAAGATAGCTATCTTACATTTATATATATACCTAAACTAAACACTTAATAGTTTTTTATATTAACATAGTAAATATAATATCGAAAACCTTTAAAAGAATTATAAAGTTAATTTTTACATCCTAAATTTCATGTTAGCAAACCAGTTTGTAATCTCAAGTACTTTTAGTATCAGTATAATATGTGAAGGGAATTCATAAGTCTAACCTAAAATAAATTCCAGAATATGTCACTCGCTTATTTGTCGTGTCAAGATTTGACATTTATGAATTTGCAAAAGATTATTACATATTATTAACTTCTATGTATACATAGCGAAAAACAAAAACAACTGTGCATTCTGTGAACATTTTTAAGTGGACTATTAACAACTACGCTTTTTACAATACTAATCTAATGACTTTTTTATGTTAATAATACTCTGTAAATGTTCCAAAACAATAAATAAATATAAAGCATTAAACGTTGTTAACAAATTTAGAAAATGGAACTTCAGTGCTATCCAAAACGTTGGCTAAAGAAGGAAAGAGAGGAATACTGCGTAAAATCTCAAAAATAAATCACTATCAAATAAAAAAAAATGAATTTCAGCAAACATGCGTGGTGAAGTTTATTTATTTTTAAATTTATAAATTAAACTTTTTTCATTATACACCAAAAGGTCGTCGGCAGCAAATATACATTATTATAAAATACTAGCTGACCCGACGAACTTCGTACCGCCTCAGAATCAATATCTGTCGAATTAAATTAAGTTTTTTTATAAAGTTAAAAATTACACAAAGAAGCAACTATTGATGCCCAACTGTCCGTGTTTTGTTTTTGTCAGTATCAGAGATGGCGTTATGTACGGATTTATATTTTTTGTGATTTTCTTACTTTTCCACTTACTTACGGGACTTTTCGAAAGAAAGCGGGTACGGGTGCTGCCGCCCCGGGAACCATTTATTGGATATCCAACACCTCTGCCATAGATCGCCCCAAGTGGTTCGCTGCGTTTGGTGATTTAGCAGGGGTGCCCGAGTTCATGGGGTGGTTTTTGTGCGGGTCTTGGCGGCGGATGCGTCTGCCCACCTGCTGCGTGGCGGGCCGGATCGAGAGAGACTGGTTGAGGGAGGCCTTTTGACCTTTCCAGACGGATTCTCTCGACCAATGGGTCGAAAGAGTCCGGCTGGAAAGGTCAAGGTAAAAGGTCAATTCCGGTGAAGTCCCTTGCACCGCAGTTGGAGAGATAGATTCACTCCCGGATACACTGACCTCAAGATTCCTACCCTCCCTGATCCCTTTTTTCTTCCCAGAACTTCCTATCCCACCCTTCCTTAAAAAGACCCTCCACACAGCATCCTTTAAGATAACATAGGTCCCGAGTGGAGCTTACGTTAAAAAAATGCGTTTTATTTCAAATATTTATTATTATTGTATTTTTCCATTGGAGGGGTGCAGAGACATACGTTCACCGTTTGTTTCATTTTTCACTATTGACATTTAGTGTGTAAGAAAGAGGGGCAGCATTATACGATTTAGAACAAAAGCAAAACAATTAGCGCATTGATATTTGACGTTTTTGAATTTTCGGAATTCACGCACAGTTAAATATTATACCCATCACAATATTGCTGCAGTTCTTTCAAAATAAGAGAATTCGTTCCGTACAAAATGTATGAAAAAATTATATTTCTTTGTAGCTTTCTTTTTCGTGAATTTTTGCGATGTTTTAATAGTTATTCTGTTATCTGGGGTGGAGGCAAATCCAACAAATCAAAGATCATCAAAATCAGCCCAGCCGTTCTCGAGTTATAAATAGTGTAACTAACCCGACTTAGTTTTATATATTAAGATAATGTTTTATTATTAGGTTATTTCATTCTACACCATTCCATGTCGTTAGTTGGATACATCTGACATCTGACAGCTGTAACATCTGACCTGATGTAACTTAACATTTTTTTATTCCTTATTAACAAGTCGTTTGAATTGTAATTCAGGAAACACTGATTTTATTTTTTATTTATTTAATTTAATTTTTTAATCTTTACAAAGATAATGTATTTACCTACTCGTATATGAGTAAAATTTGAACTGTTAAAAAACGCACAAGCTTAGCCACGAACTGGCGTTGCCTACGTGTGATTTTTTTGGTTGATCTGTATTATTCTTTACTTTTAACTGTTTATATAAAACAGCTTGTTTATTAGTAAAATTTATACCAATTTATGTACCAAAAAAATTATTAATAAAGAAAAAAACCTGTAATTGACATTTTTTTAAATTAATTATTTTTTAACTTCTTATTTATATATTTTTTGAGCATTCTAATGACTTAAATAAATCACAAAAAATGCTTTTCTGAAAATAAATAAAGAGTATTTTTGGATGTTGGATGAGGTAAGGATAACCACGACAGTTATTGATAATAAAATTTCAAATAATTTTAAAATATTATGTTTATTGCATCCATATCACATTAATGCTAGTACAAAAGAAGTAAGATTAAACTAATAGGAATAATGACACTTAACGCTAAAAATGAGATTACGAATAACTTAAAACTAAACCTTAAAGTGGAATGTTTCTGAAATGCGCTACTATCTTCGATAATAAATTAATTCGAGATGATGATACAATTAAACTTATTCGTGACGTCACAAACATAATTAAAATCGAATGGTGTTTTACAGAAATAATACATTTTTATAAAGACGTAAAGTATCTTGTTAAAGATTTATATGCAAATGTAAAGATAATAACTTCTCGCTACTTAAAGAATGAAGTTTCGTCATGTGTCTAGTTTGAAAGAAGCGTTGGTGTGGCCTTTACCATCGCTCTTCAATGACTTTGAAATTCGGATAAAAAATGAAATTTAATTTCCATGTTTGTGAACATTTGTTTTATGGCTTATTCGGATATTCAATTATATATTACGTAAATATATTTGTTTAGTGAAAAAATATATCGATAATGACTGCGTTTAAGTTTAAGTTTTAAGCCTGTGGATGATCGATTATAAATATGAGTTATTTCTCCCACGAAGATGCTTTCAATGAATGATTATGATTTTAGCTTAAATTGAAACTAGGCGCATTTATAGTGAAAAACATTAGAGATGCGTAAAAACGATTGATCGATATTGCACAAAAACGAAAGATAATTTGAAAAATGCTTGTTATCTTTCATATGAATGCAAATATCGCAGTAATAGTTAACACCATAAACGCAGACAAAAAAGAAAACTCTCAAATTTTATGCATTTTCATAAAGCTGAGTATTTCTAATCGTATCCCCTTGTTTGGTTTATTATTGCTTTCGTTCCGTTAAAATTACGCTTAATTCTTGCTCTTGATCTTAGTGAAGCCATCGTCCAGAGATTCTGGGTACTTGACTCTGGTCATCTTAGGTCTGAAGCCATTCTCATCAGCTGTGAAGGTAACCCTGTAGAGGACTCCATCCGGACCTACGTACTGGTAGAAACCTGAGGTGGCAATCTGCTCATCAGGAGTGTTGGGATTCTTGACGACAGCCTTCTCTTCAGCGAGGATCTTGTTCTCAGTTTCGTATCTGGCAAAAAAGAAAATAAAAAATTATTAATAATTCGTAACTATATTATGATTTTCAAGGCGTGGTCTAGATTCAGATAACTCCTCTCACGCCTCTACAAAGGTGTTAAGGAGATTCTACAACAATAACAAGTAGATGAGCTTCTCTAAATACCACTAGAACGCGTGGGCATAAGTCTTTCTAAAACCTCTAGAAAGGATGATCGCGGGTATTACTGAACGACCTTGCAACTAATGAATACACAGTTAACCTAAACATTGCCCAATATTGAATACTAGTTTGTATCGTGTAGTTATTTATATATGTATAATGTATTTTAGTGATTCGAATATAGATATTGTATGAAAATGCAATTGGATCCCAAAAACCCTATTCGCTGAAAATGTAGAATTTTGAACCTGTTTAGATGTGGGCGTGGGTAATTGTTAATTAAAACTTAAAATTATTTTCTGTCTACCTTATGTCTTTGATTTGTGAATAGTCTAGCGCCACGTTTCTTGTATCATATTTAAAAACGCATAAGTCTTTATGACTAACGCGAATGCATGTTGCGCATATAACCATGTGTCTATTAAAGTAATAATATACATGGTAATGATTAGATAGCATCTCCATTTATTCTGTCATATAACGAGGAAGTTGTTACTATTTAAAACTGGTTGGGTAATCTTAAGTGTGGATTGATTTGTAAATAATGTTTCAAGAATGTTCATCTTAACAAACATCCTTACAATGCGTGATTTCAATTAATGCCCTATTGGTTTTCATATAGATTACTGTGCTTACTGAGAATAAGCTAATAAATTATTTCCCATCTTGTGTGTTGCATTTCTTTAGTATTTGTTACTTAATAATTAAAAGATGTTTTGGTATGTCGGCTGATCTAAGATGGCGCCTCATCATGCATCGAGTATGAAAACTTTAAAATTATTTCAAGACGTTGTGCGAACATGGTTGAAACAGCGTCATGAATCCTATTATTGGCCTTGATCTCTTTCAAATCGGAGGTCGTAGGTAAGAAAAAAACATAATCAACTAAGCATTCTAAAATTTTACAAACATAAACACAAGCCCTTTCAATAAATATAACTTGTTATGAAAGGGGAATTCTCCGCTACCCGAAACCTACGATGCTCATTCAAACTCGATCTCCTCTAGCCCAGAACTCAGGTCATAGTGTTTTATTGCCACCTTTTTACTGAACACTATTTTAATATTGTTATTTAATGTCATCCAGGTATGATCTCATTTGTAATATTTATTTCTATCCAAAACAGACTTCACCAGTGAGGCTTCAACAAACCAGTTTTAAATGATTGCATCTAACACAAAATACAGGTCTCAATAATTGGAACTGAAACGTCCCACGAACTTTGAATTCATGTTGCATTTGGTGCAATATGCAAGTAATCGATACAAGTAATCACGTTCTTTTCAGATCTGTATAAATAAACGAAAATGACAAAGCACGAAAACCATGACGCTTTTTAATGCTCAAAATGACTCCCCCCATTTAAAAAAAGTTATGCTTGGAAACACCCCGTAAACATTAGGTACTGGATTTTTTTTGGTAATAGTTTATCAGTAGTTATGCAACGTGCATTTGAATTCAGATCAGGTCTAAAGGGTATTTTTTTTTAAGTTACTTTTGAACAACTTACAGGTAGTTGAATCCATTTTCCTTGACATTGCCTTCTTGCCTGATGATCTGGTTGCCATTGTTGACGTATTTGATGGTGGGGTATGGGGTGGTAGTGGTAGTGGGCTTGGCTGTGACAGGCTTCACGTCGCTGGCGGAACCCTCAAGGTTGCCATCGAACTGATGCTTGTACCTCTCCCAGTCCCCGCTGTAAGGACCATATCCTCCGTCGTATGGGTATGGGATGTGGACATACTTTCCCTCATCCTTTGGCCGGGTGTATCTGTGAAAATCAAAGGCATTTGTTAACATTGTAAGGTTCTTCTTCATTGCACAGGATGGTCATGGAAAAATAATAAATTAGAAATCTAAAGGTTTTTTTATTATTTAAGTGGGCGATACTCTCCGTATTAATACCAATATGAATTTTAGATATAGGATCGAATTTATTTTATACATCACGGAAAATTAATTGCAAGATTTATGAAGCTGAAAGCATTTATAAAATATTTGAATCGGAATCATTGCCTTTCAAAAACAAGAATTGTATTTTTTCTATATCAAATAGATACCATAGTATTTTTTGTCGACAAATTAGAGATATGTCAGAAATTGTCCCTTCGAATGAACACCGTTATTAAACTTGAAAAATTACAAAACTGTTAAAATTTTAATGAAAAAAAATACCTATTTCAAATACAGAATTATTAAGTAAACAAAGATTAAATAATTTTATTTTCATAAGTAGGAGCATACTTTATGGCTTGTCTGAATTTACAAAATCATCAATACCAACATTGAATATTTCAAAGCAAATTTGAACTTATTACGTAGAAATATTTCATATCGCGGAAAATCGAAATTAATATTAAGCATTGTTGAGTGATTAATTCTATCACCCCATTCTTTCCATTATTCATTTCCCCGTTCCATTTGCCTTACGATATTCCATAGTTGAGAGAGGTAAGGTTAGATAAAGAGAAATAAAATCATATTCTTACTGTAAGTCATGGATTTTCATTTATTTCCTGGTATCTATTATTGAACATGATTTTGTAAATTAACATTATTGAAATTCACACTATTTCAAAACATCTCCCATTATAATGAAAAAAAACCTTGATTTGGATGTAACTTTTAATTTTTAATGCATTTTATGAGATGCTAAAGTTCACCCGAAATTGGAGTCTCATTAAATTGACTTCCGATGTTGTGTCTCAACGTCCGGTCAGCGGGGGCAGTGGTCCCGTACAAAAGACTGAGTTTAAATCGCTTCTGCTCCTTTTGAAGGAAACTCGACGGAATTTCGAGGTTAATCCTTTAACGTTTTATTACTCATAAAAACTGACAGAGATCGTAAAGTTTTACGAGTGGATAAGCGACGGCTGACTGAAGAACTGACCTTAAGATAGGTATATAAAAAAGGTAATACAACTATCCAAAACTCCCTTTAATACATAAGTTCGATTATTACTATGTTTACCTACGTATAATGTATTTGATTTAATAAACATTATTCAAAAAAAAAATAATAGACCTAAGTGCTAACTAATTTCTTTATGGCTACTGTAAAAGTCATACCAATATCTTCCAATGCTTGTATGTTTAAAAACCACGCTACAGTGGCATTTAAGAACAAAAACCTTTTTATCTCCAATGTTATCTCTAATTGATCTAAGAACATGCATTAAAATTGGCATTCTATTGAAACTGTGAAAAGTTTTTTGTTGGAATAGGTATGTATAACACTTCGAATTAACTAATTGCATTAAATTTATCGTTGCTGGTAATATGAGACGCTTTAATTAGATGCAGTTATTTGACATTCTCGTGACATTTTCTTTCTGGTTGTAAAATGTTAAATACGATTTGTTTGCGTAAGCCCCATCCACTGTACATTTTTTCACACAAATGAGTCAACGGCGATCTCAGCCAGATACAAGAAAAAACGAAATCAATCAATATCGATTGTATTTTGTGTAAAAACTGTTAAAAGGAATGCTTTAATTTCATCTTCGTGGCCTCGACCTTTCGATATTATTTGATCATTTGTTAGTGTTCACGTTTTAACTTCAGATTTAATAATCGGAATGCGCTCTTTAACATGTGGACATAAATCTAAGATTTTATTGCCAGAACTATTGACAGCTCGCTCACCTTCCTTCTTGGTCGTAATTTTTGGGGATGTATCTTCCGCTGTTGTCACTGGCCACTCCGTTGGCGTTGTTCCTATTCACGATGTTTCCAGCTGCTAGGGTCACCATGGCCAACTAAATACCAATAAAACAAACAAACAATTAATTCAATTCTTCTGCAATAAAAAAGATTAAATGCCATTAATTTGACGCTTCCGTTTAAATGCCAGTTTGTTCGGAATCTATTCGCATCTTCTCTGGATTTCAACAAGTCTTTGTTAGAATATTGAACGCGAGGTCAAGCGAGATAATAATATTGTTCGATGTGGAGTGAGTGGGTATTTTATCGGTTAGTATCAAATGTTGTGTATTTGTTTCACTTTATTACCATTAAGTCACTACTATATTCGTTATATTGATGTGTTTGATTACTCAATTGAGCTAGAAATTGAACTTTGACGAATGGAATTGTATATTTTATTATTTTTCTCAAAGTTTACGGCAGTGATTCGAAAATATTAACAAGTGCAACAATTCTTTTTATATTACTTTATTTTTCATAAACATCAAGAGTTTGTTTATTTTAATTTCTCAAGCGTAACAGATCATCTTCGAAAGTCTAAACTAGTTATTCTCGTAAATAATTTGACCTCTAAAATTAATTGTATCATCAAAACGGAACTGGAAAACCTTTATCGCTTCTTTAACCGCTTTGCTTAAAATTTGAAAGTGATTTTAACTCTGTATTAAATCATTACAATAAAAAACCAAATCCAATGCAAGCCGTTAAATTGTTATATCTAAAAAATGTGCAGTGAACTTTTACATTTTATTTGTAAAACTCGTATCGTTTGGCAATTACATAAATAAAGATTGCATACATCAATTGGAATGTATGTACGAGTAGGTATACCAAATAAAACAAATGTTTTTTTTTTGCATTTGGTGTTGCAAAATCATTGTGTATCGAAATAATTATTTTAACATTAATTTGTTAATGAACGATTGGCAACCAATTAATGCGTAAAATTATCCTAAATGGTTGAGGAAAAAATCTGAAAATTCGTTGTTCGGTTCATTATTTTCACAATAATCACTTGATTTAATTTATTGTTGAATTCATAATGGCTTAATTCAATTAGCTCTTTATTTCATAAAATTATAATAAAACATCGTATGAAGGCTTGTTAACACTGAATAAATGGTTGTATAATATTACTATTGTATGTAATTTAAATACTATTGGTGCACTCGAAAGACGCTTAACATATTAATTACCAAGTAGCTGGATAATATTAAGTCAATATCAATATCTATGGATGTTTATATCCTCTCAGGAAGAAACAAGGTTGTTCAAACGAATGTCTACATCTTTGCATAGTTACAAAACGTCTGGCATAAGATGTAGGACATATTAAAATAAACCTTCAATTCAATTAAAAACCAAGTTATTGATCCGATATACCTATTGCTGACGTAAACATATATTTTTAAATATTTTTTATATATTTTTAAAATTTTGTATTGAAAAAAAAATTGGAAAAAATTTAATTATGTTCATTAATTTTAACCAAGAAAGTAATTACTTTCTTCCTGGAATTCTGCATAAAAAATCGCAAAAAATGTTTTGCAGTGAAAATATTTTCTATATAAAATGTGATTTATAAAACTTTGAAAAATTAGATAAATAGCGATTTGATGTTTTTTTTAAAGCTGTTCACAAATTATCATGTTCTTCATAAATGAAGATTATTCGTTGCACTGCTATATTTTTCAAAAAGAAACGAAAAATTATTAATTTGTAAAACCATATACAAAGTTTCATCCCTATTTTATTATTTTTTTGAAGGAACATTGACCAATGTTGAACAGTAATAGAAGAGTAAGCTTTGAAACGAAGCACAGCAAAAAAAAACAATAATCACTTTCACTATAAAAATGTAAACAAAGGTAGAAACTTACCGTAAGGATAAAGTACATCATCTTGACACAAAATTAGCTTCCCGCACCAAATTGATAATATTTAGAATCACTGATAGTTAGTACTCGAATCGAGTATAGAAATCACAACAATCTAATTCTGCAATCCACGGATGTAATATTAAATAACTCTGAACAGAATCCGTGCAACAAGTGTTCAATGACCAAATTGCAGGAGAAGTGTTAGCTTATCGAACCGACGCTTGCGAGCGAATGATACTAACCTTGTTCAGGCTCATAGTATTTATACGCGACGAAGTTACCGCGATCGAAAAAAACATGTGGAGTGATTCAGAAATAAAAATGATAATAAAAGCTCGGGCCAGGCTGACAAGCGGGCGCGGAGAAAAATATAATATGTACGCATTTAGAAAAACCGACGAAGGAATTCTGGCGAATAAAATATATGCAAATGACCTGTGGCGCCTCCTCTGACATGGTGCTTTCCATTTTAACGAACGCGATACATAATTCTACCACTGTGATGGAATGCAACTGCTTTTCTCCACGAGTACCCTACGAAGTTAAGTAACCTACATACATTTGTAATTTTCAACGCATTTTCTTATTTACACGCCTAGTGATGAAAGCTCATTCTTTCATTAAAAAATATACACAAATTATTGCATTTGGCGTGAAAAAACTTTTGAAGCAAGCTCTATGATTTGCACAATTATCTTTAGAACCTACTAATCATGTGCATTTTATATCGAGGAATTTACTATCGATACCTTAAATAAACTGCTAATGAACCTTTCTGCATCTTATTCAAATTAATTAGTTCATATTAATTGATGGCAATCTCATGTGTCAAAGGTTAAGTTTATTTTCTTCACGTTGATTGCACTTTTCTTTCACATACTTGGGGTCAACGGCCTGGACAATAAACTCTCCAGCATTTGGTCAGTTTTGGCGATCAGCAGTGGAGAGACCAAATAGGGGCATATCTTCCTTGAATATCTTTTAATGTAACTAACTACTTTGGTATTCATGAACACCTCTTGCATCTGCTAGTTCTTATGTTCCTTCAACCCCAAATTTCAACGCCTTTTAATACATAAAAAATATATATAAATACCTTTTTTTTGATTTTTTGTATTATTAATTTTTATTTTATTTTGATACAGTAATTTGCATTTTATAATATCTTAAATGGTACAAATAATAATATTACAATTTACAATTTTGTAACATGTAATTTATGTTGATCTTTCATTAAAAGCATTTGCTTATGGCTGGAAGAAGAGCTTACATTTCACATATGTACAATTAATACATTCACATCGCAATAATGACCATTTAACTAAAAGACACAAACATCTATGTATTCGGTAAGAAGAAAAATAAGTTTAATAATTATTAGTGTGACTTTCATGTGAAAATAGGGGAAGCAGTCTTCCCATTGATGATTTCTCTAAAACACTTTTTGATAGAGTTCAACAATTGTACTTTGTCATTAATGCTTCTGGTAGTTCTTACCTTAGAGATAATCTTCTAAGCAAGGAAATCGATATTAAAATCTTTTTATCCCTATTCTTGAATCTTTGATGGGAATTTCAATTTACAATTAATAATGTATATTATTCTTGTTTTGTGAATCACATCGGATGTAGACAAGGATGCGTATATTTTCAGAATTTTGAATTATAATAATTTATTATCTCCGGTATCTCCGGAACAATTTAGATTATTTTCATAGTTTGTTGACAGACTGGCGTCACTAAGAATGAGGAATGCGGATCGAATAAAAGCGGAATCTCCGTGGATTTAACGATTTTGTTTGGATTTGAGAAGAGACGGTTCTTCGTATTTTTAGCTGTTTCATTTGTATACGTCTAATATACATACAAATCATTTAAATATTATAATAAACAAAATACGTAAATATTTTGGTTAAAAAGTGGTTTTTCCAAACGACCTTCGTCTATTTTACTAATTCGCAGATTAATGAATGCTAATGTGTTTTGCATAACAATATGTTATTATGTAGTAAATGTTTGTATTTTCTCCTTGTGGTGACAATGCAGACACCTTTCAATGATTTAACAACTTATAAACTTACGATAGCTACTTTATGATAATATCTCTACAGACGCAAGTAAAGAGGATAAAACGCCAGACATCTGATCTACTACACAGTCCTTGTTGAATATTTTCAATATATATATATAAATATTTTTTTTTTTTTTCAATTATTTCTGGCTTTCACCCTTCTAGGCCATCATTTAAAATTGAAGAGAAAGGAAATGTGAATTTATATGTTAATTTTATTAAAATGTGCAAATTTCAGAATTATATGGAAGATTGGAGTAGAGTTCAGACTTAGAAGAGATGAGATGTTGAATGGACGGGAGGCAATTTAAACATTGTATATTGTCGTATTGCCCCTACTACAGAATTTTTCCGAAATTTGTGCACTATTTATTGTATCGTTATTGAAAAAACGGATAAGCTGGCATTTTTTTTTTACATTAGCTCCACACAGGAGGCCCTGAGTAAAATATTCCCCTCAGGGCCTATGTCATCTTTGGGGGTGCTGGGTGGAGGGTGTTTTTTTAGGATAGGGAAGGAGAATAAATCCTGGGAAGGAAAAGGGCATTAGGGGTGGGTAGAAATCTGGAGGTCAGCGTGTCCAGGAGTGACGGACGAATCTATCCCTCCCACTGCGGTGCAAGGCGATGTTCCAAGAGAGTACGGCTGGAGAAGTCAAAGGGACTCCCTCAACCATTCTCTCCCGATCCGGCCAGCCATGCAGCTGGTGGGCAGACGCATCCGCCGGACAAATATCACCCCATGAACCCGGGCACCCCTGCTAAGTCACCAAACGTAGCGAACCACTCGGGGTGACCTGTAGAAGGGGTGTTGGTTATTATAGGGGCGGCGGTACCCATACCCGCCTACCAAATTGTGAATTAAAAGGTCTTCACTCCGGGACGCACTCGCCCCCAGATTCCTATCCATCCCACATCCATACGTTTCTCGTTACCATAGCCGCCTCTCCCATCTTTCTTTAATAAGACCTTCTACACAGCATCCCTAAAGATGACATCGGCATTGAAATATATTATTTTTATCCGGGCATGCTTTGTGGATCTAATTGAAAAAAAATATATATGTACAGAAAAAATGCCTCAGATTACCTTTCAAATATTTTTACTGCTTCATGCAGCAAAATAATTGTCATGCTGGAATGGTCCTTTTGCACAATTAAAAAATATTTAATTGAGTTTATAAATTAACCAGCGAAATCTTTCTGAAAAGTTAGACGACTATCCTTCCATCCCATGCTTTACATATTTGTCAGTTATTTATTCTGGTTACCTTACAATAGATACCTTTATTCACAAACTATCATATTAATTCAGGGTGCATTAACTTCAGAGGAATGCAATTGCAATAAATAAGACGGAAAAAATTAAGAGGTCCTGATTTACTTTAAAACATGTCGTGGAAAGCTGACCGTCATAAACCGCCAGTTTTAAATTGAAAACATTGCCCAGAATGAGAGCTTGTCGTTTCTCATTTAATGGTTCCCGAAATACGCCCTGCTTTAACCCTGTGTAAACCTCCTTTAAAGCGTTTTGAAAAAACTTAAAAATGCCTTAAAATTAACTTTTTAATTAATTTTAACAGCCTTCCGTGTATTAAGGCTTTCATACAAAATGGGATTAAATGCGATAATCACTAAAACAAGATTTTACATTTACATTTAAAAAATGACTAGCGCGGACCCGTGAAAAATCAGGCAATATTATGATAACAATTTCAAACTCTCGATTTAAGCTTGGAAAATTAAATTTCATTTGATTTAGTTGTGCTATTTCACTATGTGTTCCTTTAAAAATAAATTGGCGTCATGGCAACGATCATACGTCAATGCATCATGGCAAATAGAAGTATTTGAACTAAAAATTATGTAACAATTATTATAAGCAATAATTATCAGCCTGAAACACTCATCCACATTGAAAAATCTTCCGAGAAAAGATACATGATACCAACGGGACTTGAACCCGTACCTCTCTGATTGCCGGTCAGCTGCTCTCCCAATTGAGCTATGGCGGCTTAAAACGTTAGGTTAACAATTAAACATAAGAATTAAAAATTATGTAATTGCTTTATTTCATTATTATTTTTTTTCTTTTTTAAACTTTCTTTCTTCTCTTTCTCTGTACTACATACTTAGTTTTATATTTTATTGAGCTAATTATTATTAGTGAACTAACGTAGTGAAATCACTTTTTCTAGTAGCGTCGCCACCTACATAGTAACTACTAAATATTGATTTACGCGTGCTGTGAAAACTTTTAATTGGAGTATTAATATCTATGCACGTACTTACCAATGGCGATTTCCTTAAAGTAGTAATTGATCTGAAAATGTTTCAAATAATAAATAAATAAATAGCGTAAAATTTGCGGCACGTTTTAGAGTGGAAGATACCCTCGGTATCGCTCTGATGTTTTTTTTTTTTTTTAATTTTTTTTATTCATTTTGTTTATTACAGGTTGGTTTAACATGTTGAGATCACAATTCAGACTTGAAACGTTGCTTTAAATGGCGTTAAGTATTTTTTTATTTATAAATATATATATATATTTTTTTATATGAGCTCTACACAGGAGGCCCTGAGGAAAATAATTTCCATCAGGGCCTATGTCATCTTTGGGGATGCTGTGTGGAGGATTTTTTTTAAAGAAAAGAAGGAGATGGAGAGTTCTGGGAAGAAAAAGGGTTTAAGGGATGGGTTGGAATCTGAGATTCAGTGTGTCCGGGTGATCCGCCTCCAAGACCTAGACAAAGCTTACCCCATGAATCCGGGCACCCCTGCTAAATCACCAAACGTAGCGAACCACTTGGGGTGACCTATGGCAGAGATGTTGGTTATCCAATAAAGGTTCTCGGGGCGGAGGTACCCATACCCGCCTTCCAAATTGAAATTATGTTAGGTGACCAGATCTGAATAGCCAAGTATTTCCCCACCTTCCTGTTCTCCATTTCCTTCCCCTCCCCGCTAAGCAATTGGGGATGCCATAATCTCGCTGGCTAGAAACAGTTTCAACTTTATGCGGTATTCACATTAAAAAATGTGAATAATTCAATAATAATCAATCCAAATATTGTATTACTGGTACATACCTACCCACTTTATCGCTTGTCTAAATTGTTCTTCAAACAATCAGCTCAAGTTTTCAAAGTGACACTTAAATTCGTAGTAAATAAATTTGAGAACATTTCTCGACCGAAAACCGAAATCAGTATGATGTTTTTTTTTTACCAAATTTTTAATGTCAGTTACCGAATCGATATAGTAGACCAAAAGCTCTTTTACATATCCCTATGCCAAGCGGGCGAATTACTGAAAGGATTTTTATATTTTTAGTCATACGAAGCGGCAGCAGGGCGTTGATTTTTCTGAATCATTAATTATTATTTGCCCTGAAACAATCCAAACTCAAATAGGGGAAGATGAAAAAAAAAATGTAAATAACACGGAAAAATAGTGTACAGTACAACAACCGCATAACCAAGCATTCGGGAGCATTTCCACTCTAGATATTGAGAAAACAAAAAGAAAATCGTACGTTAGATAACTTTCATGCTTTAAAATATAAAAGAGCGTCAAATAAAGGTGATACTATCAGTATCGCCCCAGTGAAAGATCACCAATTAGAATCAAAACATTGCTTTAGCCGTGTTTGGTGATCAGATCTGAATAGCCAGATACTTTTTCCATTTTCCTCTTCCCATCTCCTTCCCTCCCCACCACACTCAGCCTCACAATCTACCCGATTAGGGATTGCCGTAGTCCCACTAACTCTAAGATATTGAGTCAGTTGAAACTCTTGTGCCGTGTTATTTATTTTTTAATTCCGCTTTTCTTAAACATTTTAGGAAAACATGCATTTATTTTTTATATATTCAATACTTCATCGTACGGGAACCGAATCAAGATAAATAGCTAAAATCTCTTGACCTCACACCTATACTCGAACGAATTGAAATGAGTTTAGTATTTTAGATTTTATGCTTTATTTCAGAATCATTATTTTATTAGTTATCCTGAAGGTAACCTAATCCGATAAGAGAAGACGAAATATTAAACTCTAATTTCTCTGGCAATACAGTGTACTAATCCACAAAGTTTCATTGCATTCGAGAGAGTCGCTACGATAGATATAGTGGGTACCAAAAAATATCATTAAAAAATGTTTTTTTAGTTAAATTCTTCTTCTTCTTCTTGTGCCTTGTCCGTTCAACGGACGTTGGCTATCATGTTGGCTATGCGGACTTGTTTACTGCGGCCCAGAATAGCTCTAAGGTAGACTGGCCAAACCACTGTCTCAGATTTTTCAGCCATGAGGTTCTCCTTCTTCCAGGGCCCCGTCTTCCGGCAATCTTTCCCTGCATTATGAGATGCAAGATCTCATATTCTCTGGATGTCTCATCACACGTCCAAGATATTGAGGTTTTCGAATTTTTATAGTTTTAATTACTTTCTTTTCTTTATTCATCCGAACCATAAGGGAACGTACCCATACTACGTGACCAACTTTCCCTAACAACGTTCCCTAACATCTTCATTCGTAACGCTGTCCATCCAGCTTATTCTAAGTATTCTCTGTAGATCCACATCTCGAATACCTCAAGTCGCCTAATTAGTTTTATTTATTTTATTTATTAGAGATAATATCTTACAAAATTATTACATAAAATTTATAATACATTACTCCCAATGAGTTTAATTAAACTCATTTCGGGAAGGACAACATTATACATCTAAAGAAAAATTATTTTTACATAAGAACACGGAAATCAATGAACAATACATAGATTTTTAAATGGACTAGACACACTTGATACAGGTAATTGAAGAATATACAAGAGTATTATAAAGGAAGACAGATAAATTCGTCACTGGTTAATAAAGTTGCTGAGAAAATATCCTTTTAGAGCCTTTGCCAATATTTTTTTGTTTGATTCTGGTAGTTTTAGGACATTAGGTAATGCGTTGTATTGCGTATGTGCGATGTATTGTAAGGAGTTAATTCCAAATTTAGTTGTGTGTGTAGATGACGATAGGTGTATTTGATTTTGTGATCGTGTTTTGTGCTGGTGTATATCGGAATTAAAGGCTGGTTTAGTGGTGGTGTGTGGTTCTTCAGTAAGCTTCCATGCTTCCATTCAATAAAATAATATCGAAAACACGTAGCATCGGACCATTCGCGTTCGTAAACCAAGGTTGAGATCATGACTGCAGGACATTTTTTTCATGGGGATAAAGGTAAATTTAAATTCTCTTACGATAATGTCTCTCTTACGTCAATAATACAAAAGGGCGCAAATTTAAAATGAGTGTTTTCTGTTCTTCTACGTAAATTACAATAATTATGAGCGCTACCAGTCTTAAAGTTGCGCTTTCTTGATCTCAGAAAGCTTTCGCGAGCCACGCATTCTGCAATATAAAACCTATAATTTTCATTGAAGAAAAACCTTCAAAAGTTACAAAAAGAGAGTTGTCCTCATAAAAAATCCTATAATTTATAAATCCAATAATTGTCGTCCATGAAAAAATGTATTTGGTTTAAATAAAGGTTCATTCAGGGTTGTGCAATAAAACCCAATAAAGAGATTTTCGAGAGATGAAACCACATGATGTAATTATAGGATGCAGGAGAAATGGGTTCGTTGCAGTTGATTTTACAACCTTAAGCTGGTAAGTACTTGTAAAGACGTGTATGAAAGAAACAAAAAATGGAAAAAAAACATTAAATGTTTATTACCTGCACTTGAACATCATGCCCATAACAAATTTAAGCATCCAAAATTTTAAAACTACCATTAACTTTTTTAATATTGCTTCATCTCGGGAAGGTAAGTTTAAAAATGGTTGTCTCCACGGACATATGAATATATCTGGACCTGCCCTAAGTGATAAAAACGTAATATTTCCCCCTCCCCATGGAACCGGCTATAAGCTCTGCCTTGGCGCCAGCTCGCTCCATGGGGAGGGGAGAGAATCTAAAATATGTGACGTCATCATTCTTGTAGTGACCAGCGCGAAAGTAACGTATATACGTTTTACGAAATATCACGCCAAAAACGGCAGCTTGCGCTATACATTATAGGTACATATTATATAGACATAGCGAATGTGGGCGGTTCTCCAGTGTTCTCGTCGCTGGTTACAGGGGTAAGTAAATTATGAAACATTTGTAATAGTGTTTTAACTAAACACGGCAACAAAATATTGCTATGTGTATTGGGGCGAGTCTTTTTGCGGCGAGCATTTGGCCTTAGCAAATATGTTATTATCGTGGCAAGCAATTCGCGCTCCCATGTAAAAAGGTCTATTCATTCAAAGCAGATTTTGCTTTTAAGAACTAAATGGTGATATTGGAATGCGAGATGCCTATTTACTGTCAGATTGATTGTATAACGAATCACAGTCATCTTTCCCCTCTTCGCCCTCCATGGTTTGGTTTGACCCCTCACCTGTAACTGCTTGTCTAGTCATTTGGATGTCTATGGTTGTCTGCGATAGCTAAAATTTCTTTGAAAGAAAATAACATTTTTAATATTATATTACGTCGTGAAAAAATATAATAATTTGTCTGAAAAATTCAAAAAACTAACAACATTTTTTTTTCAAAAGTCGCTAATAAGAAAATGTTTGTAGTCCTCTAATAATGTATTGTGGCCGCCATTACTACCATTAAAAAATTTTACGGTCGAGTAGGTGTATTTTTTTCTTTTTTCAATATTATTTTTCTAAATTACGTAAGTAATAAATTTAATTTTAAAATTGGAATCTGAAATGTTACGATTTCAACTGAACAATCAAAATTGTACCTTCCATAAATATAAAATCTAAGAAACCCGTTTTTATTTTATAAATCTTTTATGAGAAAAGCAACTACATCCATTTAGTATTCACATAAATGGTAGAGTTATTAGGGTACCCAAATTCATAAATGCAAAAGTTTTCTTAATTAACCTGGAGAGGTGTGTCAGAAAAGTAACCATTTTTGGAATTTCAACTCGCGAGTTAAATAAATGAGTTTACCGACTGTCCTTAACAGTTAATTGCATAAGAGAACTGTGCATTTTAGTGTGACAGTTTCAGACAAATTTCCAGGTGAGAATGCAAAAAGGAATTACCCAAAACTCCTAAACATCAAGACCATAATTTTCTATGGAATGCGAAAAAAGATTTTATTATAGTTGGTAAACCTACGTTAATTATTTTTTAATCAGAATAAATAAATTATAAAAATAAAAATATGTTCTTGTTAAAAAACATTTTTTTTTTTTTTAGGTGAAATGAAATAAATATTTGTCCACAGCATTTCCTCCTACATGATGATAATATCGGAACAATTAGTTTTTCTACAAAGAAGAAACATATTTATTTTGCAACCGTCATATTTGTTTACTGGCCTGAAGAAGGCATAGTTCAATCACCACGTTGCTACTTATTTTTGAAATACATTAAAAAACTTATAATTCCAATTTATTATCACCGAAATCAATTTCGTGAATAATTTATATGCATATGTATCAAGGTAACTACAGTATATAAGTACTGACACGCAGTGTAAAGAAAGCTTGAATTGAACTTTTAAATATTTTTTATATCAAAGTTGAACTGTTCGTTTTGTTATATCTAAGTAGTATGTTGTCCATTTAAAGTGGAAAGCTCCCACCACTTTGCGATATCCGAATTATAAATGACCCTTTAAATTAAGTCGTGAAATGGAAAGCTTTTTCAAATTCACTACAATCTTGATGATTAATCTTGCGGAAGACATAAATCTCACAAAAGCATCATGAAGTTCATATGAAACGAACCATTTGTCTTAAGAATGAATGCAAATACAGACGCCTACATACAACAAAACAATCTAAAACTCGAAGGTGGCATGTAATTCATCACGCTATAGACACTAATTAATTAAGAAAGGTGTGATGATTAATTGTTCATTATATTTTTAATGTACACCACTGTCTATTTGGCATGCAAAGTATGATGAGGCATTCATTGTTAAAATAATAATAGAGAGGAAGATTATTTTGAAGAATAATAATGTACTTTCATGCTTTAAATACATTCAGGGGCTTGCCTCTGCTAACGACCTCCTTCAACAATCATCCTGATGTCATGTTCCTCAACGGATTAATAATGTCGAGATGCAACTGTTAAATTCCAATGATTTAAACACTGGTCTAATCTTTACTATGTCAATATGAACAACATTTTACGGTGCATTATCGCCTTTGTATTAATGTTATCGTGTTTCATCGATTGTCGCAATTTTATTAACGGCGTACGAATGCGAATGTTATGAAACAAAGAATGGACGGTTACCTCGAGAGTGTTTTCTCTTGGGGTAAGAATTTAATGTTTCAAAGACCCAATCTTGTCTGATTACGTCTAAAAGGGATCGAAATGAAAATCTAGTCTCTTTCAACGGAAGCAATCTTCCGAACAGGCCCTCCATTGATATTCTTGGTGTAACCCTAAGTGACACCAGCTCAGGTATGGGGGCTCCATCGAAGCCAGAGTAAAGTTAGCCTCCCAGAAACTGGGCGTACTGTATAGAGCCCGCAGATACTTTAATAGTGCACAACTGCTAACCCTGTACAAATCGCAAGTGCGCCCCACGGTTGAATTTGGCAGCCACCTCTGGTCTGGAGCTCCAAAATACCTGAAAAATACCCTTGACTCTGTGCAGCAACGGGCGGTTCGTTTAATAGATTCTCGCATCTTAACAGACGGATTGCAATCTTTAGAGCACAGGCGTCGGGTGGGAATGCTATCCTTGTTATACCGGTATTACAATGGAAGATGCTCCGAGGAACTAGCATCATTGATTCCTTCGGCACCGGTGCATAGTCGGGAAACACGCCAAACGCGTGCCCAACATTTGTACACGGTTGACATTTGTCACATGAGAACGGGTCGTTTCTTCGACTCGTTCTTATGTTCAACAGCTCGGCTGTGGAATGATTTGCCGGCCTCTGTGTTTCCTCCTTCCTACAACATGGGTCTCTTCAAGACCAATGTTCATTCCTTCCTCTGCTCAAAAAGACCCTCCACACAGCATCCCAGATGACATAGGCCCTGATGAAAATTATTTTCCCCAAGGCCTCCTGTGTGGAGTTAATGTAAACAAGAAAAAAAATGCACTCATACTCCAAATTAGGCTTCGCATATATCTGCCACCTCAGAACAGGCTAGTGAGGTGGTATATACAAAAAAAATATATATATATATATACATAGTTGCTAGCCTGTTCAATATACCTACATATATATATATATATTTAAAATAAAGACTAAAACGGTCTGTGAAAAGTTTAACACTAAAACTTGAAACTTGATGCATCTGGTTGCACAATGCACATGTTGCACATATTAATGAGTAATTTTTATTTCGAAATAAGCAAAACATAGATCAGTTAAGTTGTTGTAA
Source organism: Limnephilus rhombicus (assembly GCA_929108145.2). NCBI lineage: Eukaryota > Metazoa > Arthropoda > Insecta > Trichoptera > Limnephilidae > Limnephilus > Limnephilus rhombicus. The sequence goes on along the minus strand of OV815273.1, from coordinate 20,897,901 downwards.
GTTGGTTCTTGAGACGATATTTTAACCGGAATGATATAGTATTTTGAAACTGTTTTAAAAAATTGTGACCGGACAACTCAGAATGAAACCAACTCAGAAGCACCTCAGAAAGGTCATTAAGAGTGATGATATAAAAAAAATTGGTGAAATTGGAAGTTAGGATAGGGTTACAGGCTATTTTAAAATTATTTTTCATAGCTTTTAATGACCTTTCTGAGGTGTTTCTGAGTTGGTTTCATTCTGAGTTGGCATCTATTCTTGTTAGTTTTCTTTATCAGTAGGAAGGTAGGTACTAATTTTGTTGGTGTTTTTTTTTTAATTTCAATTCATTTTTCAATGTGGAGACTAGTTCAATAAAGTTTTTTTTAAATTCCATAAAAGGTGAAAATAAATTATCTAAATGGCTCTTTATTCTACCACAAATTATGTCTGTAGATTTAATCGTAGTGAGGGAGGCCCCTTATTTGGATGACTAAGAAAGTAATAAATACAAACATATGATCACTTGTCAGAAGGCATCGTAGGACGTTCAAAACCCTGACTAAAATATGATTCAACAGAAATCTTTTGTATGTCAAGGCCAAAGAATAAGCGGAATCTTCTCTTTATTCCCCTGGGTTGCGGGTGTTGCTACTTTACTAATTCAGTCATGGATTTACAGCTCCCCAATCCCCATTTAAAAATTTATTGCAAGTATGCAAGCAGAATAGAAGATATTTGCTAACAAATAAGAATATTCGCATTTCTTAATTAGCGCCAAGTCATTTCTCTTATTCACTTTCAGTCCTTGAAAAATCATAACAAAGTGGAATATAATATTATTAGAGATGAAAACTAGTATGTACCTACATTGTATCGTAAATGGATAACATAATTCTTATGAAAATATTGTTTGGTATTGAACAAACGTGGGTTGCATATACATCGCATTGCCAAAGAACGCAAAAAGAATACAGCAGATCGAATCTAACCTTATAATACAGGATGTCATACAGTAGAATGTAGACCATATTATAAGGAGTGTTTTGTGTTAATAGCGTACAAATAAATCACTAAATCGATTTACCTACCTAAGCAGATAAAGGCAGATAGGGCGATAAAATGATATTATCTTAATATTTTTCTATTATCTAAAAAAAAAAATTAAAAACTTAATTGGGGAAGAGATGCGGTACATAAAGATCACAGAGATTGGGTGACGACTTTGGTGAGTGTCACCAAGAGTCGACAATTCTGGAGACTTCTGAGTAAGACCGATGTTCAAATTGTACAATACTGAACCCATAGAAGACTGGTAATTTAAAGGGCGTTTAACCAGCCAGCAGCCGAAAATCGACATTTCGTCGAAAGATGTTCTTATGATCGTACAGGGCGGTCCCAGTGAGAAAGATTAATTATTATCCGTATCAGTTTTTCAAAATAATAACTCAATATTGATTTTATTTCATTCCAAATTTACTTTTATTTATACCTAGATACATCCAAAAATGCTGAAAGGCGTGATGATAAAACTATTAAAATTATTTACTTTTTGTAATTATTTTTTGATCATAAGTATTTATCATTTTTCAATAATGTCTAAGCAAAATAAGAATGTAACAAAATCTAAAATATATTAGTTTGTAAGTGCGCAATTACATAAGTACGCAAACGGATCAATTTTCGTCAAGAAACACATGTAGGTATATATTTCATAATGATTTTACTTAAACGTGCGTTCTGGGAAACGCATATTTCAGAATTTTAGCAATGTATTGCTTTATTATACTGCATGATTATATGATTTGAAATGGGTGTGTTGTATAACACGAGATCTTTTATGAAAATTTAACAAATCTACCAATGACCTATGGTGTAACCTTATTATGCTAAAATAAACATTTTTCCTCAAAATTTAAAACATGCATTTACTAGAGAAAAGAACAATCTTTCGAAATCAATTTATAATTTTTTTGTGGAAAGGAGTCAATACGTCTAAAATCTGATTTAAAAATGACATATTTCTGTTTTTCTCTGGTTATACCCTCTTAAGTGACCGAAAATTGCGAAGTCTTGTTATAATACGACGCTTGGCATTTCGTATTTCTGTAATTTTTTTTTTTGTTTCGCGACGTTTCTTAAGAAAATATTGTATAATTTCTTATTTGAATATAAAAAAAGTAAAATGCATGCTTTATAATAAAGTGGGTAGATTTTTAATTACATACTTACAAATATTGTGTTTCAGAGGAAATTTCGGTTTTAATAAATTAAATGAGAAAAAATTAGAAAAAACTTTTTTTGGTAGCTAGGTCTACTGTTCACGGAACTACTACTTAACTAATTAAGTTATTTGCCAAACTTGGGAGGCGTTTACGGGTATCCATTAATTGGATAACCAACACCTCTGCCATAGGTCATCCCAAGTTGTTCGCTACGTTTGGTAACTTAACCGGGGTGTCCGGGTTCATGGGGTGAGGTTTGTCTAGGTATTGCCGGTTAATGCGTCTGCCCACCTCCTGCGTGGCGGGCCGGATCGGGAGAGACTGGATGAGGGAGATAATTTGGCCTATCCAGCAGGACTCTCTCGACCCTTCACCTTGCACCGCAGTCAAAATAATTAATTCATATTCGTCACTCACTAACCCCCAGATTCTTACAACTATTTCCTTCCCAGAATTTCCTCTCTTTCCTTTCTTTTGAAAAACCCTTCACCCAGCGTCCTCAAAGGTGACAGAGGCCCTGAGGGAAATTATTTTCCTCTGGGCCTCCTTTATGGAGCTAATACTGTAAAAAAAATGTATGACTTTCGACCATGACATGACCAGAACATACAAACAAAAGTTTCTTTAATATATTTACGACCCAAAGATATTGAAACACAAGAGATATGCTATGATGGCCGCTCGACCATCGGCAGAATACTACCTAATGGGCATAGTTTGAATACAGAAAGAATTCGTACATGTCATCGATATATTAACTATAGATTAGCCCTCCCATACCCAATTCCAATTACAAAGTGACACCACCTACGAGAAATTTCATAATACAATACCCATCGAATTCCGTTGCATCTCTTGCGTGACGTAGTTTTTTTACTAGAAAGAAATTAAACATTTTTTATCAAATGTTACTTTTCTCGATACGCTGCCTCGAATTCATATGTTATGTACATATTTTTTTAGATATTCGTATAACTGATTAAATTGTTAATAATAAAGTCCGCGATAGCCCATACCTAAAATATTTCTAACTGCCTGAAATTTGTGTTTTAAAAATTATCTTCGCAAAGCTAGTAATTCCGTTACCGCGAACTTGCTGGAAAACAAATTCGCTCCACGCAGACCAACTAAAGGTACAAACCAATGCTTCCTGCGATCTTTTGACTGCGAGATAAAGGACTTTCTTTTTGATAAATGTTTTCGTAAACCAATATTTTTGGTTCCGGTGTCATTTTTAAGACCTACACGCCCTGTCTAGGTATACTTGGTCGAAGGTACATGTAGTTGATTTTTTTAAGTTGTGCAGTAGTATCGTTTAACAATATCGGCGACGCCAGGAAAAAATAGTCCCACCCAGTATAAACTGTGGATGGCAAATCTAATATAATTCAATAACCAAAGACATTTTTTTACTAGAAACTTCAGAGTTACATCCTGTATGCGATAGATGAAAATGAACAATTAACATATACGGGAAGAGTGATATTTGCAGTGACTTTTTGAAGATGTTAACATTTAACTTTATCAGATTAGAATCCAAGGTCGTTAAATGAATTCCGCTCAGCACGATGTAATCCAGTTTCGTTTTGTCGAACAAAGAACAGGAAGAATAAATTGTCAGTTTTGACATTTAATATCATCGCCGCCCTTCCTGTCATTAGCATAATTCAATACATGATAAAATATTTTCTAAGAATAAAATATTGCTTTTATTTAATGTATTTATCGATCCGTGAGATGAATTAATTATTACCATAATATTAAAGTTCAGACAAAGTTTTTTTTTTACTCATGTAAATAAATATTATGTTTTTCATTTCATTTTCATGAATGGGCTATGACAAAAAAGTGTGGGTTGGAATATATCGGTGTGAGTTTTAAAAATAATATTTTTTACCTTACCCTTGTTATTTTATAACTTTTGGGTGCTTTACTGACAAATTCCGATTCCTTGTGGAAAAGCTGATCGCACTGCTGGGATAAATATTATAAGACTCAGGGTTTATTTAGAATTTCATCTATAATAATATGATTAATTTGTAATATCTTCTATCAATTATTTCCAATAATAAAATAATAATAATGACTTTGAGGTGTTACTTTACATACTAAACTTAGCCTCATACCACACACTGAAAATATCTCAAAGAAGGGTGGCTGAAGACTTTACCAACATTAAACATTAAAACTTCTGTTCACATCAATAGTGAGGAGTCAGGTCGAATATAACTCAACTGTGTGGTCTCCTCACTAAAACTTACATTCTCAAACAATTGAAAGGGTACAAAAAAATTCCTAAGCTTTTTAAATCAATAACTAAAAATACCGAAGAAACAATTAAACTACACTTATCTACTGCGATTATCTAGACAGCTGTATTTTTCATGTTGTTGCTATACCTTATACTATGTTACATTACGTAAAAGCTGAAAGGCGTTAATATTATAAATAAGCAGGTAACTTATTTCTTTCAAATGTTTTTTCGGCAGGCTACTGTTTTTGCTGCAATATTAGCACTTAGGTACCCAAATAAGATAGCCTAAGTAAAGTTAATTTTTTACAATGACGTGTAGCTTTTTTTAGTTAGTTCCACACAGGAGGCCCTGAAGAAAATAATTTCCATCAGGACTTAGGTCATCTTAGGGGAAGCTGTGTGGGGGGTCTTTATAAGGAAAGGAGGGAGATGAAGTTCTGAGAAGGAAAAAGGTAAGAGGAGGGTTAATGCGTTCAGGATTGACGAACGTGTGAATCCATCCATCCCACTGCCAAGGCGATGTAACGGGAGAGTCCGGCAGAAGTGGTCAAGAGATCTCCCTCAACCAGACTCTCCCGATCCGTCCCGCCACGCAGTATGTCGACAAAAGCATCCGCCGTCAAGATCTAGACAAACCACACCCCACGACTTTCTGACGGATATATGATTTCATCCCTCCAACTGCGGTGCAAGGCGATGGGTCGAGTGAGTCCGGTTGGAGATGTCGAAAAGCCTCCATCAACCCAGCCTCTCGACAACGCCCATGATCAGGACAAACCTCACCCCATGATCCCGGGCACCACTGTTAAGTCACCAAACGTAGCGAACCACTTGGGGTGCAGAGGCTGCAAAGAATCATTCAGTAAGTAGCGTTTTTTAAGGCTTTCTTCCATCATCTTAATATGATGTTATTGGGTCTTCGGGTAATATTAAATGAACTGCTCGAATCAAAAATAATTTTAATGTGAACACAGAAATATTCTTATAAAATACGAAAATAAATATTTTGGAATTCTTCAAATCCACAAGTAAGTCGTGAAGACAGTACGAAAATAAGTACAATATCTTGTGAACTTAAAATTAAGCTCCATTTATTCTTTGTTCAAAGAACTTCCTATATTTCCAACTAATGATCTACTTATAAAAAGATATTTTTTTACAAGATTGCGAAATGTCCACTGCCCACATTTAATACAACCCATGGGCTTATCCGTATTATTTTTAATAATATGGTAATCACTAATTAACTGATGTGGGCGTTTTTAATTAACATTGTTACCAAATACGTAAAAAATGAACGATTTACTTTCAAATCGCATTTTAAATATGCAGCTTGTTGCAGTCTGTTGTAAATCAAAATAGGTTAACTTGGTGTCATTCCATAGAATGACGAAATTCCAGAAAAATAACTATTTGTAACAGTGATATGCATACAATTTTCAAATGGTTTAACTGTTACTTTTTCTTCATAAGCTTTTGCAACAGTTTTTGAATATGTAGGACGTAAGACATGTCAAAAACTGTTGCAAATGTGGACCAACACTGATTCTGTACAAGACCCAAGTCATCGGTTAGTCGTGCTAAGTGCTAGTACCGCCTGTGTGTGAAGTTTGTAACAAATATCGGATACCTATCTAGTTTCTTGCCATTATCAACGTGTGATGGCTATTTACTCCATGTCAAAACTATGTCCATAAAATTTTTATGATGATCAAAACCACCCAGTGAACTGAAACACACTTTCTTACACAATAGGTGAAATGTCAATCGTACAAACGCATGTTTAGATATATCAAATATTTGTGAGGCAGTATTGATGTTTTTAAAAGCCTTTACTAATAATACAGATCACAAAAAATATCATTAAAATTATTCAAAAAGATTTTTCAACCAGCGAACTTTTTCGTAAATTTAAGGTCCTACCAGTTTCAAAAGTATTTGAAAAAATGCCATTCTAAAATATTTTTAAAATCTGAAATATTCTCAACGCGAAGTGTGACATTTGTATACTATCTTTATGAATACCTAGGCACTAAGGTATTTAATGATTTACTTGAAACAATAAAAAGTGAGAAAACTATTTTAAAAATAACTTATGTTACATTTTTACCGAAAACCACTACTACATTATCTGTAACAACTACATGGACTCGATAAAATATCAAAACAAGACAACAGAATAGATAGACTAGAGTATATAAACCAACTATCTAATATCGAGCTAAGAGGCATTCCAGAATCCATCTGTAACAACTACATGGACTCGATAAAATATCAAAAATTATAAACTTCGAGGACTACACAGGAAACGTGAATTCGGTAATCAAGAATATCTACAGAATGGGACCGAAAATCGCAGAAAAAAAGGCCAGATCAATCATGTTATCTTTTGGGATGCTGTTCGGAGGGTATTTTTTAGAAAAAGGAAGGAGAGGAAGTTCTGGGTAGAAAAAATGCCTGAGGGGTGGGTAGAAATATGGGGGTCAGTGTGTCCAGAAGTGACGGACGAATGAATTTATTCCTTCCACTGCGGTCCAAATCCTGCTAAGAGTTCTGCTGGAGAGGTCAATAGATCTCTCTCAACCAGTCTCTCTCGATCCGGCCTGCCACGCAGTTGGTGAGCAACCGATCCGAACAAACCTGACTCCCATGAACCCGGGCATTCCTGCTAAGTCACCAAACGTATCGAACTACTCGGGGTGACCTTTGGCAAATTGAAATTTTTTAATTAAACGTTTTTTACATTTTTAAACATATTTCTGACCAATGAATTAACTTATTTCATTTCGCTTAATGTAGGTACTAATACTAACACTGATCGGTAGACTTGCAAATAATATAGTTGCTATAAATAAAAGACAATAATTATGAAATCATTGTTATGCAAGATCAAATTTGATTGTTCAATCTCAAAACTTCCTTTTTCGTTCGCTGAAGGTTGAAATTATTATTAAAACTTTATTATAGTTTCTGAAGAATTGAAAAATAATTGTTTCAATGCTACATAAAATGGATGGCATGAGAAGTCGTGACCGTTTAAAGATGGGATCTCGGCATCTCAGACTTAATCTAAATATTGATTTTTGACAATCAGTATTATGGAAATACCGGATTATCTTACGTTACTGTATGAAGTACAAAGCAAGTTAACAAACGTTTTACTTGTAGAGGATACGGGATGTAATCTTGAAGCTAGAAATGTTTTTCTCTCACATATAATTAAATCGTGTTGGAGGTCAGAGTCACAATGTGGGAATTTTGCATCCGATTTTATGAAAGATTAGATGTTATATAATAAAGGTATAATATTAATTTACTTTAACATTATTTTAGTTTTAAACTAATTTATTAATGGTTTAATGAAATATTTTATTTTAATTTATTGCCTGACAATGAAAAAACGTCTAAAAAACACCATAAATTTGATTGAATTACTTTATCTTGACAATTAGATTAGTAACAATTATTACAAGCAATAATTGTCAGCCTGAAACACTCATTTACATTGAAAAATCTTCCGAGAAAAGATACTTGCCGCCAACGGGACTTGAACCCGTGTCCTTCCGATTGCCGGTCGAATGCTCTGACCACTGAGCTATGGCGGCTTATCAAATACCCGCCAAATAATTCAATTTATACTAGTGTTTCATTCAACAATTACTGCTTGTTATATTTTTTGGCGGCAAGTATCTTTTCTCGGAAGATTTTTCAATGTAAATGAGTGTTTCAGGCTGACAATTATTGCTTGTAATAATTGTTACCCTTTGTGCTATGCATAAAAATCTTGTCTAAACGTTAGTTTATAAATTAAAAAAATAATAATTAGATTAGTATTTATTTACAATGATTTTGTTTTTCATATTTCTTGAAAAAATAGAATGTCTAATCTAATATATAAAAATCTCGTGTCACAGTGTTTGTGTTCGGACTCCTCCGAAAAGGCTGTACCGATTTTTATGAATTTTTTTATGTGTATTTGGTAGGTATGAGAATAGGTTTTAAGGTACTGCTAGATGATAAGGGTGTCCCCCAATTCAGAAATTTTATTTTTATTTTTTTGACAAAATTTTTTCTTTGTATTTTTTTTTTGCATTAAACTCAAATTTTCACCCACCTACCCCCACCCTCCCACTTTCAATCGCGATTATAGTATTTTCGTATGAACAAATTTAACCGTCGTTCGTATTTCAAACAGAACGAAATGATTTATGTCGTTTAATGACAGATCCACCTCATCGATATTTCATCCACACATGCGCAAGACATTCACGAGAAGCGAAGCGTCGTTTTGATATTTCATTCGGCTTCATGTTCTCGCGTAGGCAAACCATCGAGCTTATTTGTGTTGTCTAAAGACGGACTGACAAAAAATATCGTACACTCAATTGCTCTTCGAAATTAATATTGATTTTCTTTATTTCATTTTCCTAATTTAGGATAAAAAATGTTACTTTTTTTTCACTTCATGTACATTTAACTTTTAAGAGATTAAACAATGAATACGTCTGTTACTTCAATAAAATACATTGAATTAAGAAAATGAATGGTTGGTGTTTTTTTTTGTTTTTATCGGCGGGCATCGTCTACAACGCTGCATTCCTCTTTCTGTCATAGATCCCATCCCCACACACTTACAATTTTTTATTTTTTATTTATTGCTTCTTCACAATTTAAATAGATTTTTTGGCATGTAATTATTAACCCCACGAGGGTTCGCCTGTATCGGGGTTAATAATTTCACAATATAATAAAAGTAACACATAAATCTCGGATAATAACAATACATTCGATATTTTTTTATTTAACAATCAACATATTCGCTAGAAATATTTTATAGGGCAGAACAACGTTTGCTGGGGCAGCTAGTAAATCAGTATATGCTTTGGATTCCAATTTAAAGTTTGAATGCCTTGTACGTCACAAATTCCTTCCATATTTTTTTATGAAACGTAACTCGTATTTGACATTGCTTGTTATGGCAAAAAATAAATTTGCATAAATGCTACCGAAAACATAATTTTATTTCGCGAAAGGTTAGTTTGGAAATTCTTTTCAAGAGTTGTTGTTATTTACTATTTTTACTATTTCAGAAACCGGCATTTTCAAGAGATTTCGTAATTCACAAATATCTCTTCTAGAACCAAACATAATATATATAACCCGTCTCATGTTGAACCCATTAAATAAGGTGACGTCAGATGATGGTCGTATCGATATTAAATATTCTCCGATGCGTCAACGACTGAGTCTGGTATTTCTCTTCTCAATCAGCAAGGAGAAACCAGTTGTTAACATGTGTTTCATATTATTGTTATTGTCAATCGGTACGGGGAACGGCCTTGTCTACGTCACCCTGAAATTCTTGATAAGGCGTCGATTAAATATATTAATTTAATGAAATTTCAGAATTCATTCAGAGCGTCGGACATCTCTCACCACAACAAACAACAAGTGGAATTATATCCGGCAGTCGATGTCGCCGGACTCGTACGAGTATCAGACTGATGTTGAGAAATAGTTGGACTTTCGGAATAGGCGGAAACAGGCATTAAATATGCGAAGGAGCTTTTAACAATAGCCGAGATGAGATACAGACTTCAGTACTTCCTCGGTCTTGCCGCAAAAGGCTATGGAGATCATTGGGATGTGATATTTGACGAGCCTCAAATCACGACTCAACAAAGGCAGTGACGACCTTGTGAGCAATAAATTCAAATGTCTTTAGTGAATTAAGCGCCGTTATGCCCAAAGCGCTAAGACGGATGACTTTTTTATTCAAATTTTATAACCCGTTGATTCAACAAGATTAGCTGTTAGGAGCGGGCCCCCAAACATGTCCCAAGCTAGCTCTCAGGGGAGGCATGATTTACCCTCTATTCAGGTGGTGGGTCGCTCGAGGCTTCAGAAATTCCTTCGCATCTCAGTCGTCTGGCAGGATACTCCCTCTCTAGGAAACCCTCCTGCCGTAGCAGAATAATAACAGGATTGAGTTAACTAGATTCATGTATTGCAAATTTAAAACACAGTACATAGGTCATTACAGTACAATTCAAGACAAGAAATACATACTACACAATCCTAGCTATCGTGTTTATAACCTCAAGATCCCTAAACGAAACTCTCTGAGTGATGGCTTTGCGCGGGAGTTTACAGTCTATCGTTAAAGGACACAATCAAATGAGGAAACAATTGTACAGCTTACATGATGTTGGGGGGTCTTCGTCTTCCGGCTTCCAGGGGCACCTCCCGAGTTTAGGACAGAACCGAAGTTTACACAGGCATGGTGAAATATCAGCGCTAAACCCGTAGGTTATTGAATTAACATTGCAGGTTATATTTGAGTACAATTCGAGCGATAGTACGCCGGGCGCGAACAGTGGGAATCAACGCGCGGGCTTAACGTGTGCCCGAGGCGGCTCGCAATTCTCAACTGGTGGAAGGGATCGCGTGCGGGTGGGCGGATGGGATAGGAAGTAGGAAGCAGGGAACAGGGGGGAGAGCAGGGTGTTGTGTAGTTTGCGGCGAATTAGGAGTTTGAATTCTTTGTCGTTTGGGCGTACCATAACACTTCCCCCCGCGCTTGGAAAAAAAGCGACGTGGCAATGGAGCTGTAGGGAAAAAAAATCCTCTTATGCTTCCATCGGGGTTTTTGAGAGATTCGTTGCTTGAGAGATTTCCTAGCTAGAACATACAGTTTTATGCTATAGTTTGGGTCACAATGTTTGTAGGGAATGGGTGGGGGTGCATACAATGTTTGGACAAGACAAATTTGGGAAAAGTACATGGTGTAAAACAACATACAAGGTTATGCAATTGAAAATAACAATACACATGGTTATGCAATTGAAAGAATGACAATACACATGGTTATGCAATTGAAAGAATGACAATACACATGGTTAAGCAATTGAAAGAATGACAATACATTTGTACAAGAGAAGAGAAAAAGTGTGTGATTCTAAGGTTTCATTGGTCTTGGAGCTAAGTTTGTGAAGCGTGGATTTGTTTGGTTTCGGAGAATTTCGAAGAAAAGGACGTGACTTCACGGATTCTAAGGATTACATTATCACTGTAATCAGACCCATTTGAGACAACGCTCAGGAGTACACTTGGGCCTTAGAAAACACTTGGTTTTGTCGAAGACGTCGAAGTTCACGAAGTGGAGACTGTGGTTGCTGTGCCGCGACTATGGTTACAGAGGTCATTGAAGAGAAGAATCCAGTATCTGCAGACATGCCAGTGCGAATCCTAAGTGTTATTATGGTAAACACGGATCGTATATAATGGTTATTGAAGCATAATGTAGCTCAAGATAACTTGTATTGGTGCGCATTCAGCGAATACTGGTGGGTCAAGGTAATGATGGTTTACACATGACGATATATGTGTCACTGCATGACAGAGCAAGAGACGACAAGGTTGGCATTGATAGCAAGAGTAAGAACAAACCTAAGAGCTAGCGTGCCCAAAAGGTAGTTTAGAGTGTCATAAAGTATAGTGGGACAACTCAGCTTGCTGTGGCACGACAAGACAACATACGTATGGGCGGTATGGTCTGTGCTTTCAGGAACAATTGCGTAGAAAATGGCAGCAGGAGAGACCTTGTAACCACAGCGCGTGCTGTCAGGAAGTGAAGCTCAGCTTGGCTGTTGGTGATGACATCCGCCTGGGCTTCTTTTTAAATCCGGGAGGAATTATTATTAGAGCAAAATTCTTGAAGTTTACCTGCCTAGGGACCAATGAAGAAAAGGTTTGGAGAGAAACAAAATGTGTCCAGATAATGAAATAACGAAATTTTAACCACCGACCCAGAGAGTGACGAAGAGAGATTCCTAACTAAATTGTGATTACATGAACATTTTCCTTTGCCAGGATGACTTGGCGTTTGCCTAGTGACAATATGTCTTGGTTAAAAAACAACCGGCCCTCTATGGCCTATGCTAACATGAGATGGTAACATTTTCGTAGAATTTCAAAGAATGAGACAAAGAATCGTGAACTAGTCACGGCAAAGGGAAACCAATTCATGAATAAAGGTTGTCAAAAGGAGACAGACGGTACGCCAAGTGCATATCGTACATATCCAACATTCATGAATGTGTTTCGTGGAATTGAGAAAAGAGAGAAAAAAACTGGTGAGACATATGCAGAGATTGAGGGGGAAAACCTGTAGATAACCGGACAGTTACCTATTCGAACTCCAAGTGAGGGCGAGATATGGTCAACGACAGATTTTTCACTTCATAACATAAGTCTGAAACATGGGGAATGGGAGGAGGAGGGGAGAAGGGAGACGAGTTGCGAAACTTGCTAGAGACTGGACTAATTTCCGATTCAAACTCTATGTGAAAATGAAACATAATCAACCAGCAGATTTCCTGACTCTTTACATTTATCAAAAAGGATGAGGAGACATTTGAATACACATTATATCAAAGAGGCTAATCTTTCGCGTGTATTGGGCAAAAGATTAGGGGTCATTTTAAAAACTTCTACATGATTGTGAGAAAAGACAGACCCTTGCTCCAATTTCACAAACCTGGGGGTTTTCTTGTTCGTTCTCCAGACAACGAGTTAGGTGGTTTTTTTTTGCTCAATCGATTAACTCCCACAGCACTATGCCCCATAATTGACAGTGAAGCTGAAAACTAGTCCTTTTGGGATAGTAGGTATTCCTGGGCTTCTTTCCTTTTTGCAAAGAAGTAAAAAACAGGAAGTCCACGGGCATTGGCGTTGAATGACAACAAAGGGTTGTGGACTACATTTCGTAGATCGCACACAAAGGGTTTGATATTATTTCGTTCGCACGACTCATGGTAAGTGTTTTAACGTCTCCACGTATAGTGTACAAAATATGTAAGTACATACAAGATATAACTCAATTATAGACAGAAGTCAAAGAGTTTATACAATGCATCCTAAAGAAGATAGCAAAGCCGATATTATGTCGTTCACACGAATCACGGTAAGTATTGTTATTACGTCTCCACGTCTCGTGTACAGAGTTTATACACAGTTATACATAAAAGCGGTACTCATGACAAATAAATGACACACGACCGGAACAGGTTATACGAAAAGGGTGGTACTCATGGCAAATGAATGGCACACGACCAAAATAGAACGTACAAAATGGTTCTCATGACAAATGAATGGCACACGACCAAAATAGAATGTACAAAATGGTTCTCATGACAAATGAATGGCACACGACCAAAATAGAATGTACAAAATGGTTCTCATGACAAATGAATGGCACACGACCAAAATAGAATGTACAAAATGGTTCTCATGACAAATGAATGGCACACGACCAAAATAGAATGTACAAAATGGTTCTCATGACAAATATGTCACACGACCAGCTCAATAACATTTAGCTATGAGAAAAAAGTGATTATGACGAACTTCTCGTATCGCGGCAGGTATTTTAAGGATCCCTCCTATAATGGTGGATGTTCTAAGGATCTCTCCTATAATGTAACAGGGTTACGTTTAAATACAACACAATAAACGTTAACTATGCTTGTTTTAACACAGTTTATAAAGATTTGTTAGATTAACTAACTCCGTAGCCCAGGAGCGTACGATAGGATAACAAGGAGGTAAACAATTTAATGTCACTTCGTATGTTATAAAGGCGGGGTGATGACAGAGTACATTTCTGTTTACACCATGTGACAAAAAAAGACAGACCTACATGGTTTTACATACTGTCTATTGCAGCAAACTTCAGTGGGGACAAATAAAAGGGACCAATTGTGGTTTTACATACCCTTTGTGCGGTTACAACATACCAGGTTATGTGCAATTTAGGTTGCAAATACTTGGTTAAATGGCGAAACAGGGGTTGAATGCCTATGTTTGTAAAACGATGATCAAACAAAACATTGATGATTTACGTTAAACTGCGGTTATTTATGTACGGAAATCAGGGCTGCCGTTAGGTTTTATTAACCTTTTCCGTAAGGGTTGAAGCATGTAATACAAGACATACATGTTGTGAAGAGGGACAAATCGAGGACTTCTTATAACAACAAAAGACCGAGTATTTGGTTTTACGTACTTTAGTTGAAACGAGTCCATGAGGATTTGTACAAGGATGGAAAGACCAATTTAAAGGCTTTTCCTTTATTTATATACATATGATTTCAAAATGGATGTGTCAAAATCCAATTTGTTAGCAAAGAGCTCGGGTAGGACGCCATCAATTTTTGACATTTGAGAAAAAATTGAAAACTACTATACACAAGGAATGTGATTATGTGAGTAACCACTTATCTTTACCATGATGGGTAAAATATGGAGCATGTTGAGATGGTTTACTAGTCCTGGGTCGTGATTTAACGCTTTGGAGTTTACCAAATCGATTTTAGAACGACGCTCCAGTATTTACAGAACATAAAAAGAAAAAAAATGAAGAGATTCCTTCCGATATGATGAAAAAAAAAACAACAAACAAAAATGGTGAAAATTACAATATTGCATTACATGGCAAAGCGTGCCATGGCATGAACGTTGCGTAGTGTGAGGGGTTGAGAGGCAATGATTGGGTTCATGACTTCCCGAACACTGTCACTCGAGGGGTGTCTCTGCTCTAAAGTGATCAATTTTGGAACAGGTGAGAAAAAAGAAAGAAAAAAAATAAAAAAACGTGTGAGACAAAAATTACGGTGGTTGCCAATTCACGAACATGAACGGGGCAAACTACACCGTGGATTGTACATAAATTTACAAAAATGATTTTTTAACAATATTCGTTTTATCAACGAAAGGGTGGGCATGTAATTGACACTTTACACGCCGGCCATTGTAAGACTTGGTGTGCTTACAAAAAGGTTGTGGTGATACACACTGGATCATTTTAAGTTTGCTGAGATAGTGGGGGCAGTTTTACTTGACTCCTCACTTCCAGATTTTGCGATATCCTTAATATGGTAATTACCAATGTGTTTTCCAGAGCAGTCAGACAAGGAGTACACTAGATCTGATATCTTTCTTAGAACTTTGGCCTTCACGAAACGTGGTGCCAGCTTGGCAGAGAAATACATGGCTCCTTGGGAAAGTGTGTTGTTCTTTCTCCAAACTATGTCTCCTGTATTGAAGGTGACATGTTTCCTACGTAGGTTGTATCTGTCCGCACTCTTTTGATGAGCCAGGAGCAAAGCATCAGTGACTTCACTGTAGATGGCCGACAGTTCTTCCAGACGATGGGCATAGTTCGCGGTAGGGTTGCTTGTGGTGGCAATTGACGTAGGAAAGTTTGTGTTCCTATGTAGAGAACCATGAACAACTTGTTCCATACCGTGTTTTAAGAAGAAAGGTGTGTAACCAGTGGCCAGATTAACAGTGTTGTTCATTGCAGCCTGAATTTTATCTAGGTTTTTACACCAAGTACGTTGATCTTTATCAACTAGAATAGCCAGAGCTGTGTTGATTGTTTGGTTATAACGTTCGACGGTGTTATTTTGTGGAGTATACAAGGTATTATAGTAAATATCCTTGATTCCGTATTTGGCAAGAAAATCTTTGAATTCTTGGGCAATAAATTGTTTTCCGTTATCAACAATTACGGTTCTGGGTGTTCCGTAAGGTATAAAAATGTGTTTTTCCAGAAGTTTGATGATGGCGGACGCGTTGGCTCTTTTTAAAGGAAAGATCCAACAGAATTTAGTGAAAACATCCACTACACTAAGTATGTGCATGTGTCCGGCATAACTTCGGGGAAAGGGTCCGACGAGGTCCATTGACAATGATTGTAGGGGTCTGTCGGCACGTTTGGGATTACCCATTAGGCCGGCAGGTGCTGCCGTGCTATGTTTATAGGCTTTACAAGTTTCACATTTAGAGATGTAATTGCGAATTTGCTTGAAGAGACCAGGCCAGTAATACTTCAAGGAGATCTTTTTATACGTCTTGAAATTTCCTGGGTGTATGGAGTCGGGAGCACTATGATTGTCAATAATTATTTGTTCTCTACCTTCGAGGGGAACGACAAGTTTCCACGAGTAGTCTTCGAGGATGGATAGTGGTACCTTGCAATTACGGTATAGTTGTCCTTCTTTTATGATAAAATTAGGAAACTTTTGTTGGTTATTTTTACAACCTTCGAAGATTTTCAAGTACCATTCATCTTTTGTAGATGGAGGGGGGGCAATTGTGTCAACATTTAATGAAGCCAGTTCAATTCTTGAAAGGGCGTCGGGAACAATATTGTCCGCGCCTTTACGGTGAACAACATCAAAATTGTATTGAGACAAACGGGAGGACCAACGAGCGAGCCTACCGGAGG
The DNA here is from genome assembly GCA_929108145.2 of Limnephilus rhombicus. NCBI lineage: Eukaryota > Metazoa > Arthropoda > Insecta > Trichoptera > Limnephilidae > Limnephilus > Limnephilus rhombicus. The sequence goes on along the minus strand of OV815273.1, from coordinate 20,881,151 downwards.
GATTACTTAAAGAGATCAACCATTTCAAACTACTATGGTCTGTAACTACAGTAAATTTGCTACCGTCTATGTAACCGCGGAAATGGTGAACAGAATCCAATACAGCCAATAACTCTTTCTCGGTAATTCCGTAGTTTTTCTCGTGTTTGTTTAATGTACGGGAAAAATACGCTACAGGGTGTTCGCCATCTGGGAATTCTTGAGTAAGGACTCCACCGATTCCTACATTGGAGGCATCCGTGTGGAGGGTAAAAGAGAGTGCAAAATCCGGGCAATTCAGAACGGGAGCTTTTTGAAGGGCATTTTTTAGAGTTGTAAACGCTTCTTCAGCTTCGACAGACCATCGGAAATTGCTGACACCTTTACGGATGCCGGTAATTTTATTTAAGGGGGCTGCGATAGTGGAAAAGTCTTTGATGAATCTCCTGTAGTAACCTGCAAGTCCAAGGAAACCTTTGACTTCCTTCGCGTTTTTGGGTCGGGGAAAATTTGCCATGGCTTCCACCTTAGCGGGGTCTGTTCTTAGACCTTTTTCGTCGATAATGAATCCCAAATAACGTAGACGGGACTTACAGAATTCAGACTTCTTCAAGTTGATGGTTAAACCAGCGAACTTGAGTTGTTGAAAAACTTTTTCCAGCATTAATAGGTGTTTTTCAAAGGTATCGCTGACGATGATGAGGTCGTCAAGGTAACAAAACAGGCTGTTATCGACTTCAGGACCGAAAAGTTTGTCCATCAGTCTTTGTAACTCGGCGGGGCTGTTTTTTAGACCAAAGGGTAATCTTTTAAAATGGAACATTCCCCTACCAGGTACAACGAAAGCAGTTTTTTCGCACGATTCTGCGTCCAAGGGTATTTGCCAAAACGCTTTGCTGAGATCGACAGAAGAGATGAACTTGGCGTTACGCAGCTTGTCTAAGGTTGCGTGAACGTGAGGTAAGGGATACGCATCAGCTTCCGTGCAAGAGTTTAAACGTCTACTGTCGAGACAGAAACGTGCAGAGCCGTCTTTTTTAGAAACCAAAAGAGTTGGGTTGGTCCATGCACTTCTGCTGGGAACCACCACACCCATTTTTAACATTTCATCAAGTTCGTTTTCTAAAAGTTTAAGTTTTTGGGGGGCTAAGTTGTAATAACGTTGCTTGATGGGTGGGCCATTGGTTTTGATATGGTGTTCAACCAAATTTGTCAAACCTAATCCACATTTTTCGAAAGATATTGACTCGAATTTATTGACCATTTCTTTCAGTTGGAGAGCCTGGTCCGTGCTTAAATTTTCGTGAGGTATTATTGTGCGGATCTCACTAATTTGAGCAGCAGTGGAGGTTTCGCCAAGAGTATTAAATACTTGGGGAGCAACATTGAATGCCTTCCAGAAGTCAACGCCAAGGATGAAATTCTGGGATATAGAGGGCACTATTAGAAAATTGATTGTAACTATTTTATTGTTACAATTAATTGGCAGGGCAAGGGCACCGATGACCGGTTGGGAAACATTATCCGCAGTCGTCAGGTGTGTTGATTGGGGCGAAATTCTAAAATCACTGTTAACAAAAGGCAGGTGAGCATTGTTGCCAAGACAGCTGACAGATGCACCACTATCAAGTAATCCGGAAAAGGGCACATTGTTAACAGAGAAAAAAGCGTAGGGTCTCCCATCTTTAGCTTGTTTGCAACAAACCGAAGAAACATTTAAGGTCTGGTTAAAATACTTAATGTGTGCTAACCAATCAGTCCATTCTTTAGACCTTGGTTCAGAATGGGTGCCTGAGAGGTTATTATTTAGTTTTTTGGCCTCTTCATGTAGAAATTTGGTGGGGGCTTGGAGAAATCCACCTGAGGTCTGACATCGCTTGGGTTTTGTAACCTTTCCATGTTGTGCCTTGATTTCTTGAAAATGTTGCGCAGTTCGTCGCTTGGAGGAGAGCGGTCCCTAGAGTGATGCCTCTTGAAAGTTCGGGGTTCCTTAGATTCCAGAAACCTTGCTTGCTTGAAACAAGTAGTGGCCAGATGGCCTACTTTTTTGCAAAAAGAGCACACTTTTTTGTTGTTGAATTCTGGTTTTAAACCAGACGAACGGCTTGGCACAACTACATTATTTGACACATTCTTTATGTTTTTCCTATCCTGGTACGATTCCAGAAGGAGACAGACTTCGTTTAGCTGGGCTAGGGATGCAATTTTCTGTGAGGTAATGATGTTCTCGTATTTGCTTAAAAGGCCATCAGTTATGACTGGTAATAGTTCAGCTTCCGAAACGGGATGTGAAAGCTTGATGTTAATGGATTCAGCCCTTTCTATGAATGTTGCTACAGGTTCATTTACTAGCTGTTTAATAGATAGTAAAGATAATTTGATCCGGTGCTGGGCTTCCGTTTTTCCGAAGCTCGAGATTAGGGCAGATCTGAGTTTATTCCAATCTTTGCATTTAGTTTTTTGAATGCGGTGCCAGGGTATCAATTCTGGGGAGATGAGTTCTATGAAGTTTTTTCGTAGAATCTCGAATGGGATATTTTTGATTGTAGCCGTTTCTTCAATACGGTCAATGAAATCCAGTACATCGGAGACGCCATTATATTTGATTTTCCACGAGGATAAATCGTAGGTTTTATCTTGTGTCAAGGTGGGTGCGATGTCCTGTTTTATCATTACTTGTGGCATAGGTTCTTCGTTAGGAACAAGATTATTCAAAACTTGCGTAGCCGAGCGTGAATTATTTTCGCTTGAGGGGGCGAGGTTTATTCTCTTAATGTACTTTTTGTTGAATAAAAGTGCATAAGCCTTTAATGTAGGTTTAGATTTGCTTGATGGCGAGAGTCCTCTATCCCTTAAAGCAGTTTGTAAGTGAGTTTTGGATAAGTTGTGCACGTTGGGAATGATGCCCAAATTGGATGATGCCATAGCTTGATTGTTTTCCATTGTGAGTTTCCCAGGTGGTGAAAAAAATTTGCCAGGGGTCTTCTTTAGCAAACGCAAAATTAATTTTGTGAGGCACTTTTCACTTGGTAATCACTGGTTGGTATTTCTAAAATAGTTATAGAAAACTGTATTCCATACTACAATTTGGTATATATGACACCAGAATCTTTGTCAAAGGAAGGCACAAGAAAAAATTTTTGCGTGGAAAGACCTAAGTAGTAAAGGTTTTTGTGTTTCACTGACCACTTTTGAGAAAACTTGTGAAATTCACAAGTATTTATTTTTTTTCCAAAAAAAATTTTGCCAGGACTGACCTTTAGAAAACGGGTTTTTTATTTTTCACAAACCACTTTTGAGAAAACTGTGAAATTCACAAGTATTTATTTATTTCCAAAAAATTTTGCCAGGACTGACCTTTAGAAAACGGGTTTTTTTATTTTTCACAAACCACTTTGCACTGAGAAAGGCACTAAAATTCACAAAAGGCACTCTTCTGGCAAATAAGGACAAACTTCCGGATGAAAATAACTGAATATGGGATTTGTTACGAAACCACATTAAAATTATTTTATTTTTTCATGGAACCAATCATTGGTTTTATTATTATTTCACTTTTTTTATGTAAGGAAAAAAAACAATTCACTTTACACTTATGCTGAAAAAAAATGCGGTACCTATAACGTAGAATGTGGAAAGAAAGTCATTATTTTGTCCATTTGGTGAAATATACGTGGTACTAATTTGACAGACACAACAAGTGGGCCGATCGGTATATTGTGCAAGAAAAACGTGAGTGTGAGATTTTTTAATTAAAGAATCCACAAGGTAATTGGAATTCCAAAACCAAATTTACAATAGCGATCTCCATTGCTTCCGACCTTAGTGACAGAAGGGCGATTTTATTATTCAAAACACTGCATAGTGACAGGGAATTGTTCTGCCTGATTCAAACGGATTTTTGCCGTTGGAGTTTGGCGCGATAAACGCACTTTTATGCTTCGATGCGCGTGGGTGCGCGCGCAACTCAGAGATTAGGTATGTATTTACCGCGTGAAACATCGGGCCGTTGATTTGGCGCGAATTACTGTTGCTCGTCCGCTGCTTTGTGAACAAAGGGGTCGGCGCGTGCGCAGTCAGATTCGCGGTTTAAATGCTGCCGTCTTTCTGGTTAATACAAAATGGCCATGTTTTCAACTTTGACGCAATTTTTTTATAATTGCAATCAAATCTGCGTTATGGACTCAACTTGCACATGGATTTCTGTGGTTTCCCACAGAATTCATTATTCACTGGGTATAAAACACCAAGACACAGTACAATCAATGTTTACAAACAGTTCCTATGCGGGGAAGATTTCGACAGGGAGCACTCCGTAAGGCGACTGAGACAATGGCAAAAATGAAAAAAAAATTCTGGGCCCCACTATGGACGCCAGTGTTAGGAGCGGGCCCCCAAACATGTCCCAAGCTAGCTCTCAGGGGAGGCATGATTTACCCTCTATTCAGGTGGTGGGTCGCTCGAGGCTTCAGAAATTCCTTCGCATCTCAGTCGTCTGGCAGGATACTCCCTCTCTAGGAAACCCTCCTGCCGTAGCAGAATAATAACAGGATTGAGTTAACTAGATTCATGTATTGCAAATTTAAAACACAGTACATAGGTCATTACAGTACAATTCAACACAAGAAATACATACTACACAATCCTAGCTATCGTGTTTATAACCTCAAGATCCCTAAACGAAACTCTCTGAGTGATGGCTTTGCGCGGGAGTTTACAGTCTATCGTTAAAGGACACAATCAAATGAGGAAACAATTGTACAGCTTACATGATGTTGGGGGGTCTTCGTCTTCCGGCTTCCAGGGGCACCTCCCGAGTTTAGGACAGAACCGAAGTTTACACAGGCATGGTGAAATATCAGCGCTAAACCCGTAGGTTATTGAATTAACATTGCAGGTTATATTTGAGTACAATTCGAGCGATAGTACGCCGGGCGCGAACAGTGGGAATCAACGCGCAGGCTTAACGTGTGCCCGAGGCGGCTCGCAATTCTCAACTGGTGGAAGGGATCGCGTGCGGGTGGGCGGATGGGATAGGAAGTAGGAAGCAGGGAACAGGGGGGAGAGCAGGGTGTTGTGTAGTTTGCGGCGAATTAGGAGTTTGAATTCTTTGTCGTTTGGGCGTACCATAACATAGCATTTATCTGCGATAATTGTTAATTAACATTGCATTATCATAACGTAATGGATGATTGTAAATTCGATTTGTTTCTGCAATGTTGGTATTTTGACCGATGTTTGAGATATCCAGGATGATGATGTGCAAGATGAATAATGTTTAGATTTGTCAGAGGGTGGTTGGTTTTACTTCCGATGTTGTTTAATGTAATTTAATTAGACATGGTTGGTTTTTGCACCAACAAAATAAACGGGAAAATCTTACTCTCAGAAGAAACTATCGAATTTTAAGGATGCTTGAATATTAAAATTTAAAATGGTATGAAAATAAAGAATATGAATAATTAGAATCACTTGTCAGAAGGAACCTTCAATATCATGAAGGCAAAATATCTATGAAACAAAGAATTCGGTACTTTTAGAACTTGAAAGTCTCCATTGTTCTTCTACCCACATTAATTTTGCCACCTTGTGTTTTGAATGTCTCACAAGCGATTGAAGGAAAATAACTTGTAAGGTTTATTTTTATATTCCGCCTTTGACGCTTTTACTGGAGTTAAACTGAGAAAAAATGTGTGTTTATTAGCGATTGTGTGTTGGGCTTTGCCTTCCCGAAGCCCCCCATTGTCTTTATTCCCATTGTTTTTCAATGACCTTTTAAAGTCACGATAAATTGACTGAAAATTAAAGTTTTCTTACAAACTTCTTCGAATCCAGCTTTTTTGGAGAGAATCATCATTGAGTCTTTTTTATTACTAAATATTAAAGTATAAAGGTGACGGCTGATTGCATAATAAATGTTTTACAAGGATAAGTCTTCATCTCAACAGGTTGATAATTATCACAATAAATAAGTTTTTTATTATAATCGCAATAGATTCCCAAATTCCCGAAACCAGTATTAAGAAGATTATACGGATGACCTATTCGATTCGATTCGGATTCGGCCACTGGCAAATATTATTGTAGCTAATGCCAATTCAAGAAATGAAGCCATTGTTTGTACCAAGGGTTTTTTTCACATGCTGTGGTTTGTGTTCAAAGATATTGAAATACAAGAGTTATGCTGTGATGGCCGCCTGACTGTCGGTGAACTACCACCTAAAGGGCAAAGTTTTATTGTGGAAAGTAATTAATTTTTTAAAGGTGTGCAGTAGTAGTGGTTATCAATATAATTTGCATACGGAAATAATTTGTTCATTTAGTCGATTTTTTAAGATCTTCTTTATTTCAATATCTTTGTTTGTGTCTAAAATATTTCTTTCCAAAGTCAAGAAAAAATATGTATGAAAAAAAAAAATTTCAAATTCCTATGCTACATCTTAATAAAATTATATTATAACGACGATAATGCATTTGACCAATGAACGTGCGGCTGCAATAAAATTAACATATTGTTTAAATTATATACTGGCAGGTAATTTACACAGAACCATACTTAACTGGCAGGTCACTCGTGATTAACAATGTTTATTAGAGAATTTTACCGACAGTTTTGCACGCAGAGAACATAATATTGGAAACACAAGTTACTGGAGCATTTTCTTACTTCCGTTTTTAGGAATTCAGAAGCAAATTTGATGATGGGAGAAGTACTGGGTTTGATTAGAAATTATCTTCCTGAATATGATACCATCAATGATAAGAAACAGCTTTAAGTGCGTCATAATACTCGCTATTTTATGTCGATATTTAGGAGGCGAGTTCGGGTACCGCCGCCTCGGGAACCATTTATTGGATAACCAACACCTCTGCCATAGGTCACCCCAAGTGTTCGCTACGTTTGGTGACCTAGCACGGGTGCCCGGGTTCATGGGGTGATCGGATCCGGTTTGTCAGGATCGTGACGGCGGATGATTCTGCCCCCCAACTGCGTGGTAGGCCGGATGGAGAGAGACTGGTTAAGGCAGATATTTTGACCTCTCCAGCAGCACTCTCTCGGAACATTGCCTTGCACTGCAGTGGGAGGAATAGATTTATACGTCCGTCATTTCTGGACATGCTGACCTCCAGATTCCTACCCGCCCCTAATACCTTTTTCCTTTCCAGAACTCCCTCTACTTCTTTTCCTAAAAAGAACCTCCACATAGCATCCCCAAAGATGATGTAGGCCCTGAGGGGAATCATTTTCCACAGGGCCTCCTGTGTGCAGCTAATATATGTAAGTAAATAAATACGTTAGTAAATTTACGAACAAGACTAGTTATGCACGGTGTTCACAAAAAAAAATCTTTTGAAATCCTTAATGCGAGTGCAATTAATTAAATGAACATTTAATTACATTGCTTTTATTTCCAAGTGCTCACCTTGACGTGATTGTCAAAGTTGCATTTCATTCGTGATCACTTCGCAAGTGTTGTTGCAGTGTCACTACACCCGTGGTGGTTCAGCGATTTTGGCGTGCAACGATCAAGTATAATAAGAATCAAATACTCGTGACGGGCAAGGTCAGAAGTCAGAACCCACCAGAACCTTATGAGAAACAATTTGAAGATGTTGATCCAATAAAATACTATAAAGAATTCTATGAAGTATTCGATTCCGCTAAATTTACGAGAGTGTGAGTTTATTTCTTAAGACTAAATAATTGTATGTACCTATGTGATATTATTAGCCAATATTAATGACAGATGCCCCATCCTATCGGAAAATGTATATTATTGGACTCTTTTCCCACTTCATACCGCAGCCCGGAACAGCTCAATGGAATTGCATTCATACCAGTCACTTAGGTAATTATTATTTTTCATTGTTAAACTAACGTTTAAGACAAGATTTTTATGCATTGCACAAAGGGTAACAATTATTATAAGCAATAATTATCAGCCTGAAACACTCATCCACATTTAAAAATCTTCCGAGAAAAGATACATGACGCCAACGGGACTTGAGCCCGTGCCCTTCTGATTGCCGGTCAGCTGCTCTCCCAATTGAGCTATGGCGGCTTATCTTATACCCGCCAAATGATTCAATATATACTAGTGTTTCATTCAACAATTACTGCTTATTATATTTTTTTCCACCTGAAAACAACCAACTTTATTTTTGCGAGAGAGACACTGTTAGTGTTAAATCCGTCGCTAGGTGGCATCGAGACAAATTATGTCTTCATTTATTGGGGAAATACTTAAACTTGTCAAATATTAATTATTATTTTTAATTGTTAAACTAACGTTTAAGACAATTTTCTTATGCTGAAGTTTCAGGCTGATAATTATTGCTTATAATAATAGTCACTTAGGTTTTACATCTATACCATGCAGCATGTTCTAATTCAATCAACCTTCTTCTTGATTATCTAAGAATCGGTTTGTGTTGTATTTTCGCTTCTCATTATGTCACCAAAATAAATGTATCCACCTATTAATTACATTCACTTTCTTCCATCACTATAGGGCGAGAGCTTTTTGGACTTAAGAGCGTTTAACCAGCCAGCGGCCGAAAATCCACATTTCGTCGAAAGTTGTTCTTACGATCGTACAGGGCGGTTCCAATGAGAAAGATTAATTATTCTCCGTACCAGCTTTTTGAAATTATAACTTAATATCGATTTTATTTCATTCCTAAGTGGCTTTAAATTATACCTACATCCAAAAATGCTGAAAGGCGTGATGAAACTATTAAAATTATGTCCTTTTTGTAATTATGTTTTGATTATAAGTATTTACCATTTTTCAATAATGTCTAAGTTAAATAAGAATGCTAAAAAAAAATCTGAAATATATTAGTTTGTAAGTGCGCAAATTAATACACAAACGGACCAATTTTCGTCAAGAAACATATGTACGTATATATTTTTTAATGATTTTATTTAAACTTTAATTAAAATTCTAAAACATGCGTTTGCCAGATAATGTATTGATTTATTTTACTGCATGATTATGTGATTTGATATGGGTATTGTATAATACAAAATCTTTTTTGAAAATTTAACAAATCTGCCAACGACCTATGGTATAACCATATTATATTAAAAATAAACATTTTTTCTCAAAATTTAAAACATGCGAATGCTAGATAAAAGAACAATCTTTCTAAATCCATTTATAATTTTTTGTGGAAAAGAGTCGATAAGTCTAAAATCTGATTTAAAAATGACATATTTCTGGTTTTCTCTGGTAATACCCTCTTTTGTTTGGTTTTACAATCTGTCCAGGAATTTTTTAAAAACTTATCTCTGAACTACGAGCAACGCCGGGTACATGTCGCGTCGCATGTCAGCAAGTGCGTAATAATAAATCTCATCGAAAAATATTTATATAATTTAGAACGTAACTCTAAATTGGAACTTGTAGTGACTAAAGCGAAATGATATCGGTGTTCCTTTTTTTTGCAAGTACTTTTCATTTTTTGACATAATTTTAACATTTTGCGAACTCCGCCGACCTCGTAGGTCAAGTTGAAGAATATCATATATTATTGTTATTGCTAAAACTTAATTATATTAACTTTAATTCAACTCAGTATCTCATTCCAGTGCAGAAAAAAGGTAAGGAAAAAGGTAAAGCATAATAATGTAATAAACAAACATAGATTTTATATGCAAAAAATAATAGATTTATGAAGTTTTTATAAGAAAATAAATTATTTTACAGAATATTGAAAACTTTGACTGTCGAATTAGTAAATTCCCATTTTAGAACTGTTTTTGCAATATATTATAAGTAAAATAAAAATGTAAGAGCTCGTAATGAACGCATTGTAATTGAGTGTATTTGTTAAAAATATTTTTTATTGCGGGTCGCTAATACGTAGGTACATAATGCATTTTAAAATTCGGACCAAAAAAGTGTGCAAAACTTATTCTTTCTGTGACGAAACTACCCAACACAACCGAGAAATCGATTCTGTAATCAAATGTGGAACGATTTGTTTCTGTGTTTCCTCCTTCCTACAACACTTCCTACTCTTCAAGACCAATGTTCATTCCTTCTTCTCCTCAAAAAGACCCTCCACACAGCATCTTAGCCTCCTGTGTGGAGTTTATGTAAAAAAAAATCAATTCTGTCATCAAATCAATTCCATAATAAAATCTATTATTTAATTAACTCAACAATCAATTCTGTGTGTAACTCTAAATGACCAGCTCAGGCTCAGGGTCTCCATGGAAGCCAGAGTCAAGTCAGCCTCTCAGATACTGGGCGTACTGTACCTACAGGGCCCGTAGATACTTTAATAGTACACAACCTCTAACCCTGTACAAATCGCAAGTGCGCCCCACGATGGGGCGATGAATTTGGCAGTCACCTCTGATCTGGAGCCCCAAATTTCCTGAAAAAAAACCTTGACTCGGGAATGGTTGAAACGGGCGGTCCGTTCAATAGATTTCCCTATCACTATCTTAACAATTGAATTGCAATCTTTAAAGCACACGCGTCAGGTATGTATGCTGTCCTTGTTCTGCCGTTATTATGATGAAAGATGTTCCAAGGAACTAGTGTCATTGATCCCTTCGGCACCGGTGCATAGTCGGGAAACACGCCAAACATGCGCCCAACACGGTTGACGTTTGTCTTGTGAGAACGGGTCGCTTCTACGACTGTTGTTGAGTTCAACAGCTCGGCTGTCGAAAGATTTTACGGCCTCTGTGCTTCCTCCTTTATACAACATGGGTCTCTTCAAGACCCATATTCTCTCCTTACTCTCCTCAAAAAGACCCTCCAAACAGAATCTCCAAAGACCACATAAGCCCTGAGGGAAATTATTTTCCACAGGGCCTCCTGTGTGGAGTAAATGTAAAAAAATCACTAATTTGAACTGGGGAGCCCCACCATTATGGTTTTAATAAGGTAGACATAATACAAGATGTGTCTAGTGTCTATAGTTGTAACATATAACTATTCACGTTTAAAAATCTTCACTCTTCCGTGTTAATTCTTAGATTAGTATTTTATGATTTTCTAACCGGATCAATAAAAAGTGAAATTATAGAAAGAAACAAAACAAGGATGTGGGAATGTTGAAGTCACCGACGTACGAAAAATATTGTCATATTAAATTAGATGCAGCATGTATACATATTAAAAAAAACTATATCGCTTGATCCACTTCAAATCTATTGAAATGTAAATCGTCAATTAATTTAATATCAAATTACTTTTGACGCCTTTGAAAATTGTTGTTTGACGCCATCCGTTTATTATTCACTCTGAGGAATTTTGGCAAACAAAGACATAAAGTTTAAATTAATGGTTTTGCACCAAAATCTGCGGTGGCAGAATCTTTAAATGTCAAACAAAGAGATCGAATCCTTGCACAGTGCGGCATTATAAAAAAGTTACATCAACTCTATTTTTTTAATGAAGACAGACGTTCCAGGCTTTCGTATAACCTGACAATGTTTGAATTCTCCCTAACTAGGAACTAAAAGGATTGAACCCGCAACGTCTACTTAAGAATCTGATGCTTTAGCCACTCGGCTATTAACCGGTTAATAAGGAAACCTGTCTTAATTGTAAATAACTAAGTTATAAAATAAGTTGTAGATACTCCCAAAATCGCACTCAATTTTGAATCGAAATGCTGTTGCTGGAAATGGCTTTAAACGTGTTTGGTGATCAGATCTGAATAGCCGTGTACTTTCCAACCTTACTCCTTCACATCGCCTTCTCGTTTCCACTCCCTTCATCTTCACATCTTAACCCATTTGGGAATATACCTCACTTGATCCCACTTGCTCCCTCCCGAAAGTTACGACTGAGCCAAAAAAGGAAACAGAAAAGATACATTAAAATCTCCGACTAACCCGGATAAAAAAAATTAAATAAAAATTAATTTATGACATGGGTATTAAAAAAAAATAATAATAATAATAATAAAAGCATCACTCTATGACATAGGTATTCTACGAAAAATGTAAATCAGTTAAAATATTTATTTGCATTAACATTTAAGAGCGTTTAGCATTTAGCATTTAGCCAGCGGCCGAAAATCTACAATACGTCGAAAGTTGTTCTTACGATCATACAGGGCAGTTCCAATGAGAAAGATTAATATTCTCCGTATCAGTTTTTTTTTAAATATAACTCAATGTCAATTTTATTTCATTCCAAAGTTGCTTTAATTTATACCTACATCCAAAAATGCCGAAAGGCGTGGTGATAAAACTATTAAAATTATGTACATTTTGTAATTATTTTTTGATCATTTAGTATTTACCATTTTTCAATAATGTCTAAGTTAAATAAGAATGTAAAAAAAATCTGAAATATATAAATTTGTAAGTGCGCAAATAAATACACAAACGGACCAATTTTCGTCAAGAAACACATGTATGTATATATTTTTTAATGATTGTATTTTAACTAAAATTAAAATTCTTAAGCATGCGATACCCAGATAATGTATTGATTTATTTTACTGCATGATTATATTATGATTTGAAATGGTGTGTTATAATACAAAATCTTTTTTGAAAATTTAACAAATCTGCCAACGACCTATGGTATAACCTTATTTTACTAAAAATAAACATTTTTTCTCAAAAATCAAAACATGCGAATGCTAGATAAAAGAACCATCTTTCGAAATCCATTTATAATTTTTTGTGGTAAAGAGTCAATACGTCTAAAATCTGATTTAAAAATGACATATTTCTGGTTTTCTCTGGTAATACCCTCTTAACCAAGCAAAATATCATTCATCACACATCGTTTTGAAAAATAAAATTTTAGTCCTAACAAACTCCTCACTTAATCAGTATGTACAAATAGCAGGGGCTTTTAGTGAATTTTTGGCGTGTTTTTACAATGGCACCCGCCGATATCCATACTTAAATCGGCTATTAAGCAGGTGGTTCTAAGAATAGACAAAATATGACGAGTTTTGTTTTCTATTTATGATTAGCTTATGTTAATATATCCCTCTGTGCGTCGCACAAAAAACCAAAACGCCAAACATTTTGACGATTGACAGTTTATTGGCTTTCGATTATCACCTTTACTGCAAATTAACATAAAGGTAATTTGGGAAATTCTTGACTGGCAGAAAAACATGTTAAATGTCAAACTTAGTCTGGAATTTGTACTTGAAGGTTGTCGTACGGTGACGATGATCCCTCCGTTATAAAAACACGATAATAAAATAAAAATGTTGATGTTTCTTATTTGTTTACCAAATTGTAACTTATAATGCCATTGTAGTTTTATTTATGAATGAATGTCAATGAGAAGGAATGTGTAACGATCTTGTTATTCCGAATTTTGCTATAATAGATATTGCAGATAAAAATTAAATAAAAAAAATATTTTTCATAGAACATAACAAAATAATAAATTTGATTTTATATTAATGTCCCCAATTTATAAGTGAATTAATGTAATGTAATATATATATATATATATATATATATATATATATATATATATATATATATATATATATATATATATTTATGTGTTGGGCCCATGCTTCCAAAATACGACGCCTGTTGTGGAAGCTACGGGTTCGTGACCCTAATAAAAAATAGGGTATAAAATTATGAAATTTATGATTTATGCAGTCTTAATAATAGTACTAATTTGTTACATTTGACTGAATTCGAATTACGCATCATAATGTAGTCATTTTAACCAGTCTAAAGACTGCTATGATACGTGTATGGCAATATTAAAACTACAGATGATAGTAAAAGTTTTATAATAATGTTGATTATCATATAACTCTCATTCAAAATTTAGGCATATTAGTTTTGTCAAAGAATTTATATACAAAAAGCAAAAATCAGTCATTTTAAATACATGTAGGATTACAAAAGATTTTTGAATATTTATATTGAGGGATCAGTAGGATTTATAGGTCAAATTAGGAATTCCACAGAGCCGAACCCTCTGATATGAAAATATCTGGAGTCGGTGTATTATTTTCCCATTTGATCTCTGGTAGGTTGACATGTTGTTCTTGTATTGTTTTGTATTTATAATACTTATATAGTGCAATTGCACAGCGTGGATTAACTAGATGATCATTTGGGGAAGTGTGTGAAAGGGTTTAGTTTTTCCTGTGGGGAAAATTTAACCCGGACATTTAAATCTGGTGTGTAAATTTTTTTTTATCACTCATTATAAAAAAGACAGTATGAGGAGGGTTTTCACAAAAATAAATATTTACCTAATTTTTTTTTTTTGTTATTCTTGTTATCTGTAGAGGATGTTAGGAGACGTATTGACTTACTTTAACCAGGGATTCCTGCCTTTTTCTGGAGTAAAAAATGTAAATGAAATTTTGGTCTTCGGTGACATTTTTGTGTGCTTTTTTTATTAATTTTTTTATTTTTAAAAACATTTAAAAAATCAGTAGAAATACTTGGACAGTAAGGGTCAGGTTGAGGGATTGGGCGGAAACTCGGCTGCATGACCAATGACGACGTGTGGAAGTTTTTCGATTGATTGATATTGGATACACATTTCATGCCTCTCATTCTATGACTTTTGACAAAACTTCTCTGCATTTGATTCATTCGACTGTGTCTTGTATTTTTAGTATATTCGACTTCTCATTCCATTAATCTCCCTCTCGAAATCCTTAAGAAAGTACAGATGTCCCATTGGCATTCCAATATAATATTCACAGTTTTATCTTACGGCCTCAATTTGGGAGGCGAGAATGGGTACCGCCGCCCCGGGAACCTTTATTGGATAACCAACACCTCTGCCATAGGTCACTCCAAGTGGTTCGCTACGTTTGGTGATTTAGCAGGGGTGCCCGGGTTCATGGGATGAGGTTTGTCTAGGTCTTGGACACTGAACCCCAGATTCCTACCCACCCCTTAAACCCTTTCCCTTCCCAGAACTCTCCTCTCCTTCCTTCTCCTTCTTTCGGTTTTCTCTGCCGATCCCATACCTCACTATATTTTTTGTATCAGAGTGTCATTATGGCCTGTTTTCTATCTGTCTTTCAGGGTATCAGTGTAGCCTGTTGTCTTTTTGACAACTGTTTATTAGCAACTATTATTCAATTAAACATTTTATTTAGGGAGTATTTCACCATCGTCTTTATAGCCTACCCATCCGATAAAGAATATTAGTAAATAAATGCTAGCAACAGGTAAAAAAAATCGATTAACTGATCCTACCACTGTTTATAAGTCAAATACAGATAGTAAACTGTACTTCCTAAATAATTAAAACGCGTTTAATTAATCAAAAATGTACGTTATCGTTGGATAACCTACGAAGATATTGTGAAATAGTAATATAATATAATTCTAACAAGACGCACTCATTATCCAAATCCTTTGGTGCTATTTAATTTACAGCGGATTTTAAAATCTATGTGGACGAAGCTTGTACGGTGATTCCACGGGGCGTTAAAAGCTCAATACATTTTAAAAAGCTCAGAATCTTTTTTGAAAGTTTTAATGATTGCACGTAAGACGCAGGCTCTTAATGTCTGAAAGTAAAATATCGCAAGAATCATGGGTTCGCGATAACGTGCTGGCGTATGATTAGAAGGCGCTTTAAATTTATGTTCCTTTTACTGGGCCTCGTTAAAATATTCGGCCACATAACTTTTGTGGTTCAAGACACTCTCTGACTGCGAATTATTCGATTTTCAAATGAAATGAATCGTTGCGGGCTTTGCAAATATTTTATTTCCTCAATTTAACAATGCGAAAATGTTCTTAAGGTACCGGTAATTATTAGTATTCTCACTCACTTTACGGCAAACCCAAAAAAAAATTATATTGCTACTTTAAAAAAAAATTCACTTGTCAAATTATTGAGAGTAATACAAAAGTGTCTTGAGAGCGTGGTTCTTGATCCAATTTTAGGCCCAATTTGGGCCTATAATTCCATACAAACTGTGCTTTCGAAATTCAAGTGGGATGGAGATCTACGATTTCAGACGAGTGTAAGTGAGAAGTAGGAACGAACGAAGAAGTAAGGAACGCTTAGGGTTTGGGCTAAATGGAACATTATTTGTTTCCATTAATACGTATGAAGGCGCTTCTTGTGCTTAATTTACATGGATAGATGTTTAACATCATTTGGCTACGTTTTCCTTAGAATAATAGTGGTGCTACTCAAATTTAATGAAAAAATAGTTTATACCTTGGTAAGGTGAGTAGATACCTCTCTGTTTATTGTTAATGGAAAATACGTGGCAAAAGGAGTGCTGCCAAAGTCTAACTCAATGGATTTATTTTAGGCCAGTTAGGTATCTACCAATGATGATGTTTAACCTCCAATAAGTACGAGACATGAAAGAAAAACAACTACCCTTATTGTAATTGGTAATCAATGAATAAGGCGCCAAGAAATTAAATATCTTAAAATAATCCAAAAGAAATAATATATTTGTGCTTGTGCATTATTATCAATGTTTACTGAATCGGGGGCCCAAATAAAATAAAAACGTTATCAATAATATTTTTTTCGAATTCATAAAATCCACTTTAATTCATTACTTCTAGAATCATATCATATCAGTTGTTGTCCAAAACAGGAATCCAGTTAACTGAACTCTCTTATCGCATCCGTGCCTAATTAAATGTTGGTAAGATATCGCTGCGTGAATAAGAAATAATATTTTAAAATTTCTTAATTTTAATTTGGATAAAAACTATGCGGTCTGATAAGAAAGTCCTTGAAAAGTCCACAAAGTGAGGTCAGACCCTATATGTCTAATTTAAGTAGGAAGTAGGAATGCGGTTGTGACATTGCGTGACCTATGCGACATCTGTCACATAAGGCGTATACATCTATTACCTTATATGTTGGTCGATAGTACCAAAGGTATCTTTACTCTTCTCTATTTTTGGAAAGAACCATAGAGGCGAAGAAATATGTGGTTTAGAACTGTGTTTCTCAAACTACGTGCTGCTTACCACGTAAGTGGTGCCTGGTAACCACGTGTGCTATTATAATTATAATAATAACTTGACTGATTTATATGGAGTCGTTTTCGTAAAAAATCACCTCAAGGGCGCTTTTCAAGTAAATATACTATAGTAGAGCCTCGCTAATCCGGACCCCCGTTACTTCGGTGCACGCCGTAATCCGGACGGATGCGTGCGGGTCAAAACGTGTCAATATTCAATCATTTGCCGTCACTCGTTAATTAACTTTTAGTTTTTTTTTTTCATGTTAAGTGCCCAAATTTCTTACATGTTTGTATTTTT
Organism: Limnephilus rhombicus; assembly: GCA_929108145.2. Lineage (NCBI taxonomy): Eukaryota > Metazoa > Arthropoda > Insecta > Trichoptera > Limnephilidae > Limnephilus > Limnephilus rhombicus. The sequence continues at coordinate 20,863,933 of OV815273.1, read as the reverse complement.
GGATACATTTGTACGTACATACATATTCTAGTCTAAATTGACTTTAAATTTTTACTTTAATAAATGTAATCCAAGTTAAAAATGTGTTTTATTCCTATTAAAAAAAATTGCATACTATAATCCGGACGCTTCGATAATTCGGAAGGGGTCTTGTTTTTTCCTATCCGGCTTAGCGAGGCCCTACTGAATATGAATAAAATTGTTATAACTAAGGTTTGTGATTAGAACTAGTGACTTACATTTAAGACTTAGATATAGCTAGTGACTTATGACTAAGACTTCTAATAGATGACTTAAAACTAATTACCTAAAGACATACATATTTACAACTGTGACTTAAAGTTAGAGACTTAACTAACATTACCTACATTTCAAAACACTTGATTTAGGTTTTGCCAGGGTTGTCAGTGATAACATTAAAAACCAAACAACAAACAAGCTCTGTAGCTTCTGTAGGTATACTCATATGTACAAATACGTAACATCTTTGTCTTTACTAAGTATAAAATGAAGTCGCTCACGCTGTATGTGAGCTTAGATCTTAACTAAGCAACGGACTTTCATGTTTTCACCAATAGGTAGAGTGATTCATGAAGAAGGTTTTTAGGTTTGTAATTTGTTAAGGTTTTGTGTAAATTGATTGAAATTTAATACATAATATATCTGGCCAAGCGGCAGCGGGCAGCGTAGATTTGATTTAACGGATGGCGTTGGTTATAAAGTTTTCGTTAGCCACAGCAACGTGTGTCCGGGTCTGCTAGTAGAAGATAATTTTTTTCTGCGAGTCGAAACAGTTTGAGGATTTTATACATTTTATGCATACATACGCATTTTATACATATTAATTATATTCTGTTTTTTAGTGTTATTAGCGCCAGAAGAAGAAGGAAATTTATTTATGATATTACAATTATAGAACACGGGTGCAATAATGATCTTAATGGGTTAGTTGGATTTATAGGAAAGTATAGCTACCTTAAATTAATGAAAGGAATGAATTAATGAAAATGAATCGTCGGTGTAATACTACCAAGTATATTTATTTATTTATTTAAGGTTTCTTTACACTGCAGGTAAAAATGTTTACAATACAATTTGTCACCTCACTAGGAAAAGCCCGTGTTGAGGTTAACAATTATACAAATTAACAAAATAACACAAAATTATACAGATATTGAAAGAACAATATTGTTGTATTTCTTACAGGTTGAGATTATGGCTACCTACTAAACTGATAGCGCTAGGTAGTACATTAAAGACTACTATTATTAAAAAAATGAAACAATACAACTTTGTATAAACCACTTATAAAATGTGCAAATCCGACCGGTTTCGGAACAAACGTTCCTTCGTCAGGGAAAGCTTATACTAATTTGACAGTTTAGAACAATGTTTTATTATGTTAGGGGTGGAGCCGTTGTTAGTTAATAATGTAGATTAGGTGGGTAGGTATTAGTGTAGAGTGGGTGGGTAGGGGAACAAATCCATGATTGGGCTATATGACAATATTTTGACGAAGGAACGTTTGTTCCGAAACCGGTCGGATTTGCACATTTTATAAGTGGTTTATACAAAGTTGTATTGTTTCATTTTTTTATAATGGATAACCACAAAGTAATAGCTACATTCAAAAATATACTACTATTATTATTATTACTACCATGGATTACTACCCACTCATTTATTAACCCAAGCCTTGCCATTGAACATTAACACCTTTAATATCGCTGCTGTATCTGGGGTTTTGCCTTAAATAAATTTATATCTGACCTGCAGGTGGTTCAAAAAGGAGCACTCACAAATATTTTTGCACTTCCATGGAACGCTCTTGTCAGGGAAATCTATGCAGTTTCCGGTATTATTCCAATCACAATCTTTCCTAAAACGTGAAATCACAAGCACCATCCTACAAATTACTCGACAATCTAACATCAAGCCACTTACAATCAAGACATCCAAACCACAATACTCGAAATAACAATAAAATCCGCTTTTCTCAAACACCACTACAAAATATGGGATAAAATCTTAAACCTTTAATGCCTACACACTTAATTCACTTTCAGACATGTACAAAAATGTATAACTTGAATTTGAAAGTAATGCTTTTAAGTAATATTTTTTTAGTACATTTAAAAATGAAAATATGTATTTTTCTGGTCATGTTTTGTTCTTTCTTCTCTCCTTTCCCTTTATTTGTAAACATCCATATTTGTATTTCCTTAATTTATTTTCTTTACTAGTTTTCTCTTCTTGTTTGTTCTACCAAACCTGTCTTTTATTTTTATGCTGTACTAAATGTGAATTTAGAATGTCAAAACACCTTTGTAAAATTGGACCTATTACCTCCAACCATAGACATCAGAATTCAATAGACCAGAAGATACAGACGAGGGGGTAAAACCAAACTATGGAGGGCGAAGAGATGATGACTGTGATTCGTTATACAATCAATCTGACAGTAAATAGGCATCTCGCATTACAATATCACCATTTAGTTCTTAAAAGCAAAATCTGCTTTGAATGAATATACCTTTTAACATGGGAGCGCGAATTGCTTGCCACGATAATAACATATTTGCTAAGGCCAAATGCTTGCCCCAAAAAGACTCGCCCCAATACACATAGCAATATTTTGTTGCCGTGTTTAGTTAAAACACTATTACAAATGTTTCATAATTTACTTACCCCTGTAACCAGCGACGAGCACACTGGAGAACCGCCCACATTCGCTATGTGCACATTGATAATATGTAGATATATTGTATTGCATACGCTACCGTTTTGGCGTTGTATTTCGTTAAATGTATGGATGTTACCTTCTAGCTGTTCACGGCAAGAATGATGACGTCACACATTTTAGATTCAAGCGAGGCTCTATCCCCTCCCCATGGAGCGAGCCGGTTCCAAGGAGGAGCTCCAGCCGGCGCCATGTGGAGGGGGAAATAATACGTTTTTATCACTTAGGGCAGGTCCATGTATATTCAGGAAGAGGAAGGAATGAACATTGGTCTTGAAGAGACCCATGTTGTAGGAAGGAGGAAACACAGAGATCGGCAAATCATTCCACAGCCGAGCTGTTGAACATAAGAACGAGTCGAAGAAACGACCCGTTCTCATGTGACTAATGTCAACTGTGTACAAATGTTGGGCACGCGTTTGGCGTGTTTCCCGACTATGCACCGGTGCCGAAGGGATCAATGATGCTAGTTCCTCGGAGCATCTTCCATTGTAATACCGGTAGAACAAGGATAGCATTCCCACCCTACGCCTGTGCTCTAAAGATTGCAATCCGTCTGTTAAGATGGGAGAATCTATCAAACGGACCGCCCGTTTCTGCACAGAGTCGAGGGTATTTTTCAGGTATTTTGGAGCTCCAGACCAGAGGTGGCTGCCAAATTCAACCGTGGGGCGCACTTGCGATTTGTAAAGGGTTAGCAGTTGTGTACTTTTAAAGTATCTGCGGGCCCTGTACAGTACGCCCAGTTTTTGGGAGGCTAACTTTACTCTGGCTTCGATGGAGCCCCCATACCTGAGCTGGTCACTTAGGGTTACACCAAGCAAATCAATGGAGGGCCTGTTCGGAAGATTGCTTCCGTTGAAAGAGACTAGATTTTCATTGCGATCCCTTTTAGACGTAATCAGACAAGATTGGGTCTTTGAAACATTAAATTCAACGAGATTATTTTTACCCCAAGAGAAAACACTCTCGAGGTAACCGTCCATTCTTTGCTTCAAAGCCTTACGAGCTGTTGGAGTTTGTGAGCCCTTTGGGGGCTTGTCAAACAAAAAGCTATCATGAACTGTACTGTCATCCGCGTAGCAGTGAATTGGTGCACATGACAAAAGGTCGTTGATGTGCAACAAAAACAGAGTTGGAGACAGAACCGATCCCTGCGGGACGCCAGCATTTATCGAGTGAGAGGAAGAGGTGAAACCATCGACTACCGTCTGAATCGACCTCTCCCTCAAGAAGTCGGCAATCCACGTACACAAGGATGCGGGAAGTCCGTAAGAATGCAGTTTGTTGACAAGTTCTCGGTGCCAAACCCGGTCAAAGGACTTGGATATGTCCAGTGCAACCGTTTGGGTCTCACCGAAACGTTCCAGGCATCGCCCCCAAACATGCGTCACATACGCGAGAAGATCACCGCACGAGCGGTTCCGCCGGAATCCGTATTGACGGTCGTTAATAATTTTGTTCTTCTCGAGGTATGTGAGCAGTTTGTCGTTGATCACACGTTCCATCACCTTAGACAGAACTGATGTGATCGCTATGGGGCGGTAGTTGGCCGGGTTGGAGCGGGTCACCCTTCTTTGGAATAGGATGGATAATGGATAAAATGATGGATAATAATAATAATTATGGAATATTAATACCAAACCGCGGGCATAATAAGTATTGCCACTATCTTTCATCCATAAACGCACCTCTGGTGGCTCCCCGCCTTTGTTTCTACCTACACACCAAAAGCTAAACTTTCTTTGATGTCGGTGCAGTTTGGTAATAGATCTCAAATTTATCATTTGTTTTTCCTACAAATATAAAATATCAGCCATCCATTAGACGGCTTACTTTATCCATTAGACGGCCTCTGTGGTCGAGGGGTATGGCTCTCGACCAGCGTTGGGCAAGCTTATTTTATTTCATTGGTTTGTGTTATTTCACAATTTAATCATTTAATAATAATGTAAGATATATTTGCGGTGAACTACTGTTAATACACCATTCAGAATTGAAACGTTGCTCGAAATGGTTTTAGCCATGTTTTGTGTCTAGAGCTGAAACTGGCTCTAGACGGGAGCAGTTGGGACTCTTGTGAGGTATTCACATAAAAATTTTAAAAAAATCAATACACAAGCACTCACACATTTAAATCTTAACAATCAGTATACCTACAAAAATAAAAAGTTGAAGTCATTGAAATAATGAAACCGAAAACTTTATTATTAATACAGGGTGTCCGGGGAAGTGCATTAACTTCGGGAGGGAATTCTACATGATTGGAGGAGTAAAAAAAATTAACAACTTTTTCCGAAATTCCAACATTTTTTTCCCATACAAAAAGACGTACCTACTAAAAATCCTTAGTGTGAGGTACGATCTTACTTGCTGAGCGCCCGCCGGGCACGATTGTGGTAACAGCAGAAAATAATAAAACTGGCTGCACGCGCCGGTCTATTTTTATCTTTTTACCACAAAACAGCCCCTAAAAGTCGAAATTTCGAAAAAAAGTTGTTTATCTTTTTTACTTATAATATCATGTAGAATCACCTCCCGAAGAATGCACTTTACCCCCGGACACCCTGTGTAAAGGAATATTTTATTTTCCCTTGTTATTTTATAGTCAATCGTACGGTAGCAAAATTTTTACCTTATTACTTGTTTTATGTAAAACGGTGGAGATTGAAAAAACGATTAACGGTTATGGTTAAAAGTTCTTGCAAAGTTATAAAACAATTCCGAAAAACCACAACAATTAGAAATGCTTATCTTAAACCATCCACATCCATTTCCTTTTATATATGGCGGTTGCCCAAAAGGTTTTACAATAAATACTTACTTGCCAGTCATTTTAATGGCCTGTAACACAGCTGCGTAGGAACTCAGGATACATTGAACCGTCCTTATAATGTGATGACCGCATGATGATGGTGTCGAAAATGAATCACAATAAAACATTATGAAACTTGAGATATCTGCCTTTTTTAATCTTTTCATTTTAATTGTTTTTATTGCTCATATCATACACCGGGACACGTTATTAAAATTGAAAGCTTTCGGACAAAACGTTTGAATTGTGAAAGGATTAAGCCAAAAGCCCATTTTTTGTAATATTTTTCAGATGGTTGGTTCAGTGAGTTGGTTCAAGTAAAACAGTGTAGAATATTTTGTTATTAATGCAACTAAAATGTTTATTTCAATCTGATCAGTACTAATCAATCATTTTTCACTATTAAAACATATATATCATGCCGAAAGCATAAACATATATATCATGCCGAAAGTCTGCCGAAATATCATGCCGAAATGCATAAACATATATATCATGCCGAAAGTCTGTCATCATACAAAAGATGCATTAGACAAAATTTATCTGCTAGTACTACATAATAAATAATAAGTATAATCATGTAACCATAATATTATGTCCTACCAGTATGCACTCTAATACCTATGGCTTAGAAACATATCATAGGTACCTATTTTTCTTATCGCTTTGTATACTCCGTAATACCTTCCTTTTATTTATTATATATATATATTTTTAAATTTTGGTTATCTTCAATATTTGGCTCCTAAGTACATTTCTTACTGTTTACTTGTCATACTTTTTTTATATTTATAACTTTTGTACTTTATATTATTTACAAAGGTAACTTATAGTTTACGTTATTTCCTGCCTTTCAACTTTTTATCTTAACTTTTTACTTTTAAATTATACTTTATATTTTATAGTTTACACTTTTACTTTATACTTTCATTTTATACATCATAATTCTATTTACTACTCATTACCTTAACTCCTTTCTTTTACCTTTTGTTTTTATATTTAACTTTACATTTATATGTCACTTTCTTATGTTATTGTATTATAATATATATAAATATAATTATGTCAATGGCACATGTTGTGCCGTATGTTTTTGAAATAAATAAATAAATAAATATATCTAATCCTTAGCTTCTGAATTATAATTTATTATTAGTTTTAACATTCAACCCATCAGTCCTTTGAATTTTTTCAAAGAATTATTTTTCGAGATTCCAGTTTCCTGTGTTTAATTGTTCTTATTTATTACTTTGACAAAGGGTTAAAAAAAATTTTTTTTTCGTCTAGACCTCAATAGATATTTATACCTGTTCACAGGCCCATCAATCATATTTATCCTTATCAATCGACCGTGCTTGGGGGCCTGAAGTTAACTTAATATTACAATTATTGTTTCAGATTATTATATTATGTAATAGTTATAAAAAGTAGATCTTAGTGCTTTGCTTCTGTTAGTTGTATTGTGATTATGGTTCATGTATAATATTATGTTATAATTTATTTTCCAGTCTGTTTTTTACAAAATCTCTTTTTGTTGACCTGATCCAATTTTTTTAATTTGTTTTTGAAATCTAGAAAGCTTATTTTATGTTTTATTTACCTACTACCGGAATAATATTTTACAAATTTAGTCCGAAGTTGTGCTGCGTCCTTTTTGTCCAAAAGTAGGATTCATTGAAGGTATTAGTTAGCATTGAGAGTACAAAGTTCTACGTTCTTATATGTCCAGTACGTAAAATTAATGTCAGAAAAAAATTACAACAATCATAGATTAGAAGCTAAATACACTGAAATTTTTTAACACAAATTAAAATACCGCACGCAATGGATTCACACATTTAACTTATATGTTTATGTTTTCTTCGTCGATCAAAACAACCGATATTTTTAAGTTGTAAATTTTAATGCATACTGATTACTGAGGCGGATTGAGGAATTCAACATCACAAATAAATCATTAAATAAATACCAATCCATTTCCTCAATCAATCACGACACCAATAGGTATATCACCGTGGAATGGCCGTGAAAAATTACATTTAGTTACATCAGGCGCATATTTTACGTAGGAATTTGAACTTGATACATGCTGGCTTGGTTATGACACTGGTTGTCTTGTTGAGATAGCCCATCGTCTACTACTGAAAACTGTCAACTGAATAAGTGATGGCGTCACTAAGGAATTAAAGAAATCATCGTCATCATCTGGATGATGGTCTTCATGGATGAGGATGCCGATTACTTCACGATCACAAGCCGGTGCGTTTCTGCACCTTTCGTGGGGTCTCCGATATGACACTTTTGTTGAGTCACTTTACCATGGAGAGTTTTTGTATGACATCTTTGCCTCCACTTCAACAGATCTCTCTGGATTACAAGTCAGTTAAAATTTGTGATCTGCCAAAACAAAATTTTCAGCCGAAACTATAACCGAATTTTGGTTTCTGTTCTAGTTTCGGCCGAAACCAAAACTTATTTCAATAGTTATAATATTCTCCTGACAAAGGAAGGATGCTTCCGAAACCGGTAGTGTTTATAAAATACAGGTGGTCTACAACAAATTTTTATGTGTTTTTTTATTGCTTATTTTAATCAGTTAATAATACCCTTTTGAACGAAATTTTAACGACGTTTTCATTATAAAACTTGTAAAAATTCTATTGTAGAAAGCAATCACTTTGTGGTTTGACATATTTAATAAAATAAAATACTTTTTTGTTTGAAACCACGATATTTATTAATTTTTTAACCGACCGGTTTCACTTAACTTAAGCTTCTTCGTATTAATTTGTACCCTGAAGATGCTTAAGATAAGCGAAACCGGTCGGTTAAAAAATTAATAAATATCGTGGTTTTAAACTAAAAAGTATTTTATTTTATTTGTAAGAATTCATTGAAGTTAGTGTTCTTCAATGTACTTACGCTTTATGTGTACTTTAACTTGAAAATTATTAAAAAATACAACAGAACTTAGAACTTATAAGGTTTAGTAGTCTTACTAAGCGATTACAGTTAAAAAATATATATATGTAAAAATAAACTTTGATTAGAGTATACATTTGATCCTGATGAAACATGTGGATTGTGTATAAATATAAGTGATGTAAACAAAGTTATTTGTCTTTTAATTAAAATAAATAATGCCACCACAAAGTGAAAACCTTTCCGAAGAAGCTTTCTTCGAAAAATTAATAAACTTTGACTCAAAAATCAAAATTCCACAATGTTAAAAATTTAAGACAACTAAGGTAGCAGGTTTTTTAAAATATAAATATATTTATGTTATTCTAGAGTTTCCAACTACGCTACAACACGAAAGCAGTATGTAGGATTATGTCAACTCGTATTGCTCATTTCCCATGTTCACTTCGTTCATGAGTGAGATACTGCCATCTCATGACTTTCCACGTGTAAAATTTGTTTTATATTTTTATGTTTTCCCCGCTGGAATTTCCCGTGCTGGCGAATGTATGTTTCACTATCCTTGTAATACAATGTATATTACCCACAATACGAGTAGCATTAGATTTAACCTAGTTGATCTCCATTACTTTCAACTAATTTTAAATGTTTTTAAATACTTTGTGTTCGGTTGTAATATGTGTATTAAAACTGTGTCTTCATGGGTATTAAAACCATTAGATTCCTACTACATCAGCGCTCAAAAATGCCAGATTCTAAGATTCATATTTTTTTTATATTTAAAAATTTGTGGTTTAAAAAAAACTACGTAAAAACTGATTTCCAGATGATTATCAATAACATCATTACATTTATAGGTTTTACCTTGGACCTAGAAAATTTGATCCGAAGACGCTTTCGCTTTTTTCGAATGTAACTAGGGTACCGCCAATATTCAAATGAACTTCGGAAATCGCTAACCTAGGTGTAGTCGTGTATGCCTCCTGACTCGTCAAGCGTAATTTTTTTCGATCTGGCGCTATATAAAAAAAGTTTGCTAATAGCCTAAGAGCCGGCGACATTAAACCTGTAATGATAGGTCTCCCAAAAATCATACACAAAAATCGTTTTCCATCCGATTGTCTGATCATACAACAGGAAGGCCTTCGCGCCGTACATTTCTTATGAAAGCCCGCACACACCTGATTCGAAAACTGAATCAGTAATATAAATAGGCCACGCCCTTCCGCGCCGGCCGTTAAATCCGTCCTGAAAAAAGGCGTGGCCCCAGTATTATTACCTATCCAGTTTTCGAATCGGATTTCCGATCCGATTGCCTTATCGGACAATCGGAAAGTAAAACCTGATGTACGCGCCCAGCCTTACTCGCCCGAAAAATAGAACGAAATGGATTGTATCTACTAAAGAGCTGACTAACCCACTCTATTAAAATTACGATGTTCGGACGCGTTTTGTTAATACTGAACTCTCCGCTCGACTAAAATACTTCCGCGTGTCTGAACGGCTCTTAAGACTCCGTTACAGTGTAGGGTCGAAGACTCTATTTCTGCTAAAAAATTTAGCCAAAAAAACTTCACGTTTCAGGTGGTCTTTATTTAAAAAAAAATGTAACGAAAGACGTAAGAAAAAAACAATGAAAACGGCTGAAAAATCGAAAAATATCGCATAAAATATGCGATTTCATTTATTTAAACAATCAACGACACGTAAAATTCATTGTTCATGATAGTAGAAGGCGTATTTCAATAATATTTGGAAACGGCAGCAGTGGTTTTTCTTATACGAAATTTGATGATCTTCCAGATAAGCTTTGGTTTTTTGAGGAGACCGATGATTATAGATACCTGGGTACGAAGTGTCTCTTATAAACGAAAGACATAAGAAAGTATAAAAACACAATGAAAACGGCTGAAAAATCGAAAAATATCGCATAAAATATGCGATTTCATTTATTTAAACAATCAACGACACGTATAATTCATTGTTTGTGATAATGGAAGGCGTATTTCAATAATAAATATCGAAAAAAACCGGGCGATCGCTGATAAACCGAATTGAAACGCCAATTTCGGTTGCGTGGAGGGCGACTTTCAAACGCTGCTGCCGCCAACTTGTCCACTTTTTGGAAACGGCAGCAGTGGTTTTTCTTTCACAAAATTTGATGATCTTTCAGATAAGCTTTGGTTTTTTGAGGAGACCGATGATTACAGCTACCTCGTACGAGGCGTCTCTTATTTCTCGGCAGCAACTGAGACGGCCCATCAGGGGGACGTGCAGCACTGCTTTTTCGTATAGTCCTACCCCTCCCCTGTTCCGAGGAACAATCAGAATTTGGGAGACTTATGATTACAGAAGTCTTGAAAAATAATTTTTTTCAAAATTATTTTTGTTTAGTGCTGACCGGTTTCAGAAATGGTAGCACCGCCATTTTGTGTACCCGTATGAATGACCTAACGATTTTTGTGTATGATTTTTGGGAGACCTCTCATTACAGGTTTAATGTCGTCGTCGCTCCTACTATAAGCCCTGTAGGTACTACATGAACGATGCTCCCGTACGATAAAATGTTTGCTCCGAAACATTTATACGTTTTATGGATTATATTCTCCGGCTTAACATGAGACTTATCGATATTTTTTTCAGTTGCACAGAAACAAAACAAACAACAAACGTTCGCCAATATATTTATGTTTAGGAAAATATGTGAAGTTCAAGTAGGTGAAGCAACCAAGAATAATATTAAGTTGCGGCTGTTACAATTTGATTAGCTCACCGCAGAGGCCACCGCACTTTTGGTGGATAGATAAGGTTCTCCGTCATCTGTCGCCATCAACGCCGCCATTATCCCTTTATGGGAAGGAGCCACATCACATCACGGTAACGAGCATCGGATGGGCATCAAATGTGATTAGGAATGTCTGAATTATGGAAATGGCATCAAATGAAACTTAACAAAGCGAGGAGACTTTATGTGCACACCGACTCCGCTAAGAGTTAATCTTCTAAGATTTAGCATCAATTTCCGTGATCAAGAAATTTACGATGTAGTCAAGGGGATAAGTAATCAAAATCGGTAGTTTGTACGGTTTCTGGGGTTGGTTTACGAGACAGATAACTAGGTATTTGATTACCGTAACCGTGCGAGACAACTTGAATTTATTTGCGGTATTTCAATACAAACCAGCAGGTGCCTATAAGTTCAATTATTACTTAAGGTTGTGAATCACTTCGCAACTCAAAACAATTAGTATGTATCAACTTACTTAAACTATTTTCCGATGAAGCGATAAGCGATATTGTCAATGACTTGTTTTTTATACCTGTGTGCCGTTTACAGCAACTTTATATTGATTATTGTATTATTAACCGTTGGCATTCCTAGAATAAATTCCTAATAGAATTCCACCTTTTGAAATATAATCCTTTTTCAATAGATATTATCTTTTTTTCTGGTGTAATTTAGAAACTTTTTGGATGAGCATTCGAATAACAATGCCATTCTAAATATGCCAAAGTTCTAAGAATTGGATATATTTGTACAAAGGTTGTCGTAATTATAATATTACGAACAAGAGGAAAATGTCGCAACATTCTCTTTACGATTACAAGAGTCGAGAACAACCATGGCTCCATTCCGATTGTATAATTGCATTGATGCTCTGGTCAAACAATATTTTCATATTTATTTTCTAAATTTGCATATGCATTGCATGACGATTCGCCATAAGCTCATATGTTTATTTTCTTGTTTGTTACTACTTATTCCATTTCCACATTCCTTTGAACCTACTTGCCCCACTCGTCCTTTAGATTGTGAAACCCGACCAAAAAACTCGTTTTTTATTCCGACTTGTCAATAATATTTATAAGACAAATCAACTCAGTCCATCAACTCTAATATGGTTTTCTTCGTATTATCGATCGACGAATGATAAAAACACAGGTCAGATTTTATTTTTGGTGATTCGCAGAAATTTAAAAAAAAGTATACCTACTACCTTTGTGGTTTTGAAGCGATATCATTTTCAGAATATTCTTTGAAATCAAATATTTTGTTAACTCTCCGCACGCCTAGTAGGGTCTAACAGACCCAGGCCTTTTACTATTTAACTGTAACTATTTAAAATATTGCGCATGAATGTTATGTGTTTCAGTAGCTACCGCTATTGAGTCACGCTAGGGATTACACGAAGAGATTGAAGAGAAGTTAGTTCTACCCACGCTGTTCTCGGAACCATACGTCGTCAAAGTCCGCCCGGGTCTCACATGCCCTGCCAGGTATACGAAGTAGTTATGTTGTAAGTAGATCTAATATATTTTTATTTCGTTCTCTCTTTAACAGGTATTCATTGTTTTCTTAAGTTTTATATTTTATTCATACACACTGTTCCAGTTCCAATATATTCATGTATTTAAAATATTTTATTATATTTACTTATTTTTTATTACATTCTATTTACAATATCTTCCGGAACAATCGTAGAGGATTTTGAAGCACTATTAATTGAAGAAAACCATGATTCCGAAGAAAATGTTAAGTTTGATTAACGTAAATTCCAAAACCATATATTTTTTTTATTATGTTGTCATAATGATTGTCAACAACATCCCTTTTTTACATTAGGAGGCCCCGAGGAAAATAATTTCCCAGAAGGCCTATGTCATCTTATATGGGATGCTGTATGGAGGGAATTTTTAAGCAAGAGAATGAAAGGAAGTTCTGGGAAGGAAAAGGTATGTGTAGGAATCTGAAAGTCAGTGTGTCCATGAGTGTCGAACGTATGAATCCATCCCTCCAATAGCGATGTAAGAAGATGGGTCGAGAGAGTCCGGCTGGAGAGGTATAGGTTAGGTCTCTTACAAACAGCCTCTCCCAATTCGATCCGCCACCTAGTAGGTGGGCAAACGAATTCGCAAGACCTGCACAAACCTCACCCCATGAACCCGGGTATTCCTGATAAGTCACCAAACGGAGCGAACTACAACCTATGGCAGGGGTGTTGGCGGTCACCAGGCATACGAAGAGTTAAAAACCACTTTTTAAAATTATTTAACGAAGCAACCGATTTCTTTCCATCAACGATCAGAAAAAATATTTCTTCCTAAAACCTATTATTGGATTTTATAAAACGTTTCTGTTGCATTATAAAACCTGTTGCGCGGCATTTAGCTTAAACAATGCTGAACGTCTTGAAATATTTTGTGCATTTTGGGTTCTATAATGTTTGAATATCTATTTTTGACAAACTTAAAAAATATATATTTTTAAGTAGGTAGGTACTTATATACAGTGTGCTGACATCGTTTCCATGACAGTTAATCCCCCGGAAGTTGTCCCCCGGCATACATATGTACAATATTTAGTCGGTTTAGGGAAAATACGATATACGAGTACCAACTTTTACAAAATATAACAAATAGTCCCCGAAGGTGTGTGCAGAGAGGATTTCCCGCCCACTTACAATAGTATAAATAAAATAAAATGTTTTCAATTTCGAATGCATTAAGAATAAAAGGACTCGTCAGTATACAATATATATACCAGCGTACAAAAAAATCGACAGTGTAAATAAATTCGTGTAGTATCCATACCAACTTAGATATTTTTGAATACGATTTTAGGTTTAAAATTGGTACATGTGTCGAAATATTACGTATAATATAAGGTAAAAATGTAAATGCCATCCAAAATATAAAAGTCACTCGAAGGTGGTTCGCTACGGTGACTTGGCAGGGGTGCCCGGTTCATTGGGTGAGGTCTGTTTAGTTTGGCGTCGAATGCTTTTGCCCACCTCCTGCTTGGCGGATAGGTAAAGACTGATTGAGGGAGACCGAACCTAGTCCTCTCCAGTCGAACTCTCTTGATCCATCATCTTACACCGCAGTGGGAGGAATGGTTTCATACGTCAGTCACTCCTGGACACATAAATCCCCAGATTAATACCCACCCTTCGTACCTCTTTCCTCTCCTTCCTTCTTTTAAAAAGACACTTCTCACAACATCCCAAAAATGACATAGGTTCTATTGGATTTTTTCCATAATAATATTGCACAAACAATCGTTGTGAGAATGCTTGTGGTGGTACGCCTGCCTTTTAAATATGCAAGAGCGAGACGGCAGAAATAGGGTATAAAAGGTGATGGATGATCCTGCTCACTCTCCCTAATCTCCGAGAGCTCTATTAGCTAGTACGTAGCTTTACAACAAAGACTTATTATATTGTGCAAATAAATAACCATCTCGTCCACGCGCGTTTCATTAAAATCATCAGATCTCATATCACGCCTACACCAACAACCTAAATAACAATTATGATTTTAAATAATTAAAATTTCAGTTTCAATAGATGAGTGTTTCAGGCTGATAATTATCGCTTATAATAATTGTTACCCTTTGTGCTATGCATTAAAATCTTGTCTAAAACGTTAGTTTATCAATTAAAAATAATAATTAATATTTGACAAGATAAAGTACCTATATCACCAAAAAATTTAGACATAATTTGTCTCGACACCACCTAGCGAGAGATTTAGCACTTACAATGCCTCCCTCACAAAAATAGAGTTGGTTGTTTTCAGGTAGAAAAATGTAATAAGTAATTGTATTTTTTTATGATTCAGGTTTTTTTTTTATTTATTTATTATAAAAACAAATTAATACAATATGACAGGAAAAAAAATATTTTACAGAAAAAGAAAAGTCCCAATAAACTACTTTTTAGGAGTTTATCAATGGGTGCTTTTACTTTGAAGATATAAATAAACTTATTTTATTTTACTTTGCAGTTAGAATTTTTGTGTTAGTGTCTGATACAATTTTTTTCTTTCGGCGAGCCAATTCTTCAACATAATATTTTTTTCACCATTTGTACATTTTTTAATTTCAGCAGGTAACATATTTAATAAATTTGGTATCATGTAGTCCAGCGTTCTTCGTCCATATTTGTATAAGTGCTTAGGTACAATTAGTCCAGAAAGTCCCCAGGCTGTAATTCCATACCTTATAATAGATTCAGCTAATGATAAATAAATTATTCGAAGTGTGCATATTGGAACATAGAATTATAATTTATATAATCTGCTACTAATAGATCTGAGTCGTTCACAGACTTTATTTATTTGTGAATCCCATTTGAAAAAACAGTCAATAATAACACCTAAATAAATATATTCTTTAACCAGTTCAATATTTTCACATGTGCAAAATGCAGAGATACCGACATGTAAGCAATCGGAAGTGTATGTTTTAATTTCAGGTGTAATAATATTTGCCTTGGCATTGGGTGATCTAATATGTATCAATTTAGTTTTTTTTGCATTTAAAATTAAACCAGAGTCATGAGACCATTTCAAAAGTTCAATGTAATCTTCTTGTAAGAGTTTAATACATAATTGCAGATCACTGCATGACATTACCAATGCAGTATCATCCGCGTACACGAAGTGTTTTAAATGTTTAAAAATGTACTTGATAAAAGATACATAAATGATATATGTAAATAAAATTGGACCTAATATGGAACCTTGAGGAACACCTGCTAAAATTCTTCTTTTTTTACTTAACGTGTTCAATAGCTTTATTTTCATGCACCGGTTGTTCAAGTAATTTTCTAAGAGTTTTAGAAGTCTTCCTCTTCTTCCTATGATTTCTAGTATTTGCAATAATTTTCTATGATAATAGTGTCAAATGCCTTCAAATAATCTATGAATAAAATTAATACATGATTTTTATTATTCAATTTATCATTTATTAAGCTGGCAAATTTTTGAAGTAGCATTTCAGTGCCTTTTTTGGAAGCCATATTGATTGGTATCAATAATAGAAAAATCTTCTAAATATTTGATTAATTTCAGCTGAATGTATTTTTCTAAAATTTTTTCAAGTGATGTGTTGATTAAAACACTAGTATATATTGAATTGTTTGGCGGGTATTAGATAAGCCGACATAGCTCAGTGGTAGAGAACCTGACCGGCAATCAGAAGGACACGGGTTCGAGTCCCGTTGGCGGCATGTATCTTTTCTCGGAAGATTTTTTCAATGTAGATGAATGTTTCCGGCTGATAATTATTGCGTATAATAATTGTTTTATTTCAAACTTTTAAACTTTTAACTTTATAAGAAACTCATATTTTTTCTTACCGTAATGCACACATTCGTGCTCTTCGAATAATTTAAATACGTACTTACAATTATTTTTATTATAATATACGTACAAAGTATAATGTAATAAAATGTTATGCATAATAACTGTCATAAACCTTTAACCTTTTCATCTATATGTTCTTCTTCCGTGTTGTAAATGGTAAAACCCGCATCTCACTTGAATAAAACCATTTTTTTAAATACATATCGGTTAAAAAAATGAGATTCTTCGATTGTAAAATAAATAAATCACACTTCCCGTTTCCGTAAACCATTCATTAATTTAAACTATTTTTACTTTTATTTTACTTTAATGAGTAAATCCTCAAATTTTAATGTTTGATCACTGAAGACAATATTAGCGAGTCTCAATCGAAAATTTAAAACTGAGAAAGGTACGGTCCATCCTGTAAATGAACTCAGAACCTTGGCTTGCCGTGGCGATGCTCTACCACTGAGCTAATTGGATCCTATTCCATTAGTTCATATTTAACTGTATCACACTTAGACTAAAAACTACCAACATTATCTTCATTTTCTTAAAGCATATTTCTATTGGGTGCTATCTTTATGTTTGATTGCAAGATTCTTCTCGAACTAAATCCTGTCTAGATAGTGTCTTGGCTAAATTTATGCATTTTTCTTTAATGTGCGACACCTATTGACTTTTCTGCAAGTCAAGGGTGAATATTTATTTTAAGCTAATGAGTATAAACATGTATAATGTAACTATATTGTCATCGGTGATTAAATATGTATTTATTCTGATAAAAAAAAATTAAAATGTCTTTCATTGTTATAATTCCACTGTTTTCTCTAAGCAAAAAAAAAAATATCTTTGTTTGTCCGGTGAGCACTAGACTCATAAAAATTACATGTTTATTTTCATGATTTTCTATACAATTTTAATTTTTTTTAAATTTGTTAACTCATGTATTTTCAGTATCGCGACCCCAATCCATGTTTATATTAAACTTTATAGTATTTTTTAACTATAAACATAAAAGAAGACTCCAAAATTTTGTGTTTTCCATATGTTTCAATTATTCAATTAGAAAAAAGAACAAATGTAGCGTTTAATTTTTGTCAAATTAAATAATCTGAACAATTTGTATACCGTTTTGTTCAGATTATTATTGTACCTACTGTACCTCTTGTAATTTAAAGTTATGCAGATCTTTAAAACCAGAATTTTAACGTAGAATGTCAGATATAACACATTTATTAGTAAGGCCCGTTACATGTGATTTAAAAAGTTCACCTTTTTCTGTAACCACAAAACCTCACCAAGTTTAATGCATAATTTAGGAAATAATCGCAAAATTAAAAAAATAAACTAGTTTATTTTTATTTTTAACTTAACGAGTAAAACCACAATTTTTAATATTGTAATTCATTTAATTAAAATAATAAAGTTGTACTTGATGACCACATTTATAAAATACATTTATGCATGTTAAGTGTCCACAGCAATAATGTTGAAAGTCACAATTTTTTTCTAATTATTAATGCCTTTCGATAGCTGAGATAGACAATCATCGTTCTTGAATAGTAACACGTAGAATCATCATTCTTGAAAGTGTGTCAATGTGGACAAACATCGTTTTTGAACAAATTCAAAACAAAGCAGTAACAATGCTTACTCTAATATGTATAATTTAATTTTAAAATGCTCCATTTAATTCTCAACAACCGCGTTTTTTCTACAGTTTTAAAAATAAATTGTAGATATCTCAAAATCACTTTCCATGGTCATTCGATGGTCTTGCAGTGGATCCTTCATATATTATCTCTCTACCAACACGTTGAAAAATCTAAGTAAATAAATTATTAGCGCACTTGGATATAATAAATTAATCTTTAACCCCTCGAGCATTTTTAGGGTCGTATAATGACCGGGCGTGCATACATTGTACGTCCATAGTATTTTAACCTTTTTTCTATCGTGCTTGGGATTTTTGATGTTAGGAAGAGAAATAGGAAGTCTTCTCAGTTTTTTCTCAAATGTATGCTGACACTGAACCCTGCAATTAAAATCATAAAAAAGCCAAAGTGAATAGTTCGCTAATCCCGCCATTACATAACATTCGGTTTGACTTAGTACATTAATTTCCCATTTTTTTGTTACAAGAACGTGAAAAAATAATTCTCTTACAAATTTTCCAAACAACAGGAATCTGAATCTGAAAAATATATCGAGGGCTTCCAATATTTTCTAAGCAGGTACGGAGTAAAAAATTTATTCAAGATATTGTAAGCGTTTTTCTCAACACTTTTCATGTTATTTATTAAATTATTATTTTAAGGCAATCCTTGTTTCTCCGGAAAATTCCCAGATCTTGAAAACAAGTGTTTATTTCTTTAAAATTGTTATCTACTTACTAACATGTAAGTTTTTTTTTGGTGATCAGGTAAATTATTTTCAACATTCTAATATATTATTATTTTTAAACTTTTACCGTATTTTTTTTTTAATTCCAAGAAAAATTACGTATTCCCCTGGACATGGGTTTATGTTCATTTGGACAGAAGTTATACCTCTGGACAGCGCACAACTAATTCTTTCTGATCAATAAATAATGATCCTATTTTGTTGGAAGGTCAAACAATTTCCGCTTTACAATAAAGTCCAAATAAATGGAATAATTCCGAATGCATCCGAAAAGTAAAAATTGTTTTTGAAAGGAAATAAAATTAAAATTAAAATAACAATTCAAAAATGACACAAAAAATTTATAAATGTATAATTTTTGAAATGTAAAAATTTAAAAAATACCCTACGTTTTTTTTCAACTAAAATTACTGATTACGATATAATTTAAAATCACAAACATATTTTGTTAGGCAAATCTATTATTATAAACATTATCACTTTTTCTCACTCACTTTTTTGTAATCTCATTGAAAAATTATTAATAAAAAATTCTGAAACTTCATAATTTTCGTCGGAGACTTTGGTTTCATAATCGTGTACATTTTAATTATTTAGTGCCTAACTTTTAGATTTTGATATAAAGCGTGGTGTTCTCTCTTTCTAATACCGTTTAGATCGTATTTCTAACCGTGATAGTAAGGGAGACCGATATGAGTTGTTCCGAAAAGCGAAGAAATTAGCCAGAGGGATTGAAAAATCATATTTTTATTTACTTCAACTATAATGTTTCTTTCATACTTGAATTTAAATATCTTAACTTTACTACTAACATTTGTAATGCCGTGTTTTGTAGTTTTTTTGGAAACCCAAGTGTTATTTTGCTACATTCGTCAAAATCAAAACATTTTCATTATGTTTTCATTTCTAAAATGTGTCAAAACATATTATGGTATTCACATTAAATACGCACCTCCAAATTAAAAGTCCGCATGGGCGAAAATAATGATAAAAATGTTAATTTTTTTTAATAGTTGTGGAAAAATTCCATAATAATATTATGCCACCACAAAGTAAATAATTTCCCGTCTACTACCTATGGTCACCACAAAATAAATCGTAACAATTATTAGTATAATTTAGTAACATAATTGTGAAGTCCATTACCAGATAATAACATCTTTATATTATATATGATCAGCTTAGTAATAGTCTATAGCGTCATAGACTGCCGGATATTTTAATTGAGCTCACATGTTCGTAACGATGATATACAGGTAATTTAAATATAAGACCGGGGACTTCTAACCTTTCTCAGGCGTTATGGCCCGTCAAACATAAAATAATATGAATTACTTTTAACAAAATATCCGCTTGCGTCATATTTGCCACCAACTATTTAAGCTGAGTTCAGCATAATGAAGATAGCCAACACAAAACTTAGGAAACAAAAATATTAGCCCCTCATCGCGGATATATTCATAGACAATTTAGAGAATAATATTTTTAACTGTAAATCACCATTATTAAAAAATGTACTGTGTTCTGCATTTGGTTGGGAACCAAGCGACACTCAATTCCTTCTTGCTACAAATTAAATTCACCGCAGAAATGGGAACCAATTCTACCTTAAACTTTTTAGATCTTATATTATCAATCATAAATAATAAAATTGAATTTAAAATCTGTTGATATAACGATTCACAATTCCTCTAACCACCCCAACTCCCACAAACATTCAGCCGTTCATTCCATGATACGCAGTTTGTTTACAGTCCTTTTCAAATTCCAACTTCGCAATAGAACTATCTACGATCAAACAAATCGCAATAAATAACGGTTCCAATCCAAATATAGTCAACAACATTCTAAATAAAAAATTTAAAAAATTATCCACAAGTAAATTTTTATACAATAGTCCACCTCATAATAATAAAACACCAAGTAATAATAATCAACCTTATCAATGGCGTAGAATTTTGTACATCAATATTTTTTCTCAAAAAAACGTTAAAAATCTCCCATAGAGATTAAATCAGCATTTTACGCTAATAATAGTATAGGTAAACTTTTGATGTTAAGGACAAGGAAGATAGTCTATCTGACTAGGGAATTTATTCACACCAATGCAGTGACTGTCCCTTTTTTATATAGGCAAAACAGTGCGTGACATAAACACACATGTCAAAGAACACCTTAGATTTTAACAGCTCTGGATTTTTTGAAATTTGCAAACCACTTGATCGAAAAAGATCATAAATTTGATAGAAACCCAGGCGCCACCCTAATTCGTAAAAACAATATAGGTATAAGGTTGGATAATTTAGAGGCACTTGAACTAAGGAAAGCAATAAACACTAATAGTAAGGTAGTTAATAACCAACTAAATTTAAATAAAAGTCCTATACTAAGATTGTTCCATATTGCCAAAGAACACTACCGTTCCATTCTCCATCTACACTTATGCCTTCTTCCTCCTTCACTCGAGGAGTGTAGCCCATTTTGTTAAATCATATGTTATCTATAACACACATGTAATTTAATGTCAGTAGAGTATTATACTGCCTTGAAGAAGCTACGGTTGAAGCGAAACCCGGTCGGCGTAAAGTATATAAAATAAAATTGGTGTTTACAAAGTTATTGTTTTATTTTAAATTATAATGCCACATCACAAAGTATCTGCTTCATATGAACAAAAAAATAGTTTTTAAAACAGATCCATCTCAAGATGTGTCCAGCTTAGTTTACTCAGCCAATTTGTTCGCTTTTGGGAATACCCCACATAAGTCTTACAGAAATGGTTGTATCTCCCTAGTTAACTTTTAATGTTCACTTTGAATTAAAAGTAAAACAACTTTGGATATATTTATCCTTTATTATATAATTATTATAAAAATTACAACAATAAGTAAAGTACAGTTTCAAAAGGAATTATCAAGTTGAGCAATACGACAAGCGAAGTGCTTGGATTCAATCAACAAGATAGATTGATTGGCTTTGGGCGGTGTAGCCCTTTATATGCATGGTCCTCGTGTAGGGCCGTGTGGAAAGGTTCATCGTCCATCGTGGTACGTGCTGCTTCCCGGGTCGAAGGGGTCGTTGGCCGGCTGCACGTGTCGGTTCTGAATTGGTCTAGTATGTTAATTACCAGATTGTGTTTCTAGGTTGCTGGGGTCACTTCCCGGATGCGTTTTGAGTCTAGCATATTGATGGCTAGGCAAGGTGAAGAGCGGGGTGCAGGGGGCGTCCTGCATTGTCTTCTTGAACTTGAGGGTCAGCTGGGGTGGTTAACTCTCCCCCCCTTAAACGGAAACTCCTTCGGGCTGCGAAGAGTTTGCATCTTCTCCATAGGATATATCCAATTGCTATCATTATTAAGCAACTAGTAAGTGTGATGTGTAGATTTCCTTTGACTTCTGTTATGTCAGTGGTGATGCTGGAATCTTGATGAGGTTTTTCTATTTCTCCTACATGTAATGTGGGTAGTTGTAGTACATGCAGATCTTCTCTGGAGTATGTAATTACTAATGTTTCTTGATTGATGGTCCGTCCCATACTAAATGTTTTTCCTTGTATGCTGCAGTCGTCGTTGGTCACGAGTACTGACTTGGACATGATAATACTTTGTTGGTGTTGTGGACAATGCGCTTGTAGTGGCGTGGGTTTATCTCGAAATACGTACATCATGTTGTCTCCTATGATATGGGTATATTCCTCTGGACATTTTACTTTGTGGAGGCTGCAGTTTCGTTCGTTGTGGCTTTCTAACACCAGGGTGGTGCAATCATCTATGGTATCCATTTCTTTATGACATATGCTGAGTTGATCCGAAAGTAGTTGGCATTTGCTAGCGACATACATTTGCTTTCCATCCCTCAATATTCGTCTGGATAGGAGGTGGGGTTGGAAACATTGGGAATCAGGTTTGGATATTACGGGGATTATTTCGCTATACATGTATACTGTCTTCTCTACTAAAGGTAGGGACAAAATAAAGTGCAAGGTTTCTTTAGTTTTAATGAGTTTAACTTGTAACAAACGTTGAATAATGTCAAAGTCGTTAGAAAATAATTGTTCCGAATTTATTTGCGAAATTGAGTCCATAAAGACCTTCGGTTTAATGATACTAGGATGGTACATACCATGAGCGGCAAAAGTGATGGCTTCTGTGATTCTAGTTATTAATTCCGTTATTGTCTCTGTTTGGTAAATTAAATGCGTTATCAACAAATCAGTTTGATCTTCATAATGGTCATGGCTCATTTGGGACCAAATAACTAATTGGTTATGCGAAACATTCTTAAGTTTAGTATAATAATCTTCTAAAATTCTAGAAGTTAAAGAAATTCTTTGTTTATTCAAATTTTGGTTATTTTCCATTTGTTGCATTAACTTATCCATATCATTATCATCTAAATTTCCCGTTAAAAACTTAATTACTGACCCAATACCATTTATAAGACCTCGCTTATGCCTAGTTACTATAAGGTTATCGATCATTGCTTTATTATGATCAATTAAATATTTTAAACGTTCTAAGCCTACATTAGGTAAGGTTACATTATTATTTTTTATAAATTTATCATAATTAAATTCTAATTGTTGTGATTGTCCGATTAACGACGATAAGTCCAGCGTGTGGATGACGTGCCATTGACCCTCAACAGCGCGTGCATCTCCAAGTGGTGCTACGATGAAGTGTTCATTGCTCGTCAGTTGGCGGATTCGCAATGCTTGTGACAGGGCAACCAGCCTGAAACAATTTGACACTATTTTTATGGATTGTTGCTAATCCTCTAAGATTTTTATATTCTAAGACGTTATGCGGGAGTATTTTAGTTATCGTGAAAGGCCCTTTAAACTTGTTTTTATGTTTTCCGCGCGCCGTGATTTTTATTAATATCTGCTGTCCTATTGACATGTCTTGCTAGGTGCGATTTTTATTTACACGTTCCCGTGTTTTATTTTTAGTTTTAGTTTGCATATCGTGAATTAATTGTTGAAGTTTCTTACATTGATTTACATGATCATTTACATAACTTTGGGTAATCACGCCATCGGCCGGTGGTGTTCGATTCCCATGACAAAAATGTATTTCGTTCGGAGAATGCTTTGTTACACTATGTATTGTATTATTATATGCATTCATCGCTAAATTTACTTGTGTTTCTGGGGTAATATCCGATATTGCGCTACGCAATAATCTCAATATTTCCGTAAGGGTAGAATGAAAGCGTTCAATGTCGGCTTTAGATTGTGAATGACCTGTCGTGGTCACGTGAGCTTTTATTTTATATGATTCTAACAATTCGCGTGTAGTAGTAGACGTGAACGTGGTTTCACGATCAAAATGAATTTCTTTAGGTGCACCGACTAGGGAGAACATTCTCACAAGTATGTCACATATCGCGACATTATTGTCAACGGTGATTAAAGTACAGGATGCCCATTTAGAGAATCTATCTATAATTGTAAGAAATTTTTGTCGACCGAAGTGATACGTGTCGATTTGCCATATTTCCATTGGGCAAGTGGGAGTAACGGTTGCTTCTAGGGGAGCTGCCGTAGGGTGCCTTTCGTATTTAGCATTTTGACATATTAAACATGTTTGTAAATACGTCTTTATTTTTGTTCGCATATTATTAAAATAGTAAGTTCGTTTTAATGTAGCGAGCAGAGCATCTAGGCCCATATGGCGTTGATTTTCAACGTGCGCTAAATGTATTATTTTTTTTTGCTCTTCCGTATCGGAAGGTTCAATTTTAAAATTTGTATATCGTATTAATTTCAATGAGTTCTTTTCAATATCTTTCCTATAACACTCGCTCACAATTTCGTACAATCTATCGTCATTAATAATTACAGCATATTTATTCTTATCTAAGCATAATTTTACATAATTTAAAAATACAGTTCGTGCATTATCTATAGGAATACACCAAACATGGTCCATTCCTGTTTCTTTTGCCCTAAGTTTACGCGATTCTTGATTATTTACCTCTATAAAGATTCTGTTCATACGTGGGGGTGGATGCTCGTGGCGAATTGGAATCCCCTCTTCATGATCGTCCATATTGCTATGCACAGTGTTGGTGACACTCTGGGCGTCTGAAGTGGCTTCCACTCGTAACGAGTCTTGTTCCTCACTATCCTCACTATGATGAATCTCTACTCTCGACAAAGCGTCGGCTACATGGTTTGTGCGGCCACGTTTGTGTTTTATGTTTGGTGAACAGTTAGCTACTAACTCTTCTGAAAATAAATCTTTATTTTTCTCCAGCAGTTCATCAAGTGTGTTCATGTCCATTACATGGAATAGTTGCACTTGTTTTGTTGGAGTTTTTAATACATTATTATGACAATCGTTTAGTATTAGGGTAGCATTCATTAATTTGAGCATGTCTATCCCCATTAGGACGTCATATTTTTTTGAAAAATCAAATATATAAAATCGCATTTTATTATTATTTTCGCCGAATACCTTTTTCCAAAAAGACGTCACAACCGTACCTCTATGGGTCGTTGTGGTGTGCTCCGTTTGCACTGAAAATTCTTCATTAATGTATTCGCAATCGAAAAATAGCCTATTATACAAATCTCTACTCATAAACGATTTAGAGCTGCCAGTGTCTATTAAAATTTTTATATTTAATGGAGCTTCTACATATGGAAGTCCATTGTTTATGTGATTCAGTTGGACTAAGTTTCTTAGGGACCTTCTTCGTCTTCCCAAAAATTTGGTCCTTCTTGATCACATTGGAAAAGCTCCTGTGCCGTACGTCCATTGCCTAAGTCTATGACCGGACCTTTGGACGGGCGTGGCATGGGTGCTGTCCGCATACTAACGTCTTCGTTACGACGTTGATTTTTATAACTATTCTGGTGTGACATATTGTTATTTCGAATCCAGGAATTCTGTCCGGGATTATTATTCATATTATTATTATTCATACGATTATTATTTTGCCACGGTTTATAATTATTGAAATTATTATTATTTGAATTATTAAAATTGTTGTGATGTGGTCTATAGCCATTTTGATTTTGTGGATTAGCGAATGATCTATTGAAATTATTATTTTGTCCAAACTGGGTTGGATTAAATTTACTTGTCGAGGGTTGCGAGAAGTTTGGGACGAGTTTTGTTCTATTATGGTGGAGTTCGCCATGCGCCTCCAGCATGCGTATTTCGATGCACAAGGCATCATAATTTTTTGTGAGGTTCGCACATTTGATATGGGTAGGTAATAAATTTAATAACGAATTACGTGCCGTATCTTTGTAGGGTTCCATTAGGACCTGCGCACTCGCTGGCCCATACTGGTCCGCAATTTTAATTTTTATAGAAAAGAGAATTTGGTTCATTTCATGGATGAGAGTTCCAAAATCTCTGTTGCCACGGTTAAAGTTAATTAACTCGGTCTGAAGCAATGTGACTGACTTGTTATCACCGCATTCAATTTTCAAAGTTTCGATAATTTTTTCTATATTATTCTCGTGATCGTTCATTAAGATCACTTGTAGCGCTTTGCCACGTAATCTTGAAATAATTTTTTCAACATTACTTGGGGTGTTGCCGTTTCGTGTTATGTACCCCCTAGCTGATTTGATAAATAAGTTGATATCGTTAGGAGAGCCGTTATACTCAAGAATAGATTCAGGGTATTGGGGAGCGGGTCTCTCATTTGGCTGTGCCATATTAAAAGTATTTAAAAATTTTACGTATTGAAGAAAAAAGTTTAAAAACTTTATTTTTATCTCTGACCTTTTGGATAAGGTAGGGAAAGGGATCTATCGTACAGATGGGATAGACGAACAATTGAAAGAATGTACTTACATAAATGTTGCTGCGATTTTCTGCATATTTCAGTTAACGAATTTCTTTGATGTGTGGTCCTTCGCGTTGAGGTGTTTGAAAACACCTAGGGAGTCCTGGCTGCGGCCAAGTTTAACAGCTTCCTCGAATTTTCGACCCACGTACTGGGCGCCAGTTAACTTTTAATGTTCACTTTGAATTAAAAGTAAAACAACTTTGGATATATTTATCCTTTATTATATAATTATTATAAAAATTACAACAATAAGTAAAGTACAGTTTCAAAAGGAATTATCAAGTTGAGCAATACGACAAGCGAAGTGCTTGGATTCAATCAACAAGATAGATTGATTGGCTTTGGGCGGTGTAGCCCTTTATATGCATGGTCCTCGTGTAGGGCCGTGTGGAAAGGTTCATCGTCCATCGTGGTACGTGCTGCTTCCCGGGTCGAAGGGGTCGTTGGCCGGCTGCACGTGTCGGTTCTGAATTGGTCTAGTATGTTAATTACCAGATTGTGTTTCTAGGTTGCTGGGGTCACTTCCCGGATGCGTTTTGAGTCTAGCATATTGATGGCTAGGCAAGGTGAAGAGCGGGGTGCAGGGGGCGTCCTGCATTGTCTTCTTGAACTTGAGGGTCAGCTGGGGTGGTTAACTCCCTTATTATTAAGGTGATTAGAGAAAGAAAAAACACCACGCTTTATATTCAAATGTAGATGTTAACCACAGAAAAAAATAAATGTGCGCCTCTATGAAACTAAAGTATCCGACAGCAATTTTAAGAATTGTTTATGAAACTTTGTGATTTTTTTTTTACTTATTACTTTTTTATGAAACAACAAAAAAGTGAGGTGACAATTTTTTGTTTTTAAAATATTTTTCTGTGAAACGTTTTAAAACTTTTTATGTTTGCATTAAAAATTTATATATTTCAAAAATTACATGGAACATGCAAAAGCGTATTTCATCACTTTTCAAAAACAGTATTTATATTTCCGATCCATTCAGAAACACTCTTCGTATGAATGAATTTGCCCGAGGCCTGTGGGGTTAACGTATTATTAGCGGCTCTCGAGCACTTAAAGCGCATTGTTTCCTTTAATACAGTACACCCTTTTGAGCTCTGTTTCTTTTCTAACCAAGAAAGTTATCGGATGATGTGTCGACATCCGTTTACCTAACCACAAAACTTGCATGGTGCTATTTGAATATTTATTTATTTATTTACGCCCTTGGGACTTTAACACCAATCATATAACATAATTATAATATAATAATATTTGAAATAGAAACAATAATATTCCGATAAATTTTAAATTATTGTTTCTCTTCCGTTAATAGAAATGAAGCAGAATTTTCGAAATTTCTGATATAACTTTTGGTAAGGCATAAATGAAAATATCATCGGAACCGAATTTATTTCCAAGCCTATGTAGTCTTTGGATTAGGGAGTTAATGAAATAGTTAGTTTTTGATGGATAAACAAAGAACAACTCTGGAAGCCTCGTGTCACAATTCAGTACTCGGAATGTTTTAGTTTCCTTAAGTCCGGTGCGTCAATTGAGCCAATCAGTTAAATTATGTACTTTCATTAAGTTACCATAATGTATTTATTCAATGAGAAAGGAGAGTTTGAAATTAATGAACCTTAAGAATTTATATTGAACTTTCTCAATTTTTAATTAATGTGTTTATAGTATGGGTACCAAATAGTGGGATTGTATTCTAAATTACTTCTTACTATGGCGGTGAAGAGAATTGTAAATGAATTAAGTGACGTAAAACTCATGCTTGTTACTAATTAGTAGTGAGTAAAAAAAACTTGTTTGGGTCTGTTTAGTCTGAACGTAGAAACAGATCACCTTTTTTGAATTTGTCAAAAATTTTAATTTCTACGTACATTTAATTTTTTTTTAATTGTTGGCTGGCTTTATTGTGCAAAACAATAATTTTGTATTTAATATTTTTTGCATTACATATTATTTTATCAATGTGACATTGATTGACTGAAAATGTTTTGAAGGTTGGTGTCTATTCATTTGGGATTTTTTCGATAATTCCTACAACTTTCAAACATGTTGAAAAATACATTATTATTATCGTTTTATAAAATCACATTTCACAGCTTCATTTTTAATGCACGACACTGTACCTAATATATAG
This sequence comes from Limnephilus rhombicus, assembly GCA_929108145.2. Taxonomy (NCBI): domain Eukaryota; kingdom Metazoa; phylum Arthropoda; class Insecta; order Trichoptera; family Limnephilidae; genus Limnephilus; species Limnephilus rhombicus. The sequence continues at coordinate 20,834,966 of OV815273.1, read as the reverse complement.
TTTTTAGCGCGTTTTCATCCCACAACAAAACATCCTCGGACAAAATATCCCCGACAAAATATCCTACGGACCAAACATAATCCAACAAAATATCTACTAAAACCTAACCAACCTAACCTAACCTAACAAAAAAATGCGACAAAAATAATACAGACATCCCGTAAAGACAATAAATTATTGTTCGAAAGAATTCAGCGTAGTGGAGATACATTTTGTCCTTGGGATATTCGTCGAGGGATATTTTGTCTGAGGACATTTTGTCGGAGATATTTTGTCAGGGATGAAAACTCACATTATATAACTATAATGTAACGTTATTAATATGTTCCTTCGACGCTTATCAATCCATATTCCAAATCACAACAGCAGAGAGTGTCTTAGTTTTCATCTCCCCCTTTGCAAGACCAGCTCAAATTATAACTCGACATTTTTTAACACGACTATACGGGGCATAAAACGAAAATCCATTTTACAACCGCACTTAAACTTGATCACTCAATCTACCTTCCCATCTACTAACTCCGGTCCTTCGTCCCTTTATCCAAATCCTTTGTTCCTCTTCACCCTCCTCACCCCCTTTCAACATAATCTGTAATTGAATGATTCATTACCATTGTCACACTTTATTTATATCTATCATTTATTTTTAGCAGGAAGCCCTTAATTGATATGATTAACTATTTTATTTATTGTACCAGCGCAGATCCGTGAAAAATCGTGGAATATAAAATTTAAAAATAATATACAAAAAAATGATAAACAACTATCTTCAGAGGAAATACAATCCTGAGAAATTTTAATAATAGATAGTTTACCAAACTGTTGATGTCCCCCCCCCCCCTCCCTCCCCCCTTTTTTATCAACTGTGTTAGAAGAAAATATTAGTTTACTGAATGCTTGTTGATGGCGTTCAAACCTATAAGAAGTAACTTATCAACAAAAACAAAACGCACTGACACGCTAGTGGTCTATATCTATATAATACCTACATTAAAAATTTTGTACTAGTGTCTAAATCCAGAGAGGAAATTGGGGAACATACGTTTGTATGGACAAAACGCCGCCCGGTTTCTTATTAAGGACTGCGTCATAAATTCATTAAATTTATCCACAAAAAGTATTAATTTCGTGTTTTGATTTTTTTAATGTTAGGTACGTACCTACCAACTACACACAAACTTTAGAATGTTTTTTATACACAACCGAAATTATATTGTTATAATTTATTAATTATAAACATAATCTGTTAATTTTCTGTAAATTTTCGCAAAAATAAATAACATTGGGGTCCTATTTATTAATCTGCAAAACCCATCTTGTTTTGCTAAGCTGAGTTGCTCGAAAAATAAACTAAGAAAAATGTATCATTATATTAATTTTGCACCATTATCCACTTTGACGTAGATTTTGTATCGGATTACGTTCTTGAAGATGAATAATATAAAGGGTATTTTATTACATGACGAAGAATAGATGTGACCGCACGCCCTTGCCAAAGGTGGGATACCTAAAATATGAAATCGACTTCACTTGGAATTAATATCAACACCAATTTTTTTAAATTTTGCTATAAAGAGGGCGCTACACAAAACTAGTCTTGGGTAGGTACTTGGAGAAAATATCTCGTCATATCTCATCTCACCTTGTTCCCATCATTGTCGTATTCGGGCAGAGGAGACCCATCGCCTCGCCAAGGCACCTCCGGGCATTAAGGCTTGGGATACTTATGGCCGCCTCCGTCCATAGTAGGTCCAGCCCGTCCAGCCTCTCCTCGCATTAGACACTGGAGTTGCTTCTCCCAAATATTTAAGTATATTACTTTCGAGCCTGGATGGAACTTTCTAGGTCAAATCGTTCGTTTAATATAATCGTTTAATATCATCGCTCTTTTCGCGTATCTGGCCGGCTCATTTGAAATAAACTTCCCTCAGCTCTTACTAATAACAAAATTATTTAAAAAATCTTACCATTCATGAGTCCTAAAAACTTTTCAATATACGTAATAAGCCATGAAAAACTGCTTTCGATTAGTTTAACATATTTTGGTTTTAATTCTTTTTATCCTGTGCTACAATAGCACCGTTATTGTTTATTAATATTTTCCTGTGTTAAAATAGCATTGTTATTGTTAATTTTGGTTCTCTTGTCATTTTTGTAAATGCTGTATATTCTTTATTTCATACTATTTAAGCTTTTTTTGTAATGGACTCGTAAGGAGCACTGTAGGATTAAATGTACTATAGTTAAGTGCACTTGAAGTGAAATAACACAAAACTGCGCTATACAAATATAACGTTATTATACTTATTATTATTACTATAGACTGGTAAAGACGCCCTATGGGAAACTATCTCTCTATAATTGCACCCAATATTTTCAATGGAAGTCGGTTTTCTAGTATTCTTTTTTTTTTTTGAATTAGGCAATTCACCCTAATAAGAGTGCTTTGTGTTCTAGTATTCTTAGTACCCGCCTTCTATAAGAATATATAATCATTCTCAAAAATTCTAATTTCTGTTGTGTAATATGTCTGTAACTCCACTTCAATGAATTCTGGAACTCAGATTTGCTTTGAATTTAATTTATTGGTTCCTACCTTCATGTGCCTAATGCAATATTGAAAGAAAAAAAATTCTATTGTCATATTTAAAATTGTTCTTACAAATCTCTGTGATTTTTCACAGGTTTAAAGCTAGACAACTCTAATTTCGTGTGTGTGTCTGTCTACAAACCTGATTTAATACACTCTAGAACTCGGATTTATTTTGAATTTACCAAAGTATCATTTTCATAATTGGAAAAGTGTGTTTGGCGAATTCAGACAAGCAATGAACTACCCATTTTAAGCAGATAAATATTTTAATTGTCATTTCCAAAATTGGAACTGATTTGTAGATACGTAATTCGGATGACCCGTTATTTTTAATGGGTCTGCGCTTGTACGTAAAAATTATTTCCAACGTTTACCTCATATAAAATTAGAGAATATTTACCAAAATTTCCTGTAAAAAAATCGTCAGAGAAACTTAAAGCTAGGATTTTTATTAATGCTCTTATATTAATTGATCATAAATGATTAATTTATACAAATATTTACAATCAATAAATTTATTTTTGTAATTTGATATTAAAATAAAACATTATAAAACTCACGATAAATTTATAAAACAAAACAAGAAATGTTTTAAGAAATCATTGAATTAGTCATTATTTTTTTTCTGTGCGTTTCAAACTAATTATCATTTTATTTACGATATGTAGTGAAGTATTATATTAACGAGCGGTGATTAAAGATCATATATTATTGATTTTTTATAGGTAATTATTTTTGCGAATTAATCAATACGTCTATCAAGAGAGCAGCGAAAATTGGTTGTAAAAATAATTAAGTTCACATAAAATACACGACGAAAAATAAAAAAAATATGATAATTAAAAATCTGTTTATAGTAAAACATAAATAATAAAAAATAAAGATAATTTTGACGACATCCGTGACGGGGCAGTAGGTACCTATGTCACAGGATGAAACTTTTTTTTCCAATTTTTTTTTTACACTAACTCCACACAGGAGGTCTTTAGAAAAATAATTTCCCTCAGGCCCTATGTCATCTTTGAAGATGCTGTGTGGAGGGTTTTTTGAGGAGGGGAAGGAGTGAACACCCACGTTGTAGGAGGGAGAAAACACAAAGGCCGGCAAATCATTCCACAGCCGAGCTGTTGAATTCAAGAACGAGTTGCAAAAGCGACCCGCTCTCATGTGACAAATGTCCACGGTGTACATATGTTGGGTTCGTCTTTGGCGTGTTTCCCTAACATGGACAGCATTTCCACCTGACGCCTGTGCTCCAAATATTGCAACCCGTTTGTTAACTAACTAATTAACTAACCATCACGCCGTTTCCAGGGTAGGCAGAGAGGGCGGACCGCCAAACAACTCGGTCTTGGCACACAGTCTTTACTTCACTCACATTCATACATCGTCTCATACATACTCTTCTATTATTCTGACTTTTGACATAGCCCGACCAAAGTATCTGATTCACTTTATCGTGCCATCTCTTCCTCGGGCGTCCCCGACTTCTTCCATTCACATTTGCGTCATGTATTCTTCTCACACTATTTTCTTCTTTCATTCGCTCTACATGCCCAAACCATCTGAGGGTCCCTTTCTTAATCTTACTCATTATGCTTACATCAGCCTTACATTCTTTTCGGATATCCACATTATCGGATATCCATTTGTTAAGATTGATATAATGGCCGACCGCCAGTCGGAATCGAAACTTTGGTAAATCAACTTATAAATGTTATGTAAAAATGTTATATAAATAAATGTTATAAACTATATTGTGTGAATGAATCTGAATAGGCAAAGATTATCGGACGATACATCTTTATCTTTTCCTCTCCCTTTTCCTCTTTCAAAAGTTTCACAAATGGGAATACCATAACTCAACTGGCGCCGGGTAGTGGGAACCCTTCGTCGGTGTCATATAAGAAAATAATAAAGCAAAAGCCTAACTCGAATTACATTTACCATATATCTCACCACGACCACAATTCGTTATTAATTTTTCAAATTATATTTTACACGGAGTGCCTACACATTGGAACCTTCAACAAACTTCAAATAATGTTAATCTGACCCTCTTCTAAATCTCGACTTTGGGTTCGTATTATTTAATCCTCCGAGCGCATATTTCTGGTTTACCCCTGTAACAGTCAAATTAGTACAGTTTAAGTTATAAACCTGTCCATGTTAAAATCAATAAGAAAGAATTAAGAAAATCGCAACCTTTATACCATCCCACAGGGCCTTACTGTATAAGGAAAGGAATCATTTAACCGGAGAAAAATAAATAATACTTGTATTAACAAATTTCCAGCGAAATTTCGGGATTATGGAGAGAAATTTATTCTCTTTGAGAGTTGTTGTTTATTATTTAACCTTTTCCGAAGATTTATAATGTTTTAAATAATATATTATATTATTTTATTCGGATTAAACATTTAATAATACGTACTACTTTCATCAGAGATCTTTGATACCTATCGCTGTAGAAACATTTAGAAAACACTTTGTCGGATGCAACATTTAATTATATGTTTTTAGTTAACCGCGTAGAGAAAATCAATAAACATAAAAATCAAAATATGTATTTATATGAGATGTCTATGCATTGCTAAACCATTCATCTGATTGCGATGAAGCTTTGGGGATTTGATGTGCGCATGCCCGCAATGGTTTCTATGTGTAATAGTGAGTTCTGGCATCATGAAATTATGCTTTGCTAACAGTTCATCCGATTGCGATGAAACTTTGGAGATTTGATGTGTGCATGCTCGCGATGTTTCTATATATACTGGTGAGCTCTGGCATTATGAAATTTGAATAAAAAACTGCAATAAGTTCCACGCGAGCTGTTTGAAAACTGAGAGTGCCGGGACTGAATGTAGAGGGGGGAAGGGAACTCGGGAAGGGGGTTCGCGGCACGGGGCAAGCGGAAGAGGGGAGTGGGGAGAGGGAAGGCAGAGAAGGCGGTGTGGGAACGCGTGATTGGGAGGCGAAAGGGGAATGGGACGAATGGGAAAGGACACGCAGGAAGAATTATTTCTTTACTAAGCGGATCATCAACGCATGCTGGGAACGCATCGCTAGTAATATATAAATATACAAAATTGATTAAGCACGATATAAAAATAACAATTTGAATTTGGTGAACACCTGAAGATATATTAATGTCAACACTTTTAAAAATTTAACAACCAACTAGCATCATACGGCATGCCTTTTTCGGGGAATGGGGAAAAATAGGCAAATAAAACAAATAGGCAAATAAAACAAATAGGCAAATAAAACAAATGGAAAATAAATAATCTTACACGTGTTTTCTTGTTTTTGCTGCCTCATCTCACATAATTGCTATCATTATATGAATTTTCATTCGTATTTTATCCTTCAATATAAGTAACGTTACTTAACTGGCGACATTTTGAATAGGTTCTATCGGTGCTAAATTGTTTTAAATATTAGAATGCAGCATTTTTGTGTAATTATTTTTCAAATGTCACCGCGTGTTTTCGCGTGCTTATTATTTTTTTTTCATCCTTCGAGTAACCTTATGCAGCGGGGGTCATTAAACTAGAAATATGTTATGGCAAGCTGTCCAATATCCCTGACCCCGGGTCTCGCGGTATGCAGGTAACGACTTTGGGGTCAATTGGATTAGAGCTTATTTGTCGTTTAGTTCGATTATATAATTCACGATTGTAGCGTTTTGTCGGGATATATTTTTATCATAAGAAATCTATTCATTATTTCAACGATGATGACCATATCCGTTAATTTTATAGACTGGAAGCTAATTTTTAAATTTCTGTCACCTAACATTAATGTGTACGGCGCTGGTTAATTGGGATATCAACGGATCATTTTTCGTGAATTGTTGGCTTTAACGTGTAAGCTTATACTGGGTGTCCCAAAAGAAAGTTTATATTTGTTTTGCTTTCTGTGTGAACGTAACTTTCCCGAGGGGCGCGGAGGGTATGTCAATCAGTAGTCTGGCTCTTGGGAATTTAGTCGCCATGATGCATTTCTCGGGAGCGACCGCGCGTTGTGCGTGCGTGAGTTTTACAAAAATGGTGATTCGGCGACTGTAGCGCGTAGAAGATTCTGCAATATTTGAGATTTTCGTTAATTCAATGATGCGCCAAGCATTCCTCTCATTCGGAAATGGGTCAAAAAGTTTGAAGAGATCGGTACAACGCTGGCAAAACCAAAATTCGGGCGACCAAGGTCATCGAGAACGATAGAAAACGTAAAAAGTGTATCAGTCTTTTCGTGACGACTCAAACTTCACGATTCGGAAGCGCGCAAGTGCTTTAAATATGCATAGATCATCGTTATAAAGCATTTTGAACAAAGACCTAATGCTGCACCCCTACAAACTTACTGGCTATAACCAAAGAACATGGTTCCAACAAGACGGAGCAACATCACATACATCCAATACGTCTCTGCCATGAGTTCGTGAACTTTTCCCTGGCAAATTGATATCCAGGAGAGGTGACATGAATTGGCCTCCTCGTGGTCCTGACTTAACCCCTATGAACTTTTTCCTGTGGGGTTGTCTTAAATCTAAAATGTACAATTTTCAATTTAGATGGCATGTACTGCCGCCCCGGGAACCATTTATTGGACAACCAACATCCCTGCCACAGGTCACCCCAAGTGGTTCGCTACGTTTGGTGACTTAGCAGGGGTTCCCGGGTTTATGGGATGAGGTTTGTCTAGGTCTTGGTGGTGGATACGTTTTCCCAACCACTGCGTGGTGGGCTGGATCGGAAGAGACTAATTGAGGGAGGCCATTTGATCTCTCCAGCCGGATTCTCCCGACCCTTCGCCTTGCACCGCAGTGTGAGAAATAGATTCATACGTCCGTCACTCCTGGCCACACTGACCCCCAGATTCCTACCCACCCCTCATACGTTTTTCCTTCCCACACCTTCTTATCTTTCCTTTCCTTTAAAAAACCCTCCACACAGCATCCTCAAAGAAAATGGTTTTCCTCGAAGCCTACTGTGTAGAGCTAATGTAAAAAAAAAAACGCCAAAAATCCGACTTTGCTGATGCAATTAAAAGAAAATATCCGTCACGCAATGGCAGCCATCACGAAGCCTACCTGCCGAGCCTTCATAAGAAATTTTACTCTTCTATTAAATGAATGCCGCCAACGCGAGGGTTTACATTTGAACGATATTATTTTTAAGAAATAAATTCCCAAATTGTGTATTTTAGTATTTATTAAACATTTTTTCGATGGAACCCTTACTTTTTTGAAATCGATCCACTAAATATAAACTTTTTTTTGGGACACCCAGTATTATAATAACTAATACGAAGATATGATCAATGGTTATTATTAGAGGCGACCTCCGAAAATTAATACTTCAAAGCGGAAGGCGAATATCGTCGAATATTGACATTTAGTTTTACGGAATTTGCTATACAGTCTCGTTAGGCATGTTGAAAATAAACTTTAATTTGGGTAACTAATATTATATCATTAGTGTTGTTTTTTCTGTGGTAAGTCGTCTTAAGAGGAACGGCTGGGCGGCGTTTTCATAGAGAACTCAAATGTGGATTTGATGCCGAAATCCCCAACCAAACTGACTTATTATTTTTTTAATCTAAATATGTAGTACAAGTATGTACAAGTATGTTGTCACATAAATAATTATGTGACTAATGCAGTTCTTGCTTAGGTGGTTATTTTGTCTATGGTGTTTTTTTTGGACACTGGTAATTTTTTGGAAAAGAAAGAGTTCCTTTTTGTTTATGGGCACTTCCTTCCGATCAACTTGGGCAGTTGGGTCGGAAATTGGTCACTCACCATCCTGGTGTTTAAATTTACGTTTAATCATGAGAATCTAAGTCGATTTTAAACCTAAAAGAACGCGGGGTGTTTTTTACGTAACACGCGAGGTTCGTGTACGAGTTATTTTTAGTGGATGACGTGTAAGTCCCACTTTTTTCCGATGTGGCTGGTTGGCCGTGTTGTGGATGTATTTCTGGAAAAGGAGTCGTGAAGTGAATTGCTCCTGGTGTTGGCTACTATAATATGCCTTCACGACCTCGCGTCGCAATGTCACGGTCTGCTAACCGTAATACGCCAGACTTGGCTACTGATGGGGACCACGTGCCTTTGGATTGGAGTTCGTAGAGATGGCCCGTGGCTGAATGCGCTCCTTGGAGGTATAGCGTCCTCCTGCCCAATTAGAAGGACGACCTTGGTGCTCTGGGTTCCGCGCCGTTCCCATAGGGGAAGACTGGAGTTCCCGTCCCGTCTCGTGTTTTCTCACTGCGAAGCAAGATCGCGTTCGTCTACCGGGGTTATTTCCGTATAGTTAGATTAGCGTGTCCATTAGGAGTCCATCTGGTATGTGTATTTTTGTATTTCCTTTTTGTTAACTTGGTACGAAGTTTGTACACTTCCTTGTTACTTTTTGTGGTTTTGGATTCAATACATTTTTATAAAGTTCCTCTTCTTTTATTTGATTGAAAACCCTACCTACATGACAGATAACTACTTGGCCCACTATCCTGAGCCCTGGTCTCTGCTCTGCCGCAAGGTTACTTTTTTAATACGAACATGATACGTTACAGTGGCGCTTCCAACGTGTAAAATCAGTTATTTTCGGTGCCCGAAAGGTACTTTTCTGTCATGTGGGGTGGATTTTCAGTTCTTTTGCTGTTAATTTTAGAGAAATCAGAGATGAATCGGTGTGTGTGCATTTATTTGGTTTTATATCTAACATTAACCGTTCTGCAGAGATTCTGTGTGTCATTCTGAAAATACGCCTCATTGTGTTATGATCATTTTGTTGTGTGAATATTATTGTTTGTTTACCTTTTCGTAAGGCATGTAATTATAGTGACACCAACTTTAAGTGTTGTCATTAAGATAATGTTAAACACAAAATTCATTCATAATATCTCTAGAGATGATAACCGAAATATTGTTGGGAACATTTTTTCTGTTTACTGGCAATTCTGTTTTAACTGTCAGCTATCTATGTTATGGTTTATCGGAGCCGAGCTGTCAATTCTTGTTGACATTTGTCAGGTTATGTGCATTGTTTACTTACAGAGCCGCGGAGGTTCATTATTAAATACGTTATTTTTGTTTTTTAAACATAGGACGACTTGTGACAGACATTTATCATAAATAATTGTTTATTATAAGCTTGCGGTTACTAAAATATTGGGAGAATATAGTAACGGCACTATTCTTGTTCGCATTTGTGTCCGGTTATACCTTCATACATATAAAGGGAATTCGTGGAACGTATGTTGTAAAAAATAATTATTATTTTAAATATTTACTGCATTCTAAGGTGATTTTAAATAAATTATAAATGGCTTTGTCGTTATTGAAAATCAATGACTATTTTTCGAGTTCATACGTACAGGGTGTTTGGTAATTGACGTGTTACAAATAAATAATTAATTATAACAGTTTGGTTAATCCTATTATTACATTTATTTTCATATAATTATTTGAGAATAATAATTTAATTATAAATTAAATTAAAATTTTTATTTATTCTTTAAAAATGGCGATTTCCGACATTAATGGGGTAACCAAGGAAGAAATGATAAAATTGTTAACGGATCGTAACATCGTTCCGGAAGCTACATTATCAAGTATGCGCGAACAGGCTCGCTCTTTTAATAAAAGTTTGAAAGAGGGGAGTGCTTCCAATATGAATATAGGTGATGATAATACAGGAAGTGGTTCCAATATGAATATAGGTAACGATAATACAGTTAGTTTAGAAAAGACTACAACCGTAATTAATAATTATTACCAATCGTCTTCTCCTCCAACTTCTTCTTCGTCCGTCCATTCTTGGGATTTAAAATTTTCTGGGTCTTCGGATGTCAGGAATTTCATTTTACGCATAGAAGAATTATCCAGATGCCGGAAGGTGGAGTTGTCCTCAGTTGTTACCTCTTTCCCTGACCTCCTGGAGGGAAGAGCTCTTTCCTGGTATAGAACTATTTTTGATGATTCTTTGTCTTGGTCAACCTTGAAAAAGCTCCTCATTTCTCGTTTTGACGTTTGTACCAATCAAACAGAAGCTTTAAAAGCTTTGTTTGCTATGAAGCAAAAGTTTAACCAACCTATAGTGGAATATGTTGAAGATGTTCAGTTAGCAAACTTAAGATTGGATGTTCCACTCTCTGAAGAACAATTGGTGGACTTAGTCTGTGACAGTCTCCAATCTAAATACGCCTTAGCCATTGCTTATTTCTCGGAAAAGAATCTTTCAGCCTTAGTAAGTGTGTGCAGTAAATTTGAAAAGCTTTCAGTAGACAAACCCGCACCACACTTTAATTCTTCTTCGCGAGTTACTTTTCCTAAAACCTCGTATCCTCATCGGAGCCCGCAACCGTCGCACCAGCCACAAGCTCAAGGCTCGTATTCTCAACGTGGTAGTTATAATCAGGCTTCCTATTCTCCACACTCGAAGTTTTCAAGTTCTGCTTCTAATAGTCAGAAAGCTTTTAATTGTTTCTACTGTAAGGAACAGGGGCATACGAAACAATTTTGTCAAAAATGGAAAAAGGATAATTTTAAACATAATGAATCAAATAAATATAATTCAAAAAACTAGCCGACGATCTGTTGCGTTCTGTGCACAAGGATGACAGGAGATCGTCGTCGGTTCATAGTAATAAATCTAAGTTTACAACGCGCAACATGGACGCATGTGTGCCGTTATCTGATTGTGGACAAGATGTGAGACCACATGTTAATATTAAAATTAAGGATTTGATTTTTTCAGGACTTTTAGACAGTGGAGCATCTGTCAGTTGTTTCGGGGGTTCTGTTTATAATTTTTTCATAAGTTTAGGTTATAAGTTGAATAAGTTAGATTCCTACGTTACCACCGCGGATGGCAAACGTCAGGATATAATTGGTACTATGCGAGTACTAGTATTGTATAATAATATTAAGAAATATATTAAGTTTTTCGTTATTCCGTCTCTGTCCTCTTCAATTGTTTTGGGAGTAGACTTTTGGAAGCAATTTGACGTGGCCCCTCAGTTATTTCCAGAAGTCGACAACAATGGTGATTTTGGGAAGGTGGTCAGTGAGGTTCGCAAATTAACATCAGCCTCCTTGCTGTCTCCCCAAGACAATCTCAAATTAAATTCGGTTATAGTTAAGTTTAAGTCAATTTCTTTCGAAGAACGTGGTTTAGGTAAAACCCATTTAGTACGTCATAAAATAAATACAACAGGGGATCCTATTAAACAGCGTTACTATCCTTTATCTCAAACTCGCCAGAAACAATTAGAAGCACAATTAAAAGAAATGTTGGATTTAGGTGTTGTCCGCCGTTCCCGTTCAGCTTGGTCAAACCCAGTTTTGATTGTTCCTAAGAAGGATGGTTCTGTCAGGTTTTGTTTGGACTCGAGGCGCTTGAACAGCGTCACATTGGCAGATTCCTACCCCCTCCCTTACATTTCACGTATTTTAGATAAACTAAGGGGTGCTCGTTTTATTTCATCTATAGATTTGTCCAAATCATTTTGGCAGATTCCCTTGGATAAGGAATCCTGTCCTAAGACGGCTTTCGTTGTACCAGGCCATGGTCTGTTTGAATTTGTGAGGATGCCGTTCGGTCTTAAGAATGCTCCTAGCGAATTGCAGCGTCTTGTGGATGCTCTTTTTGGTCCTGAGTTCGACGAGAACGTCTTTTGTTATCTCGATGATTTGATTGTTATTTCGGAAGATTTTGAGTCACATTTGAAGATTTTGAATAAAATTTATGAACGATTAAGAGATGCGGGTCTAACAGTTAACCTCAAAAAATGCGAGTTTTGTAAAGAAGAGTTAAAATATCTAGGTTATATCGTAGACGCGAAGGGTCTTCGTACAGACCCCGTTAAATTAGAATGTATTCGTACTTACCCTACCCCTAAGAATTCAAAGCAAATTAAAGCTTTTATAGGTCTTTGCGGTTATTATAGGCGTTTTATCAAATATTTCTCTACTATTGCAGCCCCGTTGACAAAACTCAGTGGTTCTAGAATGGGAATAAGTAATTTTTCTTGGACTCCAGAAGCGGAAGACGCGTTTAAAAAATTAAAAAAAGCTCTAACTTCTGCTCCCGTTATTAGTTGCCGTGATTTTTCTTTGCCCTTTACTATCCATTCCGACGCGAGCAACGTTGGGATCGGCGGCGTGCTTACTCAGGTGTTTGACGGTGAAGAACATCCTGTTTCTTTTTTCTCTAGGTGCTTAAATGTTCACGAACGAAATTACGGCGTTACGGAGCGCGAACTCCTTGCGGTATTAGAATCAGTCAATCATTTCAGGCCTTACGTAGAAGGAGTTCATTTCACAGTGGTGACGGATCACTCCAGTTTGCAGTGGTTGGTTTCGTTGTCCAATCCAACTGGTAGGCTTGCACGTTGGTCTACGCGTCTTTCCCAATATTCTTTTGATGTGGTGCACAGAAAGGGTAAATTAAATACTGTTCCAGATGTTCTTTCTCGTAAAGACGATTTTACTGTTGCTGCCATAGATTCTTCAACTACAACTACTACTTGCATACAACTTCGGATAGTTGGTATAATAATTTGTTTTCCAATTGTATGAATAATCCCCAACGTTTCAATAACTTCCAAATTAAAGATAATTGTTTATTTCGACATTCTAAATCTCGTTTCGCTTTGCAAGAGGATACAGCCTGGAAGCTGGTTGTGCTTTTTGAAGACCGCAACGCTACTCTAAGTAAAGAGCACGAATCTATTAACTCTTGCCACCCCGGTGTATTCAGAACGTATAAGAAAGTTCAACTCCGTTACTTTTGGCCGGGTATGTATAATGACGTCAAAAAGTTTGTTAATAAGTGTAAAACGTGCAAGGCACATAAAATAAATACATCTGCGCCGGCTGGTATTTCTACGAATCCAAAAATAGTCAACAGACCGATGCAAATGTTGTCTATCGACCTTGTTGGACCTCTTCCACGTAGTTACGCGGGTTTTATGTACATTTTATCGGTTGTTGACGTTTTTTCCAAATATACATGGATTTTTCCACTCAGAAATGCTACTACTAAAAGCATTGTAAAAAATGTTGAACAATTTATTTTTCTAGTCCACGGTGTTCCACAAACCCTGGTGTGTGATAATGGTAAACAATTTGTTTCAAAAGAGTTCAAACAATTGTTGGCTGATTATAATGTTCCAATGCCATTTTATAACGCCTATTACACCCCGCAAAATAATGTAGTTGAGCGGTATAACCAAACTATCGGGACTGCCTTGTCTATCTTGACCGAGTCTGACCATCGTAATTGGTCCAGATTTCTGCCTCAGATTCAGTCAGCCTTGAATAATACTGTTAATTTTGCAACAGGTTTCACGCCTTTTTTCCTTATGCACGGCAGGGAACAAATTGTTGACGGCAATTTACACAAAATTAATGTTTCTTCTTGTGTCGCGGACGTACCTTTGGATCAGTCTAGAGCCGAATTTGCAAAAAAGTTGGAAGACTTAGTTCCTATTTACGAACAAGTTTCAAATGCATTAATACAGGCCTTTAAAAAGAATGCCCAACATTATAATTTACGCCGTAAATCCGTGGTTTATAATGTAGGTGATGTCATTTGGAGGAAGAATTTTGTTCAATCCAGTGGTCCGGATTACTTTTCCCATAAGTTGGCACCTAGATTCGTTCGTAATGTTATAAAAAATAGAGTCTCGGATTTAGTGTACACATTGGCAGATATGCAAGGTAGAACTGTAGGTAATTTTCACGTGAAAGATATTGTTCGGATAGATTAGTTTTTTTCTTTAAGGAGGCCAATGTTGTAGTGTGCAGGCCTACCAACCCTTCACATTATTACATTTGTTTTTTTTTGTGATTGTTCTGGTCTCATGATTTGGAGATTGGTACCTCCAAATCTTGTGCTCAGTATAGACACTTAATTCTAGTTCATTGACGATAAACCGTTTATTTACCCTCGGTAAACTGGAATGTGATCCTTGTGGTCACTGGCGCCCAAATTTTGTTAGTTAAGTCTTTCTTTCCTCCGTTAATATGCTTTTCTGTTAATAATAACATGCACTAGTTTCGAGTTTTTTTTTGTATTATTAAACGTATGATTATTTTGGTAATAATATACTTGTTCACATGAGTACACACACACTGATTTCATACCTTGTTCCGTCTGTTTAACGGATTTAGTTGTAATGCTATTATTTTTAAGTTTATGCCCTTCTTTCTTTAGCCCACTGGAGGCTCTTTTATTGCCCATTGCCCATGGAACCTCCAGAGAACTTGAGAAGGAATATTTTGGAATTTTGTGTTTCAGAGACTTGAGCACCTTTCTGATGCACAAAAGTTCTGTTAGTTTTATTATTGATATTTTGTATTTCATAAGTTTAAGTATGGTATAGCTTTCCTAAAAGTTCTTTATATAAACCTTAGTTCATAAGAAAGTTGTTTTGTCTCTAACAAAGTTAGTACTGCTTCTAATAACTAATAATTAATTCCTTTGGAATTATCGCTTTGCCTCTAATACAGGAAAGTGTGTTCTGTGTAGTTTTTTAAGTCTAAGTCTGTTCTGTATAGTTTTAACTCTAAATAATATAAACATTAATATCTTACTGTTAGTATCATTATTAAACTTTAAATTAAGTATTACTAGTGTCATTCATTAAAATTTTGAATTGATCACACCTCGAATAGTGTCAACTCACTGAAAGCCATAGTTGATCACACATTTTGTTTTGTTTGTACAAGAAATGCTGACTTTTGTGCACTCGTGGAGTGTTTTTTTTAAGGGATGCCAGCTTGGGTATTACCGTGGTCTCATTTTTTTTACAAACATTGTCACTCTTTTGAGTTTTTGATGCAGGTTGTTTAATGGATTTTTGGATATCCTAAGCTGCGAGCTTAACTTTCTGTTTTGCTGTTAAGTACCAATCGACTTTTGTCATGATCTGATAGATAGGTATTGTGTTATGTAAATCCTAATCTGACCACCTTGATTGGCAGGTATTTATGGTTTTATAAAACCTGACCTGATTTGATTTTTGAAAATTGGATAATTTAAATATTATTCTAGTTTGACGACCTTTTTACATATAGGTATTTCCTCGGAATTGTAAATCCTGGTTCAATAATGACAGTTAGATGATCCAATGTAAGATCCCTACTCTGTCCACGTCTGATAGACAGTTTGTATACTGATTCTATATTACTTATAACACAGAAAAGTATTTTCTTGTGTTCTAGTTTTGCCAACATTGAACTCCATTGTTCTGATTGAAAAATGTATATCTATATAGATATTTTCATAATTTAGGCTTCTTTAATTTCAAGTATTTGTTTATTTTTAAGTTTTATCTTAAGAATGTTAAACCGGATAGACTTAGTTAGATAGGTTACCTTTTTTTTGCTATTCAAATATAGCGTAAATTCAGTGCGAGTGAGGGCTGTTTAACCCTAAAAAGTGAAGCCAAATTGGCCTTTATTTCCTGTATAAGGAAAAGTGATCAATTTTTTTTTTCTTTTCTACTATTTATTTGGTTGTGTTTTTTCTTAAAATATAAAATGTTGAGTATTTTATAAGTATAAATCTTGTTAAATTGACACGAAAACAACAGGTCTCCTTTTTTTTTTAAAGTAAATTCAAAACTTTGTTTAATTTAGTAAATGATGGTTGACTCCTTGTTTTCGTGCCTTTCTTTTCTTGTTTGTTCTTTATTATAAGGAAATTTAATTTTAAGAGATTTACCTTTAAGAAATTTAGTTCTAAGTTGTTATTTTTAATTACTAATTAATGTTTTTGTTATCATTTTTCTAGATACCTGATGGACTCATAGTGTAGTTAGTTTGTGGACTTAGTTTTTCATGTTTGAGGGCAAACATTTTCGTGGGAAGGGGGGAATTGTCACATAAATAATTATGTGACTAATGCAGTTCTTGCTTAGGTGGTTATTTTGTCTATGGTGTTTTTTTTGGACACTGGTAATTTTTTGGAAAAGAAAGAGTTCCTTTTTGTTTATGGGCACTTCCTTCCGATCAACTTGGGCAGTTGGGTCGGAAATTGGTCACTCACCATCCTGGTGTTTAAATTTACGTTTAATCATGAGAATCTAAGTCGATTTTAAACCTAAAAGAACGCGGGGTGTTTTTTACGTAACACGCGAGGTTCGTGTACGAGTTATTTTTAGTGGATGACGTGTAAGTCCCACTTTTTTCCGATGTGGCTGGTTGGCCGTGTTGTGGATGTATTTCTGGAAAAGGAGTCGTGAAGTGAATTGCTCCTGGTGTTGGCTACTATAATATGCCTTCACGACCCCGCGTCGCAATGTCACGGTCTGCTAACCGTAATACGCCAGACTTGGCTACTGATGGGGACCACGTGCCTTTGGATTGGAGTTCGTAGAGATGGCCCGTGGCTGAATGCGCTCCTTGGAGGTATAGCGTCCTCCTGCCCAATTAGAAGGACGACCTTGGTGCTCTGGGTTCCGCGCCGTTCCCATAGGGGAAGACTGGAGTTCCCGTCCCGTCTCGTGTTTTCTCACTGCGAAGCAAGATCGCGTTCGTCTACCGGGGTTATTTCCGTATAGTTAGATTAGCGTGTCCATTAGGAGTCCATCTGGTATGTGTATTTTTGTATTTCCTTTTTGTTAACTTGGTACGAAGTTTGTACACTTCCTTGTTACTTTTTGTGGTTTTGGATTCAATACATTTTTATAAAGTTCCTCTTCTTTTATTTGATTGAAAACCCTACCTACATGACAGATAACTACTTGGCCCACTATCCTGAGCCCTGGTCTCTGCTCTGCCGCAAGGTTACTTTTTTAATACGAACATGATACGTTACAATGTATTTTAGTTATTCGTTTTTTAAATTATGAGATATTGGTCATTAAAGAAATCAATTCAACACGAATTTAGAGGCAACTGTGAGAATGATTTAAGAAGCAACTTTGTAATTTTTGTGAGTTAATTATAATTATTACAAATAAAATCCTGCCTTGCTCACTGAAACAATATGTTGAAAAATATTTAAAAATTGCATATCATCATAAAAGAGGCTATTCTTTAGGTAGAAATTTTAATATGTAAATGACAATTTTCTGTTAACGTAAATTGGTCATTGCTAAGTTGCTAAAATGCTTTTATTATTTATTTTTTTTTTATTTTATGTTTCATCACATTTATAAAATAAAAATATTTTTGAAATGAAACTTATTTAGCCCCGTTGTGATTTGGAATTCGGATGAAACGGGAATGACGCATTACAGTTTGACGCTGTGAAGCTTCAAACTGCGCTCATTGGGCGCTTTGATTATGAAGTCACTTTTCAAGGCTCCCATTGGTTGAGATATGAAACGGTAATGACGCTAGGTCTGCCTCATTGGCCGCTTTGATTATGACCACACTTTTCAAGGATCGTATTAGTTGAGATTGTTTTGATAAAGTTTCGCTTCTACCGCTTGTAAACTGTTTTTTTTTTTAATTATCATTAATTTACAAATAATTGCCAGAGTTTTCTTTAAAATCATGAAAATTGGATTCTTTAATTAAGAGGTGCGCAGTCTTTCCCCTGAATGTATTTCTTCAAAATCTGTCGGACTCTAAAAATTCCACGTTCAAGGTGGTTGTGTTTATTTCCTGCGTTGCACTAACTTATTTTTCGTTTTACTTTTTCATATCATTTTTATATTAGTATGGAAAACTTTTTCTTAAACATATTTTTAAGGTTTTTGTACTGGTAATGTAAAAGTATTAATAGATTTATTACAACCATTATTGTTGGCTTTACTAATTTATTTTTGAGGTATTCCTCTTTCTTTATTCAATTATATTAATATTACACTAAAAAAAAATAACAAACAAAAAATTTTCTTTCTCTAACACTCTTTCCAATTTTTTTCATAGAAAGGATACCAAAAGTGACTACAAACATGTACTCTCGTGCAGAAGAATACCTACTTACCAAATTTTATTTCTATTTTTATCTCAAGAAGAATAATACTTACCAGTGTTTATTTCAATCTTCTTTAAATTATATTTTTATTCTTTATTTCTTAGCTTAGTTTTAATTCTTATATTTTTATTTTTATCTGTTTTTAGTTTTATTTATCCCTTACTATGTTATTTTTTTTCTTTCCTCTTCTAATATTTTATTATCTGTTTATATAAAATAATATTTCATGTATGACTACCATAACACGGGCAATAGCCTAGTATGGTAGTTAAAAAATGGCAAAAATGTATCATGTAAACATTTATGAAATAAAAAAAATAATAATAAAAAAATAAAAATAAAATAAAAATAAATAAATAAAAAATAAAATGTTTCAGACAGTTTTACAATGTCCATCATCAGATCAGATGCGTAAATTGTTGTGAAGTGTGTATGTATATAGAATTATAAATGATACTAATACCGTTTTGCTCGCGTTAATCATCTTAGTCTCGATAACTCAGTAAAATTTGTTAGATTAATGTGGTTTTCGGCGTTTAGTTTTAGTGTATACCAAGAACTGCTAACATTATTGGGATATCATAAAAAATTAAACCAAAAAATTACCTTAATACTTATGGTCGTGTGATGTTTGTCTTTTCTACTCTCTTATATTTGTCTGTATTTTATTTGCTCCTGGGCACTTGGCACCAGTCGTAATATTTCGTCTTTTCTCTTGGCTCTGATCGATATTTAAATTCTTAAGGCTTTGCATATGTGTGGTAGGGATGGAAAATTCCTCCCCTACGTCACACAAGCCTTTATAAAATTGGACCCTTATTTCCTCTGATAACTACAGAAAGCTACTTAAAGCTCCCTTGTACTACATACCTTTAGCGATATATGTACTTAACTAATAAATACGTTATTTACGACTTTGAACGTAAATATTTTCGTATTTAGGTTGTAATTAAACTCCATCAAACGTTGTGTAATTTTTTTGATTTATGATATAGGACTTTAATTACTTTAAATTTTGTGGTAACCCTCTTGATTCTAAACAGAGTGTTGAATTTCAAACTGTATTGGTCTCTCTCTTGCAAATTTAACCTTAAGTAATTTCTCTAAATGAACTAACTTCCCTTTGACGTTTATTATGATTCCCTACATCCTAATGAATTCATGAATAAGCAATACTAATCGAAACTACACATGACTAATTGAACAGATAATTAAATATAACTCAAATGGTTAAATGTTAGTAAGTTTGATTATGATTGTATCTCGTATCTGCTGGGCGCCCCTCCGTTTAGATTCAGCTGCTATAAGGTACATATAAAGATGGATTTAGTAGGTTAATGTAATTAGTTAATTGCATATTTGACGAACTCAGAATAACCCTTTTTCTGGCAAAATTTGGCTCCTGCCTCCATCAAGTAAGCCGGGTGATCAGAAGTCAACCCAAAATTCGCACAGTCTTTTGGCACGGTTCAATTGATTGATACCTAAGTTATCGCGTCCCAATTGACCTTCCTTTCGCCATCATGCACTGCCTTCAGGTCTTCCTCCAAGCCCAGATACCTCCAAATTCCTACTCCTCCAAAGTTTACTATTTACTTAGGGCGAACCGGTTTCGTCCTATATGCAATCATATACTCACGGGTTTGTGTGGAGTTACGGGTCGTGAATCCTCCCTCCACGTTCAAGAAATGAGACGAGAGTGACCCGACAGGCCTAAAGCACTAATTGTAAGTGAGTTCGTTTCATTCAATGAACAGTACATAAAAAGATATATATGTAAACATACGTTTTGGGAAGGTTTATAACTCGCAATACGAAACTACTTGCAACGCATCCCGAGCTCGGATCTCGCCCATCAAATTCTGCGAAATTTTCAGATTGATACCGAATATATACGTAAGAATAGTGTGAAATATAAATATATACTAGTACATTAAGATCTTATCTGGCGATGTGTTCTGGAGATTCGCCATAACTCCAAGCTTTTGTTTGGTTTTGTTGACGGTTTTGTTTGAGAGATCCGCCATCTCTATGGTTTGATTAATGGTCCTTGTTACAGAAGCGAACACTGCCTTCTGTTGGTTGAACTGTATTTTTTTTTTCTTTTCTTTCCCTCCCCTCCAATGTTCAACTTTTGATAAATTCTTGCTATCCCGTGATTCTCAATTGAATCATGTAAATCCTCATTACCCCTTATTAAGCTATCCCGTGATTTTTCAACTGCTTCATCTAAGCCTTCATTACCCCTTATTGAACTATCCCGTGATTTATCAAATGCTTCATGTAAATCTTCAACACACCTTTTTGAACTGCTATAATAAATCTGTTAATTTTCAATTGCTTAGGTCTGTAGATACCTCGTTACGTTCAAATTAAAATAGTGTTTAAAGTTTTTTTTTTTTTCTTTTGTTCCTAATAATTGCGCAATATAACAATTTTATCCCGTTCCTAGAAGTTAATACCTAAGTACGATATCCACTAATCAAGGTCATTTTTTTTTTTCTTTTTACTGTATTCGAACTAGTGCCCCAGTGACCGATTTATTTTGTAAACAATTTGAGCTTTGTAAACATTCTCGACGGCCTCGTGACCTAGATTCAAGCGCATGAGGTATGTTTACTTTAGACATTCCGGAGACGTGTGAGATGACTCTAAAATTTTCTTTGTTTGATAATGATGTACTTAGCGCAATTGTCTAGTCTGATACCCGATTACGTATACATATTTATTCATTTATATATACTTTGTCTCAATAAATAATTTATAATATTGATTTGTATATACATAAATTTTATGATTGAAATAATTTCTAATATCATAACTTATTTCAAATGCTCTGGATTTTCTGAAATTATATTAATACATACATAACATTAAATATAAAATATTGATTTGTAAATTTATCACACATAACTACTTTTAATAGTTATTGATGAATTCAGAGGTAGGAATCGATACCCTTTTTCCTCTTTTTATATAAGTGTTTTTCTTTTTTTTTTTTTTTTTGATTAAAATTTTTCTTGGGAACAAAAATTACATATATATATGTTTATATACTTACATATATAAATATATAAAATATACTTATTATACTTATAATATTTTAATATAGTTACATATCACATATTAAGAGAGTAATATCTTGGTCAAATAATTAATCCAAATACCAATGTTTGCTGCATTCCGCTATCTCCTTGGAATCTGTAAAATTTTATAACGGAAAAGACTTACCCCTACCAAGGTTTTTTCCGACCGGGAAATACACGGTAACCTTGCTGCGATTTTCCTAAATTAATTTTTTATTTTCCTAAATTTAATTAAATCTTTTTGACTTCAATTTTTTTTTTTTCATTTAATCTAATTAATTAAAATGATGCATGAACTCTATCGTTCTAAACTGTATTTTATCTCAAAACTCGTTGGTTAGATAACACTTTAAATGATAGTTACTTCACGATTAATTTAGAGATGGTAAATTGTTGTTAAATTAAATTTTTATCCCTCCGAACTTTTATGTATTAATAAAATATTATTTTGTTTTATTATTATTATTTAAGATAATTAATTTAAATATTTATTATTTGTTAGAACACTTTCACTTAGATTGAACACACGTATTTAATTATAACTCCTTCACGCTAAATTATCACATCACTTCAGTTATTTATTGCACTAACATTAAACGCGAAATTTCTAAGTTTAAAAATACGATATTAAGTGATTATAAAATCCGAATTTTCCACTAAAACAAATTGTATTTATCACGAGCACTTTTATTTTTCACAAGTAATTAATGCGTTGGCTTTATTTTTATTTTTCACTGACTCTAACTGCAAAGTATTTTTTCCTGTAGATCACTGAATAGAATGTGAAATTTTTCTAAGTATCAAAATAATTATCACTTAGAATTTTTTAACTTTAAATCACCCACCGTTTCGTCACGTTCCGCGAAGTTACAACCTTTTCGACCACGACGTAGACTGTCCTCAACTGGCATTTGTCTAGACTTTTATACCCCTCTCAGGTCCAAAAGATCGTATCTGAATCTCCTATAATAAACCAATCTAATTACTATCAACTCGTAATTTCTTGAAACCTCTCCATTATTGTCGACTGCGGTCTCTTTGTACGTTTTGCGTCTGATACTTTCAATTCTGTCTCGTACTCTCATACTTACAAGATCCGGATTTAGTAAGATCCATGTTTAATGGCCCAACTTCCTTTGTCCTGTTGTTCATACAAAATTAGCTTGAATTTAATAATTTTAAAGTTCTATTTTCATATATTTCGTAACATGTCCGTGCGTACGGCATCTACCATATGTTCCAAATCTGTCCCCAAATTCGCCTATCAGAGATATCTTCATGTCGAAGCCTTTCTCGCAAATTGTTCATTTTTATTTTATTATTTTTCCTCGAGTTTTTCTGTATTCTATATGAACCTTTCCATTTAAAACCGAATTTTCTCTATTTACGTCGTATATTTGAATTTTCCATTTTTTTCTCGAATTTTCTTTTATTCACGACACTCTTTCCATGAATTTCCTTATTTATTCTTACGCTATTGTTCATATCTCTATAGATTTTTATATTTCAAGCCGTATTTATTTTATTCACTGTTAATCTAAGATTTCCTTTGTTTTTCTCTGTCGTATCTCCTTTCCCCTCACTTCCCCGTACTTCCCTGATATAACCATATCGTTTTTTGATGTTTGCTGCCTCTTGGAAAATTTCATTTTCTATTTGTTATTAATAAATATATCATTTTTTAACATCTTTATAGGGGATACCCCCACTTCGGCCCTTAAATTCCTGTCATTTTTATTGCTTCATAGAGAACGCCTTACAAATTTTGTCCCGTTCTTACGCAAAATCCCATAAACCATATGTCTTGACAGTTGTATACATTAGTTCCTGTACCCACCTGGCAATAAATCCTTTTTTATTTCAGTGTCGTTAAATTTTATGAGAATTCTTTAATATAAATATTTCATAAGACCCATGATAATTTTTATTACCTTTTTAACGGCTAATCGTCCTTATCTAAACAATTTCCATGTTCGAATATTCCTTGTTTATCACAACAAAATACATCTGGGATCGACAACCATTGTAATGCCTCATCTTTATCTGTAATCGCGTACTATGTTACTCTATAAACTCCATTTTAATTACGTAAAATGACTCCTTTTCCTGAGTTTTTCTATCGCAATGTTTTCGGCATTTTCCACTCCCCTCCGTACTGCACTCTATTTCTTCTCTAACACTTGTTACTGCTCTAGACATCTGAAATATACCCTCGCCTATTCTTTAAAACTCTCATTTTTTTTTGACGTTTCCTCCCTAAATCTTTCATCGTAATATCCTAGCTCCGTCTAAAATTGATAACAATAATTTTCCATTGTTTTTTCAACATTTCCATTTCCTTTAGCACGTTTTCCCTCGAATCGATCATCTCCGGTCGTCACAAACAATCGTATTATAGATGGAAATCTCCCTAACGCCTTACAATACGTTTTCGTCACTTGCTTTGCAATTTTTCACTTAAACTTTTGCATCGTGTTTACGTGTATCCTTTTTTTCCGCACCTGATATGTTTTAATGCGTTCGAGAACTAGGGTTTCTGATCCCTGGAATGTACCGGTTAATGATAACATTTCTTGGGGTCACCGTACTTTTGTCCCTGAACAGATTATTTCTTCCCATGGAGTTTATTCACCTCTCGGTTTGGTGGGAACGTCAAACTCATTAATCACATTACTAATTGCCAAGTCCAAAGGTCGTTCCTTTGTTCTAAAAATGGGCTCGGCCCTCTTCCCGTTGATTGGCTGAATTGGTTTTTAATCGCTTTTGCTGCAATTCAATTGGCTGTCAATATATCTCGGTCTAAAGTATATTGGGGAACCCCTGTTTCTGATTATTTGTTGATACCATCTGTGATCCTTTCATCAATACTCGTCTCACCTTGTCTAATTATAGATCCCTACCGTAATTTGAATTCACTTTACTCTAATCCGATAGATGTCGTAGACGTGTCCGTTTTATAAGTAATTGATATTTTCTTTTTAAATTAAAGTGGGAAGCTACGATATTTCCTAATTTTCACTGTTGATCAATGCAATTCATCACAGTTCCCTCCTCTGAACTCAATTTGCTGTGGCTAACGTTGTATTTTATTTTAATGTCCTATTCTTTTTTTTTTTTTTTTTTTTTTTTTTTTTTTTTTTTTTTTTTTTTTTTAATTTTTTTTTTTTTTTTTTCCGTTAGACACCGAAATTGTGTTCAAATTTAGACTAGCTATCTTCCCCTCCTCATTTGGTTATCCCCTATCTCTACTCCGTGTCATATTACTTCCTATCTCCCCCTCCTCATTTTGTTATCCCCTATCTTTTTTCCGTATCCTATTACTTCCTATCTCCCCCTCCTCATTCTGTTATCCCCTATCTCTTTTCAGTATCCTATTACTTCCTACCTCCCTCTTCTCTTTTGCTCGGATTGTTAACAATCTTGAATTTGAATCTCATTGTATTCTTTATTTTCTTTTCGCGTAGATTTTACTTTATGAAATTTTCTTTAATTTTGATAGATTCAAAATTAATTTCTTTTTGCTGGAACACGCCCCTCGACTCGCGTGTTTTGGTGGTCCCCAACCAAATTGGACTAAGACCTCCCTTACAATGATTTAAGTAGAGATTGTTTACAATCTCGCGGCCTTTCGTACAACTGAAAAGCGGGTGGTCTCTTGGTGTGCAATTAATTGTTTTTTGTTTTGTAAGTATGAATATTTTTTGTGAAATGTGGGTTTTCGCACGACCTCACCCAATCCGACAATCAGTGGTATACATGTTTCATATAAATTTTCCAGCATTTTTTTTTTTTTTTTTTTTTTTTTTTATTTATTTAAACTTTATTTTATAATTCTTAATTTCTAATTGTAATTTCTTAATTCATCCAAAGTTGTTCTAGCCTAAGTGTTGTCCACTCTAATATTTAAATTTTTATAAATGTTCTTTATTATCCTCAAATTGGTTCAGCGTTCCCTTTTTTTTCCTTTTTTTTTTTTTTTTTGAAATCTAAAATATTTATACCTTAATTCAAATGTTACCTTTTTACTGTATTCTTAATGTCTACCCTATATCTATAGATAAACTTTCTTATTTCAATATTTCAAAAAAAAAAAATTCCTAGGCATTGTTTATTTTTCAAAATGTCCCTTTTGTGTGCCATATAATATCTCCAATTTCTCTCCTTTTGAGTGTTCTTACTTATCTAACATTTTTTTTTTTTTTTTTTTTTTTCTCACTAACACATAAAAAAAAGTAAAATTTTTTTTTTTTCAACTAGAAAATCAAAATTAACGAATTTATTTGCCTTACTCTATTTCAATAATTGAATATGATTGTCGCTTATTAAGAACTTGTCCACTCACCCTCAAAGACTTAACGACGATCCGCCCCTCGCAAGCAATCTGATAATCTAATATTTTAGTAATTTTCTTTCTTCCCCCTCCCCAATTATAATGTACCCTAACATAATTTTATTTGTATTTCTCAATCGTTTATTTATTTATTAACATTTACAAATATTTGTAAACTTCGCACTCTATCCGTTGATTTCCACTAACTGTAAACCTGATTTTTGTTTCTTATTACTTGTGTAATATCTAGCTAAATGTAAAGCGCTATAATCTCCTTTTATCTCCCGAGTTGGCTGCGACCATTAGCTCCTTCCCGGTTGTAGTTATTGTAGAATTTTCTTTTGGTGAACTGTTAACTTCGGTGCACTTGCTGCAACTAGCGTTTTCGCCCACACTTTCAATTGCGTGTATCCTCCTTTTTATGGCGCGGTAACGGTCACGGTATTTGTCCTTCTTGCTGGATTCCTCCCCACTCCTCTTCTTCATGTTCCGTTCTTCTGGTGTACATACCATTGTATCTAGTTTTCGTAGAAACTCAGCGGCGACAATCTCATCTCCTGATTGCCCCGAAAACCATAGCGATTGAATTTCCTTCGGATAATGTCTCATAATTTCGTCAACTATGCCCAACGGTGTGTCAATAATCTTTAAAGCCTTCGCTAGCTCCCAATAGTTTGCGAAATGAGTAAGCATGGATATATTTTTCTTGGCATCATATACCCCTTCTGCAAGACGACGGCGAACTTAATTTTTCTTTATGTCTCCCCAATAGGTAGCTAAAAAATCTCGTTCGAAATCTAACATAGTCTCCCATCGTTTATTGTACAATTTTGCCCACGATCTAGCTTCCCCTTTCAAATTTTCCCGTACGACGACTAAAGGATCCGTTCGTTTCACTTTTCTAGTGTATTCTTTTAAATCTTCTAGGAAACTAATGGGATTTTGATTTCCACCGGAGAATGATGATCGTTCCTGCTGTGGTAACATTTCCACTACTTGGAGAACGCTTTTCGGCGCACTATCCTCTCCTATCACCGCCACTGTTGCTGGGATTTCCAATTGTTTCTCGAGTTCTTGCATCTTATTGACGAGCGGTGCCAAAGCTGCCTGAATTATTGTAGTTATATCTCCTATGTTTATTGTTGAAGTCTCGGTTGTGACATTTTCCCCGATTGCTGTCACTAAAGCCTGGGCTCGCCTACTTGTTCCACGTTTCCCAACCATTTTCTTTATTTTCCGAGTGTCGCCTGGTTAATGTTTATATTTTTATCTTATTAAGCGACAACCTTATAATCTCTATTTTAGTTTCCTAAATTACCTTATGTAAATTATGTTGCCTTCCTTATTCTATTTATTTACTTATTTTATTTTTTTTTTTTCCAATTTTCTCGTTTTTCTATATTTTTTATTTTATTTTTTTATTTTTCCTTTTACTTCGTTAACTTTTCTTGTTCCTTTTCCTCGGGTTTTTCCTGTAACATACCATGTGTGAGTCTCTCTTCACACTCTCGCTTATCTTCGCCCTGTTCCTCCGATTTTGTGTCGGTCTCCCCCTCTGGCTGAACGACTTCTATCATATCCTCGACTCGTAACTTAGACCTCTTTGAACGTCTAAATATCTCCCGTAATTCATCTCCCAACGGTATTTCTTTAGCTTCTAATTCCGTCGCATCCACTTTCCTTTTTTCCGCCATTTTTTTGTTTAAAATTTTTAATGAATTTAACTCAATACCAACTATTTATTATAAATATACCTATATATATTTATAATTTATTTTATTTTTATTTTTATTTTTATTTTTATTTTTATTTTTATTTTTATTTTTTTTTTTTTTGGAACCTGTCCCCCTATAAAACACAATATTTTCAATTATTTATATTTGTTTGCATGATGATTGTAACCCAAATTAGATCAACTCTACCATCACTCTTCATTTCAAATAAATGTAGGTAATTGCAAAAAAAAAAACGGAATGAATATTGTTACTCCAATGTTAATGAATATCCCGTGATCTTCGTTCAACCAATAATTACTTATTGTTTAGAATGCCAACCATTCCTTCAAGTTCCGCAATACCTACGATATTTTCGCAAAATCTGTTTAGAGTTCGCAATACCTATCTTGATGTTATTTCGTCAAATCCCCTCCTTTTTTTGGTCCGAATGATCAAATGTTCCCTTAAATAGGTATATACCTATAAAACATTCGTCTGTGATATTAAAGCTCTCAACTCGACACTATCCCCAATCAAATATTTTATGTTATTTTTATTTTATGTTCCTTATCTTTTATGTT
The DNA here is from genome assembly GCA_929108145.2 of Limnephilus rhombicus. Taxonomy (NCBI): domain Eukaryota; kingdom Metazoa; phylum Arthropoda; class Insecta; order Trichoptera; family Limnephilidae; genus Limnephilus; species Limnephilus rhombicus. Next base: position 20,806,720 of record OV815273.1, on the reverse strand, counting down.
ATGACTTTTTATGTGATAATCCTCACATACAAACCCACAACATTAACTATAAACAAAGGGTCACTTTATGTAGGTAAGTTCCCCCGTTTTTATCTGTAAAGTCTGTTTATTTTTTCCGTAACCGAGTGTTGATATCATTTTCGAGTTTGTTTATTCTACAATCTCTTAAAGCGATGCGCGTTACCCCCGATGTCACCTACTTCAAAATTTTTCGATGTTTTGTTATCACTTTCGATGCTTAGGTTATCAATCTTTCGATGCTTACAAACACCGCGGTATCTCGTATCCGATTGTTTACATTACGGTCATTAACATTCTGGATTCAGGAATGTCAATACCATTATTCTGTTAATTTATGGTCTGCCTTGAATAAACTGTTTACGCTTGTATCTGACCTACATTCTTTGTTACGATATTTATAATCTCATAAGCAATCAACAAATTCATGGTCACTTGATTTAAACTTTATCGACACTTTTATAAATTATTTTAAAACATGTAGAGTTTATTCGTTAACACTTTTTTTTATATTTAAATGTATTGTTGATTTATTTATTTATATATTTTTTTCGTGTTTATTTAACGGCGCACTGTTCTGATTTTTATTTTATTTTTATTATCACTTCATTTAACATAACGTCCTACTTATTATTATTATTATTTTTTTTTTTCCACTTTTTGCAATAGATTGACCAATAAAAGTTTTTTTTTTTTTTTTTTTAAAACAACTTGTAAACTCTGATCTCCTGTCACGGCTGTGCAGTTGTGATGTTTGTCTTTTCTACTCTCTTATATTTGTCTGTATTTTATTTGCTCCTGGGCACTTGGCACCAGTCGTAATATTTCGTCTTTTCTCTTGGCTCTGATCGATATTTAAATTCTTAAGGCTTTGCATATGTGTGGTAGGGATGGAAAATTCCTCCCCTACGTCACACAAGCCTTTATAAAATTGGACCCTTATTTCCTCTGATAACTACAGAAAGCTACTTAAAGCTCCCTTGTACTACATACCTTTAGCGATATATGTACTTAACTAATAAATACGTTATTTACGACTTTGAACGTAAATATTTTCGTATTTAGGTTGTAATTAAACTCCATCAAACGTTGTGTAATTTTTTTGATTTATGATATAGGACTTTAATTACTTTAAATTTTGTGGTAACCCTCTTGATTCTAAACAGAGTGTTGAATTTCAAACTGTATTGGTCTCTCTCTTGCAAATTTAACCTTAAGTAATTTCTCTAAATGAACTAACTTCCCTTTGACGTTTATTATGATTCCCTACATCCTAATGAATTCATGAATAAGCAATACTAATCGAAACTACACATGACTAATTGAACAGATAATTAAATATAACTCAAATGGTTAAATGTTAGTAAGTTTGATTATGATTGTATCTCGTATCTGCTGGGCGCCCCTCCGTTTAGATTCAGCTGCTATAAGGTACATATAAAGATGGATTTAGTAGGTTAATGTAATTAGTTAATTGCATATTTGACGAACTCAGAATAACCCTTTTTCTGGCAAAATTTGGCTCCTGCCTCCATCAAGTAAGCCGGGTGATCAGAAGTCAACCCAAAATTCGCACAGTCTTTTGGCACGGTTCAATTGATTGATACCTAAGTTATCGCGTCCCAATTGACCTTCCTTTCGCCATCATGCACTGCCTTCAGGTCTTCCTCCAAGCCCAGATACCTCCAAATTCCTACTCCTCCAAAGTTTACTATTTACTTAGGGCGAACCGGTTTCGTCCTATATGCAATCATATACTCACGGGTTTGTGTGGAGTTACGGGTCGTGAATCCTCCCTCCACGTTCAAGAAATGAGACGAGAGTGACCCGACAGGCCTAAAGCACTAATTGTAAGTGAGTTCGTTTCATTCAATGAACAGTACATAAAAAGATATATATGTAAACATACGTTTTGGGAAGGTTTATAACTCGCAATACGAAACTACTTGCAACGCATCCCGAGCTCGGATCTCGCCCATCAAATTCTGCGAAATTTTCAGATTGATACCGAATATATACGTAAGAATAGTGTGAAATATAAATATATACTAGTACATTAAGATCTTATCTGGCGATGTGTTCTGGAGATTCGCCATAACTCCAAGCTTTTGTTTGGTTTTGTTGACGGTTTTGTTTGAGAGATCCGCCATCTCTATGGTTTGATTAATGGTCCTTGTTACAGAAGCGAACACTGCCTTCTGTTGGTTGAACTGTATTTTTTTTTTCTTTTCTTTCCCTCCCCTCCAATGTTCAACTTTTGATAAATTCTTGCTATCCCGTGATTCTCAATTGAATCATGTAAATCCTCATTACCCCTTATTAAGCTATCCCGTGATTTTTCAACTGCTTCATCTAAGCCTTCATTACCCCTTATTGAACTATCCCGTGATTTATCAAATGCTTCATGTAAATCTTCAACACACCTTTTTGAACTGCTATAATAAATCTGTTAATTTTCAATTGCTTAGGTCTGTAGATACCTCGTTACGTTCAAATTAAAATAGTGTTTAAAGTTTTTTTTTTTTTCTTTTGTTCCTAATAATTGCGCAATATAACAATTTTATCCCGTTCCTAGAAGTTAATACCTAAGTACGATATCCACTAATCAAGGTCATTTTTTTTTTTCTTTTTACTGTATTCGAACTAGTGCCCCAGTGACCGATTTATTTTGTAAACAATTTGAGCTTTGTAAACATTCTCGACGGCCTCGTGACCTAGATTCAAGCGCATGAGGTATGTTTACTTTAGACATTCCGGAGACGTGTGAGATGACTCTAAAATTTTCTTTGTTTGATAATGATGTACTTAGCGCAATTGTCTAGTCTGATACCCGATTACGTATACATATTTATTCATTTATATATACTTTGTCTCAATAAATAATTTATAATATTGATTTGTATATACATAAATTTTATGATTGAAATAATTTCTAATATCATAACTTATTTCAAATGCTCTGGATTTTCTGAAATTATATTAATACATACATAACATTAAATATAAAATATTGATTTGTAAATTTATCACACATAACTACTTTTAATAGTTATTGATGAATTCAGAGGTAGGAATCGATACCCTTTTTCCTCTTTTTATATAAGTGTTTTTCTTTTTTTTTTTTTTTTTGATTAAAATTTTTCTTGGGAACAAAAATTACATATATATATGTTTATATACTTACATATATAAATATATAAAATATACTTATTATACTTATAATATTTTAATATAGTTACATATCACATATTAAGAGAGTAATATCTTGGTCAAATAATTAATCCAAATACCAATGTTTGCTGCATTCCGCTATCTCCTTGGAATCTGTAAAATTTTATAACGGAAAAGACTTACCCCTACCAAGGTTTTTTCCGACCGGGAAATACACGGTAACCTTGCTGCGATTTTCCTAAATTAATTTTTTATTTTCCTAAATTTAATTAAATCTTTTTGACTTCAATTTTTTTTTTTTCATTTAATCTAATTAATTAAAATGATGCATGAACTCTATCGTTCTAAACTGTATTTTATCTCAAAACTCGTTGGTTAGATAACACTTTAAATGATAGTTACTTCACGATTAATTTAGAGATGGTAAATTGTTGTTAAATTAAATTTTTATCCCTCCGAACTTTTATGTATTAATAAAATATTATTTTGTTTTATTATTATTATTTAAGATAATTAATTTAAATATTTATTATTTGTTAGAACACTTTCACTTAGATTGAACACACGTATTTAATTATAACTCCTTCACGCTAAATTATCACATCACTTCAGTTATTTATTGCACTAACATTAAACGCGAAATTTCTAAGTTTAAAAATACGATATTAAGTGATTATAAAATCCGAATTTTCCACTAAAACAAATTGTATTTATCACGAGCACTTTTATTTTTCACAAGTAATTAATGCGTTGGCTTTATTTTTATTTTTCACTGACTCTAACTGCAAAGTATTTTTTCCTGTAGATCACTGAATAGAATGTGAAATTTTTCTAAGTATCAAAATAATTATCACTTAGAATTTTTTAACTTTAAATCACCCACCGTTTCGTCACGTTCCGCGAAGTTACAACCTTTTCGACCACGACGTAGACTGTCCTCAACTGGCATTTGTCTAGACTTTTATACCCCTCTCAGGTCCAAAAGATCGTATCTGAATCTCCTATAATAAACCAATCTAATTACTATCAACTCGTAATTTCTTGAAACCTCTCCATTATTGTCGACTGCGGTCTCTTTGTACGTTTTGCGTCTGATACTTTCAATTCTGTCTCGTACTCTCATACTTACAAGATCCGGATTTAGTAAGATCCATGTTTAATGGCCCAACTTCCTTTGTCCTGTTGTTCATACAAAATTAGCTTGAATTTAATAATTTTAAAGTTCTATTTTCATATATTTCGTAACATGTCCGTGCGTACGGCATCTACCATATGTTCCAAATCTGTCCCCAAATTCGCCTATCAGAGATATCTTCATGTCGAAGCCTTTCTCGCAAATTGTTCATTTTTATTTTATTATTTTTCCTCGAGTTTTTCTGTATTCTATATGAACCTTTCCATTTAAAACCGAATTTTCTCTATTTACGTCGTATATTTGAATTTTCCATTTTTTTCTCGAATTTTCTTTTATTCACGACACTCTTTCCATGAATTTCCTTATTTATTCTTACGCTATTGTTCATATCTCTATAGATTTTTATATTTCAAGCCGTATTTATTTTATTCACTGTTAATCTAAGATTTCCTTTGTTTTTCTCTGTCGTATCTCCTTTCCCCTCACTTCCCCGTACTTCCCTGATATAACCATATCGTTTTTTGATGTTTGCTGCCTCTTGGAAAATTTCATTTTCTATTTGTTATTAATAAATATATCATTTTTTAACATCTTTATAGGGGATACCCCCACTTCGGCCCTTAAATTCCTGTCATTTTTATTGCTTCATAGAGAACGCCTTACAAATTTTGTCCCGTTCTTACGCAAAATCCCATAAACCATATGTCTTGACAGTTGTATACATTAGTTCCTGTACCCACCTGGCAATAAATCCTTTTTTATTTCAGTGTCGTTAAATTTTATGAGAATTCTTTAATATAAATATTTCATAAGACCCATGATAATTTTTATTACCTTTTTAACGGCTAATCGTCCTTATCTAAACAATTTCCATGTTCGAATATTCCTTGTTTATCACAACAAAATACATCTGGGATCGACAACCATTGTAATGCCTCATCTTTATCTGTAATCGCGTACTATGTTACTCTATAAACTCCATTTTAATTACGTAAAATGACTCCTTTTCCTGAGTTTTTCTATCGCAATGTTTTCGGCATTTTCCACTCCCCTCCGTACTGCACTCTATTTCTTCTCTAACACTTGTTACTGCTCTAGACATCTGAAATATACCCTCGCCTATTCTTTAAAACTCTCATTTTTTTTTGACGTTTCCTCCCTAAATCTTTCATCGTAATATCCTAGCTCCGTCTAAAATTGATAACAATAATTTTCCATTGTTTTTTCAACATTTCCATTTCCTTTAGCACGTTTTCCCTCGAATCGATCATCTCCGGTCGTCACAAACAATCGTATTATAGATGGAAATCTCCCTAACGCCTTACAATACGTTTTCGTCACTTGCTTTGCAATTTTTCACTTAAACTTTTGCATCGTGTTTACGTGTATCCTTTTTTTCCGCACCTGATATGTTTTAATGCGTTCGAGAACTAGGGTTTCTGATCCCTGGAATGTACCGGTTAATGATAACATTTCTTGGGGTCACCGTACTTTTGTCCCTGAACAGATTATTTCTTCCCATGGAGTTTATTCACCTCTCGGTTTGGTGGGAACGTCAAACTCATTAATCACATTACTAATTGCCAAGTCCAAAGGTCGTTCCTTTGTTCTAAAAATGGGCTCGGCCCTCTTCCCGTTGATTGGCTGAATTGGTTTTTAATCGCTTTTGCTGCAATTCAATTGGCTGTCAATATATCTCGGTCTAAAGTATATTGGGGAACCCCTGTTTCTGATTATTTGTTGATACCATCTGTGATCCTTTCATCAATACTCGTCTCACCTTGTCTAATTATAGATCCCTACCGTAATTTGAATTCACTTTACTCTAATCCGATAGATGTCGTAGACGTGTCCGTTTTATAAGTAATTGATATTTTCTTTTTAAATTAAAGTGGGAAGCTACGATATTTCCTAATTTTCACTGTTGATCAATGCAATTCATCACAGTCGTGAAAATCTTAACTCATTTCCAAATTCAGGAACATTTCAGGAACTTTGACGTATGCATTCCATAAGCTCGATGGACTCATTTTTTTGTCCGTTAAAGGCGCTTGGAAAACACCATAGGGATTGATTTTTCCTTTTCAAACCACCAGTTGATCGCTTACTTTCTTAAACATCCAAAATCATAGCTGGTTGCGATCTCGATTAGGATTCAATGCTGAAAGTGGTTCCGAGTAATATTAAAAAAAAAACACCTGGAAGAAGCTGTAACCGTCCATTTAGTGAGCACGACACTAATTTAGACTTAATTTAACCGGTTTCGAAAAACCGTTTCTTTATAAGGGCAGATAAAATATGTTGATTTAATAATTATTAATTATGAAATATAATAAAAATTATATGATTATTGTGTGTTCAGGTAAAAGAGAGAAAAAAATAACAGAACATTTTGAAAAATGTAAGAGAAAAGGAGTGAAAGAGGCTAGATGGAAATTTTTAATATTACTATGGTTACACCAAAACTAAATACCGAAAACCATAAATAATTATACGGAAATACCTAAATTTAATTCGACGGCCGGCGTAGTGCAGCGGTAAGGCGCTTGATTCGCATTCCGAAGGTCGCGGGATCGAATCCCTGTGTGGCAAATAAATTTTATTTGATTAATTTGTGTATTTCACAATTTATTCATTTAAAATAATATATAGTATATTTGCGGCACGTTCCAGAGTGTAAGATACTCTCAGTATCGCCCTGGTGTAAGACCACCATTCAGAATTGAAACGTTGCCTGAAATGGCTTTCGCCATGTTTGGTGACCAGATCTGAATAGCCAGGTACTTCCCCACCTTCCTCTTCCCTACCTCCTTCCCTCCCCACTACCTTCAGCCTCACAACATACCCCATTTCGGGGATGCCATAGTCTCACTGGCTACATACGGGAGCAGTTTGGGAGCAGTCAATTTGGGAGGCGGGAATGGGTACCGCCGCCCCGGGAACCTTTATTGGATAACCAACACCTCTGCCATAGGTCACCCCAAGTGGTTCGCTACGTTTGGTGATTTAGCAGAGGTGCCCGGGTTCATGGGATGAGGTGTGTTTAGGTCTGATGACCAGGACACACTGAACCCCAGATTCCTACCCACCCCTTAAACCCTTTTCCTTCCCAGAACCCTCCTCTCCTTCCTTTCCCTAAAAGACCCTCCACACAGCATCCCTAAAGATGACATAGGCCCTCAGGGAAATTATTTGCCTCAGGGCCTCCTGTGTGGAGCTTATGTAAAAAAAAAAAAAAAAGTTGGGACTCTTGTGCGGTATTCAATTAAAAAAAAAAAAAACCTAAAATAAATAATAAATAAAATAGGATTAATGTGCACAGACTGCCCAGGCGGTATCTTAAACAGAATAAATATACGCATCTTCGCTGATGATGGACACTGTAACGCTGTCCGAAACATTTGTTAAAGAAGAAGGAAGCGCAACACGGTATAGTTACCCAAAAATAATCAAGATGTTGCCATTACACATTACACATCTGCCCTGATGATGAAAAACAAATTAAACATCATCTCAAACGTTTGCTGAAGAAGGAGGTAGCAAAACACGGCACAATACCCCCGAAATAAATCATTTACATTTCAAGCCGTAAAAATCTCGAATGATATCACAAGATGTAGATAATTTCTTCCGTTTCTTTAGATATTTGTATGATTTTAAAATCCATAATAAGTTACTAAAATTAGAATAAAATACGGAATGTAATAATTTTCATGGTGATTTTCATCTTAGGGAACGTACCCATACTACGTGACCTGTTCGGGGGGGGGGGGGTGTTCAAAATACTACGCTTGGTACAAATGAGCGGCGGATTGCTTAGGTTTTTGGTCACCGGGGGGGGGGGTAAAAATTGCAAAAAATTGGTCACGTAGTATGGGTACGTTCCCTATACCTGCGGCCGTAGTTTTAGATGGTATTGAAGCAACCACTAGCCCCCTTACCGTGTTCTAATTTTTAAATAAATTAGACAATTAATTCATTAATTACGTAAAATTTTTAACGCGTTTATTAGTAAGGGGGTGGATATGTAAGAAACTGGAGGGTCACAACCAGAAAGGAGTGTAAGCCTTTCTCAAAGGTGGCCAAGACCCCCAAGTTCTATGGTGTACATATTTATTCGCTACTTATGAAGAGTTATTGAAATGAAAACAAAAGTACCTACAAACTGTAAAAAAGATAATTTGATTGCAAATCAACCTATTTCACAAATATAAATATATAAGATCGCTGGTTTAAATTTATTTCATACCTGTGGAGTAGTCCCTTGGACCGACCCAACCCAAATCCTATAAATTAGAACATATTATTTGTAATTTAACGTTTTATGTGGTTGTCAACTGTCTACCACATTGTTCAATTTTAGACTAAAATAAAAACGGACAGGTTCTGTCTATTTGCATTTTGTATACAGGCGTCTTTTGCAAAGGGCAGGCGGAGTGGATTTGATTTTTATAAAAATCTACAGGTTTGTTCCGAGATTGATGAAATTTTGCACACTTAACCATCAAAACAAGAGGAAGATCACTATCGACATCTTATTTCTAAAAATGAGGTAATGCTGGGGCCTCCAGCAAGTGTTCTTCCTTACCTAACTAGATTTTTTGGGTTTAATTTTTTTTCTATTCAGTTTAGATCTTTTTTATGTGACATGTATATTTAAAAACTTATCATTATAGTTCTAACTACGTGTGACATTAATATTTTAGCCAATACTGCTTTGTAAGTATTCTAGGAATCTTAACATTTTAAGGCAATGGTAAAAAATAAATATGATTTTATCAAGTCAAATCTTCAAGTCGATGTGCTGTTTTTAATGTAAATTGGTACCTTAGATAAATCTAAGTTTTATTTTTATTTTAAATAGAATTATTTTTAAAATATTGCAAAGGAAAATTTATCCAAATATTTGTCAAAGTAAGAAACCCTTTTTTCAAAAGAAACTAAATATTACGTATTATATACATCATTTAAGGTTGTCCTCTGACCGTAAGTAGCTCTTCCCTTTATTAAAATCATTAATTTTATTTAACTGACTCACAAAAAGGGACAGTGATCACAATATTAATAAATGGCTACCTTCCATTAGTCACACAGAAGCGTGATAAACCCTTTTGCCCCTCATTAATTCACACATTCAAATTGGGTGAAAACTAATAAAGATGCCTGCAAAGCTTCCATAACGATTAATAAAAGGGACATAACTAATAAGATAAGACCGATACGTCACTAAGCATGAATGTAAGCGTATTAACGGAATTAATTACAAATTGCAGTGCAATGTCCGATCAATATCTACATATTATAAATTAAAGTCCCGCGTCATCTGTCTGTCTGTCTGTCTATCTTTCTGTCTGTTCGCGATAAACTCGAAAACTGCTGAACGGATTTTCATGCGGTTTTCACCAATAGATAGAGTGTTTCGTGAGGAAGGTTTAGATATTAATTTGTCAAGGATTTGTGTAATTTGGTTGAAACGATAATGGCTAGAAGTGTCGGAAAAAGTCGAGCCGCCTGGTAGCTTTCATCGAAAACGCTGCCTAATCCTTTTGGGTTATAACAAAACAATGCATGGTGGGATATTCCTCTTTTATAGATCTACAAAAAAGTCCGCGAAGGCATATATCTATCTTTTACGGATAGCTTACAATACCCATTATTATTAACTTAAATACGTTAGTTACCCCAAGCATTTCATGCACATTATTATAATCTTTCACACCATCTCTATGTATTATAAATTAAAGTCCTCCGCGGCATCTGTCTGTCTCTTCGCGATAAACTCAAAGACGGCGGTGGTTATAAAGGTTGGATAACCATCCAGTAGATGACGTTGTATTTTATTAGCCACAGCAACGCGTGGCCGGGTCAGCTAGTTTTGTTATAAGTTAAATCTGTGTCTCTTGACCAGTGAAAGCATGGCGTATAATTAATATTTTTAAATACTAGTACATGACTGTATTGTACTATTACTATCGTGATGCCAGATGATATAACACCAACAATTATGACAAAGTGGGTTTCTCAGTATGTGACCTTCAGGTTGACTGAGGACGATGCGGACTAACTGCGTGAAGAATTGAGGAGGAATTGTTTCACAGAATTCGGACGATTCACCAAATTTCGAAGTTAATTTTCAAATTATATAAAAGTTTTCTTATTATGGCTCATGTATATAAGGGTGGAATCCGGTGGAGAATATTTTTGTAGAGGAGGTCTAAATCCCAAAGTGAAAATAAAATGTTTTTGATGCCGGTAATATTAACAGTTAATGTTATTAGTTTTTCATTTTATAAGTGCGTTGAAGACTCTCCGTCCAGTAGGTACAATATGCGAGATACTGCCCACCACCATCGCGAGGATATTCCAAAATACATCCAGCACATACATACATGAAATTATCATAATTATGTATCTTTTTATTGGAACACCACTTCACGGAACATTTTTCACTCGAAATATATTTACGTAAGCCAAAATGACGATTACCAAACGTCCTACGTCCATCGTATGGAGGCCGTAGTTGATAAGACGCTACAACAATGCACATAATGGTAGGTCACTAAATTCTTAGTAAAAACGTGAGTCGGACTATTAAGGTGTTACAAATTAGGGTAGGTAATCCTTGGGTCTTTTTTGCGTGGGGGATCGGGGACCACTGGGCTCGGTGCAACTTTTCGGCTGTAAATAACTGGCCGGCTTGAGGAATCTGGCTTCTGGAGCAACGACCTCCTCCGGCCTCTGACCTCGCAAGGTCGCCGCTTACTGCCCTGTTGCTTGCTTCGTTCTCCATACAAGGAGGCAGTGGCGCAATCGAAAATCCATATCCGAATCCCATTTAAAATCTGCCATTTTGTTCTCAAGTATCTGTATGTTGAAAAATGGTGTATTTGCTTTATATTATTTGTTAAATGGTCCAGGCTCATAATGAAAATTTAAAATTATCGTTGTCAATGTTAATAAGGAGATCGTAGAGAAAGTTTAGGTATAGCTTTTTAAATGGGGAAATACTACCTACTTTAGTTATCACTCACAAGCATTTTATCTTTAGCATGTTGGGTGACATTCATTCCTATGATAGAGCTAAATCCGGTTTATTTGCATAAAACTTTTCTGTGTCTTAATTATTATAAGCAATAATTATCAGCCTGAAACACTCATCAACATTGAAAAATCTTCCGAGAAAAGATACTTGCCGCCAACGGGACTTGAACCCGTGTCCTTCTGATTGCCGGTCAGCTGCTCTTGACCACTGAGCTATGTGGGCTTATCAAATACCCGCCAAATAATTCTATATATACTAGTGTTTCACTCAACAATTACTGCTTATTATATTTTTTCCCACCTGAAAACAACCCACTTTATTTTTGCGAGAGAGACATTGTAAGTGTTAAATCCCTCGCTAGGTGGCGTCGAGACAAATTATGACTACATTTATTGGAGAAATACTTAAACTTGTCAAATATTAATTATTATTTTTAATTTATAAACTAACGTTTAGACAAGATTTTTATGCATAGCACAAAGGGTAACAATTATTATAAGCAATAATTATCAGCCTGAAACACTCATCAACATTGAAAAATCGTCCGAGAAAAGATACTTGCCGCCAACGGGACTTGAACCCGTGTCCTTCTGATTGCCGGTCAGCTGCTCTTGACCACTGAGCTATGTGGGCTTATCAAATACCCGCCAAATAATTCCGTTTCAGGCTGATAATTATTGCTTATAATAATTGTTACCCTTTGTGCTATGCATAAAAATCTTGTCTAAACGTTATTTTATAAATTAAAAATAATAATTTTCTGTGTCTTGTTTTTCTTTTCTTTAATGATTGCTAGTATACAATGGTCAGATATAGATGTTGGAATTATCGTGACTATTTTTATGTTACTGTACCGAATTGAGCATTCTCCTTCTTTATCCAATATTTCGGTCAGCGTTACATCCATCATCAGGACAGATGTGTACAGAAACTTTAGAACCTAAAGAAGGGAGAAACGCCACATGGCGTAATATCCCTAAATTATTAACACGATTTTAATACTTTTGGCCTGGAACATCTCAAATCATAACAATACAGTTTATCAATTTTTGGGCTAAGTTCAATCCCATAATTTGACATATGCCACCCACTCAAATTATGTGGCAGTCCATATCCATAAGAATCTTGATTTTGAATCTTGACAAGACTTGGTTTTCTATGAACAGCAGATATTATTTCTGGGTTTAAAAAGCTATACATTTTCTCGACGATTCCTTCGATAAAGATAATTTTATATGTTAGTATTGTAATTGTAGAATCAATGCATGGGAATATGCTTTTAAACATACCATTTATGTGCAGTAAAAGTTCTTTCTAATGCTTCTAATATTGACACATTGGGCACAGCCTACCAAGAGCGTAGTATCTACAATCCTCGGCCGGTTGAGCTGGCAATCCGCTACGCCACTCAGGGAAACCCTCAACCTGAAGTACCTTCCACATTCTATCTACCTGGTTGTTTTGGCCTCTTTACCTTGACGCCTCTCGGGCGACGCGCGACGCGACACCGAATTCCATCATTGGCGCCCGGTAATCTGAGCCATGAGTGTATAACAGCCAGCTGCGACCTGTCCAATGTCCAATGTCCACCGTCCACACTGTCTACAGTACATTGTATAGGATATGGCGTACTAATTCACCACGGTGCCGGTCGCGGTGCAGTGAAATAAGAAAGCACAGCTCCGGTTTAACACCCGATTGTACTACCTACCTGCCCAAAAACGAATATCTTCATAATTTATTTTTCTGAATTTTAGTAAACAAGATCAAGTCTATAAATTTTCAACATTTGACTTTTTGAAGAAACATCGTGAAGTTGTGTGTGAAAACGTGCTGTCTAGTATGATTTCAATAATTACATAATTAACATAAATGAGTAGCTACTCGTAAAGGCATTTAAAAATATATATTCTTTAGTATCATTTGTTTTTTTTCGTCCGATTATTGTCATTATTTGTGTGTACCAAACGATAATCTTAATATATAAAACAAAGTCGGGTTAGTTACACTATTTATAACTCGAGAACGGCTGGGCTGATTTTGATGATCTTTGATTTGTTGGATTTGTCTCCGCCCCGGATAGGATAATAATTATTAAAACGTCACAAAAGTTAACGAAATAAATAGTTATAAAGAAAATTATTTTCCCCATACATTTTGTATGGAACGAATTCTCCTATTTTGAAAGAACTGCAGTAATATTGTGAGGGGTATAATATTGAACTCTGCATGAAATCCAAAGATTCAAAAACGTCAAATGTCAATGCGTTGATTGTTGTGCATTTGTTTTTAATCATATAATACTGCCCTTCTTTCTTACACACTCAATGTCAATAGTCGAAAATGAGACAAATGGTGAACGTATGTCTGCACACCTCCAAAGGAAAAATAGAATAATTATAATAAATCTCTGAAATGAAACGCATTTTTTTACATAAGCTCCACACAGGAGGCCCCGAGGAAAATAATTTCTCTCAGGACCTATGTCATCTTAGGGGATGCTGTGTGGAGGATCTTTTTAAGGAATGGGGAGGATAGAAAGTTCTGGGAAGGAAAAAGGTATGAGGGGTCGGTAGGAATCTGGGGGTCAGTGTGTCCGAGAGTGACGGACGTATGAATCCATCCCTCCAACTGTGGTGCAAGGCAATGGGTCGAGAGAGTCCGGCTGGAAAGGTCAAAAGGCCTCCCTCAACCAGTCTCTCTAGATCCGGCCCCCACGCAGCAGGTGGGCAGGCGCATCAACTGCCAAGACCCGGACATAAGTCACCTCATGAACCCGGGCACCCCTGCTAAATCACCAAACGTAGCGAACCACTTGGGGTGATCTATGGCAGAGGTTATGGTTATTCAATAAATGGTTCCCTGGGCGGCGGCACCCGTATCCGCCTCCCAAATTCGCGTAAGTAATTGTAAAAGTAAGAAAATCCCAAAAATATAAATCCGTACACAACGCCATCTCTGATACTGACAAAAACAAAACACGGACAGCTGCGCATTGATAATTGCTTCATTGCGTAATTTTTAACTTAATAAAAAAACTGAATTTAATTCAACAGCTATTTATTCTGAGGCGGTACGAAGTTCGTCGGGTCAGCTAGTTTGAAGATAAAACAGAAAATTGATTAAAATGCGTAATATTTTATTACCTATTTACATTGTGTCTTAATTACTTAATTACTCAATTTCTGAGGCTGGTATGCGTACCGTCGCCACTCTTCCATAGGTCACCCAAAGTGGTTCGCTACATGTGGTGACTTAGCAGAGGTGCCCGGGTTCATCGAGTGAGGTGTGGGTCTTGGCGGCGGATGCACCTGCCTACCAGCTGCGTGGCGGGCCGGTTTGGGGAGACTCTTAGACCTCTTCAACTGGTCTCTCTCGGCCCATCTCATCTTGCACCGCAACGGGAGCGATGGATTATTCCGTCAATGGACTCACTGACATCTAGATTCCTGCCTACCCCTGATTCCTGCCCACCCCTCATACCTTTTTACTTTCCAGAACTTCCTCTACTCCCCTTTCTTAATAAACAAAAAATTTATTTTAGATTTACTTAGTCCAATTTCCTCATGGACTTTCTCATGGATGCCATTGCCAGAACTGGACCACACGGGAAGCATCAGCTTTCAAAAGCGGCCTACACACGACACTGCATGTAGTGACTGCGGCAGTGACTGCAAAGAGGGTGGAGTTGAGCGAACTAGCGCTGTCTCGTTCTAGCGGCCCTTTAACAAACGAGACAGCGCTAGTTTGCTCAACTCCACGCTGTGTGGAGAGCCCAAAATAAAAAAAGAATCATCAATATCGGTTGACCCAGTCGTAAGTTCTGAGGTAAAATCTATCTATTTTCATTTACTCAATTTAATTTTAATTCTTTTAATACTTATATTATACACTTTTATCATATATTATATTATACACCTCTATTACACTTTTATTATAAACTTATATTATACAATTTTACTCGATAAAAATAATTTACTTTGTTCAATTAGAAAAGCTTATTCAATCTACATACAATATTTAACTAAAATTGTTAATCATATTGATCATTTAATTATATTTTCTATACTTATCTATATTAACTTACTACACTTAATTTTACTTATTTTAATTCTTAAAATTTTGCAATTATGTGATTCCCCTAAAATTCTCATTTCTCAAATTAACTTTCATGATCTTATTTACACCTATTTATCTAAATTACCTTTTTATACCAAGTATTTTACATTCAAATGTTATTATACTACATGTATTTATTACCCAAATTATTTTAATTATTTTAACATCAAATTTTATTGTTCTAAATGTTTTTACTACCAAAATTATTTTAACTACTTTACCAACAAATCTTATTGTTCAAATTGTTTTTATTACCTAAATTATTTTATTTATTTTAACAACAAATTTTATTGCTCAATTTGTTTTTTTACTCCAAACTATTATAATCGTTTCTTATATTTTAAAAATCGTAATATTTCAATTTTATTTGTCATCTTAGTATTTATTCTCCTAATCGTTTCAGTACCTTCACTTATTTCAACCAACTTCATCCATAAATTTTTAATGTCTTATTATAAGCCTTCCAATCACTCTAAGTATGCAATCCTTTTAAAATTTTCAATTTCTACATTTCTATTTATTCCTATATCTAATGAAATTATTTTTCCTTTTATAAAACATATAATCTATCATTTACATTCCCTAAATTTATCTTTGTTCATTGACTCAATTTAATTTTAATTAATTTAATGCTTATATTACACACTTACACAAATACTCACCAACATGGCTGAAAACATGGAACATATAGACTCGGACAACCAACACTACTGTATAAGTACAAACGACATTAATCTATGGACCAATATCACAAAAGAAAAAAATATAATCAAAATATTGCACCAAAACATCAGATCGATTAATAAAAATTTTGATGAATTCACTATGTACCTAGAACAACTAGATAATAACTTCGATATAATTGTGCTGACAGAATGCTGGTTGAATGAAAAATATATTCCAAAAACAATTGAACACTACAACACACACCACACAAAAAAACACAAAAATCAAAATGATGGCATAGTCGTATACACTAATGATAAAATAAACACATTCATCCAAGAAATACATATCGTAGACTCCAACTGCATACAAATAACATATGAAAAAGAAACGTGTATTCTTGCAATGTACAGATCTCCATCCAAAAACAATATTACAAATTTCCTAACTGCATTTAATAATACATTAAATGATCTCAACAAATACAAAAATATCATCGTCATTGGAGACCTAAACATAAACACTCTACAAAACGGACACCCACAAAACTTAGAATACCTAACAATATTAGCACAGCATGGACTGGAGCCAACGATAAATGTTCCAACACGAGTCACACACAACACAAAAAGTTGTATAGATCATATAATGATCAAAACAAAACTAAAAACCAAAACCATAGTACTTGAAAGCACTATTACAGATCACTACATGAATATGATAGCAATAGATACCGAAAACACAAAACCTAACCAACATAAAATATTCACAAAAAAAATAATTGACTACACAAACTTAAAATAAAAACTCAAAAAAATAGACTGGAGTACAATATACCAAATAGAGAAGATCGAAGAGGCCTGGGACAAATTTACAACAATTTTAGCGCAAGAAATAAATAATAACACTACTCTAAAACAAGTAAAACTTACGCACAAAGCAAAAAAAATTAAACTATGGATAACGCAGGGAATAATAAACTGTATTCGTAAACGAGACAGAATTCACAAACAAATTAAACATTCGCCATATGACATACAACAACTTAATTACTACAAAAGATATAGAAACATCTGCACGAAAATTATTAGAGTAGCTAAGGAGTTGTATTTTAGAGAAAAACTTAAAAAATAAGAAAACAATAACCCAAAGGAAATATGGAAAATATTAAAAGAAGTTACATACACACAAAAATTCAAACAAGAAAATACAATCGAACATCTAAACATTAACTCAAAAAAAGTAGACGCCAATACAAATAAAGAAACTATAGCAAATCATGTAAATAACTTCTTCGCAAGTATAGGAAAAGTCTTAGCGAACCGTAAAATTCTCAACACAAACACGACAACACAAACAAACAGTTCAAACATCAATACACAACCGACACAACACAGATTTGCAATAAAAACAACTTCGGAAGAGGAAATTGACAAAATAATAAACACATTAAAAAACCGTATTGCTCCTGGATTAGATGAGATAACGACGGATTGCATTAAGATAATAAAAACAGAAATTTTAAAACCCATAACACACTTAATCAATCTAAGTATAACACACTCCTGCTTCCCTAGTACTCTTAAAAAAGGACTGGTGATCCCTATTTACAAATCCGGAGACAAAATGCAAATAACTAACTATAGACCTATCACTTTGTTAAACTCGCTTTCAAAAATTTTCGAAAGAGTAATAAAAAACCAAATTATAATATACCTGGAAGAAAATAAATTAATCTCGGAAAAACAATATGGATTTAGAGAAAAAATAGGCACAAAAGAAGCTTTGGCGTGTACAATAGACTATATACATAGCAATTTAGATCAAGGGTATAAATGCATAGCGATATACCTAGATTTAGCTAAAGCTTTCGATTCAATCTGCCACCAAACGCTTTTTAAAAAATTAGAAAACATAGGCATCAAAGGCAAGGAACTCCAACTATTAAAAAGTTATATGAGTAACAGAACACAGCAAGTAAAAATTAACAACCATATTAGCAAGCCACTGCCAATTACATATGGAGTTCCACAAGGAAGCATACTAGGGCCCGTTCTTTTCACTATTTACATTAATGAACTTTGCAGCATGAAAATAGACGGTGAAATAGTTAGTTATGCAGACGACACAGTTTTACTCTTTAAATCTAAGGATTGGAAAAATGCATACAACATAGCGAATTTAGGAATCACGCGAGTGAAATCATGGCTAGACTCAAACATACTTACACTGAACATATCGAAAACAAAATTCACAACGTACAGTATAAATAGCACAGGACAGCCAAAAAATAACACAAACACCATAAAAATACACGAATGTTTAAACACCAACATTTGCGTTTGCCCTCCTCTAGAAAAAAAAGATCAAATAAAGTATCTAGGAATCATAATTGACCATAACCTTAGATGGACACATCACATCCAACAAGTCACAAATAAACTCCTCAAAACGATACACATTTTCCTAAACATAAGAAACATATACAAAATACAACAAATGAAAACAATATATTTTGCTCTATGTCAGTCTATAATAGAATATGGAATAATTGCTTGGGGAGGAGCAACAAACTCAGCTATCGAACACCTGGAAATTGCGCAGAAAACGATCTTAAAGGTAATACTTAAAAAACATAGACTTACTGATACAGACCAAATATTCAACTGTTGTGACGTACTAGACATACGACAATTATATGTTAAATCGCTACTAAATTACATTTTTGACCAAAAAAACAACCTTCAACAAACACAAAATATCACAAACAGACCAGTTAGACAAGCATACAAAGAAAACTTAAAAACTCCGACGGTGAATACAAGCTTTGGACAAAGACATTACCAATATCACGCTATAAAAGCATTCAACAGTCTAACACTTGAAAATAAAATTGAGGAAAACAAAAATAAATTCCGACACAAAATTACAAAATGGATTAAAGACCAAAATAGACAATACTACCAAAATATCATAGCATAAAATAACAAAACATATAAGTAACACACAAAACCAATATAAAACACAATCACCCACATACACACAACACGTATTAAAAATATCGTTTTTAACCTTATATAATATTATTTATTCTTAATTTTAAGTTAATTCTAAATCTCTAATTTTTAAGTTTAATTTATCTTAATCGTATGTTTTTTATTTACTTTTTTCCTTTTTTTCTCCAATATTATGTATATATATATTTATATGTATTGTGTATAATTTTGTATATGAAATGGAGGCCTCAGCACGGGTAAACCACCCAGTGAGGCCAACATCATTGAATTATGTAAAAAATGTAAATAATATTGCATCAAATAAATAAATAAATAAACAAATACAAAAAAAATACAGTCGAACAGAGAACCTCCTCCTTTTTGAAGTGGTTTAAAAATACCTTTCACACATCATCTTCAACTTCAGACCTGTGATGAACCTGCGTTGTGTTAATGTAATTTTCACATTTAAAAAAAAATTTGAATCATTAATTTATTAATAATTTCGTTTTACGCAATTTACCTCTAATTTTCGTTATTTGTTTTTGGGGTGTTATGCCGTGTAACGCTACCTCCTTCTTTAGCCAACGTTTCGGACATCGTTGCAGTGTCCATCATCAGGGCAGATCCGTTAGATGTAGATGTGTAATTTTTAGTCGTGAAGTGTGTGCTTATTTACTTCGAAGCGATACCGTGTCGCCAGCTCCACTAACTTTCACCAGTACAAAATAATCGTGACAAGCAGTGGCGACAGTGGCGTCATTGCCGCGGAACGGAATAGAAAGTTCACTTCTATGTTATGTTAGCCAGGGGCAAGTCCGTTTGCGAGAAGCCGACGGAAGTGGCTCCATCTCTTAATGAATTCTAAAATTAGAAATCACAATGGTAAGAATTTAAGTAATAGAATTACAATGGTTAAAGCAAATTTAGTCAATATAAATTAAAATGGTTTACCACGAGCTGGCATTACTGTATACTTAGACATGGTTTTTTGCTCTATTAATATAAACTAAATTTTGCTAGAATTAGAATTAGAAATACAATGGTTAAAGACGACCTCCGTAGTCCAGTGGGTAAGATTCTTGACTCACAATCCGGAGGTCGCGGGTTCGAACCCGGCATGCGCAAATAAATTTTTTTTTTGATTAATTTGTGTTATTTCACAATTTATTCATTTAAAATAATATATAGTATATTTGCGGCATGTTCCAGAGTGGAAGATACTATCAGTATCGCCCTGGTGTAAGACCACCATTCATAATTGAAACGTTGCTTGAAAATGGCTTTAGCCGTGTTTGGTGACCAGATCTGAATAGCCAGGTACTTCCCAACCTTCCTCTTCCCCACCTCCTTCCCCCCCCCCCCACTACCTTCAGCCTCACAACATACCCCAATTGGGGATGCCATAGTCTCACTGGATCCAAACGGGAGCAGTTGAGATTCTTGTGCGGTATTCACTGTAAAAAAAAAAAAAAGCGAATTTAGTCAATATAAAGTTATAACACAACATGGTTTACCACGAGCTGGCATTACTGTATAATTAGACATGTTTTTTTTGCGTTTAGCTTTTGTGTAGCCGTCAATCACCGGATACCAAGAGCTATTGAGAAAATATACCCCAAAAACAAATTTTGATACCCCAAAAACAAATAACGATAATGCTTTCGGCCGTGAAAATCTTAAAACTTATCTACCTCTAATTTGTTTACCCTCATTTTCATTCTGCAATTAATAAGAATTCACGAAAAATATGTTAGTTTTTTTGTCATTATTGTCTTTCAAAAATAATCTGGTGCAAACATTTTGCTCTGTTTATTTTTGGTATTGTTTAATCCACATTTTATTGGCTTTCGAGTATTCGATTACATTTTCCTTTCGGTACCATAACTCAATGATTCGATTGCGATATAGTTTAATTAATTCCACCACGGGAACACTAGAACTTACAGTTAAGAATGCGATGCATTTTTTTATATCCCTGCTAACACCGTTGTGTTTCACCGGTTACTTAACCCCTCAGGCCTCGGGCCAATATGTTGGAAGGTCGAAATATTTTCTCTTTGCAATAAAATCCAAAAAGCTAGAATGTTTCTGAACCCAACTGAAATCCAAAAACTGTTTTTTGAAAAGTGATGAAATACGCTTTCCAATTTTAAAATTCTAAATTAAAATTTAATGCAAACGTAAAAAAGATTTTAAATTGGCTCATCTTACGTTTTTTAACTAAAATTAATAATAGCGAAAAAAATTATCAGGCAAATGTATTTTAACGTTATCGACGAGAGCGTTTTGTAATTTCATGTAAACATAATTAATAAAAATTCCCAAAGATTCATAATTTTTTTTTCAAATTGCGGTCGGAAACTTTGGTTTCATAAAGGTGTAGATTTTATTTACTTAGTGGTTTTATTTGAGATTTGAATATAAAACGTGTTTTTTTTCTTTCTAACGCGCGCCGCGCCGTTTAGACCATATTTCTAACCATGACAGTAATGGAAGTGGAAGATACTCTCAGTATCACTCTGGTGTAAAACCACCATTTAGAATTGAAACGTTGCTTGAAATGGCTTTAGCCGTGTTTAGTGACCAGATCTGAATAGCCAGGTACTTCCCACATTCCTCTTTCCCATCTCCTTCCCCTCCCCACTACCTTCAGCCTCACAACATACCCCAATTGGGGATGCCATAGTCTCACTGGCTCCAGACGGGAGCAGTTGGGACTCTTGTGCGGTATCCATATAAAAAAAATGGAATCGATTTCTATGAGACCTACATGAGTTGTTCCGAAAAGCAAACAAATTAGCCTGAGTGGTTTATTGGAGGAATCAAAATATAAAGACCTGAAACTGAAAAATCTGACTGATTAATTTGTTAATTTTTCTTTTTAACTTTATGAGTAAAACCTCAAATTGTAATATTTAGTTAAATGAAGACAATATTAGAGAAACTCAATGGAAAATCTGGAGACCTAAAATCAGAAAAGATATTGGCACCTCTGGGACACGAACCCTTCCGTTTACATATATAAAGTTAGCAGCCACTTACATATATAAAGATAGCAGCAAATAATATTGTGCGTTAAGAAAATGAAGATAATGTTGGTAGTTCTTAGTCGAAGTATGAAACAGTTAAAAGTGACCGAATTTGATATAGACACCTTAGCTCATTTGGGAGAGCCATTGCCATGTAAGCAGAAGGTCCTGGGTTTGTGTCCCAGAGGTGCCAATATCTTTTTCTGATTTTTCTGTCTTCAGATTTTCGATTGAATTTCGCTAATCTTGTCTTAATTTAATTAAACATTAATTTGTTATTTTTTTCGATTAACTGATATCATTCATGTTATGTTATGGTCTAACCAAAATGCACTTGTTTTAATGAAGATATTTAAATTTATTAAAACACATTTCACTTTATTTATGGGACGTTTTTGGGATTAATAAAATGTGTATTTCTTGCCTCTTTAGCATAATTAACGCCGTGTACGGTTACAGACGAGGATTTATTTTATAAGAGTGTTAAACATTAATTCACTTTGGAATATATCATCGTAAAGTATAGTTATGTCCTACTTGATTTTTAATTAAAATCTTGTTTTTGATTTCCTCCTTTATAAAGGGCAATAAATTATATGCAAGTATAGGCAATAGGTGGCCAATCGAAGAGATGCAATAAAAAAATGTTAAGATGTTAAGATTGTTTAACATATTTATAATTTTAAAATTTCCAAAGTTCTATTTAAGTATATGTTAATATGTTTGTAGTTTCAATGTCTATAAGTAAAGTTGTTCTATACGATAAAGATAACTGTCGCTTGTTCATGTCTAATACCCGAACGGTTACGAAGTTAGCTGATAATGTCCGATCGATAGATGGGCACTTTTAGTGACCATGTCGTGATTAACATAGAATATGATTTGCAATTTGGGAAGCGGGTATGGGTACCACCGCCCCGGGAACTATTTATACCATAACCAACACCTCTGCGATAGGTCACCCCAAGTGGTTCGCTACGTTTGGTGACTTAGCAGGGGTGCCTGGGTTCATGGAGAGAGGTTAGTCCGAATTTTGGCGGTGGATGCGCCTGCCCACCAGCTGCTTGCAGGCCGAATCGGGAGAGAATGGTTGGGGGAGTTCCTTTGACTTCTACAGCCGTACTCTCTCGCACCTTGCACCGCAGTGAGAGGATTGGATTCGTACCTCTTAATTTTTGGCACACTGACCCTCAGATTCCTACCCACCCCTCATAACCGTTTCCTTCCCAAAACTTCCTTACCTTCCTTCCCTAATGACCCAGGCCCTGAGGGGAATTATTTTCCTCAGGGCCTCCTGTGTGGAACTAACGTAAAAAATGAACGAAAGTTACGTCCAGTTAAATGCTAAATGTAAATAAGACTATAATAAACACTCCCGATCATGCGAATTGTATTATACATCAGAGAAAACAACAGAATATCACAATTACTTTGATTTTTAAAATAATCATTCGAAATAATCATGATTTTTGTGATAAACAATCTTAATTATTCCGTTGATCTTTGTGTAAATCAATCACAAACAATGATTTCTTAAAGAGCATCAATTTTATTGATCCTTGTGAGAAACAATCACAATAATATTGATTCATGAGCGAATCAAGCATTACCGTATTGATTATTGTGTAAATCAATCACAAAAACGTTTTCCCTTGAGAACATCAATCGAAATATTATTGACCGTGTAGTGAGAAGAAATCACATTAATGTTGATTTATGACCGAATCAACCAGAACAATCCCAGAAGAAATGCACTTTAGAATTATTTTCAATGAAGAAAAATATATTTCATGAGTTTCTGTATCTAACTTTGGTTGTGTTGTTTCAACCACCGTCACATCAATTGATGTCAATTTTTTTAAATTTTAACGGCACCGTTAAATGCCGATTTCTGTACCTGTTACAGCTTTTGTCCAAATTTTCATCGGTTTTCAAGGATAACGGCCAAACTCTAATACTTAACAATAATGTTAACTAAAATAAAGTTTTTGCTGTATGGAAACCTACTTTACACATTTATAAAAAACCATAGATTAAATTGCGAGAAACAATTAACAAAAATTCTGCCTCAATACAGGTTCACCTAGTGAGGCAGGCTATGCACAACTAAAAATACTGTATAACTATACTACTCCTGTGTAACCTTTCTTACGTTACTTTCCGTTTGTTAATTTTTCTGTACTGATTGATGTAATCTATTTGTAAACTACATTGAGCATGTAATTTTTTTAGTTATATTGTTGTTATTTCATTGAATAAAGATTATTATTATTATTATTATTATTACTTGGCGGCTCATCGACCTATTCCTATACCCCTTAACTTTAAAAAAACCCTCCACACAGCATCCCCAAAGATTATTATATAGGCCCTGAGGGGAATTATTTTCCTTTAATTATTTTTTTTATTTTTTTATTATTAGAATTATTTTTTTTTAATTGTGTGGAGCTAATATAAAAAAAAAATAATAAATTAAAATCGTACATCGTTGAAAAATTTGACAAATAATTTGATCGAACGCTAAAACGGGTTGAAAATCGATGTTTAACGGAGATTGTTCACCAGTGTGAGTGTATGCAAATATTCGCAATATTGCCCTGGTGAAATATCACCATTCAGAACCGAAACGTTGCTTGAAATGGTTTTATCCGTGATAATGAACATATCTGAAAAGCCAGATACTTCCTCAAACTCCTATTCCCTCACCTACATATGTAAATCTCATAGCATACCCCATTTTGGTAAGCCATAGGTCCACGGTTTTTATTTTAGCCCATTGTCTATATTTGCTAATATGATTGGTCTATTCCATGTAATCCGTATTAAAAGTAATTAAAAAAATATGCAACTAACTTTAAGAAATGGCCAAGATCATCTTTAATGGGTGAAAGCCATATAAATAAATATTTAAAAAGGTCCACGGTTGGGTTGGTTAAGAGCCCAAAGGAAAAAAGGCACAAATAAATTTTCTAAGAATTAGATTTTCAATTATTATAAGCAATAATTATCAGCCTACTAATAAGAGAAAAGATACTTGCCGCCAACGGGACTTGAACCCGTGTCCTTCTGATTGCCGGTCAGCTGCTCTTGACCAC
The DNA here is from genome assembly GCA_929108145.2 of Limnephilus rhombicus. Lineage (NCBI taxonomy): Eukaryota > Metazoa > Arthropoda > Insecta > Trichoptera > Limnephilidae > Limnephilus > Limnephilus rhombicus. Next base: position 20,781,446 of record OV815273.1, on the reverse strand, counting down.
TGAGCTATGGGGGCTTATCAAATACCCGCCAAATAATTCAATATATACTAGTGTTTCATTCAACAATTAATGCTTATTATATTTTTTCCACCTGAAAACAACCAACTTTATTTTTGCGAGAGAGACATTGTAAGTGTTAAATCCCTCGCTAGGTGGCGTCGAGTCAAATTATGACTAGATTTATTGGGGAAATACTTAAACTTGTCAAATGTTAATTATTGCTTATAATAATTGTTATCGTTTGTGCTATGCATAAAAATCTTGTCTAAACGTTAGTTTATAAATTAAAAATAATAATTAATTAGATTTTCATTTAAATGTAACGGGGCTTAAAGTGAACAATAAAATGGTATCAAACTAAATAGAATAAAAGTGCTAGCGGAGTTGGAAATTTTACCGCCTTACATTTTCTTAGAAATATCACATTATAAGTTCATACCCTTTTGATGTTGAACTATAAAATATTTACGATGTCCAGACAATAGGAGTGCATTTCTCAGTCGGTCAGGATAAAAATGAGCCATTGAACTTTGAACCCAATTTTAAAAGATTCTGCGAAGTAATCCCAAGTTACTACCTAGACCCCTTGGTTGGATAAGGTTCTAACTGACTTCTTTTTTTTCAATAATGACCTTTGAAAGTAAAACCCTTTCTTTAATTGTAAAAAAATAGAGCCATGTGTTGTAGGTTTACTCCTACTCCTTTTCCAAATCAGCTACTCTCAGAGAACCCGTTCCAGGACTCAGACCACAACCCGGATCTCGGAGCCGGAACCCGAATGCCTCCACCGGCGAGGCCGTGTTCGCGGTCCGAGCCACTCGCGGGTCGTTAGGCTCCTTTTTCGGGTTCTAGTTTTTGTGATGTTCGGATTCCGGCTCGAAGGTCCGGCTCCGGCCGAACCTGTGCGTCAGGATAGCCGCAAGAGCACCCAGTACCCAGTCCGCACCCAAGACCCGAAACCTGCTCCTAGAACCCTATAAACAGAAGAATGACTCGCAGGCCTCTGGCAAAATGCAGAATTTTTTTATCTCTAGTTTACACAGATACGAAGTTCGTTCACGACCCATGAACGAAGTTATTTTTTCAATGTGAATATAAGAGTCCCAACCGTCTGTAGTCAGTGAGTCTGAGGCTGTTATGAGGCTGACGGCAATAAGGAGATGGAGAAGAAGGTGGCGAAAGTTATTCAGATCTGTTCACCAAACATGGCTAAAGTGACTTAAAGCAACTTTCCATTGCTGAATGTTGATTTGAACCCGTGACCTTCAGATCGCCAGCCGAGAGGTCGTCAAAATTACCATTTATTTTACCGGCTTACTTTTTTATTAAAACGTGGTGCTTTATCGATTTATTAGAATTCATTAAAATTACTTCAATATTTTAACAATTTTATTTTCATATTAAAAAAAACTAATTTGAATGAAAAGAAGAACTTAAATGATATTGACAACCAATAACATTATTTTCCAAATCTCACAAAAATAAATTTAAAAAAAATTTGTAAAAATTTGAAAATAAATGTAAAAATTTTGTGGGAAAAATATTTTATATTTTAATGTAACGACTACTGTCCAAATTAATTTATGTTTTTGAAGTAATCCCAAATCAAATTCTCCAACGCTGAAAAGTGTTGACTCGACTTATTCAAGGTGCCATTATCGGCGCCATCATCGTGTCAAGGGATAATTTTTTTATGTGTTTGCATATTATTTGAATAATAAATTCGCTTATACTCAGTTTTTTTCCCAAGGACCACGCTTTTCCGTTGCATAAAACCATAAATTTTAAGAAAGCCTTCACAAGTGAACTATTACAAAATAATTTGACAATATTTTAAATGATTATATTGACTTAATGGCGAATCATATTTTAATTATACTTGTAAAATGGTCATCAATTCTAATGCGGCCAAAATCTTAAGAAAAATCGAATAAAATATTTCTTCACGTTTCTCAATCAAGTCGCACGTTAAATTAACATAATGACCTCAACATTCCATAAGAAGTCAAATTTAATACAAGTTGATGACATTTTATTCAACATCCCAATCCGTGGGGCAAAAAACTCATTGAAAAACCGAAAATTATCATTAAGGTTGCCCTTCATTACTTATATTTCATTTATGAAAATTCTGATCGTTCAGAATATCGCACACAACCTACACAGCCACAGTGCCATCTAATGTAAGAAGGATTTCGATGTATTTTTTATTCAAGATACGATCTCACTGACCGTTTCCAGTGGAGAGAACATGCAGAAATATCCAAATGCATGTTCAAACTCAATAAACTTATTACTTTGAAGTTCAACAACTCGGGGCGACCGCGAACCACCGAGGGCCGGACTTTATCGTCGTCTCGTATATCCCTCGGAGGCTGCAAGATGCATTCTTCTCCAATAATGGACCAAGGCTGCATTTCTTTGTGAGGGGATCTCAAAAGAAATTGGTGGCGTCGAGCGTCGTCACCGGCCAGACTGACAAAACCTCGCAAATCTTCTGACAAAGGGTAAACATACAGGCAATCAATTTTAAGGACACGAGTGCGTTTACGACTCCCTGCAGAAAGCAAATAGAATTATTGAAATGATTCAACCTTTTGTATTTTCAAAAATAATTTATTACTCGGTGAGCATTTCCTGGTCGAGATGGTATTAGATAGTAATCGATGAGCGGCAATAAACAAATAGACATTTTAATTATTTTTATCTGCGTTCTAAATCAATCATGGTAAGCGATAACCATTTATGTGTTGCAATGGATCATTCTACACTAAAATTCTTTAATAGTAAAATTTATATATAAATTCCATATAATTGACTTTTAATTTAACACTGATGAAGAACACAACTGCTTACTAATTAGTTTATACATTAATTAACACGTTTTACGAATAGCACAATCAAGCGAAAATTGATTTAAATATTGTGGTTGTAAATTAAGTGAATAAAATACTCGATAAATCTACCAGATACAATAGATACAATATCACAATGAGAATAATCCTAACTGTAGTAGGTTACTAGTAGATATAAGATCACAGTGAGAATAATCCTAATAGGTAACTAGTAGATATAAGCTCACAATAAGAATAAACTATTTTTAGGAGATAACTATCACTATCATTATATATAGATAGATATAAGATCACAATGAGTATAATCCTAACTGCAGTATGTTACCAGTATATAAGATTACAAAAAAGACAGTATTCCTAACTATGAGAAGATAACCAGTAGACATAAGATCACAATGAGAATAATCCTAGTTGTGGTAGATAACTAGTAAATATAAGATCACAATGAAAATAATCCTAACTGTAGTAGATAACCAGTAGATATAAGATCACAATAAGAATTATCCTAAATGTAGATATAAGGTCACAATGAGAATAATCCTAACCTAAATAATGCAACCTTATAAATTGTAACCTTATAAGTAACGTCAGATCTATTAAAATAATATAATTATTAATAATAATAAAAAAAAGCTGATTGATAAAATGCCCAATAACTTCGCATTGTGTACAAGGTGATTCCTTTAAACCAGCTATCAAGAAAGGAAACATGAACACACTGGATACGAAAGAAATAACGATAATCTTGTATAAACCCACACATAAAAATGTTAAACACAATTCCAAATTATCCTGCAAGATATCAAAAACATGTAAACTCCGAAGAAAGGTCACTTTTTTGCAATTCAACAAGAAATGTTAGTAATATTTGAAGAGATAATGCGGGTATCTATTTCAGTTTGAAGTGAACATTATTCGTTACTGAAAAACACCGTTTATGTCCGGCATTACTGTTTTAAAAAAATAATCATGAATTTATGAAAAATTTCGTTGCGTTTTAAGTTTCCAATCAAAAATATCTACAAAATTACGTTCATGACTTTTAATAACATTGTACTCTCTTATGTTAAACTTTGGTGTGGAGAAGTACAAAAAAGTGCATTTTTCGAACTATAATTTCCTTGATTAGTCAAGCAGACTATCAAAACCACTTGTGACGTTTGCGGAAGTCACGGGTTCAAATCCCGGCGAGGGCAAGTAAATTTTATTTGATTGCTTTCTGTTACATCCAAAAAATTTAATCACTTAAAAATATTATAAGGTATTAATTATTATTTTTTAATTTTTAAACTAACGTTTAAGACAAGATTTTTATGCATAGCACAAAGGGTAACAATTATTATAAGCAATAATTATCAGCCTGAAACGCTCATCCACATTGAAAAATCTTCATACATGACGCAATATATAAGGTATATTTGCAGCACGTTCCAGAGTGGAACATACTCTCAATATTGCCCTGGTGTAAGACCACCATTCAGAATTGTAACGTTTCTTGAAATGGCTTCAGTAGTGTTTGGTGACTAGAACTGAATAGCCAAGTATTGTTTGCCTAGCTTGTAGTTTTTTAGATTTTAGAAATGTATTATAAGTTTGTACAGCGCCCTGGAGGTGATTTTTCACAAAAACGACGCTATATAGATCATCCAAATATTATTACTTACCCACTTTAATTTTCCCTACTTCCTACCCCTCCCCGCTACCTTCAGCCTCACAATATACCTCGAAAGGGGCTGTCATAGTCTCAATGGCTCCAGGCGGTTGGGAGCAGTTGGGATTCTTCTGCGGTATTCAGATTTTTTTTAAATTATCCATTTCTTATTAACGAGCTTAGAAATAAAAATATATGTGCATTATGTCAAACCTCTTCTCTTGTTCTTGTCTCCAAAAGATATTTTATCTATCCAACGAAGATACTCTATCCAACGAAATTCGAGGAATATCCTTTTATAACAATGCTGCTCTTCAAAATGGGCTTGCCGAATTGACCTTCAAGAAACAATTTAATAAAACAACATAAACAAATTTGACCTACAGCTGACAATCAATTTCATATTTTAATTACATTCGCACGCGTTTTGAAAACAAAACATACATAGACGAGATGGGTTATTTGAAACTTAAGCGGGTCATTGGCGAATGTATTGCGCCATCACAAGCTCAGCTTCTCGACTGGCCACATCGGGGGCAGATGACAACCGTTTTGGAAATCAGAATAACCCAGAGGTGTCGAGATTAAATACTGACAAACAACAAACACACTAACAAGCCACGTGGGTGCACAATGGAGAATTAATTTAAATCTTCCGATGCACTTCGCCCACTATTCTGAACTTGAGCAAAATCAGTTGAGGAAATGTTGTTGAAGAGTATCAACGAACTTGACTTTATTTTTAGCGGTGATTATTAAAAAAAAAAACATATTTCAAAAAGTCGACTTTTCTTTCTGCACGTACCTGCCAAGGAAGATAAATTTTCTCTGAGAATGCGAAAAGAGAGAAGGAAAGCTTTGTGAAAATATTTTTAATAAGGTGCTTCAAATTAATGCAGGATTAATTCTAATTATAATTAATTCGCCGTAGTTTTTTTTAAAGAGAGCTCCACTACAGAGGCCCAGAGGAAAATAATTCACCTCTGGAACTGTATTATCTTTAGGGATGCTGGGTGGAGGGTTTTTAAGATAGGAGTGGAAGTTCTGGAAAGTAAAAACGCCTGAGGGAATTTGTGGTCAGTGAATCCAGGAGCTAATGATAATAATTGGATAATTTGTATTTTATGAATCTATCCCTCTAAGTTCCGAGAGAGTTCCGCTAGAGATGTCAAAATTTCTCCATCAACCAGTCTCTCCCGATCCGGCATATCACGCATTTGGTGGATAGACGCAGTCGCCGTCAAGATTTGGACAAACCTCACCCCATGAACCCAGGCACCCCTGCTAAGTTACCAAACGTGGCGAACCACTTGGGGTGATCACAGCACAGGTGTTAGTTATCCATGCATGGCCCTGTGGCGGCGGTACCTATACCCACCTCCCAAATCTGTGCTTAAAATCAGAGCGTTCAGTGAGATTTTGCGATTCTTCAATCAAAAAGATTTTGAAAGAGATGAACCATGTCACCCCGCTTTAACAAGACCACCTTTAAACATATTTTTTAAATTTCATAAACGTGAATGGAATAGATTCACTGGAGGAGGTTAATCAATATATTTATATAAAAAATTAGGTATCGTATGTTTGCGTTCGCAAATCACGGAAAGTAATGGATTGACTCAATTTCTTTACATTCTTTAGAACATTGCATTTTAGCAGAAGAGGGGTTATATATATAATCGTTAACTTTGGCGTTATGAAATATTAATTAAAAAAATAAAAATTTTGGTTCCGTACGTTTGGGTCCGCAAATCTTCGCAAGTAATCGATGGATTGACTCAAAAATTTTACAGATATTTTTGTATTTTAGCGGAATAGTGTTTCTATATATAATAACAAGCTCTGGCGTTATGAAATTTGTATAAAACAATTACTGCAGGTGCTGCGTGAGTTATTGAAAATGTGTGTTTTTCATATATTTAATATATATATTTTAGCGGCAGGGAGGGAAGGCAGGAGGGGGAGGATAAGGAAGGAGGTGGGGTTCGCGGAAAGGGTGACGAGAGAGGGGGAAGGCTGGGAAGGTGGAAAGGGAACGCACGAGGGGAAGGGGACGCGGGAGGGGAACGGTAACGCATAAGATTGAACATGCAGAGGGAAACAATTTATTTCTTTGAATGGCATAGCAATGCATGCCGGGAACCAGCTAGTTAATAATAATTAATAATTCTATAATTAATTTTTAATTCCATACAACAAACGGAAATGGAATAGTTTCACTGGCAGCTTTTTGAGTCATGAGGGTGGAGTTTTATCTGAATAACCATTGATATATCAAAACTAGATTACCCAAATTCGGTGGAATAATTTGGCCCACCTACAAGTATTTTAATGACATAACTCCCGATCTGATTCTGACACCTCGTTTCAAAAGCATTATATCTTTAGAGACAAAATTGGTCCTTGCAGACCAACAGAAGTCTCTTTGGTAAATGTTTTCGTTACTCAATTTTTGGAATCAATAACCATTATGGTTTCGTTGTCATTTTTAACATCCACCTATCTATAAAAAATACACTTTCTTTCAAAAGAGTAAACGCGATTGGAAAAAAAAATCGTTCCCTTTCTTTTTCGTCATATTTCGCAGTGAAAGTGTTGCATGAAAGCTCTGTTAGGAATTTACAAAAAAAACATTCCTAATGAAAGCACATAAATTGAACCGCGCTGGCATTTTACCATCCGGTTTAATCGCTTGCACCGACTTGAGAATGAGCGCCTGGCTGGAACAGTATAATATGCTATATTATAGCAGCCGACATTTTGCTGTGAATAAGGTTATTTATGCCACTAAGTTGGTTGGACAGCCTCTTGCAACGGCCTTGCCCGCCCACGCCCGCATAGCACCACCTACTGGGCTAGGTGCTAGTCACAGTGAGACACCCCGGAGTTAGCACCACATTGGCCACACTTCAACAACCTAATAGTTTTTTGCTTGTATTCTCTTCTGCTGTTTTCTTATATTCTCTTCTGCTCTGTAATAACACTATTTAGGTAATTTGTTCGCTTGTTAGTATTCTCTTGCGCTATATTATTTTATTCTCGTCGAGTATTTTCTTCTCGTAGCTTGTTGTAGTCTCTTATGCTGTTTTCTTATATTCTCTTCTGCTCTGTAATAACACTGTTTAGGTTATTAGATTGCTTGCTGTATTCTCTTGCGCTATTTTATTTTATTCTCTTTGAGTATTCTCTTCTGCTGTTTTCTAATATTCTTTTCTGCTCTGTAATAACATTATTTAGGTAATTAGTTTGCTTGCTAGTATTCTCTTACGCTTTTTTATTTTATTCTATTCGAGTATTTTCTTCTCCTAGCTTGTCTCTTCTGCTGTTTTCATGTTTTCTCCCTCTTTTTATTTTTATTTTCAATTCAGCTACTTTCGTGTATCATCTGATATTTATATTCTCTTCCGCCATTTTTCGACTAGTTCAATATTTTTTGATGTTTTTGTTCACAGATTCTATTTTTTTCTATTCATTCTATTTTATTTATTTCTTTCCTTTGTGGTTATTAATAATCTTTTTTGTATGTATTTTATTTGGATTATTTATATTACATATATATTTATAAAATATTTGTTGGAAGAATATTTTACTTTTTAGAGAATTTCGCTGAATATTACGTCTAGAATAACAATTGATACTTATTATTTTTAATTTATTAACTAACGTTTAGACAAGATTTTTATGCATAGCACAAAGGGTAACAATTATTATAAGCAATAATTATCAGCCTGAAACACTCATCAACATTGAAAAATCTTCCGAGAAAAGATACTTGCCGCCAACGGGACTTGAACCCGTGTCCTTCTGATTGCCGGTCAGCTGCTCTTGACCACTGAGCTATGGGGGCTTATCAAATACTCGCCAAATAATTCAATATATACTAGTGTTTCATTCAACAATTACTGCTTATTATATTTTTTCCACCTGAAAACAACCAACTTTATTTTTGCGAGAGAGACATTGTAAGTGTTAAATCCCTGGCTAGGTGGCGTCGAGACAAATTATGACTACATTTATTGGGGTAATACTTAAACTTGTCAAATATTAATTATTATTTTTAATTTATAAACTAACGTTTAGACAAGATTTTTATGCATAGCACAAAAAAACTGGCTCCAGGCGGTTAGACGCTTGGGAGCAGTTGGAACTCTTATGCGGTACCTATTCACACGAAAGACATCTCATTGATGAGACGAGAAAGTAGCTTGTTTTCTTGAAAGTCGAAGCGCTATATCAACTACTGATCATAATAGGTATATAAAAATGAATACTTTAATATTTAATACAATTTTGTTACAGGGCCACAACAAAAGCTGAAACTAACGTGACACTAATCCAAATAAATAAAGTAATTATCTCATTAACTAAATGTTGGCGTACAGAATTATACGACACGCATGTTGTATTTAAATTTTTAAATTGTCGCACATCACGATTTTCCGTGCGTCAATTACATTCATATTAGACATGCAATTTTTAGGTTCCGAAATTGTTTATAAAACAAAATATTTATTAAATTGACTTCACGCAGTAGACTTCAGGTTGCCCCGCAGATCTCTGTCATCTTTGGAAATGATATGTGAAGGGGATGTTAAAGAAACATGTGTTATGAACCTAAATCTCAAAGAGACCAATTTAATGGAAAGAAAACGAAGAAAAAAACGCGTTCATTCACAGGAGACTATATTTGTCCCAGCACACATAGGCCTCATAGAAATCTTTTGTGTCTCTTTACTATCATAGTGAGAAGTATGATCGAAACGGTATTGGAAAGAGAAAAACACGCTTTATATTCTAATCTAAAAGTTAACCACAAAGCAATTAAAATGTACACCTTTATGAAACCAAAGTTTCCGTCCGGATTTGAAAAAAAAAAATGATAAAATTTCATGAATTTTTTTAGAATAATTTTTACCCGAAACGACAAAAAAGTGAAGTGACAATAACGTTTGTCTAATCAAATATGAGTATGTTTTTTTATTTATTTTTTCGTTATCAGTAATTTTAGTTAGAAAACACGTAAGATGAGCTAATTTTAAAACTGTTTTAAATTTTGCAATATATATATATATATATATATATTTTAACATGTTTGTTTCTAATTATAAAATTTGAAAGCGTATTTCATCACTTTTCTAAAACAGTTTTTACTTTCGAATAAGTTCACAAATATTCCATTTATTTGGATTTTATTTCAAAGCGGAAATATTTTTACCTATTTACAAAATACGCCCGAATTTTGAGGGGCTAAAAAAAGTCGTGAAACCGACTTGTTCTCGTGAGGAGATTAGCTTTAATTGTACTTCGTTGAAATCTAAACAATTAACAGATTTTTCATATATTTTCACAACACAAAAAAATAAATTTGGTAATAAGTAATAATACGCATTGCTATTTTGTAAAACATGCCTGATTTCACAAGCCACGTGTGATTTTTCATCAGAGGGCTATTCTCACGAATCTTGTATTATTTTTAGCGCCAGGTTTTTTTTACATGCCAGGAATTTTCGTATCCAATGATTTAAAAAAAACAAACATTTGAATAAAGTTCGAACACAATAACGAAGTTCTTGGGATTAGTTTTTTCATTGGTCCCATTTTATAATTTCCCAGTAAATAACGCCAATAGATGTCATTATGTAAAGACGTTCGAACCATTAAATCTGTCAGAAATAAGAACAAAATATTTTCACGTTCACCTTATCTGCTGCACTTCTCAACCTTGCAAAATGTGTTTCAAAACTGTTGTTTTGATATTTGGTTGAAGATGGGGTCCAGTTTTTTTCAAGGCGTAGGCGACACATGAACCATAATATGTTATTGAAGATGTTTATTGTCCCACAATCTGAATTCCGATGCAATAAATTCACACAATTTACATAAAATCGTTTAGGCGACATTCTTGGCTCAAGAATAACCACCTTCAGGAAATAAACATACAAAAAAACCTTAAATAATTATTTTCCAGAATCGTTTATTCATACCAATTAAATATAATGTGTTACAAATTTCACATTATTTTCAGGGTTGTGGTGATTTTAATGTTAGGCATTTTTTTATGACGTAATACATAAACATTTTACGGTGCCGAAAATTTCTTCTGTCTGGTACTGTTTTAATATTTGGACAGTAAAATTTATTTTACATTTGTACTCATAAATCAGTTTTCTTAAAATAATGTTTGTATATTACAGACAGTAAGTATAAACTCTAAAATGTATTGGTGGTTATTGGTTTTTGGTACATATTTTTTTTGATTGCAGATTTAAAAAAAATATTCTTTCTTTAAAATATATCAGTAAGATATTCAAAGTTAAATACGGATTCTTACAGATCCCTCGTACGAGGATCTCTTTAGGAGACTATTTGAAACATGTAGGTCGAGGGTTCAAATCCCGATGTACGCAAGTAGGTACCTAAATTTTATATTGTTAATTTCTGTTATTTCGCTTTTTTTATTAAGTTTACAAAATTTTTATAAATACTTTTTTTTTATATATAAAAAAGCATGTAGTATCGGTATTATGTTTCATAGTGATAAATATTTTCAATATTGCCTTGGTGAAAGATTATTTCGGAATCTAAATAGCTTTATTCATGTTTGGTGATCAGATCTAAATTTTCCAGCCTTCCTCTCCCCATCTCTTCCCGCCCCCCCGCTCCCTTCAGCCTCACGACATACCCCAATTGGGGATGCCATGCAGACGGTTGGGGGCCATTGGGACTCTTGTGCGATATACATTATAATTAAGAAATTATTTAAATATAACACAATTATAACACCACGCAATTTCATGAATAAATTTATTTATGGTTGGTTTATATGAATGTTTCTTAATAAATCCATATATTTTTTTTTTTAGTTCATGTAAAGCAGGTGCATTGTCGAGAACATGCCAAACGCGCACCCAACATTTGTACACGATTGACATTTATTGCATAAGAACGGGTCATTTCTACAATCTCCAGCCTCTGTATTTTCTCCCTCCTACGACATAGGTCTATTCACGACTCACGACCCGTGTTCACTCCTTCCTCTCCTCAAAAAGACCCCCCACACAGCATCCCCAAAGATGACACGAGCACTGAAATTTTTTTTTCCTAAGGAGCTCCTGCGTGGGTTTAATGTAAAAATTTATTTCTTCTAACACAGCAAACTTATTTTGTGGCACCATTTTGATTTAAATTAATAAATTACTTCGTTTTTACCACTTTTCTTGTTTACAAAACCAGCATGTTTCGTGAGCAATGCTCACTTCTTCAGGGTTTTTTATTGATACTTATTATAAAATAGACGTAGACAATGGTGTCAATTGAAAAAGAATGGACATAGACAATGGTATCAATGAATATATGAGAGTGGGTAGAGGAGAAGGGGGCAAAGGGAGACAATTTACAAAGGGAACAGGTTTAATATTCGGTCATTTAAGAACAATTTTTGGTTATTAATAATATTCAAATTCTCATTAACACTCTTTTGGATTTTTCGGATTTCTAGTTTATTTAACGGAGGAAAATTATGTATTTTAATAATAATATTCCTAATTCCTTGACAAAGAATGTACCAAATGAAATTCTTCCTGTATTTTATGCAAATAACAAACTTAAAAATTACATTGTAAATAATAAAGATAGAGATTCAAAAACGAAAAAATCTGGAATCTATAAATTGAAGTGTAACGAGAGTGGTTTCTTTTACACAGGTAAAACTTCGAGGAACTTCGAAATAAGGATTCAAGAACATATGAAATCTTTAAATAATAACAGTTAAATAACAAGATACCATTGTTTATGTCCATTGTTTTTCTATTGACACCATTGTCTACGTCTATTTTATAATTAGTATCAATAAAAAACCCTGAAGAAGTGAGCATTGCTCACGAAACATGTTGGTTTTGTAAACAAGAAGAGTGGTAAAAACGAAGTAATTTATTAATTTAAATCAAAGTAAAAATTTATGTTAACAGAAAAATTTCCATTCGAACAAAAATGTATTGGCGATGAAAAATGCAGTAGAATTTAATTTGAATTAAATTTAATAATGTTATTGTCGAGTTATGCAAGTATTTTACTTTTACTAATTTAAAAAAATTAAATGAAATAAGTCGTCTCAAAGTGGTTTAACCACAGTTTGAAAATGGCCTTGTAAGCCGAAACATCTGTAACAAAAATAAATAGTGAAATACTTGCAGAACTTGATAATAACATTAAAATTATTTAAAAAAAATTAAATCGAGATCTTCGAATTGAACACAAAGGCAATTAATAAATAATTAATTATAAATGTTTTTTTCGAAAATCAAAAATCACGAAAGATTTTCTTAGAGATGATACAAAGGATAATTCACACATGTGATTAAGGAAAAGGCTATAAACATATATTAAAGTGTCATGCTTCCTCTAAAGTACAGGATGTGGTGAGAGGAGGCGCCATGGTATACCTTCATAATTTTTCATAAATTAACTTGTGGCGAGTAAATTTATGCTGATTACGTTGTTTCAAGGAAATGCAAATTATTTGTAATTCCTGCTTTAAAATATTTGTTCGAAGAATATTTAACTTTTTGGAGAATTTCGTTGAATATTCTTTCGAGAACAACAATTGTTACGTAGGCATTGCTACTAAAAGTATTTGCTGTATAGAGAGTAATAAAATTTTTTTAAGGTGCCATTTTTTGGATGCGACTTTTTGAAGTGAGCCCCTTTAGTGATTCGAAATTCGGATGAATCGGAAATGCTTCACTAAAATTTATTATTTGACGGATTGGGTCGTCGCGTCGGTTCTAGTGTAATGCGGTAAATTCGCGCGTCGGCGCGGGCCTTCGATAGCGCAGTGGGTATGGCGCTTGGCAAGTCTCAGCGTCCAGAGAAAGATATCCAGCGAACGGAAGTTCGAATCCTACGAAATCCAAAAGAAAAAACTTTTTTTTTGTGAAATCAATATCAATCTTCAAACGGCTTTAAAATAAACAGGCAAAAGAAAATAAAGCGACATCTAGCGACTTTCCACTTTCGCTGCTACCGCGTGTGAATTGCAAAATTTTCTTGGTTTGAAATTTGTAAGATAACGGAAATATTTATCCATTTTGCTGGGAAAGAGCCATGTGGGGTTTTGTAAACTTTCTTGAATAATTAATAATTAAATATAACTTTTAATCGATATCCTTCATCTTAGGAACAAACCTAGTTTCTAATCGAAGGTACCAAAATCTTTTCTTGTATGAAAAACCTAAAATAATATATCTATCATAATTCAATAGGTGTACGTCGCAATGCATATAGTATAAAAATAGTGGCAGACACCTTCAGTAGGGGGGGGTTGAAAACCCACCATTTAGAACCGAAATTTTGATTGAAATTCCTTTAGTTTTGTGGCCAGATCTGAATAGCCAGGTACTTCCTAACTTTCCAACTTCTTCCCCTTCCCACTTCCTTCAGCCTCGCGACATATCCCAATTGAGAAAGCCATAGTTCAGACGGTTAGTTCGGATTATTTGCGGCATTCACATCTAAAAAAAAAAAAATTTAAATTATCAAGGAAGAACATTTTATTTGCAGATTGATTTTTTTTCCGTTTATCAATCATTATTTACATATTTACTTCGCTGGTAATATCTTTAACAAACTAATAATTATCTGTAAATATGATTTACATCTTTTATTCAGCCTTCAATGAAGTTGGTCAATAAAATCATAAATTCTACAAAAAGTAATATCATTTCAATCTCTTCATCAATCGATACTTTTTTGCCACTGAATACTTCCTGCAACTTCTTATCAAATAACCATAATTCTCCGGGACGTTTTAATAATATCCTCTCGAAAAACCAGTTGAATTTATTTTTTCCGTGAAAATTTTATGTTTCATTAAAGCTAGGTGGGTAAGACCTGAGTTATCTGATAAACCGAGCAATATGAAATATTAACTAAGTTAATTTTACGACCGCAAACAGTTGCAAAACCTTTTATCAAATAGGGATTCCAAATTTTGATTAATTATTGTGAACAAATTGAACAAGGCCCGCGGTTCATTTATTACGAATCCCGCATTAATTTACCAGCGATACATTTTCATCCTTGTCAGATTAATATTTCGAATTTCAAAACTCTTTTGGGGGGACATTTAGGCAAGAGAAAAAATAACAAGTAACAAGCCGATCCTTTGTTAATGATATTTGTCATATTTATCTGCGAAACATTTGTTCTCGTCAAGCTTGCTAGAGATAAAACGTAAACGTTTTGTTTCCGACCGGAGTTGAGCTTTTTTCTAATATTTCACCGGAATTACAAAAGTTATTTGTAAAGGGTACGTACTCGCCTGATTTGTACGCCATTACTCGTTGTATCGTGGATCGTTACCGGTAATTTTTCGATACAAGTAAATAATTTGTCACGCGAAAGGGACTCGTGCAATAAATTAAAGGTTTAAGTGACATTATCGTTGAGAACATTAACGTTGTGTAACGAGAATGCAGGTCATGGATTAGATTAAGTATTTCCAATGGGTAGGTAAACCATCCTCAATGCCATAAATGTAATTATCTTACCTTTAAAATTTCCTTGCACCGAAATATTTAAATAATAAATTATGTGTCACTTTGCATTGTTAAGCTGGTATTCATGAAAATGTCATTAAATTATCATATAACATTATACAGTAACAATAAAATCGTATTTTCCAGAGGACGACTTGCCTAAAAGGAGGAGGCCTGATCGTTCTCATCGTCTTCGAACCACTTTATGAATAATAATCGGATCGTTTTAAAAATATCATATCTCTGATTTTCAAGACTGAAAATACCTCTGCGACAGGTTTATGGTGATTTTCTGGAAAAAAGCTGAAATAATAATCTATTATCGATTAAGTAATCGACCTTTCAAGCCTTGGAATCGAAGGAAATGAAACCCGAACCAAATTTTGATATTTTATTCATGCAGCAAAGGTGGATAATGTTAATGTGATCGCTCCATAATCAAGAGGTCAGGAGTTCAATTCAAGTCAAACGTTAAATATAAGTCTTAAAATAATAATCAGGGTCATGATTTTCCATTAAATGTTAAATTATGATTTGTGTGTAAACCTACAAGAGCAAAAGAGCAATAAATCAAGAAAGAAACTTTTTAGACATAGAGTTTTTAACCTGCGGAAAATTTTTTCTTGAGTTAACGCGCTGCGAATTATACATCAATCATCCAACACCTCATGACTCCAAAAAGGATATGTAGAGAGAACTAAATAATCGTCGAGGGCCGGAACTATTTTTTTGTAACATTGGATAGACGTGTAATATTATGTTCGTTGGACGGTTCCTGGGTATCGTCTCTGGACAGTCTGCTGACGGTTGTAAATTGAGCTGCTTTGTTTGACGCCTTCGTTTCCCAATCCAAGGGATACGCTCTCAGATGACGTTTTGAGGTTATCCCCTTTATCAAGTAAAAATACTTTTACAGTTTGTACAGGATAACAATTTACATACGACCCAACCCATATAAAATAAAATAATATTATATTATCCTATCAAATCTTACTTCCATAAATATATTTGACAGGATTTACTACTTTTACTATTTCTCTTCGTACATTTGTAAGATAACACTCTTTTTTTGGATTTACCCACACTTCCAATTGAATTGAAATTAAAATGTATTAATACTTAAATATTTTTGTAACCATGATATAAATTAATGTACCTCTACGCCTGTCCTACTGAGGTATTAAAAAATCCCACGTAAACATACATTGTGTAGATAAATAAATTAAAATTTAAGACCAACTCAGAAAAATACACGACAATATACCTAAATCTAATATTAACAATTCTGGTAAAGTGCATCCTCTTACTTAAATCTTATCTTAAAAAATCATAAAGTTTTGATATTGTTCAATGCATTTTGCACTAACCTATATACATGTGAAACATAATGTCACTACCGTACCAGCTCAATAGAACGACTGCGGATCCAATATAATGATGCTTGCAGAATTATATTTGGATACAGAAGATACAGCAGCGCATCTTCAATGTTTACGGAGCTAGGACTACACGGATTCACCGGTCTGATGAGACACCGGGTCACTGGAGCCAGGATGCGGCTAATGGCTTCCGATAACAAAGTGGTGATCGCAGCCTTCCAGTACCAAGCGCCACTCCTGAGCGAGCGCTGAGCCCTAGCTCACTCCAGACCACGTCCTACATTATAATTGATTATTTATTTTATTTCTATTATCGCTTATGTCTTTTATATTTGTTTGTTCTATTTACTTTTTT
Source organism: Limnephilus rhombicus (assembly GCA_929108145.2). Classification (NCBI taxonomy): domain Eukaryota; kingdom Metazoa; phylum Arthropoda; class Insecta; order Trichoptera; family Limnephilidae; genus Limnephilus; species Limnephilus rhombicus. Next base: position 20,764,671 of record OV815273.1, on the reverse strand, counting down.
TTTTACTTTATCTGTTGTGTAAATATGTACAACTTTATGGGACGTGTGGGATTGCACTATCCTCCCCACATCCTGGAATAAACATATTATTATTTTTTTACGCACCAGATTTAAATGTCCGGGTTTAATTTTCCCCACAGGAAAAACTAAACCCTTTCACACACTTCCCAAATGATCATCTGGTCAATCCACGTTAGGCAATTGCACTATATGTATTATAATTACAAAACAATACAAGAACAACATGTCAACCTACCAGAGACCAGATGGGAAAAAAATTCACCGACTCCAGATATTTTCATATCAGAGGGTTCGGCTCTGTGGAATTCCTAATTGAACCTATAAATCCTACTGATCCCTCAATATAAATATTTAAAAAATCTTTTGTAATCCTACATGTATTTAAAATTACCGATTTTTGCATTTTTATGTATAAATTCTTTGACAAATCTAATACGCCTAAATTTTGAATCAGAGACCTAGGTATAATGCCAGTAGCCGAAATAACAAATGGTAATATTTTTATATTCCGAGAATGCCAAATTCTTTTAATCTCATTTCCTAAATTATAGTATTATTATGCTTATGTATATTTATTATATATGTAGGTATGCTTGACAGGCCGGATTTCCGCGGGAGATTTGACAGTGTTCCCGACCAGCTTGGTCAGGCATAACTCCAGTCTTGTGTGCGACGCAATCACAATGGACAACGCAATGTCAGATGACAATAGTGAGAAAGATATTATATAATATTTTAGAATAGGTATTTAATTTTCAACTATTGTCTGATACGTCTTCCCACGTGTCTAGCTCGTGCGACACATGCTGCGGAAAAAAATTGACGCATATCAAAAAATCTTTTCATAATACCATTGTGTTGATAAAAGCACCATTCATACGCATGAATCAATCCTTTTTGATAAACTTAGATTTGCTCACTGGAATAAACCTAACGAAATCCACAATCACACAAAAGCCGACAGAGAGCTACTCCTTTACTGAGAGCTTTTACCAAATTTGAAAACTTAAAATGATTTTTTTTTTAGTTATGAATTCTGTCACCCCTTCCCTACATGTCGATAGAGGGAAATTAATTCACCTATCAGAGGCAGACACTTTGCCAAGTTTTAAAACCCAGGTTCAAGTCGCTCGGGATGTCGGGAGGTTTTGTCGGCGAGTTCCTGAACCAACTTTTGCCCATTATTTCGCACGGTCAATGCTTACGTTTTAATTGAGAGGAGTTTGTTAACTTCATTTCAATTTTTTTTCAATTTAATCCGATCCATTTTTAATTTTCAATCTATATGCGTAACGACCCCAAATTTTGGAAATTAAATTTATTATGATAGGTAATTTTCTCAAATATGTAATACTTACAGTAATATTTTTATTTTATTTATTAGTAATAGAAGGTACATAAATTACAAATAAATTTTATACAGTAATTAATTACATAGTAGATATATTTGATGTACCCCCATAATTAAGCAAGGCTTGTGTGTATGGGGGGGTGTTATTGTATTGCTTTTTTTATATCATTCAGTTTATTTATATCACATTTAACTTACCATTTAAACGAAGTTTTCAGTATAATTTTTAAGGTGAGTTTTAAAATTTTTTATATTGGTATTCATGTTTCTAATTTTTTCTGGTAATGAATTAAAAAATTTAAATATATATTTAGTGGAGTAATTTTTGCTTTCCTAAAGAGCTTTCGACATTCTACGCAGTGCCTGTTCTGAGAAACTAATCATGACATCATTGTTTTGTTGTTTGGTATGCACTATCGTAAAGATTTTGAATTAAATTGTATTATTTACTTTTAACTTTATGAGTAAAATCTGAAATTATAATATTTAATTAAGTGAAGACAATATTTGCTCACATGTAAGCAAAGGGTCCTGGGTTCGAGTCCCAGAGGTGCCAATACATTTTTCTGATTTTTCTGTCTCCACATTTTGGATTGAGTTTCGCTAATATTGTCTTCATTGAATTAAATTGTTTTAATTAATTTGTAGGCGAATGGAAGAAAGAATACGGAAAAAATTAAAATTTTGAAAGAAAAGAAATAGAAGCCTAGATACAACTAGGCACTATAATAAATAAATATAAAATAATCAGATGACTTTTTTTAATAATATTTCCGAAGCTGTCCTGCCTCAATCTTAAGGGGGTATTACCAGAGAAAACCAGAAATATGTCATTTTTAAATCAGATTTTAGACGTATTGACTCTTTTCCACAAAAAAAAATAAATGAATTTCGAAAAATTGTTCATTTATCTACCATTCGCATGTTTATTTTTAGTATAATAAGATTATACCATAGGTCGTTGGCAGATTTGTTAAATTTTCAAAAAAGATTTTGTGTTATACCGCACCCATTTCAAATCATATAATCGTGCAGTAAAATGAATCAATACATCATCTGGGTATCGCATGTTTTAGAATTTAATTTTAAAATCATTAAAAAATATATACCTATATGTGTTTCTTGACGAAAATTGGTCCGTTTGTGTATTTATTTGGGCACTTAAAAACTAATATATTTCAGATTTTTTTAACATTCTTATTTAACTTAGACAGTATTCAAAAATGATAAATACTCCCACTTAGTATCAAACAAATAAAAATAAAAAAATAGCTACATTAAGGACATTAAATGTTGGCTGAAGAATCTATCGGAAAATGAACTTACTAGTATACTTAAAACATCATAGAAGTTTCTGGAAAACCTTATCCAATCAATAAAGTTAAACCATAGAAGTCGCTGAAAAACTTATCCAAAGCATAGTCCCCCTCAGCACAGGATCTCCTAGTGAGGAGGACTACGAATATATTTTATATATACATCTAACTAACATGTTTCATATAAAAATGTAAAAAATATTATATAGTTACTAAATAAAAAATAAAAAAAACTTATAATAAAAAAATAATTACAAAAAGTACATTATTTTAATAGTTTTCATCACGCTTTTCAGCATTTTTGGATGTAGGTATAAATTAAAGCAAATTTGGAATGAAATAAAATCGATATTGAGTTATAATTTTAAAAAGCTGATATGGAGAATAATTAATCTTTCTCGTTGTAACCGCCCTGCACGATCGTAAGAACAACTTTCGACGAAATGTGGATTTTCGGCCGCTGGCTGGTTAAACGCTCTTAACCATTTTACTATTTCTGGACCGAAGGAAGACAATTCTCACACTTTCATCTGTGATGCGATTTTATTATAAACTAACGAGTTCCCGTCATGAATTGCAATGCCAATAATAAAGAAATTATTTCTCCCTGTGTGTCTTTCCATATTCGTCCCTTGCCCATGTCCGCTTCCCCTCATGCGTTCCCCCTCCACCTTTCCCGCCTTCCCTCACCCCTCTTCCCCGAACCCCCCCCCCTCCCTCCGCGATCCCCTTCCTTCTCCCGCGTTCAATATATTCAGTCCCAATACATTCAGATTTTCAAACATCTCGCGTGCCACCTATTGCAATTTTTTTTTACAAATTTAATTTTTCGTATATTACAAATATTTATTTTTGTATATTATAAGAACAGTCAACCAAATTTGGTACCTAACATAAGTACCTATTAAAAATCAATATAATTTTTGATTAGATTCAAAGTATTCAATTTTGGTTAGTACCATAGGTTAGTACTTCGATTTAATTAATTAATTTATTAAGTTATTCGAAAGTTAAATTTTTATTTAACAATTGATGGTTTGCAAACTGTCATTCTCAAATTGTGAAATTTTCGACCGTTTCGTAAAAGTGTTTGTGATGATCAAAAATCAACTGTTGATATAATGAAGCTGATGAAGCTTGAGCCAAGCGAAACCTAGTTGGCTGTTAAATATTAATTCCAATAAAAAGTGTTTTATAATGAGTGTTTTTTCATTTAATTTATAATGCCACACCACAAAGTGTTTGCTTCCTTCGATAAAAAAAAATAAGTTATCATCTTTTCGAACATCAAGTACATTAATTTTCTTGAAGAGAGCATCGTTCGAGTATCGGAAAGGTTTCTTCAAAATATCACGTAAAATAGGCTTAATAATGTTTTTCTTTTTCCCCAACCCCACCCCATCTACTTTGAACTGTAGGTTATGATTTACAAAATAAAAAATTATTTTATTTTAACTTACTTTTCCTGCATTTTTTATTGCATATAACATTAAAAAGTTCCTTAAAAAGTATTAAAACAAAGCTATTCATTATAAATGAACAAGCTTAACCATGAATCAAGGCACAACTTTTACTAAATTCATTCAAAATACCGTTATTTTTGTATGTAAAATCGCATACCGGTCGGGGACTTGTTAGATAATGACTTTTTCTTGAGTCGCTTGCTCATTGCTGAAGACCGTGACCCCTACTCCAATTAAATAACGACTAGATGATCGAAAATTGCTGTGAAATGAGATTTTATAGAGGCTGTCATTGCTTGTTAGTTACTTTAGCGCTGTTACGTTAAATCGATTAATAGTAAGTTGTTAAATAACATTTAAAATGCCAAGGTTCTGCATACCTCACTGTAAAGGGTACAATGGATTATTCAAATTCTTGAGTTGATTTATAATAGCTTTTTACTTCCTCAAATGTGTACATATTTCATAGATAATTTGCAAAACAATTCTGCGTGATCAATGAGCAAGATGGCATAGCAGGTTGGGTAGGTATTGAAACACTTGATACAGCACACTGCTAGCTCGATGTGTGCCAAGATGTGTCCATCCTACCTGCCTAAAGCGACGTGATGTTATTTAGATAGTTATTTCGGCCTCCGTGGTTGAAAGGTAAGGCTCTGGTCTAGCAAATCCGAAAGCCATGGGTTTAAATCTCGGCATTTGCAAATAAATTGAATTTCAATGATTTACGTTATTTTAGAATTAAATAATTTAAAATGATTCAAGGTATATTTGCAGCATGTTCCAGAGTAGAAGATACTCTCAGTATCGCTCTGGTGTAAGACAGCTTTAAATGGCTTTAGTCATGTTTGGTGACCAGATATAAATAGTCAGAAACTCCCTCACCATCCTCTCCCACATCTCCTTTCCCTTTCCACTATCTTCAGACACACAACATATCCTAATTGGAGATGCCATAGTCCCGCTGGCTCCAGAAGTTGGGACTCTAGTGCGATATTCACATTAAAAAAATCTTGCCCAAATAATACCAGAGATTGCCGACTATCACCGACTACGACAAGTCTGAGCGTCATCTGTGTTTCCTCCCTCCTACAACACAGTTATCTCTTTAAGACCCATGTTCACTTCTTCCTCTCCTCAAAAAGACCCTTGACACTGCATCTCCAAAGATGTGAGCGGAGTTAAAGTAAAAAAAAAAAAAAAAAAAACTGCACGGACTATCAAAACGGCGGCAGATTCAATGAAAGTTATGCATTTGATGTGTAAATAGAAACAAAAGCGGGTCACCGCTATGCTTAGATGCCATTTGCAGCGGTACAAGTGAACGATGTTGGTGACAATAAAATTTCATATTCCATCTCTCTTGTCTTTATAAACTACAAATGTTAGGTAAGGTTGGGTAGTATGTATGTACTTACATATTTCATACATAAATTTAGTTAATTCACTAAACAATTCTCCGTGATCTGCGAGCAAGATGGCGGGTTGAGTACTGAAACATCACTTGATAAAGGCTATTATGTACTAAATTAGCATATCTCCGTGGGTGTTGTTATTTGCCTAACAATATTGGCGATGCGGGAAAGACAACCCGTCACGTTTACGTCCATCAGACCTATCAACGTGGATCCATTGAAACTACGTCTTCCACTAACGCATTTAGATCAACGTGAAGTATTAATTAAATTCAAGAGAAAGGCTATATTATTGGAATTTACTAATAATATAATATGAAATATTGATATAGTAATATGGCGCTTTGCGTTGTCAAACCTTGTTCAATAAATAACCAATGATAAAACGTCTGAAAAATTGTTTAGATTGTTCAAATATTAGGTCCTTACATATAAAATTGGCGTTTTGTATGGGAGGAACATAAAGTCGATTTTTTTAAATATAATATATTTATTTAATCAAAGTATGTACCATTGCTATATATGCACTTTTGCCATCTCACAGGTAGTTCATCGATCCCTTTACTAAAAAAACCATTCGGACGGGAATCAATAAAATCTTTGAAGGCGGTTTGGACTGCCCCATCGGAGTTGAATTTTTTCCCTTGCAAGAAGTTATCCAAATTTCGAACAAAAATAGTAATCTGTTGGGGCAAGGTCCGGAGAGTACGGTGGATGTCCAATTAAAGCTCCTCTAATTTGAAAGCCGTCTGTTGTGCAGTGTGTGGTCTAGCGTTGTCATGAAGCAGCAGTGGCCTAGAGCGATTAACCAGCCTCGGTTGTTTAGCAGCTAGCTTTTCCATCATGGTTTGCAGTTGCTGATAATAGACATCTGCCGTAATCGTCTGGCCAGATTTAAGAAAGCTTTAGTGAACGACCCAAAAAAAAATAGATAACACAACTGTGTTTTCTTTTGCGGCGCCGTTGCCATACACATCATTAATCCTTCGAGCCGTTTCTGCAGCACTGGTGCCACGGTGGAACTCGTACTCGTAAATAACGCGATATTTCAAGTTTTCCATTTTGTAAACTAAGTGACGCAAAGAAAAAACCCAATTAAGGAAAAAACAAATGAATTATAATTTTCGAAACACAAATACATGAGTAAATAGCTGTATAAATTTGAATTTGGAATTCCTAACCAAAGAGAAGATTTTTGAGATCAAAGTTGCCAGTACGGCAAAACGCCAATTTTATATGAAAGGACCTAATATTTGGTAGGTAGCCATTTGTTATGTTCTTTATATTCTTTCCATAGTATATCTTCATCTTCATCTTTAAGTACTGGGACCTGTTTTATCCAGTAATAAGCACTAGTAACAATAACTATAGAGTGTTTGATTGAAAGACTTAGGTTCTTGAATAACACGGTGACTGTTTATTGCCATATTGTAATTATAAAAATAATAGGACAAAGGTCAAAGAGGACAAAGTTCCTTTCAGGCTGAAGGCTAGTTTTTTTCTGAAGTGCTCCTGAAAATCTAAAGATTGGTCAATCTACCTTCGGTCACTTTCGGCACAACTCGGCAACGAAAACATGTGACCCGAAGAGCCCTTAGACTACTTTGGTAAAGTAGGTACTAGATCATATACTAGATGATACATTACACTATTCATCGATACTAATCACTACTAATCAGTAGTGGTTTTGTTCTTATTACTGGCAATAAAATAACTTTTGTTATTGACTTATTCAAATTTTCGTAATGCAGAAAGATAATTTTGAATGTTGATGCAATAGCTCAAAAGTACAAAAAAAGGTTCGGATAGCCGAAAGTCTCAAGTTTAAATTCTAGTGACGCCAATGACCTTATAATATCTGTGTGTGTGTGTATGTTTTTACCTAGATAATATAGGATAGTATTGCAAAGATTATCTTTTAGCTGTTTCTATCTTGTTGAATAGGAACACTTAACCTACTAAACAATTACAGAAGTATAAAAAGACACACTTGGTTGTCGAGTGCCGTCTACACGTGTGATCGAATTACATTTATTTATTCATTAGTACATGTTACACGATTAATACATTTATTTGAGAAGATACATTAGGTCACCATACTAGGCAGCTGCCTGTATCATGGTGACCAATGGAGGATAGTTATTTTGAAATGAAGTCTAGTAAGTGTAGGTAAACATATTTAAGTAAAATTATAAAGAAAATTAGAAAATTGGTAGAAATGTTTCCAATAGCTCACAAATTGCCAAAGTTGCCTGGAAAATAAACACAAATAAGTGAGGTAACTGTTATGTATGTAAATAAATACACATACATACATATATATGTACATTACACATATGTACATTACATATATGTACATTAATTTGTTAATTTCGTGAAAACCTCACTAGTAAAATCTATTACACCGAGGCGTTCAAGTGACGTTGAGATGTACCTAAAGGTGCTAAAGTATTATCATAATAGCACGCAATCGTTGAATTTATTATAACTTTAAAATCAGCGAAATGGTCCATTTCTCAACTTTCACACATCGTAAATATGTAGCAGGTAGTACAAATGGATACGAATCGCACCCTTCTTTTTAATTTATGTTTTACTGTATGCTTAAAATGTTATTTTTCTCAGTTTTACGAGCATATTTGTTTAGACATATTACGCCGCAGTGCCGACTTTTCGTTTTGGCCGACTGCCTCGGTTTTAAAAGGCACCGGGCCGTTTCCTTTGTTATTTTTATGTTGCTAAGATTTATTGTTAGAGTGAACGGTCAGAAAAATAAAATAATAGAAAGAAAATGAATTCTCTCCCTCGACAGAAAGACTTTATTTGCCTAATGACAAAGGGTAGGAAATAATATGTGCCCTTAAAACATTTTTTATGTTCGCGTACATTTGAAATATTCGCGATTAGGGGGAAGGCGGCTCGAGAACTTGACGAACTTTAAAAGGCTTCTCAGGAGTAATGAGATTGTTGTGTACAAAAATAAATAATGAAAACCTTTCGGGGTCTTTTTTAAATTTCGTTAAGTTCAAAAAACATACTTTCTATTCAGCTTGTTCTCTCGATTGTAAATGATTTGAATAAAGGTTTTAGTACTTACCTACATTTTTGTTGTTATGCTAAAATTAATCATTTGGTTTATTTGTTTTTTGTATTTCCTGGGCATTAACTATGTAACAATTTCTAGACATTTAATTTGTGTGAATATTAGTTTATAACACTAAAAATTAAAGAAATAAAAATATTCCTGTGATGGTAAAAAGATTTCAGAAAAAGAAAGCCTTTTCGTACTAATGAGAAAACACAAGTAACAACTATTAACAAAACATTAAACTGTAGAATTCGTCTGCATCTGTACTATTTTTGACAGAAATAAGCCTTGTCTGCTATCAAACGAACCGATATCAAAAGGCAAATATATGTGTACTCGAAAATATAAATATGTATAAATATTTTCGAGTACACATACTCGTAATTTAAAACTCCAAATAATAGTTTTTCGCAGTAGGTTATCCAAAAAAATCATAGCGTGTCCTTGATTGCATTATTCTATGTAGCATAACAACATGGCGACAGCCGACAATAATTTGTTCTTACTGCACCTCTTGCACGACCTTCACCATTTTCTAGATGTATAAAGGTCCTTTCTCTGATTCGCAAGTCCTTTGTCATTACGAAAATGACTTGTCTAGAGATGTCAGTTTATTATTACTATAAAATCGTTAAAATTATTTGAGTTTATACTATAAAATAATGTCCAATAAATATTTAGGTATTTATTTTGAGAAAGTATTCGATTTGATTGAGAGGATGCCCAATTCATGATTCATGATTCATGTACATACTTCATGACTTTTATTTTTTTTATTTTAGAAAGGTACAGATACTTCATAAGGTTTTGGGTATCTGGCTCGGTCGATCAATCAAAGGTTTATCGATAATATCGGTAACTTAAATAAAAAAAAATAAAAAATAAGTTGTCTTCGTCCCCGAGAATGACTGAGTATCGCCAACGAACAAACAATAGTCCGTAAAGACTAAGTGCCCCCGTTCACGGCGCTACGCGGTGGCTGTCGGTTTCCAATCAGTATCACGCAGTATCACGGGTGTATCAGGGGCGTATATCTCTGTACTAACCTTGTAACTCCAAAAAAGATCGGGATTCATATGCCCTCCGTTCATGGAGATACTTACAATCTACGTAATTGTGACGCAACCACAAGAACCCTGCTGATATACTACTTTTTAATGCTGGTGTCCGTACACGGCGCTACCCGAAATATACTGAACTTGATCATTTTTCACGTGCAGCCGTGGAGTTAACACGATGTCAAGCAATGTCAAATGACTTTTTTCCAACATTACTCCATGCCTTCTCCACTAAACCCTTTCTTACATATTCTGGTAAAGTAATTCTGGTAAACACGCATTTTTTCCACTTCCAGAACAAATCTAACATTACTTCCATGTTCCGACGCCATATCTGTCAAACGTCAAACGAATAAGTATCAGACACAAATAATGCGACGCGTCGCGTGCGATATGCACTGTCGGTATCGTGATACTGATTGGAAACCGACAGACGTCGCGTAGCGTCGTGTACGGGCATCAGCAAAATCGTACTTATGGGTGTACTTAAGATCGGCGCGTATGATACGCGTACGAGGATCGAGTGTCTTGTAAGTAGCGTCGTTCTTAATTTATTCGTTGTGAACTATTGTTAGCGATCTCTAGTTGTGCTTGGAAAAGATGATCTTTCGAAGAACCGTGCTGCATACTCCACTAATCCAAACATTTACCTTATCAGCAGATGCTTATAAATTATAATTTTCATATTTTGTTTTCTTCCTTTATAATATTCGTCTAAATATCTAACCTATTTCTAAATCTTAATAAAATGCATAATTATTAATTATTGGTTACTTTTTTGACCTGCTAGTATAAAACTTAATTTAATCCCATCAAATCTTTCGTTTGTCTAGCGATCCTTCGCAATATTACCGAATTATAGATGATTCGACAACACTTACAAATTTATACAATAGAATCTGTAACAATCTAAAAGAAAACAATTAGTAGATCTGTACCAATATATCTCCGTAAGCACTCTTAGTTACCTCCGCAATGCACAACTCTTCTTTGGCCATCCACTACATCAGACCTTCTACCTAGTAGTCCAGTAAGCTTGGCAGACGTTGGAACTCGGGCAAGTATACCCATCCAATAAGCATGCAAGTATTTCACTTTATGCGAGTTTTTGATTGTCCATTCTTATTGTTTGGCTCGGATCCCAGTAGATAGCGTAACACAAAGGTCTGAATTCAACTTTAAATGGTCAAAAATAAATATATTTAAAGAAATGAACAATTTAATATATCTATCGCAGGGTGCAATTCACTCGCAGTCTCAAAAACATTTTATTTGTTTATAACTAAACACCGTTAATAATAATAAAAAAAATTAAGTGCGTAGCTCATACGCCGTAGAAGTGAAATCTTCAGAAAACTAAACTACGAGAGAATGAGACGAATGCATAATTGAAGGATTATTATTATTATTTATTATTTATATATTATTTATTATAATTATTCGTATTAGCCGAGGATTGCCAATTGATTTTTTCTACATTGTCATTTCTAAATTAATAGCATATTGATTATTTATTACAGTATATTTACTCTTAATATATTATTTTTTATTTTCTTATTAACTTACCATTACATATTAATTTTGTAACCGAACCTAATTTTAAATATTATAGATTAAACAACTTGCAAAAAAAGAAGTTATTTCAAAGCTAATTTCAACATATGGTCACTCTACATGTTTTACGTTATAATGTATTTGTTCCTATAGTGCAGTAGAGGCCCATTCTGTGAGAAATATTATTGTAACAATATTGTCTTTCAACACATTATTTTGTGTACTCTATAAAATTGTTAACCTCAAGTCAAATTGAAGTTCGAAATTTGAATTTAAACAATAACACCTAAATTAAAAAGGTAAAGAGACAATAAAAAAATAAATATATATGGGTTATCGTATCCCATAACTTTGTCAAAACTAAAAGATCACACGGATGGCATATTTTAATGAAATATTCATCATATTTTAATGAAAACGGTCACTTAAATGGAATGAAAACAATAATGTTGTGATCAAAACGGTTTCTTTCATATTTATTTCATAATTGTTTGATAGTCACTTTAATATTGCATAAGAAAGATTCGCTCTAATGTAATCGCTTATAAATCATTGTTTTGTTCATTTTTTATTTTTTACACATATTTAAAAAAAAACCTAAGGACATATATTTTTTTAAATTTTATCTTTTGTTGAAAATGGTATGAACTAATGATATAATGAATGCGAACATTTTGTCTGATCTCTTAACACTTCGTTATTAATTCATATATTTTTATCACTTATTATTTTCTCTGTTTATAATTTTTTTTTTAAATTTTATGATTTTGCTTTTACTTAACTGTTTTGCATGACCGATATTTGCGTGTGTTATTTTTATTAAATTGTGAAATTATTAACCCCGATACAGGCGAACCCTAGTGGAGTTAATAATTACATGCTAAAAATATATGTATATAAACTGTGAAGAAGCAATAAATAAATAAATAAATTTATTTATTATAATATTGTTACTAAGATTAAAAATTATTTTCCTTTTTATTCTATGAAGCACCGCACAAATGAGAAGCCGATAGGCTACGAAGCACCGCACAAAAAGGATACCGAATGGTCTATCTCATTCTCTCGCAGGCTAAATCCTATGGATGTATGTGTTGGTCTCTTTTTAGTGTCGCTCGTTTCTGTTTCATCGAGTTTCTAATCACAATGGTGCTAAAGAAGTTTTCACTTAAAAAATAAAAGAAATCGGGATAGCCAAAGTACGGTTCAGTTAGTACAATTTTCTTTCCTATATCATGGCTATTTTTCACACAGCCGACCACTCAGAAAAGGAACAACAAGAAAATTATGGTCATATTAGCAATAAAATGTAGACTTTGTTTAATCGGAACAAAAAACTTTCAAAAATGTGGCAACACCCAAGGTTCGTAGAAAATTTATATTAACAAGGTTCGCTCATCGAGGGGTTGAGCGGTGATTTGCTAAAAAATTGTGATGTAGCTTGAAGCTCATTTTTCACTGATTCGAATTTACTACGATACGAGTGGCATCAAGAGACTTCGGATGCATCTGAAAAATGTATTGGTCCGTTGGTAATATTATACTTATTATTATATTAAAGCAAATTTTCAGAAAAAAAATTTTATTCCAGAAATATTTGCAGTGTCACTTCTGCATTGATGACGTAGAATCGTGGTTATTATCATAGCGAATCTCTTGTATTTCAATATCTTTGAGCCTTACCTTCATTTTTTTGATGATTTTGTTCCTTCGTTCATTGGTCACTTAAGGCCCAGTCCACACGGCTGATTAACATTAAAAATATCATATTAAAAACCTATAAAAGGGCGATGTTTAAAGTGATTTTGCAAGAGTTTCAATAACTAAGGTGATCACGACAACTACAATGTTTTAACTAACAAATAATATTTTAAAATTAGCATCGATGGGTAGTATTTAGTCATCTTCTTTTTTTCTGCTTCCCGAGTAAGGCTTTGTGAAGAAAGGAGTGGAACAATGGGATATGATACATTGAACAAGACCTTGGGATATATGGAGAAGTCCCAAAGCTGTTTCAATACTAAACATAGCCGTTCAGCGCCATTTTATGTTTTTTATCTTTTATTTTAAAATTTTCGTAAAAAGCCGATTGTAGGTGCATTTCAGTTTTCTATCAAATTGTGGTAAGCTGACAAGATTAACAACATGACATCTGTATATTACTGCTGCTCACAATTTGTTCAAGGCTGAAACAGACTTAGAGTCGGCATTCAACGGGAATCTTTCAATTGTCATAAAAACAAAATGGCGCAGAATAGCCAAGTAATTATTTTTGTTTTTGGTTTTTGGGGTATTATGCCGTGTTGCGCTACCTCCTTCTTTAACCAACGTTTTGGACAGCGTTGCAGTATCCATTATCAGGGCAGATGTGTGCACATACTTTTGGCCGTGAAAATCTAAAATCGTATCTGGCCAAGTAATTACTTTGTCACGTGAAACAACTGGGCCTTAGTACGAGTAAATGTGAACGATTGTTTTTCCGTTATATTTTTAACATTTTACTATACTCAATATCGTATTTTGACCACCTGCTGTTGTTAACCAGAGGTAAGTGCAGAGAGAGGATTTAGTACTCTGGATGCGGTATGCCTCGCACAATAAAGCGAGCATTCGCAAAACGCACGCAGCCTTGTAAATCCGCCAGAGATCGTAAAATCTGCGGCAAACAGAATCATATTATTGCGGTTCCTGCATAATGCCTCTATTGTGCTCTATCGGGGAATCTTTATGTGCACTTTCATTATTTACTTTTATGATAATATCGATAGTTTTATGGCGGCCAGCCTTTATTTAATCATTTGATCATTAAATGCAATCATTTTACATCCTGAAAATATCGAATGATGGGTAGGTTCTGCTCATCAATGAGAGTTATTCGCAACGGTTCTATGATGAATCACAACGGTGTCAAAACAGAACAGTGAAAAAAAAAGAACAGTGGTAAAAGAGAATGGAAACAAAACAGAACAGAACATTTATAACAGAGATAAAACAGAACACCAAAAATCAGAACAGTTACAAATCAGAACAGCGACTTAGTTATTCACAATGATTCCATGACGAATCACAACAATGTCAAAACAGAATAGTGATAAAACAGAACAGCAGTAAAACAGAACGGAAATAAAATAGAACAGAACATTTATAAAATTTAATGGGCGTTAAATAAATAAAATAAATAAAAACGTTACAAATCATAACAGTGATCATCAAATAGAACATCGAAAAACATAACGGTTACAAAGCAGAACAGTGACTTAGTTATTCGCAACGGTCCATGACGAATCAACATTTATAAAACGTGACAAATCATAACAGTGATAAAACAGATCACCGGGACAAACAGGACGACAAACAGGATGTTGGAAATAAAATTATTGGAGTAATTAAAAGTTAGCTGCCAGCAATTAAATTTCGTATTATTCATCATAGATTCATACTTGTAAAAAAATTATTAGTTTTATCTATTCTATAGCTTCTAGTCGTTAAAGTTGTTATTATATTTTTTTGTGTAAGAGTTTATTTTTTGTTCATTTGACTCGCATGAGAGATTTTATCAAAAACAGGCAACAATGATTCAGCACTATTATTAATAATTTTATATCCAAAAATAATAATCATTTTTAAGAGAACACAGTTTAAATCGCTTAATAACTTTTGAAGTAGTTTTGTGTAGGATATTAAAAAATTACAATCGCACTAACATTCTTCCTATATTTATAACCTGAAAATACTTTGTATTTTATATTATTATACTATTCCATACGATCGATATGTAGGTGTGTTACCCTCAATTTTACGGAATAATGAATTAGAACACTGGAGTTTTAAACTATCGTCATTTTTGTTTTAAAAGACATCCTAAAACTTCTCTCTCCGAAAAAATTCTTTCCTAATCTCGTTTTTCTATTTGGCATTATCCTAACCCATTGAAGGTTGGTTATTATCTCGACAATCTCCACCCAGCAGGTTTCAACCCAAAACTGCAATCGAAACAGTCACGTAGGTTTCGAAGCCATTAGGGGCGAATCTTCCTTTGGTACCTAAGTCTTAATATTGATCTTCCTCCAGATTATCAGAATTTGAATCTTGTATTTATCGCTCTTTATGAAGCGATCAAAATATTATCTTATCTATTTTATTTTTTTATTTTTTTTTATTAAGGAGAAAATACAGATACCAGAAGTCAATTGACAAGAATATACAAAACAATAAATAGAGAACTCATCTGCATCCAAACTATTTCTCACGAATTAACATTAATAGCAGATAAAAACGTATACAAATATTTTTACTTGTTAATATGAAAAAGACGAATGTTTTTTTTTATTATTTTTTTTTTTTTTATTGAAAATTTTTGATACAATACATATAATAGATACATGAAATAATGAAAAGTATTTATATAAAAAAGCTTAATATAATAAACGTATGAACAAAAAAATCCCACAAAGGCAATGCCTGTGCGTCTAATAATTCGTATGTATGAATATATACATAAGAATATTATTGTACAAAAAGAGAGATGAAAAAAAAGAGAGCTGAAAAAAATGCGCAATATCCTTATAAAATTTTACAAATTATTTTTGGAAAAATTTTGATGGTAAGACCAAAAATATATTGTTAAAAAATAATGTTATTCAGAAATTTAAAAAAAGAAAAGTAGTTAAAATTGTAAACCAAGTAATGTCTAAGTTATTGTACTTTGTAGGAAGACAGCCTTCAATTTTCTACTAAAAGTACTGCGTGTGATCAAAAAATAAGTCGGAATCCTTGAGGTTTTGATTTTGATTAAATGATTCGCACATTCCTCTGATTGGATCCCTGACACCAGCATTTGTACGCATCCGGCTGATGTGGAATAAGTCATTAAGCCTTGTTACTTTGGGTGGTATTTTGAAGTTTACCTAGTACTTACAATATTCTGATTTTGTTTCAATCAATTCGCAAGTTACTCTTTCTATCCTTGAAATAATGGCATACAGAGCTCCAGGCCAAAAAGGCCCCTTTCTCTTTCATCATGTTTGGTTGTTGAAAAAATGGTTTAGTTTTGTAGTTTGATAAAATAAATTTGCAAGGGGACATGGCTGCAATATGGGGAGGTTAATCTTTTAGCAGGATTTTCGTAGGTACGTTTTCCTCTTACCGGGCGGGGTAGTTTATGGACACGTTATCATTGATGGGATGGATTGTTCCTATACTTGTATAGCTTGACGAAAAGTTTGATTATCATCGTTTTGCGCTCTTTTCCTTTTGTGACAACAGTGTAATCAAATAATCGCATATAAATGAAGTGTTATTATTTACCCGGCGCGAGACAATCTCATGAATCCATTCCCTTAAGCGGAATTTAAAAATGTACAAACAAAAACGTTTCGTAAATGGACGGTATAAATCAAGAAGATCCAAGTACCGTGGCGTAATCAAACCGTTTTATCTCTGGGAAGGCGCTTAACCGGCGCTGAAAGCACGTGCTCCGTCGCGGCGCCTTGCAACGGCGGGCGTCGGCAACGGCCAACGGGCAACGGGCTACGGGCTACGGGCTACGAAGTCTCTCTGCACAGAGATAATATCGCATAGATGAGGTGTAAATTTAAAATGCTCTCAGTCCAAAGTAGGTCAGACTGGATAATACTGGATAAGCTGGCCAGATTTCACCCTACTTAGGGCGGAGCGGGCGTTGGGTGTGCCCGGAACAAGAGCGAATAGCAAAGGGGAACACTTACAGTTATAAAAAATAAATCTTAATTAGACTTTCCTTGCGAATACGAAAGTCTAATTTCTTAATTGAATACCATATCTTTTTTTGGAAGAATTCGGCCAAAAATTTCTAGAAAAACTGCAATCACCATATACAATTCAATTATTGCTCCACACTTCAACTACTGCTCAAGTATACTTTTCCTATGTAACGAAAGAGAACAAAATAAGTTACAAATTCTCCAAAACAGGGCAATGAGAGTAATTCTTCGACGAAACAGATTTTCAAAAATTATTAAAATGTTAAAGGAACTAAATTGGTTGACCGTGAAACAGATGCTGACCTTGAACACGATGGTATTTATCCACAAAATATTGAAGAACACGTTACCAAAATACTTCTCAAATAAAATTTTATACAATAAAGACATTCACAGATATAACACAAGGACGTGCAAGGAAATTAGGCTACAAAAAAAGGACAAAGCGAATACGCAGAACAGTCTACTGTACAAGGGAATGAAGTTGTATAACACACTACCAGAAACTTTTAAGTCCACACCAATTGGAAAGTTCAAGATGTATTGTAGGAGCTACATAAAACTTGAAAAAATATAGTGAATATGAAATATTATTATCAATTAGAAATTTGTAAACTTAAATGTACAAATTACTAAAATAAAAATTATTATTATTATTATAGAACGTTGTTAAATTCGACAAATACATAATTACCCATACATTTTGATCTCGTTAAATATCAGTTCCAGACGCGGACAATCAATGCGCACTTGAGGTGAACAATTAGGTATATATAATAATTTAATTATATATTGTGTGGTGTGCTTTATTTATATTTTGTTATCAGTTGGTTTCTAATTAATTAAATTTTTTGTAAATAATAAAATTGTCGTCTTCCAGAGAGAACCCTCCAAAATGTGAAATGTCGAGATGACCCCGAGGGCAAGCCGCCACTGATCAGCTGACTCTTTACTCAGATATCGACCTACGTACTATTATAACGACTTTTGCATTACAACGAAAATACCGCAATTTCAGGATTATTAGGTATGGAGAAAAGCGAGCGAATGGTTTGTTAATAGGTTTTTCGCAGTTTGTTTTAGAGTGGAAGATGCATATCAATTATCAAGTTTAGACACCAGCGTCTGTTGTCAAAACAGCAAAGGTTCTTAGTTTGTTCAATTATCAGGTCCACAATTTTACCTTTGATTTGCCTTTTCTTTATTTTTTTCATATTTTTCTTTTTCATGTACATTCACTTCACTAACCTGGCTACGAAATATCAAACTCTTGGGCTCGAGCGGGTCACAAAAAATAACAATTTTCATAAAAGTTCGTTAAAACCCTTTTTATGTGAAAACTGTATACAAGCCCTACTGCTCAGAGTCACGGTCTACTATGCGTTATGTCATTCTCGAATTGAATATGGAATCATAGGATGGGGATCTGCTGCAAATACGTACCTACACAGCCTGAATACGATTCAAAAAAGGAATCATAAATACCATATTGAAAGTACCAATTAGAACGCCTTCAATTGAAATTTTCAATAACTTTGACGTACCAAATGTACAACAAATATATGCCAAAAATATATTATTGAAGCTCTTCAAAAATAATGAATCCTCTACAAGACCGTGTATGCATAACACTAAATCGAATAAAAATGATATGAAAAAGTTATAAAACCACATTTGGACAAAGAAACTATACATACTTTGCAACAAAACTCCATAACATCCTTCCCCAAGACATAAAACTAATAAAACATCCAATTGAATACAAATCAAGAATAAAAATATGGCTTAAAGAGATCAATGAGAAAACCCTAGCGAAGACGCTAAAAACGACATAGAAGACAAATGAACGATATTTAAATAACTTTAGTCCGCCTCGGCACAGGACCCCCCAGTGAGAAGGACTAAGAAAAACAATATTTTATACTTAATTTCACATAACATTTTGTATATAATTTTTTTTTATATAGTCGCTATAATACAGAATAAAGAAATGGGCTGGAGAAGGTCACAAAATACGGACTATATATTCACATCGTTTTATTTATTGTTAACAAGTTTAATTTGTAAAATTCCATTTAAATTAATATTAATTTTATACATTCAATAATATTGCTATTTAATTTTTGAAAACAGTTTATAAACAAGTTCTGCTATTTTCATAATATAAACTAAATAATAATATTATTGGATGTATAAAAGAAATTAAAACACAACTCTTCTTCAAATACAGCAAACACATCGTTTTACTTCATAGGATTGAAATCAGCTTTTCAAACAATTTTTCACTTAGTTTAAGGGAACCTATGTCTAAATATATGAAAGAGACGATCGAGTATGAATGAAACAGCATAATAATGGATAAATTAATAAAATATTTTATCGGGCGTGGTACTTCTAATCATACCTGATAAACTCTTCCACAAGAATTATCATTCTCCACCAATCAACGCTATTTTACTACGTATGTAAGATGAACAATCAAAATATTTAGTTGGAAATCACAAGAGTGAATACAAACAATCACGCATAACATAAATTCTGATTAGTGCTATTTGCGACCTATTCAGGTATTGGACTTAATACCTATTCAGGTATTAAGTCCACTACCCCTAGACCTACCCAAATACGTCAAATCAATGATGAATCGATAGCGTTTATGAAAACAGATACGAGATATCGTACATCGATTATTCCCGTCGCTATAGCAAACCACTTCAAATCTGATAATATATGATATATGCCCATATGCCCTTCTTCTTGGATGTCCCCAATTGGGGTTCAGCGGAGTGTGAGACTGCCGGAAAGGATTATTCTTTAACCTTAGCATTAACCCTTTGCGGCTCGTACAAGTGCCCCTTCTAATTTTGACGGATGACGCAGCCGGCCGCGCTAATCCTTTGATTGAACTCCTCGCAAAACTAGATTCGCTAAATTGACAAGCTGTGGCCTTTGTCCCGCCTAGAATACAGGCCGCTTGAAATACAACAGAGGTGTCCTTAGCTACTCAACGGGGTTATTTATCTTTTAAATATAAAATTCACTCTCAACTTTACACTTCATTGTAGTAATGATTATTGAAAGAATATGCTAACAGCTGTAACCGAAGTGAATGATTTAGTTGTAAACTTGATCAAAAATTGAAATTTATAAACAATCTTGAAATAACCTCAAATAAAGCTTTGAAAATGTTGGGTTTAGTAATAAGAATTTGCAGCCAATTTAAAAGTATTCAAACCTTTAAAAAATTGTATGTGTCATTAGTTAGCAGTCAAATCGAGTAAAACTCGACAGTGTGGGCACCTAGTTGAGCTAGTCATTCAATCACGATAGAAAGAATTCAAAATAAAATCATAAGATTGATTAATTTCAGAATGGGTATTAAAGGGAATGCGTCAACTATGATTATCTATTATATCAATTTAATTTATTAAAATTATCCGAAAGTAGAATAGTTAATGACCCGACATATTTATATAAATTCAGTAATTGACAGCTCTGAACTATTATTATACTTGATTTCTTTCCATATACCTCGCAAACCAACACCGAGGCAATATCTACCGTTACATTGTGACAACTCCATTACAGAATCACAATTGTATACTTCCGTTTGCCGTATTCAAAATTTGGGTAATAAGTAATAACTATAAAGATGATGTTGACATATTTAATACGAGTACATCATTCATCAAATAAAATCAAGTCAAAGTAGAATTTATATCAGAAAGAAGAACAAAAAATGTAATTAAACTACATAGCTCTCATATCTTACCAATTATTGTACTTTTCTCAGTATACTACTTTTCTATCTTGCATGGTGGAGTTTGTTGTTTTTATTTTATTTTGTTTTTGTTTTAGATTTTGTTTTTGATTTTTTTTTTCATGTATTGATGTTATTTTTGAAAAAAAAACAACATTTAAATAATACTAAAAACGGGCGTGAAATTCAAAATAAATAAATATTATCAATTTTCGAATAACATAAAAATAAAATGTTTAACTTGTTACCAGAGGCTTGAGCTAGGGACCTCCATTCTATTCAGAAGCAGTACATCTCTCAAGAAATGTTTGTTTTTATTTAACTTATATTCCAAATGTTAAAAGAACTAAATTGAATAACAGTGAAACAGGTGATATTGAAAGTAGGGTTGTGTATACACATAAAATAATAAACAATCAACCAAAATACTTTTTCATACTAAATCAAATAAAACACGGTGATTAACAAGGAAATGCAATGACATCAGGCTACCAAAAAAATTATAACGACAATAGGCAAAACAGTTTATTTTACAAAGAGGTGAAATATTACATTGCGGTATCGGAAATCATAAAAACTAAAACAATTAATAAAATTAAAATAGATCGGAAGGACCACGTTAAGTAATACAAAATACATACGCACGATTAAGTTAGTACAATTAATATGTAAAATTTAATAAAAGAAATAAATAAAATATTTATTTTAGAATATTTTATTTTTCTGTTCTCATTTACTTTGAAGATACTTTTTCAAATCAATTTATTGTGTGGTTCTGTTGATTCAAAACAAGCGCTAATAATTTATTGGATGGTGTTCTTAAGTAACTCGTTGTAGTAGCTATATGGCTTTTTAACAAGGTTAAGACGTATGTAATTTATTGGACTCGTACAATAGGTGCTTAAAACCTAAACGATAATGAAACCAATTTTTCTTACAGCGGACATAATATGTAAGTCACGCCCTGCTGGTTTGACCGACATGACATTGTTTTTATAAACAAACGATGAATCTATTTTCAAAGGCTTTTTTGCTAGGTAAATATATTTTTCTGACATTTGAATGACTTTAGACCTTGGCGTAAAACGTAATTTTCGGTGGTATGCCCAAATACTTAAATTATTAACTCTTTTATTAATATCGACGGTCTTGAAGAACAGTATCGCATCTGTTAAAAAATAAAAATGGTTTCGTTGGCTTATTTGTATTTTCGGAATTTTAATGAAATTAAATGAAATGCAAAATAAAAAATAAAAAAAAAAACAACTTTATTTCTCGATTTCAAAAACAGTAAAAATGCAGTCTTTAAACAGCTTTAAACTTTAAATACTTTAAACAGCACTTCTGCAAAACTACAAATCGCACTTCAGACATTGTTCTTCAGGGTCCGCAACCCGGATTTGTACCGATTTATTACATATTTCCCTTAAACACGGTAAGTTTTAAAGCTCTTAAAAAAATATATGTTATTCTTGAAGATAAAATCTAGACTTTGCCCGCGCCGAAACGCAAATTATATAAAATTCCCTCGATAGAAAAAAATCACAAAGTATGCTCCAAAAATTATTATGAACACGTTTGTTTCAGTTATTTTACAAGTTATATGTATGAAAAAAATTCACAGTGTTTCTTTAAATGCTGTTTAAGATAATGCCTGCCAGATTTTTTCTCTATTTTAAACGAGTCGTGTTTTATTAAATATTTTCGCAATTTTCGCATCGATTTTGTCGCTGTAAATGTTAGCGCTCTCCTCTAACATTCGTAATTTCGTATCTCTAAATCTTCTTCTTTTCGGGCCCGGTTGCAGAGCCTTCAGGACCGTTGATATAAGCATTTATAGACCCTCCAATATTCTATTTAGATGCATTGTGTGAAAAGAAGGAAGTCTGCTTCATCCTTTATATTTAACGAAACTGGTCACTAATATTTATTTATTTATTGTTCTTATACGTCCATAGGGGCTTTTACATAGATTATAAAATAATATTTAAGATATCGAGGATTACACAAACATAGAATTTATACCAAAAGTTATAAAAGTGAAAAAACTTTTAAGAATATACAGGTAGTTTTTAAAGAAAAAAACCACTTGTATATTCTTTCGTAAAACCTTGAAATATTTTAAACAATGTAATATTTAACAATAACATAAAACAAAATATAATATAAAACATTACAATAACACATCAAATCGTTCAATATATTATACCCACGTTACAATAATTTGTAGGATTCCACAAAGTGTTAGTTTAAATTGCATTTTAGAATGTAAAGGGAATCAGCGAATACATCTACAATACCACCAAACTTGTTGCCTAAATCATGCATCCTATTGGTAAGTGAGTGTGATTGATAGTTGGTTGTGTATGTGTTGCAAAAGAATGTTATATTTCGTCTAGTTTTCCTTGTCGGTACATGGAGTTTAATACTAGAAACGATAATATAAGGCTAATAGCTAGTACCCATTACAAAATAAATTTCTCTTTTGGATGTCTTAATAACGATAATGTAATTAATATTCAAGAGGTAAATAGCAACACGATTAATAACATATTATAAGTTAAAGCCGTCAACTTTCTTTATCTACGCCACTATTTTTCAAATCAACTTACTTGTGTAATACGTACATAAGTTTTACACGAGTTTTAAAAACTTTGTTTTCATAGGCACAGTTCTGATTCTTTCCTTAGTTGTCCAGTGTCCCCTTATTACTGTTTTTTTAGTATGTAAAAATCCAACATCTGTTATAAATGCATACAATAATCGTAATAATCACTTTATTTCTTTCCTTAGTTGTCCAGTGTCCCCTTATTACTGTTTTTTTAGTATGTAAAAATCCAACCTCTGTTATAAATGCATACAATAATCGTAATAATCACTTTATTTCTTTCCTTAGTTGTCCAGTGTCCCCTTATTTCTTTTTTTTTAGTATTTAATAATCCAATATCTGTTATAAATGCATACAATAATCGTAATAATTACTCCAGTGTCCCCTTATTACTGTTTTTTTAGTATTTAATAATCCAACATCTGTTATAAATGCATACAACAATCGTAATAATTACTTTATAAAACAATTAAAACACCACGTTGGCCTAATCCACGAAAATCTGCCATCCAATAAAACCAGGAAAAACCTGATTGTTTATGTAACTTCTATTGAATAGCACAGCAGAAAAGGGGATCGGCTCCATAAATTAGCTTAAACATTGCACTGAAAACCGAACAGACTTCAAAAAGTGGCCTTAAAGAGGATAAGCCATAAAAAGCTTTAGAAATTTCCGTTGAAGTAATTCCACACGAGGGACGGGAAATCGATTTCACGGAGCTTTTGTCCTAATTCAACATGCGTATGCCATTCATATAGAATACGTTAGATACTCCCTGCGTATAAAATACCGTACAGAGATACCGAAGTTTTTTGATAATTTCATGACACAGTATAAATACAATACAAACTATGTAAATTCCAGAGGTCAGGCCGTAAGCATAGTCGTGGTCGGCCTAAGCAAAGCCAGAAATTACAAACGTATGAAATTTGCATACGGTAATAGGCCTGTAAAACTACAATAAACTGAACCAACCGAAAATGTGCGAAGGCACTTACCATGGTGATCATCGATATAATAACCACACATTAGCCCTCCCCTGCTTAATTTCAGTTTAAAAGTAACACCACTTATTAGTAATTTCAGATAAGAACTACCTACCCATCGAATTCTGTGCATCTCTTGCGTGACGTAGTTGTTTTGCCAGGAAGAAATTAAACATTTTTTATCAAATGTTACTTTTCTCGAAACGGCGCCGCGCCACGCCACCTCGAATCCATAATGTTATATATATATTTTTAAGTATTCATATAACTGATTAATATGTTAATGAAAAGTTCGTGATAACACACCCATACCTAAAACATTTCTGTTGAAAATAATCTTTACAAAGCTAGTCATTCTGTTGCCGCGAACTTTCCAGAAAACAAATTAGCTCCACGCAAACCAACAAATTGTTAAAACCAATAATTCTCGCGACCTTTTGACTGTGAGATAATGCAATTTCTCTTTGATTAATGTTTTCGTAAACCAATATTTTTGGTTCAAGTGTCATTTTTAAAACCCACACGCCTTGCCTTGCATTTGGTCGAAGATGGTGGTGGATTTTTCTCTGGCCCTTATAAATAGTGAAGAAATATGAAGATTACAACACATATAAAATAATTTTATTTCAGGTCTTCACCTTCTGAGCCTTTTTTCGCATTGTTCTAATTTATTAGTTGTCTTGTGACGTGCGCAAGTTCCATAATAAGGGTGTACGTACTGTGAGAAGACGATCATAATGATTAAGATCACCTTCCTTGTTTGTTTATCTTATAGCAAAAAAAAAAAACTTTTTTATGTGGTTTAGTGAACCGGGACGGAAATATGACACAAAATACCGTCAAAATGACAGAATTTCACAAATAACTGAAATGCTTTTGTACTATTGACAAAAATGCATTCACAACTCTTCTGACTCTCAGTTGTCGACGGTATATTCTGGACATTATATTGTTTGTTTGTTTGTTTATTTAGTTTATTTAGCACAGCAATATACATTTATATACATAATTTATTAAATTTTGACTGCCCAACTAGGAGTATTATCCCGTTTTAGGACAGTCAAATAATTATGGGTATGAACATGTGGATAAAAAGAGGAAATAAAAAGAAGAGAAAGAATATAAAATAAATTAATTTAAAAAAAAAGTTTAAAACATAGTACCTAACTGTTATTTGTTTAGCATAGCAAAAGAAAAAAAAGAGATGAGAAAGAATAAAATAAAAATGAAATAACCAATTAAAACATAAAATAGTCGTGGATTGTTTAGCGTAGTTGTTGAAATGGTAATAATAATAAATAAACATTTATTTACAAGCAAACGTTTAAAATATAAGGTGGTAACTGGGGTTTGCATTTCATATTATTGTCCTACGAACACATTTTGCATAGTGAGAACTAGAAAGAGAACAGAAACAATAAAGTAAAATAAAATAAACAATTAATGCTTGATTATTACTGTAGTTTGCTAAGCATAAATATTAAAATAATAATAAAATAATAATAAAATAATAGGTATATATATACTTATAACTGGTGTTTACATTGCATATAATAAGCCTACATACATATTTTGTATAAATATGAATAAAAAAGAGAAGAGATAGAATAAAATAAAATATGCAATTAACATAAGATTGACAGCTGTTTTCTAATTTAAAAGTAATAGGTAGGTTCATACAGATAGGTAGATAGGTAGATACACATAATAATATAGATTAGAAGAAAAGGGTTGTTGTTTATCATTATATATCTGCATTTTGAAATGAATAATCGTTGTTAACCCATCTTGGATATTCTATATCAAAGACGAATGCCGATGATATTATAATATTTAGTATTATGTTCCAATTGATGAGGGTGAATGGGCACATTGTGAAATTTTAGGAATAAGTCACAATGTTTTCAGCTTCCTTTATTCATTCATCTTGTAGGATCGCTGAAAATTTCCTTTAAATTAGAAGCGTTAGGAAATTAAAACTCTTCATCTTTGGGATTTATATGGGTACCACCGTACCGCCGCAGCTTCATGTGGTGACTTGGCAGAGGTGCCCGGGTTTATGGGGTGAGGTTTGTGTAGATCTTGGCGGTGGTTTTTTTGTTATTTTTTATATGAATGAATACCTCACAAGAATCCCAGCTGCTCCCATCTGAAGCCAGTGTGCCTTTGCATCCCCAATTGAGGTATGTTGTGAGGTTGAAGGTAGTGGCGAGGGGAAGGAGATAGGGAAGAGCAAAGTGGGGAAGTACTTAGCTATTCAGATTTGATCACCAAACAGGTCTGAAGCCATTTCAAGTATTGCAATGTTTCTTAATTTCTGAATGGTGGTCTTACACCAGGGCGATACTGAGAGTATCTTCCATTCTGGAACGTGCCGCAAAAATACTATATGAGGTTGAGAGAGATCGAGAGAGATCGACAAAGACTTGTTTAGGGAGGCCTTTTGACCTCTCCAGCCGAATTTAAAAAAATTACAGTATTTTAAAAAGTGTTATTTTTTAATTTTTAATTTATGCTATTCATCTTTATTGGATGACCTCGGTGGCATATAGGTGTATTTCTTGGCTCTCAGTGCAACGCTGCGATTTTAAAAGCCAGCACGGTACAATTCAAATTATTTTTAACTTTGTTCAAGCGTACATAAAAATCATTAAGGGCCTTTAACCAGCCAGCATAGTATAATACAAAATTTTATTTGAAAATTTTACAAATCTGCGAACGACCTATGGTGTAACCTTATTATACTAAAAATGAACATTTTTTCTCAAAATTTAAAACGTAGCTTTCCTGGATAAAATAACAACAGTCTTTCGAAATCAATTTATAATTTTTTGTGGTAAAGAGTCAATACTTAGATCTAAAATTTGATTTAAAAATGACATATTTCCGGTTTACTCCGGTTATTTCCTCTTAAGATGAAGATAATCACATGTATTAAATAAGTAGGTACGCATACTTGTATCTTATTATCATGACAATATAAATTATATTGTAGACCCTTAATTTTGTACAACGCTCCAAAATATTATCATCCCATTATATTGTGATTTGTGATAAGTACCAAGAGATCAGAAGCTATGAGAAGGGATGCTCCTGTGTCGACACGATCGTAAATAAGATATCCGGAATCCCTAACAACAAAACATGTATCATGTGACAGCCTTTCATGTAGGTGAGATGCTCCGAAAGGTTTCTAGTCAAATAAAAAAGCCTTGTAAACAGACTACAGTGTACAAGATTAATAGAAGAACCTCATCAAAATGGATCTACTTAAAATAAATTATAATTATAATTAAGAAATTTTATTTTAATTTGACGTAGTTTTCAATGCGTAGAATTATAGATGTTTACCTATTATATGATCCCTATGAAGCGTATGTGTGGTAAAACCATGTGCGATCGTGTGAGAAATTTTGGAGATTTACAAGGAATGCAAGGCTGATGTTAGCCTAATGATTAAGTTTAAGTCAGAGGTGCTTTCGTGGATTGGGCTTGTAGAACAAATTAACGAATAAAGGAGTGTAAAGATGGGATTAAACAGAACGAGCAAATGCTCATTCAAATCTGCTCTTGCTAAATTATTTTGGTGTAAACAGTTTTAGAACAATATTTCGGTGCTCCGAGTGTATTCGCCGAAATTTAGTAGAATGGTCTAGAATGCTCGTTCGTTTCTTGTGTTATTGTTCTTGTTTTATTAATTTATGGATCGGAGAAATAAAAAATGACGGCAATGTTTAAAATTGGACATGATTTGTTTCTTCTTCGGGATACATAGTTTGTACATACATAATTTGTCATTTTATGCATTTGCTTTTTTATGTACGTGCACAATTTTTCTTTTGATCTGTATGTACAATTTAGACCACTAAGAATATAGACCAACCACGTATAAATAACCAAGAATATATACCAATAAGTATGAGCGATGAAAAAGATTACTAAAGATGCTTTGAAAGGGTAATAAGTAAATACGAATGATTGTGGTAATGATGTCTTAGGTGTAAACGATTGTTGCAAAAATATTTAATAATAACCGATTCGTATATAGAGAAAAAATCTCAAGCATTCAAAGAAACTCTGTGAATTTTTTCATTCATATATCATCTGCAATTCATATAGCATGAAATTTATAATTTTCGGTGCGTACTTAGCAAGTTTTTTTCAATCGAGGGGGTTTTATACAACTACTTATATATTTTATTTTTTAGATAATCACTATTCAGATATATTACTTATATCTGAATAGTGATTATCTAAAAAACACAAACACATGTTTTTTTAAACTTTAAATCTAAAGTTTTTAAGGGAAGTGTGTTTGTTATACATCAGTTGAAATTCGATAAATAAAACAAAATACATGCTCGTAGCAAAAATAACTCATTGGATGAAAATCTTCACATTGTTGGAAAAAAACTAGAGAAGGTACAGAGTATTGTAGACTTGGGCTGCAATGTAAATGATAGATGGGATCCTTCGGTTGAAATCAAATGCCGGATTGAACAAGCTTGTCAGCAACCTTTATCCGCATGAATAAAAAGTTCTGCAGTCATGATCTCAACCTTGGATTACGAATGGGAATGAATTTAATGCTACGTGTTTTCGATATTATTTTATGGAATGGAAGCATCGACACTTACTGAAGAACTAATTAGACGACTTGAGGCATTCGAGATGTGGATCTATAGAAGAATACTTAAAATAAGCTGGATGGACAGGGTTACAATTGAAGATGTTATGGTTCGGATGAATAAAGAAAAGGAATTAATTAAAACTATAGAAATCCGAAAACTTCAATATCTTGGGCTTGTGATGAGACATCCAGAGAAGTATGAGATCCTGCATCTCATAATGCAGGGAAAGATTGCCGGAAAACGGGGCCCTGGAAGAAGGAGAATGGATGAAAAACCTGAGACAGTGGTTTGGCTAATCTACCGTAGAGCTGTTCCGGGCCGCAGTAAACAAAGTCCGCATAGCCAACATGATATCCAACTTCCGTTGAACGAATAAGGCACAAGAAGAAGAAGAAATTCGAAATGCGGAGTCTCAAGGCATTCAAGCAATGCCAAAGTTTAGATTTTGAATGGTTGTCTTTCACCAGGGCGATACTATGACCTGTAAGGGTGTAAAGAAAATAAACATTCTGTTTAAATGTAGGTACCAGTTTGTAGCAAATTGCCTTCGCTTACCCTTCGACCTTCCTACATCCAGACGAATCTAAACTAGGACGCCTGCCTATGGAGCTATGACATTGCATATTACTCAAGTAATACACGAAACACTCTGTCAGCGTGATTAATAGTGTCACTGTGATAGTGAGGGCGGGTCGGGAATCGAACCCGGATGGGCACTGACAGTGTGCAGCAGGGCCTTTGTCAACCGAGCCACAGGACATGTCCAATATTGCAGAGCAGTGGCTTGCCGACAACTCACCGAATCCCAGGCAAACGATTAAATTGGTTCTGTTATACCAATCTCTGTTAATAAAAGAATTAAAATTGTGAATATTTTTAAAAACATCTATTTGAATTTCTTAATTTATTAATTGTAACTAACTAACTAACTAACTAACCATCACGCCGTTTCCCCGCAGGGGTAGGCAGAGAGGACGGACCGGTACTCGATACAACTCGGTATTGGCACACACTCTTTGCCTCACTCACATTCATACATCGTCTCATACATTCTCTTCGATTATTCTGACTTTTGACGTGGCTCGACTCAAGTATCTGATTCACTTGATCGTGCCATGTCTTCCTCGGGCGTTTTGTGTTTAATTCCTAAAACTTCAAATTTCTTTTTCAAATTTCTTTTTCAAATTTAATTTAAATTAAATTTAATAATATTATTATTAAGTTCTGCGAGTATTTTAGTTTTTATTATTGTGACAGCTGTTTCGGCTACAAGGCCAGAGTTTCGATTTTGTTTACGTGAATGCATGAATGCAAATCTTGGAAGTGGAAATTGACCCACTTCCCGAGTTCCAATCGAGCTGAAACTCGGCAGATAGACTCGGTGGCGCACGCAAATAGACGTAGATATTATATTAAAAAAACTGTTTGTTACTGGATGATTTTTTCTAGTAAAATTCCACCACTGTAAAAGATTTTCTTCATTGCAGAGTACAAATGTCTCGAAAAGGGTGTGTTTTTTGTCTTATTCTTTTATCGTGTGGGTACTGAAGAATTGAATGCCCGATACGGTATTCTAAGTAAGTAACTACAATTCTACATCAGCACTACAATTCTACATTGTTAAACATTCCGGGAGTTAGATTTTTTATAAATCTTCGGTATCTCATTTGATAAAACTTTATCAAAATTAACCATTTGATCTAACAGTTTAAAAAACACACTTCCTTAGAAAATTGCTGCTAGAACAAAACACTTTTTTAACAGCTGCAAGAGATTTTTTTACATTAACTCTAGACAGGAGCCCTAAGAAAATAATTTACCTTAGGGCTTATTTTGGATGGTCTTTTTAAGAAAAGGAAAGAAAGGAAGTTCTGGGAAGGAAAAGTTCTAAAGAGAAGATTGGAATCTGGGGGTCAATATATCGAGAAGAGATGCACGAATTCCTCTGTTCCACTACTGAGCAAGACGATGTATCGAGAAGGTTTGGCTGGACAGTTCAAATGATCTCCCTCAGTGGGCAGACGCCTCTGTCGTGAAAACCTGGTTTGGAAGACCAATGAATAGCAGATACGTTGGTCATCCAATGAATGGTTCTCTCAACCAAACTGTCAACCCATGGCCATAAAATTTTTGTTATTGACCTATTTAATATATAATGACTATTTGGGAGGAAGGTATGGGTACCGCTACCCCGGGAACTTTTTATTGGATAACCAACACCTCTACCATAGGTTAATCCAAGTGTTTCGCTATGTTTGGTGACTTAGCAAGGGTGCCCGGGTTCACGGGGTGAGATCACGACAGGGTATCCGGTACTTGATGGTGGACGCGTCTGCCCACCAGCTGCCTGGCAGGTCGGATCGGGAGAGAATGTTTGGGGGAGTCCCTTTGACTTCTACTCTCGTACTGTGTACTCTCTCGGAACCTTGCACAGCAGTGGGAGGTTTGGATTCATACGTCCGTCACTCCTGGACACACTGACCCTCAAATCCCTACCCACCCATCATACCCTTTTCCTTCCCTGAACTTCCTATCCTTCTTTCCCTAAAAAGACCCTCCACACAGCATTCCCAAATAAATAATGGACCATGGGGGATTATTTTCCTCAGAGCCTCCTGTTAAGTTTTTCTGAGCTAATGTAAAAAATCTGAAGGTATGGGTGCTTTAAGATTCCTACCCCTGATGATCCCAAGCCGCCGGGGCAGCACTGCGCCCCTGAAGTAGACGATGTTTGTGAAGAAGATCACAGGCAGTAATTAATCAACCTCCGGAGTGCTGCCGACAGTTTTATGCCTGTCTGGTCGCACCGCGATGATAAACCAATTATCGAGTATGGCGGATATCTGCATAATATGGCGCTCGCAGCTTCGGTTAATATTCGAGCAGCCCGCGGACGCACTTGACAGCTCAATGAACTCATTAACGACATGCAAGTCACCGGGTGCGCTATCTGCGTATTAATCGGCCAGTTGCCGTTTCTCATTACGTTTGTGCTATATTATTGACAGTATGATCAAGTGCTTGGTGCATTTTTACTGTGTCTGCACAACAATTTTAACAGTACGTGATTTCAATGACGTGAAATCAATAGCGAACATAAGGGAGGGTATCGGGGGTTAACTCCCCCCCCCCCATCCAATCAGCCACAGTATTGCGTACGAAAAAAAGAGAATAGTTCTCGTGGATCAAAAATACAACCTTTCTAGCAAATTTTCCAACCCCCTCCCCCTTAGGGTCAACTCCCCCCCCCCACCCCCCACCCATGCTAATGCTTTAGATATGCCCTTGCGTGAAATCAATGCATTTTTGGACTAAGAATAAGGAACTCCAGTGAAAAATAGTATGGCTTTAAAAAAATATGTTCGAATAGACCAATAAACGCTGATACTGAATATTATATAAGTTTTATTTAATAATATTAAGCGCAGAGTTCTTAAAAAATTATTAAAAAGTCCATTTTTCATCGGGTCTTAGAAACACGCCGTCATGTTGGTATTATTAAAAAGTTTAGTCATTACGTCACCGTAAAGTCATTGTATGGGAATGTAGGTATGACACAAGCCATCGTATTAATTTATTCCTTTATTTACATACTGTTTATAGAGATATAGTTGTTGTGTTTATTGAAACATTATTTAGGCATAAATAATGTTTCAAAAATAAAAGTATCTCTTATTAGTTAATCTCTATTATTGAAAATATTGCACAAAAAAAAATAGTAATGCTACTTCTAGCGAGAATACTTCGAACACCGAATTTCAAAATGGCGGCAGTTGATCAGCTGATTGCCCGATCCTATAGTAACTTTTCAGGAGTGGTGACGTCACACGATTCACCATACATACGGTGGTTTTCGGGGGATCTTGAAAAATTAAAACTTTGACAATTATTTTAACTATTAAAACTAACTCTAAAAATAAAAAAAATAAAAATTTGCCGTTATTTAAGTTAGAATGTCATTATTCATTCAAAAATTGGACTGGTGTTCTCTATTATGCAAAAACGCGACAATTTGTGTGAGTTATTCGTCCCTACTGGATGAATTTGTGGGCTTGTACGGATAAAAAATAGTACCATGTGATATTATTAAATTTATTGTATTCACAGCCTTATTTTATTTGTATTTTTATATTGTGAGGGAATGTGTGTATAAATGTGTGATGGAGATAATCATGAGTATGAACTAATCAGCATGATTGGGAAAAAGGTTTGACTGTTGTATTTCACATATTTCCCTTCGTACCTTCCGAGATTGGTGCTTTAGTGATGGTCATGGTGTCATTCTCCATGCTAAAAAGCTTATGGGCAAGCAAACTGTTTTCGCTCGAATACGCGCTGTCACTTATTATAAAGTTTTCATTGCCGGTGGGAGATGATCTAAACATTGAACCACTGCTACTCTTCGATACGATTGTACCACCCCAGCCAGGAGCACTCCTGTCCCGGTGAGACCGGTACACCAGAGGGCACTGATTTGTTAGGACATGGAACACGAGCTCTGAGGATAGGAAGGAGGTTGGAGTTTAATCGGCCGGTATACATGGCAACCTAATAGGCCAATATTGGAATTTAGGATGGTCAGGAATAAAGGAATGGATTGAGCGTTATAATTTTTTTCTTTGTTTTTGTCTTCCTTCTTCTTGCCTCTTCTCGGCTCTTCTTGGATTTTGCCTCTTGCCTCTTCCAGGATCTTCTTGTCTCTTCATGGCTCTTCTGGGATTTTCTAGTCTCTTCTTGGTTTTTCTTGTTTCTTCTTGTATCTTATCGCCTTTTCTTGGATCTTCTGAACTCTTCTTGGTCCTGCTTGGCTCTTTTTATCTCTTCTTTGCTTTCCTTGTCCCTTCTTGCCTCTTCTTGCTTATTCTTCTTTCTTGTGATCTTCTCGTCTCTTCTTGGCTCTTCTGGACTTTCCTTGCATCTTTTTATATCTTCTTTTCTATTATTGTCTCTTCCTGGTTCTTCTTGCTTCTTTTTGGATGTTATCTTCTCTTCTTATCTCTTCTTATCTCTTATACCTCTTTTTATCTCAGCTTGTCGTGTCTCTGATTATCTCTTCTCGAATATTCTCATCTCTTCTTGTTTCTTCGGGAATTTTCTTGTCTCTTTTTGGATCTTGTTGGATCTTCTCGTCTCTTTTCGGTTCTGCTTGCTACTTCTCGTCTAATATTGGCTCTTCTTAACTCACCTTTGCTTTTAATGCAGCTTCTTTCCAATTTTCACCCGCTATTGGCTCGTCTGGATTCCTCCTGCCTTTTCTTGTATCTTATTGTTTCTTTGAGTCTTTTCTTGTCTCTTCTTGCTTCTTATCTCTTCTCGCTCTTTTTTGGTTCTTCTTGGTGTTTCTTGCGGAGTTAAGATCATGTTTTTATATGGCAACCTAATATACTAACACTCAAATTAGGTTGTGCAAGAATAAAGATTTTGATTGAGTGTTGTTTTCTAAGTTCTGTCATTTTCTTGATTCTTCTGGTCTTTTCTTGCCTATTATTGCTTCCCTTTGCCTCTTTTTCGTCAATTTCTGTCTACCCTAGTATCTGCTTAGAAGTTCTTGCTTCTACTAGCCCCTTCGTGGTTCTTCTGGCTTCAACTTGCTTCGTCTAACTTCATTTCCATTTACAATTTGGGAGGCGGGTATGGGTACCGCCGCCCGGGAACCATTTATTGGATAACCAACACCCCTGCCACAGGTCACCCCAAGTGATTCGCTACGTTTAGTGACTTAGCAGGGGTGCCCGGGTTCATGAGATGAGGCTTGTCTAGGTCTTGGTGGCGAATACATTTGCCCAAACACTGCGTGGCAGGCTGGATCAGAGGAGACTGATTGAGGGAGACCTTTTGACCTCTCCAGCCGAATTCTTCCAACCCTTCGCCTTGCACGGCAGTGTGAGGAATAGATTCATACGTCCGTCACTCCTGGCCACACTGACCCCCAGATTCCCACCCACCCCTCATGCCTTTTTCCTTCCCTTATCTTCTTCTCCTTCCTTTCCCTTAAAAAACCCTCCACACAGCATCCCCAAAGATGACAAAGGCCCCTAGGGAAATTGTTTTCCTCGGTGCCTCCTGTGTGGAGCCAATGTTTAAAAAAAAATTCGCTTGAAGTGAAATATCCCAAAACTGCGCTATACAAATGTTATGTTATTATTATTTTTCTTGGCTTTTCTTGACGCTCCTAATTTTGCTTGCATCTTATTTTGTCCTTCTAGTCCCTGCAGGTGGCTTCTTACATCATCTTGATTTGCATTTATTATCTCTTCGTGAATCTTTAAGCCTCTTTTGATTTTGCTCTTCATATTTCTTCTTGTATCTTGTATCCTCTTTTAGAATATTGAAATCAGATAATCCCAAAGAGAACAGAGGAACTCATCCGAACAGTAGAGTAAAAAGAGTAATAATTCAGAATAATAACCCGACTGAATTACAATTACATTTGAGATAAAGATAAAAGGTGTAGGTACTTGAAAAGCATTTCTTTCAGATTTAGACTAAACCTGTAAAAAACCCAAAACCAAAAACCTGTTAACCATTAAGATAAAGAAATAATATTTATTTATATTGTGCACGTCAGAGGGGAAAATATAATATTAAACAAAAATATAAAATAGGTATTTGGTATGTGTGATATTCTGTAATGCCCTAAAAGATGCTGAAAACCATAAATTGACAGATGCGCGCCTAGTCGTAAATTTAGAACTCAAAAGGTTCTGCAATCCTTTCTGTTGTGCAGCCCTGTCTGAGTAGATAATATCCAGCTGAAATTTAAACCCTTGTAATGTTAGATTTAAAATAATAATTGAAACGATTTTATCTCGATTTATGGCCTTCGTGGTCCTGTGACTCCAGTGGATGAATAGTTCAAAACATTTTTAGCACTATGCACTTGAAGTTTTTTGTTATCACAGCGAGACAAGCTCACTAAAAACCACTTGAGAATGGAACGCACCAGAGAAACTTGCATTCGAAAACCGTGAACAAAAAACTGAGATATATTTAATTCATTTACTCAAAATTGAATTGAACATAACTATTGTTCCACAACAGCTAAAATTATTTCGCGAAGTGTGGCAGGTTAAGCAAATAGGTATGCGCGTGAGTGCCAATTTTCAGTAGTGTAGCTCAAACAAAACAATTGTTATTTGAAAAGATAGGCAGGAGCTTTCTACATAGAAAAATCACAACTGAGGTGGCTTGGGCATGTACTAAGAATGTCTGATGACCGAATTCCGAGGAAGATACTGAGTGCAATTCCAGACGTCCAGTGGGCCGCCCCAGACACTGTTGGGCGAGGCAACTCCAGAAACTGTGTGAGGAGAGGATGGGTCTACCATGGACAGAGGCCGAACAATCAGCACAAGACAGGGACGTATGGAAGAGCCTTGTCGATGCAATGGGTCCCCGACCCTAATAGGACAAGGGAAAAAGATGATGATTATTATTATGACCTTCCGAGATTGTAATTTGTATAGTAATAAACATTATACCAGTTATTTAACACGATACGAAATTTACATGGTGATCGATCTCAAATCACAAGATTAGTGATTTGAGATCGATCACCATATAAATTACCGTTTCGTTTTAAATGCTTTACCTCTCTGACCTGAAGGGTGAACCTGTTTCTTTTGCGACAGCTGTTAAATGTTAAATCGACCGTGTTTTACACATTTTGACAGTTTTTTTAAATGCGGTATTCCTTATCGCGCTAATGAGCTAAATACTGCCATGTTAAAACACCAACCCTTAAAAGTAGTCACTCTAACGCCAGAGTTGATGGCGCGTTTGCCGCGTAGTACCGGTTAAAAGATGTCAGTCGCGGGAGTTAACCACCCCAGCTGACCCTCAAGTTCAAGAAGACAATGCAGGACGCCCCCTGCACCCCGCTCTTCACCTTGCCTAGCCATCAATATGCTAGACTCAAAACGCATCCGGGAAGTGACCCCAGCAACCTAGAAACACAATCTGGTAATTAACATACTAGACCAATTCAGAACCGACACGTGCAGCCGGCCAACGACCCCTTCGACCCGGGAAGCAGCACGTACCACGATGGACGATGAACCTTTCCACACGGCCCTACACGAGGACCATGCATATAAAGGGCTACACCGCCCAAAGCCAATCAATCTATCTTGTTGATTGAATCCAAGCACTTCGCTTGTCGTATTGCTCAACTTGATAATTCCTTTTGAAACTGTACTTTACTTATTGTTGTAATTTTTATAATAATTATATAATAAAGGATAAATATATCCAAAGTTGTTTTACTTTTAATTCAAAGTGAACATTAAAAGTTAACTGGCGCCCAGTACGTGGGTCGAAAATTCGAGGAAGCTGTTAAACTTGGCCGCAGCCAGGACTCCCTAGGTGTTTTCAAACACCTCAACGCGAAGGACCACACATCAAAGAAATTCGTTAACTGAAATATGCAGAAAATCGCAGCAACATTTATGTAAGTACATTCTTTCAATTGTTCGTCTATCCCATCTGTACGATAGATCCCTTTCCCTACCTTATCCAAAAGGTCAGAGATAAAAATAAAGTTTTTAAACTTTTTTCTTCAATACGTAAAATTTTTAAATACTTTTTAATATGGCACAGCCAAATGAGAGACCCGCTCCCCAATACCCTGAATCTATTCTTGAGTATAACGGCTCTCCTAACGATATCAACTTATTTATCAAATCAGCTAGGGGGTACATAACACGAAACGGCAACACCCCAAGTAATGTTGAAAAAATTATTTCAAGATTACGTGGCAAAGCGCTACAAGTGATCTTAATGAACGATCACGAGAATAATATAGAAAAAATTATCGAAACTTTGAAAATTGAATGCGGTGATAACAAGTCAGTCACATTGCTTCAGACCGAGTTAATTAACTTTAACCGTGGCAACAGAGATTTTGGAACTCTCATCCATGAAATGAACCAAATTCTCTTTTCTATAAAAATTAAAATTGCAGACCAGTATGGGCCAGCGAGTGCGCAGGTCCTAATGGAACCCTACAAAGATACGGCACGTAATTCGTTATTAAATTTATTACCTACCCATATCAAATGTGCGAACCTCACAAAAAATTATGATGCCTTGTGCATCGAAATACGCATGCTGGAGGCGCATGGCGAACTCCACCATAATAGAACAAAACTCGTCCCAAACTTCTCGCAACCCTCGACAAGTAAATTTAATCCAACCCAGTTTGGACAAAATAATAATTTCAATAGATCATTCGCTAATCCACAAAATCAAAATGGCTATAGACCACATCACAACAATTTTAATAATTCAAATAATAATAATTTCAATAATTATAAACCGTGGCAAAATAATAATCGTATGAATAATAATAATATGAATAATAATCCCGGACAGAATTCCTGGATTCGAAATAACAATATGTCACACCAGAATAGTTATAAAAATCAACGTCGTAACGAAGACGTTAGTATGCGGACAGCACCCATGCCACGCCCGTCCAAAGGTCCGGTCATAGACTTAGGCAATGGACGTACGGCACAGGAGCTTTTCCAATGTGATCAAGAAGGACCAAATTTTTGGGAAGACGAAGAAGGTCCCCAAGAAACTTAGTCCAACTAAATCACATAAACAATGGACTTCCATATGTAGAAGCTCCATTCAATATAAAAATTTTAATAGACACTGGCAGCTCTAAATCGTTTATGAGTAGAGATTTGTATAATAGGCTATTTTTCGATTGCGAATACATTAATGAAGAATTTTCAGTGCAAACGGCGCACACCACAACGACCCATAGAGGTACGGTTGTGACGCCTTTTTGGAAAAAGGTATTCGGCGAAAATAATAATAAAATGCGATTTTATATATTTGATTTTTCAAAAAAAATATGACGTCCTAATGGGGATAGACATGCTCAAATTAATGAATGCTACCCTAATACTAAACGATTGTCATAATAATGTATTAAAAAACTCCAACAAAACAAGTGCAACTATTCCATGTAATGGACATGAACACACTTGATGAACTGCTGGAGAAAAATAAAGATTTATTTTCAGAAGAGTTAGTAGCTAACTGTTCACCAAACATAAAACACAAACGTGGCCGCACAAACCATGTAGCCGACGCGTTGTCGAGAGTAGAGATTCATCATAGTGAGGATAGTGAGGAACAAGACTCGTTACGAGTGGAAGCCACTTCAGACGCCCAGAGTGTCACCAACACTGTGCATAGCAATATGGACGATCATGAAGAGGGGATCCCAATTCGCCACGAGCATCCACCCCCACGTATGAACAGAATCTTTATAGAGGTAAATAATCAAGAATCGCGTAAACTTAGGGCAAAAGAAACAGGAATGGACCATGTTTGGTGTATTCCTATAGATAATGCACGAACTGTATTTTTAAATTATGTAAAATTATGCTTAGATAAGAATAAATATGCTGTAATTATTAATGACGATAGATTGTACGAAATTGTGAGCGAGTGTTATAGGAAAGATATTGAAAAGAACTCATTGAAATTAATACGATATACAAATTTTAAAATTGAACCTTCCGATACGGAAGAGCAAAAAAAAATAATACATTTAGCGCACGTTGAAAATCAACGCCATATGGGCCTAGATGCTCTGCTCGCTACATTAAAACGAACTTACTATTTTAATAATATGCGAACAAAAATAAAGACGTATTTACAAACATGTTTAATATGTCAAAATGCTAAATACGAAAGGCACCCTACGGCAGCTCCCCTAGAAGCAACCGTTACTCCCACTTGCCCAATGGAAATATGGCAAATCGACACGTATCACTTCGGTCGACAAAAATTTCTTACAATTATAGATAGATTCTCTAAATGGGCATCCTGTACTTTAATCACCGTTGACAATAATGTCGCGATATGTGACATACTTGTGAGAATGTTCTCCCTAGTCGGTGCACCTAAAGAAATTCATTTTGATCGTGAAACCACGTTCACGTCTACTACTACACGCGAATTGTTAGAATCATATAAAATAAAAGCTCACGTGACCACGACAGGTCATTCACAATCTAAAGCCGACATAGAACGCTTTCATTCTACCCTTACGGAAATATTGAGATTATTGCGTAGCGCAATATCGGATATTACCCCAGAAACACAAGTAAATTTAGCGATGAATGCATATAATAATACAATACATAGTGTAACAAAGCATTCTCCGAACGAAATACATTTTTGTCATGGGAATCGAACACCACCGGCCGATGGCGTGATTACCCAAAGTTATGTAAATGATCATGTAAATCAATGTAAGAAACTTCAACAATTAATTCACGATATGCAAACTAAAACTAAAAATAAAACACGGGAACGTGTAAATAAAAATCGCACCCAGCAAGACATGTCAATAGGACAGCAGATATTAATTAAAATCACGGCGCGCGGAAAACATAAAAACAAGTTTAAAGGGCCTTTCACGATAACTAAAATACTCCCGCATAACGTCTTAGAATATAAAAATCTTAGAGGATTAGCAACAATCCATAAAAATAGTGTCAAATTGTTTCAGGCTGGTTGCCCTGTCACAAGCATTGCGAATCCGCCAACTGACGAGCAATGAACACTTCATCGTAGCACCACTTGGAGATGCACGCGCTGTTGAGGGTCAATGGCACGTCATCCACACGCTGGACTTATCGTCGTTAATCGGACAATCACAACAATTAGAATTTAATTATGATAAATTTATAAAAAATAATAATGTAACCTTACCTAATGTAGGCTTAGAACGTTTAAAATATTTAATTGATCATAATAAAGCAATGATCGATAACCTTATAGTAACTAGGCATAAGCGAGGTCTTATAAATGGTATTGGGTCAGTAATTAAGTTTTTAACGGGAAATTTAGATGATAATGATATGGATAAGTTAATGCAACAAATGGAAAATAACCAAAATTTGAATAAACAAAGAATTTCTTTAACTTCTAGAATTTTAGAAGATTATTATACTAAACTTAAGAACGTTTCGCATAACCAATTAGTTATTTGGTCCCAAATGAGCCATGACCATTATGAAGATCAAACTGATTTGTTGATAACGCATTTAATTTACCAAACAGAGACAATAACGGAATTAATAACTAGAATCACAGAAGCCATCACTTTTGCCGCTCATGGTATGTACCATCCTAGTATCATTAAACCGAAGGTCTTTATGGACTCAATTTCGCAAATAAATTCGGAACAATTATTTTCTAACGACTTTGACATTATTCAACGTTTGTTACAAGTTAAACTCATTAAAACTAAAGAAACCTTGCACTTTATTTTGTCCCTACCTTTAGTAGAGAAGACAGTATACATGTATAGCGAAATAATCCCCGTAATATCCAAACCTGATTCCCAATGTTTCCAACCCCACCTCCTATCCAGACGAATATTGAGGGATGGAAAGCAAATGTATATCGCTAGCAAATGCCAACTACTTTCGGATCAACTCAGCATATGTCATAAGGAAATGGATACCATAGATGATTGCACCACCCTGGTGTTAGAAAGCCACAACGAACGAAACTGCAGCCTCCACAAAGTAAAATGTCCAGAGGAATATACCCATATCATAGGAGACAACATGATGTACGTATTTCGAGATAAACCCACGCCACTACAAGCGCATTGTCCACAACACCAACAAAGTATTATCATATCCAAGTCAGTACTCGTGACCAACGACGACTGCAGCATACAAGGAAAAACATTTAGTATGGGACGGACCATCAATCAAGAAACATTAGTAATTACATACTCCAGAGAAGATCTGCATGTACTACAACTACCCACATTACATGTAGGAGAAATAGAAAAACCTCATCAAGATTCCAGCATCACCACTGACATAACAGAAGTCAAAGGAAATCTACACATCACACTTACTAGTTGCTTAATAATAATAGCAATTGGATATATCCTATGGAGAAGATGCAAACTCTTCGCAGCCCGAAGGAGTTTCCGTTTAAGGGGGGGAGAGTTAACCACCCCAGCTGACCCTCAAGTTCAAGAAGACAATGCAGGACGCCCCCTGCACCCCGCTCTTCACCTTGCCTAGCCATCAATATGCTAGACTCAAAACGCATCCGGGAAGTGACCCCAGCAACCTAGAAACACAATCTGGTAATTAACATACTAGACCAATTCAGAACCGACACGTGCAGCCGGCCAACGACCCCTTCGACCCGGGAAGCAGCACGTACCACGATGGACGATGAACCTTTCCACACGGCCCTACACGAGGACCATGCATATAAAGGGCTACACCGCCCAAAGCCAATCAATCTATCTTGTTGATTGAATCCAAGCACTTCGCTTGTCGTATTGCTCAACTTGATAATTCCTTTTGAAACTGTACTTTACTTATTGTTGTAATTTTTATAATAATTATATAATAAAGGATAAATATATCCAAAGTTGTTTTACTTTTAATTCAAAGTGAACATTAAAAGTTAACTCGGGAAAAGTTGCCGAATATCATCGCGCTCAAACATCAAAATAGTACGACAAATGGTTAGTAACTTATGAACGAACGCCTATAAGGTTTATATGTAAGTAGTTATAATAACTTCTCTTCTTCTCGTTCCTTGTCCGTTCGAGGAACATTGGCTATCATGTTGGCTAAGCGGACTTTGATTACTGCGGCCCGGAATAGCTCTACAGTAGACTGGCCAAATCCCTGTCTCAGATTTTTCAGCCATGATGTTCTCCTTCTTCCAGGGCCACGTCTTCCGGCAATCTTTCCCTGCATTATGAGATGCAAAATCTCATACTTTTCTGGATTTCTCATCACATGTCTAAGATATTTAATTATTCGGATTTTTATTGTTTGAATAACTAATTTTTCTTTATTCTTCCGAACCATAACATTTTTATTCGAAACCCTGTCCATCCAGCTTATTTTGAGTATTCTTCTGTAGATCCACATCTCGAATGCCTCAAGTCGCCTTAATAACTAATAAATTAATAATAATAACTAATAATATATATAATAGTAATAACTAACAAAAAGTAATTCGTGTTTTTAAGCTGGTAAGTAATTTACACTAAGTGCCTCCGTTCACGGAGATACCTACAAGCTACGCGATCCTCGTGCGCGTATCACACGCGCCGATCGTAAGTACTCCCCAAACGATTTAGCTGGTGCCCGTTCACGGCGCTACGTGGTGGCCGTCGGTTTCCAATCAGTATCACGATACCGACAGTACTGATCGCACGCGACGCGTCCATCATTTGTGTCTGATACTTATTTGTTTGACGTTTGTCAGAAATGGCGTCGGAACATGAAAGTAATGTTAGATTTGTTCTGGAAGTGGAAAAAATGCATGTTTACATAACTATACTTTACCAGAATACGTAAGAAACGATTTAGTGGAGAGGGCATGGATTGATGTTAGAAAAAAAGTCATACGACATCACTTGACAGCGTGTTCACTCCACGGCTGCACGTGAAAAATGATCAAGTTCAGTATATTTTGGATAGCGCCGTGTACGGAGACTAACATTCAAAAGTAGTATATCAGCAGGGTACTTGTGGTTTCGTCACATTTGCGTAGATTGTTAGTATCTCCATGAAC
This sequence comes from Limnephilus rhombicus, assembly GCA_929108145.2. NCBI lineage: Eukaryota > Metazoa > Arthropoda > Insecta > Trichoptera > Limnephilidae > Limnephilus > Limnephilus rhombicus. The sequence goes on along the minus strand of OV815273.1, from coordinate 20,721,083 downwards.
GGAGGGCCTAAGACCACACACGACAGGTAAAGACAAGCCATTGAAACCATAGAAATTCACCAAAATTTGATAGCCGATAACGCACGACGCACTCCTTCCGATGTCCGACGGATTTTGCCTTTGTCTTAATTATCTCATACCGCTAACTTAAGGCTCTGCAACCGGGCCCGAAAAGAAGAAGATGGAGCGATACGAAATCACGAATGTTGGAGGAGAGCGCTAACATTTACATCGACAAAATCGATGCGAAAATGGCGAAAGTGTTTAATAAAACACGACTCGTTTAAAATAGAGCAAAAATCTTAAACAGCATTTAAAGAAACACTGTGAATTTTTCCATACATATAACTTGTAAAATAACTGAAACAAACGTGTTAATAATAATTTTTGTAGCATACTTGGCGATTTTTTTCCATCGAGGGAATTTTATATAATTTGCGTTTCGGCGCGGGCAAAGTCTAGATATTACCTTCAAGAATAACATATAATTTTTTAAGAGCTTTAAACTTACCGTGTTTAAGGGAAATATGTAATAAATCAGTACAAATCCGAGTTGCGGGCCCTTAACGCAAAAGTAAACACAAAATATACGGAATCACTATTCTGTGGATTTCTACAGGCAGGCCTATTCAATGCGATATGATTGTACAAAACGTAGGTATATTAATATACTGGTATAGCGAATTATGTCTATCCTTCCCGTCATTCGATTATTAAATATTTGCCAGTGTTGATTATTCTATGATCATCACGTTTTCTATAATCGCTCAATTCCACTTGTTTGGAACTCAACTTGCTCCAATTACGTCAATGGGTATAAATTATACCGAATAACTATTTGTAGTTAACCTACTAAAATTAATGCCCGCGACTGCATAAAGCTGCATTCAGTCACTTGACCCCGAAATATAATGTTTAATCGGGAACATTGTTCGCGGCAAACAATGCTCGTAATTATCTTATTATGTAGCCTCCCGCCGCGACGCTGTCCGCTACCCCCGCCGCTGCCCGCCCCGCTACCCGCTTCCCGCCCGCTACCCGCCGCCACCCAGTTGCAGCTTTTGTTCGACCACAAAGCTTACTTGATCCCGCTGTGACAATTCCAGCTAATGTGCACCGCTGGAGATGTCGGATTTATACGTGGATTATAGATCTGTGGAGATTGTGGTAAAGGATGACTTTGTTAGTTGTCACACTTCAAGATTCATTGATAAGAGTGAGTAAAAATAAAATAAAAACTTCTGGGAAACCCCTTTAGAGTTCTTATTTTATTTTAAATCCACATTCAGTTGTCAACCTTGAGAATGCTTTGCGGAGGACAAATAATTTAGAGTCTCGTACGGTGGTCGATAAAACCTTAAAAAAAGTATAACTTTTTTTATATGGATATTTCCCACTATAGTCCCAGCTGCTTTCGTCTGGTACCAGTGAGACTATGGCATCCCCAATTGGGGTATGTTGTGAGGCTTAAGCTAGTGAGGAAGGGAAGGAGGTGGAGAATAGAAAAGTTGGGAAGTAAGCGGATTACATAAAGCACACCCCAAGTGGTTCACTACGTTTGGTGACTTAGCAGGGATGCCCGGGTTCATGGGGTAAGGTTTGTCCAGGTCTTAGCGGCAGATGCGTCTACCCGATATGTCTGTCACTCCTGAATATGCTGACCCCCAGATTCCTACCCACCCCTCGTACTATTTTCTTTCCCAGAACTTTATATTCTTCCCATCCTTAAAAAGACCCTCCACACAGCATCCCCTAAGATGACATAGGCGTTGAAGGAAATAATTTTCCTCAGGGCCTCCTGTGTGTAGTTAATGTAAAAAAAAATAATAAATAAGAAGCTTTTTTGTCTTGAAAATACTTTATTTTGCTTCTCTCTTAAAATGTAGGAAAAGTTTCAGATTTTAAGCAGAGCTGTTAAGCACAAGAACGTGAGGTAAAAATTTAATAAAGAATTCATTGTAATCAACATATATATTTGACTTAGGCACTTCTAGCATCAGGAAGGTGGGGAATCACTAGAAGTACAAAAAAATTATGTTAACCAATTCCTTTGAGTTATTTTACAAAGTGCTTACTTGCCAACTAAATAAATTAAAGAAAATAATTTTTGCAAATAAAAAAAATTGTGCATTTATAAAAATATGTATTTAAAAATTTTGGAGATAAGCGTACATTCCCAGATTACGAATAAACGGATTAAAAAACTTAAAAACCTCCTCTTACCACCAACAAAGCCGAAAATATATGTATTGTGCATTGTGCAAGCAAATTAGTTAACCGGGTAATTGAAAACTCAGGTGGTCCACTCAGCTACTAACTGGTCAAATATCAATGTTGCATGACAAAACTAGTCTCAGGACCGGCCCCTCGCAGGCTGGAGCAGTCCGCTCCAGGTGCCGACTTGCTAAGGCGCTAAAGAGCCAAGGCCTTTATATTACCTAACACCTAATACGGCGCCAGGATCCGGTCCTTCTCAGGGCCGGACCTGGCTGCTCTTAAGTAATAAGAACATAATTAATATTGGATGCGACACCATTTTCATTTTCTGGCGCCCTAGCCCGGTCGATCGATAAGAATTGGTAGGATAACTTTCTGCAACTTTTCATCGTTCCCTAAGAAAACAACAGTTATAATATATTGGGAACACTTAGTCATTTTGAACTGTTACTTACTCGTTGGCGATATGCGTCATGCTGGGGAACGATGAGAAGTTACCGAAAGTTATCATCTCAATCCTTATTGATCGACCGTGCTAGGGGGCCTGGACTATACGTATACACATTCTCTAAAATTTTTATCACAATAGGATTTATGAACACACACGAAAGTCGAGGATGAAATCTGACAAACGCCGCAATACAATATTACATATTAATATGGAGCCAGCGTTATTTTGACATTGTCTACAATTATTTACGATAGTTAAATTACTCAGAGTGTTTAGACAATGAACGATTTTGGTAAACATACGTAATTAAGAAGATACAAAAATAAATCATCAAATCTTCACTTATGACATAAAGCATACCAAATCAATTTGGGAGGCGGGAATGGGTACCGCCGCCCCGGGAACCTTTATTGGATAACCGACACCTCTGCCATAGGTCACCTCAAGTGGTTCGCTACATTTGGTGATTTAGCAGGGGTGCCCGGGTTCATGGGGTGAGGTTTGTCTAGGTCTTGGAGGCGGATGACCAGGACATACTGAACCCCAGATTCCTACCCACCCCTTAAACCCTTTTCCTTCCCAGAACTCTCCTCTCCTTCCTTTCCTTAAAAAAACCCTCCACACAGCATCCTCAAAGATGACAAAGGCCCTGAGGGAAATTATTTTCCTCAGGGCCTCCTGTGTGGAGCTCATATAAAAAAAAAAAAATACCAAATAAATAAATAAAAATATATATTTAAGGTATTGCTGGACGTACTTACTTTAGCCAGTGATTTCTGACATTATTTGGAGTAAAAATTGTAATTGAACTTTTGTCTTCAATGATATTTAATTTTTTTTTTATCTAAAAACAACAAAATATCATTAGGTATTGAATAACGAGTTGGGCGGTTACTTGGCTGAGTGAACAGTGACGATCCGTGAAAGAATTTTTTCGTTTGAATCAGAAGAAAAAAAAATTTAAAAAAATTGAAATCGATAAAGTCACCGGAGACCAACATTTCAGTTACCTTTTTTACTCCAAAAAATCACTGATTAAAGTAAGTCAAGTACGCCCCTTAACACCTTGAATACTAGAATACCGCTGACCGTTAAAGGATTACTGTGGCGGAATCATTTATATAATCTCAAATTTATTATTACGTGTAGGTTGGTGGTTTAGTATTGCATTTTATTTATTGACGGCAGATTGAGAATAAATTACAAGACAGGTCCTAAAACCGACAATTTTTAACGTAAAAAATAAATAAATAAAATTTGTTGCATTTTACTAATAAATATCATTGTGTGACGTCTATTTTCCTTATGGCAACAATGAAGCTACAGCAAGGTTAAGTGAATTATCACGTCCTGCCAAGAGCGATAAATTTTATTTGATCAAATTAACGAAATAATTCAGTAAACTCATAAATATATAAAAAAAAAAAACGAACGATTTCCGGATTCCAAGACCGTGATTTGATGAGATGCCCGAGTACGTATTGTGCGGGTCCTTCGGCAGTTAAAGGGTCATAAAATTTAAATTCTCACTAGAGCACTTCGGATGAAAGGATACCATGTAATATACTTTATATTATTTGATCGTTTTACTGAAATGTCTTGAGAGGAAATGTACGTAACTTGATATTGTATCGGAATATTGCAACGCTAAAGAATGCGCCTTAGTATTGTAAATAAAAGTTCTTATTTATGTAGTTACGTTCACGATAAATATAAAGATTAGTGATGCAGAAACGATGTGTTGACACTGAAACAGAATGAATATGTAATTTTTTAACATTTCGATAAATTTACTTTAATGGTTTATTTATGAAATTACGCCATTGTGAATAAAGCTTTCGTTTTTTTATTAACCTCTCCTATTGAATAATTTTTCTACCTGAACACTGCAAAAGGGTCTCAACTGATTCATCTCAAAGGTCTACGGCATCCCCAATAGAGTACAGGGTAGGGTACATTTTGAGACTAAAGGGAGTTGGAGGAAAAGAGGTTGGGAAGGTCGCCCTTGAGGTGATTTTTCACAAAAACGGCGCGATATTAATCATCCAAGTATTATTATTATTAAGAAGATCGTAGGGGAGGAACTGTTAATGAATCTAGTAATCAACTTTATTAGTTCTGTAAACGTTGTATTCAAGTTTTGTTATCATATCATGATTGGCCAATTGTTTCACATAATTGAAATGATAACAGAAAAACTTGAAATTAGATGATTTGATTTAAAATAAAACAATAACTTTGTAAACACCACTTTTATTTTTATACTTTATGCCGACCGGGTTTCGCTACAACCGTAGCTTCATCAGGGCAGTATAATACTCTACTAACATTAGGTTACATTTGTGTTATAATTTATAATATATATTTTACCAAAAATGGGCTGGGCTGGACTCGTCAAGTGGAGGAGGAATAGGGAGGCATAGATGGAGAATTGGGAAGGGAACGGACGTGTTCTTTATCAATAGGGAACAATCTTAGTATGGGACTTTTATTTAAATTAAGTTGGTTATTTAATACCTTACTATTAGTGTTTATGGCTTTCCTAAGTTCAAGTGCCTCTAAATTATCCAATCTTATACCGACGTCGTTTTTATGAATAAGATTAGATGATTTGTTTGAAATTCGATGATTTGATCAACATCTGTGAAACTAAGATCCTTAGCAGTTGACGGCGGTCTATGAAGTTATTCTGTAAGATTGAGTTTACCGTTCCCCGGGTATAATCTAGCAGTAGTTTAATGATCTAACGTGTCAGCTAAACAAAACATAAAACAATGTTCATAAATATAGGTGTTTGAAAATCACGGCTTCGGGTTTCGTAGGAAATTTCTACAGTTCGGTTACAGATTTAATTCAAAATGATCAGACGAATATTAGTATTGTTCTGTTTAATACTAGTTGTGCTTTAATAATTTGACTTTGAAAAATATTTCTACTCCTCAAATTCTGGAAACAGAGTCTGGACACGGAAAAACCTTATCGTTATTTATAAAAATGAATGTTCCTTTGTTTGTGCGTTCCTAAACCATTCATCTGATTGCGATGAAACTTCGGTAAATTATTTCCTATACTATTCATCCAAATGAAACTTTGGTGAGTTTGCTTAGCATGCCTGCTAAGGTTTCTTTATATTATACTGATGAGCTTTGGTGTTATGAAATTCGTATAGAAAATTTGCAACAGGTTGCGCGCAAGTTGTTTGAAAAATGAGTGTATTTCATAAAGTATAGCGACGGGAGGGAAGGAGGGAGGGAAAGAGGAATCCGGGAGAGGGGAAGGTGATGGGAACTCGGGAGAGGAATGGGAAGCGGGAGAAGAACGGGGACGGGAAAGGGGAAATGCAGGGAAAAACAATTTCTTTCTTTGAGTGACATAGAAACGCATTTCTGGTATTTGCCAGTATTATATAATAATAATACCTACACAATGCATAATTAATAGATATATAAAACTTTGAACCAAGAGATGATCTAATTGTTATGGTTACATCATCTAAGTAACGTGAATGTAGATCAGTATTGAAATGTCAAAACAAATAAAGAAGGTGGTATGTTAAATGGTTCGTGTCTTCCGATAAGAATCTACAGCATTCTTGGTTTTTATTTCTTGCGGAAGCAATCCATTTAATTTTGTCTGAGTACCTTTCAACAAAACGGTCACAAGGTCAATCGAGCAGTAATTTAATAGCTCGGATTATTTATGATGATATTGTGACGTCATCTCTCCATCATAGGCTTCATCGAATAGCTGATATTGAGCATGTAAACTCATCCATCACTTCACTGATGGACGAGTTTATACAAATTTATCTAAATTCATAAAGGTGTATTCAAAACGGTTCCGCGACTTTTCATCCCGCGATAAAATATCGCCGACTAAATATGCCCGACAAAATATCTACTAAAACCTAACCTAACCTAACCTAACCAAACCTAACCTAACCTAACCTGAGCTAACCTAACCTAACACAACCTAACAAAAAATGTGACAAAAGTAATACAGACATCCTATATCGACAATAAATTATTGTTAAAAATAGTAAAATGGGACAAAACTATACATACATCCCGGAAACACAATAAATTATTGTCCAAAAATTGTAAAATTAAACAAAACTAATACACACATCCTGTAAAGATAATAAATTATTGATAAATGAAACAATTTAACTTTGTTTGAACCACTTTTATATTTGAGTAAATCCGACCGGTTTCAGAACGAACGTTCCTTCTTCAGGGCAAATGTATACTGATTTGACAGTTTTGAAATATGGATGGGAACAATGTATTATTATGGTAGATGGTAGGGGTGGAGCTGTTGCTAGGTATTAATGAAGAATGGGTGGGTAGGGGAACATATCCATGATTGGGCTATAAGACAATATTTTTTGTTTGTTGATAATGGATTCATTATTTTTAAATATTATTATTTTTAATAGATTTGTTGATTTTTTTGTTGATAATAGATTGATTATTTTTATTTACCATCCATATTTCAAAACTGTCAAATCAGTATACATTTGCCCAGAAGAAGTAACGTTAGTTCTAAAACCGGTCGGATTTACTCAAATATAAAAGTGGTTCAAACAATGTTAAATTGTTTCATTTATCTATAATAGATAACCACAAAGTTATAGCTACATTCAAAAGTATAATAAATTATTGTTCAAAAATAGTAAAATGAAACAAAACTGTGGCGACACATCATTATCTTTTCACCATCAGAAAGAACGCACGAGAAACATCTAATATTCGCGCGATACCGGCAAGCTACTTACCTGAGTACATACCTACCTACCTACGCCTGCCGTCGCTATGATGGACTTCGGCCGCCTGCCGTCTCGAAAAATAATAATATCGCCACCGCCTAGAAAGGTCTCAATTTATAAGCCGCCTGAATATTCGGCACCGGGTATATTCGAGTACCTTCCAGTGTACATATTACCGGCGAATGGAAATTACTCCACCGGTCGCTCTAGTATATAAAGCGACTCAACTCTGCGCTCGCTTAGTCAGTCCCAGACCAACAGTCGGTCAACATCTCAACATGTGATAGATCTCCGCACAAGTGCTCCTGCATGGCATCTCTGCGCATCCATCGTCTCTTCAGCTCCAGAGAACAGCTACATCCCACGACTCCACAAGGTTCGCGTCACCTTCAGCCCAGGGATCAGCTCCCCGTTTCATGGCACCCCGAAGCCCACCGCGTTTCGCTGCCATGGAAACACGCTCGGTCTCGCCAGGACTACCTGCTGGTGGCTCAGCTCACCGAGCCACTCACCGTTCACCTCCGCGACTCAAAGCGTCGAGCAACGGCCTGGAAGATAGGTCATCTCCACCGCCACGGTGTCGAGCAACGCGCCGGTGACCTGCAGACTCGAAATCTGCTCCGCCTCATCGCAACGACCTTCACCACACCATCACCTCCATGCGCCTGCAGCATCTTATCTACGGCACTCCTGCATACAAATGTTACCGTTGTTGTTACTCGATGCGTAGCACAATAAACTACTGACTCGCTACATCGACTGACGTCTTTTATTTAATCGACCCGTCTCTGCCGATCCGGCCCGCTCCCTCAAAACTAATACAGACATCTTGATACTTTACAGTAGGTATTTTGTTGGAGGATGTTTTGTGCGTAGGATATTTTGTCGGGGTTATTTTGTCGTAAACATTTTGTCGCGCGATGAAAACCCGCAGTACCATTCAAAGCTACTTGTTATATTTCAGAAAGACAATTCAAGAAACACATTTTAAACTTTTGCTAAAATCAAAAAGTAACCGTATGCAAAACAAAATGATATTTCTCAGTGATAAGGGTCGACCGAAACAGGTTTCGTTCTCGGCCGAGACCGAGACCGAGACCGAGACCAAGACCGAGAATAAATTAAAATCTCGGCCGAGACCGAGAATAGATAAATTGAGAAAAAATATGAAAATGCGCTATTTTTGCATAGTATAGTATATTTAAGAATGTAATAATAATTTTTAATTAAATGAACACAATATTAGCGAAACTCAATCGAAATCTGGAGACAGAAAAATCAGAAAAGATAATGGCTCCGCTGGGACTCGAACCCAAGACCTTTTGCTTAAATGTTATAATTTGAGATTATACTCATAAAAGTTTAAAAAATTAAAAATAAATAATAATAATTTGTTTTAAACAGTTTTAATAATCGAAATTCAACAACATGATCTTGTAGCACATAAAAAGCAAATTTTCTGCGTTTTGTGTCGTCTCATGTTGTATAATTGACCAGCTCTGCTAAAGAACTACTCACTTGCTACACTAGTAGGCGGTGCTGATAAAAACTTTCATCACAATCGACAGCTCTCCCACGCACTGATACCAAGTGACGAATGTGGACGCGCTCGGTAGATTTGAATCCCATTATCCTATACCGTACCTACTTACAACGGTCTCGGTTAAGGCCCGAATCTCGGCGATTTTTCGCCCCGAACTGAGACAGAGTTCTTCGGTAGAATTTATAGCCGAGAATGCCGAGACCGAGACCGAGACCGAGATCTCGGTCGACCCTTACTCAGTGACGTTTCGCAAGGACCTCATCATCGAAAGTACATTCATAGCATATACAGCAATAAACAAAATCCTAAGTGTATGTTTTTTTCGCGCACTCTAATTGGGCGATCTCCATTTTTTTATTTTTTTTACATGAATATCTCATAAGTGTCCCAGCTGCTCCCATCTGAAACTAGCGAGAATATGGCATCCCCATTGGGGTATGTAGTGTGACTGAAGGTAGTGGAAAGAGGCAGGAAATGGCAAAGAGGAAGATGGGGAAGTACCTGGCTATTCAGATCTGATCACTAAACACGGCTAAAGACATTTCAAGCAACGTTTCCATTCTGAATGGTGGCCTTACACCTGGGCGATACTGAGAGTATCTTTCACTAAGGAACGTGCCGCAAACATTGTATATATTATATTAAATGAATGAAATTGTGGAATAACACATATTAATCAAATAAAATTTATTTACGCGCTCAGAGATATGAACGCGCATCCTCCGGACTGATAGTCGAGAGCCTTGCCCCTTGATCACGTCAAAGAGCAATTATTTAAAAAAATATTTTAAAAAACTTTTTATTCTTGAGGTTGGGTCGTATACATATAAGAATATAGAAGCTGTTCAAAAATGGTAAAATGTATTATTAAATAATCCTTATAAGCAGGGTTCAAAGAAAACATAAAGTTATGACTAACCACAGACCAATATTTAACACCCAACTAAATTTAGGAGGCAGGTGTGTTTATCGCCGCTCCGAAACTATTTATTAGATAACCAACACCTGACATAGGTCACCCCAAGTGGTTCACCGCGTTTGGTGACTTAGCATCACTCACTTCATCGGATGAGGTGTGTTCTGGTCTTGACGACGGATGCGCCTGCCCTTCAGATCGGTAAAGGCCGGTTTGAAGAGACCCTACACAATCCTCAACCCATGATACCAGGCACATCTGCTAAATAACCAAACAAAACGAACCTCTTGAAGAAACCCATGGCGGAGATGTTGGTTATCCAATAAAAGGTTTCGGGGGTAGCTTCCCAAATTGTGAATTGATTGGTATGGTGGAAATCTCTGACAATTGTTAGCCATTAGAATAAAAACAACATATTTATACAACAGTAACAACAGTAAGTGCACAAGCAACAGTAACAACTCTAAAAGGGTGTTTAGTTTTTTAATGAGTAAAATCTCAAATTGTAATATTTAATTAATTGAAGACAATATTAGTGAAACTTAATCAAAAATGTGGAAACAGAAAAATCAGAAACAGATAAAAAGAAAAGGCCGAAGGTCCTGGGTTTGAGTCCCAGATGTGCCCATACTGCCCATTTCTTTTTCTGATTTTTCTGTTTCCAGATTTTCGATTGAGTGTCGCTAATTTTGTCTTCTAGAGAGGAACTTCTTCCTTATCAAAGTAATTTGACGTGAATTTCTCTTTCGAAAAAAAAAAAACATTATACATCACTTTTGATATGTACATCCCATATTTTAATGTTTTTAAGTGTGTGAAAAACTATTTTTTTTTTTTAAATTGCTGCTATAAAACTAACAAAAATTAACAAAACATGTTAACTACTTCTTGGACAAAATTTTGTCATTATGAAGGAATGACCTCTATAATTGAGTATTTTAATTTTAATTGCGTTTACAATCACAACATTATTATTTCACTTGAGAAATGAAATAATAAAACGAAGTGTGTGAAAAAATAATTATTTATTTTTTGATATTATTTCTATAAAACAAACAAAAATTAACAAACATAAACACACAACACAATCACGCCGGACCGGCCGGCGAACTCAGCCAAAGATTGCGGGTGACACACGAGACACGAACTCACCCAAAGTCCGCCGAACGACGCGCGATAATCTTGTTGCGGCCGAACGTTCAGCAGATTTTCTGCTGAAACCGAAACTAATACCGAGAGCCGAGACTTGCCGAAACCGAAACCGAAACCGAACCTTTGGTCGGTCACTAATTATAATCTCAGAAATATGCAAAAAAAATGGCATTATTCTGTTAACTTTTTCACTAATCCGATTTCGATGACTGAGAAATAATGCAAGCCGTGACCCGTGCCATAATTCATGCAAATGGGTCTTGGATTCCCAGTCTTATTGTATCTAAAAATGCTTTGGAGCTTGTATACAACTTTCACATTTATAGAATCAATTGATGACATTCAACTTTTCTAGCGGCGCCACCTTCGGTAACTCGTCGCCAAGGATGCATACATTCCTTTACAAAATAAATAAAAATACAGAAGCCGTTAGTGGTACAAATTAACTTATTATCGAATTATAATATTTTGACGGTGTAATAGGTCACCATTAACTAAGTATCTAATTCTTAATTAATTTAACACTTATATTAATTACTTTGTGATTTTACGAGTTATTCTTCGAAGAACATTGCTAACTTGAATATATGTTTTAGGAGCAATTTTTCTCTTATCGCTTGCAACAGCTGTTTAATAACTCTGTACCCAACATTATGTGAGTCAGAAGCCTCGATAATATACATGATATTAAAAAAAAAATTTCCACCCACTGTTGGAAAAAATTAATAATGAATGCATTATAAAATTTCTGTTTTATCTCTAGGAATGTTAATTAAGACACCTTTTTAAAGTGCATTTTTGCTTAATCCCTCGAACCTCGGGCCTATTTTGTCGGAAGGTCAAAATATTTTAGCTTTGCAAAAAAATAACATTTTAATGATAACAAAAAAAAAACAGACAGACATTTTTTATTAGGTAAAAAAAAACAGACACATTTTAACTTATCGTCAACTCACTTTTTTGTTATTTTGAGAATTTTTTTTTTTTTTTTTAATTCCCGAAATTTCATAATTTTTTTCGAATTGTGTTTGGAAACTTTGGTTTCATAAAGGTGTACAGTGGAGGTAATCCACCTTTTACCCGCCCTGGTATAAGTAACAGATGGTTACTCCTTCAAGGCTCTCGCAAGGACTCAAATTTTTTTGAAAGAACGAATCTACATTAAGTTTGAACGAATCTAGACCTCCAGTGTCCCTGCATACGGTGTTAGGAAGCAGTATGCAAGTGCTTAACATAATATACAAAATGCGAAAAATAAAAAAGCAAATCAGGGATAAACTAATTTAAAAAAATACCAGAAAAACATAAAAGGCGGCTTGTCGTAGGTTAATGGCATCTTGCGTATGTTGCAAACATCTGCAAGAAAAGATAATGAAAACAAGTATTGTGATATGAAGAACGCTTGTGTCGGGTGGGACACCTCTCTCGTCATCTGGCAGTACCAGCCAGAATATGTATGGGGTCGGTCTGCCGTGAATGAGTCTCAGCGTCCGGGTCCTTTAGCCGGTTTCTCGGTTGTGCCTTGACGATAGTTTTTTTTTTTTTTTTTTTTACAGTGAATACCGCACATGAATCTCAACTGCTCCCGTCTGGAGCCAGTGAGACTATGGCATCCCCAATTGGGGTATGTTGTGAGGCTGAAGGTAGTGGGGAGGGGAAGGAGGTGGGGAAGAGGAAGGTCGGGAAGTACCTGGCTATTCAGATCTGGTCACTAAACACGGCTAAAGCCATTTTCAAGCAACGTTTCAATTCTGAATGGTGGTCTTACACCAGGGCGATACTGATAGTATCTTCCACTCTGGAACATGCCGCAAATATACCATATATTATTTTAAATGAATTAATTGTGAAATAACACAAATTAATCAAATAAAATTTATTTGCGCATGCCGGGTTCGAACCCGCGACCTCCGGATTGTGAGTCAAGAGTGTTACCAACTGGACTACGGAGGTCGTAAGTGAGAAGAAGGGGAACGTACCCGAAGACCCTAAGGGTGGAAGCGTCGAGTTGCCGGAGGCAGGGCAGAAGGAAGCCGAGTTTGCCCAGCCAAACCTCATGCCCAAACCTCATGTCCCTGGGGGAGGCGCAGATGAGTTGTGAGGATTCCATTCCGAAAAAAAAAATTTACGCCAGTGTATGCAGAAGCGAGGTCTAACTCACCCCTAAAATGGGGAAGTTGACAATACAGAACATTTACAGTTCAGTTTCAGCCACAAGGGTCGGAGTTTATTGCTGAATCGCTAAAACAGAGAAAAAATTGGAAAAAAAAGAAAAGCTAAAAATAAGAGAACATAATACTTAGTGAAGAATAACAGTTGCTTACAAGTAGAATATATTATATACCATGTTTTTAATTTGGTCAGTAATAACAGAAATGTATCAATTTGTTTTGAGCGAAGGAGTCCTCAGGACCTTTGCTCTCCATTCGGCACATCGAAGTCTGAAATGGAAGAAAAAGCAGAAAAACATGAAGTACATAAATATTTTAAACCACCAGGAATTTATCGAAGTAAAAACAAAATATTTTCAACTCTGCTTGGATCTAAAACCTAAGGAAACATAAAGGCAGATATAGAAAACCAAAAAAATTGGAGCAATGGTAATAAAAGAGATGAGAAAGAAAAGTCAGTGGTCATCAGGAGCAAGTACACCAGGCATCTGAAACTCACAATGATTTTACAGCTGGTCAGCGACTCTTAGATCTTGCCATCTTTTAACCCAAACCTTTGTAAACTTCCGCAGGCACTCGAAGTTCACCTTATTCGAGACGAGATCAGCGTTCCATACTGGTCTCGTGGTCACTTGTAAACCATCCAACATTTCCTCTCGAGCATCCGTCATAATCTCACAATGCCACAGAATGTGCTCGGCTGTTTGGTCCGTATTGCCACACGCGCAGTTTGGATGGGGGGGATAGAGAGAGACTGTGCAATCTTCCCATAAACTCCCCATGCCCGGACAGTAATTGGGTCACATGGTGGTACCTTACAATGTGTGTGTTTAACTGACGGGAAGAAGGAGTAGGTCCATCTTCCCATTCTATCAGTGTTCTTTCTCGCATCTCTCTAAGAAGACCTGGGAGAGACACTGCCCCGCCTGGTATTAATTCAACACCTAGGTAGAATCGGATATTGGTATCTCCCATTTTGATGGTTGGATTTCTACTTCTATTGAGGTTAACTTTCATCAGGAGTCCCATAGTCTTGTGGGGAGCGAAGGTCAGCCGGTTTCTCTTTCCCCATTCGAAAATCACACTTAAAACTTCTTCAGCTTTACTCTCAACTTCCTTTCTGCTGTTCGCCGAGACAAGATACAATTTATCATCAGCGTAGTCCACCGAGATACATCCCTCAGATTTTTTTTTTCAACCGGGAAGAACCGTCAAACACAATATTCCAAAACTCAGGTCCAAGGATTAAACCCTGAGGACAACCCATGTCAACTCCTCGTTCAATCAGGTAGTCTCCAAAAGAAAGGATGATAGTTCTGTCGCAGAAGTAATCAGCGCAGATCTTGAACAGGTTTTGTGGACATTTCCTACTTTTGAGTTTGACAAGTATCATCGGCCACCACGCGTGATCGAAGGCACCAGTAATATCGAGGAAGATTCCTATTACGTACCTCTTTTGGCAAGCCTTCACCCATTCAAGCGCATACGTAATGGCGTGCTCAGTGGACATACCAGGGACAAAACCAAACTGACGCTCGCAGGGTGGGGATAAGGTTTGACGTAAACGCTGTCTTATCAGTTTCTCCAGAATCTTCTGCAGGATAGGTAGCAGGGTGATTGGACGGTAGGCCTTCACGTCCGACCTTGGTTTGCCGTTCCCCTTTGGTATAATCCTAAGCACGCCCCTCTTCCATTCAGAAGGGAAAGTTCCTCTTCTCATGCACGAATCAATCATCTGGAAGAGCTCCTCCTTGGCGTGGATCTTTACTTACTTCGCTATTATGCCATTGAACCTATCATGCCCTGGTGCCTTCTTAAGATCCAAACCCTTGATTATCAACTCGATTTCCGCTTTACTTACTGGTGTCATCCTAACCTCCTGGGCGAGGTTTCTCGGTGGGAGCCATGACAGATTTATAATCTGTTTGTGGTGGTTTCTTTCCCTAATTATTGAATCTACAGGAACTAACTTGCCCAGAAGTGTATTGAGAGTGGATGCCACGTTCACACTTTCAACGTTTCTTCCGTCCTTTTCACTTATTACGCTAGTTAAATACCGATCAGAGCCTTTTCCCATTTTATCTATGGCGCTGTGGATTTCCCACGGGTTGGCGTTGCCCATTTCATGTACCCAATTATGCCATGCAGCTCATTTCGCTGAGAGGACGGCCTGTTTGAAGGCTCTGCGGGAGACACTGAGTCGTGACTGAAGGGCCGTGACCTCTACAAGTTGATCTGACATATGGAGAGGAAATTTTCAACACCCATAATCAGTCAATCGGACCTGGGTTTCGATGGCTACCTTCTGGGCAAGACACGATCTGTCTCCTGTGACATGATCCGCCAGCTTCTTGAACCTAGTGCATGTAGCACATACAGCAGCTTGTGTTTTCCTGGGGCAATCTTGATAATCGTGGTCAGCTGCGGCGCAGTGGCGGCAGGTTATTACTTCTTGAGTGCAGGCCTTAGAGATATGACAATACTGATGGCATTTAAAGTATCGCGTAGCCCCGAGATAATCGCGGGTTCTACACGCATTCCAACCAAGAAAACACAGGCCGCTGTCGATGAGAATTTTTCTGGCCTCAGGGTGACATGTGATTATCATATTCATGGTGCCGCTGTCTTTTTTTCCAAACAATGAGACTCCCCTCATTGTGCGAAGGTGGTCCTCTATTGTGAGATTGCATTTACCCACTATGTTATTTTCATAAATTTCTTTAAATAGGGATGCATCGTTATCAGGTTCGCCCTTGGTAACATCATACACCACTATTTTGGGCAACCTACCTTGGGGAGACACCATTTTAATACCCTTTTCAGTCAATTTTCCTGCAGCCTTTTTAATATTTGATAACCCTCCAGATGTAGTAGTTTGCAGAGCAATACCAGCTTCTTTAATCTTCCTGGTACGCACCACCTGGAAACCGTCTTTTCTGAGATCCAAAACTGAGATTAGTTGCTTTTGAAGTTCTTCCGAAGTCTTACCTTCTGATGCTTCTGGGTAGAATAAGACGGTAGGTTGTAGTGCCGGAAGAGGTCGCTCATATCTACGTTTTTGAGGCAGGTTCACCCGCTGCAACGCCTGCGTATGACTTCCTCGAAAAAAGAATTTCCGCCTGGGGTTTGGTTTGGACAAGATTAGATTTTTCTATTATTTTATCTAACTTAGCAGACATGGCATTTTGGGTATCTATAATTGCGGACAGTGACTGGGCTTTGGCAATTGTCGCAGCATGTTTAATGGCGAGATTAAGAAGGCCTTTCTTAATCTCTTCCACGGAACCTAGAACAGTGAATCTGTCTTCCTTATTCAATTTTTTCTTACCTTCTGAGATGGTGTGCGAGATAATGTTCAACTGGGCCCATATTGGGTCCAGTGTCTCTGCACACTAACTTCAGTGGGATTGTCCAAGAGTAAGGAGTCCTCTTCTCTCAATCGTTTCCTATTTACCTGATTAGGCGAGGACCTGACAGGTATTCCTGGCGCGCAATTGGCTCCTTTTGTGTCTCAATGATCGCGTTAGACTCACTGATACGCCCGCCGTGGATACTAGCATAAAGGTGTACATTTGAATTATTTTGTGATTAACTTTGAGATATGAATATAAAGCGTGGTATTTTCTATTTCTAACACCGTGAAGATCACATTTATAGCCATTTTATTTATTTATTTATTAAAGATAATATATTACTAAATTGTAGCATAAAATTTATAATATATTACTCCCAATGAGTTTAAAAAAACTCATTTCGGGAAGGACAACATTATACCTTTAAAGGAAAATTATTTTTACATAAGAACACAGCCATGATAGTAAGGGAGACACAATAATTGCTATGAGACCTATATGAGTTGTTCCGAAAAGCAAACAAATTAGACTGAGAGTTTAAATTTGTTATTATAATATTTTGTTACTACCCGGCTTCACACGAAAGAAAATAATGATACGTATTATAAACAGCTGCGATGACCTGCATTTTCAAGATAGACAAAGCTGTGCAAATTTCATAAAGTCCGAGCAATCCGTTACAGAGTTTTTCTCCTTCAACAATAGGAATAATATCATTTTGATAAGTGATCATTGTTTGTTACTTGCGTCGTTAACTTATTCGCATTCTTCACTAGACAATATTGGCAGAGTCATTTAATCAATCAAACCAGACGATAGTGTATTGTAAAAGTATAATAAACAAAAAGATATTTCAGAGGAGCGGCAGAACGAAACGGCAAAGGATAATCGACCAAAACAAATCGCCATTTCCCGCGGCAACCCTCAATGGTAATAATGTGATGAACCTAATGACAGTCATAATACATTTTCCCGGCTATTCAGCGCCATTTTCCGGCCAAACTTAATAATGACGGATGGCGCTGGAAGCTCTTTGTTCGGCGGAGCTACCGAGCTACCCCGCACGTCCGACCCAAGATAAATAAACTAGCTGAATTGGGAGCTAAATTCCAGACACTGCATCAAAAGGGTTGTACCATTTTAGTTATTTGTTATTTATATTTTGTAGATGTAATTCCTTTTTTGTTGTACGTTTTTAATTAATTTCACAAAATCTAATATTTTATAATTGGCTGTGAAATTCAAGACACTATGTCAAAAGTGTTGGATGATTTTGGTGGTTTGTTATTTAGGTTATATTGTTGTGTTAAATTTTTGTCGTGCGTTTTAAATTAACTTCATTATCATTATTATGTGGCTTCAGGAATGTTGAAAGTTGTGTAACGTAAATATCGCGCTTGTGAAGCAATATTTTGACGGCTAGCTAGTACTAGATTCTATAGATAAGTTGATGACTTATATTACAGAAGGAGGCTTTTTTAAGATTTAAGATGTGTGTGATTTTTTATTTTTTTTATTTTATTTAGGCATCGATGGCAACCAGCAAAATGAATTGAAATGAAGTGAAACAGATGTGGTAAAGAGGCGACAAAGAAATGGGTTTGGAGATTTCACGTTAAGACAATGAATCTATTTATTTCCTATCGCTTTATCTCCTAATTTATAGATTTTGTTTTATTTCTTTAAGCACCGTCTTTTTCATGCTACATAAATTTTTTGAGCTCTAGTGACTACCAAACAAGGTATATGCCCATATTATGATGGCAGTGGATAGAGCAAGGGTTTTTGGACTGTGTTTATGATTTAGTACGAATTTCAATTGATCTACAAAACAATGCTTCTAGAAACATTAACAGAAATTTACAAAGGGTAACAATTATTACAAGCAATAATTGTCAGCCTGAAACACTCATTTACATTGAAAAATCTTCCGAGAAAAGATACTTGCCGCCAACGGGACTTGAACCCGTGTCCTTCCGATTGCCGGTCGAATGCTCTGACCACTGAGCTATGGGGGCTTATCAAATACCCGCCAAATAATTCAATATATACTAGTGTTTCATTCAACAATTACTGCTTGTTATATTTTTTCCCACCTGAAAACAACCAACTTTATTTTTGCGAGAAAGACATTGTTAGTATTAAATTCCTCGCTAGGTGGCGTCGAGACAAATTATGTCTGCATTTATTGGGGAAATACTTAAACTTGTTAAATATTAATTATTATTTTTTTAATTTATAAACTAACGTTTAGACAAGATTTTTATGCATAGCACAAAGGGTAACAATTATTACAAGCAATAATTGTCAGCCTGAAACACTCATTTACATTGAAAAATCTTCCGAGAAAAGATACTCCCGTTGGCGGCAAGTATCTTTTCTCGGAAGATTTTTCAATGTAAATGAGTGTTTCAGGCTGACAATTATTGCTTGTAATAATTGTTACCCTTTGTGCTATGCATAAAAATCTTGTCTAAACGTTAGTTTATAAATTTAAAAATAATAAGAAATTTACAATTTACAGTGATTAAAAAAACCTGTTTTTTTCACTCCTTTTAACGTTGCAAAAAGTTACAAAGCAGTGGCATAGAACATTTTCATAGAAATTATTAAACTTCAATGTCGTATAAATCTAAAACGCCTTGGTGGCGAGCGAATGCTAATTTGATAGTAAATACATTATTTATCAAGAGATTTCTGGAAATTTAATTTTCTAATGAAAAAAAACGGTAACTCGTGAAAATCTGCCGAATTATTGCGGAATCTGTGAGTTTTTGTTTTCGAGTAAATCGAGTCTGCATTTTTTGGATATTTGTTATCAACATCAGTTGTTTTATTTCTTTTAAAATGTGTTGTAGACCTGAATCCTTGCAGGTATTTTCCTAAGACTGACTTCATGAGTGTTTTAATCCTTTAGTAACCGAAAACAATTGAAAAATAAACTGATTTTCAGATGGAAAAAAAAGTGTTTTTGTGTTCTTCGTGTTATGTAGATTCACCGGTTACACACTTATACCACGAGTTTCCAGATGCTGCGTATATATTGTAGACTGTGTATAATATTTATTAAGTATTTCAAAGTAAGAATGATGTGTTCGTGTAAACGATTTATATATTACAAATTTTGGTGAAATCCTCACTTGTAGAACCTTTTCTGAGGTGTTCACGCGTTTTTGATAAAGTTTTGTTTTGAATTGATTTTACAGGGGTTTAATGCTAAAAGTGCATATGTCAGATATTGGTGAATTGTTGTAGGTAGCAGAAAGTACTCTTTTAAACTTTTCCTATTTGAATGCTATGCATACCTTTGTCATGTGTTCTAAATTAATAAAATAGTGACCTATCTACTGCAGAAGTCAAAAAAATGTTACAGCTTTTTTTAAGTTAAGAAATTGATAAACAATCTTCATTCCTTCAGCGATATACAAATTTTACATTCTAGAATTAGGACCCAGATATGAGAATATTATGAAACATTTCACAAAACACAAAAAACACAGTTAATAATTATATTCAATGTAATATTTGGTGTGTTATTATATTAATTTGGTCTTATCAAGATAAGAAAAAAAATGTACCTTTTGTTTTTATCCAGACCGAAACATTGTGCTTAATAATTGCATGTGTTGGTATATTGTGTATGGATTTTATCAATAATGTAGGCATTTGATTTTATAGTTTAGATGCTTAGTAAGTAAGTACTTAAAATGTCCTTGTCCATGAGTGGTATATTTTGATAGAATATTGAGGATGTAGTTTGTTTAAGATCCGCTTATTATTGTTGATTGGTAATGTGAAGGAATATGGAGATTGGATTTGAAGAGATAAAGGATTGCGATAAAAAGAGCCCGTTTGTGCGTTCACAAATCAACATACTTATATATTTTTTTTTACATTAGCTCCATACAGGAGGCACCGAGAAAAACAATTTCCCTAGGGTCCAATGTCATCTTTGAGAAAGGAAGGAGAAGCAGATATGGGAAGGAAAAAGGTATGAGGGGTGGGTAGGAATCTGGGGGTCAGTGTGGCCAGGAGTGCACACTGCGGTGAAAATCGAAAGGTCGGGAGAATCCGGCTTGAGAGGTCAAAAAGCCTCCCTCAATCAGACTCCTCCGATCCAGCCCGCCACGCAGTGGTTGGGCAAACGTATCCACCACCAAGACCTTGACAAACCTAATCCCATGAACCCGGGCACTCCTGCTAAGTCACTTAACGTAGCGAACCACTTGGGGTTAATATAATATAAATAAATGAATATAGAAAAATATGAAAAAGGAAAGGTTCCTTTTTGCTCTTGTTCGTGACGCCGAGCGTTCATGCTTGGATGGTTTTGTATGCGGGGATGCAGCTTAAGGTATACTGCTTATTTTTATCGTGATATTTATTGATGAGGAAATTTATGATGCGTCAAAGATTATTACCCTTATCAGTAGTAAAATATGTACTGTTTTGATAAAAAATTTCATTTTTGTTGGCGTGCAGATGCCGTAAATAATATTCCCGAATTACGGCCTGTCCAAACACATTTTTTTCATAATGCCTTAATAGAAAATTTACATCCAACGTTATTATTAAATTTATTCTAGGTAATAATAAGGAAGATGTTCTTTTTTTAAATAAAGTTCATTTGTTTGAGTTTTTTCTTGAAACTCACGAAGTACATAATCCCAAGAAATGTGATCGATGTAAAAGACCAACGTGAAAAAAATTGATGTCTCCATTGAGGACTCGCCAATTAAAGTAAGATACTTCAACTCTGGGCTCTAGATGCCTATATATTTGATGATCTATCCAAAGAAGGAAAGGAATTTCCGCTTCTCCGGAAACAATTTATTGGAAAACTAACCCCTACCGTAGGTCACCCCATAAGTAGTTCGCTACTTTGGTGATTTAGCAGGGGTGCCTGATATCTTGAGGGCGGACGCTTTTTCCCACCTACTGCGTGGCGGACCAGATCGCGAGAGACAGGTTGAGGGAGACCTTTTGACTTCTCTGGCCGGACTCTCTCGAACTATCGCCTTACACCTCTGTGGGAGGGATGGATTCATGCGTTCATCAATCCTGAACACATTGACTCTCAGATTCATTCCCATCACTCAAACCTTTGTCCTTCTTAAAATATCCTTCCCTTTTTTTCACTAAAAAACCCTCCTCAAAGAATTCCCCAAAGATGACATACGCCCTGAAGATTTTTATTTCCTCAGGACCTCCTGTGTAGATTTAATGTAAAAAATAAATCTATGTAGACATAATGTTAATAGGCATAAGTTTAATAGGCATTATTATTAGATGTAATGAAAATCAAATAACTTTTTTTAAACCACTATTTAATTATCAATGTCAACATGTTTCAATAACAACGTTACAGGACGAGAAGTTAATTTTAAAAAATAAAGGAAAAACGAGTATAGACAATTAATTAGAACAAATTATAACAAAGACAAAAAATTAATAAGTAGAGGTGATTATTTGCTTAAAAATCTCATAAAAATAGTTATATAAAATTAAATATAAAAATTATTTAAGGATACATAAAATTGCATTTAAATAATGAAATATTTTTAAAAACAAACAATAAAAACAGGTAGTTTAAATAACAAAATAAAAAATATATATAATTAAAGTTAGTATTAATAAGAAAATAAATTTAAAAGATGGCCATTTTAAAAAAATGTTTGGTTATTTATAATATTTAATTTACTATTAACGCTTTTTCTTTTACTATTAAGTTTGGAGAAGAAATTATTATTAGAGTTTAATTTGATTAATTTCACCCAAGGTAAGGGAATGTTAACCTTTTTGGGTAAGATAAACATAGCACACATATTTTCTACTATCACTGAATAAGAAATGTGATTTTCATGATGACAGGACAACTCAGAATGAAATCAACTCAGAATCCCCTTTGAAAAGTCATTAAATGTGATAAAAAAAATTATAAAAAATTGGTTGAATAGTTTACGTTGGGTTAAGGTTATGAGCTATTTTAAAAAAAATCATAGCTTTTAATGACTTTTCAAAGAGGTGTTGAATTGACTTGATTCTGAGTTGGTAGGGAACCTATTTTCGCAAATCGTGTAATATTAAAAATTGCCAGTATCAAATTACGTATTTCACTTCACGATAGATTGAATTGCGCTGGTAATAAGTTATATTTTTTTACATGTTTGTATAGGGAAATGAATAAGAATGAATTTACTCCCAGGAAACGGGTCTTATCTATCAAACAAAAAACTTTAAATGTTTACGATTTCTAAATAGTAGAGCCTGACCGAGTGTAACTAAAAACGCACGCAGAAGCTCGCAAGGTCGTTTTGTGATGTACGCCTATCATAAGATAACAAAAAACGTTGTTTTCTGACCATCACTACTTTATCATTTGTTCAACTGTCACATTAGCGTCCCCAAAGTGTTACTTTATCGAAATGTATAATTAATTGTGACTAGGTCGATGTAATATATTTCACAAATTCCGCGTAAGATTTAGTGACGGTTTCAACACTGCATTATTTATATCAAAATAACCTTATGTAAAAATTCCGTTACTTGATTTATGTAAATTCGCGTATAAAGCGTGCCCGAGACATTTTATTTGGAATCAATCTTGAAAAGACAAATAAATAACATTAAAATGCAAAAAAAATCTGCATATTATTTTAATTCTTCAGGATTATTATTAAGATTTTCAATAAAACTTAGCTGTGGAAACATTAATCATAGAGTCCGAAGATAAATATGTATGTTCTAAGATTTTAAAAGTTAACTGGTTAATTTAACAGCGCTGTTTTGTGATAAATAGTCTCATGAGAGCCGAACGATGAATTGAAAAATTAACTGTTGACAAGGAATTAATTGAAAAATTACCTGTTGACTAGATTAAATAACTATATTTTGATTACCAAAATTTTTAGAAACGGTGATTGGTTGTTATCTATAGTAACAAGAAAGTCGATTTTTTTATATTTTAAGGATTCCATGACACTTGATCTCCGGACAGTTAGTCCCCCGGATAGATGATCCCCGGAAATTTGAATCCCCGGACAGGTGGTCTCTCTGCCAGTTTATCCCCCAACAGTTTAATCTGTAAAGGATTAGTATTGCTGTATGTCCTCAATCGTAAAGTAAATGTGCAGAGATTAAAATATCTTCTGTTATTCGGCAGTACATCGGTTATACATAATTATTGTTAGCAAAAATATTTGTTCATAGGATTTTCACTCAAGACACCTGCAGATAAAAGTATATCGACTTATACGGCCGTATTCCTCTGTGCGTACTGAAGAAATAATGCGTACTACCGACTTTACGAATTGGGAATAATACTTTTATTTATGTATTGAACCGCTTACTGGTATATACAGAATATTTCTTATTCAAATAGTTAAAATTAGCTTTATTATCACGAAAATGGGTATTTATGTTGGGGGAGACGAAAATATATGCAAAAAATATTCATGTTACATTTTAATTTTGTTAAAATTAATTCACTTATGCGGTATACGCCATTTTCATATTTATCGTTTTTATTTAACATTTCATAGACAACTAAAAAATATGGGGAGACGAAAAAATATGTAAAAAATATTCTTGTTACATTTTAATTTTGTTAAAATTAATTCACTTATGCGGTATACGCCATTTTCATTTTTATCGTTTTTATTTAACATTTCATAGACAACTATGAAATGTTAAATAAAAATGATAAATATGAAAATGCTGCCAATCACAGAAAAAAATATTATTGCCATATAAATCAATAATTTCCATGTTCTTACATGGAAAGAAATGTATTAGAATAATTATACACACCCGTTAGACAAACCCTGCTTTGCCAAACAAACCATTCAAAACCTGGGATGTATATCTAAATTCTAAATGATGGTGACATTCAGCTTTTGCAGCTTGAACCTCAATCCGTTAATATTAGGATTAATTCGAAGTAGGTACTTTTTTGTGTTTATTTTGACACGAATTTATTTTATAACGTTGGTACTTTCGTCAAATGTCTATTAGTTAAAAAAGGAATATTCCGTATTATCCGTATATCGAACTTCTACAACACGAACGTTCCCTATTAAATTCACTTTTACCTAATCCTTTAGCGGATTAACGGTATCAACTATCCTGGGAATCAACTGTCCAGGGGGCAACTATTCGGGGGGGGGGGGAACTATCGGCGGGAAATGATCGGAGGGCCGACTTTCGGGGGATCACCACTTTTGAGGCAACATAACTGGTGGGAGAAACGACTTTATAACTATTATGTGCATACAAGGAAAATCAGACGTAGAAGGCTGTGCACTGTGCAGTGTGCGGTAGAGTTTACAAAACATGTTTTACTTCAAACCAAAAATAGCACAATGCATATAATAATGTTTGTACTATATCAATACAAAACTACACAGAAAATTGAATTATCAGTTTTGATTCATTCGAGTAGATTAGAAATAATTATTTTTGTTATAACACATAAACTTACGCAATTCCGTTGAAATTCATTTAACCCAAGGTATTTCTCAAAATTAATAAGAAAACATCTGACTTACTATTTCATCGTTCCTAACTGACTCACACATTAAAGTATCAATTCGGTTATAACTTGTCCTTTTCTGGAAATCAATAATAATGAACATGACTGGTCAGTGGTTGAGTGGGCATAGCGCTTGGGTCCCACCCGAGCGTCGCGTGTTCGATTCCTCGGCTGGCTAAATCCTCCATCACAACACAAGCAACATTTTCGGCTTTCTGTGGTGGTAGTAGGAGATTTTCAAACATTGTTGGGTTATTCGTAACCCGGGAATGTTTGTCTTTCTTTTAAAAATTATAAAAAAAAATTAAAAAATTACGGAATGTCTGATTCTAGAAAATTCTGATGTATTTTACCAAAATTCATGACGTACCTATTACATTATTACGTACAATGACCTCACTCGCACCACAATTTTCAATTTCGTTGTTTAAAATAATTAATTTATTGATTTAAATAAACTTTTTATTTGTAATTACAATTGTTTCAAACAATAGGTATAAATTTCAGAAATTCTAGTGAAATTTAATACAACCATGGTATTTTTTCTAACTTTAGAAATTATTACCCTATTACGTACAATGACCTGACCTCACACCACAATTTTCAATTTCGTTAACTTAAAAACTTATCAAATTCCTGGAATCAATTACCCCATAGTTTATCGAAGAATCACCGTTGAAGGTTGTACGTCACTGACCGGAAAGAGTAGCGGATTTGCATTTAGTCTCAAGACGCTGACGCCCGCGTCGACTCGGGGAGTGGAGCCTTATCTTAAGGCTTCATCTCTTTGAGCATTGTTATCTCAACCGGATAGCCTTTCTCTCATCAATCAATCAGTCAACCATCCCTTGAACGTAAACCTTAAATCACCCCTTAAAAACCCGGCGCTGCGCTTGGCAATTTAACGGAATTGTTCCGGACAGAAAATGTTTATTTTAAAGTGTTTTTTAAATTATCTTATAGTTATTTTACACGATCTCCACACAGGATGCCCTGAGGAAAATAATTTCCCTCATGGCCTATGTCACCTATGGGGATGCTGTGTGGAGGGTTTTTTTAAGGAAAGGAAGGAGAGGAGAGTTCTGGGAAGGAAAAGGGTTTAAGGGTTGGGTAGGAACCTGGTCATCCGCCTCCAAGACCTAGACAAACCTCACCATTTGGGGTGACCTATGACAGAGGTGTTGGTTATCCAATAAAGGTTCCGGGGAGGCGGTACCCATTCCCGCCTCCCAAATTGAATAATATTCGTAACTGCATATAAATAATGCAAAATATAAAAATAATAAAAGAGCGTCGATCTCTTCATTTAATTGGTTAATTTATATTTTAAAGCCATGTAGCTTGTATTGAAAATGATTAGAGTCAGAAAAACAGATAATATATCATAATGCCAGGGCCACTTCAAAATATTAAAAACAAAAAAAAACCTTGTTACAAAGTTTGACAACATTGTTTCATGTTTGCTGACCATGAAGTATGAATACCATTACGAAGGGGAGATATAAAAGTGTACAAGGTTGAAGGGCTAGGAGGGCTTCGCTCGTAGGTCGTAGAAACAGCCAACTTTGACATTATGCAAAAGAAATCCTAAAGTTCGAAGCCACGGGACCAAGCGCGATACACTAAAACAAAGTTTTCAAAAACAATGTTCCAAGCTTAACATCATCCTTTGTTATGGTGTAGAATTGTAAAGGTGCAGGGGGTTAAGTTGTCCTTTGACAAATAATATTACGTAATTTGTCATAAACAGGTTTATGCAGTGACGCTCGGTTCAATTTATTTTGTTGTGATTTTGAATTTTGTAATAAATTATTCTTGATTATTTAATAAGGGGACGTCTTGACTAGTAACTACAACCCTAGAAGCCCAATGTAGGTCATTTGTACCTATACGCAAGCAAATATCTGTTTTCTCTGCCCTGATTGATCGAACTAACTTAGTACCCGCCAAAAACCCACAGGAGACGGCGGTGTTGCCTTGGTAAGTCCCTTCGTATTGGAGTTATCGTACTGTTGGAGGTCAATTTGACCTATGTTTAGGCTTTTTGTAATTTGATGATGTGTGTATTAGAAGTGTTAACAAAGGAAAAATAATTATACAAAACTGTTTAGTTGTTATAAAACATTTATTGGTTAGTAGAAAAAAGAAGATTTTGTTTAGTATTTTTTTATATTTTTAGTTTAAAAGAAGCAAACCGAAAGGATCTCATTTTGTACCAAATTGTTGTATTAATTAGTGGTAGTTATTTTTCAAAATCTAATAAATAAATGTTTTTATAATTATGCGTTTTTTCATTTCCTAAATAGTTAAAACGAATAATAATGATAAAAATAATAATTTACACATAATAAACTATGTTACAACTGTATTTATTCATGTAGGTAAATTTGACCTATGATTGGGATTTTTAGATAACAAAATATGATTGGGCTTCTAGGGTTTAATAATTTTATATATTTTTGAAGAATCTGTTTCTTGCTTAAAGCGTGTAAATGAAAGGCTAAAACTATGCTTACGGTCAAAGGAAAATTATTGAGTTCGTTCCTTTATTTTTTGCGCGTTGACACAACAAGAAAGATGAATTTCATATTATTTAACAATATTTTTGTTTTTCATCGATGTTCCCATTGATATATTTTCCTATTTCATTTAACCACACTTTACTTCCATATTTTAGTACATTCTACTAAATTTTAATGACCGTTCACTATGTGTTTACCATTGTACACAGTACATACTTATTAGTACATAACGTATTAGGTTCATTTTGAATGCTTTAGTCCATTTTGACAATTTTTTGTCTGTTTGGGTAATATTTTTGAACATTTGGACAATACTTTTGTGCTTTTGAATAATTGGTTTATCTGCTCAGACAATATCTGAGAATATTTTACTATTTTTAAATTGGGAGACCAATTTTTTGTCAGAAATAATTTTGTAAATGATTTTGGACTTGAGTCCCACGGACAGATTCCTGATACACTTCTGCCGGACATCTTCGGTGATACAAGCAAACTGATATTCACTAAAGCTTTGCAGTCACCTGCTGCATAACATTTAAATATAATAATTATTATCAAATTTATGTTTTTAACACCTACGATAATATAACGACGTAATATTAAAACAATTAAAATTCATGGGTACTAATCCAAACCCTATCAGGTGCTCATGAGTACAGATTGCATTCACAACAACAAGGAATCATAATTTAATTATAGCGTGCGCGTTTCAGTGTATTAAAGTGGAACAGGAGGCGCCATCTCGCGCTGGCAATCTTGATTACGGCACACTCGTAAAAAGTGTAGCGCTGGGGTGCCATCCCCCGCTAGGCGGCGCTAATCCGAATTTAATTTCGTATTACTAAGTAATTATCGCGTCCTGGTAATGGAATTTGTATAATAATCTGGCTCCTTGTAAGGTACCTCTGCTCATACATGCAAATCGAGAGGGCGTATGATGAAACTGCACACCATGCGGTGCAAAACTAACAAACCCTAGCGCACCCAGTTCCGGGAACTTCATCCCCTGCAACATTGTTTCATACGGCGATATAATTAAATTCCTTCGAAGCAAAGGTAGAGAGACAGGCATTTTCAAATTAACGGGAGTTTTCTTAGAACTAATTTTATTATATTTTAAATAAACTTTGAATCATGGGTTTAGGTAGATTAATCGATTGCATGACAGAACAGAACATATAAGAAACATGAAGAAAAATCAAAAGAAACACACCCTAACTTAACCTATAATGTCAACGATATCTTTTTTGTCACTGTTATGTTTTATTCGGGTACTAGATTAATTAAGGCAATTAGAAAGTGGTGGAAAAGTCCTCACACAATATCCAACGACAGTAACCGTTTTCGATGGTTAATATAATGACTATAGGCAATTTTTGAGGAGTTCCCACGGAGCGATCCATTGTTTATATCATATCCAACACATAGCCCAAATTGGGAGGCGGGTATGGGATAACCAACATCCCTGACATAGGTCACCCCAAGCGATTCGCTACGTTTGGTGACTGAACAGAGCTCGGGTTCATGGGGTGAGGTCTTGGTGGCGAATGCATTTGGCAACCTTTTACACGACGGGCTGAATCTGGAGAGACTGGATGAGGGAAACCTAGACTCTACAGCCGAACTCCCTTAACCCATCGCCTTGCATCGCAGGGTGCGGGAGGATTCATACATCTGTCACTCCTGGACACATTGACCCTAGATACCTACCCACTCCTCACACCTCACACAGAACCACATCTCCTTTCTTTTCCTTAAAATACCCTCCACGAAGCGGCCTCAAAGATGACAGGCCCTGATAGATTTTTTTCGGGGTCTTCTGTATGGAGCTTTAGTAAAATTTATTATATATATTTTTTTTTTATTATTTCATAAATGTTTACATGTTACATTTTTGCCATTTTTTAACCACTATACTAGGATATTGCCCATGTTGTAGTCATACATGAAATATTATTTTATATAAAAAGATAATAAAATATAAGAAACGAAAAGAAATAAAACATATTTAGGGATAAATAAAACTAAAAACAGATAAAAATAAAAATTTAAGAATTCAAAGTAAGCTAAGAAATAAAGAATTAAACGATAATTTAAAGAATATTGAAATAAACATTGGTAAGTATTATTCTTCTTGAAATAAAAATAGAAATAAAATTTGGTTAGTATTCTTCTGCACGAGAGTACATGTTTATAGTCACTTTTGATATTCGTTCTATGAAAGAATTTGGAAAGAGTGTTAGAGAAAGTATTTTTTTGTTATTTTATTTTTTTAATGTAATAACAATAAAATATATTATATATCCTGCTTCTCCACAAAAGCAAAGTCGTGATGATACAAGATTCCATTTGCAAAAATGAGAGCATCTTACGTAATATGATATTGCATTATATTTTATTTTCTTAACTTGCGTGATCAAGATTTCTTACTAACGTAATTTTGTCATTTTTTGCCTTTCGTTCTTAGAAAATCGCATACGGATTCTCTTATATTTTAAAGATTAAGCGTATAGTCTGCTGAAGAAACAATATTAAAATTCATTTGATCTGTGGGTATCTTTTTTATTATTATTGAAATGCATTCGTACCCGTAAGCTTTTCCTTTAAGGGCTTTGATCTTTGGAGATACAGAAACTTTATTTTAAAGTTCATTCCAAAATTGCAAATTGCAGTCTTGATGAAACGAGATATATTGTCTTTGCAAAAAATAACCATTAT
Organism: Limnephilus rhombicus; assembly: GCA_929108145.2. NCBI lineage: Eukaryota > Metazoa > Arthropoda > Insecta > Trichoptera > Limnephilidae > Limnephilus > Limnephilus rhombicus. The sequence continues at coordinate 20,690,742 of OV815273.1, read as the reverse complement.
TATTATTATGGGGATGTCATCATCTTGTTGAATGTCAAGTTTGTGTTTGACAGTTTCACGATTTGAAAGATTTATTATTTCCTAGTTGCATTATCCTTCAAACCAGATTTTGTAACATAAACATTATTATAACAGCAATATTATTTTTAATCTCTCGGGTTTAGACAATTCAATTACAAATAACATGTTAGTTACAAAATCTGCAGGTTAGGTTTTATTTTTTAAATATTCCCGCTTTACATTCATTTTCAATTTTTGTATGTGTATAAGGTAAGCTTTTAAAAGCAAAAATGAAGCCTGGTGTCATTTCTTTCTAAAACTATTTGTATAGAAAAGAAGATAGAACGAGTTTTATAAGGATACTCTTGATGTTTGGTTCTGAAACAGTTTTTTAAAAAACTTAATCCATATTCCCCAAGTCCTTCATCAATCATGTATTCCTTTCTCTTCCTCCTTTCCTCAAAGTCTCTACCAGGAAAAGAAGAAGATGTTCCTACCTGCATGTGAAAAATTAAACAATATTGCCACCCAAGTTTAAATTACCTACTTGGGCAGTTGGAATTTCGTAGTGACATTGGTCACAACTCGGTCTTCGAAATATCGCAAATGATCGCCAAGTTTCATTTTTTATGAATTCAAATTGTCTATTTGGAAGCTGCCAGTACCAGGATGGACCCTGAAGCATTGGAGAAAACCGTCAAAGGTAAGAGACTATTCCTCTCGCAACCTATTTCCTATGATCGATATTTCAAAACACAATCAATGGTCTTTAACCAATCAAAAAAAAAGGATTTACAGTTCACACATTCTCGTGTCGCGGCATCGGCCGTGACATTTGATGTTTCGTAAGAAAAATGAATTGTATTTTTACGTAAAAGTTATACCATACCAGAGTTCAATTACCTGAAGCTATTGGAACTATAATTAATTGACTAGTAGGGGCTGAATGAATTTAGAAGTGGAGGGATCTCTAAAGAAAGACAACAAAAGTATCTGACTATTCATATCTAGTCACTTAAAATAGCTAGTCATTAAAAAAATGGTAAAAATATACTGTAACAATCTGTAGGTATATATATACATTAACAAGTATATATATATGAAATGATCATCCTGCTGATTAGTTAGAAATCTCTAAATACTAAGTTTTGAGATAATGAGAAAAGTTATATTCGAATAATATTATTTACACGTGACCGTTAATTACTGTAATTTTATAGCATATTTTTAAATATGCTATACAGCTATACAATAATACCAGGAGGTATAAGGATGTGGTATATTAGAAAGATGTTTTATTTAAAAAAAAAAAAAATTAAAATTAATAAATAAAAATCAATTTCCAGATAGTGACCCAAAAAACATCAATAATTTGTTCAATACACTACACGTTTTTCTGCATTAAAATTGAATTGGTGGTGCTTATGAGTAATCTGATATTTGCAGAGATAAAGGGTACACTTTTACATATGTAAATATAACTGCGTACTCAACTCAAAATTCACCCGCCATAACACAGGGTCATCCCTAGCATGGAGGGTGAAATATCACAAAAAACTATATGTACTATCGATAATTCATGTATTAAATAAATAAAAAAATAATAAATAAATTTAGATTTTGGAAGATGTGTGCCTAATCAACTGGACAATTGATATATAGAAAAATATTCTTTTGATTGTATCTATCCCATTGAGGTAAATTTTCACAAAAATGACGCTTTATAAATTAGCTAAAATTTATATTATTAAAACCATTTTTTTGGTTTGCCTACCACTTATTACTTATTACCTACCACTCTGCCATAGGGGTCTTCGTTTATTTTATTTTTGGGTTTTTATAAATGATGTTCCAATATACAAAAATATTATAAAGTATTTGTGAAAACATCGTAGAAATTTGAAAAATTACGAGACAACCTGAATTCTCGACAAACTAATTTCAATATTGAAAATTTCAATAAAATAATGTTCTGTTAAAAACCGTTAAAGAGAATCATCAATAGGTCAAAATTCGAGCACGACCTGCAGATCAGCAAAAAGTTGGCTGCATGCCCGCATGGCAGCAGTGTATTCTGGTGGCTTGCAGGCTCAATAGGTCGCAATTTCCGCAAATCCATTCTGCTACCTCTTACTAGACCTGACGGCTCACTAGCAAACACCGCCACCGAAACGGATAATCTATTAGGGAAAATGTTTGCGGATAACTCAACCCTCGATGACCAAGTTGCTGTCCCTACTCGGTTCCTTACTGCGGTTTTCATACGAAAAAGCTGAGGATCCGGCATTGGGAAGTATTCCATGTTTTACGAGGGCTTGATGTTAATGTTGTATAGTGGGCCTGACGGAATACCTGCCCTGGTGCTGCAGAGGTGAGCTGCAGAAATGCCTCCAGTTTTGACAAAGCTTTTTAAAATGTCCCTGAAGTCTGGCTATGTGCCCTCTGGTTGGAAAAAAGCGGTTATCCATCCTATTCCAACGAAGGGTAACCATTCCAACCCGGCCAATTACCGCCCCATATCAGTTCTGGCTAAGGTGATAGAATGTGTGATCAACGACAAACTGCTCACATACCTCGGAAACAAAATTATTAACGACCATCAATACGGATTCCGGCGGTACCAATCGTCCGGTGATCTTCTCGTGTATGTGATGAGTGTTTGGGGTCGGTGCCTGGAACGTTTCGGTGAGACCCAAACGGTTGCACTAGACATTTCCAAGACCTTTGACCGGGTTTGGCACCAAGGACTTGTCAACAAACTGCCTTCTTACGGACTTCCTGCATCCTTGTGTACGTGGATTGCCGACGTTTTGAGAGAGAGGTTGATTCAGACGGTAGCCAATGGTTTCACCGCTTCTTCACACTCGATAAATGCTGGCGTTCCACAGAGTTCTGTGTCCGGCTTTGTTTTTGTTGCACATCAATGACCTCTTCTCATGGGCACCAATTCATTGTTATGAGGATGACTGTACAGTCCACGATAGCTTTTTGCTTGACAAGCCCCCAAAGGGCTCACAAACTCCAACGGCTCGGAGGGCTTTGAAGCAAAGAATGGACGGTTACCTTGAGAGTGTTTTCTCTTGGGGTAAAAATAATCTCGATTAATTTAATTTTTCATAGTCCCAATCTTGTCTGATTACGTCTAAAAGTGATCGAAATGAAAATCTTGTCTCCTTCAACGGAAGCAATCTTCCGAACAGGCCCTCCATTGAAATGCTTGGTGTAACACTAAGGGACCAGCTCAGATATGGGGGCTCCATCGAAGCCGGAGTAAAGTTAACCTCCCCCGAAATTGGGCGTACTATACACTACTGTACAGGGCTCGCAGATACTTTAATAATACACAACTGCTAACCCTGTTCAAATCACAAGTGCGCCAAAATACCTAAAAAATACTCTCGACTTTGTGCAGAAACGGGCGGTCCGTTAGATAGATTCTCCCATCTTAACAGACGGATTGCAATCTTTAGAGCACAGGCATCGGATGGGAATGCTATCCTTGTTCTACCGGTATTTCAATGAAAGATTCTACGAGGAACTAGCGTCATTGATCCCTTCGGCACCGGTGCACAGTCGGGAAGCACGCCAAACATGTGCCCAACATTTGGTTGATATTTGTCACATGAGAACGGGTCGCTTCTTCGACTCGTTCTTGTGTTTGACAGCTCGGCTGTGTAATGATTTTGCCGGCCTCTGTATTTCCTCCTTCCTACAACAGGGGTCTGTTCAAGACCAACGTTCATTCCTTCTTCTCCTCAAAAATACCCTCCACACAGCATCTCAGATGACATAGGCCCTGAGGGAAATAATTTTCCTCAGGGCCGATGGCGATGTGGAGTTAATATAACAAAAAAAATATATATATTTATAATAAGTAGGTACTTTATCTGTTTTCTGAAATCTTCAAAAGACACTTACAAATTTAAAAATGACACATAAATTGAAAGTAAATTTGACTAACTAACGCACAGCATAGACTTGCAACTGTTTGACAACATTATTTTTCTTGAAAAGTATTGTACTTAAAAAATAAACTAATTTTCAAATGACACATAAATTCACAGCACAGGCTTGCAACAGTTTGACAACTTTTTTGTATTAAAAATCACATTCCTTCAAGAAATGTATTCTATCAACAACAATGTTTTCTTGTCCATCTATAGATTCCCAAATAACTATGCAAAACTATGCGTTGGTTCGGCAACATTATTTCATATGTCAAGAAGCTTCTGTAATAGACCAATTAATCTTAATCAGAATTCTCAATAACATCTCAAATGTCACCGAGCGTCCGGTCTTCTTAATTTGTACAGAGATTTGCATTTTATTTCCATTTTACCAAATCTGGATTCTATCTATGAATAGCTTTAGGTTGTTAACATATTTTTTACAATGAACTGCGTCACCGAACGGTATTTGGTAATGGTTATCGTGTCATTCTCAAACAAGGTTCCAATTTCAGGTAACTATCTAAATTTGGTAGGTACAAATTTATTTCTGTTTTTGTTCGTTTTTAGGTGATTTCACCGCGCTTTTGTAAATACGGAATCCCCATTTTGGGAATGTTATCGTGCCGAAGAAAGTGGTGGAAGTGAAAGAATAGGGGAAAAAGAAATATAAAGGTTGCGAAGTATCTCTCTATTCAGATCTAGTCACTAAATATACGTAATGCGAGATACGTTTAAATTTTTCAGCAGGGAAATAATGAGATATTACACTTTAACGACTTATTCCTGACTTTATTTGAGGTAAAAAAAGTGGGGGAAATTTTGATCCCTGATTTTTTATTCTTTTTATATTTTTTTTCTTCAAAAACTAACAAAAAAAAATTCTTTCCTATGTCATCACTGGTCACTCAGTAGAGTAACCGCCAACACCTCACCCCGACTGTCAACTATCCAATACCGACTGATTTTATGTTTTAAGTTGAAAAACAACCTCACAAATGTCACTGGAGATCAAAATTACATTTACATTTTATACTCCAAATAATATCAAAAATCACTAGTTAAAGTAAGTCAAGTACTTCCCTTAACAGTTGTTACGATACGCCCTACGAGTAAACGCCCGCTTTCCCTTGCTAGAAAGGACATGCCGCACCCCTCGCCCACATTCCCGCAAGCCGCGCGGCGAGTGCAATTCCCTCGTCCCCCTTGCAAGAAAGGACATACCGCACCCCTCCCCCACAAAGTCCCGCGGGAAGCGAGCCCGCCGCCCGCCAGAAACCAACCGGCGGTTGGTTTCCGCTTCCCGCGGGACTGTGTGGGGGAGCGGTGCGGTATGTCTTTTCTTGCTTTCTGGCGGGCGGCGGGCTCGCTTTCCGCGGGACTGTTTGGGGGAGGGGTGCGGTATGTCCTTTCTTGCAAGGGGGACGAGGGAATTGCACTCGCCGCGCAGCTTGCGGGAATGTGGGCGAGGGGTGCGGCATGTCCTTTCTTGCAAGGGGAAAGTGGGCGTTTACTTGTAGGGCGTATTGTAACACAGTATTAACACCTGTATATGCGTTTTTAAAGTGAATACCGCACCAAAACCCCAACTTCCCGAAGTCAATGTGATTGTATAATTTTCAACTGGAGTATGTATGTTGTGAGGTTGAAGGGGGTGTTAGGAGAATGAAATGGGAAAGGTTGGGAAGTATCTAGCTATCTTGTTAATGAACATGTTAAAAGCCATGTCAACAACGTATTGATTATGATCGATGATCCCACACCAAGGCGATGCTGATGATATCCACTTATTAAACGTCAAATAAAGGCAGAGTTAAGTTACAAACTTCTACCATGTCTCATTTAACATCCCGCAGTAATTACCTGCATATCATCCACTGCAGATTTTGTACCAAATGCAATATCAAACAGCCATGGTTATTATTTTGAATTAAGGTTGATATTGCCAACACCCGTGACCCGCAACAGAGCGGGAACAAAGCGAGAGCTCTTCTGAATTATACGGTTTTCCCTTCTCCGTTTCTGCAGTTATATTCAGACTGTCGATGAATGCACTATGCGCCATGTGCAACGATATGCAAGCTGCAACTACGTGATCGGATGCAATTTAACCGCACCGCACGCGGGCGGGTGCGTCCGCCCGATTAAACGAAGCCTGTTCACAGTCTAATTGTATTTTTTTATAAACTCGATATGTCCAGTCAATTCGTTTACCTGCACACTATATACTACGGACAATAGGTGCAGGCTACAATGGCATGCTGATGGATGATAAAATTGATGTTTTTCACCTATTTGATGTTTATTGATGAAAGTTAAATCAATCCGGGGGGTTTCATTCAAACATTGTTTCAAAACTCGGCAATAAATTCAACAATAATATGCAAACTTCAATACATAACTGATTAATCACTTTTTCATTTAAACACAAACAATCATTTTAAGCATTAAACATAATAAACAGCATTAATTATATTTTTATGTAAGTACTCAACAAGAGTTCCAACTGCTCCCATCCGTCTGGATGTAGTGAGCCTATGGCACCTAAAATAGTTTAAGTTGTGAGGCTAAAGGTAGCGAAAGGGGGTAGCTGGAGAAGAAGAAGTTGGAAAATACTGCGCTATTCAGATATGGTCAGCAACACCATAAGCACCACTAGAAATTAATTATTATTTTTTTCAAAATTAATAGAACACATACTTAGTTTTGACCACTTTTATTTTTTATAAAAAACAACATGTTCATGAGCAATGCCGACCCCGATGAGGTCGGCATTGCTCATGAAACATGTTGGGGTTTTAAGTTGGTTTTTATAAACAATAAAAGTGGTTAAAACTAATTATACTATTCATTTTTAATTAAAATGGTACCACAAACTAAGTTTGCTCTCTTTGAAGAAGTATATTAATTTTATTCTTAATAAAATTTTAAATGACGCAAATAAGTCGTCTACAATTGTTTAATCACGCTGTAATTTAACTAAGGATCTCCGGATTCGTAGTCTTGGAACAGAAAATTAAAGAAATAATAAAAAGTGAAGGGTGGGAAAGGAGTTTCCGAACTAATGACAAATTAATCGGGGTTCAAAGGCAGGTACCTTTACAATTATTTTTATTTTTATTATTTTTTAATTGTTTTTATTATTTATTAAATTAAATATAATTACATCTAATACAATATAAGATATGGGTAGTCCCACAAAGCTGAGACAGATCAGCTTGTCTGTAGGTTCTACCATTTAATATTTTTACATAACACACATTAGCTTGAGTTACAATATTAATACCTAATATAAGATTTAGGGAAGATAAATATGTTGTTCATTTATTAACCACTTTTTTGTCAGTTTATGGCAGGGTTCCTCATTATTTTTTTAAATTAATGTTTTGATTCAATATGTTGTAAATCAAAGAGATCATATATTCGAGCGTTCTGCTACCATACTTATTTGATATTCATGGTATTTTTAGGCCTTTGTTTTCGGTAAATCTTGTTGTGTGACTATGCACCAATAACTTTTTATACGTGCTTTCTCCCGAATTATCCATAATTATAAGGTACCAGAGAATCTCTTTAATTGGAAGTAGGCCCTCAGACACATACAGTAATTTAAAGTTGTTTCTTTGTTTGTAAATGCTAGGTTTAGCAATTTTTTTAGTTATAGCAGTTTGTAAATTTTGAATGTATTTAATATTAACTTTGCTCGAGTGTCCCCAAGTTTGAATTCCATATCTAATTATGGATTCGACCGTAGAATGATATATAAGTTTGAGAGTGCATCGAGGCAATACAAATTTTAATTTATGAAAATTAACAGAAAACAATATCTAATTAAATACCATATGCAGTATATTTATAAAAACCAGTTCTACTTGCCGACAATAATGCCGAACTAATGGCTACGATTGGTGAATTGGTAGTTGATTTTGGAGTAATGCAAGGCGAATTGAATTCAATGAAAAATAATACGCAACTCATGACGCCAATCGGGACTAATCTGAAGGACATAAATATGTGTGATATTGTTACCGAGATGGAAGAGAGGGCAATCAGATCCAAAAACGTCATATTGTATAACGTTCCTGAGAGCTTGTCAGATGAAAAGGCTGTCATCATTACGGAAGATAGAGAGAAAATTTCTTCGGCTATAAAAACCATCGACCCGTCATTAAATCTAATCAACGTCAAAATATTCAGACTGGGTGCCAAAAAAATTTCTAACAAAAATCGTCCAATTAAAGTGGAATTTACTGACAATATCGCACCGAGAACTCTCCTACGTAATAGCATAAAATTTAAAGACGGCATCAAGGCCAGCAATGACTTAACTATCCTCCAACGTAACCAATTGGTGGAGCTGAGAAAGCAATTGTTGTACCGTCAAGAGAATGGTGAACCAAACCTTACCATAAAGTACATAAACTCCAAACCAACTATTGTTACAACTATTCCAAAAAACGACACAACCAAAACAAATTGAAGTGCTATTATCGAAATGTCAGAGGCATGAAAACTAAACTTAAGGAATTCAAAATACATGCCCCGACACTGCAACATGATATTCTCATTCTAAAGGAAACCTGGCTGGAACCATCAATTAACTCTGCTGAGCTTGGTCTACCCCACCATCATATTTACTGGTCTGACAGAAGTCAACATACCAGCTCTAAATCTAGAGGCGGTGGTGTCATGATAGCTGTCAACAAGGCACATCCTTCAAAACTTCTGAAAACCAAAAATTGTAATGTGGAGCAAGTTTACATCTTACTAAACGGTAAAAATCAAAAAAATATCATAGGCAGTGATTATATTCCACCGTCATCGGATATAAGTGTATACAAGAGTCATTTTGAGGATATTGAACAACTGTCGTACAAATTTCCAAACAGTAAAATCACTATCATCGGTGACTATAATTTACCAAAAATTAATTGGGGCACCCGTGACAATTCTACAGTATCACAAAACTCTAGCTTATCTGAAACAGAAAAAGAAATAGTTGAATTTTGCGATTTCCTTAACCTAGTTCAATTAAACAATGTAAAAAATGACAATAATAGATTACTAGATCTTGTTCTTTGTACCGACATGGCAACTGCGGTTGATAAGTCACTCGACTCAGTTCTTACCCCTGATTCTCATCACCCACCTCTAGACATTACTATACTATGTAACCCTATAAAATGCCAAATTAAAAACCAGACTCAATTTCTCAACTTTAATAAAGCCAATTATGTTGCAATACGCGATTATCTACATAACACTGACTGGTCTATATTAGAAGGAGGAAACCTTGATGAAAATATTAAAGTCTTTTATGATCATAAAGCCATAGAAAAATTTGTTCCGATTAGTTATAAATTATCTTCAAATTTCCCTAGCTGGTTTAGCAAGGACCTCATTAACATAGTAATTGAGAAGAAAAAAGCCCATAAAATATACAAAGAAACAAAAAGTCTTTCTGATTTTACAATTTTCAGCAAGCTTCGAAAAGATTGTAATAAATTATCAAACATTTGTTATAATAATTATATTAAGAATGTTGAATTTTCGATTGTTAACAATGTAAAACATTTTTTTAACTATTGTAAATCCCAAAATAATAATAACCTTGGCATACCTGAAACTATGCACTACAAACTGAAAACTTCCTGTAAAATCAATGAAATTGTCAATTTGTTTGCAGACTTTTTTAAGGATGTGTATGAAACCGATATCCCTGATGAAGACATTCCAAACTTCGAGTTAGATATAAATTTACAACTATCTCAGATACATATTGAGATTAAAGAAATTGCCGTATGTATCAAACTACTGGAACCTAAATCTTGCTCAGGGCCAGATAAAATTCCCCCCGTATTTCTTAAAAACTGTGGGGCTAGTGTCTCTTACCCACTGTACCTACTATTTAATCAATCATTTTTATCAGGCAAGTTCCCGCAAATATGGAAAAATAGCTTTCTCACTCCTATATTTAAAAGCGGAGACAAGTCTTTAGTTGAAAATTACAGACCAATATGCATACAATCGTCGATACCAAAAATTTTTGAAAAGTTAATTCTTCAAAAAATATGTTCTTGCATAAAATTTAATTTCTCATCATTTCAACATGATTTTATCTCTGGACGATCTACTTTAACTAACCTTACACTGTACGAAAATTTTATCTCAGGTGCTCTTGCTAATAGAGAACAATTTGACTCAATTTATACGGATTTTAGTAAAACCTTTGATAAGGTTTGCATTAAAATTCTTATAAATAAATTGTCTAAACTAGGAATAAGTGGTAAATTATTATGCTGGATTAGGAATTATTTATCAAAACGTATACTAACTGTCTCTATTAAAGAACACTTGTCTTACGAATTTGAAGCAACTAGTGGTGTGCCTCAGGGTTCGCACCTTGGTCCAATATTGTTTATACTATTTATAAACGATGTCACTTCCATATTATCTGATGTTAACATATTATTATTTTCTGATGACATGAAAATTTACAAAATCATTAAAAATATATACGACTGCTTGTCCCTTCAATCCAATTTTGTAAAATTCGCAGAATGGTGTACCATTAACAAACTTACACTTAACATTAAGAAATGTCAAATCATGAGTTTCTTTAGAATAAAAAACCCCATCAAATACAGTTATTCACTTAACAATCACAGTTTAATGTCAGTACCTGTAATAAGGGACCTCGGAATAACCTTCGACAATAAACTACTATTTATCAACCACATTGATATCATTACTAATAAAGCTATGAAAATGCTGGGCTTCATTCTAAGACTATGTAAAGATTTCAAAAACATTCATACATTTAAATTACTATATACAAATCTGGTTAGGCGTCATTTGGAATATAATTCGCCCATGTGGAACCCTCTCTACAAAAGCCACGCAAACTCCATTGAAAAAATCCAACGCAAATTTCTCAGATCAATTAATTTCAAATTCGGAATTCCCGCGGATAACATAAACTATGATTCTCTATTACAAAAAATGCGACTCTTATCGTTAAAAGATAGAAGAATACTCAATGATCTAATTTTTTTATTTAAAATAAACAATAACTGGTTTGACTCCCCTGAATTGGTATCGTTAATAAATTATCATGTACCTAGTAGAACAACTCGACTCAAAACACCTTATTATTGCAACAACACTCTCAGTAATGCAGAACAAAATTCAATAATACATCGTTTACACACTTTAGGTAATGAATTTGCTCATATCGATCATGCCGAAAGTCTGTCATCATACAAAAGATGCATTAGACAAAATTTATCTGCTAGTAGTACCACGTAATCATAATAAATAAATAATCATGTAACCATAATATTATGTCCTACCAGTATGCACTCTAATACCTATGGCTTAGAAACATATCATAGTTACCTACTTTTCATATCGCTTTGTATACTCCGTAATACCTTCCTTTTATTTATTATATTTTTTTTTTTTAATTTTTGGTTATCTTCAATATTTGGCTCCTAAGAGCATTTCTTACTGTTTACTTGTCATACTTTTTTATATTTATAACTTTTGTAATTTATATTATTTACAAAGGTAACTTATAGTTTATATTATTTCCTGCCTTTCAACTTTTTATCTTAACTTCTTACTTTTACATTATACTTTATATTTTATAGTTTACACTTTTACTTTATACTTTCATTTTATACATCATAATTCTATTTACTACTCATTACCTTAACTCCTTTCTTTTACCTTTTGTTTTTATATTTAACTTTACATTTATATGTCACTTTCTTATGTTATTGTATTATAATATATATAAATATAATTATGTCAATGGCACATGTTGTGCCGTATGTTTTTGAAATAAATAAATAATCTAAATAAGTCATGTTCAATGAGTATGTGTCGATTAATTATTTAGATTTTTAATCGATGACAATCTTTATTCCAGAGTTTTGTTTTGTATTTTTGTTTGTAAGCACATATTATTAAAAAAGTTGAGGTCTTTTTGAAATGGTTTTGGTCCCTTTTGTTGTGATGTTTTAATAATGATAATGAAAATGTAACTTTCAAAGGAAAGCACCTCATTGTTGAAATATTCCTCCGAGAAGGCATGTTGCTTCAATCGGGTTAAAAAGCTTATCGTTATGGCATCTGCTCGCTTTTGTTCAATCCACGAAAATATGCTTCTTAAAAGCGCCGAAAACAAAGGATCAAAATAAAAGTTCGCACGCCCCAACAAAAAGAAGCGGAAAATGGGAGGAAACTAAACTCCTTTTATCTACCCCAGAAGTTTCACGCGGATATGGGTGAGCGGATATCGGGGCCGACGGTGGGCAAATAAAAAAACCGACTAACGCAAAACAAAACGAGCGAAGCAAAATAGAGAGAGAAAGTGGCAAAAACGCCAAGAAAAAGTAGCGGAAAAAAACAAAGGAAACAGAGCCACAATGCGGATTAGGCGGAAATAAAAGCCGTGTAATGACAACCGCTACTTTCCCGACCGATAAAACAGTCTGCGGATTTACCCGCTCGGTCGGTAATTGGGAACCAGGGAGCCCCAGATTTACCCGGTGAGCTCCCGCAGAGGAGCGAGGAGCCCCCCTGTCCCGTGTCCGACTGGTGGTGAAATCTAAAAGTTAAGTTAAAGGTAGCGCAGTCACGTCTCAGAAGTTAGAAGTTAGGCGCGCCGCCCACTGCGCAGCAAACTTCCCGCTGATAGGACGGAAGAAGAAGTGCCCGCTGATCTCTGTAATTTATTACCTCAAGTTAGTTCGGGCCCGACTGACCTTCACCGCTAATCGGGAGGTCGTGATCTCAACACCGCCCAAGACTGCTTAGTGCTTAAGGCGCACCGTGAACTTTTTTTATGACCGGTAATAAAATCACACTATTGTCGCACGAAGCTGTTACGGTCGAAATTAATTGCCAAATTTATTAAAATATCGTCTTCATGTCGATTTCCTTCGTTTTTGTTACCTCTTGGAGAGAATTTATTACCTATTTCTGTTACATAATTCAAATTTGTCAGTTGAATACCAAATTGCACGAAATAGAAAACCAAAGACGATTTGCTGATTAATATATTATTAGACTGAAAAAAATCTTTTTAAAAATTTGTTTGTAATTTAAATTGCAGTAAAAGAAAAGTACGTAACGAAATTGGGGAAATGCCTAATATCTTCAGTCAGACATAGAATTGCAAGTCATTTACATGTTTAACGAACCCAAAATGGTTTTCAACACAATTACGATCGACAGGGACAGCCGAATTCATGAATTCTAATAGCTTAATTAAAACGATTTGCTCACAGATACAAATTATCCGGTCTCATTACTGATTCATTGAAATTGCTCTTTGGATTGAATTACCAGCCCTTATTGGATGGCCCCGTTCATGGGGAGCATTTTACTTCGTGTGTATTGTGTATGGCCGCAATGAATTGTTCCGGGGGGGTTTGGTTGGATTTTTTATTTGTTGAAGTACAGTTTTCCACCAAACGCTCTGCATTTGTTACTATCTGACGTGATACCCTAACGACACTCAGAAGAGTAATTAAAAACAGGGGTTTTGACGGCTAAAAGGGGTTGTGGGTTGGGGGTGAAGTCATAAAGCATGACTCGGGAAAAGAACGTTTGACTTTAAAAGAATGGAAACAACAATGTTGAAACCAAATCAAGTACTCATTATGTTCATTTATTATAGAATAGTTAAACATTTGTTGTACGTAGGTACTAGTATATTAAACGGTAGCACGTAAAGCTAGTACGTGGTGCGAGTTTGTAAGGCCAACGTTAATGTAATGGATATGGTGTTTTGTCCATTTATACTTTTCTTGTCGATATTAAGTTTAGGTATAGGGTATAGGTAAGTTTTTTAAATACATTTTTTTAATGTGTCTTTATTTATTGCATATTATAGTTACACCATTTGTGGATTTTTCGACCACCATGCTAGGCTGATGCCCGTGTCATGGTGGTCGAAGTAACCTATTTCTTACATTTTATTTATTTTTTTACATGAGAACCACACAGGAGTCCCCGAGGAAAATAATTTCCCTCAGGGCCTATGTCATCTTTGGGGATGCTGTGTGGAGGTTTTTTAAAGGAAAGGAAGGAGAGTTCTGGGAAGGAAAAGCGTTTAAGGGGTGGGTAGGAATCTGGGGTTCAGTATGTCCTGGTCATCCGCCTCCAAGACCTAGACAAACCTCACCGAATGAACCCGGGCACCCCTGCTAAATCACCAAACGTAGTGAACCACTTGGGGTGACCTATATCAGAGGTGTTGGTTATCCAATAAAGGTTCCCGGGGCGGCGGTACCCATTCCCGCCTCCCAACATTAACTCCTCACAGAAAATTCAGAGGAAACTAATTCCCCTAAAGGCGCGTGTTTTCTTTGGAAATTTAGGAAAGGAAGGAGGGGAAGTTCTTGGGAAAAGGGTATGAGCTGTGGTGAGGAATCTAGGGGTCAGTATGCCCAAGAGTGACGGAAGTATGAATTCATCCCTCCCACTAAGTACCCCTGCCGGAGAGGTCAAAAAGTCTCACTCAATCAGTCTCTCCAGATCTGGCCTGCCGCGCAGTTGGTTCCAAGACCCGGACAAACCTCACCCCGTGAATCCGGGCGCCCCTGCTAAGTCACCTGACGTAGCGAACCACTTGGGGTTCATGACAGAGGTGTTTATTATCCAATAAATGTTTCCAGGGGCCAATATGTACCAATACCGCCTCCTAAGTTGTAAATAACATTAATATAGATGGTCAATAATTGAGTCAAATCAACGAGACATACAGATAGTCCTTTTTTATTGCATGACAATGTTAATATGTCCGACTTGTGAGTTATTGTCTTAACTTATCTTAACTTTAATTCGATCCTGAGTCGTCTAGTTTAACAACGGCAATCAGTTTAAGTGCAAGTTGTTGTGCATATATTATTATTTTATATCATTGTAGAAAGCAATCACTTTGTGGTTTGACACTTTTAATAAAAATAATATAATTTAATAAAATAAACCTAATATTTGGCTACTAGATGTAACTATTTGATTGTTAAGCACATGGCCATTGGTTTTTACTGATTTTTTTATTTCTGGAGCTTGCAAATTATTTAAAAAATGGGTATGGAAGCCCTAAAATTTAAAAAAGCAGTAAGAACCAATACGTCGCCTTAGTTCTTAATTGTCCAAACGACCATTTGAAAATTTGACAGGATGGGAAGGTTTTCAGTCATTATTTCAATGAAACATTATGATAGGTGTTTAAGATTAAGCAATTTCCGTAAAGGCAAAGGTCTCATTAGTTTAAATAATTCTTAGTTAAGTGATTAACTATCCCTTTTAATACTTTATTTTTAGTTTTAAAGTGGAGATTGATCAAAAACTAAAATGGTCGTTTGGACAATTAAGAACTGAGGCGACGAATAGTCGTATACTTTACAATCAATTAGATGTATCTAGTAGGCCAATAAAAGGTCTGTTTCACATGAACCATTAAAAAAAAATACCAGTCAATGCTTTGTCCCTCTCGTTATATTATTATAAACCGATATATTATTAAATTAGTCTGCATAATTGTCTGCCGGTTTTTCCCATTTCCTTTGTACGTATCCTTACTGTTTGTTATATATACTTTTTATCTTGTTGTCTCCGTACGTATCCTTACTGTTTGTTATATATACTTTTTATCTTGTTGTCTCCCTTGTATGTACATATAAGCACTCACCATTTATTTCTTGTTCAGTATTAATCCTGATGATGCTTGAGCAAAGCGAAACCGGTCGGTAAATAAATTAATTAAAACTCGTGGTTTACGCACCAGATTTAAATATCCGGGTTAACTTTTCCCCACAGGAAAAACTAAACCCTCTCACACTCTTCCCCAAATGATCATCTAGTGAATCCACGCTATGCAATTGCATTATATAAGTATTATGAATACAAAATAATACAAGAACAACATTTCAACCTACCAGAGACCAAATGGGAAAATAATTCACCGACTCCAGATATTTTCATGTCAGAGGGTTCGGCTCTGGGGAACTCTTAATTGGACCTATAAATACTACTGATCCCTCAACATAAATAGTTAATAAATCTTTTGTAACCCTACATGTATTTAAAATTACTGATTTTTGCATTTTTATTTTATTATTATTATTTTATCATTTACTTTTATTATTCTCATAAAATAATCGCGTCTTCCTGATGACAACATCTAAGAACACTAGAATATGATCTTTCCATCACCTGCAATCAAAAAAGATCCTATTATTACTTTGCATTAAGTTCAGTATCATGTAAGTAGGTCCATTGTATTATATGCATTTATATAATGTATGTACATGTTTAGTAATATGGCTAAACTATCCCCATTATGTAATAGAATGAACAATATATATAATTATAATTTATTAATGCCCTTTTCAGGCGCTTTTACACGTGAACAGTATAAATTCAAAAGATTTTATTGTACTAGTACATAATTGAATTGCACCAGTAACAACAGTTTGTATTTGTTTAGTGATAAATTAAAGATGTCCACTGACTTGATATAATTATTTCCCTCCATTAGTATTCTGGGCAAAGAGGAATAGTTAGCCGCAGAATTTCTGCCTGAAATAAATCCTGAATATTAGGTAATAATAAAACTATTAGGTAAATCTTATATTTTTTTATAAACATTTCCTGTGTCGTATTCAAAATGGTTTAGAACTCTAGATTTTAAAATAAATTGATGTTTAAAGTTTAGTTTGTAAAGATTTACAGACCAGTTAACAGATGGGAGGCGTAAGCAGAGATGGAAGCGCATTTTTGCAAAGAAAGGGTGGTTATAAATTGAACCCCCGAATGCCTTTTGGAAGGCTTGCTAAAACAGGACATATATAAAGGGAAAGACTCAGATTTAATCTGTCTTTTGTAATGGGCGGTTTGCGCTCGTTAAACGAATTTTATCTCTCTAAAAAGATCGAATTGATTGATACAATAAAGGTTACCTTTATCCAAGTCGGGCTCTATTGAACAGAGATGGCGGTCTACTTGCCAGTTCTATCGGATATTGCAATCCCGAGGTAACGTTTTACTGATTTTAGTTAAAAGGTTATTTTAAGATCAAAGGAAACCCATTTCGCTTAATAAATACTACGTTAAACGTATTTTCATTGATCTATTATTTCATTACTAAAGATAAACACATATTGAGGATACGAACAGATAACTTTATTAAAATTAGAAGGGAATTGAATGATCTAATATGTTTACATAAAGTAGTTCACGGCCACATTGATACTTTTTTTAAGTGAAACTTCTTTATCCCCGTTAGTGAAATTCGTATGAAACGGAAGTGAGTCACCAAAATTTATTATTTGACGGGTCGTCGGTTCTAATATAATGCGGTAAATTAGAGTCTCGCCGCGAGCCTCCCATTGCGCAGCGGGTAAGGCGCTTGACAAGTCTCAGCGGCCAGAGAGACAGACATCCAGCAAACGGAGGTTAATTCCTACGAAATCCCAAAAAAATAAACATTTTTTATTTTTGTGAAATCAATATCAAATCTTCAAACCACTTTAAAATAAAGAGGTAAAAGAAAATAAAGCGACATATAGCGATTTTATAGTTTCGCTGATTTTTTTAAATTATTCATCTTTATTAATTCTAGACCTCCAATAGTGATTTCTTACGCCTGTCGCACTAGAAAATCTTATGTTGAGAGCAGCATACAGTCTAGTTTTCATTTTTTACACTATACGGATGTTAATTAGTTAATGAGGTCTTCAGTCATATTTCAACCACTTTTCGTTCCTCGAAGATCAAACGGAATAAATTGATCGCGTCTTAGACCATTCGCTCACGGAGAAACTGAAAAAAAAACAGTTGGCGACGTAATCGCAATCAACCTCCTGAACAAAATCGATAATTTTATGGAATAATATGAACTAAACCTTTGTCTGTCCTGGAACGGTAAACTTTCCTAGTTGGATGGGCAAAGCTTCCTAATACGTAATTTGTACTTTATTTTGTATCTATCTGTAATAAATAAATAAATAAAAAATTTGTTGTAAAAAAATTGTTTGATGAATAAACGTTATTATTATTATGTAGGTGCTGTTTCTGGAAGGAATAACTTTATTTTTATACGCTTTATACCAATTTTCAATAAAAATTGTTCAATAATTTTTTTTTCAATAATACAAAAATTATTTTAATAAACTTCAATTGGCGTTGAGCTAAGTAAAGCGTAATAAAATGACTTTTGTACTGTATAAATAAACGGTATTTACAAAACGTCTCACAAATAAATTAACGATTGCATCATATCACTTGAACAAACTTTCATATCTGATTTTGATATAACGGAGGAAATCAATGATTAAGTCTCCGGGAATAATATTGAAAACAGACTTTATCTTTCTACAAGAATTCATGTAAAAATTGATGTTGAGATAACTTTCGGTATATTCATAAATAATGCACTACACAGTAGCAATGTAATACTCGAAGTTCGATAATAATTTAGGACTACTGTACCGTTGAAGAATCATTGGAATGGCATAGGTATGTGAATATTCAAACAAAAAGGATATGTTTGTTGGGTTAGATAAAATCGTGTTCAAATCATTAGGAGAGTTTATCGTTCAGGGCAACTATAAAAACTAAGGTTAAACGTTTTGAAATCGAAAATCAATTAAGTCTTAATCAAAGATAGGTTTTTTAAAATTGAGACTCATCTCATTCGCTTTAATTTATGATGATCATTCTTTCTATCACTTCTTCTATCTCACTAAGTATCTTATGCAATGTTATTACAATTTAACAGTTGTACATCAAAGTCTCTTTATTTACACATTTACGTTAATTATATCAAAAGATTATCATTTTAATAGGGTAAGCGTGCAAGAATTCGCAAATTTAATCAAGATACCAAAGGTAAATTATTACCTTGTTTTTTTAATCGTCAAGTGCAAGGGTTAATGATTCTGGGTTTATTTTTAAATATTACGCAAGCAGTGTGAAATTAATTTCATCTTTAATTACGATTTTAATAATAATGTTTACGTTTGTCAGCAATTACTTCCAAATTAATAAGCTGGAGATTTTTTTTGTCATATTAACAATTTGAAACTGGACTCAATTTCAACTTCAGTGCCGGCAACCCGAGCGTTTATTTCACATGGTTTTCTTTACCCGCCTGACTAGAAAAAAGTTGCTTCCAAGGCGTGTAATAAATATTTAAAATTTATAAAATTAATACAAATATATTAATTTTTTTTTTAAACATGATAATGAATATTTCAAACGGGTATTAACCCTATATTGGAATATTTTGTAACGAATTTCGTTAGAAATTGTATATCTAAATTAGTGTAAATTATATGGATGGGTTGTTTCAAAAAAAATTAACAATTCATCAAATATCACTCTCTGTGAAAGTTCTATTCAAGTTCTTTGATTATTTCTTTTTTATGAAGCAACTGGTCTATAACGATATCATAACAGAACTTTAATAGACCTTACGCATAATGTGAAAAGTAACTTAAAAACATTTATGAACTATTCAAATTTTTTTAAACAACCCGTTCGAATATTTTGAATGGCTGTTTCACATTACAAATCTTTTGAATAACCAATTCAAATTATTTGGGGTGTCATAAGTTTTGGTTTGTGTTACGAAATTGGTGCAGATAAGATTCATATTTTTTTTATTGAAACATTTAACAAGGTTACAATTTTACTACATAATATAACATCAATATTTCAATCACTCTCCTAATAAAGCAGCTGCTTGTGCATGGAGAGGACAACTAAATATTTTTACATCTGTTTAAATAACACAAAATATTAGTAATTTAACAACAAATATTAGTGATTTTATGAGAAAATAAGGATAAAAGTCATAAAAATATGGGCTAGTTAATAAATGTTTCAAATAATTGAAAAGGCAAAAACATATTTCTAGACAGAATACATTACATATTAATATTAAAATATTTTTCAGGATTTTTTTTTTTTATTTTTTTTTATGTTCTTTATTCAGTAAAGTTTATACATTACAGTAAATGGATAATTTTTTGGCCATCACACTAGGCACATGCCCGTGTTGTAGTGGCCAATAGTGGTGATTAAATAACATGTGTTCACAATAATGTCCTCTGCGTGCGAACTCTATCTAAATTTCTTTAAATGGACAATGTACAGTGTTAATTTCAAGCGACCTCCCAGGTAAGTATGGTCCTGTTTTCATTAAATTTTAGGCAGCATCGCGTTCATTGGTCAAAATATTGTACACATATTTTCGTATCGGTGATCAATGAACCGATGTATGCAATTTTTAGCCATTAGTTGTTTCTAATTGTTTGCCTAGCTTGTAGTTTTTTAGATTTTAGAAATGTATTATAAGTTTGTACAGAGCCCTTGAGGTGATTTTTCACAAAAACGGCGCTATATAAATCATCCAAATATTATTATTAATAAGTAAAGGTATGAGGTGGTACTAGAGTATTTTTATTATTATTTTTTTTATATATTTGTCGTGGTTTTATTTATTATTATTTATATGTTGATTTGATATAGGTTACTTGAAAGAGTTTTTTTTTTTTTATCTTGTGGTTTCTAATGGGGTGTGTGGTGAGGTGATGTTATCATACAGTTTATATGATATGATGATCTTCCTGATGAATATTTTTTTATTTAAATCTAGTAATCGGTTTTTAATCATTAGTAAGGCGTTTTAAACAAAATTCTAAGTACTGTTTTATGATTTATTTATTAAACTGCTTCGTTTTAGTTCATGAAATTTTTACTTTACATTGTGACAGTTATAAAATATAAAGTAATGAAGTAGGATAATAAAATACTAGGAAATATTTTTTTTCCTATTGCAATAACATGCGCATAATATAGGTTGCATCATGGAGGCAATGTGACTTTAAAGTAAAAGTTTGTTTGCGAACTTCGTTTTTAGTTTTGTCATGAAACCTAGTTTGGTGAAGCAACAACAACTGCAGATCCTGAGAATGACTTTTTTGGCTTTTCCTTCATGTTATCTTTTTAGTTAGCACTTCCTTGTCTAAGTTTGTGGACTAGTATATTTATAAGTTGCACAGTTACAAGTTACAAGTACTGGCATGTTTATTGCTGTTGAAGAACGTAACAACCCGTAAAAGATATCCAGTACTTAAAAATTCGTTCGAAATATCAGATACGAAGTTAATCGACTTCAATCAGTGCTGTTCAGGGATAATTGTATTAATTTATTGTTAAATCAGTTATAGTTTCAAATATTTTAACCAATTATCAATTAACTATCATGCATTAAAATAAATCAGCGTTTGTGTTGTGTCTTATAGTTACATATTTTTTTAAATGATACAATTAAATTATGAAATTAAATATATTTGAACTTTTTTATATCAGATCCACACAGGAGGCCCTGAGGAAACAATTTCCCTATGGGTCTGTGTCATCTTTGAGAATGCTGTGTTGAGGGTCTTTTTATGGAAATGAAGTTCTGAAAGGAAAAAAAAAGAGGAGTTGGTAGGAATCTGGTGATCAATGTCAATCACTGCCACTAGCCAATGGGTCGAGATGGCTGGAGAGTTCAAAAAGTCTCACTCAACCAATCTCTCCCGATCCGGCCCACCCCGCGGTAGATGTCTCCAAGACCTATACAATCCCCACCCCATGAACTCGCTAAGTCTCCAAACATAACGAGCCACTTGGCAGGGGTGTTAGTTATCCAGTAAATGGTTCCCGGGAGAAAAAGAGACTTACCCGAATCTTATCTCGAACTTCATTCCTCTAATTCTGAAGTGGCAAAATCTCTCGAACGATTTACCAAATATCGAACTGTCAAAGAATAAGACATTTCGTAATAATTATGTCAAATTAGATCCATATTTTTCAATGGATTAATAAAAGACGAAATCTACATCAACGGAAATTTTTCCCAGAGCAAAGCCGGTTAGCGAATCAAGTAGAAGATCGTATAGGTAAAGCAAGATATTTTCTGAAAACAGTTGAAAAATCTCATCATAAAACGGTAAGTTATGAACAATAAAATTCAAAAAATATTTAAAGCACTGATGTGTGATGCCGCCCTTTGATACGATAGGGTGAACGGGGATGAAAGTTTCCAAATTAAACTCGAAAGTGGAACATTTATAAAAAAAGCCGAGGTAAGTAGAAAATAAAATATCCTGCGCAGTTTTCCGAAACATTAAATGAGAAAATCATCTCGGAGGGGTCGGTCGGTTCCGGCGGAGTGTTTAAACATGGAACCATAAAGGCTTCTTAGGGACTTTAAATGAAATCGGGTTGCTAAGCCAAATACGTTATTACCTTTCCGAGGTCATAAATTATATCACAGTTCACTACCCGACTCGACTTTTTTCTGCATGCTCATCGAACACTTTTTAATTTAAAAGTTGCCCTCTTAAGTAGCCATAAATCGTTTATTTTAAGACAATCACGCGCATTACGCCTATGTTTTGAAGAAAAGAGAAATAATATAATAATAATTGGATCTTTTTTTTGGGCACTTATAAAATCACTCCAAGAGCGATTTGAGAACTTGTAATGTTTGCACTTAAAATTTGTAAGTATTGTTTTTAAATATTCTTAGTCATACTTATAACATGCGTACAGTAATAACAGATGTACGGTGTGATTAATGAAAATAAAAATAAATAAATCTATATATATATATAAGTCTAAAAATGTTTGTATGTCCGCTATGCTTTGCTAAACCATTCATCCGATTGCGATGAAACTTTGGGGATTTGTAGTGTGCATGCCCGCGATGGTTTCTGTGTACAATAGTGAGCTCTGGCATCATGAAATTATGCATTGCTAAACCGTTCATCCGATTGCGATGAAACTTTGGTGAGCTGTTGCGAGTACGTCAACGAAGGTTTCTATATATATACTTGTGAGCTCTGAAATTATGTAATTTGTATAAAAAAATTGCAATAGGTGGCACGCGAGCTTTTTGAAAACTGAATGTACAGGGATTGAATGTGGTGAATACGGGAGGAGGGAGGGGAAATCGGCAAGGGGGATCACGGAACGGGGGAAGTGATAGAGGGGAATGGGGAGAGGGAAAGTTTAGAAGGAAGAGTGGGAACGCGTGAGGGGAAGGGGTTTGAAGGGGAAAGAAGAATGGGACGAAGGGAAAGGACACGCAGTGAAAAAATATCTTTATTAAGTGGCATAGCAACGCATGCCGGGAACTACAAACCCAGAAGCAAGCATATTTTGATTTTTATATATATAGATTTCCCCCTAAAACTATATATATATATATTTAGCCGCGGGTAAAAGCTAGTTTGATATAAATCAATGTTATTTATTTATAACTAGGTGACCCGACGAACTTCGTACCGCCTCAGAATCAATAACTGTTGAATTAAATTAAATTTTTTTATCAAGTTAAAAATTACACAGTGAAGCAATTATCGATGCCCAACTGTCCGTGTTTTGTTTTTGTCAGTATCAGAGATGGCGTTGTGTACGGATTTACATTTTTTGTGATATTCTTTCTTTCCACTTACTTACGGGAAATTTTCTAAGGAAGCGGGTACAGGTGCCGCCGCCCCGGGAACCATTTATTGGATAGCCAACACCTCTGCCATAGGTCACCCCAAGTAGTTCGCTACGTTTGGTGATTTAGGAGGGGTGCCCGGGTTCATGGGGTGACTTTTGTGCGGGTCTTGGCGGCGGATGCATCTGTTCACCTGCTGCGTGGCGGGCCGGATCGAGAGAGACTGGTTGAGGGAGGCCTTTTAACTTTTCCAGCCCGATTCTCTTGACCAATGGGTCGAAAGAGTCCGGCTGGAATGGTCAAGGTAAAATGTCAATTCCGGTCATGGCAACGGCCTTGCACCGCAGTTGGAGGGATGGATTCACTTCCGGATACACTGACCTCCAGATTCCTACCCACCCCTTATGCCTTTTTCCTTCCTAGAACTTTCTATCCTACCCTTCCTTAAAAATACCCTCCACACAGCATCCCCTAAGATAACACAGGTCCTGAGTGGAGCTTACGTAAAAAAAATGCGTTTCATTTCAAAGATTTATTATTATTGTATTTTTCCTTTGGAGGGGGCAGAGACATACGTTCACGGTTTGTCTCATTTTCAACTATTGACATTTAGTGTGTAAGAAAGAGAGGCAGCATTATATGGTTAAGAACAAAAGCTAAACTATCAACGCACTGACATTTTTTGAATTTTCGGAATTCACGCACAGTTAAATATTACACCTATCACAATATTGCTGCAGTTCTTTCAAAATATGAGAATTCGTTCCATACAAAATGTATTAAATAATTAATTTTCCTCATAACTCTCTTTTTCGTGAATTTTTGCGATGTTTTAATAGTTATTCTGTTATCAGGGGCGGAGACAAATCCAACAAATCAAAGATCATCAAAATCGGTGCAGCCGATCTCGAGTTATAAATAGTGTAACTAACCCGACTTTGTTTTATATATTAAAGATTAAAATGTTGTTTTGAATGTTTATTATATTTATTGACTACTTGAGATACTTGAGAGGAGTGGCAGGGGTTACGAAATGGGATCTTACAAGAAACTCGACGAGCCGAGATGATCTAAACATTGAACCACTGTTACTCTTCATAGAAAAATCGCAACTGAGGTGGCTTGGACATGTAGGTACTAAGAATGTCTGATGACCGAATTTGTAGGAAGAAACTGAGAGTGATTCCAGAGGGTAGACGTCCAGTGGGCCACCTCAGACACAATTGGGCAAGGCAACTCCAGAAACTGTGCGAGGAGAGGATGGGGCTGCCATGGAAGGAGACCGAACAATCAGTACAAAACAGGGACGTATGGAGGAGCCTTGTCGATGCAGCGGGTCCCCGACCCGAACAGGACAAGGGGAAGAAGATGATGATGATGATTTATTGACTAGATTTGTAAAGCTTTTATTTCGAAGAGGAAGGAGTAAACATGGATCTTGAAAATGAGTCTTAGGGAGAGCAGAGGCCGTCCAAACGTTCCACAGCCGAGCTATTGAACTCAAGAATGAGTCGTAGGAACAACCGGTTCTAATGTGACAATAAAAATCTTTTAAATTTTTATTTTGTGCCCACGTTAGACATGTTTCCTGAATATTCACCAATTTCTTTCACAGGAATAGCCATTTAGCACCACTTTGCTATTTTCAATTGAAAAGTCCCCGTTAAACGCCGATTATAGTTGCGTTTCAGCTCTCTATCAAATTATAATAAGCTGACATACTTGTCCCCACCTGTGGATAAAATTTGTTCAAAAACTGAAACGGACTTAGAATCGGTATTTAACGGGGATTTTTCAATTGTCAAAAAAAAACAAAATGGCGCTGAATGGCCATTTGAATATAATAATAATATTTATTTTTTTATTTTTTGAACTATAGGAGTAAAATCTCAAATTATAATATTTAATTAAATGAAGACAATATTAGCGAAACTCAATCGAAATCTGGAGACAGAAAAATCAGAAAAGACATTGGCTCCGCTGGGACTCGAACCCAGGATCCTTTGCTTACATGGCAACAACTCTACGAGATTTTACTCATAAAGTTTAAAAAATTTAAAAAATAATATATATATCTACCGGATCTGCCCTGATGATGGACACTGCAACGATGTCCGAAACGTCGGCTAAAGAAGGAGGTAGCGCAACACGGCATAGCACCCCAAAAACCAATAACGAAAAAAAACAAAAAAAAAAAATATTCATCCTAGACTTGCAGAAAAGTCAATAGATGTCGCGTATTAAAAATAAAATGGATAAAAAATTATCCAGACACTATCTAGATTGCATTTAGTTCGAGTTGAATCTTGCAATCATATATAAAGACAACAGCCAATAATATGTGCGTTAAGAAAATGAAGATAATGTTGGTAGTTCTTAGTCGAAGTATGATACAGTTAAAAGTGACCGAATTAATATGGGTTCCGTAGCTCAATCGGCAGAGCTGTTGCCATGTAAGCAAAGGGTCCTGGGTTCGAGTCCCAGCGGAGCCAATATCTTTTCTGATTTTTGTGTGTCTAGATTTCGATTGAGTTTCGCTAATATTGTCTTCATTTAATTAAATAATAATAATACATAAAAGTCGAGTATGTTTTCGATCAAGGTGCTAGTGGGCATATATACTTACTTTAAAGGGTCAAACTTAGCCTTCAATAGTTACCCAGCGGCCGCGGCGGTTGGCTGGTTGAATGGAGGTTAGATGAAATGCCTATTGGCTTTGAGCATACAACCTCCCCGAGATGGTTTGGGACAATGATAGAATAACAATCATTATGATGAACATATTGTTAAGGAATAATGGTTATGAGGAAAAATACGTAATTTTTTATGATTAAATTGTTGTAATTTTATGCATCTTAATGCACACTACTAATAGTGTAAATATGACTTCAGTCTACTACTATTATTTTGTTTACTTAAGAGTTTTCAGAGGAGAAGAGATCTCTTGAAGAGAGAAGAAAATTGATGGGTTGCATAGAAAACTTCTTACTTGTTTTTTTTTTTTTTTTATAACACGACCGATTGATCCTTGTTTAATCAATCCGACATGCTATAAGGATGTCATGGGTATTGAAATTGAAAATAAGAAGAGGAATTAGAGTTTCACTGAATTTATATATTTAAATTTCACATTGTCTTACAGCAATACACCACAATAAATGTACCTGAAGGGTCAAGCGTATGGACAACACAATCAGTCTAGACCATCAAACAATCAATAATAATCGATTTCCCGCGTTTCTGTCAGCAGCCGGTAGAAAGTACTTGATTCCCAGTGTTGTCATGCTAAGAATAATGTTTTTGGCTGTTGCGTGTCGTGCGAAGTCATTAGGGAAATAAACAGATATTCATAATTCATTAAAAAAATTGTGAAGAAAACATAAGTGGAATTGATAGAAGAAGAAATCTTTAAAAAACACATTGATTAAAAGTATTTACATTATTAGGTAGATAACTTAAAATTAAAAAAATATAAATAAGTTCAATAAAATAATGTTAACCAAATAATGAAAGATACATAAAAGAGAGATCAACGGTCCCGAAGAACAATGTCGGATATGTCAAAATTGAAAATTGCATTGTTGGCTTATGTTTTTGAATGGAATTTTGGATAAAATTAAATGAAATATATGTAGATATATTTTTTTTATATGTTTTAATTCTTGATTTCAAAAATAGTAAATATGCAGAAACCAAATTTTAAACAGCTCTACTACAAAACAACGAAAAGCAGAACAAGGAAATAAGAAAAATAACTTAAAGATGTTTAAATGTTCAAAAAATTATGTTTGTTCGTCTTGTCATACCTATTTCTCATCAGGAAAAGTTTATGGATTGATTAGACGTTGGAAAAGGTTGCGTAGAAAAGGTCATGAATTTTTCCGGGCTTCGAAATTAATCGAACATTAATAATATCTACTCAAATTCTTCCTTGAACAAATAGTATAATCTATTTTAATGACATGTCTGGGGCTTGGGAGAAAACACATGGTCTTCTGTATTATTGTGATTACACTGGTCATAATAAATTATCAGGAATTATCATAATAAATTATTTCAAATTAATTTGCCACGTCATGGTCACCGTACATGTTTGACTACTTTATGTTTACTACATTATATTACATCTTAGAAGGTACCCATTATTTTCAAGAAACATTGATGAAACAATTTTGTTCTTTTATTATATTTCTTTGTGCAATTTTTACTATTTTATGAAATTATTAACCTCATTAACCCTAGATCACTGTCACCGTACATGTTTGACTACGTTGTGTTTACTACATTATATTACATCTTAGAAGGTACCCATTATTTTCAAGAAACATTGATGAAACAATTTTGTTCTTTTAATATATTACTTTGTGCAATTTTTACTATTTTATGAAATTATTAACCTCATTAACCCTAGACCACTTCGACCTTCGTCGCATCGACCACGCAGGATTAAAAAAACCGCGATAGTTCTCGCGCTGGCGACCGTAGTTCTTTCATACTCTGGCTAATCTCAATCGGCCCGTTACTTCTGCTATTGACGGTAATGCGGACGATGGGGGGAGTCCACGAGCGCCAATTCAGCAACCATGGCTCGTCGCATCGACGAAGGTTAGGGATAACGTGACTTTTTATTTTCGCCAGTTTTTAGATTTTCACAAAAACTTTTATTTTATTAGTTAATTCAAGTCTTTTTTTTTTAATTAGTTATAACTATTTTTTTTCAAAATTTAGTTATAACTAATTCAAATACCAACTTTAAAAATGTTACAATTGTTGATTTTGCATGAAAACTATGATATCATTCGTAAGGCTTTTGATTAATAAATTTGATATTTTTGTTTTTCTAAATATGATAAATAATGCAAATAAACACTGTTCATTAATAATAAAAAGAAATAAGTACATATTTTGTTTTAATAAAACCCTTAAACCCCCTTTATTTAGTACCGTAGTCGAAACGACGAAGGTTAGTAATAAGCATCGAAAAATAAGGTTAGTGATCTAGGGTTAAGACAGGCTTGTCTTAATGAGGTCAAAAATTGAAATGTAAACAATAATACCATGTAAAGAAACAATTATCAAATAACACAAAAAAAAACTGTTCAGGGCATAAATACTCAAAATCTTTTTTTTACATTAGCTCCGCACAGTTGGCTCTGAGGAAAATAATTCTCCTCGGGACCTATGTCATATTTGGGAATGCTGGGTGGCGGGTCTTTTTAATAAAGGAAGGAGATGAAGTTCTGAAAAGAAAAAGGATTTGAGGGGTGGGTAGGAATCTGGGGGTCAGTGTGTCCAGGAGTGACGGTCGTGTGAATACATTCCTCCCACTGAGCTGCAGGGAGATGTTCCGAGAGAGTCTGGCTAGAGAGGTCAAAGGGAATCCCTCAACCACTCTCTCCCAATCCGGTGTTCTAAATGAGCAGACTTATCCAAACATAGCGAACCTCTTGGGGTGACCTACGGCAGAGGTGTTGATTATCGAATAAATGGTTCCCGGGACGGCAATACCCATCCCCGCCTCCCAAATTGTATCCTCTATCACTTTTATGATAATAGAGCTCACTGTTAGAAGATTTTGCTACTTCATCGTAGTATGCCAGAGAGCTGGGTTGGGTTTGGTTAGGTTGAGTTAGGGTATCTTTGGTTATGTGTTGTATTTTTTTGAAAACCCTAGATTTCATTTTGTGTATTTCATTATATATCCAGCATTCTCTCCAATTTCATCCTCCCAGCTATTTACAATGGTCTGGAGATGGTGTATCGTTGTTGGGATCTGTTAATTGTAACCGTAATAATTGATCAGGGGATGTCTAAGCCATTGTGCGCGCTTTCACCCGGAGAATAACCAATCAGATCCGCTGGAATTAGATTTCTTCGTTTGCGACTTGCCTTAGTAAATTCTAAAACAGTTTCAATTAATCCATTAATCTATTGATTCGGATTAAACCGCCGCTGATTGGGAAGTATCGTCTTAATAATATTGTAAACTGTATTGTTACTATAGTTCAAGACTAACAAGTCAGAAAAATGGCTGTTATTATTTAATTTTTTAAGAAAGGCAAACATTCCCAAATAACGAATAACTTGACGGTAATGATTTCGGTAATTATCGGTTCGGACTGGCCACGCTTATTACGAATAATTTTTAGAAAAAAACTTTAGATTCGCCATAATTACTATAAAAGGAAACTTTTTGGCTTTGGGGCGGCGGAAAATAATGCATTTAAATTTTCAATTGCATATAACAAAAATTCACATCGCGAACCGACACAGCGAAAATCCGCGGCCGTACCTGTCACTGTTATGTTGGTATCCTTGATAAATTAACAAGAGCTAATACGACTGTAGCCGACTTCGCAGCTTTCGTCTTGTGAGATTGTACGCCAGAATCACAAACCACGTTACACAAACCTAGCGTAGCCACTAAACTACTTAAAAACTACTGGGATGTTTTTCTTGCCTTGACGCGAGTAGGCGTTATAAAGGGGCACTTTCTTTTGTATCACAAACCATGTTACACAAACAAGCCCGCTAGACAAATTTCATAATTACGCGCCTTATCCCACGAAGTCGGCTACAGTCGTATTAGCTCTTGTTAATTTATCAAGGATACCAACATAACAGTGACAGGTACGGCCGCGGATTTTCGCTGTGTCGGTTAGCGAAGTGAATTTTGGTTTTATGCAATTGAAAATTAAAATGCATTATTTTCCGCCGCCCCAAAGCCAAAAAGTTTCCTTTTATAGTAATTAAGGCGAATCTAAAGTTTTTTTCTAAAAATTATTCGTAATAAGCGTGGCCAGTCCGAACCGATATTTACCATGATTTCTTTCTTCCATAATCATACTAATGGACTAAGAGCTAATGAATCGAATCCTGGCGTGGGCAAATAATTTTTTTTATTTTTTTTTTATTCCTTTGTTTTTCCCAATTTTTCATTTTATATTTACGTATTTTGAAAATCATAAAAATAATGGGAACTCACTAAGGCGCAGCCTGTGCGTGGGTAATACAGTTAAATTTATTTTATTTTAGTACCTAGAAAAAAAAACAAACAGTGGCATATAAAGCAAAAACATGGTTAAAATTTGTGTGAACAGTTTGTACTTACAAAAAGTGTGTTTTTCCACAATAAATTCATTAAAAATAATAAATAGTATATTTGCGGCACGTTCCAGAGTGGAAGATACTCTCAGTATCCCCCTAGTGTAAGACCATCGTTCAGAATTGAAATGTTGCTTGAAATGGCTTTAGCCGTGTTTAGTAACCAGATCTGAATTGTCAGGTACTTCGCCACCTTCCTCTTCCTCTTCCTCATCTCCTTTTCTTCCCCAATACCTTCAGCCTCACAACATACCCCAATTGGGGATGCCATAGTCTCACGGACTCCAGACGGGAGCAGCTGGGACGATTGTAATGGGACTGGACATTAAAAAAAATGTTTTTAATTATCTACCCACATTTCCCTTAACCCCTCATCAGCCCTCGGGCCTATTTTGTCGGAAGGTAAAAATATTTCCGCTTTACAATAAAATTCAAATAAATTGAATATTTGAAAATCTCCTACTACCACCACAGTAAGCGGAAAATATTGTTTGAACCGTGATGGAGGACTTAGCCAGCCGATGAATCGAACTTGCGACCCCTGGGTGGGACCCAAACGCGATGCCAGCTCAGCCATTGACCGGTCACAATAAACACAGAGTTTAAAAAAAATAATATTTCTAAATACAAACGCTAAAAAGTTAAACTAAAATTACAGGGGTTGAAAAATAATAAAAACACGTACATATTTTATTAGAGAAATGTATTATAAACGTTATCGTCAACTCAGTTTTCTGTCGTTTCATGTAAAAATAATTAATGAAAAATCCCAAAGTTTCAAAATTTTCTTTGAAATTGCAATTGAAAATTTTAATTAATTTGTAGTTAACTTATAGATTTGAGCATAAGGCTTGGTGTTGTCTCTTTCTAACACTGTTAACTAAGCGCACTTGAAGTGAAACATCACAAAACAGCGCTATATAAATACTACGTTATTATTATTATTAAGATAATATTTCTAACCACTATAGTAAGGGAGACATAACGATTTCTAAGGGACTTTTATGAGTTGTTCCGAAAAGCGAACAAATTAGTTAACCAGCCAGCGGCCGAAAATCCACATTTCGTCGAAAGTTGTTCTTACGATGTTGCAGGGCGGTTACAATGAGAAAGATTAATTATTCTCCGTACCAGCATTTTAAAGTTATTACTCAATATCGATTTTATTTCATTCCAAATTTGCTTTAATTTATACCTACATCCAAAAATGCTGAAAGGCGTGATGATAAAACTATTAAAATAACGTACTTTTTGTAATTATTTTTTGATTATAAGTATTTACCATTTTTCAATAATGTCTAAGTTAAATAAGAATGTTAAAAAAATCTGAAACATATTCGTTTGTAAGTGCGCAAATAAATGCACAAACGGGCCAATTTTCGTCAAGAAACACATGTACGTATATATTTTTTAATGATTTTATTTAAACTTAAATTAAAATTCTAAAACATGCGACACCTAGATAATATATTGATTTATTTTACTGCATGATTATATGATTTGAAATGGGTGTGGTATAATACAAAATCTCTATTGAAAATTTAACAAATCTGCCAAGGACCTATGGTATAACCTTATTATACTAAAAATAAACATTTTTTCTCAAAATTTAAAACATGTCAATGCTAGATAAAAGAACAATCTTTCGAAATCCATTCATGTTTTTTGTGGAAAAGAGTCAATACGTCAAAAATCTGATTTAAAAATGACATATTTCTGGTTTTCAATGGTAATGCCCTCTTAATTATTTTTATTTTATTTTTATAATAGCTGAAAAAAATCCTTTTCACTTATTCTACCTATGTAATACTTATTTTTTATACTATCTTTATATTTAATATGTTTTTTTAAGTCTTGGGTACTTTGAAATATAGTATTTTGTTTTAATATTACCCACACTCAGGCAGTGTCTTAGTGGGTTTTCATTTCTTCTTCATAATTGTTATTATATATTATGTTATTATACATATAATATTTGCTATTCTACATTATATGTATAAAGAAATGGGAATAAATAAAGAAAAAAAAAAAAAAAAAAAAAAAAAAAATGAATAGACAAATTTTATGTAAAAAAAGCAGTTAAAATTTGGGCTTTTACATCTAGAGATACACTAGAAGCTTAGAAAAAAACTTCAAACACCCTTCCTCAACAATTTAGCAAACAATGTAACGTCCACACTTTCAACTCTAAGATACCGGTTATTTAACGACTAACTCTAGATAAATTTCACAATATCACGTTGTTAATATTCATATATGTACAACCTTTGGCTTGTGCATTAACGCATAAAATCCTTGGAACGAGAATATAATCCTAGTCATCAAGTATTTCATCTGTCTCATGTTTGCTTTCGTCCCGTTCACTTTAAAATTTAATAAAAATCAGCTTAAGAACCCCAACTTAAAAATATATTCATTTTCCGTCCTTGCGTACCGCTCCCCGCGATGTTTACCAAATGCCGTTTCGTTTGCGCAAAGTCAAATATATGTAAGCAAGGAGAAAGCGAAACTTCACATAAATATTCTGCCATTCCAACGTAGGTATTGATGAATGGTTGGATAAAACATTCCGCCCTTCTGAATACGTAAGGATAGGGGATGGAAACCTATTGCTGAGAATGTACACTGTACTTCTGTTTTACCTGGCAAATTATTCGGAAAACTAACTTCACACAAATTGAGATTACTCTCCGTGTGTGTCTTTAATCTCTTAACAATATATCATATCTGTAGTCTTAAAAATCGTTTTTTTTTTCACTAGTTCCACACTGCAGGCTAAGAGGAAAATAAGTTCCCTCAGGGCCGATTTCATCTTAGGGGATGTTGTGAGGAGGGCCTTTTTATGGAAAGGAAGAAAAAATATATGATATATGAAAATAGAGTTCAGTATGTCCTGGAGTCACGGACGTACGAATCCATTCCCCAAAGCAAGTGCAAGCGAGAAAGTCTGGCCGGAGATGTCAAAAGGCCTACGGCAACCAGTCTCTCTCGATCTGGCCCGCCAAAGACAAAGAATCTCACCCAAATCCCATGAATCCGCGCATCCTTACTATGTAAGTCCTATGTGTGAGGTTATCCAATAAATGGTTCCCGGTTCAGCGGTACCATTACCCGCCTCCCAAATTGAGTACATAGTATTATTAATAATAATATTAACGATGCTGAATATTATTTACATAACGCATGCGTTTAAAAACACGAATGGTTGACATTTTATTGATTTTTTTCAGAGAGGGATAAATATAATAGAAATATATAATATTCACAATAGAAATGTTGCTTGCAATGGTGTTCCATCCGTGTTTAGCTGTTTAGTGACCAGATCAGAGTAGTTAGGTACTTCCTAATTTTCCTCTTCCCTTCTCCTTTCTCTACTCCATTTCCTTAAGCCTCACAACATACTACTCCAATTGGGGATGCTATAATCTCACTGTCTCCGGAAATTATGAGTTTCGATCGGGGTTGTTAAAAACAAAATCTTATGAATTGATTGAAACATTTGTTGCTATAAGTTTCTCCAATGAGTAGGTATTTACACGCCTGAGGAGAAATGCTTTTCACTTCACCTGTTTTGGGTTAGATAAAAAATCCATAACTTTTAACACAATAATAATAAGTTTTTGTTGGTGGAATTCCACATTTCCCATACATATTGATTGATTAAGTATCTACAAGGTGGCGCAAAATTAATCACCCTATCGGAAGATGTTATAATTTTTGCAAATGGCGTCGTACGTCAATCATATTTGACATTTGTGAACTAGACAGCTGCAGAATACAAACAGACAAGCAATAGAGCGCTATACTCCGCAAGAGTTTTTTTTTGTTTCGATTTAAGCTTTAACGCTTTTAGCGATTTTGTGCCGAAAGTCATTATGAGCGACGAGGCGCATTTCCACTTGCAGTTACATCATTAAGCAAAATATTTGTTTCTGGGGCACTGGAAATCCGCGTATGATGCACGAAAGGCCATTACATCCACTCAAAGCCACTGTGTGGTGCGGCGTTCAGCAGGAGGAGTGATTGGGCCGTATTTTTGAGGACGCCATTGGCATTACGGTCACTGTTACTGGCGAACGCTACAGGATCATGATAAACGACTTCTTACTTCCGGAATTGGATGAGCGGGGCTTGGTGAACATGTGATTTCAACAAGACGCACGGACCATGCAACCACGGACGCAGCACGAGCCACAATGGATATTGTGAAGGAAGCATTTCCTGGTCACGTAATCTCTCGTTTTGGCGATTTAGTACGGCCAGCAAGATCGCCCGATTTAACCATCCCAGACTTCTTTCTTTGGGGCTATTTGAAGTCGTGGGTTTATGCCAACAAGCCTCAGATAATCGCAGCCCTTAAGGAGAATATTCGACAGGAATGCGAACAGTAATCAGTAAAATGCGATCAAAATGTGTATCAACACTGGCGGCAGCCACTTGACGGATATCATCTTTTCCACTTAACAGAAAAAAATGTAAAAGTCCAAATAAAGATTTCTAATACTCAAAATCATTTTTTTTTTAATTTAGTAAAAAAGTTATTCAAAAACAAAATTGGATGATTAATTTTGCGCCACCCTGTATAATAAATGTGTATACATTACTATTATAATAAATTCCAAAATTCGTGTCATGAATAGGCGTGCACTGAGAAAATCAACCGGTAACAAGTCTTCATAGAGCTCTTTCTCTGTGTTTTGTTCTTAAAACCTAGCAATCGTTCAATTTTGGTGGAAAATAGCAGTTACCTATCTCGTTATAATGTATAAATAAATTAAACAAACAAGCTCGCTTACATCCACATAACACTCAAGATCCCGTGTTAGCAAACAATATATCCCTGTTCAAACTCAATTTGCAACACGCACAATACATTCCGACTCTTCACTTCAGATTAAACGTCGGGTTTTCCATTCAATGTTTACTAAATTTTGCGAAATGTTTTCCTATCAGCAATAATCGTAAAGAATTTTTTCCGATATTCGAACGAGGAAGGGGAAAAGTTTGCAGGAGATTGGAGACGAACTGACAATCGGCCACGACCAAACCAGGAAAACATGTCTTATCATCCCCAATCCTCCCCAACGCCAATTACCAGGAGACTGATTTGAGGGGCTGTAAATTCAGACTCCTTAAAACCGATCACGTTCAAGTGATGACACTGCCTGATACATTTTAACGTGCATCAATCTTGTTCGCGAGACTTGCAATTTGCGGCTGTGGGTGTTTGAATAGCAAATCAGTTTTTTTACTGCAGTTGTTCGGCGTAAAAAGTTGAATTTCGGTTGTGAAATTTATTGCTGTTTTAAGGCGTAGTTAGGGAATAAAGATTATCTTCGGAGTAGCAAATAAATGTAAATTAGGGTAATGGGGTAACTTAATAGGTAGGACGGGTAAAATGCTAGACGATTTTTGGTGGAAACAAACTTCTTGTGGTTTATTTCTCTTTGAAATTTAAATAAACGAAGCAGTCAAAAATAAAATGTTTTCCAACAGCATTAAAAAATTTTGCTCACAATATTATAACCATTTTGCGTATTTTGAGTGTAGTGGGTTCTTTTTTACGTTAGTTTCACACAGTAAACTTGAGGTAAATAATCCCCCTGAGGGCCCACGTCATCTTTGGGGATACTGTATGGAGGGTCTTCTTAGGAAAGAAGAGGAAGTTCTGGGAAGGAAAAAGGTATGTGGTGTGATAGGAATCTGGGGGTCATGGACGGGAGTTATGGACGTATGAATCTAACCCTCCCACTGCGGTGCAAGGTGATGTTCGCATATATTTTTTTTTTTACAGTGAATACCGCACAAGAATCTCAACTGCTCCCGTCTGGAGCCAGTGAGACTATGGCATCCCCAATTGGGGTATGTTGTGAGGCTGAAGGTAGCGGGGAGGGGAAGGAGGTGGAGAAGAGGAAGGTTGGGAAGTACCTGGCTATTCAGATCTGGTCACCAAATACGGCTAAAGCCATTTTCAAATAACTAATAGTATCTTCCACTCTGGAACATGCCGCAAATATACTATATATTATTTTAAATATACAACGATAAAAACGAGATTATCACAGAGTGATTTGTCAATTTCCTTTGAAATGCGAATGTATTCTATTGCTTTTGACAATTTCTTGAGAAGTGCTGACCCCTAGTAATATCAAATTCTGCTGATTAATGGTTAAATTCATCAAAATATCGTAAACATAGATATAATAATACTGGCAATGCTGGCAATGTTTCGATTCCGTATGGTAAGCATCTGTGCGTTACTCCGTTCTTACCCATACGTGCAAATTTACAAAGTAATTAAACTTTATGAAAACCATTTTTTTTTATTGTGCATACCGATTTGAAGCTATGTTACCTGAACTCAGTCAATAAACTATTACTCTGTAAAGGAAATCTAATCTCGAACTAATTTAAACTCTTATGTCTAATAAATTGTATCGTAAGTATTTTTTGAAGTTTCTGGTATCATTCAAACTATTTTTTTAAAGCTTTTCTTTGATTTTACGGGCGTATTTGGAAACATTGGCTTACATAAATTGTCGTTTTTTTATAATTTTTTCATAATTATTTTCAATTTTAATTTGTAGAACGCCATTATAATTTGTTTTTCTTTTATATTTCAATAATATTTTTATTCAATACTAGCATTTTCCCGCGGCTTCGCTCGCATGGTATTGGGGGATTCCCACTTCGCCTCCTCCACCTTCCCTCTCCATTCCCCCATCAACCCCTCCCCCTCTCCCTCCACCCACCCCTCCCCTCCACCCCTCACCCCTCCCCACCCCCCCACCCCTCCCCCATCCCCTACCCCTCCACATTCTCTCTCCCCACACCACTCCCCCCTATCAACCCCCTTCCCCCCACCCCCTGCCCCTTTAAAAAAAAAACATCGTTTCCAAGGCGACAATTGGTTTGCTTTTTTTCTGACATTTGCCATTAATCGATTTTGTTGGGGACAGAAAACGTATGATAAATAATTTCATAACGCCAGAGATTATTCATAAAAGTTAACGCTTACCAATATATAAGTCCTATAGAACTCGGAAATAATGTAGCTTTCTATTAGTGAGAGAATATTTAAAATCCATTCAGTAGTTTTTGCGTGAAAGATTAACAAACATACATCCAGACATCTATACATCCATACAAACCTTCGTCTTTATAATATTAGTAGGATAGGATTTAAACATGGTTATCAAGTTCGGCTAAGTTATTATTTTTAAGATATTAATTATTATTAACTTCCGCTGTTTTGCCTTCTGAAGGAATTATAAAACTGTGGTTTTATTTTTATCACGTTTTCCCTTATTGACTTCCGAGTGAAATGTCGGGAATTATTAATTACCCTTTTATGTGATGCGAAACCATATTTCTTCTACCATTAACTGTATTGATGTTTTCTGATATTGAAAGTTAAACATTTTACCTTCCTGGGTTTGCGGTTTAAGAAAATCTCTTGTATGGCTCCCTTGTGAAAAGGGTGTTAATTCAGTAGATGAATGTATCTCGAACAGCAAAGCATTGGGGTTGTCCAAGAATTAAAGACCTTTAATATTATAAAAATAATTTATTTTTACTAAAAATGCGTCTGATAATTAAGGTATACATTCCCACTATTTTTCCACATAGTCTTCATTACGATCGATGTACTTGGTGAGACGGGGCACTAGGTCCTTGATTTTCTTGACGTACAACCGAGCAGCCGCCAAAAATTTTCTCACCTCCACACAAGTCGCACTGAAGCAGCTACCGAGCCGGATCACCGCTTGTTTTGAAGGAGAAAGTCTGAGCTACACACTAGTGCCTCCATATTTGAGAAATAACGCACGCATCGCCGAAAATGAGTAAAGGATCGGAACAATAATTATTTTGTCTTATTGGGTAGAAAACGGCAGCCGTAGTAAATTTGCTAGTTCAAAATGTAGAGTGGACTAAAAAAACGATGATTTTTGCTCTCTCGCATGCTTCACCAAAGTGTCGGTGAAAAGCATAATTTAATAACCATCATTACATTAGAACGTATTTCACCACTGGGGTGAAAATGAGAACTTTTCAACCTGCCGGTAAAAAAGAGGAGTGAATTAACCATTCCCCAATCTAAATCATCAGTAGTCCATATCCTCGAGCAACGCCGGATACACAAGAGCCAGTAGTAGTAAATAAAAGCTCGAGGCTCGAATTCATAATCCTTCCGAGTTGTTTTGATATTCAAGGCGTTGTTCCTAAGAAAGTAGTGAATTTCCACCTCCGATTCAGAACATTCCGAGTCTAAAGTATCCGGCGAGCAGAAAGCCCCTGGGGGTAACCTGATCGCCAGGTTTTAGTGTTGTCGACTGCCTAAATGAAGAATGTCACTCCACAATTTATTCAACAGCCGGTAAAATGAGAACCGCCTTTACTTCTGTAAGTCAGAATTGAGAACAATTGCTTAGTTCCGCAACTCTGAAACATAATTTCATTCGTGTTTTTCTCTATAAATGAAGGTCCACGTAATAATACCCTATTCCAGGAGCACAATAAAGGCAGAAAAATATGAAATTGCTGTATATATACACATGTAAAATTTGGGGTAGTTTCACATACCCACATAATATATTCCTTTTTTGTTGGGAAGAATAACTAAATCCCTACTTATATTAACAAGTATTAATTTTAGTATTTTTGA
Organism: Limnephilus rhombicus; assembly: GCA_929108145.2. Lineage (NCBI taxonomy): Eukaryota > Metazoa > Arthropoda > Insecta > Trichoptera > Limnephilidae > Limnephilus > Limnephilus rhombicus. The sequence goes on along the minus strand of OV815273.1, from coordinate 20,651,507 downwards.
GAAACAAACTGTTATATATAGTATAATTATATTATATTAACTAAATCCGTGATAACCAATTCACGTTCAATTAATTGTCTGAATATACAAAAAAATTATAAATAGTAATTCTTCGATATTTTGTCGATGTGTAATATTATAATGTGAACAAAAACAAAATAAATAAAAACATGAACCATATAATAAATAAACAATAAGAACAAGCATACATGGAAGTGTTTAAAATGTGTATGTACAATGTTTGCATCATACGTGTTGTAGGTACAGTTAAAAATGTCTACATCTCATAGGGTGTTGAATGTTTTGCAAATAAGCCCTATTAATAATGTATGGCTGTATTCTTTATCTCTTTAACTTAATTTTAATATTATAACATTGAAACTTTAATGAAAAATTTTATATCTACAAACTTTGCAAAAATACCTTGTGGCATCATCTTATCTTATATATGTAATATATAAAACAAAGTCGGGTTATATCTTTGATATGTTGGATTTGTTTCCACCCCGAATAGCAGAATAACTATTAAAACATCGGAAAAATTTACAAAAAAAATTTTTTGATAAAATTCTTTTCCTCATGCATTTTGTATGGAACGAATTCTCATATTTTGAAACAGCTGCAGCAATATTGTGATAAGTATAATATTGAACAGTGGGTGAATTCCAAAAATTCAAAATCGTCAAATGTCAATGTGCCGATTGTTTGCTTTTATATAATGCTGCCCCTCTTTCGTACATATAAATGTCAACCGTTGAAAATGATACAAACGGTGAACGTATGTCTGCATCCCTCCAAGGGAAAAATACAATAATTATAATAAATTTCCCTCACACGTATAAAGAAAATGCAACGCAATTCCCATAAGTAAGTTGAAAAGTAAGAAATAATATATAAATCAATACCCAACGCCATCTCTGATACTGACAAAAATAAAACATGGACGCATCAATAATTGCTGCATTGTGTAATTTTTATCTTAATAACAATGAATTTTAATCAGCTAATAATTTAACACAACTCTGAGGCGGTATGAAGTTCGCCGGGCCAGCTAATTATTGATATTGAAAAACAAATAACGTAGTTTACACCACTATATAATATAATAATATATAATATCCAACCACCTTTTTATACAAAAAACAAAACAAATTAAAAAATTGTATAGTACAAGGATAAATGTGATTTTTTTAAACAAATCTGGGGTTTATAAATTAATTTGTAATGATTGTAACTTTTTTACATAGGAAACACTTCTAGAAATTTTAACATTAATAAGATGTTTAAATAATTATTATTATTCAGAATTTGCCAACCATATTTCGGAAACAAGTCATTCTCTTGATATTAATAAAGGTCTAAAAAATTTTACATACTTACTAACACAACAGGCATACAAATAGATAATTTAAAAATTTTAGAAAATAGTGAAAGCGTTAATAGTTAATTGAGTATTATAAATAACCAAAAATTTTTTTAAAATAGCCATCTTTTAAATTTATTTTCTTGTTAATACTGATAATTATAATTATAATTATTTATTTTGTTATTTAGACTACCTGTGTTTATTATTTGTTTTTATTATTAAAGTTTTTTTATTATATAAATGCAATTTTATACATTCTTAAATGATTTTTATATTTAATTTTACATAACTATTCTTTTTATGAGATTTTTTAAGCAATTAATCACCCTCTTTTTTAATTTTTTGTCTTTGTTCTTATTTGTGCATATTTGTTTGTCATTTATTTTTTATTTTAACAACTTATCCTGAAGAAGATAACATTGTTATTGAAACATGTCGATATTTTTAATTATATAGAAACTAAGTTATTTGTTTTTCATTATAAAAATTTTATAATCAATTTAAAAATTAATCAATTAATTTTTTTAGTTATTATCTTTTCTAATAATTGTTATTAATTGCTAAAAAAGTAGGGTAAATTAATAAATAGGATGTGCAAAAAAAATATTTTAAATTTAAAAAGTTAGACGCCTTTTAAAATATAAAGCAATTCCTACATATGAGTCATATTACCTTCCTACTTATTATCGTAAACCCATTGTAATTATAATGATATATACCTACTCCCTGGTTAAATATTAGCTACGATAACAGAGATCGCAGGTTCAATTCCCGCCGTGTACAAGTAGATTTTATTTGAATAAATTGTGTTACATCCATTGACGTAGGGTATACTTGGTCGAAGGTTACATCATAATTTATTCGTACATAACAGCAGCAACCTGCCGCAAGTTCAAGAGTGGTGGATATTTCCCCACCTTCCTCTTTCCTATTTCCCTCCCCTCCCCACTACCTTCATCCTCATAACATACTGAATGCTCTCAAAGCGGTTCTACCACTGTAGCGACTATGTCAGAAAATTACTCTTTTAGACATACTGCACTGCCCTGTGCACATCTGAACTGTGGACGCAATACCCAGCAGCGCAATGAGGCAAACTGAGAGTGTGCTACAACAATGCATACCGGCAACTTATGCAACTACCGAGGTTCTGCAGTGCCTCCACGATGTTCACCGAGGGGAGGGTGCACTCATTCCCAGCCTTACTTCGCCACCGACTAGCCAGCTTCTGGAGCAGGACACGGACTTCAACCAACATCATTGTCGTGGCTGCATCCGAGTAGCTCAGTTCCCCACTAAACGAGCGATGGATGCAGATGCGACCTCCCTGATGGAAAATCCTAAAATATCTTTTTATTTTTAATTCTGTTTATTTTTTGTTATTTGTGTGATGAATTTTATTTTATTTTATGTTTTAATTAGGTACCTACCTAATATGTTAACAATGTTTTCTTTCTTTTATAGTTTATAGTTGTTTATGTAATATGGCAGACTGGGATTGCACTACCCTCCCAGACCTGCTGGAATAAAAACTTTAAAAAAAAAAATTTAAAAAAAAAAACACAATTAGGGATGCTATAGTCTCACTGGCTGCAGACCTTTAAAAGAAGTTGGGTCACTTGTAAGGTAACACAAAAAGAAAAGATAAAAAAATATACATACAAAAGTACATTTTTGTGGAAGTTGACTCTCATCAATTGAAGCTACCCATATCATTTTTTGACATATCTTTTTTTCGTGAAAATGATTGATAGACAATCTCAGAAAACTGTTATTTCATGTATTATTATCTAATGAGAAGTTTCCTTCGACAAAGACCGACCCCTCTTTAAAACAAAGTCCAGTCGCAAGTTCCATTTGCGGTCATATTTTTTTTATTCTTTTCCGTTCCTTACAATATTAATAGTGATCACGCACCACCAGCCCTTCCTCTTTCCCTCCCCACCCACCCCTAACCAGTAGCGCCGCCACACGGCGCGGTGTCATAACAATTTATCACCCCCCGCCGGGGTGGACCCAAGGGGATGGAAATGAAAAGGATAGATCAAGTTGCGATTCCAGGAGCCACGTCCCTTCCACGTAAAAAACCTCCATAATAAGAGTGTACAAATATGTTTCTTGAATTATAAATAAGGAGTAAAGAATCTCTCGGTGAAAGGAATTCTCTGAAAGGAAATCAACTGCTTCAGTTCCAAGCTTTTGGCGTATGTAGAGCCTGGTCAGACACGAAAAAAACTCTAATTTATGAAATGAAATATTTTATTTAGAGACAATATTGCAATTAATATTTGTGTGGTTTTAGATATAATGTTTATATAAGTTTATTATGTAATTTCATTAGTGTTGTGACCTAATTCTCTATCATCTCTCTTCTCACGTACTACATAGAACTAACCTAGAACTCTCTAGCCAGATTTTTTCGACCCACCGCCTTGCACCGCAGTTGGAGGGATGGATTCATACGTCCATTACTCTTGGATACATTGACCCCCAGAATCTTCCTTACCAGTACTTCCACTCCTTTCTTTCTCTAAAAAATACCATAGACACAGCATTCCCAAGACGACCCCTGATGACCCCTAAAGTGAGCCCTGATCCTTTTTCCCCAGGGCCTCCTGTGTGAAGCGCTTTAAAAATAAATACATACACATTTTCTACGAACCAGTAAAAGCTGTTACAATTATTTTCTATGCGCGGAAAATCGCAGCAATCGATGCCAGAATTTCTGTTCTTAGCTTACTGTTTCAGACATAACCGTAAAGGGACCATAAAGAATAATCATTTTAGTGGTGTATCTCTGTGTCTGTATGTTACTCCGGTTCAATGAAATCTAGAACTGGAATTTGCTTTGGTATTCAAAATTGGAACTGGTTGTGGGAACGATTCAGATAAAGTATGTACGAAAATTAATCCGACATAGCTCAGTGGTAGAGCACCTGTCCGGCAATCTGAAGGACACGGGTTCAAGTCCCGTTGGCGGCAAGTATCTTTTCTCGGAAGATTTTTTCAACGTAGATGAGTGTTTCAGGCTGATAATTTTTTTTTTTTTTTTCTTTATTCATCATATAAATTTTTATACAGTTTTTACAGGTGATTCGACTACCACGCTAGGCACATGCCCGGATTATGGTAGTCGATACCTGTTATTATTGTTACCCTTTGTGCTATGAATAAAAATCTTGTCTTAAACGTTAGTTTATCAATTAAAAATGATAATTTAATAATAAAATTATGTTTATTTTTAACTTATAGCCCAGTCAGTGGGGAGTTTTACGCAAAAGGTCGTGTAGTCGCGATTTTGATATATGTTGTTAAGATTGGGACTCTAAAGAAAAAAAAAGTTTTCGACCTTGGGGGGGTCGAGCTCGAGCCACCATCTTGGATTGAAGATGCCAAAATTTGTTTTTTTCAAAATAATTGTGCAATGGTTGATCTTACGACCAAATTGCGAAAGACAAACTTAAAGAAGATAAAATTTCTTTTTTTTTTTTTTTTGTAAGTCTAATAGGTAACGAGTTACAGTGGCGGAAATGTGGATATTTTTCTAAAAAATGGTGAAATTCCCAATTTTTGTTATTTTTGCGGGCTATTCATTACATAATTATTATTATTCATTGAAAATGGCGCATATTTTATTGTGGTATCCCCAGTAGGTCTTCTTCCTCGTCAATGGCATTACAACCCATTTCGAGCCTTGGCCTCCTTCAACATAAACCTGCACCGCCCTCCGTCCTCGGCCGTCGTCTTCATAACTGCGACATGGAGTAGTCCTCTTGCAACCTTCCTGACATCATCCTCCCGTTTCAGCCTAGGTCTGCCCGCCTTTCGTTTACGTCCTGGGTGTTCTGTTAGAACCTTTTTCGGTACTCGTGTGCTGACATTCGATGCACATGTCCGGCCCATCTTAGTCTTTGGAGCCTTAGACGGATAGAGAGTCTGGGAGCTTGGTAAATAGCATAGAGCTTTATTGTGGCGGATTCTCCATGCCTCTCCCTCTTAATTTAAGTACTTGCATACTGTTTTCTCACTCCGTATGCATGGACATTGGGGGGTCTAGAGTCGTTCAAATAAATGTAGCTTCGTTCAATAAAATAGATTCTTGACTCTCCCTCTCGCCCCGCTCCTAAGATTCTTAGAAGTACCTTTCTTTCAAAGGTGTCCAGCTGTTCCCGCCACACATCCTAGGCCAAGACCGTTCTAATAATTGTTTTATATAGGGTTTTCCTATGGACGTTTCGGGATTTGAAACTGGCAACAACGCGAAGTAAGTGTTGTTAGTGCCTGTGATGCTCTTTCCTACTTATACTGGGTTTTCTTAGTCATGCCTTATAATGGAGCCCAGGTATGTAAACTCTTCGACCACTTCGAAATTATAAGTGTCTTTAAATTTCAATTTATCTCTTATTCTATGGTGTGGGGTTCTGGTTTGCATCATGATTTTAATTTTATTCTCATCGATTTGCAAACCCACCTCTCTTGCCGAGTCTCCAAAAACCTCTCTTAGAGCCTGTGGGGATCTTTCGACAATGTTAAGGTCAGTATGTCTATTCCACAGATATTCCAGTGATGGTATGGCGAGCCGCACAGAGTTCGACTAGTATTCGTTATTATGTTATATATTCGCTATTGCGTAATAATATATTTTTGTTGTTCCCGGTTAGTTGATATTGACATCTTAATAATAGTCTTTGTCATCAATATCATGATCTAACCCATTGCCTGTGGTACTGAAATGCTGAGCTTCCATTGACAAAATCTCTTCATCTTCAATTACAAGAAGCGCACTTGAAGTGAAATATCACAAACTGCGCTATATAAATACTACGTTATTATTATTATAAGAAATAAATTTTCATAAAATCTCGGGTGCTGGTTTCTGTCATTCTTACTGGAACAAGCCCATTGGTGCCACGTTTCCAGCCCCAGTTTTCTGGATTTTTTTGGATTCCATACCATTTTTGAACTCCCCTACAAAGCAACAAGAAATCGTTTTCCTTCATCTGCTATGTCTTCTGATTTTGCATCATGTTGTTTTCATTCGTGTACTCAATTTTAAGGCTTTCTAAATGTTCATTATCACTACAAAGTGGTTTCATCCATGCACTCGATGATGTCGGGTTTGTCATAGTGGGATCCCAGCCTGTAGCAATATAGGCGCTGAGGTGGCAACGCTGCAGTCAGGACTGCAGGCACGCAGTATGTTGCCGTCTCTTTCTCTCCTCTATGTAACACGAAAAATTACTGTAATTTGAAATAGATTTTGCTATATGTGTTGTCGAAACACGTTAAAATGATATTGTGTAATATGTTCTTACAAAATTTATCATGAAAACTTGATTACGATTAAAACTTACGAATTTTTGTCAAAATTTTCTTCTTTCTACCGCTGTAAGTCATTATATATTAGATTTATAAAAAATGAATGAAATACGTCACATCTAGGACTTGAACCCAGGACCTTCACCTTGCCGGGGCGCAGCTCTACCAACTGAACATAATGTATCCCTAACCGATTTGGTCATATTTAACAGTAACATACTTCGACTAAGAACTACCAACATTATCTTCAAAAATCTAAATATGAACGATTAGGATATAAAGAAACATTAGCTCAGTTGGTAGAGCTGCGTCCCGGTAAGGCTAAGGTCCTGGATTCAAGTCCTAGATGTGACCGTATCTTTTTGCAATTTTTCTGTTTTCAGACTTTCGATTGAGTTTCGCTAATATTTTCTTCATTTAATTAAATAAAATTCTACATTAGAAATGTGTATTTCTTTCGTTTACATTTTTGATAGATGTCGTAATTATTTAATTTTTAGACAAATTTTAATATACCATTATTATGTCTCGTGATTTTTATGGGTCTGCGCAAGTAACAACATAAAAATTAGCTAAAAAATAACGATTTTGAAGATCTCTTCTAAGAAAATTATGAATTCAGGAAATTATTTTATAATTGCATTCGCCGAGCTCCGCTCATTAATCTTATCTTCTGCCGGGACGACGGTCTGAAAGATTCAACGCAAACAAATTATTTTGTATGGCTCCCCAGCCAATAATGCTTGGAGCGCGTTCTATAAGTTAGAATTATCATCCGAGGAGCGTGTTTTTCCCCCGCCCACGAAATTGCCTTCATTCGACCACTTTCCACTTTGCCCGACAGAGGGCACGTTCAGTTTTTAAATATTTACACCCCATTCCGCTTCCGGTAGACCTGGCCACGTGACAAGGACTCCCCCGAAACCACCCGTAAAATTTCTCATATAAAGAAAGCTCGATAGTAGCCACTTTGACACTCCGCCTTATCTATTGGAGCCATGCTTTGAATTTTTATAAGCCTCAGATACATCCATAAAAATTCGCTGCTGCCTTTAAGTACGACTTTACGAGCATTTTCGCACTGAAATTTAAATAAAAGATGAACACTTAATAGGGTTATTAAACTTTAAAGTGAATTAACAATATTTCTTGCTAATCCTTAGATATATCTTTGTTGACACAATTTTTCAGTTCAAAAATGTATTTATTCTGACACTTAAAACCATAAGCAATCAAAACTTCTTCCACCAATGAGCAATTTATTAAGCCTAATTGCCTACTCGATCTAAAAATATTTTTAATTGCAACAGCAATATCAAGACTGGATCATTAAGATACTCGCTTGTACCTAGATTGCAAGCATTTGGCAATACTTTCTCGAAAAATGTAGATGTGTTCAACTACACGGAATATCGATCATCCAGTTGATTAGTCAGACATCTCCAAATACTAAGTTTTGAGATAATGACGAAAGATATATTCGAATTCTGACGATAAATCAAATATTATTATATATAAATCACAGAATTATTCTAAATCTCTCTTTAAAGCCCGTATCAAACATTGTATATTTGAAAAGGGAAGAGATTTCTTCAAACAACACATGAGAGCTTAATATTACAATAAAAACAAATATATTAATATAAAAAATTAATACAAATTTAATTAATTAATTATTTAACTTAACATTACATTAAAAAAATTACAAACTAAAAAATTTACTTTCTCTAAAACTCTTTCCAACTTCTTTCAGAAAAATAATATCAAAAGCGACTACAAACATGTACTCTCGTGCAGAAGAATACTTACCAATTTTTATTTCTATTTTTATCTCAAGAATAATAATACTTACCAGAGTTTATTTCAATCTTCTTTAAATTATATTTTTATTATTTATTTCTTAGCTTACTTTTAATTGTTATATCTTTATTTTTATCTGTTTTTAGTTTTATTTATCCCTAAATATGTTATTTTTTCTTTCCTCTTCTCATATTTTTTTATCTGTTTATATAAAATAATATGTCATATATGACTACCACAACACGGGCAATAGCCTAGTGTGGTAGTCAAAAAATACCAACAATGTATCATGTAAACATTTATTAAATAAAAAATTTAAAAAAAATAAAAAATATGTCTACGTTTTGCATATTAAATATGCTATAAAATAACATCGGGAAGCATAACGGTCATAACGAGTTCTATATAATTTAAATAGCACAATTAACTTCATGATAATTCTTTTCCATAAAATTGTTATGTATATCACGTTTTTGTAAAGGCTCATATATAGTAGTACGAGTATAATAATAAAAATAAGTAATTAAATAAAAGCGTGATTAAAAAAAATGGAAATATCGGAGATTTCGTAAAATAATATTTATTTAGGTACATGTCTTCGTTAAAATGAAACTTACAGATTAAATTACTAGAAAGTGCTAAGAAGAACTAATTATTTCTTTCAGTTGTGTTTTATTTGAGTCGGAAAATTCTTCTTCCTAAGTCGGTTTCTCATTGCTTAGGATCGTGATCCCGACACCAATTTCCATGGTGGATAAGGCTCCTCAATTCATCGCGATTCTGTGCTGTGTGGAGAGTCAAGGACAGGGCGTGAAAGACAGGAAACTCGTACAGGACAAATAATATATTTCTCCATGTTGGAGTCCTCAGTTTGCCGAGCTTTGTCCAAAGTATCTCAAAACACGAGGCTGTAGGCAGACCATTGGAAGCATTGGTATGCACAGTCTTTGTGTGTCAGAATGAATACATTTGTGAGTCTTGTAAATAGAATCATATAACCAAGTCGTCTCAATGTGGCCTAAATACAGTGTGATTACCGAAAAAGCTGTCACAATACCTAATAAAAACTTGCAGAACCTGGTCATAATTTTGGAGGGGGTATGGGTATCGCAACCTCATGAACCATTTATTGGATATCCAACACCTCTGCCATAAGTCACCCCAAGTGGTTCACTACGTTTGGTGACTTAGCGGGGGGGCCGGGTTCATTAGATGAGGTTTGTCTGAGTCATGGCAGGCTAGTTCGGGAGACACTGTTTTTTTTATTGACGGGTAATTAAGACAGGGAAGACCTTTTGACCTCTCCAGCAGGGCCCTTTCGGGATCTCGCCTTGCACCGCAGTAGGAGGGATGGATCTCCCATATTCCTATCCACCCCACATACCTTTTTCCTTCCCAGAACTTCCACTATTTCCTTTCCTAAAAAAGCCTTCACACAGTATCCCCAAAGATGACATGGGCTCTGAGAAGAATTATTTTCGTCAGGACCTCCTGTGTGGAACTGATGTGAAAAAATAAACACTTAACTTAAATTCTTTAACCAAATAGAAATCTACAAATTATACACTAATGGGGCCCTACTAATAAACCTATTTTAATCTTTACACAACTGATAAACATCCATTAATATGCAAAGTTCATCAGTTTTGAAAAATTTAAAAAACCTTTAATTAGGCAGGGGAAATGACAATGAAAAAATTCAATTATTTAAAAAATTAAAAAAACATTTGTAAAAAATTTAAAATGTTATATCACTAAACTTTACAAAAGACGCAAGCAAGTATAAGCAGTATTAATGATTATAACGTAAGTACTGTTATACAAAAAATAGAAGTGTGTGAAATGTGTTTAAACGATTTAATCTACCAAAAGACGCCAAAACACAGATGATAAAGCGACAGTCTGCACGGCCATATTAAAGTCACCCCACGTATATTTTGAAAAGCTGCTCTGTCACCGGCTCCATAATGTCATCCGCCATTCTTCTAACGCTCCCCGCCATGAATCGTTTCTTATTTGATATTATATTATATGAAGAGTCCGCAGAGATGATATGGCCCGAGAGTCGTTTATCCCCGCGGATCGTGACACGAGTGTTTGTCCCGCTTTGGCACAGTTATTATTATAAGCCCGCAATGGAGTGCCCCGGGTTATCATGGCTTCATGATTCATTCGGGACTTGCAGGCGAGTGGATGAGAAGCTCGGAAAGCATGTTTGCAAGAGATGTAAAGACTAATGAGTACGTCGACAAGAGAGTTGATGCAAATACTTCAATTAACACAGGATCAATGAGTTGTTTTTAATAACGCATTTATTGCAAATGGAGCGAGAGTTGCAGCAGTACACAATGGTTTTTCAATTCAACAATCTTAATCACTAATGACAATATGGATTGGCATGAAATGAGAAAGAACGAAGATGCACAGAAAACAATTTGTTTGTTTGTTTTTGAACCTTTATTTAGATGTAAGCAAATTTATACATCTAGTAGGAAAAATATAAAAAATACAATTTTAAGAGATACAGTTACATTTACAAAACGGTATGAAAAATACATTTTAAGAAAAGCAGATAACTCGGTTTAGAGTGACTAAAATAACATTGGTGAGTATGTTCGTATTCAATCAAAAATTATTTTTTACATATAAATAACATGTCCTACGAAAAGTGCTAAGGATTGAGGCTTCCTTTACGGCATTTGGTAGAATATTATAAAGTTTTTGCCCTTTATAAAACGCGCTGTTTTGTGTGCACGAAAGTTTAGTTTTGGGAAGCCTTAAATCTCTGCGTCTTCTCGTAGGATAATTAATTGTTTGTCATGGTATATAATATTACTTTAATTGAAATGAAAAGCCGAAATTTGATTATGGTATTTCAACATTATGCCTCATTTTTTTATTATTAAAGTATTTCGATTTGAAATTGGGAGGTTGGGTCGTCGAAGGATGTCAGCTGCTAAAAACATTATTAGATTATTTTAACAGGATTTTATCTCAGGAAGGCGATTGTGAGGAATTGATTACGAAAAAAAAATAGCTGATGAATGTGAACATTGATAATTGTGAATGATACAAGGAGTGTATACTAGGACAAAGGAATGACGATAGTTGACGTTATAAAACTAGGTAGAATTTGTTAATTTTTGGAATCAGTTTACTTGAAAGAAAATAAGTTAATTCTTAATTTTATTTATTTTTTTTATAAAAACGGTGGTAATATAATATTTTTTAATTGAAATAGTTTATTTGTAAATATATTTGGGAAGTATATTTATGAGAGATAAGGGAAGGTTGATAGAGATATTGAAAGAAGGGAAAATGCAGATAATTCCATTAATGGAAGACTGCACTTCGTTGACGCTAACAAAAAACTATCCAAAGAAGCGAAGCTATTAGTCCACAATTGAGTGCTAGTACCTACCCGGATGTATTGCAGTAAGGCATGGATGTGCAGAGGAAGGATTAAAGTAGACTGAATGCTGAAGAAATGAGATCGCTGAGACGTATGTGTGCTTAAACCGTGTATAATCGTGTGAGAAATGTAAAGATCCTCAAATAATGCAAGTGTGTCTAATGAGTAAGATTAAGAAAGTGACGCTCAAGCTGGAAAGAGTTTAAGGAGAATATATGATGCAAATGTGAATGGTAGAAGAAGTCGGGGACTCCCGATCAGACACCAGACATGCACGATCAAGTGAATCATATACCTGAATCGGACCATGTCAAGAGTCAGAATAATAGAAGAGTACGTATGAGACAATGTCTGAATATTTATTTAATAAGACATACACAGTAGGTACTTTATAATACAAGTTATAGGCTGTAAAATTTTTTCATGGTTATGTACCTATTACGTAAGTCATAGAATGTCATTTGAATGAATATGAATGAGGAAGAAATGTGTACTAAGACAGAGTTATTTGGCGATCCGTCTACTCTGCCTATCCCTGCGGGGAAACGGCTAGATAGTTTAGCTGGATATAAAATAATGTAATAACACTACCAGCGAAACCAATAATAATAACAACCAAATTAATTGTAATGAAAAAAAAAACTTATATCATTGATGTAAATAACTTATATCATTGATGTAGCTATTCCAAATTCCTGTAATATTTAAAAAACTGTTTCTGAAAAAATTAGAAAATTCACAGATTTAGGAAATGAGATTAAAAGAATTTGGCATTCTCGGACTATAAAAATATTACCATTTGTTATTTCGGCTACTGGCATTATACCTAGGTCTCTGATTCAAAATTTAGGAGTATTAGATTTGTCAAAGAATTTATACATAAAAATGCAAAAATCGGTAATTTTAAATACATGTAGGATTACAAAAGATTTTTTAAATATTTATATTGAGGGATCAGTAGGATTTATAGGTTCAATTAGGAATTCCACAGAGCCGAACCCTCTGATATGAAAATATCTGGAGTCGGTGAATTATTTTCCCATCTGGTCTCTGGTAGGTTGACATGTTGTTCTTGTATTGTTTTGTAATTATAATACATATAGTGCAATTGCATAACGTGGATTGACCAGATGATCATTTGGGAAGTGTGTGAAAGGGTTTAGTTTTTCCTGTGGGGAAAATTAAACCCGGACATTTAAATCTGGTGCGTTTAGTATACAGCCCTCTCATTATTTGGGCAGATATCCAATTGTTGTCGGTAGCCGACAGCTTTGTAAAGTCCGGAGATGTCATGTTGTCTTTTGTTTGTACCTGCTTTATGTGTATGTGTATGGCTCACATACATAGAAAGGAAACAAGATATTTTAAGATCAACAAAGGACGATTTTCTAGAACTTCCACAATAAATTCGCTGATATTGAATAAGACACGTCTATTAAAAGCTCTTTTCTTTACCTGAATATAATAAAAATTACATTTTGCCGATCCGTGGAAGACTTTCAAGCGGAACCTTTGAACACAATCAAATGTCCCGTTGCGGACAAAGGACTGTCTTCCCAAACACAATACGCTTAATACGTGATGAGAGGTAAAAGTCTTGCGGTCGTGACGCAAAAGCTCCCCAGGAACGGGGACTACGTGGTGACCACGTGACAGTGGCGTGCGTTGCTCTATGACAAAAAGTAGGCTGAGCTTTTATTTATTTTTTCACGTTCCAGTACGAATTATTGTGAATTGAATATTAGATGGGGCCATTTTATGATTATCTTCCGCTGATTGTTGTGGCCAACTTGATAATTATTAAGAGTGCAAGTTTGTATACGATATATATAATATGCATTATATACCTAATAAGCAGAATACACTAAATAACATAATCAATGAAAAAACGAAAGAAAATTATTGAGAATACTTTCACTAACATAAATGCGTTTTTCTTTCTTCGGTCAAAAGATTAATTTATTGTAACTAGCATTTAGTTTCTAGTGTTGCAATCAGCATCGTTAGTTTTCCAATTTGGTAACCATTTATTGGATGATCAACACTCTGCAATATAAGTGGTTTGCTACGTTTCGTGACTTTTCAGGTGTGCCCGGGTTCATGGGGTGAGGTTTGTTTACATCTTGGCGGCGGATTAATATGCTCACTTACTGCGTGGCGAGCTCTATCTTACTTACTGCGTGGCGGGCTATGGGTTGAGATAGTCCTGCTCCAGCAGGACTATCTCGACCCATAGCTTTGCACCGGAGTAGAAGCAATGGATTCAGTTTTTTTCAGTTTCAGTGCCGGCAACCCGGGCGTTTATTTTATTTTTATTTATGTACATAGATTTATTTTACCCACCTCACTAGACAAAGTCTGTTTCAAGGTGGATAAACAACAATTTTTATTTTGTGATGAAGATATGTATCAAAGTAGACATGGGTATAAAAAGATCAAAATATAAATAATAATATAAAAACATAAAATAAAAGATAAAAATGTACAAAAATATAGATATAAAAATATTTGCATAAACACACATGCATGCACAAATAATGTTTTTATATTAAATCTTTACATTTAAATTTTGTTATTTGATATATTTTCATAAAAAGATTGCATATGTAATTTAAAATTCAAGTGGAAATAAATATAAAAACAGTAGGTACATGATAATATAATCAATATATATTATAAAAGAAAGTCCAAAAAAGCGTGCGGAACGCAAAAACTCAGAAACGAGAACCGGTACGATCAAGAGAGTTATATGGTATGGTAGATCTCTATCCCCCCTAGGGAAGAAGGGTATTCGTTTTTATATAAAGGGCTTGCTTTTGAAGATATAAGGGCTGAAAGTTCAAAAAGACTCTAGAAATTTCAAGAAGAGTCTAGAAGATTCCGGAAACTTCTAGAAAATTCGATAAAACTCTGGAATGTTCTGGAAGAAGTGGAGGAGTATGTCAGCGAGCCCAGAAGGTTCCGGAAAGTGCAAGAAGGTTCGATAAAGTTGTAGAATATTCTGAAAGGAGTAGAGGAGTGTGTCGGCGTGTCTAGAAGGTCCCGAAAAATTCTAGAAGATTCCACAAAGCTGTAAGAAGTTCTAGAAGGTTCGATAAAGCTGTGCAAAGTTCTGGAAGGAGTGGCGGAGTAAGTCGGTGAGTCTAGAAGGATCTGATGGTTAACAAATGCTTAGAAAATTGTGGACGGAGAAAGTTCTAGAAGCTTTCAGAATTAATTGGCGATGAGTCTAGAAGATTCCGAAAGTTCTAGAAGGTTCGATAGAGCTATACAAAGTTCTGAAAGGAGTGGAGGAGTGTGTCGGTACGTCTAGAAAGTTCCAGAAAATTCTAGAAGGTTCAATAAAGCTGTGGAATATCTAGAAGGTTCGATAGGGCTGTACAAAGTTCTAAAAGGAATGGTGGAATATGTCGGAGGGTTTAGAAGTTTTCGGAAAGTTCTAGAAGGTTCAACAAAACTGTAGAAAGTTCTAGAAGGTTCCGTAAAGACCGTATAAAGTTCTGATAGGAGTAGAAGAGTGTGTCGGTGTGTCCAGAACTAGAAGGTCCCGGAAAATTCAAGAAGGTTTGATAAAGCTGTAGAAAGTTCTAGAAGGTTCGATAAGGCTGTAGAAAGTTCTGAAAGGAGTAGAGGAGTGTTTCAGTGAGTGTAGAAGGTTCCGGAAAATTCTAGAAGATTTCACAAAGCTGTAGGAAGTTCTACAAGGTTCGATAAAGCTGTACAATGTTCTGAAGAAGTGGCGGAGTAAGTCAGTGAGTCTAAAAAGTTCCGGAAAGTTCTAGAAGGTTCGATAAAGCTGTACAAAGTTCTGAAAAGAATGGTGGAATATGAAGTTCTAGAAGGTTCTTTAAGGCTGTAGAAAGTTCTAAAAGGTGTGGAGGAGTGTGTCGGTTTGTCTAAAAGGTTCTGGTTGTGTCACAAAGCAGTAAGAAGTTCTAGAAGATTCGATAAAGCTGTACAAAATTCTGGAAGGAGTAGCGGAGTAAGTCGGTGAGTCTAGAAAGTTCCGGAAAGTTCTAGAAAGATCGATAAAGCTGTACAAAATTCTGGAAGGAGTGGCGGACTATGTTGGTGAGTCTAGAAGGTTCGATAAAGGAGTAGAAAGTTTTGGTAGGTGTGGCGGAGTATGTCGGGGATTCTAGAAGGTTCCGGAACGTTGTGGATCGTTCGCTAATGCTCTGGAAAGTTATGGAAGGAGAAACTTCTATAAGCTTTCAGAAATAAGTGGCGGAGTGTGCCTGTGAGTCTAGAAGGTTCTGGAAAGTTCTAGAAGGAGTGATGGAATGTGTTGTGAGTCTAGAAGTTTCTAGAACATCTGGAACATTCAATGTTCTAGGAAGTTGTGTGAGATGAAAATTCTAGAAGCTTTCAGAAATTAGTGGCGGCGCGTGTCTGGAAAGTTCTAGAAGGTTGGATAATCTTAATCTTCATTATACAATATATAAAAAGTGTACAATGTGCGTGCCGCTAAAACTCTGAGACGGATCCCGGTACGATCATGAGAGTTATATTTGTTGTAGCCCCTTATCCCCCATCCTTGAAGAAGGTTCCTGTTTTTACCTGAAGAGTGTACTTTGAAGATATAAGGGTTGGGAATTTTGCTACCTTGAAATTTTCAGAACATTCGAGAGTATTCTTGAGCATTCCACAGCATTCCATAACAGCCCGAAACAATCTGGAAAATTCCGGGAATAGGGATAAGAATAGGCTGGAACATTCGGGAATATCCCGGAACATCCCAGATCAGTGTAGAACAGTCCCGAATATTGTGGAATATTCTGGAACATTTGAAGCCTTTTTTGTATGGGTAGGGCTACCCATTGGCAGGGGTATATTAAGCAAGATCCGTTGTAGGTTCGAACTTCAGTTCAATCTTACATCAACTCCCTGAGCGAAGCCGGGCACCCCATCCAGAGTATTTGAGAGCATTCCACAACATTCCAGAACAAAATTGAAAATTGTGGATTGTTCGGGAATAGGGAATCGGGAACATCAATGTGGAACATTCCAGAACACTCGAATGTTGTCCTGAGCGAAGCCGGGTAACCCAGCTAGTATCTAAATAAAAGTCAATATAATAGACAAAATAATAATTAGTGCGAAGCCGGGTAACCCAGCTAGTTAATTAATGAGAAAGTATAAATACAATGGGAACATAATAATTAACGCTGTAAACAAGCAGTACCCTGCGTAATTCACAGCCTTTATTACAAACTTACTCTGTGTATCCCGATAAAATAATCGATTGATGAAGTCAAATAAATATTTTGGAATCTGCAACCAAAAGGTATAAATTCGTCAAATAGAAAAAGTTTTATATAAACATATTCGTAAAACGATTGCGAAAAATATTCCCAAAATGTAACGAAAATATATTTTTTTAATTTGTCATATTTTTCCATCCCTGTTTTTTTTATTTTTTAAAAACATTACATATTACAATGATCTTTGGCTGTCCCACTAGGAAAATAACCCGTTTTAGGACGGTCAAAATGAACAGATTTATTGCACTAATTATTGTTTTGTCTATTATATTGACTTTTATTTAGATACTAGCTGGGTTACACGGCTTCGCTCAGGACAACATTCGAGTGTTCTGGAATGTTCCACATTGATGTTCCCGATTCCTTATTCGCGAACAATCCACAATTTTCAATTTTGTTCTGGAATGTTGTGGAATGCTCTCAAATACTCTGGATGGGGTGCCCGGCTTCGCTCAGGGAGTTGATGTAAGATTGAACTGAAGTTTGAACCTACAACAGACCTTGCTTAATATACCCCTGCCAATGGGTAGCCCTACCCATACAAAAAAGGCTTCAAATGTTCCAGAATATTCCACAACATTCGGGACTGTTCTGGAAAGTTCCACACTAATCTGGGATGTTCCGGGATATTCCCGAACATTCCAGCCTATTCCTATCCCTATTCCCGGAATTTTCCAGATTGTTTCGGGCTGTTATGGAATGTTGTGGAATGCTCAAGAATACTCTCGAATGTTCTGAAAATTTCAAGGTAGCAAAATTCCCAACCCTTATATCTTCAAAGTACGCTCTTCAGGTAAAAACGGGAACCTTCTTCAAGGATGGGGGATAGGGGGCTACCACAAATATAACTCTCATGATCGTACCGGGATCCGTCTCAGAGTTTTAGCGGCACGCACATTGTAGACTTTTTATATAATTACATTGACAACTATTTTAGATGGACAGAACAAATAAATAAAACAGCGGGTAAAGTAAGGAAACTTATATATTTTTTTAAGAACATACGAAACATAATGCCGGTGAAGACTTTAAAAACTATATACTACGCATTAGGACAATCAATTATCACCCACGGTATGATTGGTTGGGGTGGTGCTGCGAAGACTAATATGGACCCTCTCGACAAAGCGCAAAAGGCCTTAATTAAAGTTATTACTAAAAAACCTTTTAGATTCTCGACAATACAGTTATTTAAAGACTTTGCTGTATTGAACATACACCAACTGTACATCAAAATTATATCTATACATTACCAAAAAGACAAACTAAACCATCATACTGCACAACACAATTACGACACAAGACATAGACATCAACACATGACTCCGAAGACAAAGACTACATTTGGACAAAGACATTATCACAATTTGGCTCCAAAATGTTTTAATTTAATTGAAAAAGATATAAAAGATATTCTAGTGACAAAAAATCTAAAACGCAACATTCATACGTGGGTAGTAAACAAGGGTATTGCATACTGCGTGCAGATAACTTGATCAAACAACACACTCAACGCCTGTATTTTTTCTCTTTTCTCCTTAACTATTTTCGTCTATTTATCTCATATCTTTTTTTTCATTTCTTTATATTTTTTTCTTTTATTCCATTTATCTATTTAAATTAAAATTATATTTTTTATCTTCCAAGATTAAGATATCAAAATTAAATTAAATTCCTGCCACCTCAGAACAGGCTCAGCCTAGTGAGGTGGTATATACCAAAAAAAATATGTATATATGTATATTATATGTATATTTAGGTATATTGTATTTATTGTAATGTTATTCTTCGTTAATAAATAATTTTTAAAAAATAATAATAATAATAATAATAATAATGAAGATTAAGATTATCCAACCTTCTAGAACTTTCCAGACACGCGCCGCCACTAATTTCTGAAAGCTTCTAGAATTTTCATCTCCCACAACTTCCTAGAACATTGGATGTTCCAGATGTTCTAGAAACTTCTAGACTCACAACACATTCCATCAGTCCTTCTAGAACTTTCCAGAATCTTCTAGACTCACAGGCACACTCCGCCACTTATTTCTGAAAGCTTATAGAAGTTTCTCCTTCCGGAACATTCTAGAATCACCGACATACTCCGCCACACCATTCAAAACTTTCTACACCTTTATCAAACCTTCTAGACTCACCAACATACTCCGCCACTCCTTCCAGAACTTTGTACAACCCTATCAAATCTTCTAGAACTTCCTACAGCTTTATGGAACCTTCTAGAATTTTCCGGGACTTTCTAGACACGCCGATACACTCTTACACTCCAACAGCATTACGAAATCTTCTAGAACTTTCTACAGTTTTATCTAACCTTCTAGAACTTTCCGAAAACTTCTTAACCCACCGAAATATTCCACCATTCCTTTCAGAACTTTGTACAGCTTTATCGAACTTTCTAGAACGTTCCGGAACTTTTTAGACTCACCGACTTACTTCGCTACTCCTTCCAGAATTTTGTACAGCTTTATCGAATCTTCTAGAACTTCTTACTGCTTTGTGACACAACCAGAACCTTTTAGACAAACCGACACACTCCTCCACACCTTTTAGAACTTTCTACAGCCTTATAGAACCTTCTAGAACTTCATATTCCACCATTTCTTTCAGAACTTTGTACAGCTTTATCGAACCTTCTAGAACTTTCCGGAACATTCTAGACTCACTGACTTACTCCGCCACTTCTTCAGAACATTGTACAGCTTTATCTATCCTTCTAGAACTTCCTACAGCTTTGTGGAATCTTCTAGAATTTTCCGGAACCATCTACACTCACCGAAACACTCCTCCACTCCTTTCAGAACTTTCTACAGCCTTATCGAACCTTCTAGAACTTTCTACAGCTTTATCAAACCTTCTAGAATTTTCCGGGACCTTCTAGTTCTGGACACACCGACACACTCTTCTACTCCTATCAGAACTTTCTACGGTCTTTACGGAACCTTCTAGAACTTTCTACAGTTTTGTCGAACCTTCTAGAACTTTCCGAAAACTTCTAAACCCTCCGACATATTCCACCATTCCTTTTAGAACTTTGTACAGCCCTATCGAACCTTCTAGATATTCCACAGCTTTATTGAACCTTCTAGAATTTTCTGGAACTTTCTAGACGTACCGACACACTCCTCCACTCCTTTCAGAACTTTGTATAGCTCTATCGAACCTTCTAGAACTTTCGGAATCTTCTAGACTCATCGCCAATTAATTCTGAAAGCTTCTAGAACTTTCTCCGTCCACAATTTTCTAAGCATTTGTTAACCATCAGATCCTTCTAGACTCACCGACTTACTCCGCCACTCCTTCCAGAACTTTGCACAGCTTTATCGAACCTTCTAGAACTTCTTACAGCTTTGTGCAATCTTCTAAAATTTTTCGGGACCTTCTAGACACGCCGACACACTCCTCCACTCCTTTCAGAACATTCTACAACTTTATCGAACCTTCTTGTACTTTCCGGAACCTTCTGGACTCGCTGACATACTCCTCCACTTCTTCCAGAACATTCCAGAGTTTTATCGAATTTTGAAATTCCTAGAGTCTTTTTAGAACTTTCAGCCCTTATATCTTCAAAAGCAAGCCCTTTATATAAAAACAAATACCCTTATTCCCTAGGGGGGATAGAGATCTACCATACCATATAACTCTCTTGATCGTACCTGTTCTCGTTTCTGAGTTTTTGCGTTCCGCACGCTTTTTTAGACTTTCTTTTATAATACATATTGATTATTTTATTTTACCTGTATAAACCCAGAAAAAATAAATCAATAAATTACACTTGGTGGATAATACTGGTGAATTTAATTTTAGATGGTAAATACTGGAAGTTACTTATGAATTTAAATAATATATTTTAATATAATATAAACATAGAGAATAGAAATTAAAAGAAAATTCAAAAAGAAACAAAAAAAAATTAAAAACATGTATGATTTTCAACCATTTCATGAAATTTTAGTTTTGATTTTGATGAATTAATGAACTTGAGGCGTTTTTTCGCAAAAACAGCGCTATATAAGTTGTCCAAATTTATTAACGAATCAAAAAATAAATTAAGAAAAGAAAGTAGAGAAACGATAAGTGCAAGAAAAAATTAAGCAGTTTTTGAACTTACATTGGTATAAAAATAATATTAATGTAGTACAATAATAATACCAATATATAGGAAAGGTAGCTAAAAATATAAATTGACTGTTATTTAGCACATTTTCACATTCAGCTCTCCCCAAGCTTTTATTATCTTTTAATATCCTGCTTCATTTTTCTAATGATAGGCACTGCTTCTCAGCCTCTGTGGACCGTACGCCACTGCTACGTGGTGACTTCGTGGTGGTAGATTACGCGGTGACTGGTGACCCACTTCCTCGGGACAATTGCCAAATATATCCCGGCTAAACTATGTGTCGAATATAAATCTTTCATGGCTTTTTGGCGTCCCGAGCTCCTGGCATAACCAAATTATGGGCGCGTTATGGTTATAAATCCCCGCTATTCGTGACTTAGGCGGTTTATTGTCAAGTCATATTTGTTTTGCAATTAAATACTGTGGTTTTTTTACGTTCAGCAGCACTTCGTGAAATTATTGACTTTTTTGTGGATTCTGATCACATTTTTTATTTTAATATAAAAAATATGAGTTACATACATAATACATACATATATATTTTACTAAATATTATATTAAAGGTCGTTTTTGGTCACGTATACCTTATCAAAAAAGAGAAGCTCTTGTGCCTGATAATTGAGCCACGATACTTACTTAGGTTGTAATTTATAATATGTTTTGTATAAAATATTTACTTTTTAAAGTTTTTTTTTGAAAACTGGTTTAATTTTATTTATTTGTTCTGATTGGATGATAATACAGCGTATTTCAGAAGGGAGATTATTATAGTTTTTTATGGCTTTAAAAATTTAATGATTTGGCATTTGAGTTGTTTTAAAATTAGGCATAATAAATTGGTATCCATTTCTCATTAAATTGTAAAATTCTTGATATTTTTTGTTATTTTTTTCTTTACACATTTTTAAGATGGAAGCATGCTTGAATATGTCATCGATATTTGGTACTGGAAATATTTTAAAAAGTTATTCTGTTGAGAAGATAGATTTTTTTTAAATATTACTTTAATGATGATTCTTTGCGAAACTTTTACTGAGTTTAGATTATTTTTGTAAGATCCTCCCCAACCTATAATTCCGTAGATAAGTAAAGAATGAACAATGGCAAAGTACACATTTTTGATTATTTTTTCATTTAAAATATTTCTAACAAATATATACTTATATATTTCCTTATTCTCTTCACTAGCTCTGAAATGTGACTATTCCACTTCAGGTTTTGATCACTGATCACATCGAGATATTTAATTTCGGAAGAAGAGTTAATTACGGTACAAATAGGATTTTGTTGTTACAGAGTACATGATCACATTTTTCGTCGTGGATTACAATATTAACTTTACGATCAGGTTTTTTCTGAAAGGAAAATAAGACATGTTTTTTTTTTGCATTAAGTGTGGGTAAGTTATTAATCAAACCATGATTTTAAGATATAAATATCTTCATTTGCCAATTTGTTAACTAATTCCCAAGTTTGACCATAGTATATATTCATATATTATATATATCCATATGGTGTCATCAGCATAAGAGATTAATTCACCTTTAATTTCCTGTCGGAAAATGTCATTCACATATATTATAAATGATAATGGTCCGATGACGGTTCCTTGAGGGATGCAAAATTTACTTGTGAGAGATTAACTAAATGATTGGTTTAATTTTACTATTTGTGGTCTCTGTTAGGAAGCCAACTATCTATTTCAGGGCTATGCGGTCAATGCCGTTTTCTTTTAATTTTAGCAAAATTTTCATACACAAAATGTGCAGATTTATTCATAAACGTAATAAAAATGAATAAACTGCATTAACATCTCACTCTAGAGCTATTATCCATACTACTTAGGCCATAGACTCATTAGGCTATCTCCTATTTTACCTCATTTCTTTGACAGTAACCCGGTCCCTTTTATAAAGTTCACCAGGATTGTCATTGGAAATGAAGCTATAACTTCTCGTTCGACGATTGATTGGTGATTACAACTAAACCTTTTACTCGTTCTTTGTCCTACTCACAACTTTCTTCAGTCACGTAAAATAATAACATAAAGCATTATATGGGCCACTTACACCACTTTTTTTTTAAAAAAATTCCGGTTGAAGCAAATTTTCCAAGACATTCTGTATTTCTTATTAATCGTATTTTTGAAACCCTGGGGATTTTTCGAAAATTTCAATCCGAAAAATCAAACCATTTTTTAAAAACCGGAAAGACGGGACATAATTTTATGGGTGCGATAAAGCGATAATTACATGGCCGAAAATCATTTAAAAAAAGAGAACGTTTTCCACACCAATGGCACAGGGGAATAACGAGGCATACCAAAAATATTACATCTCATAAATATTTTTTCCTTGATCCATCTTATTGATCATGAATCATTATAATGTACAACGTCTATGTTACTAAATCCAATGTAATAATACTTGTACTTGTAAATTATAATAATATTATAAAATTGGATTTTGTTAAAATCAGCACCATAATCATTATACCTCTAAAACATGTACAGACAACACAAAATGTACGGGTTTCTCTTCATAAAATCTGTCGAAAAGTCAAACCAAATGATAAGTTCGCAGAGAACAAACAATAATCTAGTGAACGTTAAATGTCAAATTCAAAAATTCACCTGAAATCAAAGTGATGCCAAATAAAAAAAATAAATCAGTGTGGAATTTTACAAAATTAATAGTAGCCCAAATAATGATTTATTTATTTAAAAATAAAAAACTGTACATTTCTAAAAAAATTTACTAACATTTTCGTAATCTTAGTAAAAAAAATCTATCCACACAATTTTTTTCCAAGTCGTTGTGAAATCCAAGCAAGTGGCCTATTGACAATAATTAAAAAAAATTAACTCAATGGTATTTTGAGTTGATTCATATATATTTTTAATTTAAATATTCCTTAGAACATACAAATTTTTAATTTTTGTCATATTCCACATTAAAATATATTTGGTACTAGCTGGTTCCCGGCATGCGTTGCAATGCCATATTCTAAGAAATACATTGTTTCTCCCTGCATGTCCTTTCCCGTGCGTCCCTGTTCCCCTCCCGCTCCACCGTCTCGCCAACCCCCTCTCCCGCGTTCCATATATTTAGTCCCAGTACATTCAGTTTTCAAACACCCCGCGTGTCACCTATTACAATTTTTTTATTCAAATATTTCATTTTTCATACATTACATATATATATATATATATATATATATATATATATATATATATATATATATATATATATTATTAAAATATTTGTATATTATAAGAACAATCAATCTAATTTGGTACCTAACATAGGTACCTATTTAAAATAGGTATCTATAATTTTAAAAATCCAAAAAAAACTGCCTGCTAAATTCACATTCATCAAACGCACGAACTGTCAAACGTGCAAAGTTAAAATGGTCGTTAAGTTTTCTGAAATTATCCAATTTTCTGCGCAATTGTCATTCCGTGAGAACCTTCTACAAAGTATTAGAAAACTTTTAAAAAAGATTATTGAAATAGGTAAA
This sequence comes from Limnephilus rhombicus, assembly GCA_929108145.2. Classification (NCBI taxonomy): domain Eukaryota; kingdom Metazoa; phylum Arthropoda; class Insecta; order Trichoptera; family Limnephilidae; genus Limnephilus; species Limnephilus rhombicus. The sequence continues at coordinate 20,626,686 of OV815273.1, read as the reverse complement.
GTCATTCTGAAGTTATGGCGTCACCAAGAGAAGCAGGGAATCATTTTATATAGATGACCAATCTTGGTACTTGATTATGAGTTATGTTTTATGACTTAACGTAAAACTGACATGCCAACTTGGGCTACAACGCGATGGAATAATCGCATTTAACGTAACTTTAAATTTTGTTGAAATTTCATAAGTTGATAAAACAATGTGAGGTCTACTTACTAACTTTCATGAAATCATTTAAATTTATCTGCATGTCATATTCTAATTCTTAAGAGGCCATATTTTATTCAAAGAGAGCTTTTGACAAGTTTATTTGAAAGATCAAAAAATATCTGGTCGAGGATTCTCCTTGCGAATAGTTCCGTCTATGCAGCCTGCCTTATCCGATTCAACTTTACCACTTTTAATATCGCGGCATGAAAGTAATAACCGGCCGTATATCATGCCTGGTGCCTAAGGCTCCCGCTTCTTGCTTCTTACCTCTGTGAAAACCGGAAAAACTGCAAACCTGAGCGGAAAAAATCAATTTATTCTTTAACCCACTTTATCATCCGATATCATTCCACCATAGTAAGATGGCTCCTTACCGTACTGCGAACAATTTCCCTTATGATTTATTATAGGAAAAGCCCTTGGCGTAATATTGTCTTCTCCAAACCTGTTTATAGGCCAAAATTATTATTCATTTCGAAATAATCACATGGCGCGTGCGAGAAATTTCCGTTGAATTTTTAAGAATAAATTCGTGAAATCGTTTTTTTATTGCGGTAAATGTGATGACTGGAGTGTTTTATGGGTGTTTTTCTTTGTCGCTTTTGTTACCGAAGACATGGCTGGAATGAAAAATGCCTCCCCATTAAGGACACAACAAATTGTTTGCGTGTAGAACAATATTTTATTCCGTACAATGCTATCACTTGACAAATTGCTTGTATCCGATCGCATCTTGTGAATTTGCGATAAATGATGAAAACTTTCTTCGTTGCTTTCACAAGCATCTGAATACAGAAAAATGTTTTCAATTCTTTAAATTTGGCATTTATTTTTCTCTCATTGTCTATGTTAAAAACAATCATCAGCCCTTTGTGTAGTAAAAACTCTGAAAGCCTTTGGTTTGGTATTCAGCAGAAACTCGTCTATGTGAACTAATCACAATGATCAAGCAGATTTCTGCCTTGCTAAGTCTGTAATGATATACATTATTTTTATTTGGTTTTAACATACTCGGACAGCTCTGTGTTATTTTTACTTTTATTAGTTTTTAAAACCCTGCGTTTATAATTACAAAGGGATTCAAAGAATCCTCCTTTCCTATTGAGACTTACAGGGGACCGAACCGTTCAGTTTTAACAGTATGGATTTAAAATTTCAGTCATTATGAAAAGGTGATTTGTGATATTCAACTTGTTTACTTATTTTGAACGGAATGTTTTTTTTCTGATTGTGACCTTACAAAATTAAACAGTCTTTATCTACTTAAAGGCAACTATGAAATAAATAAAAAAAATACACTATTTTAACCCTACTCCTACCTACGCAGTGCGTATTTATTTATTTATATCTATTCTGGAACATGCATTTTACAAATTATTATGTGGTTTATTTAGTAGTATAAATAAATGTAGCTGTATGTGAAAAAAATAGTTGTAGCATTTTGTGAACACCTCCCTGGAAGAACCTGTGCTGAGATGTTCGCATGTTTAGGATAAAGTGTTATTCTGTCGAAATAATTAAAAACACAGTATCCTCCTTGATATTTTCAAGAAGGGCACTGTGCCACTGCGTGGGATGTATAAGCAAGGGTAAATAAACGATTCGTAGGGGTAAAGAAACTATTGAGTTACCGAGGATTACTTTCGAATTATTTTTTTAGGCAATTATTTATTTTTTTATGGTAAACAAATACTTTTTATTTTTTTTTTTTATTATTTTTTATTAGCGTTATAAACAGTCTGTACAAAATTCATAAATGACAGTGATAAAAATAAGTATGTCATAGACCAATAAAATAACGACAAATTTCGATAAAAAAACGATACTTGTAATAAATTCATCAACGATGGCAAAAACTTGAACACTGTTATTTTTGTAAGGCCCATCCGACAACCATCACAACACCCTCACAACATCTAGCCCACCATCATATAGTTTTCAAAATGCATTGACCTTTTCACTGCAAAGCTTATCAATAGAAGATTACAGACGTCTTCAATAACAAACTAATATTTTCACACTTGACGCTGAATTGCTTTCACAGTTTACAAACGAGACCTAAAAACGTACAAAACAATATCTAAAACTCCCTCGAATAAGAATATTAAAGATTTATTTTCCTCTTGAACCGTACAAACCATATCAATCCATTTACAATATTTATAACCCCCAATATCAAATTCATAGTCACACTTTTGGGTGTGAGCAAACGTCGTTTAGAAGCAATCTTTGTCATAAATCTGCGGGAAAACCACTTTTCCGCTTCGGAGTCAGGACAAAAGTGAAATACTGCACTTTCTCCAAAGAACAAAGTGTGAATTTACCGCTCTGTTAAAACTGTATTCATCTTGTGTCGTGCAGACTTTATTTCCCCGCAGTGAGGATTCCAATATTCCATAAAAAGAATCTTTTCAAATCCGTAAAATCGATACTCTTTCAATGCAACTTGTTTTTTTCAGTCTCGTTTCGTGAGAAATATACTTTGAGTTTAAATTTGCAATACCAATCCGAGTATTTTTTTCAAATAACGTCGAAGAGAGGCAAATATTATTTAAATCGTTTTATTGATATCTAACTGCAGAACGAATGCGACTTGTGTACACTGTTTTTAAAATGAGAATATATAATATAAAGCATTGAAGAAAAAGATAACACAAATAATCTAAACTAAAATATGAGCACAGGCGTCGGGTGGGAATGCTATCCTTGTTCTACCGGTATTAAAATGTAAGATGCTCCGAGGAACTAGCATCATTGATCCCTTCGGCACCGGTGCATAGTCGGGAAACACGCCAAACGCGTGCCCAACATTTGTACACGGTTGACATTTTTCACATGAGAACGGGTCGTTTGTTCGACTCGTTCTTGTGTTCAACAGCTCGGCTGTGGAATGATTTGCCGGCCTCTGTGTTTCCTCCTTCCTACAACATGGGTCTCTTCAAGACCAATGTTCATTCCTTCCTCTCCTCAAAAAGACCCTCCACACAGCATCCCAGATGACATAGGCCCTGTGGGAAATTATTTTCCTCAGGGCCTCCTGTGTGGAGTTAATGTAAAAAAAAAAATTAAAAATTAAAAAATTAAAGAGAAAAAGACGCAGAAAAATATAAAGATAGCGGTCGCAACTGGGACACGAACTCAGAACCCCTCGTCTTACCGGGACGGATGCCTCAACTAATTTGGCTACTGCCACATTCTATCAAACCGTCATATTTGTCAATCTCAATAATTAACAGTATTATGTTCGACTAATTTTTCCATATTTATATTTTTATTTCCATAGAGTTGCGAACATTAACTTTTTATTTTTCAGCCTTGTTCTCATTCATATTTTTGTTTAGATTATTATTGTTACGAATAACCCAACAATGTTTGAAAATTACTACCGCCACAGAAAGCCGAAAATGTTACTTGTGAGTGATGGAGGACTTATCCAGCCGAGGAATCGAACACAGGACGCCCGGGTTGGACCCGAACGCGATGCCCACTCAACCATGATATATTACATTGATGGGAATAACCTTCAAAAGTTAAAAAAAGAGAGTTGTTCTAATAAAATTAAATATATATAAATATTTTTCCTGACATGCAGAAAAATTTTACATGCTATTTTTTATCGATGAAAATGATATTATGTTTTCAGTGAACAAATTAATATTTAGGTAGGTACTAATAAAACAAATATTCATACGAAGTTTTGTACAATTTATTTCTCCGGTCCAAAAGCGTGTGAAGCTTAAAACATTATCGACCAGCGAACATTCAATATAATTATTATTTGTCTGTTGATTGAAAAGACGTTGCGGAGACACGTACGGTGTCCGGTCCCCCGTCACTGGGACGCGCCGGTCCCCCTCCCCCAGCATCCCCGACTGGTCTCACCCACCCCCTCCCCCTCTTGCCAACCCTCCGCCGGAGATAGGAGATTCAAGTTATTAAAAAGAGATTTATAACTGCTCGCAGGGATGGCAATATAAATATTATTAAAATAAAACGTCAATTTTTTGCTCTTTCCGGCTACCTTTTCTCAGATGAAACTTTCGCAATAAAGTGCTTTCCTTGTTTAGGAAGAAAACAATATTTGGCGTTTAGAAAGACATTCATATAATAATAGTTCAGTGCTTTTATTTGTTCCAAAGTATTTTTAGTTACAAGATTACTATTTATTTCTCTTGACTTGTGTTGTTACTCGACTTGCGTATATAAAAATAAGTATAATTTAAATCATTGTTAGATTCTATTTTCAACGTTAGCGTAGGTTGGCTATTTTAATTGAATAAGGTGCTTTTTTGTAAAATTATTAGCTTTTTCTAATATATTTAATTATACATTTTTTAAGTTGCTCTTTCCGTATAAATAAGTGATTAATATGTGCTTGATGATTTCTTTGTTGGTATTCCTTTTTACATGCTTACTCGAATTTTATAACTTTTTTTAGATTAGCTACAAACCTCTTATCTTTGGGGATGCTTTGTGGAGGATCTTTTAAAATAAAGAAAAGAGAGGAAGTGGGAAGGATAAATATATTTTTTTAAATATTTTTTATTTATTAACTAATAATACTATAATATACCAATGTATTTAATATATATTATTAGTGGTAACAACCAATGTATTTAATATATATTATTAGTGGTAACAGCCAATGTATTTAATATATATTATTAGTGGTAACAACTAATGTATTTAATATATATTATTAGTGGTAACAATCCCTCTCTAATTGAGAAATTCTTGTGTTTAGAGAGGGAGTACATCAGATTGACAGTACTATACATACTTAACAGTTGTTACAATTTGGATGTATGTAGAACTCCTTTTTGTATACATAATGAATAATAAGTTGGCATTTTATTTTGTACATAATGAAACATAATGTAAATTTTCATACGTGGAGAAAATATAAGTTGGCTTTTTTGTTCGTAATGGAAATATAAGTTGGCACATCGTAACACATAGGTACCTAAATCTAGTTAATAGTAAAATGTTTTTTTAAGATTTTGTTTAAAAAATTCATATTTCCTTTCGGATTGAATTTCTTTAGGGAGTTCGTTTAAGCATTTTATGGCTGAGCATGTGTAATAATGTTGGGCTGTTGTTGTATTAAGTTTAGGGATTATTATTTGTCCTAAGGTTCTCGGCCTGGTGCTAAATGACTTTGTTGTTAGTTTATCTTTGTGGATTTGAAGTAATGGATTTTTTTTTATAAATTTTATTTTGTGGTAATTCTTTGAATTCATCGAATAATTGTTTGGGTTGAATAGTCTAATTGTTTCTTTAGAATAATTTTGATGAATCTTCTATGTACTATTTCAAGTGGTGTTAAGTTATGAGGGTAAGTTAGTCTGATATGAGGGATGGTTAGGAATCTGGGGATCAGGTGGTCCAAGATTGATGGGCTTATGAGCTACTGCGGCGCAAGGCAATGGAAACTGCTAGAGAGACCAATTGATCTCCCACAACCAGTCTCTTGCGATCCGGCCCGCCACGCAGCAAGTGGGCAGACGAAACCGCCGCCAAGACCCAGACAAACCTCACCCCATGAACCCGAGCACCCTGCGAAAAGTAGCACACCTCCTCATGAAATGTAGCACACCACTTTGGGTGACCTATGGTGTTGGTCATCCAATAAATGGTTCCCGGGGCAGCGGTACACGTACCCGCCTCACGATTGTTTTTTTTATTCGTTTGCTATAACATGCACCAAACATTATGTATGCATTTTAATAAAAGATTTTTAATATATGAGATACACGTGTAAATAAAAATACATTCTATCTAAAACTGAATCAGAAAAAAGTCTTAAAATGCCCGGTTCTTCCAATATTTAGTTAATTTGGCTTAAGTTTAATACAATGTTTCAAAAAGAGTATTAACACAACATTAGCGTCACTGTATGTTAAAGGTAATTTTTTATTTTTATTTATTTATTTATTAACACCGATTATAGCGGCTTTTACAAAACAATTACAATTATTTTACATATGAATACAGAATATACATAGATAAAGAAAAATATAAATATAAAATTCATACAGGAGAACAATAAAAATTGTAGTATCGACATAAAAAGTACAAAGAGTGGGTTATTATAAATAAAATTTGAATTCTGATGTCTATGAATACAACATATTATAAATCCCGGATATTATGTATTAAGAAATTAATACTTTAAATCTGTATTTGATTATAGTCAAACTGAGAAGCGCTGACAGACAGTTTTAATTAAGAAGTGTTTGTATGAGGTTAGACTAGCAATGTTTATAGATTCATCCAAAACATATTTATTTCCAAGTACATGCAGGCGATTCATTATGGAATTGAGTTCAGCGTTAGATCCTGTATTGTTGCAATGATAAGGTAATTTGAAACGAACTGATCGACTAGGAACATGGGAACTTATTAGCGAAAGAAGTTCAGGGGAGTTCAACAGGTTGGTAACGATTTTAAATAAATAAAATAGGTCTGAACAAATTATTCTTTCTTTTGATGTATCGAGTCCCAATAATTGTAACAAAGAGGGATAATTAATGTTTTCGATGAATATTCCCAATTTAAAATTAATATAACGTAAAAATTTATGTTGGACTCGCTGAAGAGAATTCTCATGTACACTGTAGTAAGGATTCCAAATGGTGGAATTAAATTCTATTTGGCTTCTAAAAAGTGAAGTGTAAAGTAATTTGACAGTTTTTAAATTTTTAAAATCCTTTGAAATCCGTAAGACAAATCCTAACATTTGCACTGCTTTACTGGTTATATTATTAATATGTTTAATGAATGTTAATTTAGTGTCAAAGGTTATACCAAGGTCTCTTATTTCATCAACAGATAATAATATGTGATTATTGAGAAAGTAGGTGAACAACAATGGGTTTTTTTTCTGTGGAATCTCATAAGTTGACATTTTTTTTACATTAAGAGTTAATTTGTTGATAAGACACCAATCATAAAAGCTATTAATATTAGATTGAAGTGTCAGATAGTCCGCGATATTATCAATAATTCTAAAAATCTTCATATCATCAGCGAACATTAGAATGAGAACACGGGTGAATATGTTTGTTACGTTGTTAATGAATAAATTAAAAAGTAAAGGACCAAGATGCAAACCCTGGGGTACGCCACTGGTGGCTTCGAACATGTAGGATAAGTGATCATTAATACAGACAATAAGCTGACGCCTAAGTAAGTAATTCTTAAACCAAGATAAAAGGTTTCCATTAATGCCGAGAAATTTTAATTCAAATCACTGGTTTTATTATTTTCTTAACTGTTTTCTTCCCCTGAATCGGAAGTGGATCTACTTTGATTTTATTGTTTTGCTTATTTCCCGTCTTTTTATTCATTTCTCAACTTCGCGCGTCGTCGCACTGCTCCCCGTGGCGCTAGCGTCACTGGGTCGTTGTATCGTCACTCTGTTTAATGACTCGCGATGAGGCCTTTTCTTATCCTTGTGGTTTCCTGCCCCATCTTCCGTCACCCTACTAACCACCTGCATGAGGTGACTTTATGCGAGAAAACGAAGCACATACGAAATCTATTCTTTGAATATTATTATTTGAGATAATGTTAGATATTTATGAACTCTCTTGTACCTCGCATACAAAGTTTAGGTAACCAACATCAAATATACAGATGTAGCAGATATTTTAAAAGCACCGAAAAAAATTACAAAAAAGCACTTCACATGTTTTTTAAAACCTGTGAAAACGTTATTAGTTTTGTTTTTATTTTCTGTAGATTCGTTGTAAATTTAAGTTAATTTAAATAAATTGATAATTTTTTTGTAATCTTTTTTTAAGAAAACGGTTATTCTGTGTATATAAAGGTCCTGTATTTTTCATATGTAATCTTCGCAAGAGTCCCAGCTGCTCCCGTCTGGAGCCAGTGAGCCTATGGCGTTCCTGATTGGGGTATGTTGTAAGGCTGAAGGTAGTGGGGAAGAGGAAGGTGGGAAGTACCTGGCTATTTAGATCTGGTCACCAAAAACGGCTAACGCCATTCCAAGCAACGTTTCAATTCTGAATTATGGTTTTACAACAGGGCGATACTGAGAGTATCTTCCACTCCAGAGCGTGCCACAAATATACTTTACATTATTTTTAAATGAATTAATTGTGAAATAACACAAATTATTCAAATAAATTTAATTTGCCCAGTCCGGGATTCGATCCCGTGATCTTCGGAATGCGAGTCAAGAATCTTACACCTAGACCACGCTAAATATATAACTGAATAATGAAGAGTCCATTATCAATAAATAAAAAAAATATTATCTTATGGTCCCACCTTAGACTTGTTCTCTTTCACTTTTTCCGCTCCCTTTCATTCTATCTCTTTTCCCCAATATGTTATTGTGCTCACCCACTGTTTTATAATATCAAGTTATTATATGTTGCCCTGAGGAAGGAGCGGTCGTTCTGAAACCTGTTGGCATAAATAAAATATATGATGGTTCTAACAAAGATATTTTTTCATTTATTTATAATGAATGACCGCAAAGTTAGGGTTATACTCATAAGAATATAATTGAATATTTAAATTACTGCAGATTTAAACTAAAATCGTAGCGAATATCAAAAGATGCCAGCAGAGATAGAATTTATTCTTTGATATATTTGCAAACTGTTAATTAACGCAGTTTTTTTCTGTTTTCTTACCACAACTTTCAGGCCAACTGTCTGGGTGAAATCAAGGTCAACAATGAAAATTTCCAATTTAGCAATTCACAAACCAAAAAAATATCTGATTCCATTCGTATATATCGCCACGCTCAATTCCCATTACACAAATAATTGAAACAACATTCTCAGACAGACAGACGAACAATTATAGCTCAATTTAATATTCAAGATTGCATTAGTTACTTTTTGTGAATCTGCAACTATAATGATCGCATTCCTTGTCGTCAGAAAGCTAATTTCACTCCATCCAGAGTAAATCAAATTATAAATGTTTGGCAATCACAATCGAGCAAATGCTCCAGGAATGTGAGATATCCAACGTTAGTGCTGAAAGTTTCGTGGAATTCTGGTTATGAAACTTATTTACTTTTTAGTTACATTATTAGTTATATCTAAAATTGATCAGTATAGGTACCTACCGATTCAAATGCATAAGATTTTTAAATATTACACATCTAATCAAAATTATATATTCTTTAATACAATTTTATCATTTCGTTCGTACCTATAGAAAGTTGCCTGAATGAACTTTTCAAAAACTGACACTTATTTGTCATAAATAATATAGATAAATAATAAAACAACTTAACCATTCATTCAAAAAATAATGAATGGGTACTTTCTCCTACGACCATAATTTGAAATCAGAACTTTTATTAAGGCGCCGCTACCCGCATTTCTACCGATTTCTTACATATCTCCCTTAGAATAATTCAAAATATTTATAAATGTAACATTCTTCAAGATAATATCAACAAATTGTTAATTTGGTGCAATGAAAATAGACTTTACTTAAATATCTCAAAATGTCATTTAGTTAGATTTTCTCGAATAAAAAATCCAGTGATCTTCAATTACAACATAGATAACAATATTCTGGAGACATTAACACAAATTAAAGACTTGGGCATCACTTTTCAATCTAATCTTTCATTTGTTAACCACATAACAGAAATCTCTAATAAGGCCTTAAAAAGGTTGGGATTTATAACTAGGCTAACTAGAAATTTTAACAATATTAAGTGTATAAAACTGTTATATTTTGCATATGTTAGAAGTCAACTTGAATACAATTCTCCCGTCTGGAACCCATATTACAATATACATGTACAAGCTGTTGAAAGAATACAAAACAAATTCTTACGTTTTCTTAATTTTAAAATGGGTATTCCAGCAATTTTGTTGAACTACAATACTATTTTGAATGATATGAATTTGCTCAAATTGTCAGACAGAAGAACTTTCACTGACTTGGTATTTCTGTATAAAATTCTAAATGATTTAGTTGACAGTCCGGCATTGCTCGAATTGATAAGCTTCCGGATTCCACTACGTAATACTAGAAGTCAGGATTTATTTCAGTGCAGTAATTCTGGAACTAACTACCATATGTATTCCTCTTTACCCAGAATACTAATGCAGGGAAACAATTATACCAAGTCAGTGGACATCTTCAATTTATGTTTTAACAAATATAAAATATTGTTACGACGGCAGTTCAGTTATGTACAATAAATACTGTATATTTTTTACTATTCATATGTAAAAGCCCCGAAAAAGGGCGTTAATAAATAAATAAATAATAAATAAACATTTGAAGTGTTTAAGCTCTTAAAAAAATATATGTTATTTTTGAAGATAATATCTAGATGCTGCCCACGCCAAAATGCAAATTATGTGAAATTCCCTCGATAGAAAAAAATTGCAAAGGATGCTCCAAAAATTATTAAAAACAAGTCTGTTTCTATTAACTTATGAATTATATTTGTGAAAAAATTCACAATGTTTCTTTAAATGATGCTTAAGAAGCTTCCCATGAGATTTTTGCTCTATTTTAAATGAGTCGTGTTTTATTGAACATGTTCGCAATTTTCGCATCGATTTGGACGCTTTAAATGTTAGCGCTCTCCTCTAACATTCGTAATTTCACATCTCTCCATCTTCTTATTTTCGAGTCCGGTTGCGGACCCTTAAAGGAAGACAATATTAGCGAAACTCAGCCAAAAATCTGAAAACAGAAAAATCAGAAAAAGATATTTATTTATTGTAAGAAACAAACAGCAATTTATATGCAGGATGAGTTATACAAGAGGTTAAACATGAGGTAAGCCAAAACACATACGGGGCTTGAACCCAGGACCTTCGACTTTCCGGGCCGCAACTCTACCAACTGAGCTAATGTGTCCCTATCCAATTTCAGCTATAAACAGAACTTTCGGCTATCTGACAGCCCGCTCTAACCACCGTCACCGTCAATTTCTTCAATACGTTTTTAAAGTTTTGGAAATTATTCTTCCAGTTTTATCCTCTTGTTACTTTTATTTGATTCGTTATTAGCTTAAACAAACAGAATGCAGACGAGCCACTCAAGAAAGCATCCAATTCAAAGGGAAAACGAATCGTATTTTTCTACGTAAAATACCGCTGAAGTATCTACGTTTTATGAACAAAGTTCCGTAAAAAGCAGCCGTAATATCTCCATTTCGACTTCAAATATTTTCTCCCGCGCATGAAAACAATTCACATTATTACCCACATAAAATTCAATTCATAAACCCCCAAGCAGGAAAACGTCAAGGCCTTATTACTAATTCAGAATCTGAAACAACATCAGTGAAATAATTAATGACTCGTTTTCAGTATTTCGGGATTTTATTTGGAGCAGATGTGACGGCGAATCTACGCGTCACAAAACTTGGAGAGCGTAAGACCAAAACCACGTCGTTGTGGAAATATATTCAGGCCAAAGAAAATATAGGAAAATACCTACGGAAACATTATGTATTGAAAACAGTTTGAAGTCCCGCCACTGCTCGATGCCGCTTGCTCGCAAAGATGAAATATTTTGAACAAGATTTTTCATATCAATTGGTCACTCAAACATGTCTTGAAGTTGATTTTTAAGATTTTAAACTATGATTCTTGTGCTAACTTTTCGAAAAGTCTTACAGTCTGCATAATCAGGGCCGAAAAGCTCTTCCAGTAATTCCAAAAGAAAAACCCTGTATTTTCTTGTTTGTGTTTTTATTGTTTAGATCTTTTTCGATTATAGCAGTTTTATCTACAGTCTTGTAATTTTACTTGTCATAATGGTGGTTAGCAGTGGCTTGCAGTCCATAAAGGCTGAAAATCTGTGCCTGCTCTCCGCATAAAGAAACATAAAATAAATTTTAAAAATGTTTTTCTTATGCGAATTTGGTAAGGATCTTCTACTCTCATTTATTCAGTTGGTTACAAATTCAACGGAAGAAGATAATGAAATGGCCATTTTCAAATATTCAATGGAAAATAATTAATATCCGAAGTTGAAAACTCAGTCTACCTTTATTGTAAAAGCAATGCACGCCACATTGAATAAGCAGGTGATTAAGTTTATTTAAAAAGGCTCAGGATGCCATGTACAGCTGGACGAACTGGAAGAGCTAGGCATCCAAAATAGGCAACGGCTTTCAACTATCTGCCTACAACGCTTTTTAAGATACTTTGGACATATTGCTCGCCAAACTGAAGATTCCAACTTGGAAAAACACGTGGTTATTGGCAAAGTGGAAGGAAAAAGAAGCAGAAGAAGGTCACCAATGCGCTGGTATGACCAAGTATCGGTCCGGGGCAGCTGCTCTCCACGAGGTGGTGAACTACGGAGAATGGAGGATCCTTGTCCACGATGGAAATTGGACTAGTGTTCACGACCCTCAGCAATGAGGAACCAACTTAAGAAGAAAGTCTTGCGAAAGTCCAATTAAATCATTTATTTAATTCAATCTATTGAACGAATTCTTTGCCCAAATGATTAACGACGATGGAATTAGGAAAAAATGCCCTCTTTAAGTAGGTACCCAATTTTTTTATATCATCCATACTCTACACAGTTCTGTATCCTTCACAGTTCAAAGATCCAAGAGTACCAGTAGTGCTTACACAGTATCCTCCACTCCTGGTAAAGTGTAAAGTATTACTTTTCAACTTTATTTACTTAGGGGTTTAAAGCAGCCTTCGTCTGCGGCGGGAGGGTTTCAGTCTATACGGTACCTTCCTCTTTACCACCTAGAACGATTCTTCAACTGTGAAATATTCCATCCCCTCATGGCAAGAGCAAGCAACTTGGAACTGAAATAAATTTCTCATAGCGTGGTTTGTCATATTATAGTGAACTTATCGTATTTATAAAATAAATTGAAGACCATTATCGTTTTATTGAGAACCTTTTTTTTCTTAAAATATATTTTTATCTTAATTTCCACGAAGAAAGACATTATAGTTATGTCCACTTAATACGTTAATTTCTAGGCTTTATAGATAAATTAAAAATTAGTTATTTAGAGATTTTTTATTATTGAGTTCTTAAGATTAACTCACACAGTAGGCCCTCAGTAGAATATATTCACTCAGGTCTTTGAGGATGCTGTGCATATGGTATTTTAAAGTAAACGATTGAGAGGAAGTTCGGGAGAGGAAAGGGGCATGAGCAGTGGGTAGGAATCTGAGGTTCGTCTTGTGATGGAAGTATGAATCCATCCCATCGATGGGTCGAGAGAGTTCTGCTTTAGAGATCAAAGAGTCTCAAAGGGATCAAATGGTTGGCAGACGCATCCGATGCCACGACCCAAACAAACCTCACCCCATGAACCCGGGAACCCCTGCTAAGTCACCAAACGTAGCGAACCACATGGGGTGACCTATGGAAGAGGGGTTGATTATCCAATAAATTGTGCCCGAGGCCTGCTTCCCAAGTCAAAATAGTTTGTGGAGATGAGTATTTTCTCTTTTTATATACTAATATACGTAGGTAAGTTTAAAAAAAACGCGGCACGATTGTGAGTGAAAGCTGACTAGAAAAGATAAAATTGGATTTTATTAAGTTAACAGATTATTTTTTAAGTATGCTCTGGAAGTCCGCATTTACTTTTTGAAACTAAACGGAAGTTAATTAATTAGTTAACGAGGTCTTTATTCACATTTCAACAACTTTCATTACTGAAAGATCAATCGGAATAAATTAATCGCGTTTCAGATGAATTATTTAGATGAATTATTCAGATGAATGTATCGTTATACGATTTCTTTCAATTCTAAGAGATTCGTTAGTTCAATAAGTTCATTAAATACGCCAGTAATTTTGCATTACGAATGATATAATTCAAAAACACATGTATATTGATTGTTAACCGAAACTTAACTGATACTCCGTAGACCGCACCAAAAGTTATCAATCGTCGATCGTAATATGTGTTACCAGTCGTAGACCGTACTCGCGAATATTGATAACTGACCATAGATGATGAATTTGGTGAATATCGTATTGATGTTGACGTTATGCATTGATGTTATGTTATATCGATCGACCATGCTAGACCTTCAAAATCATGCGATAATGCGCGTTTTCATCCCCCGACAAAATATCCCCGACAAAATATCCCTCGACATAATATCCCCCGACATAATATCCCTCGACATAATATCGCAAGTACAATATGTATCTCCACAACGCTAAATTCTTTTTTACAACTATTTTTTAACACTAATTTATTGTCTTTACAGGATGTCTGCATTATTTTTGTCCCATTTTACTATTTTTCAACACTAATTTATTGTCTTTATTTATCGGATGTCCGAATTATTTTTGTTCCATTTTTTTTTTAGGTTAGGTTAGATTAGGTTAGGTTAGGTAATGTTAGGTTAGTTTATGTGGTGTTTGACCAACAGTTCTCCAACTCACCTTGGAAGCAGATTTATTAAATGGGTAGAATAAACTTCTTTATGTATATATCTGGATTTATTGATACTTCACGTGTACAAGTGTCGTCCACGATAGTCGACCTACCTAAGGACTGGCTAATTGGCATCTGAAGTGAGTGATCTCCTGAAGACTGCTTCTGAGCCCTTGGACCCTCTGTTGCCCAAAGCCTGAACTAAGCTAGCTGCCATCTAGCGGACTTTTGGGACAGTTCTTAGTACTGCCATCTATGTGACTAAGCAGGAAGCTTTTAGATACACTACAGGTTAGGTTAGGTTAATTTAGATGAGGTTAGGTTTTAGTAGATAGGGATGTTTTCTCCATAGGATATTTTGTCGGGGGATGTTTTGTCGCGGGATGAAGACGCGCGGAACCGAATTATGTAGACGATTCTTGGCGGAATTTAATTATTGGTGTAGGTACAACAACTGTTATAGAGTCTGAGAAAAATAAATAAACTACTAAATAAGATTTTTAAAAAGCTATCAAAACTGAATAACACTGTATTATGTTCCCCTGTTACCTATAATATTAGTCACCAGATGAGGAATCTTTGATACTGACGCTGAAAAATTGGGGTGGATTTCATAATATATGTTCGTACAAACTTATCAACATTCATAACACTTTAGTGAGGTCTACCAAGCGGCGGGAAAACCCCAGCTCTCAGCTCTCAGCTCTGAGGGGAGACACTTCTCTCAATATTTATTTACAACGTGGCTGCATCTCTCGGGGAGAATGATAAGGTGTTTGTTGCACTACAAAGTTGCACTTTTGGCTGTTATTGAAGATGTCATCTACACAATCTTGACTTCAAAGTAAAGCATACTTTTTCATTAAGAGGGAATAACCAGACAAAACCGGAAATACATCATTTTTAAATCAAATGTTAGACGTATTGACTCTTTTCTACAAAAAATTATAAATTGATTTCGAAAGACTGATCTTTTATCTAGTAAACATATGTTTTAAATTTAAAAAAATTATCTTTATTATTAGTGCAATAAGATTTTACCGTAAGTCGTTGACAGATTTGTTAAATTTTCAAACAAAGTTTTGTATGATACAACACACATTTCAAATCATATAACCATGCAGTATTATAAATGAATTCATTAACTAGTAAACAAATGTTATAAAAAAAATGATTTTTGTTCAAATAAAATCATTAAAAAAAGCCGAGCACGTATTTATGATGAAAATTTCTCTGTTTTGTCTATCTATATACGGTATTACAAATTAATACATTTTAGATTTTTTTGCACCATTATTTTGCTCAGAAATTATTAAAAAATTGTAAATACTTACGATCAAAAAATAGTTATAAAAAGTATATAATATTAATATTTTTTACATTACATGTTTGAGCATATTTGTTGCCAACTCGAAGCACCAATATTCGAAGCCATTACACGTTTGAACGCGGGAGCGATAAGACGTGTCCGCGGCGCTCTTCTAAGCAATATTAGCCGAAATCGTAAGACGACTAACAGGAAGGCATAGCGCTGCAATGGCACTTAATGTTTATTTTTTTCATTTATTTACTCTATCGTACGCCCACATGGCTTTTATATTGGGTACATTATTTTACTTATACAAGGTGATAATGTTTTTTTACTCAGAGGTTAGTAACAAACAAAAACTTGCAAAAAATAATATCTTTCATAACAATGGTTGACAATTGGTTAAAAAAAAAATTTAATTATGATAATAATAATAAAAATAAATTATCATAATTAATATGTTGAAGTAAAAATTGTTTATATATTTTTAACATAGCATCCCACCTGGAGTCACCCGGAGTCCTGAGGCGATTCGTCGGGCTGGACCAGGCCCCCGTGCCCCCCTCGGTTCACGACCTCAACGCCAACGGCCAGATCCGCAACCACCTGCTGCACTGCGTAAACCTCTTACTTTTGTGTCATCAAGCGGTGTGCTTGGCCTGACGATCCAGACAAATGAGTAATGTCTTCTATTCAATCGCTTTATACTACTATACCAAAGGAGACTTGCGTGGGACTGTGTATTTATCGTATTATATTGGAACCATGTACCCGTGAATAAAATAAATATTTTATCTCTTTTTCTCTCAGGTTAAATCCTATATATGAATGTGTTACATGTGTTGGTCTCTTTTTAGTTTCGCTCATTTCCGTTTCGTCTAGTTTCAAATCACAACGGTAGTAAAGAAGTTTTCACTTCAAAAATTGACTCACCTATTGTTTATTGTATTCAAAAATGTGACCAGGCAACTCAGAATGAATTCAACTCAACCCCTTCTTTGAAAGTGAGGAAAAAATGTGTAAACAAAATTATTAAATCGGTTACGTTAGGTTAGGTTATGGGCTATTTATGAATTTTCTGTTTCTTAGCTTTTAATGACTTTTCGAAAAGGTGTTGAGTTGAGTTAATTCTGAGTTATCGTGGAACCATTCAAAATGTCTGACGTATTACCTACATTTTGTGAATCTTAGGACGAAACGGGTTAAAGGTGAATTGAAGGACATGATATATCAAATTTATTCTGTAACTGTTTTCAGAAAATGTCCCATGTGTGGTATAAAAATTGTTTTTGCTTCGGGATTACTAAATAATTGAGAATAAACGCAGATTATTTTGGTAAGACACTTAAATCGGTTGGTTCATTCGTTGGAAGATACACTGTTTATGAGACCCAAATGTACTACTAATTAATACACGACGTACCAGGGAATAAGAAGACAATAAGAGAAACCAAATTCCAGTAACAGGCTTTCACAATTTCTTTCCCAAGATATGGCTCAAGTTATTAAGTTTTATTAAGCAATACACAATTCTCCATGAGAAGGGCCTATCAGGGTATCAGGGGAGGGCAGGGAGGGCGGGTGGAATAAAATGTTATGGAAGGGGAGGATAAAACGACTGATACAGTAGTGGCCAAGCACCAGGGGCGTACGTTGCGGTTGTTATTTGTAACCTAACCATCTTATTTAGATATTTTCTTTTTCGCGCCGGTTCGGTTGGTATATGTGTAAAATGTATAATGGATGTGTAACCTGTTCATTCGGCCGGAAGTATATTTTTTTAGAATATCAAATTCCCTCTCTGTTTGTAGGAACTATTCATAATTTAATTTTAGGTGCTGAAAATATTTATAACCGCCACTCAGCACTCCGAGTTTGACTTAAATATAGTTGTCGCACTTGAACATTTAATACAAAATAAAAAATATTTTTTAAATTAAATGAAGACAATATTAGCGAAACTCAATCGAAAATCTGGAGACAGGTATTGATATTTAGAAAAATCAGAAATAGATATTGGCTCCACTGGGACACGAACCCAGGACCCTTTGCTTACATGGCAAGTGCTCTACCAACTGAGCTACGAAACCTATATCTAATTCGGTCACTTTTAACTGTATCATATTTCGACTAAGAACTACCAACATGATCTTCATTTTCTTGACGCACGTATTATTGGCTGCTATCTTTATATATGATTGAAAGATTCAACTCGAAATAAATACTATCTATCTAGATAGATAGAAGGGTCCTGGGTTCGTGTCCCAGTGGTGCCATTAGCTATTTCTGATTTTTCTGTCTCCAGATTTTTGAATGAGTTTCGCTAATATTGTCTTCATTTAATTAAATATTATAATTTGAGGTATTACACTTAAAGTAAAAAATTAAGAATAAATTTTTTTTTTATATTTTTCGAATAACGTAATAAATATACTCTAGCAATTAAAAACCCGTTCCGCGGGTTTTTGCTGCAAGGCCCTGCGGGCGACTTTTGATTCGGCTTCGCCCAGTTTGAGTTTGGTGACCATTTTATAAATCCGATAGGAACAGAATCCTATCGGATTTGTTCCTCAGATATCGGATCCACTGCAATCCAGTGAAAGCTAATCATATGTTATTTATAGCCGCGTGGTACAATTATTCACAACTGCCAGTTACAATAACAATCATATTATTACCGCCAATCTCTACATATCTGGTCTGGAGAGATACACAAAATTTTCAAACCCGTAGTACTTATACCTGCCAGCGGAACGTCCTCATGCGATATTTTAACGTAAGTGGCGCCATCTTTTGACATTAATAGCTACTTGCTCGAATTCGGTTCCGTTACGAAAGTAGCTTTTTAACAAACTTCAAGTACGAAGATGGCTTGGCATAAGGCGCGGCATCAGATTTGCATTATTAACAGGATTCTTAAATTTCAACCGTACAGACGTTAACGTAATAAAAACGTTCGATGCATGAAAATTTTATTTTTCAATACGAAATAATAATTTATTTTTCGAATAACTTCAAAAATATTCACGAATTATACTTTTTTTTTTTCTCAGTAATTTAATAATTTTTATTTTTGGAATAAAACAGAAAAATATTGTAAAAAAATCGGTCGCATCTGAGAATTGAACCCACAAACTCAGCATTACCGTGGCTTTGCTCTGCCACTGAGCTAAATGAACTCTATCCCCGTCGGTCATATTTATTTATTTGACATAATATCTAACATTTTTAAATAGAATCCAGCAATGTAATTCACCTGTGCTGAGGCCTCCAAAATATTAATATTAATATATTATTATAATATTAAACTGTATCGTACTTCTTCTAAGAACTACTAGCATTAGCGTCATTTTCTTAACGGGTATTTTATTGCCTGATTACATAAGAATGGAAGCCACATTTTTTGTTTAACAGTCGTTAATATTATCTTCAATGATTAAATAATATTATCATTTGAAACTATATTAATAAGAATTTTTTTTAAATATTTGCTTTATATATAAGGCATTTTATTTTCGTTTTTGGTTGGGTTTTTTCTATTTTTTGTTTAATTACTGTTGCTTTATTTATCAAAATGTATTTTTTGATAATATTAGTTAAATCCGGACACCACTGAGCGTTGCCAAACAGCTTCCATAAAACCTGGATTTATAAACCCCCTTAAATGAATGCGTGGTATAGGAACATCTTTGTGGAAACAACTACATAAAAGTGCTAAAGAAGAATTCTCATTTTCATCCCTGCGCTCTTGCGCACAAGGGCTAATATTGCTTGCCGGTTTGATCTGACGTATGGGGTACTGAATATTCATGGGATAGGTTTAGGGTAATAGAACCAAAAAATGACATTGCATTGGATATTGCCCACATTGCTTGAACAATGTGCTATTTTAGTATAGGAATATATGATTGAATCTTATATACAGGGTGTATCAGACCCGACAGTTGATCCCTACCGAAAATATAATTATTATAAAATTAAATTCATTTGTGAGTTTTTTATCACTTTCAAACTCAAAACCTACTCCAAATATTCAATTTTAATAAATTTGTACGGATATCAAACAAATTAATTTACAGCGACAATTTTTTGAATACACATTATACAACTTTATAATGGTTACTTGGTCAACAGATTACTGGCTGTTAAAATTGATGGTATATTTTCATACAAATTCACTGCTACGAGTGGTGTTCCCCAGGGGTCACATTTAGGTCCAATCCTGTTTTTATTATTTGTTAATGATATTTATATATTTTCAATGAAGTTCAAGTATTAATGTTTGCAGACGACCTGAAACTATTCAAAGCAATCAGAAACATTAATGATTGCCATATTTTGTCAAATAACTTGTTGAGATTTATTATAATATGGTGTCATGATAACCGCTTGCAACTTAAGGGCCCGCAACCCGGATTTGTACCGATTTATTACATATTTCCCTTAAACACGGTAAGTTTTAAAGCTCTTAAAAAATATATATGTTATTCTTGAAGATAATATATAGGCTTTGCCAGCGCCGAAACGCAAATTATAAAAAATCGCAAATTATGCTCAAAAATTATTATTAACACATTTGTTTCAGTTATTTTACAAGTTATATGCATGAAAAAATTGTTTACAGTGTTTCTTTAAATGTTGTTTAAGATAATAATCGCGAGATTTTTGCTCTATTTTAAACGAGTCGTGTTTTATTAAACATTTTCGCAATTTTGGCATCGATTTTGTCGCTGTAAATGTTAGCGCTCTCCTCTAACATTTGTAATTTCGTATCTCTCTATCATCTTCTTTTCGGGCCCGGTTGCAGAGCCTTAACACAAACAAGTGTCAAATTATGAGGTTTTATCGAATAAAGAATCCAATATTTTTCGATTATGCTATTAACAATATTTCGTTAGTATCTGTTTCGGAACTTAGGTATTTGGTTTGACACGAAACTCAACTTTATCAAGCATATAGAAATAATAACCAATAAAGCCTTGAAAATTTTGGGATTTATTTTAAGGCTATCTAGTGATTTCAATAATGTCAATACTGTAAAAACATTATATATGTCACTAGTAAGGAGTCATATAGAATACAATTCCACGGTTTGGTCCCCAAATTATGAGGTTCATTCAAATGCTATTGAAAGAATCCAAAAAAAATGTTAAGATATGTAAATTTTAAAATAGGCATTTCTAGTGAATGCCTAAATTACGATAACCTACTTTGTTCATTAAATTTAATTAAATTATCTGATCGTAGAATCATTTCCGATTTAACCTGTTTGTATAAAATCATTAATTCGTTGTTTGACACCCCTGATTAATTATATATAATCTCTTTTCATACTCCAGGCAGGTCAGTCACAAGACAGTACCTACCATATTATTGTAGCAATTCTACGTCAATATCCCAATATTACACTCCTATGCGACGGATTTAACAGCTTGGAAACAAATACTCCGATGTTGTTGATATAATTAATACATCAATTTTAATATATAAGCGTACCTTATTGAAGTTTTTTTCATCAAGTAGGGGAATGTTTTGATGAAGCTATTTGAATTGACTACCATATTGTTGGTGTTTTGTCGGCTGAAGGAGAGAAGATATTTTGTATTATTTTTTTTTATATTTTGTGCCTGCATACTGTGTGGATCAATTTCAATAGTATTTTTGCATTATATTTGTTTTTGTGCAAGTGTTTGAAACAGTCATTTCCTGCACTATTTACTAATATAATTTCGTAAATATTGTTATATATATATACAGGATGTAACAGGAGGTACCCGAGGGATTTTAACCATCGATTCCTGAGCATATTTGGAGAAAAAAATGTAAATGAAATTTTGGTCTCCGGTGATATTTTTTGTTTTTTTATTTATTTTTTCTACAAAAACAATAAAAATGGTAGGTGTTGGACAGTTGGAGGCGGGGTGAGGGGTAAGTCGGTTATTCGGCTGAGTGACCAATGACAACAAGCGGAAGAATTTTTTTTTGTTTAAATTTGAAGAAAAAAAATTTAAAAAAAAAAAATTCATGAAAAAAGTCAACGGAGACCAAAATTTAAAATCCCTCGGGTACGTCCTGTTACACCCTGTATATGTATGTAAAAGCCTAAATGGGCGAAAATAAATAAATAAATACAGACAAGTAGTTTAACTTTGATGCAATTGAATGAAAATATGTTTGTCATTCGGCGGTATATTCTCTGCATACGTTGCCACTGGGTACAGTCTAGCGACTCACGTGATACGCACTCTATCTCGTTCCAATAGCACCGTACAGATGCGATAGAGCGCATATCGCGTGATCCGTTGCGACATGTGGCGGTACGATCAGTGGCGAAGTGTGATAATTTTTTTTTTAAATAAAAATATGTCATTGGCTATAAAATGACTTTTAGAATTTTAACTCAAAAAGTTTTAAATTAAAAAATGACAGATTTTTTTTTTATTCTACGGATGTTTATTATTGTTTATTGGGGTATTTTAAAAAGGTACATAGTTAACTATGTCCTAATACAATCCTTATATATACATACACTTAAATATATATAAATAACACTTAAATATATATAAATAACACATCTATACCAAATCAATCACATATCTTCGCAATTTAATTTTAAATGCCTTTATGCTCTCTTCCAATTTTATTTCTTCTGGTAATTCTCCAAAAACCTTCAATGCTCCATACATCAATGACTTTTGACTCTGTGTTTTTTCCTGAAGAGGAGTCTTAGTTTATTTCTTTTCCTCGTCTCATGTTTATGTTTGCTTTGTAGTTTATCAATTTTTCTTAGGAATTCAATATACGTGTGGCCATTGATGTGAGTTTGACAGTTCCATTGAACCTTCTATCGTAGCTACTTTCAAGCGATTAAGCAGGTTAAGTTCTGCAAAAATTATATACTTACTTACAGTTACTAAATAGGTAGGTTGGTACTACAGGCAAAAATCCGTTTATTAAAGGGGATACTTTGATTTCTATGTTTGGTGAGGAATCGAAATAAATATACTCATATCATATTATGTAGTTCTTATTAAATGCGTTCTTCTTCTATTCTTCTTACACGTGTAGTTATGCAGAAGAAGCGGAGGAAGGTCACCAATGCGCTGGAGTGACTGTATCACTGGCGTGCGATATGCTCACGAAGCTCAGAACCGCGAAGAGTGGAGGTGCTCTTGGAAATTGGAGTAGGGGTCAAGTTCCTCAGCAATGAGGAACCGACTTAAGAAGAAGTTTTTCTTAACCCTTTAAATACCGCAAGGTATTTGATGTGGGTGTGCCGGCAGGCCGCGATTTTTTTAGCAATAATCTTTTTCTGAAATATGTTAAAAAAATATATTGAAGACACCATATATTGAAGAAGATGTCACCGTGGATACCATATTTTCGATTTTTCTAAATAGTTTAGAAAAGAAATTTTAAAACGAAAAATCTTCATTTAGAACAGCTTGTTAACAAGCTAATTTTGTATGGCCGGCCTCCTGAGCACGGCTACTTAGAGCTTGTAAACAAGCTTAAGGCACATAAGAGGTTAACCTATCGTACCAAGAATCATTGATAAGTCTTATATGTAGAACATAATTAACTTTTCATTAAAAAAAAATGTATACCTTTTTTCGTTATTTGTTTTTGAGGTGTTATGCCGTGTTGCACTACCTCCTTCTTTAGCCAACGTTTTGGACAGCGTTACAGTGCCCATCATCAGGACAGATGTGTAATTACATATCTGCCATAACACCCCAAAAACAAATAACGAAAATACTTTTGGCCGTGAAAATCTAAAAACCTACCAAATTATTCTTGTTTTACGTTTTTTCGGTAGAATCTGCTTTACGCGTTTCATCCTAACCTACATAAACGTTATTCTATTATTTACCAATTCAGCATTTATAAATGATACTCATATTTGAACTTCTTTTTTTAACAATTAACTCTTTTTGGGTATATTTGAAAATGAAAACATTCTTGCGTAAACGCTTGACATTGTGAATATAAGTTCTTGTAACAAATTCTGAATTTTACCTGAATAAACACATTTTATAAAATCCAGCTTCCAACTTCGAAATAGCTCCAGAGGTACAAAATAAAAATGTAAAATCCTTAAAACTCAACATTTTCATATCGCACCAAAGTCGGTGTTTTCAGAATTGTTGATGGATTACACTTAAAAACTCAATATGGAGATGTATTCAAAAAGGGCCGCTATTTGTTCAGAGAGCATCCAGCTTTATTATGGGGTGGAATGGGGAGGGAGGAAAGGGGAAAATATTATTCCATATCTCGGCCAGAGCGCCTCGTGGTCAGTTTATGAAATAAAGTCTTTGGATTGAATTCTAATTCAAACCATAGCCAGGTTGTTTCTATTTACGCAGTTACACCATGATAGATATTCTTTGGCAACTTTTCCTATCGCTTTTCAGTGCGGTATAAAGTTTCCAATAAGAACGTACATATTTGTAGTGTGTAGGAATATGTACGAGTATTTAGTTTCAATGTCAACAGAAGATGACGTTAATGTGAAAGTTATATGTAGTTTTGAGGAGTCTCAACAAATGTCAATAAAGTTGAACTCTACGAGATAGTCAACTGTCGCCCTTTCGTATCTAATATCTGAATATTTACGGATTTAGCCGATGATATCCGATCGGCAGCCAGGCACCATCAATGCCCAGTTCCCTTGGTGTTTCGAGATAAACGCGACTGACGTTTCAAGAATCCAGGTTTTTCCCAACAGGGCGGAGATTTGCAAAGGCTCTCTCTCCTAGACTTTTACTCCGATTGACTTGAAACTTTAGGAGAATATTTTAGACATATTGTACTATTAGATAAAGGGAAAAAAATCAAATTTTTTGAACCCATATAACCTTTTTTATGAAAATACCACACAGAGTCCCAACAGCTCCCAACCAACAAACACCTGGAGCTAGTGACTCTACGGCAGGGGTGGGGAACCTGCGGCCCGCGAAGCTTTTCGGTGCGGCCCGCGAGCACTTTTGGTGCGGCCTGCTGAAAAAAAAATACACTAACAAAGCACTTCAAAAAAATTATATTCAGAAAGCTAGAACGGTTTTCTTTCAGTGTTTAAGCCACATTTCAACCCTGCGAAAGTTGTAACATAGCTGACTAGTAGGTATGTGTTTACATATGCACCTGAAATTAGGTTACACGCAAATACATACGTGATCTTACATCTTTTTTAGTTTTATTTTAATTTCTTATTATTATACGATAGGGAAATTAATATCTAAAAAATATCTCAGTATTGATGAAAATTATCTAAGGAAGGAAAAAAAATGATGTGCTTTCTTTGCATATTTCCACACTTCTGCCATAAAAAATACTAAATTAAAAATTGTAAATATAAAATTATAAAAAAATTATTGCAGTCAATAAATGTGCTGTAAAATTCAGGAAAACTATGTACGAGTTCTTAGTACCAAATAATTTAATCTGGTGGACTGGTGGACCCCTAAGCAGGTGTATTACTAAGTTAAAACCACTCTTGTATTCATAATGCAAATTCCTGTTGCGGAGTCGTCTGCTGACGTAATTGAAGGAAGCCATCCATGTGTTTCTAGTGCAAAAATCGGAAGGAAACCATTTTTGTATTCTGGTGTTGTATCAATTAAGGCTAGGGACTCGCATGCAGATTCACTCTAAAGTTAAAACCAGTTTCATGTTCCGAATGATCTGTCAAAATTCCAGGTGCGGATTAATCTACTGACGAAACCATTCTAACGTTTCGATTGCAGTTAATATTTTTGTTTCCAATCATATGCTATAATTTGAGATGCGGGTATGGGTACCACCGCTCCGGGAACCATTTATTGGACAACCAAAACTTCTACCGTAGATAGATCACCCCAAGTGGTTCACTACGTTTGTTGACTTAGCAGGGGTGCTCGGATTCATGGGATCAAGTTTGTCCGGATCTTTGTGGTGGATGTGTCTGCCCACCAACAGCGTAGTAGGCTGGATCGGAAGATCTTTTGACCTCTCCAGCAGGACTCTCGGAATATTGCCTTGCACCGCAGTGGAAGGCATGGATTTAATCGTCCGTCACTCCTGAACCATCCCTTATAAAATTTCCTTCCCAGAACTTCCCCTTCTTCCTTTCCCTAAAAAGACCTTCCACACAGCAACCCTAAAGAGGAAATAGGTCCTGAGTGAAATTATTTTCCTTGGGGCCTCCTGTGTGGTGCTAATGTAAAAACATGTGCGACAAAATTCATAACTGGTAGGAAAACCATTTGCATATTTGAGAGAAATACCTACTTATTAAAGCTGGGGACTCGCATGCAGATTCACTCTTAATGAAAAAAACGTTTTTTTTGTTCAGAATGTAACGATCAAATTCCAGTCGTGGATTCATCTGCTGAAACATTTTGTAGAAAAGCAATATTTTATTCGAAGTTCAGTTATTAAATTTTAGTTGCAGGCCAGGTGCTGCCAGAAAGAAATATAAACAATTTTCATGTTCTGAGTGTACTTAGTTTTAATTCACCGCAAACATATTTAACGATATTTAAAGAATTTAACCATAAATTAAATAATAAATTGCAAATTTATCAAAGGAAGCCACTCTCATGTACCGAGTGTGGTTTTACATTTGAGTTGCACACCATATGCAGCAAAGTTCTGAGAAATTGACTGAATATTCGACACACCAGACACGCAATTTATGATATTTTTTTGAAAGAACCAATACGGTATCACCAATAGGGGTATGTTGTGAGGCTGAAAGTCGCGGGAATGGGAAGAAGATGGGGATGAGGAAGGTAGGGATGATATCTATAATATTTTCAAATTGACTTCGCATTTGATCAATCATCTCTGACTGAGCCATAAACACTTTGTTATTTCTTGACTCAAAATTAGATATTATGTTCTTTGTTGAATTATACAGATCGTTCATACGAAAAAAAAGATTTTCCTTTTTTGCGGTTAAAAGAATAAGCGATCTGTCTTGAACCTCATCAGCACCCTGCTCCGTAATTCTTGGAATTTTTTATATATGCGAAAAGATTACCACAAAATTTTATAATAATGTTACAATGTTAATAATTAATTAATAATAATAATATTGCCATTAATTATCCAAAATTAAGACAATTCTGCGAACATCCAAATATATCATTCAAAAGAAAAAAACAAGACCAGCTATAGTTCTCTAAAATGAGAGGTACTTCAAATTTACCAAAAAAAAAACGTAAATCCGAACATCCGTGTAATATAAGCTATAATCTAGAATTGAATGTATGTATGAATGAATAGTCCAGGCTACGAAGTGACCATTAAATATGTAGGGGCGTGTAAATAGCCCCAGACACGAGGGAATACTACCCTTTGTAATTACTGAAAGATGAACTCTTCCCTATGTGACACAAAACAGACTATACAGCAATTCCAAAATCCTCAGTGAAAACAAACAAATACTCACTCAGAGAATGCAGCTCTCCACACGATGTCCAGACAAACGACACTAGTTTTCTTCGTATATTGATTTTGCCAAGGCAGTTTTGCAATTTTGTACAATCTCAATAGATGTTTATCACAGGAAGGTAATTCACACAATGAATATTAATTTGCAAAATTAATAGTACGTGCCAAAAACTCACAACAATAATTTAATTATGGGTTAATTTTGATGAGGACTGACATCTATTGGCTTCAACCAACACTCACGTCGAAAGTAATTGCCTGCCCCACAGAGGTCAGAAAGTGCCTGAATTCACTGAATTTCAATGTCACATAGGGAAATTCAATATAATTCAACCACCATAGATGGCGCCCCCATAGTCCCATGGCATAAATTATTAATTTAAATGAGACTAATTCCCAAATGTATTTAAATATATTTTATGGCGCGTATCCAATGGCTATTCAGATATACTCACCAAACACGGCTAAAACCTTTTCAAGCAATTTTTCAATTCTAAATGGTTGTGAAAATTAAATAAAGTATACATTATATTATTATTTTTCATGAGAGGTTAAATTGTGAAATTACGCAAATCACTAAAATAAAATTTACTTATTTATAAATTAATTAAATAATCCCGATTTACGGATTTGAACCCTTGACCTCCGGTTCGCTTGTCGAGAGTCTTACCCCTCTACCTCGGAAGCCTTCAAATAATATTTATATATCAAATAGTTTTTAATTCAACCAAATTCGTAAGGTCTACCAAATTCGAAGTGTGTATTCCTGGAAACACTAAGTCCACGAAATCAACTCTTAGACCGTCAAATTAATCACTTATCGGAAGGTTCAGGTAATCAAAGTGCACTTTAGATAAAGGTAGTAGATAGCTTTATCGGGAGTCAGACCATAAAGCTTTAAATAGACTACCAAGACTGAATAAAAATCTTTCAGAACAAAATAATATACCAATTCCTTCAAAAAGTCACATCCATAGATAAAAACATAGGTATAATATTTCGAAAGATTTGTCAGAATAATATTCTAATCAGTCTCATCAAACCAGGACTGAAAAATCAACCTTGGTCGTTTTAATTTGAAAACGCCCGCCAGTGCCAGTGGCAAAAAGTTAACGGCGGAATAAAGAAAAGCGGCTCGCGGCGAGCCCAAGCCTCCCCGCCCGCGCGCCGCCCGTGCCGAGTGACAATCCGCCGATACGCCACTGCATGTGAGTCGAGTATGCGATCGCAATTGCAATGCATCAAGTGATTCGTGAGTCGTGACTCCTTTGAATATTAATTTTGTTTTTTTTTTTTCAATTAAACGATATTATTTTCTATGTAAACTACTTGTAAATTAAAACCTTTGTAGGTATGTGGAAAGCAAAAAGGACTTAACAAACAATTTCTCATTTTTGCAGACTCTTATTTTAATTTTGTATTGAAATGTACGTCCATATGGCTAACTTTGGAGAACCATTTTTGTAAGATTTTAATACAGGAGTACACAAACTTTCATGATCTAGGATTGTTTTAGGATTCTTTCATGATTGTTGTAAACGGTTGTGGCATTCTCTTTTATTTTCAAAAAGAGCCGTTGAAGTTTTGAAACAGAACCCCCTGTATAAAAATGTCAAAAAGAAACATTTTAAAACTTGGAATTTCTAAATTTCAAAAACTTTTATACAATTTATAAAATCAACATTAAAATGTTCAAAATTCAGGTAACAAAATGAAAAAGTTAAATGGGTTTTTAAAAATTTTCGACCCCTTTCCAACCTAAAATTTTCCTATTATCCCAGAAGAATTGTTAAAAAAAAAAGATGAGAACATTTCCATCATCATAAAAAATTCAACATCCAAAATTCACATACGTACCTATTACGAAAAAGGTGTAAAATTTTCCCGACCTTTATTCCGACCAATTTTTCGATTTTCCCAGAAGAATCATTTTCTGAAAAATAAGCCGAATTTTGTGAAAATTACCAAACTTCAGATGACGACAAAGAAAATAAATGTCTAACCAAAAAAGTTTTCCAAAGTCAAATATAAAAATTGAAGAAAAAAATTCTAACTTGTGAACCCAACTTTCTGAATAACGATATTCCTGTCTATATATTTTTCGAAGAAACCGTCTATTTTGCAATCAAAAATCGACTTTGAAAATTTGTGCTATGCCCAAAAACAATAAAAATTTAACTTAAATGATGTATTGTATTATATTTTTGCATTAGCTCTACACATGATACAGGACGACCTGAGAAACAAAAGAAAATGTATTTTTATAGAAATGAAGGATAGAAAGTTCTGGGAAGGAAAAAGATACGAGGAGTGGGGAGGAATCTGAGAGTCAATGGGTCTAAGAGTGACGGACTTATGAATACATACCTCCCAGAGCGGTTCAAAGCAATAATGGGTCGAGCTAGACCGACTGGAGAGGTCTAGGTTAGGTCTCTCTCAACCATTCTCTCTCGATACGTTCCGCCATGCAGTAGACGTAAAAAAACATCACCCCATGAACCCGGGCACCACTGCTAAGTCACCAAACGTAGTCAATCACGTGGGGTGACCTATGGCTGAGGTGTTGGTTATCCAATAAATAGTTCTTGGAGTGGTGGTACCCATTCTTGCCTCCCAAATTAATTAGTTTACATCAATAAATTTGTGGTGATACACCTCTGATCCGAAGGTCGTGAACATAAGGCATGTATTTTAAGCCGCCGCTACCCGAATTTCTACCGATTTCTTACATATCTCCCTTAAACACGTTAAGTTTTAAAGCTTTTAAAAAAATATATGTTATTCTTGAAGATAATATCTAGACATTGCCCGCGCCGAAACGCAAATTATATAAAATTCCCTCGATAGAAAAAAATCGCAAAGAATGCTCCAAAAATTATTAGAAACACATTTTTTTCAGTTATTTTACAAGTTATATGTATGAAAAAATTCACAGTGTTTCATTGATGGTGTTTAAGACAACTCCCTGGAGATTTTTGCTCTTTCACGTCGTGTTTTATTAAACATTTTCACAATTTTCGCATCGATTTTGTCGCTTTAAATACTAGCGCGCTCCTCCAACATTCGAAATTTCATATCTCTCCATCTTCTTCTTTTTGAGCCCGATTGCGGCGCCTTAAATTAAGCAAATTAACCGGCCTCAAATAAATGAATTATAATAAAACTAAATTAAAATATTTGAAATACCAAAACCACCTAACAGTTTAAACGTTTTGCGTTTAGTTTGAAAGTTTTGTAGTTCGCTGTGTTCCAATAATGGTTTAAAAACTATGCATTTTGTCAGTCCAAATATTTGAGTCTAGCGTTCTGCTTTTGAAAAAGCTTTACGCTTTATTTGATTGCTGGAAAATGTGATAAAACCCTTTGAATGAAATCGCCGCTCGCCGTCACTTATACATTTCGCCGGCTTTCACGGTGTGATTAAATCGTTTTCAAAATGGAAACCGACAGGATAAATTCAAACATTTAACGAAGTAAAAAAAAACTCTAATGACGTATTTGAATAGAGCTTTATTAAACGTCGGAAATCATTAATCTTAGCTGACCTTCACCATTCAAAAGCTCTGGTGAGCAGCGGCCTCAAAGCTCCAAATTAAAAATGAAGAACGGTGGAAAATATTTATTTCCAAGTTTAAGAACCTATTTCGGCTTACCAGGTATTTTTCCCTTCGCAGCGGAGAAATTCATTCCAGTACGCAAATTTTGAGTGAACTGATTCCTGATATCAATCAGTTTCAAATTTTCGGGTTGATTAATCGAAGTGACAAATCACTATTTTTAACTGAAGCATCAAGGCTGAATCTAACACCCACACAAAATTATATAAAGGGGACTTATTTCGAGACCTCTAGCTCTTATAAAACTTATGTATAGTAGTTACTACTTACCAGGGTTTTTTACACTTGCTAGAATTATAACTTAAATAATGAATACCACCCATTTGGGGCACCTGCTCTGTCCTCTATAATTCAATGACAATTCAAATTAATTTTAATCAAATTAATCTTACAAAACTAATACAAGATTTGTAAGATAAAATATTGTATAAAACAGAATAAACACACTTAAAAAAAAAATTGCGTCCGACATTCTGATTTCGTTGTTACGCTGACATGTAGATAACACTTGCACAATCAGAAAAAATTACAAGATAATTTTAATTAAATTATTGAATATGGCGTAGAAAATCAAATATTTCTTTACTTGTCTGTCTAAAAACAGTTTTGCAAAACAAAGCCATTCGAATAATTTTAAGACGAAATAAATATTCCAAAAAAAAAATTGTTGTAGGAGTTCTAAACGTGTCGTTTTTATATAAATGATGTACTTAATTGAAATAGTTTATTTATTTATTTTTGAAGTGAAAACTTCTGTAGCACCGTTGTGATTTGAATCTCGATGAAACAAAAAATAGCGACACTAAAAAGAGACAAACACATAAATCTATATGATTTAGCCTGCGAGATAACGAGATGAAATCGGTCTCTTGTGTGTGCGGTGCTTTGTAGCTATCGGTCTCCTCTTTGTGCGGTGCTTTGTATCCTCCCCACTTATGTAAACTTTAGTTTTCTGAATTGCACACTCTGATTTGTTTTAATGTTTAACGGCCAATAAAGTTCAGAATTTATGCGAAAACGTAATAAATGTCAATACAAACATTACACTATGAGAGAACAAAATGAAATAAGACTTACGTTTTGAAAGAAGTTAAAATATAGAGCTATGAAGAAATGCCAACCAATATAGTAAAAAGAGTAAAAGTTGTTTAAATTTAAGAAAGAAGTACCTAAACTAATGATATACGTGAAGTGTAATTTTTAATTTTTGTAATAGTATTTGGTAAAGTCTGTAGTTGGTAACTTTGATATCACCGTAATATGTTTAAATCAGCATATTTGTAATCTGTAATTATTGTACCATTTTCTATAAATGCTTTTTAAAGTAAAATATTTTTACTAAAATTTACGTTGGATTGTCAAAACAAATATATATTACCCAACGTGGGTGTAGGAAGTGTGGTTTGCTTGACTGTTATTTCATCTTTCTTTTAATCTCTTTACCTACAGTCTTGAAGCAATTAAATACTTCAAGGAATTTGATTTGATGCTATTAATAATGGTGGACAATGGGCCACAACTTGGAATTCAACAGAACACAGGAACTTCAAGTCTGGGGACTTTCCCCTAACCCCTGAACTCGGTATAATTTAACGGGTATTTATCAAGTTCGAGTGTTTGTAATGTTTGTATGTATCGGGTGCTTGTCACAAACACTCCAGGGTGGGCGGATCTCGGCGGTCCATTTCCCGACCGCTCGATGCTGTCTGGTCGCTTTTCTCACAAAACGGAAGCCGCAAGAATCGAACGGAATCCGCAAGAAACGAGCGGAATCTGCAAGATTGTACGGCTTTTTGTGACCTCAGCCAGCCGCCGCTGCGCTCGGGTGTGACTTGGGAACAACTCTGTTTCATAAACAGAACAAAGCAGTACCTACCTACAAACTTTGACTAAGTTATACAAAGGACATAGTTTACAGCGTGCATTTAGATTAAACGATAATTTAACGCCGAAATTCCATTTAGAAAAAATGCTGACGTTTATCTACCATTTTAATGTGATTTTTATGTGTGATCAGAATCGCGATAATTTATTTTTTCTACGTTTTAATGTTAATCAAAACACACCTAGTTTTAGTTTTCTATTACTGCCCTGTTGTTTTAAAGCCAGTGAAAGCAAAACTAGTGTTTTATGTCCCAACTGCCCTGAGACAATAGTATTCTAACATCCCAATTTGAAGGGGAAAGAGATATGAGAAGAAAACGATGTTCACAGAAAATCAAGTTATAATTTATTTATTTGAATATACACGGCACAACATGTGCCATTAACATAATAAAATTAATATATAAATAGTACAACCACATAAAGAATGTAACAGTATAAATGTAAAGTTAAAAGTGAAAAGGTAAACAGTAAGGACTCAAAATAATAAGTAGTAAGTGAAAAGAAAAAAGTATAAGTCTAAATTATAAACTATAAAGCATGAAGTATAAAGAAAACTATAAAAATTAAAAGGGAAGAAATAAAATAGTAATTCGAAAAATGTATATACTATAAATAATAAAAAGCACAAAAGTTTCAAATATATATATATATATATTTGAATCCCTTGTTTCCCTTGGTCACGCCATAACTTCAGGACGACTTTACTTTTGTCATTCATCTTTTTTTAATCTTTATTATAAGTTTTCTAATACTTTGTAGAAGGTTCTTACGGAAAGAAAAATTAAGAAAATTGGATAATTTCAGAAAACTTAACAACTATTTTAACTTCGCACGTTTGACAGTTAGCGCGTTTGATGAATTTGAATTTAGCAGGCTGCTTTTTTTTATTTTAAAAATTATAGATACCTATTTTAAATAGGTACCTATGTTAAGTTCCAAATTTGATTGATTGTTTTTATAATATACAAAAATGAATATATGCAATATATGAAAAATGAAAATTTGAATTAAAAAATTGTAATAGGTGGCACGCGAGGTCTTTGAAAACTGAATATACTGTGACTGAATATATGGAAAACGGGAGGGGGGTTGGCGGGACGGGGAGGCGGGGAAGGTGGAAGGGGATCGCAGGAGAGGAAGGGGTTGCGGGAGGGAAACGGGAACGTACGGGAAAGGACATGCAGGGAGAAAGAATTTATTTCTTTAAATATGGCATTTCAACGCATGCCGTGAACCAGCCAGTAAAATATAAAAAAGTTAGAAATGCTATTATGAGGACCCAAAATAAAAAGCCATAAGATAATCGAGTGTCCAATAAAAAGCTAGGGAGATAATTGGAATAAATTTGAAATAAATATTTAATAACAACTAATTGATTGTTTTCCAGGAAAAATATTCAATGTTTTTCCTTTAGAACAGTTCCATGTCGGAAGGAACGGTATTTTACACTTCGCATTTCATTAAATCTAAAATGCGATAGTATCTCCATAATGAAGGAGTTTTTTTTTACTTATCTGCCCATTTTTTACAGTATCCAAATATCTTCCGAGGCATTAAATTAGTCCTGTCTGATCGCAAAATTAGCGCTCCGTACAGATGTCGCAAAAACACCATTTAAAAAGTTCGTTTAGAATTTTAATGGATAAACGAGAGCCTCCACTTTCAAAGTCAACAATTTATCCCATTGCCGAAATAAAAGTATTTAGATGAGCATTCTCCATAGCAGCTAATCATTTATGCATTTGAAAATTAAAAATAATTGGGGGCGCTTCAACACCATTTTCATTTCAGGGTAATAACCGCCCTAATTGTTCGCCCGGCGGAGTTTCTACCCTCCTAACAGTTTTTCATCCTAATTTCTCCCAATTAATGCGGTCTCCCTTTATCCCTATCTTCTCGGCTACCTTTTGTAAATCTTTAGAAGCGCTTTAAAATATCTCCAATTATCACAAAGATTAAGTTAACGATTTACTTTGTGGGATTGGTTACGCACTGTTAAATCCTGGAAAGTGGTGCATTAAAATGATGACATTATATTGTGCATTTTAATATGTTTAAAAGATTTTCTCAAATTAATTTATTTAAAGCGTATGACGTCACAAAAAATTTAATTTTTCTGTTATGATGATTTAATTTTTTTTTTATATATATATTTACATATTTATTTTTTTATATTTTTTATTTCGGAATCAATCGGCTATTTATGGGTTGGTTATGCGATAAGCCAATTAAGTTCAATTAATTATAAATATATTTAGATAATCATGTTGTAAAGAAAAGAAAAGGATAAATAAACAATAGGATGTTGTATGAACAAAAAAAACAGTATAAATGAGAATTTGTAATTTTCAAGATTTATCGAACCATGTGATAGATGAATTAATAAAAACGGTAATAAATGGCAGAGGAAGAATGAAAGAAGACTCAAGGGTCTCAATCACAATGCTGTGTAATTGAGATCCCTGGGGCGTATGCGTATTTGCGTATGGTAAAACCATGTATGATCGTGTGAGAAATCCGCAAAGAATGCAAAGCTGATGTAAGCGTATGAGTGTGATTAAGAATGTGATTATAAAAATTAATTAATTTGATTAAGATTATGATTATGATTATGATTAAGAAGTATGATTAAGAATGGACACTCAGGTCGTTTGGACTTGTAGAGCGAATGAACGAAGAAAGGAATGTGAGGATAATACATGACACAAATGTAAATGGTAGAAAAAGTCGGGGACGCCCGAGGTGGACGTGGCGCAATCAAGTGAATCAGATACTTGAAGAGTCAGGTCGTGTCAAGAATCAGAATAATAGAAGAGTATGTATAAAACAATGTGTGAATTTGAATGAGCCAAGTACTGTTAAAAATGTTCATATCTTGCAGGATGTTGAATGTTTTGCAAATACAATATGGTATACTGTGGATCTATATCTATTGTTAACAATGATAAATTAATTTAAAATTTTAATTATGTATTTATGTTAATTTATCCAGCTAAAATTTCTTTACGTGAATAAAATTATGATATTATACATATACACATATACAGCGTAAACGTCGTATACATCAAGGTGTACAAATCTTGGCCACCGAGCGGACATTGAACGATCATCTGAACTAACTGACAAACAACATCTGATGGTACATAGATGGTACGTATACAACAAACTGGTGGTGGCTCCACAACGTCAAGCACACACCCGCTTTTCATCAAGCGTGAGATGTGTGGTCCCTAAAACTAGAACCACATTCAAGCAACCACGAATATTCTGGTTCGTCGCTCTAAAATATTGTTTTGCATTGACCACTGATAACAAGCCACATAATAATATAACCCTTTTTACCATCGGCGTTCATCATCTATAATTGGTTCTATCTTTTCCCTTATCTTTCATTTACATATGTGACCAACCACATATACTCTTCAAGTGTATTATTAATTTGTGATAATATTTATCTTTTTCCATTTTCCTTTTTATATCAGGAAATTCATACTGCATACGGCAAACTGGAGTACCAAAAAAAAAATTTTTTTTTTCTTTTTTCGGCAACTAAATAGTTTAAAAACTTCTAGAGCAGCGTCTACACACATTTAAAAAAATGTGAACCCACAACAATTTTGTTCTTGGAAAAATTCCAAATTCAAGCTCGATTTACTCGGAAAAGAAAACTCAAATCAAATAGTGTTAGTACCTAAAAATGACCCAAAATTAGATGTAGATTCACTATTTTTTTGCTTGTGGGAACAGTTTTCGGACAACGTATGTATTAATATTATAAGTAGGTATCTCTGTTTTTTCTATATAATATCTACACATCATGTACAAGTATATTCAATGTATTCATCTCATTCCACCACGTCTTCAGTTTAATTGTTGTTTTTTTATCGCGATTAGTACTGTTTAATTTGCATTACACACATAACTTGTTACGATTATCACGTTACAGACGTGAACTAGTTCATAGTTTCCAAAAGAATTAGCAAAAAATAAGATGTTAAAAATTCAACAAATGAATAACTATAAACTATACACGATAAATCGTACAAAATGCATTCAATTCGTATTATGAAAAGTTTTTCAAATATGCATATCGGTTTGTTTAGCTTGTCGGCAACTGCATTCTGTTTTTTCACTGATTCGTGTTGTATCTCTCTCGTAGATCGGGAATCGATAATCCCCCCACCCCTTCCTTCCCCTCCCAATCATAAATCTGTAATCTCTGACAGGCCTATCAGCAGAGAGTTTATGGACCACTACTGGCGAGTCCGGAAACCCCAGATTGGGATGAACTAGGCGGAGCTATCGCGGAGAAACAATCGAGTGAAATCTAGCGAATAGCTGAGCGATTTTGATATCATAATTTATGCGTGGATATACACACTTATCAGTACAGTATAACGTGCCGTTACCGATGTGGGAGTCTGTAATACTGTTACTTTTGTTTAAAGTTTGAAAATGTGTACTTTTCACATTGATGAAAAGTATGTAGAAAAATGGGCATTGAATTTCTAATATTCTTTGATCTTCTATAATTAATTTTTTTAATTATAAAAATATTAGTTACCAACCGAAGGTTCGGTTTCGGTTTCGGAAAGTTTCGGCAAAAAAATCTAGTTTTGGCATCAGTTTCGGTTTCGGCAGATTTTCTGCCGAACATTCGGCCGCACCGAAACTCTGCAAAAGATCACAATAAATTGTAAAGTTAGTCTTAAGAATGTTGTGATTGAACGCAATTAAAATTAAAATAAATAATGAGGTCCTTCCTTTATAATATTCATAAGTGTTTATTATTGACAATTTTTTTGGTTTTAAGAAATAGTTAACATGTTTGTTAATTTTTAGTACATCAAAAAAAAACTTATTTTCACAAACTTCAATTATTTTTTTTTATTTCATTTAACACGTGTTGACTGTCTGTATAAGTGTAAAAAATAAGCCAAATTTCAGTAAAAAATAGATTTTTAACATGTCTAAAAAAGTTTCAGTTTCGGTTTCGGTTTCGGTTTCGGCCGAAACTGAGACAGCTACCGAAGATTCAGTTTCGATAGAAAGTGCTGTTTCGGTCGGACACTAAAAAATATCCAATTTATTGCCAAAAATTGTAAAATTTAATAATTGAAGAATATAATATCAAAAATTCTCAAAGATTCAGAAAGCTACTAAAAAGATACAAAACAGCTGCACCCTTTTGATATTAGACTTACAGAACATTTAAAAGGTAAATTGGATTGGTTTATCCATGACAATATTCGAGGTGACAATATTGTGAAAATATTCAAGTAGAACCATCACACGTAAAAAATATTGTGTATAATCGAATTGTTGTGTTTCTTAATTTCCAATATTAATACAACTTAAGGTGTGTTAGCTATCTTCCAAATAAGTTTCCGTGTGATTACTGGTTGATTTATTAAGTTAACGCAAATGTTATTTTTTTTATTTATTTAATAAATCGTACAAAAATTTCATGTTATTATGTATTCTATAAAGTTTTTTCTTAAAAAAATATATTATTTAATGTGTCTTACACCTTTTTTTAGCAAAGCTAGTGTTAAAAAGGCGGAGACAACGGATGTCGATAACAATTTTTATTTAAGGGTAAATAATATATACTAATATATATTTTAATATATAGAACAAAGAATAGATAATTAACAGTAAACAAAGAATATTAAAGTGGGCAGACGAATATTAAACAGTTATAATGAACATTAAACTGTGCAGACGCGCTTACTAGGACTGGAGGTGCTCGCCCAACTTCACGATGCCTTCGGCAATCAGAAAAATCAGAAAAAGATATTGGCACCTCTGGGATATGCCAACATCTTTTTCTGATTTTTCTGTTTTCAGATTTTCGATTGAATTTTACTTATATTGTCTTCATTTAATTAAGTATTACCATTAGAGGTTTTACTCATAAAGATAAAAATAAAAATTCAATAATGTTAGTACTTATATTGTACTGTATTTTAAGAATTGAAGCGTGAAATTTATATAAATTACGGGAAG
The DNA here is from genome assembly GCA_929108145.2 of Limnephilus rhombicus. Taxonomy (NCBI): domain Eukaryota; kingdom Metazoa; phylum Arthropoda; class Insecta; order Trichoptera; family Limnephilidae; genus Limnephilus; species Limnephilus rhombicus. The sequence continues at coordinate 20,587,823 of OV815273.1, read as the reverse complement.
TGATGGCTGAAATAGCCGATGCATGAAAGTGAGGTGTCGATGGTTTAGTTAGTGGCTAATCTCGGTAACACTATCTGGGTTTAAGTCCCAGTTTTTTTTTATTATTTTCTGTGTCTATCCTTTCATGATTTCATTGAGAGTCATTCATATTGTCTTCTTCAATTAATAAAATATCATCGTACTTTTTTTAGATATCAGATATTTTCCTTCATCCATGATAATCCAGAGTAGCAGTTTCTCTCAGTGCGCTCTGGCGAAGGACCAACACTCAGAATGGAAAGGCTTCAGCCTTGTTTTGTGATCAGATCTGTAAAGCCAGGTACTTTCCCACCTTCCACTTCCCCATTTCCTTCCCGTACCAGCTCTTTTGAGCCTCAGAACATACCTACCCCAATTGAGGTACTTGTGCCGTTCCTATTCACAAAAAAAGACACTTCAAAAATGAAAGGCACATCATGGAAATAATCTTTCAAATCTCATAAATCTCTGTGAAAGGATAGCACAAATTTGCTTATCAATCATCAATCATGGTAAAGGTGCCATATTTTAGTATAATTAAAAATATTTTTGGTTGATTTTCATAGCGCCCATCTTCTATAACTACACAATTAATAACAGTTGTATTATCACGAATTATACTTAGAGTAAGCATCGAAGGGTAAAACCCGAAGAGACGCTACTCATTTTGAAAATTCTTTTTGATAATTAATAATTTTTTTTTATTACAGTAAATTTGCGATGCGTTCTGGAATGGAACATACAATCATTATCACTTTTTGGTGACCAGATCGGAATAGCCATGTACTTCTCCACTTTCCTCTTCTAAATCTCCTTCCCGTACCCACTATCTTCAGCCTCATAACATACCCCAATTAGGGATTCCATAGTCTCACTGGCTCCAGACGGAAGCAGTGCATACTGCATGCACAAAAAATATTTAAAAATACATTATTACACAACCAAAAACATTCAAAATAAAAATTCTCGTTCGAAGGGTTTTAGTAATTATAAAAAAAAAAATAAAAAAAAACAGAGTGTGCAATTCACACGCGGTAGAAGTGAAACCTTCAGAATACTAAAGTAGACAAGGGTGGGAAGGCTATGAAGCACCGCACAAAGAGGAGACCGATTAGTCTGGCTCATTCTCTCGCAGTCTAGTGCTAAAGAAGTTTTCACTTCAAAAGACAAGGAAAGTACTTTTACTACCTGTGTAAAACCAATGCATTATGCACACGTAAAAAAATACCTACCGTGTGTAAAAACCAATGCATTATGCACACATAACAAAATATTTAAAAACACATTAAGTACTAATGTACACAACATAAAACATTCAAAATAAAAATTCTCGTTCCTAAGGTTTTAGTTAAAAAGAAAAGGTGAAAAAGTGGTGTCTCTCCTACCGTGTGTAGGTCATACGTATTATTTCTTTTTCATGAGATTGTTTCGCGTAAATTTTTCTTTCCCATCCCATCATATTTGTGTTTTCCCATCATGCTTTGATCAATTCAGTTTTTCCTCGATCCACTCTCCCCTAGTAACCAATTTAAAAAATAGTTACGTAGGGCAATAAAAACTAGTCTTGCTCAGTATCTCTACCTATATTGCAGAAGAGACGCCACCCCAACATACAAATAAACCAGAAATGTAAAGAGTTCAAAAAGTGGATTAAACATGTTGAAAACCATATTAATAGTAAAAAAGTATCACACAGTTCGTTAAAATAATAATATAAAGATATTATATGTGATAATTGAGCGAGATAAGAATGTGACGTCTCTCCGCCCATGGCATCTCTCCGGGTTTTACCCCAACCAATTAAGAGCGTTTAACCAGCCAGCGGCCGAAAATCCACATTTCGTCAAAAGTTTTTCTTACGATCATGCAGGGCGGTTACAATAAGAAAGATTAATTATTCTCCGTACCAGGTTTTTAAAATTATAACTCAATATCGATGTTATACCATTCCAAATTTGCTCTAATTTATACCTACATCCAAAAATGCTGAAAGGCGCGATGATAAAACTATTAAAATAATGTACTATTTGGAATTATTTTTTGATTATTATTTATTATTTTTCAATAATGTCTGAGTTAAATAAGAGTGTTAAAAACATCTGAAAAATATTAGTTTATAAGTGCGCAAATAAATACACAAACGGACCAATTTTCGTCAAGAAACACATGTACGTATATATTTTTTAATGATTTTATTTAAACTAAAATTAAAATTCTTAAACATGCGATACCTTGATAATGTAGTGATTTGTGTTACTGCGTGATTATTTGATTTGAAATTGGTGTGGTATAATACAAAATCATTTTTGAAAATTTAACAAATCTACCAACGACCTATGGTATAACCTTATTATACTAAAAATAAACTTTTTTTTTCAAAATTTAAAACCTGCGAATTCAAGATAAAAGAACAATCTTTCGAAATCCATTTATATTTTTTTGTGGAAATGAGTCAATACGTCTAAAATCTGATTTAAAAACGACGTATTTCTGGTTTTCTCTGGTAATACCCTCTTAAGTCATGAATCAATTAAGATAGATCCCCGGTTGATACATTACTTGATGCGCACAAAATCGTGTTTTTGATTCAGTGCTGAAAGCTAATGGTTGGTAATCGCTGATTCCATGATTCTAGTTCCGTTTCTGATGGCGATTGTTCAATGATTCCGTTTGGATCTATTATGATAAATAATAAGCCTGTTGGTTATCCGATGTGCACTGTCCATTGCCTCCATCTACCGCCCATTCGAACCAAGTCAGCCGCACTCCCTTTGTCATGGACCCACGTGACTTGTTGGTTTTCGGATCATGTCGTTGGTTGTGAATAAAAACATCACATTCGTTGTGTTTTATTATTTGGTAAAGAAAACTTCAAGAACTAAATGGGAATAATAACTATTAAATGTTACGATAATTTAGTAGATCATTTTTGTACATTAACTCCACACTGGAGGCCGCGAAGAAAATAATTTTCCTCGTGGCCTACGTCACCTTTGAAAATGCTGTGTGGAGGGTCTATTTGAGGTGGAGAAAACACAGGTAGGAATCTGGGGGTCAGTGTGTCCAGGAGTGACCGACGAATGAATCCATCCCTCCAACTGCGATGCAAGGCGATGGGTTGTGGGAACATGGCTGGAGCCATGGAACTATGATTCTATCCATACTCTTAGGCTGGAGCGGTCAACCAGTACAGGTGGGCAAATACATCGGCCGCCAAGACCTGGTCAAACCTCACTCCATGAACCCGGGCAAAATCATATATCTTGGTCACTCAAAAGTTACTAAAAGTCACCAAAACAATTTAAAACGTATTATTTAATTTTAAGGATTATCTACATAACTCATTTTTATGCATATTAAAAATGGAAACACTATTTTCCATCAAGTCCGGTAATATTTTTTTTTTAAACGAAAAGCATATTACTTTTATCCAAAACATCCAAAATTTCCTTGTTTTATTGGGCTTATAATTGCTCAAATAACATCATTTCCCATGATATCAATATTGTTCTTGCAAAACTCCTTTCAACTTAATTATTGTTCTAAAAATGAAAAAAATCTAAGATGGTTTTCTAAATAACCTTACTTGCATAATATTACTATCGGAGGCTTTTTATCGGCTTAATTACGATGTAACGCCATGAACAAGGTAATAGTTAAATTTCCATATCACGTCCCTCACTTAGGGAACATACTTCCACATTTTTCTATGGCGCAATCAATCAAACGGGATTGCGCCGGCTCATAAATCATTTTTTGTCGCTAAATCGCCACATTTTCCTTGGCACAGTGTTCCACTTCTTTGCCATTTTGCAGCGCCAAATTCTGAGAATTCAATCTTTTCCCTCAAACGAGATTTGCTAGCCACTCTTTAAAGCGAATTTAATTTTAAAAATAAATTATTTTCTTTACCTCAATTCATGTGCACTTCTGGAAAATGTTCGCATTTTGAATTGGAAAAGATTCATGAAAATGTTACAAGCATGTAGATTCCTTCCTATAAAACTTTTAAGAATTTAAAATATTTACAACAAGCTAGTTCCAGGCATGCGTTGCAATGCCACATTTAAAGAAATACATTGTTTCTCCTTGAATCACCTTTCCCGTTCGTTCCCGTTCCCCTCCCGGCTCCCTTTCCTAGCTAGCTTTATAAATTGTATCCTATATTTTATTCTGATGTATGAGCTATATTATTGTAAATTTTCATTAAAATCCATTCAGTAGTTTTTGCGTGTAAGAGTAACAAATACACATACACCTATACAAACTTTCGCGTTTATAATATTAATAAGATAGGATTAATCTGAATACTTAGGACGGGATGTTTCATTAAATTAATGAATTCATCAATTTTTTGAAATAAATTCTCCCCCTCTGTGGAGGTTCTATTCAAGTTCAGTGATTATTTCAGATTCTTGGAGCAACTGGCCTATAATTAACTTGAATAAAACCTTCACAGAAAGTGAAAATTAACTTTAAATATTTTATGAATTCATCATTTTTTTTAAACAACCCGTCTTTGTTGTGACTTGGAGATGAAATGTAATTTTTGTAACAAAAACGGAATATTGTTTTTTTTTAAGGTTTTTTTAATATTTATTGAATTGTTTGTTATATGAATTGAGAACTTTTCGACCACCATGTTAGACACATGCCCGTGTTGTGGTCGCCGTTTCAAGTGGCAAAATCAGCTTTTATAATTACACTAACGTCTCACGGTTATGGAACCGTAGCTATAATGCTGCAGCTCTCTCTTACACATTAAATAATGGTGAGACACACAAAATACGTGTGTCTAGTGTCTCCAAAGTACGATTTTTTGCAATGGGATTGCGTTTCATTTTATTAATACGTGTGAGGGAGATGTATGATAATGATTGTATGTTTCCTTGGGGGGGGTGCAGGCACACGTTCACCGTTTGTCTCATTTTCGACTGTTGTTATTTAGTGTGTTAAAAAGAGCGGCAGCATTATATGTTTAAGAACAAAAGCAAAACCACATTGGACGTTTTTGAATTTTTGGAATTCACTCACACTTCAAAATTATCCTTGTAACTATATTCTGACGGCCGGCGTAGTCCAGTGGTAAGGCTCTTGACTAACACTCAGAAGGTCGCGGGATCGAATCCCGGCGTGGCAAATAAATTTTATTTGATTAATTTGTGTTATATCACAATTTATTAAAATAATATTAAAAATAATATATAGTATCTTTCCAGAGTAAAAGATACTCTCAATATCGCCCTGGTGTAAGACCACCATTCAGAATTGAAACGTTGCTTGAAATGGCTTCTGCCGTGTTTGGTGACCAGATCTGAATAGCCAGGTACTTCCCCACCTTTCTCTTCCCTATCTCCTTCCCCTCCCCACTACCTTTAGCCTCACAACATACCCCAATTGGGATTCCATAGTCCCACTGGCTCCAGACGGGAGCAGTTGGGATTCTTGAGTGGTATTCATGTAAAAAAAAAAAAAATAAAATAAAATAAAATAAAAATCCATAGTTTCAAAATTATCGTCACGGAAAGTAATATTGGTAGGGGTCTGCGGAGACGTAACGGTGCGGTATATGAGAGAAATGTTAAAAATTATGACTTTTTTCTTTTGGAGGAAACAAACCTACATACATTGCGCATCTCATATTGGAAAGAGCTCCAGCATTATAGCGATAAGGAATGTATGTATAATTCCTTTTCACGGTACCGTAACCGCGAATCGTCGCTGTAATTATGAAAGCTGTGGAAGATGTTTATTAATATAGGAGTTGTGCTTTTCTGCTGATCACAATTTTTTCAAAATCTAAAACGGATTTAGAATGTTGAATTTAGAGATCCTTAATTCTGACCTCAAGGCTATGGAAGAATTTTTCCTCAATTGGCGACTAAAGCCGAATGGGTCGAAAACAGTTGTGACAGCTTTCCATCTCAGTAATTCACAGGCAAACGCAAAACTCTGTGTTCAGTTTGATGGAAAAAATATTTACCATGACCCCCATCCCCGCTATCTTGGAATAACTTTGGATAGGAGCCTGAATTACCGGAAACACATGGAAACAGTGGGCAAAAAAACCAGGACAAGACTAAACTTAGTCAATAAGCTGGCTGGTACTAGCTGGGGATGCGACGCCAACACGCTCAGAACGGCATCCATTGCCCTGGTTTTCTCAGCAGCTGAATACTGTGCTCCAGTATGGGCCAGAAGCGCCCACACGTCCATGGTCGACGTTCAGCTTAATGCCACAATGCGAACCATCAGCGGAACCTTAAAATCGACTCCTCTTCCTTGGCTCCCCGTACTTGCAAATATAACCCCGCCAAATATCAGGCGAGAGATTGCAATACTGAGGGAATACAAGAAGGCGCTGCAAAAAAGCGAAATACCCTTGCACGATGATGTCGTTTCTCACCCGGCATGCCGCTTAAAGTCTCGAAAACCCTTCTGGACGGAAGGAGAAAGACTCCTTCGAACACCTCTCACCCCAGAAGATAGGTGGAAGCTTGAGTGGCAATCAGCCAACGTCAAAAACGCCCATCTCGTGCAAGACCCCACTGAGAGACAGCCTGGGTTCTCATTGCCTCGCAAACTCTGGACTGCCATCAATAGGATAAGGTGCTCCCATAGCCGTTGTGCTCATATGATGCATAGATGGGGCCTTAAAGAGTCGGCGACGTGTGAATGCGGTGCGGTGCAGACCACCGAACACGTGGTCAACGAATGCCCGCTCCATTCATTCCCCGGCGGGATTGATGAGGTCCACAGGGCAACGCCTGAGGTCTTAGACTGGCTCGCAGACCTAGATGTCCCCCTCTGACCCCCCACCATACGAAAGAAGAAGAAGAAGAATGTTGAATGTTGACTGCCTCTGTGGTCAAGGGCTAAGGCTCTCGACTCATATCCCGGCATCCGCAAGTAGATTTTTTTTTTAATTGATGTGTTTTGACAATAATTTTATTAAAACAACTTGTAGTTCTTATATTTGCTGTACGTTCTAGAGTGGAAGATACTTTCAGTTTCACCATCTTTCATGAAAGAAACCTTGCATGAAATGGCTTTAACCATGTTTTGTAACCAGATCTGAATATTTCCCCACCTTCGTATTCCACATCTCCTTCCCCTCCCCACTACCTTCAGCCTTACAGCGTACCCCGGTTGGTTACGCCATATTCTCATTGACTCCAGAAGATCATGGGCAGTTGGGACACTTGGGCGATATTGACATAAAAAAAACCAATGTATTAAAAGGAAATTTATTTGTTTTTCCAAAACCGTCAATTTATGCAGTAAATGAATTTTTGAGATTGAGAATGGTCTAGGTCTAGAATGATATTTATTAAATAAATGATTTTTTTATCAATATGGTAGGTAAACATGAAATATTTCCAACGAAATATTAATATTATTTTATATTTTATATCACTATTAATTTTATTTGTATTATAGATTTTTGCATGTAAATGTATCTCTGGTATGTATCCTCACAATTAACTGTTATACATACACTGTTTTACCATTACTAATATTTTGAATATGAATTTGTGACAAGTAATTAATCTTTAAGGCATACTTATGCCGTTTGTATTAAATAAATAAATAAATAAATATTGAAATACAAGTCGTGTGTCGCCGCGATTTACAACGAGAGCGAATTGAAATATAAAGTATATATTATGCAACACGCTGCACTTTCATGAGTTCTCGTTAATAATTCTTCCATTTCCGCATTAATACTTTACAGCAATCACCATATTTTATTTATTCAACGCTGTGCACTACGGAATAAACTATAGTTGGTAGGTATTCTTATTGCAGAATTTATATATAAGATATATATTTTTTTTTTACAAAACATTGAAATAGAAAATCAAAGTTGCTCTGCATTTTGGAAAAACAATTTGTAAAACAATGATAAATTAATTGCCTAATGTAAAAAGGCTGCAATATATTTTTTTCTTTTACACTTTACCCTTCATGAGTCTTGAGGTATCTTTACATAAAGCGAAGTCGCTCTTGCTGTCTGTAGTCTGTACGCTTAGATCTTTTAAACTACGCAACGGGTTTTCATGCGGTTTTATAATGTATAAATATATAATGTATAAAGGGAGCGGGCTGGCAGGCGAGCAGTAAGGATTTGACGTACAAATTAACAGATGGCGTTGGTTATAAAGGTTGGGTAATGGCGTTATCGGTAGACGGCATTATGTTACCCAGCAACGTGTGACCGGGTCTGCTATTAGTTGATGAATGGGTGCCTGAAAAACATTTTTTCATAATAATTAAATCGCTTCTAGCTCCAACCAAAGTAAAGTGAGTCCAATTCCTCGGCTGGTTAAGTCCTCCATCACAACACAAGCAACATTTTCCGCTTTCTGTGATGATATTAGGAGATTTTCAAATATTCGTATCCAGGGAATGTTTATATGCAAGGTGTAATAGAACGTACACGAAGGACTTTAACCGGTGATTCCTTAGCACATTTGGAGTGAAAAAATAGATGTCATTTTGCTGTACGATCTTTCTATTAAAAACATGAAACAAAAAAAATTTCATCAAGTGAAATCACCGTACTGATGGAACGAGATGAAGCGTTTATTACGTGACCGGCTAGGCTATACCTAACGTGACCGGACGTCCCGTTTTCACCGGGACAGTCCCGTTTTCAGGCAGCGTGTCCCGGTGTCCCCGAACATAGCTTCAGGACGCCAAAATGTCCCGTTTTCGAAAAGAAAGAAACTCGCAGTAGAATTTTTCAAAATATTAAAAAACGCGCAAATAAGAATCCTGGCCGTAGAAACTAGTACTAGTAGATTTAGCGGGCATGCGCAGTAAAATAATACGATATTTTTATTGCTAACTAACTAACCATCACGCCGTTTCCCCGCAGGGGTAGACAGAGAGGACGGACCGCCAAACAACTCGGTCATGGCATACACTCTTTGCCTCACTCGCATTCATACATCGTCTCATACATTCTCTTCTATTATTCTGACTTTTGACATGGCCCGACTCAAATATCTGATTCACTTGATCGTGCCATGTCTTCCTCGGCCGTCCCCGACTTCTTCTACCATTCACATTCGCGTCATACATTCTTCATACACTACTTTCTTCGTTCATTCGCTCTGAGGGTCCCTTTCTTAATCTTACTCATTATGCTTATATCAGCCTTACATTCTTTGCGGATATCCGCATTTCTCAAACGATCATACATTGTTTTACCACACATATGCCTCAGGGATCTCATTTCAACAGCATTCAGTTTACTTTCATCCTTCCTCTGCCAGTTCCATGCCTCACTGCCATACATCAGGGTAGGTACCAGTACTCCATTGTGGACTGCTAGCGTCGCTTCTTTTGACAGTTTTTTTATTAGCGTCAACGGCATTCAGTCCACCATAAATAGAGTTACCGGCATTCACCCTTCTTTCAATACCTCTATCAGCCTTCCCATCTCTCGTAAACATACTATCCAGATACACAAACTCATCCACCTGCTCCAAGTATTCATCATTCACAACTATGTTGCATACTGTTTTCGTACTCTCTCTTTCAAACACCATGACTTTAGACTTACTTATTAATTTTATTGCACTTGCGCATAAAATCTCATAATGCATCTGACCATAGATAAAAGATATCTGATAAGAAAACATACTCTTTGCTATTTGATCTCACGTTTATGGAGTTCACGCGTAAACTTATTAGTTATTAATTTAAAAAAACTCTTTAAATATTGAACAAGGGTCGGGAATAAGTTGTCAAAAATTATTATTACTATTACCTGCTGCGTGGCGGGCCGGATCGAGAGGGACTGGTTGGGGGAGATTTTTTAACCTTTCCAGCCGGACTCTCTTGACCCATCTTGAAGGGATGGATTCACACGGCCGTCACTCCTGGTCACACTGACCAACAGAATCCCAACCCTCATACCTTTTACCTTTCCAGAACGTCCTATCCTTTCTTCTCTTAAAAAGACCCCTCCACACAGCATCCCCTAATATGACATAGGCCGCGAGAGAAATTATATTCCTTAGGGCCTCCTTTGTGGAGCTAATGTAAAAAAAGTACATACCTTGTTTTTCGGTGTCCCGGTTTGGAGTAAAAAATAAATGGTCACGTTAGCCACACCGACCACTCAGTTGCGACGTATAATGGAAAAAAAATTGTTTTTAATAGAAAGAAAATATCATCGGACAGCAAAATGACATCTACATTTTTTAATCCCAATATGCTCAGGAATAGCTGGTTAAAATCCTGTGCGAACGTGCTTTTACAACCTGAATATATTTTTTAAAAGGGTAATTTATTTTTAACCATTTTTTCAACACCTGTGTGGATAACTGATGTTCTAACGTTTTTAGGACACATAAATAAATAAAAATCGTATAGTTGTAGTCACTCCTATGAAAAGAAAAGGTAAAGAAAAACACTCTGAAATTACTCACTTTTTTCATCATTTCCACTAACACTTCTCCGCCCCTAAAATGTTCATACCTTTGCGTTCATACATCATTATTGCTAAATATTGGATTCACTAGCATCATTACCACAACGAGCAGAAAAAAATCGAAACAAAAGGAAAAACTTACCAATCAAATTCCATCACACAACCCCTCCATAGCTTCTACCCTTCCTACAAAGCGCATATTTTAAGTGAATGTTGATAAATTAGCACCATTTTGGGTACAAATGCACTAGTCGTGAACTGATGGATGGCGCTATCGCATGTTCTACTGTTCTGCCGTTCTACTGTTCGAGTACCTACTCTACGCGCTCATGCAAGTCCCGAGTCTCTGATAAGCGAAACGAAAACGTCACAATATCCCAACACGTTTTTACAGCCCAACGCTCGGGTCTCGCAGAATGCTTCCTGATTTTTAGACTACGTGACGTTACGTGTAAAATAATATATTTCTATCATCACGCTCAGTTGTATGTAAAAATGTTATAATTGTTACAGATTATTAAACGATGTCATAATATCTCGGCTAATTGTCCAGTTAGCAGATAATAAGCTGTGATTGATAGTTTCAGAACTGTGATGCAAAAAGGACGATATACTAAAATGAAAGCATTTACATCGAAAGTATCTGAAAATAAACTTATTAGATTACTTAAAACTTTATCAACTACATCACTACAATAACTTATTATAATTACAATAAGTAGGTACACTGGAATTTGTCTCGCCAATTTGGAACCCGCAGTACAAAGTATACATAGATAGCATAGAACATATTCAAAACAAATTTATAAAATATCTTACCGTCAAATTTAACAATAACTTTGAATACATATTTCAAACTTTGCAACAAAGGCGAGCAATAGATATTTATACACCAAATTTTAAATAACAACATTGGCTATACTGAACTTCTTTCCCTAGTTAATTTTAACATACCCTTAAGACGTACGCGCCATACAGAACTATTCCACACATTTAATTACAAGACAAATGCAGCAAGTAATTCGCCAATCAATCGTGCTTTTCATATGTTCAATAATATTGGTTTAAATTCTAACATCGATATTTTCTCCGATTCACTGCCCAAATTTAAAAAGAGCATCATGTCAATAATATAATTTTTTCAATGCACATACATACTAACTCACACACACACACCCTCCCACTACGCACATCACCCGGTAATTTACATAATATACATACCATAAATAAGACACTACAAAGAAACACAGCATAGGTACCCACCATGAAATATACTTAATAATTGTAAATGGTTTTCACCACTGTACATAACTATTGTACTATTTGTTTCTGTTAATAAATAAATAAATAATAAACATTGTAAGTCATACGTGCCTCGGTACCTCTATTCATCGTATTTGATTAATGATTTATGAATATGCTTTAAACAGTGCACTTTTTTTCTCTACGATGAAACATACTCTGGTTTATGATACATACATGTGTATTTTATGAAGTTTTTACAGTATGGTGGCAAAAGTTGTATCATTTTATTTTTCTAAAAATGTTTTGGTGCCGGAATTTAATTTGCTTTTAAAGCTTGCCTTGAGAAATATTTACGGTCGTTAAGTTGCTCTTTGGTAGAAACTCTGACAAGATAAACCGACTAACTAACTGAAAACTTGCATTTCTGAGTGTACTGAAATACTGGCCCTTAATTAATTTGCCTCTTTTCGTGAAATCGGACCTTATACGGGGTGCAGAAGTTTTTTTGGCTTCATGGGTTATTTAACGTGAACCTGTACAAGTAAACGATGTTTAATAATCACTAATCACAGATGGTAAGCATTGACCTCGAAGTTATAATATAACAAGAAAGGGAATGAATTACTTTTAAAGCTGTGTTGCTTCAGAAGTATAATAAATAAAGCATTTTAAACATCCAAAAGTTTTAAAGGCTTTCCGTCGACGTACTTTTTGGAATCGATAATATCAGCATATATATTTTGTGTCCGAACTTTTCTTATTGAACAAGTGTTTGTTTTCAAAGTTCATTATTTGATTAAACATCCTTTTGTTGTTCTTTTGTCAGATGAACAAAGGAAAGGCAAAAAGAAAATCTTTTTAGAACTTACGTGAATTTTTCCAAATGAATTCTTAAATTCGTCCCGCCGCCAGCCTATTTCTTTGAATCGGACATCCTCTTTCCAGCTTATTCTCTCCAAGGATTACCCGATTTTGGATTTCGAACCATAAATGAATTATGGCTTAGGCTTACGTGGACCTAAATTTAAAGAAGGTGTTTATAAATTATCTTTGGACGGGGTTCTTTTTTGTCTTCAGGTTCTAATACATCACCATGATTGGTTGTCCCACGAGTCTCAGTGTCAGTCATGATTACGAATTCTCGAGTGACTGAAGAACCCTCAAAATAATGACCTCAGCGATGGAGTGTCATTATTTTGAGTATCTCCATATTATATTCTAATTTTTTAGCATATTAGCGTATTATTGCACTACAATTTTTTTTTCCAAACAGGAGGCCATGAGGAAAATAATTTTCATCATGGCCCATGTCATCTGGGTTGCTGTGTGGAGGGTATTTGATTTGAGTATATTTTCTATTTCTATAATTCCTGTATTTGACTGCCGTATTTAAAATAAACTCTTCCAAAGTAATCATTGAAGATAATATAAACAACTCTCGAACGAAAAATGTGCATTCTCTTATTTTAATTGAGAAACTTTAAAAGTGAAAATTTGTGTTCCTTAAATTTTTGGCTAGTGTAATTATTTACAAAACGAAAAATGAATTGATTTGCAAAAAAAAACTTTTTTTCACATTTTTCTTCAAACAGAAAAATCATAAAAAGATTCGATCGCCTCTATAGGCTCCCGAATTGGAGTGTGTTGTCAGGCTGAAGATAAGTGTGGAGTAGAAAGAAGAGAAAGAAATGTGAACAATTGCATCAAATAAAAAAAGAAAAAGGCGGAGAAGTATCTGGCTATTCAGATCTCAGATCTAGTCACCAAATACGGCTAAAGCCATTTCAAGCAACGTTTCGATTCTGAATAGTGGTTTTACACCAGGGCGATACTAAGACTATCGTTCATTCTGGAACGTGCCGCAAATGTGCAATTTATAATTTTTAATTAATAATTTGTGAAATGTGACAAATTAATCATATAAAATTGACTTGCTAACCAAAAGGTTTGTCATTTTTTCAGCGTGCTCGATGAAATATGTCTATAAATTACGGATGAAACCGTTGTACAATGTTGTAAAACAATTTACCTAATAAAAATTATTACCATGTGGAACTTATGATGCATAATGATACATATTATAAACGTTACTAGGTAATAAATAAATGCTGTTGATGTTTTTTACCAGCATTTATGTACTAAAACATTTCTCGCATAGCCTAAGTGACAGGTTTATAATACCCGCACCTGGTGCAGAATACTGTTATATTACCAGCGTTTTTATCGCCAGTTGCATGTTGTTTCTCTAATAACTCGGATAAATAGTTCATTTGCGCATGCATTCATTTAAAATTCATTAAGCCGAGGACTTGGCGTCCTTCCCTTACTAACAGTGTCGTAGCGTGGTGGAGCGACAGAGGCGGCAAAATTTCACAACAAATAACATTATCTTACAAAAATTTGAACCACCTACGATTCGGACCGATTGAAATGAGCACAGAATGTTTCATTACTTTTTCTACGACGAAACCGAGGAATCCCCTTTCTTTAAATGGATGTATAATAATGATATCTTACTCATTGTAGCGATGGGCAACACCGACTTTTTTATTATTTTTTACATGAGCTTCACACAGGAGGCCCTGAGGAAAATTATTTTCCTCAGGGCCTATTTCATCTTTGGGGATGCTGTGTGGAGGGTTTTTTAAGGAAAGGAAGGAGAGGAGAGTTCATGGAAGGAAAAGGGTTTAAAGGGTGTGTAGGAATCTGGGGTTCAGTGTGTCCTGGTCATCCGCCTCCAAGACAAACCTCACCCCATGAACCCGGGCACCCCTGTTAAATTACCAAACGTAGCGAACCACTTGGGGTGACCTATGGCAGAGGTGTTGGTTATCCAATAAAGGTTCCCGGGGCGGCGGTACCCATTCCCGCCTCCCAAATGAAAAATATACTGAATTGCGAGAATTCCCCATATTTTATTTTGTGCTTGGACTGTTTATGACTAATATTCAATAAGAATGACTTCATTCATTCATCGATGGATCGTCCGTCAGGGTTCCGATTCACATTTACGCTTTCCAAACTATGATTTTAGTGCTCATAAGTACGTGTCGTGATTGTTAAATTATTAAACTTTTTGAAAATTTGTATTGTTTGTGGACGTAGATATTCGAATCACCCCCCCCCCCCCCTACCCCCCTCAGGACGGGTTTATGAAGTCGAAATTTGGTAGGTTGGCATGGGTGGCACCCGGGAAGGATAGAACAACGGGAGGGGCGTAATGGGATAGGGTGGGACGGGTTTTAGCAGAATATTATGACTCGCGGACCATCTTCTAGCCTCTCACGGACCACTAGTGGTCCGCGGATCACTGGTTGGGAAACCCTGTGTTATATCAATGTAGATATACGTGAAATAATTTTGTAATAAATGTGATTATTATATTGTAAATACGGCCGGCGTAGTCCAGCGGTAAGGCTCTAGACTCGCAAAGGTCGCGTGATCGAATCCCGACGTGGCAAATAAATTTTATTTGATTAATTTGTGTTATTTCACAATTTATTCATTTAAAATAATATATATTGCGGCACGTTCCAGAGTGGAAGATCCTCTCAGTATCGCCCTGGTGTAAGACCACCATTCAGAATTGAAACGTTGCTTGAAATGGCTTTAGCCGTGTTTGGAGACCAGATCTGAATAGCCAGGTACTTCCCACCTTCCTCTTCCCTATCTCCTTCCCCTCCCCACTACATTTAGCCTCACAACATACCCCAATTGGGGATGCCATAGTCTCACTGGCTTCAGACGGGAGCAAAAAAAATAAATATATGCATTACTTTTTTATTTTGTAACCTGTACAATACACAATAATGATGATTATTATTGCCGAAAAGTTCTTCAGAATTACTATATATTTTAGTATTTTAAATTGAAGTACCTAAATAAGGGGGCGGCAAAACGCCTTGGGCAGCTGACACCAACTCTACGCCACTGTTACTAACATAATGTACTTCCCGGCGGTTATTGATAATAATGTGTCCGTCACCCTGAAGAATGATTCGAGGATCGCATGTCATCTCCAGTACTAGCCCCTCAGAATGACTGGTAATAAGATAAAAAATAAATTACAATCCTCCACAAATTCACCCACATCGCGAGGTACCTCGTAACTCCGCAACAGAAAAGGGATCTCATTAGAGGTTTTTTAATAGCCTTATTTTACTTTTATTATCTTAAATGATTTTATCGAAAATTTGTTTTGACTGTACGACATGGATTGAAATTTTTACGATGTCATTGTAATGGTCACGTCGTCGATACATGGAAATATCATAAAATAAAATGTGATATGTCAGTTTATACGACATTATGAACAATCGACAATGACGGATCAAACACAGCTGTTTTTATTCATGGTATATCTATTCAGTAAGATTAAAATATATATTTTTTAAATTAGCTCTATACAGGAGGCCCTAGGGAAAAAATCCTCAGGGCCTGTACGCCATCTTTGGAGATGCTCTGTGGAGGGTCTTTTTAGGGAAAGGAAGGAGAGGATTTTCTGAGAAGGAAAGATATAAGAGGTGGGTAGATATCTGGGGGTAAGTGTGTCTTGGAGTGATGGGTCGAGAGAGTCCGACTAGAGAGGTTAAAAGGTCTCCCTCAATCGGTTTCTCCCAAACGCAGTAGATGAGCAAACGCATCCGCCGCCAATACCTAGACAAACCTCACCCTTGAATCTGGGCACGTCTGCTAAGTCACTAAACGTAGTGAACCACTTGGGGTGGAATACGGCAGGGGTGTCGGTTATCCAATAAATGTTTTCTGGAGCAGCGGTACCCACACCCTCCTCGCAAATAAAATTATCACATATTAAAATCTTACACTTTTTGTTTTTTTTTTTCTATTTTGTAGATACACTACCTAACATGTTAACCTTATTCTGTGTAATATGAGAAGGGGCTGGTGATACGTCAGTTAAACGTGGTAATGCAGAAAGCAGCCAACCACACAAAAAAAAACTCAAACTAAGATAAATTCACTTTTGTGTGAAGATTGATTAATCAAATCTTGACAACACCTAGAATGTTTATAATTTTTGGATATGGTGGATTGAAGAGTAGTTTTTTGGAGACATTGGTGTTGTTCAGGTCTTCTGTAGATTACATGAGGAATGTAAGCTCTGCAACCAACTATCTTTTTGTATATGAATACCGTACAAGAGTCCCAACTGCTCCCGTCTGAAGCCAGTGAGACTATGGCATCCCCTATTGGGGTATATTGTGAGGCTGAAGGTAGTGGGGATGGGAAGGAGATAGGAAAGAGGAAAGTGGGGAAGTATCTGGCTATTCAGATCTGTTCACCAAACACGGCTAATGCCATTCCAAGCAACGTTTCAATTCTGAATGGTGGTCTTACACCAGGGCGATACTGAGAGTATCTTCCACTCTGGAACGTGCCGCAAATATACCATATATTATTTTAAATGAATAAAATATTGTGAAATAAAACAAATTAATCAAAAAAAAATTATTTGACACGCCGGGATTCGATCCCGCGACCTTCGGTGTGCGAGTCAAGAGCCTTACCGCTGGACCTCGCCGGCCGTCAAAGGTAAATGCCATTGTTAGAATGTTGCGTATAGTAGACACCGATCTTTAATACCGACCTGACATTTATACAAAAATCATCACAATAGGCGAGTTTAAGTCAGGAAAGCGGCAGGCTTCCCCTTCTACGCCTTTCTCTGTCGCACGTATGTTTTACGCATCGTTCTCTTTCGCTTACGTTCATTGTAAAGTCAGTAAAGTGACTGTATCTGCGCGAGAGAATGGATCTTTTCAAGTTCTGGTCAGAATTTAAGTTTATATCCCTGAAATCGATCATTTGATTTAGGCTTGTGTTCTGGTAAATGTGTTTTGAGATATATAGCCGAGGTAAAGGCGTTTTTTAAGCCGTGGGTGCTTTCTTCATATTTTTAAATGATATTTTCAACAAATATTTCGGAAGGCGATTACTGCGAATTTGTCTTTGAAAATAGCCCGGCTGATTTTAGAAGACCGTGATCGATGACCTTACTCCGTCGGAGGAGAACAATATCTTATTTTTGACAAAACTGTGGACTGGCTGCTTTCTCCTTAACAATGTCAATTAGAATTCTGAAGAATGCTCAGATAGGTGGAAGATATGGTTGGAAGCTGGAGAATATTGCAAAACTGTGGACTGGCTGCTTTCTGCATAACAATGTCAATTAGAATTGGGAAGAATACTCAGATACGTGGAAGATATGGTTAGAAGCTGGAGAATATTGCAAAACTCTGGACTGGCTGCTTTCTCCATAACAATGTCAATTAGAATTGGGATGAATGCTCAGATACGTGGAAGATATGGTTAGAAGCTGGAGAATATTGCAAAACTGTGGACTGGCTGCTTTCTGCATAACAATGTCAATTAGAATTGGGAAGAATGCTCAGATAGGTGGAAGATATGGTTGGAAGCTGGAGAATATTGCAAAACACCCAATCACAACCCTGGTGAACTTCAAAGGTAATGTGCTCCGGTCAAAGGAACAGGATGAAACAAACAGAAAGGACGATGGGCCTATGGCCTGAGAGCTTGCAAGAGATATGCAGATCGTCCTTTACAATAATGGAACAATTACACGGTTTTCTAAAGAAAATTAAATCAGATTCGAGCTTTCGATAACGTTTTAAGTTTATCGTATAGAATATTGACTTTCGCCGACAAAATAGAATTCAAATACTGCAACGTTATTTATTATTATAAATTATCAGGCAGTATTAATAGTCTAGGTCCTAGGTCTTGAGACTGTACGGTTGAAATTTAAGAATCCGGCTAAGAATACAACTTACGCAAAACCGTTTTCATGCCCGGAGTTTGTATACAAATGTACTTTTGTAATTGAAAGGCAATAAAGAAATGCCAAAAGATAGCGCCACTTACCTTAACAGCTAGCGTCATTAGGGAGGCTGGCAGGCGTACGTACTACGGATTTGAGTGAAGAGATTGACGATAATATAATTATTGATGTTGTAACTGGAAGTTGTGAATAATAATACCACGCGTCTATGGACTATATACCCGTATGATTTCATTGCCTGTGGTGGTTACTTTGTCCCACTGACTAGTGTCACTGAATCCCAGTGGATCCGAGGAACCAGCTATTATTGTAACCAGTTCCTATCGGATTTATAAAATGGTCGCTAACACTCAAATTGGGCGAAGCCGAACCAAAAGCCGCCCGCAGGGCCTAACATTAAAAACCTGCGTAGAGGGTTTTTGACTGCTAGTATTATATTAACCCCAGAAAGATTATCTAGATTCTAGATGATACGTCTAAGAGCCGTAAGCGATACACAAGAATTGCTGTATTTTTTATTTCGCAACGTAACGCGCTGTCTATCTCAGTTAGCTCAATTGCCGAGCTTGCGCGGGCAGCTCTGCCACCACTGTAAGTACAATATTTACGGAGATATGCATACACCATACGTCCGAAAGATGTATGATTACCTTTTGTGTAACTTTCAGACTTGTCGTGTAAATTTGATTCAACGAAATAATAATAAAAAATTTATGTACAACGACTGATTAACATTTAAACTTTCATAACATATAAAAAATAATACGATTTAGACATAAAATGAAACATTGTTGTTGTTCATTTAATTAAAGTTTTAATATTTGGTAGTTGATTGGTAAGAGGTTTTCAGAATTTTGTTATTTTTTAATTACAATACGTTTTTTCATATTTTTTGGTTTTATTTAAAGTACAAAATCTTAAACTAATTATTGAACCACCTTTATATTTTATAAGTATGATAATATGTCAAATATACACATTCAAACATCAGTACGTCTGTGAGACGTATGATTATCTTTAAGGTAGGTAAAAATAAGATTATCTTTCTAGGGTTAATATGGTTATAGATTTAAATTACACGTAAAAGTAAAATAAAACATTCCATCAATTATTCGCTTTAAAACCGTGATTAGACTAAAGTGCCTTTCGCTGAATTACCTCAATACTTTCGGGCTCAAATGGCACTCCGAACTTCGAGATAAAATCTAACAACGTTTCAGCTTTAATAGTTATAAAAAAGGTCGTAAAGATCTGAAATTTGTGAGTGAGCGTATTTTGAATTGCCATAATAAATATTTCCAAGTGTAGGCCGGAATGTGCCCATATAAACCGAGGGCCCCGGCCCGGGCCGTCGCATTAAAAAGCCCTGCCCGTGATGTATGCAGATTTCACATGCAGTCACGATATCCTTACAGGTGTTTTTATAATTATTTTTTATTGTGTTCCCGAGGAAGGGTTCTCATGAGCATTCTAACTTAATTTTCATGGTGGATTGAATAACGCCTGGGTGGGAAATCGGCGCACTTGCCAACTCAGTCACTGACCGGTCAAAGGTATGCCTCTTTGTAAATGTTGATAGGCTGAAGAAATTATGGGAAGAAGATGACATGAAAGGAGCTGGTCACTAAGATCTGGTAACTATTTACACTGTAAAAATTAAAAAATCTAAAATATATTAAGAGTGGCCAAATCAAGGTGGAACAAAATAAGTACTAATATAAAAGAATATCTTGTTCCACAAAATTTATTTATTGTTTGAAACATTTGCAAAGTGATATGACTTTCATGGTTTTAACACACAAATTAAAAATGTTCACAGCATGCATAAATCAAGGTTTATTTTGGACTAGGTAGAGATGATACTAGTGAAATAACAGAAATAATAATAAAAATTTATTTATTGTTTGAAACATTTGCAAAGTGATATGACTTTCATGGTTTTAACACACAAATTAAAAATGTTCACAGCATGCATAAATCAAGGTTTATTTTGGACTAGGTAGAGATGATACTAGTGAAATAACAGAAATAATAATAAGCAAAATGAAAACATGGTGGGTATATATGTACAGTATAATGTATGTACAGTACAGAGAAAGGGAAGAAATAAATAAATGAAAAGCATAATAAAGCTATTCGATAATTTTTACTTCAAATACTACTATTTACCATAATGAAAGGTATATTGTAATGAGAAGGGTTCTGGTTATCGTATTGGTGGGACTTTAGGTGGTATTTCATGAATCGCGCTATGAAAATAATTCAAGAAATACTATCATCTTTAAATCTCTCATTTTTCTAGCTTCCTGACTCTTGGGGGGTATTTCATCATCCTCTTGATATCTTATCCATAAGTTTGAGCTTTAAGCTTTTGGTCTTTGACTTTTGGCTTAGAAGACGCATATTTGGCATCTGTTGCAGAAAGAGAAAGAAGTATATCCCGGCGTGGCCCGGGTTTTTCACAGAGCTTTTCGAATTCAAACGGAGACGGTAGTGATCTTATTATTTTGAAATTCATGTGTTCAAAATTGCTAATCAAAGTGGTATCAAAAATCTTCGTAAAGGGATGTTAATGGAATTGGGTGTGGTTTTTCAAAAATGCATGCTAAAATATTACCTTCCTCCTGCTTTAAAGGTCAAATCTCGGAATAAAATCGTAGATTAGAATTATAAACAAAGCCACACCGCCACAGAAAAACATTCTTTATAAACATAAATAGATAATAGCTCCCGGCGTTGTCCGGGCTAAATTTATCAAACGTCGGTTGGAATTTTTTTCGAATTCCAGAATAAACTCAGCTGTATTGATATGTTTTAAAAAATTCACAGTTGAATAAAATTCATAAGACATAGAAATTACTTAGTATCAAAATACGGGGGTAGGAATAGCCGAAGGGGGTGGTTTTTAGAAAGTTCGTCTAAAAAGTGATCTTCTTCTCAATTTGACGGTCACGAGTACCAAATTTAATCAACCTCGGAATAAAACTATAGATTTGAATTCAAATCAAATCCACGCCGCCCGCCCGCCCGCCACCTTCCGCCATTGACATTCTTCTTTATATTAATAAGACAGATTTTTGCTATGAATATTATTTTTAACTTTAATAAATAAGACAAGGCTGGGATTTGAAAGCAGTCAACCAACACATTTTCAATCAAAAGTCAGTTACACATTGTGATTTTATTATTAGAATTCTTGGTAAATTAATGTATTTATTTATAACTGGTTTCACAATAATTTAAATGTTAGATTTACTTCCTTTTATGTAGGAGGTAAATTATTAAAGGTGTTTCTGTAGAAACTCACTTACATAATAATATTTTTGTAGACACTAACTTACATAATAATATTTCTGTAGACACTAACTTACATAATAATATTTCTGTAGACACTAACTTACATAAAAATATTTCTGTAGACACTAACTTACATAATAATATTTCTGTAGACACTAACTTACATAAAAATATTTCTCTAGACACTAACTTACATAATAATATTGAGATTTCACAAATATTTGTAATGTGAAGCTAACGAAAGGCTCTTTAATTCAATTATTTTTTTATTTTTTTTTACTCGTATTTGTGCAAAATAAAATTAATTTTTATGGATATGAATAATTTTAAATGAACCCGCAAAGAGGCTCTTTGTGCGTGGGAAGTATGAATTGAATTTAATAAATTTTATCGGCTGAAAAGTTATTGTCTTTTATGATGTTTTACAATTACGGTGATACCACGGACATATGAATATATATGGACCTGCCCTAAGTGATAAAAACGTATTATTTCTCCCTCCACATGGCGCCGGCTGGAGCTCCTCCTTGGAACCGGCTCGCTCCATGGGGAGGGGATAGAGCCTCGCTTGAATCTAAAATGTGTGACGTCATCATTCTTGCCGTGAACAGCTAGAAGGTAACATCCATACATTTAACGAAATACAACGCCAAAACGGTAGCGTATGCTATACAATATATCTACATATCAATGTGCACATAGCGAATGTGGGCGGTTCTCCAGTGTGCTCGTCGCTGGTTACAGGGGTAAGTAAATTATGAAACATTTGTAATAGTGTTTTAACTAAACACGGCAACAAAATATTGCTATGTGTATTGGGGCGAGTCTTTTTGGGGCGAGCATTTGGCCTTAGCAAATATGTTATTATCGTGGCAAGCAATTCGCACTCCCATGTAAAAAGGTCTATTCATTCAAAGCAGATTTTGCTTTTAAGAACTAAATGGTGATATTGTAATGCGAGATGCCTATTTACTGTCAGATTGATTGTATAACGAATCACAGTCATCTTTCCCCTCTTCGCCCTCCATAGTTTGGTTTTACCCCTCATCTGTAACTGCTTGTCTATCCATTTGGATGTCTATGGGTGATACAGATTGGTGAAGCAGATATAAAGTAATGTTTTATGTGCAAATTATGTATGTAATACAAGAGCTTAAAAGTATACCTGCAATGAAAATATTGAGGATTGGATTTTGAATGATGATAATATTAAATAGGATTTTTTAGGTTACAGGATATAAGTTAGAAACGTATTAGTGATATGACACATGTTTTAATATTCGCTCTTACAAATAATAGATAGGTACCTAATATTTTTACAAAACTTGTAATAGCAGATTAAGTTATTTTACTGTTCGCCGTGGACATTATAATATATGTTTGTAGGTATGTATGTTAAGTTGGCTCCACAATTATAATATTCATGCACGTCACCCCGCGTGACGCAGAATGGGAAACTTGTACCTGCGCTTGTTGCGTGATGTTTCCACAAAGGAGGTGACGTTAATTACCTTTGCATTTTACAGTTTCACAGGTAGCCGTTCTAAAATACTGTTCTGAAGCAATATTTAATGTGAAACGTTAATTTTATCTATTTTTAATGATTTTTCTGACACTATCGAGTTATTACCTAACACTCTAATTTAACATTAGTAGCTATTAGTGACAGTGTCACAATGCAAATGGAAATGGTTAATATTTCTATTGACACGTTGTATCACAATTTTGTGATTTCCTCACCGATTGTATTACTGAGTGGAATTTGAACAAAAACTTTGAAACATTTTTTTTAAATGGTGTTCGAACTAGTGTTGGGTAGGACACGACATCAGGATGAGTTTGTATGAGGTACTCAAATACTGAAATGAGGTGTTGAGGTGAGGAGTGACAATATTTTAGCTTACGGGTGAGAATGGGGGGGGGAGGATTGGCTAGAAAATTTCAGAAAAGACCCTTAGGAAAATAATTCCCCTCAGAGCCTATGTCATCTTAGGGGATGCTGAGGACGTCTTAATACATCCGTCCAGCGGTGCAAGGCAATGTTACGAGAGCGTAAGGCTGGATATGTCAAAAAGACTCCCTCAACCACTCTCTCTAGATTCGGCCTCCAAGCAGCTGGTTGGTAGACGCCAGAGCTGACAAACCTAATAATTCACAATAAAACATATATTTAAAAAAATAATAATAATTTGGAGCAGTTGGGACTCTTGTGCGGCATTCATATAACAATAATTCACAATAAAAAAATATTAAAATTAATTAAAATACCATTTTGGGCAGTTAGGACTCTTGTGCGCTATTCACATAACAATAATTTACAATAAAAAAAATATTTAAAAAAAAAAAATTGAATAGTTGGGAATCTTGTGCGGTATTCACATATTTAACAATAATTCACGATAAAAAATATATTTTTTAAAAATTTCACCTCGCCATCTCATACCTCACGGATCTAATACAAAAATGTCATGCAATACAAGAATCACCTCACCTCACCACCTCATACATTTGTCCCATACGATACGTGACGTGACATGTAGTTCAATACACCAACCACCTCACACCTCACCTCGCATTTGTCTCATACGTGACAACATGACATGACATGTAGTCCAATACGCCAACCACCTCACACCTCACCTCATATTTCTCCCATACGTGACATGGCATGAATAATGTAGTCCAATACACCAACCTCATATTTGTCCCACCTCCTATTTGTCCCATTCGTGACAACGAGACATGACATTTGTAGTAATACAAAGAAAAAGAGTTGGTACAAATACAATTTGTGAGGTGGGGAGACCTTTTACGTTTTTGTACGGGACATTTGAGGTGCCTCTTGTATGAGGTACTCAACACTAGTTCGAACACAAAGTTAAAAATGGGGAAGGAAAGGAGGTGGGTAAAAGGAAGGTTGGAAAGTGAGTACCTGGGTATTCAGATCTAGTTACTACATATGGCTAAGGAAAAAGGGCGATACTGAGAGTACCTACCTTTCATTCTAAATCCTTTCCACTCTCGTGATTTTTCAGAACAAATAAGTTGACTTTGATTTTAAACACAAAATTAATATCATCTTTAGGGAGTCACATCTATTTTTGAGTTATTTTCTAGAGAAGTAAATACTTAAAAACAATAAAAACATTTAAAACAAACTATAAAAATTCAAAATAAAATATTTATTTATTTGGTCGGATTTACTCAAATATAAAAGTGGTTCAAACAAAGTTAAATTGTGTCATTTATTTAATAAAAATTCAATTTGGCAAATACCGGAAGAAAATTCACAGCGCACGAATGCAACGTGCAATAATTAAACGTCTTAAAATTGTGTACCAACGTCTCAAACACGTCAATTAAACTTTATTCCTGGTGTTTGCCAAACCCGGCTTTGCCCCTGTCTCCACCGCTGCGTCCTTTCTACTCTTTTTTTGCAAAACCAGGAGTGAATTCTATCAGGAGAGCAGAAATCGGAGAATTGAAGCTGCTAGCTTTATACGAATTTCATTCCAGAGGTTACGAAAGCAGAACACGCTTTCTTTGAATCTCGAAATTAAACACATGCTCTTTAACACTTCGGAACAACTTTGAAAGAAGTGTGGTTCACTTTAGTATTAAAATATTAATACAGCACACGTGGTGCAACCACTAGATTTACCAACAGCATTTCAGATCAGGATATTTTTTATGTACCTTTTTTTTTTTTTTTTTTTTTTTTTTTTTTTTTTTTTTTTTTTTTTTTTTTTTTTTTATTGGCAATGTTTATTAAAAATACATATGAAGTTACAACAGTTACATAGTTACATAAGGTTAACAAAAAATAAATATAAATTGCCTTTCCTCACCATAAAGAGACAATGCTCTTGTGTTTGGTGAGGGAGTTCTAGCTCAATTAGTAAATTAATGATCGTGTAAGTTAGTAATAACGGCTATTGTAAATAATAAGAAGGTTAAAAAATCTTGTATAATTTAAAAATAAAAATCCTGCACAGTTTAAAAAAATCATAATATAAATTAAAAAATCATTATAAATGGAAGAATCATGTAAGTTAGTAACGAAAATTATTGTAATAAGTAAGTAAAGGATACGTAAGAAAGAACGCAAGATTTATACAATAGTAGACTCAGAGATTTAGAAACTAAGAAATGAAAGAAAAAAGAAGGAATAAATGATTTATAAAATAGCAGACTTTAAGATACAAAGTAAACATATTTGGGACTTTTATAGTAGTTTCAGGTAATTTTTTAATTTGGGCTTAAATTCCTGCATATTTTCGATGGTTTTTAATTTTAATGGGAGGTTGTTATAATAGATTATGCCCAGATAAAGATAGGAATTTTGGATGTGCTTAGTATTAAATTTAGGAATTTTAATAGTTTTCTGGTATCTTGCTGATGTATTGAATTGGAAGTTACGAGTATTTAACTGTATTTCTTTGTAAATTTGAAGAATTGAATATTTTTTATAGATTTTGTCTATTATAGGCACATTGAATATTGAAAAAAGAATTTCAGTAGGAAATTTAGACGGTTTTTTTAAGATTACCTTAATTATCAACCTTTGAACAATTTTGAGGGGATTTAAAATATTGTCATATGTTCCTCCCCAGCCAATAATACCATATTTCAATATAGATTGAACAGTTGCATTGTACACTCTTTTTAGGTTTTCTAAGCTAAGAATATTTCTAAGTCTAATAAATATATAAATACATTTCCTAATCCTTTTGACGAGTTCACAAATATGTGTTTTCCATTTAAAATGTTGATCTATATATACACCAAGATATTTGATTTTGGGAGTTGGACTAAGTATAGCACAATCTTGATTGCAGTTAGTTTTATTACATTTACTTTGGTGTATTATGATGTTTAAATTTGGTTCTAATTTGAATTTATTGATAGAGAATGGGATAAATTTTGTTTTTTCAGTGTTTAGAGAGAGGAGATTTTTATCGAACCAATTTTTCAATATGTTAATATCAATATTAGCTAGATTATTAACAGTATTCCAATCCGTATCTTCAATTATTATGACAGTATCGTCAGCATAAGATATTATTTTTCCGTTTAGTTTTTGTATGAATATGTCATTAACATAGATAATAAACAGTAACGGTCCCAGGACTGTACCTTGAGGTATGCCGAAATGACTCATTTTTGGTGAACTAAGCACACCATTAATTTTTACAACTTGGGGACGTTTGAAAAGGTAGCTTTTTATCCATTCTAGAGCTGAACCATTTAATCCAATGTTTCTTAATTTACTTATAAGTTTGTCATGTGATATACTGTACCTATATAAATATTTTTACGACAGACACGCATGGTTCAAAAAGACGTCAGAATTATATATTTCTCCTATTACCATCATCATAAGCTGAAAATATTGCATGCTCATTACTGCATTACTTATTTATCTAGCAGAGGATTGAAACCATGATGCCTGAGTGGAAGCCCAACGCTTAGGACCACTCTAATAAAACTCAAAAGTCCACCATTTCTGTGATCACGAAAAACTTTGTTTCAAACCTGATAAATCCTGTCACAGTTCGTGCTCCAACTAGTGCAACCAAAAGCAAGTTAAAAATAATAGCTTGCAGTTTTAATATCATGGTTTCATCACTCTTTCTGTCAAACACTTGATCACCAAAAAATCAAGCGTTGCTAAGTAAACTTCATTATTTAAAATAGTTTAACCGCTTTGTTTATTTAATATGCTTTCGTTAAAACAACGCATAAATCAGTATTAACGATTAGGTGCCTACAACAATCGCCGCCACTTGCATGCTGACGTTGCTCAATAGCACTGACTTCATCACGTGACACTTCAAAATCCGTCGTCCGCATGTACTCTAATCGATCCTGCCAAAAATGATACGACGTCTTACCGCTTTTTTCGACTAGAATATTTCTAACTCCACAGCCAAAAATCAACGATTCGTCCAAGATCAGCCATCGTTGGATCTAAAAAAACATCAAAATAATAATACACGATGTTCCCGTATCAATTAACTAGTTGAATTAAATTCCCGGCCTTTTTATCCCAAACTTTAACATTAACATTTGTTATGTTCGCACATACGACAAAACAGTTAAAGAAGCGTCGCCTCTCCCACAGGTTGACAATCAAGTGTTCCTGTCGATGGATTCGCAAATTATCGTAATGGCGCGACCATCTCCTAGCAATACCGGAGAAAGAAAGCTATAAAAGGGCTAACGCACTTAAATACGCCCTCTTTCCTTCCGCCTAGCTCATACTAGTAACATCGTGTACCTAGTTCTCGCCCGAGGCGATAGCCTCGCGGGCACCCCGTTGGGTAACCTGAGACAATGGCGTTGCATTGGCCTTAGATTCGGTATATTAAGTGACTGTGATCCTGGAGCCCTGATCCTGGAAGTGGAGCAGCATGTCCATCTTCGCCCTGGTTGAATGCTGGCCCGCGATGTCCAGCGACTGATTCCTGTCTCCGGCTAAGGACTCTGCCCGGCAGGCATGAGCTTAGCCGGCCCCTTCCACCGCACAATCCCTCAAGAGGACCAAGGTAGTCTCCTAATTATAACTGTAGATATTCGAGCCATTAACTTCCAGTTTAGTATCATTTCAAGTACCTATCTTCCGTTCTAAAAGCTATCATTTAGGTCTTAAATCGTAATGTCCTGTTGTACAAATTGAACCCCTTTATTGTAATAAATATGCTATGTAAAACCGACTTTCAATTACATTCATTCATCTTGTCAAGAGTGCACGAACCTAACCCTGAGACGAGTCCATGTGAGATGTGAGAGGTACGTAGTAAGGCGTTCGAGCCGCTCACCGTACAGACTGTATTCACAATCATACATTACACTGGCGCTTGAACACTTTACAAGAAATGAATAATGTTATTGAAAAATGAATATATATTTCTATATAATATGCTAAACAATTGTGGTTGTATTGTGTTTTTAAAAAAAGATAAATGTAAAATGTGTAAATAAGTTCGTTTAAATAAAGCCAAACATATTCAAAATATAGTTATTCAGTTGACGCGGGAACAATGTACAGATTCTAGGGCGAGTCCATTGTTGATTTGAAATGTTGATGCAAATAAACCATAAATCGGGTTAAATACTAATTCAAAACAGTTATTTGTGTAATTTTGATAAAATTAACGAGAACAATTCTATTACAACATAATTAAATACGGTTATTTGAATAAAATAGTTCCAAAATACAGCGGCGTAATTGAATTGGACCCGTCCAAGTCAGAATATTTCGGTAGAAGCACGAAAGAAATAACTCGTAAATTTGCCGCGAAAGCAATATAAAAGAAGTTTTGAATTTCAATACATTTTAAAATGCATATTTCGTTGTGAAAATATTAATAACTCTTCTTGTTATTTCAAAACAAATTAATAGGTAATTAACTAAATATAATTCATAGTTTGAAAGTGAATTTAGTTATCCCGCGCAAAAAACGAAATCGTCATGTAGATATTCAAATTGGCAAACGGTCAGCAAGTCGAAACAGAACGAAGACGCGTGCAAGCGGTAGCAATAGAATTGTATAGATTGGTCACCGTAAATAATAAAGTCCATAAGAATTGAGCCCACGGAATAAAAACAAAAAAAGAAATAAAAGACAAATGAATACATTTTATTAAGAAATACAAAAGATATAAAATAAAATAAATTTCAAATGAAAAAAATTATTATATTGTTTCAAACAATGCATTAGAAACGGCCGTTAAATTATTTTAAAAAGAATTGCACGAAAAAATAAGAAAAACATAATTTATATTCTGTAATAATAAATTGAAAGCAAAATAAATAGGAAATGAATAATAATAATCCTTGTAAATTACAAAGAATAACAAAAAATTAAATGTTAAACTGTTTAGAAAGAGAAATGTTTTATATGCGCTAAAATTAATAGGAGGCCTCTCTTGTAATACCCACGGAAGGGAACACGCATGATCCTCGTGATAGGTACCTTACGGGCTAGTCCAAGTTTTGCATTTTTTCGAAGCGCGTCGCGTGCACAGAACACAAAATCCAATGAATATTAAAGTGTGAGGTAAAATTTGTCGGGAATAATTTTTGAATTCTTATTAGATTAAAACGAAACATTGTTAAATGAATTTTTACATTATCAAGGAAGTGAAATAGTTTTAAATGCTTGAGTTAATTACGGAATGAAAATTTTATAAATTTTTTTTTTTTACTCTTTCCTGGTAGCATGTCTAGTATTGTTGGATAATAATAGATCTAGAGAATTGAAAATGCTTAAGAGGATAGTACACATTGAGATTTAAAAAGAAAATATGCAGTTCATGAATAATATGGTTTCAAATTCGAGTGAAAATTGGAAATAAATTAAAATAGTGACTTGTATAAAATCGTGTATATGATAAAAGTTAATAACTTGACGGTATCACCTGACTAACGTATCTTGGAATTTAGATGTAGTCCAAAAAAAAAAAAAATACAGTCTAACAAGCATACCTACGGCAAGTTATATAAAATCATGATCCTTTAACAGCGACTTTTTTACATAGAGATCTATTAGACTATGGAAGGCAGATGCGACCCATAATTTAACCTCTGTGTGATTAAGTATGCTCGCGCAGTCGTATATCTCTGGAATCCAAACTCTGTTGTGGAGACGATTTTAATCTCAGAAACCGCTTAGCCCGGACAAGGAAGATTGCGAACGTAAAAACCCCTCCCTAATACAAGTTAAAGAGAAAAACATATATAAACATATGTATATTTCCAAAATATTGCTTGACGTTATTATTTAGAAACTAATTTTCCTATAAAAATAAAATAATAGTGGAAAAAAAAAAAAAAGTTAAGAACAGATTTCAACTAGTAAGATCATGTGGTAGAGAAAAAAAAAATCAAATCAAACTGGTTTTTTAATTGCAATGTTTTTTTTGGTGGAATAAATCAGAAACCACAAAGAGGATTGTAGTTGAAAATACACAAGTTGTAAAATCATTGTCATTTTGAAGGCTAATCTTATATATCATGAAAAAAGATAGTGATGGTAAGTAAGGCGGATGCGAAATTTACTGTCACAATTCAATATATAAGACAAGCCCGGGTGTAATTAATTGAAAAGTAATCTGAGATTGTACATCAATCAAGTGCCGTAATAGACCCCAAAACAAGTTGAACAATATTGCAAAACACATATATGAAAATATATATGTATTCCCACGAATTTTTATTTTAAAAAGAGGAAAAAGTTGAAAACAGAATAGTTGAAAGATTTTAAATAATGAAAAGTAAATAAATACTAGAGAATTTAAATTTAACGGAAGTAATAAAAAGTAATAGGAAAAGGTTAAAATTTTAATTAATTACAAATTAAAAGTTAAAATTCGTTCATGAGACATAGAAAGTAGAGAAAAGTTTGAGAAATAACGAATGCACGCGCGTTATGCATAACAGCAGACATAAGTACCTACGCAGTAACAGATGGCCCGGCTAGGAAAGAAATTTTGTATATGAGAGAATACGGTACCTATGTAAAGCGTTGTAGAAAACGGCAAAAATTCAGAAAAGGTATAATTTGTATTGAAAAATTTTTTTTGTAGAAAAATAATTAAATTCTTGTATAGTTCTTTTTAGCTCTCTTAGTGATTCTAATATTAGTTATTTGAGAGTTAAGAATGTTGATTTAATCTGAGATCAGAGTAGCTAACTGAAATCTAGTTGAAAAAACAGGAGAGAGTGCAATTGAACAAGCTATTACGAAATAAACAGAATTCGGTCAGGAAAATATTTTTTTTTGTGTTTTGGAAGTTTAAAATAAACATTTTTCATAAGAAAATAATAAGAATTAAATTAAAATGATACGTTCTCATTCGTATAATAATAAAAAATAAAGATCATACCTGGTTTGAAAAAAAAGGGAAGTAGGAATACTTGACTAATGTGGTTTGCTATTAAAAAAGGCGGGAAGGAAAGAAAAACAAAAATTTTGTATATAAAGGTAACCATTTTTGTATGAGATTATTATAAATAAACTATACTATAAATGTTATGTATATTATTGTATATAAAGGTAACCATTTTTGTATGAGATTATTATAAATAAACTATACTATAAATGTTATGTATATTATTGTATATAAAGGTAACCATTTTGTATGAGATTATTATAAATAAACTATACTATAAATGTTATGTATATTATTGTATATAAAGGTAACCATTTTGTATGAGATTATTATAAATAAACTATACTATAAATGTTATGTATATAATTGTAAATAAAGGTAACCCATTTTGTGTAAATATTTATGTATATAAATTTTCGGTGTTGTTTATAGAATAGGTATATCTCTCTTTAAATTTCTTTTTCAATAAAAGTTGTGACAAATAATACAATACGTCGAAAAGTAAACAAGAAATCGAACAAATAAGTACGAAAATAAATTTTCAAATAAAGTCAGATTGTAAAAAATAAATTGAATTTGAAAAAAGGTAGAGAGATTCTGCATAGTTATAACAATTGTCCTGAGCTAGTATTGAAAAATAAAATGTTGAATAATTCAGTTAAAAAATAAAACTAAGTCTCTTGTAACGATGCGGAAGTAAAAAGGCCTTCGTTAATAAAAGCTGTTTAACACAAAATGGAATATGTTTTACATATTAAATAAACAAAAGTAATAAAAATAAATGTTTTTAATATTTTGTCAAATAGATAAACAATTTAGCAAGAGCGAAATAAAGAAAGAATAAATCACGAGCATTCGTAAAGATTAATTGGTGACATTCGTAGAGATTTTTTAGTGTCCATTTTAAAAAATAGAAAGTAGTACACGAATTTAAAACAAAAAAAGATAATCATTTCTTACTTAAGTTTAAATGAAAAGGATTTTTAATGAATAAAGTTTTATTCTTCTTGACTTGTGTTACAAAAAAGACAACGTGGATCGTTGTTCGGAAATTATATTGTGCTTTGCGCAGATATTGAGTTCTAAGTGAGCTCAAGAAATGTAATACGGGTACGGGTACCAGCGTATACATTTCTAGTTTCAAAACATTATAGGAAAGTCTTCCTTAGAATTAAGACAAGTGGGGTTGCCAAGAGAGTAATCTTGGGCAATAAAAAAAAAAAGAGAAAATTTGTAATACAAGAAGAGATACGAAATTTTTTTTAACACTTCCAAGTGAGTTTTGAGTAATAGTCGAATAATGAAATTTAAATACTTAGTTTGGGTCTAACTAGAAAAAGACCATGGCGCCCAAAGTTAGAAAGGAACAGAAACATGTATTTACATATTTTAAATAAAACAAAGTTAACATTGTAAGGAAACAACGTAAATAAAACAAAACATAGATATTGAAAAGGGAATATTACATTGAGATGTATTGTGAGGTCAAAAGGTCCGTGACGTCACAATAGAAGGAGTATTAATTGGACTTAATGTTGTATTATATTGAAATTGAAGCAAAAAAAAATTATATCAAGTTGTGAGAATAAGTTGAAAATTCCTGTCAAATAATCTTTAATAAGGAAGTTATACTAATTAAAAGGAATTTGGAATAAAAAATTAAGAAACAGAAAGAAAAGAGGTTCTTGCTAGCAAATTCAATTATAATATAGCGTTCAAGTGTATATAATTGTATATATCTTTTTGTTGTTAATTTAAATGTTTTTATCTCTCTGATTTGCTTTCAAACAAATAAAGTCGTTCAGTTAACTAACTAATATTTGATTTGGAAAATAAAAGTTTTTTAATATTTTGATTGATTGAAGTTTAATAATAAATTTCTGTATAACCTGTGGAGTTATCCTGGGGTTAGTGTTGGAACATGTAGGTGTTTTTGAATCGGGTATGTACCCACCCTAATTGGGAATACAGAGAGATAAAATAAACTTTGGTTGTTTAGAGTATTTGAAAGAGAAAAACATAAACAGGTTCGAAAAATTGAGATTTGTATTAAAATCTAAAGGTCATTGAAAATTTAAAAATGAAGAGAAAGTTAATTGGTATTAATGTTCAAATCTCAATAAAATTACTAGAAATAATTGAGTTTGGTAATAAAAAGTTGAATTTAATTAAAAACATAGTCAATATTTTTTTTTAAAAGAAAATAAATTAAATAAATTTTAAAATAAAAGAATTAAAGTTTCGTTAGCAAATTCAGTAATGATTAAAAATTGAAATGTATATAAATTGTTAGCTTGTAAGATTGAAATGTTATAACATGAAAACACGCGAATTGGATACTTCGGTATCTAAGCGACGAAAGTCAACGTGTAATTCACCGTATATCGGTGTTGTTGTAAAAAAAAGTCTGTGTTATTGAAATTTAAAGCGTATTCGGTTGGAGATGAAGTTAAACAACTTAGAGAGAATATATATTATATTGAAAACTATCATAGATCTTAATTTTCTAGTGATGTTCTGTTTTTTTTGGTTATTTGTTTTATATATGTGTCTGTCAAGCGCAATCATTGAAAAGGATTACTATGTGTTCGAAGGCGTTTTCATTTGATTTGGTCAGTAAGACAGGGTCATTGTTTTTTAACATGACGTGAGGAAGGTGTGTGTCACCTGTGTTTACGCCGAGCACAATCATTGGAAAGGGAGTTTCCTGTGGATTGGTTAGTGAGGCAAGATCATTGTTCTTTAACATGATAGTGTATGCATACAAGGGATTGGATCTCTATAAAAATGATAGGATTTAAAGTATAGCCTTAGAATTATACCTACGTTACAGGATTTAATATATGCCTTATAATTATATTATAAACATGATAGGATCCGTATAGCCTCATAATTATACCCATTGTAAACTATGAAAACAGAACTGAAGATGGCTTAAGAGAAATTCATCAATAAAGTAATAGGGAATAAATCGCAAGTTACAATAACACAGCAAATTTAAAAAATACTACTCTAATTGGTGCATGTATTGTATTGTAACCTTTTAGTTTAGGTTGTAAAATGCGAATATGTATCAATTTCGATTGATTACATGACATTAAGTCGGCATTAAATGTCCATTTAATGGGCGAGAGAAAAAAAAATGTAAATAAAAAGTGTAAATATTCAAGAGGTTCACGTCTTGTATTGTCCTCTACACAAGGTGTAAAATGCGAATATGTATCAATTTCGATTGATTACATGACGTTTAGTCAGCATAAATTTTTGAAATTTTTTTTATTATTTTTATTATTTTTATTAAACATTACATAATGAATATAACTGACAAACGATTGGTATTGGCATAAAAATTTATGTAAAATGCGAAGGAATTGACCTCGGTTGTTCAGAAAAAAATGAAATCGCGTTAAAATATCCATTGAATGGATAAGATAAAAGAACAATGTATAGAATCCTGTACCAAGATTCATTTCAGCAAAGTTTTTTTTAATTATTGCGAGGAAGAAGGTGATGATTTGCTGCTACAGCAAATAATTTAACAGTTTATGTTAACAAATTTGGAAGATCAGCGTGTTTTGTATCGCGAGAGTAGCGTGTTTTGTATCGCGAGAGTAGCGTGTTTTGTATCGCGAGAGTAGCGTGTTTTGTATCGCAAAGGAGAAAAGGGAAAGGTACAAGTTCTTTTGCAATAGGGTTGTTTAGCTTGGCTCACAGGTAGATAAATTCGTTCTTGGCTCAGTAGGTAGGGAGTGTTAAATTAGTTGTGATAATGACAACTCTATGTCTTATAACCTACAGCACATCCAGAAATGTCTGGGAGAAACGAGAAAATATCTTCAGGGTACAAGGAACAATTTTTCAATAGAACTTAAATGGAAACTTACGATGACACAAATTAGAATGGATACTTCTTCAAGAAATCAATATGAATACTTTTGCACCATAAATAAAATTACTTCTTCAAAGAATTAAAGGAACACTCTTCAACAGTCCTGCAAATGCAATAATGCTGCGTTTACAACATACCACATTTTCGGTAAATGCCTAAGTCAAGCCAGAATAGACCTGACAATCTTCTTACATTATATTGGACAGAGAAGGCAGTGTTATGTTCGCACATACGACAAAACAGTTAAAGAAGCGTCGCCTCTCCCACAGGTTGACAATCAAGTGTTCCTGTCGATGGATTCGCAAATTATCGTAATGGCGCGACCATCTCCTAGCAATACCGGAGAAAGAAAGCTATAAAAGGGCTAACGCACTTAAATACGCCCTCTTTCCTTCCGCCTAGCTCATACTAGTAACATCGTGTACCTAGTTCTCGCCCGAGGCGATAGCCTCGCGGGCACCCCGTTGGGTAACCTGAGACAATGGCGTTGCATTGGCCTTAGATTCGGT
Organism: Limnephilus rhombicus; assembly: GCA_929108145.2. NCBI lineage: Eukaryota > Metazoa > Arthropoda > Insecta > Trichoptera > Limnephilidae > Limnephilus > Limnephilus rhombicus. The sequence goes on along the minus strand of OV815273.1, from coordinate 20,551,704 downwards.
ATATTAAGTGACTGTGATCCTGGAGCCCTGATCCTGGAAGTGGAGCAGCATGTCCATCTTCGCCCTGGTTGAATGCTGGCCCGCGATGTCCAGCGACTGATTCCTGTCTCCGGCTAAGGACTCTGCCCGGCAGGCATGAGCTTAGCCGGCCCCTTCCACCGCACAATCCCTCAAGAGGACCAAGGTAGTCTCCTAATTATAACTGTAGATATTCGAGCCATTAACTTCCAGTTTAGTATCATTTCAAGTACCTATCTTCCGTTCTAAAAGCTATCATTTAGGTCTTAAATCGTAATGTCCTGTTGTACAAATTGAACCCCTTTATTGTAATAAATATGCTATGTAAAACCGACTTTCAATTACATTCATTCATCTTGTCAAGAGTGCACGAACCTAACCCTGAGACGAGTCCATGTGAGATGTGAGAGGTACGTAGTAAGGCGTTCGAGCCGCTCACCGTACAGACTGTATTCACAATCATACATTACACATTCCTTTACGCGTTTGCGAAAATCAGGTGAAATGGCCGTGGGTATACCTTTTAACCTTCTAATTAGCGCGCACATTTTCCTAAATCAACCGCCATTAAACACGCTTTCGAAAAGCTAACAACGAGGTTCAAAATTATTAGCAACATAATCAAAACCTTCATCACATTATTTTCGTTTCTGTAAATATAGTAGCCTGCTCCGAGAGCTCTCTATGTAATCTACTCAACAGCTTCTCGCTTACGTAAACAAATTAAAGTAATTTATTGTAGTGGTACGACCTAGTAACTGCACTTTAACTAATTAACTGCTAAAATATTCTTCTTTGAAGCCTTCCGATATTCACTTTATAAACCAAAGTTCATTTCTAATTTTAATCAGGTTCTTCTCCGTGATAAAGTTCAGGTTTTTAAATTTATTACAGAGAAGCTGTTTTTTAACGCTAAACGCGTTAATATATTAGAACTAACCTGGGTACATAGACATAGACATCTGAAAAAGCAAAAACTCTTTAACGGTGAGTTTTGTAATAACTAACGAGCTCCATTTTTTTTATTGCTAACGCAATCTACGTTGGTAATCCAATTACTACGGTTCGCTACGTTTGGTGACTAAGAAGGGGTGCCCGGGTTTATGGTGTGTGAGATTGGTCTAGAAGTCTAGATCTTAGCAGCGAATGCATTTGCCCACCTACTGCGTGGCGGGTCGGATTGGGAGATTATTTGAGGAAGACCTGACCTAGCATCCCAAAAGATGACGAAGGGTCGAAGGGAATTTTTTTCCTCAAGGACTCCTGTGTGAAGCTAACGTAGACAAAAAAAATGCGTTGCAATTCCACCCAAAGAATAAGTTGTTTTCCCTGCGTGCCCTTTTCCACTCGTCCTTGTGCCTTCCCCGTTCCCTTCCCGCATCACATTCCTCTCCCGCGTTCGCCTTCCACCTTCCCCATTTTACCTCCCTCCTTGTCCCACTATTCCGTGATCACCTCCCTCTCCCGCCTAAAGTATATGAAATACACACGAATTTTTCAAACAACTCACAGGCCACTATTTCAATTTTTTAATGCAAATTTCATGAGGTCAGAACTCACCATCAAATATAGAAACTTTCACTGCGTACAATAACCCCCAAAGTTTCATCGCAATCGGATGAATGGTATGGGAAATAATAAGGGACAAACACAGAAAAAAACATTTTCCTTTATACAGATAAAAGTAATAATTATAATTAATTATGCATTATAATATGAGTTACTAAAATATAAACTCAAAGATTTGATTATGAAATCTAATTGCGCAGACAATATATCACAAAGAATAGCAATCCGATAACTCCAGGGATTCACCAACCTTGTATGTAGTTCTTTGCAGCTGGGGAGGCCTCCGTAATTTTATACACTTAAAATCCAGATCAGTATAATCCTTTTGTGACTTTGAAATATGCACAAGTAGTTAGTTGTCAATCTTACACAACATTAGTTTTCACAATGAAAAAAAAAATTAAAAAAACAGATGATGGCAGTCTTCACTTGTTCCGATACTTTAAAAAAAAACATTTTAACACTGTACATTTCTCCAAACTAACAAGTGGCGCCATCTCTGATCCATTGTAGCCGTTTTTAGCAGTTTTTTTTTTAACAATCCATTTCGGTATCTCTGCTAAATCCAAAGAGCGTCAATCACCATTCTTGTTATATAAATTAATGTATTTAATTGTTTTTTCGAATAAACAAAACAAACATATTCTAATGCCTAACCAATAATTTTATTCAGGGCTACATGCAGGGGTTATTCAATGTGATCCAATTTACATATCACAAAAACTAATAATAAAAACAATTTTTAAAAAACCCTACTCATATTCATCAGAACTGTTATTCAAACAATTTAAGGTCAGAAAATTAAGTGCATTGTACTTTTATCATACAACATTACAAATTTATAAAGATAGTATTCAAAATAAAGTTGCACCCTTTAAAAATAACAGAAATCTTAGACAAACGTCAATACTTCCTACTCCAAAATTAATAAAAACAATAGGACAGTTAAATCATAAATATCTAGGAGTTAAATTTTGAAAAAATTAGAAACATGAACAGTAACATAAAAAAATTTAAAACTCAGCTTTAAAATTATACTGAAAATTTAAACTGAATAAAAAAATTAAAAATAAATTAAATCAATATAATCACACCCCCCATACACACAAGCCCTGCTTATTTATGGAGGTAAATCAAATACATATATTATGTAATTAATTATTGGATAAAATTTATTATAATTTATGTATCTTTTTGTAAATAAAATAAAAATATTAACATAACATAACACACAATACAATATTTAAAAAAATTAAAAATGTGAGCTGCGTTGTGCTATTTACTCATAACATTAATTAATTTATAATGTATGAATTTGTTACACTAGTTGTCTTTCTATCAGAACAGCGGTCTGGTTCTTCAGGTGAGAGGAAATTATGTGATTGTGGCTTGTAAAAATCGTTAAAGTATTGCCACAACAATGGAGCCCAAATAGTATTAACTATTTTAGTAACTAATAGATTTCGCATGCGAAGTTTCAGCCAGTTTTGGCCAAAAATGAGTTCAGGCCGCGATGTCGGTTTAGGCCAAAAATTAGCCGAAATTTCAAAAAGTTTTTTTCATAGCCTACAATATGAGAATCTTCAACAATTATTATCAGTTAAGTATGTTCAATGTACCTACATAGGTACTACTGATATTTTTAAATACTGAATTAGACATTTAAAGTTTTAGCAATCACAATTTCTTTATTATTATAAATTTTCAAATATTATAATTTATTTTTTCAGGGTTTATCGCTTTAGTAAAGGATGATTAGTTATAGTATTTCTTTTTGTTCATATGAAGCGGATACTTTGTGATGATGAACAAATATTATTAGCAAGTACAGCTATTAAAGCAAAAATGTATAAAGTATAAAAATAAAAGTGGTGTTTACAAAGTTAAAATTTTTTTAAATTTATTTTTTTAAATTCTAGTATTTCTATTGACTAACAAACATACAATTAAACACTCTACTGTAGCCCTAAGACATTTTGAATTTTTCTAATTCCTTAGTAAAAGTTCCTAGCAAACGTCAGCGAATCAAAAAGCGCTGAAATAAATAAATTAATGTATTTTATTTCATTGTGCACATTAACAGTGTTTGTATTACAAATTTACACGTTTAACAGTAAAAACGCCTAATGTCGGGGGATATTCGGTTTCAGTTGCGGTTTCGGTTTCTGTTTCTGTTTATGTTTCTTTTTCGGTTGCGGTTTCGGTTTCGGTTTCGGTTTCGGTTTCGGTTTCGGTTTCGGTTTCGGTTTCGGTTTCGGTTTCGGTTTCGGTTTCAGTTTCTGTTCCTGTTTCTGTTGTTGTTTTTCTGTTTTCTACCTCGGTTTCGATTTCGGTTTTGGTTTCGGTTTCGGTTTCGGTTTCGGTTTCAGTTTCAGTATCAGTTTCGGTTTGGCTTTCTATTTTAGTTCTGGCTAAACATTGAGTTTCGTTCAGTCACTACAAACTAAAAGACAATCGTTTTAATTCAATTTACTGTATATTAAACACTAGAGATAAGAAAAACATATTACACATCCATAACGATGCGTAATATGGATAAGGATATTGCTCTCTTTGTTTAAGTTCTTAGATACGTAGAAAAAGAGGACATCGAATAAGTCAGATACTTCTCGACCAAGCAGGGTTAATCACTACTCGGAATAATTGAAAAATATCGTATTACGTATTTAGACAACTTTTCGTACAGCCGCCAATATGCTGTTTAACCGCATTGTTTGAATACATTAAACTTGAAAAAGTTCGAAGTTTTGTAAATTGACATCCTGTCAAGCTAATAAACATTATTCATGAGACATTTTCATTGGAAACCACTTGCAAAATCGGTTTAATTGAGGTGAAACAAATTATTACATCTTCTATAATTTCTTTGTATCGTGAAAAGATTGAAATTTATCGATTTATTTAATTTATATATCATTCATTTCGAATTAAAAAAATATTTATTTTAATTTCCTTGCAGTTGAAATTAATTTCAAATAATAATGTATCACCGTTTAAGTTTTATACGTTCATATTTTATATTTTTTACGAGACCTTATGGTTTAATAGAGCTATTCGGTGTTTAAAAACATATTTTGTGTGTGATTTAATTAAATTTCAAGGTTATAAGAACACATTATCTTAGGAATCTTATCATCACATCTTTAATCGACCTCATTTTTATTCTTCTTTTTTTTAAAGCTGCGTAATTGTCTTAAATTTTATTCCTAATAATTATGCGTAACCCAAATATTTAATGTCACGTGAATCTTATCGCTCCTTTTGTGTAATATTATATCGTTTTTATTGGTCTACCAGCTTTTTGTGTGATAACATTCTGATGTATTACTTTTTAATGTTTCCTAACGATTAAATGAAAAATCTAAGCGCATAGAATTACTCTCTCGATTAGGTGGGATCAGTATTGAACATTTTAGATAGAATTTGAATCGTTTGTATTCAAAATCGAACTGACACGATCAATAATATGCAATCATTATGAAATCAAAGGAGAGGACTAACCGTCACACTACTCAAACTGGGAACAAACTCCTTGCTTCGTTTACGTTCATAAATCTGCTTTCCAAATAGATAATTAATCATACCTAGGTTAATTATCTATTTGGAAAGCAGTTATGGGTATCGCCTCCCGGGGAACTTTTGTTAGATAATCAACCAGCCATAGGTCATTCCAAGTTTAGCGACTTAGCAGGGGTACCCGGTTCATCGGGTGAGGTCTGTCCAGGTCTTTGTGGCAGTTGCGCCTGCCCACCAGCTGTGTGGCCGGCCGGATATGCCAGTTTGAGAAGACCCCTTGCCCTCTCAAGATGGTCTCTATCGACCCATCATTTCACTGCACCGAAGCGGAAGGGATACATACATCCGTCACTCCTGGGCACATTGACCTCTTGATTCCTATCCCCCCTGATACATTTTTCCTTTTTAGAATATTCTCTCCTTCCTTTTCTTAAAAAGATCCTACTCACAGCATATTCGAAGATAACATAGGCCCTGAGGAAACCATTTTCCTCAGGACCTCCGGTGTGGGATTAATGCAAAAATAAATCGCTACAGATAAATAATTTTAAAGATGGCCTTGTGTATAGTGTGGTTCAAAAAATAATTTTATTTTATAATAATATTTGTAATTGTTGGGAAGCTGAATAATAAAACAAAAATTATAACAATCTAATGCCTAACTATTTTTTTTTATTATTTAGTAACTATACATTTATTATATTTTTATATCAAACATGTTAGGTATATACAAATATAAAATAGAAAATATATTCGTAGTCCTCCTCACTAGGAGATCCTGTGCTGAGGGGGACTATGCTTTGGATAAGTTTTCAGCGACTTCTATGGTTTAACTTCATTCTTCGGATGAGGTTTCCAGAAACTTCTATGACGATGTTTTAAATATACTAGCAAGATCATTTTCTGATAGTTCCTTCAGCCAACATTTAATGTCCTTAATGTAGCTATGTTTTGTTTTAATTAGTTTGATACTAAGTGGGAGTTTGTTATATAACTTTACTGCTAAAAATTCAGAACTTCTTTGTCCAAATGAAGAGTTAAACTTTGGTATATTAAGCATGTCTGTTTGTTTGGCTCTAGTTTTATGAGCATGTGAGGTGTCTGCCTCTGAATCATTTTTGTGGTGATGTACTAGAATGTTTTTGGCATAGATGTTCTATAATTTGAATCGCAAATTTAAATTTTAAAAATAAATGCTGATGCAACGCACTCAGCATTTATATTTGGCATTTGCGAGATAAAAGAGGACTGCAGTCGGATATTCCAAACATTCAAATGTCTCCTCTTTAAAATGATTTGCTTGTGCCCTTCTTTTATTACGATCTTCGATATGACCATTGACAACCAACGTAATAAATTGTATATTCGAAATCAACCATCGAAGCTACAAATAATGATTAGCATTTACAATGATTCACCCAGTATTATTTTTAATGAAGTGATTTTCATGGAAAGACTATTAAATATATAATTTTCCCGGGAAAAGCAACTGTTACTCAAAGTAACTCGTGATTAAACTAACTTCTGATTAAACACCTGCCCCGCTTTAATTAAACCCGCTCTGTTTTCTGGAATCTTCTTGGAAGGAAGGTAGATAGTAGCTACTAACTCGCACACCCGTGATATATCCTTTTTCTGTTTCCAATATATGTTAATCAGTGCTTCCAAATATTTACATACCGAAATTTTAAAAAACAATATTAACTTTTGGGTACAGCGTACCTATATTGCGAGGAAACTGGGTTATGGGGCCTAAAATAACGTTATTTTATTTAAAAATTTACTCTTTATGTTGATAGCAAAAATTTGAAATGCTGTTAAGGACGAAAAATCCAAAAACGTGTTAAATAGTGAATTTTATCCGTTTTTTTTCCTTCGCAATATTTCTAGGAAATTAATTACGAAGTGCAATTTAAGTTTAATTTGCAATTTGTTGAAAAATTAAAAATAAATTAAATTATGTTTAATTTAATTAATTTAATTAATTTTAATTGCAAAAATAAAGTTGGTTGTTTGCAAGTGGAAAAAATGTAATAAGCAGTAATTGTTGAATGAAACACTAGTATATATTGAATTATTTGGCGGGTATTTGATAAGCCCCCATAGCTAGGTGGAAAAAATGTAATAAGCAGTAATTGTTGAATGAAACACTAGTATATATTGAATTATTTGGCGGACATTTGATAAGCCCCCATAGCTAGGTGGTCAAGAGCAGCTGACCGGCAATCAGAAGGACACGGGTTCATGTCCCGTTGGCGGCAAGTATCTTTTCTCGGAAGATTTTTCAATATTGATGAGTGTTTCAGGCTGATAATTATTGCTTATAATAATTGTTAAATTATGTTTTCCAAAATTTACCATAAATGGTAAGTAAGCATTCTAATAGATCTATTCAAAGCTATTTTTTATAAAAAAAATCATAATTATTGTTCCAAGCTCTAGGATATGCTGTTCTGGAGGAGGCTCGACCCCGAGCTACGGAACATGCTCATAACATATCGCACGTGAATCACGGGGGTGTTGTGATAATAGCCCGACCAGGGTATCTAGCATGGTCGATCGATATACGTTTTATCGAAAATGTCGGTAACTTGTCATCGCTTCCGAGCACGACTGCAGGCCGCTAACAAAGAAGTAACGGTTCACAATGACTAAGGGTTCCTAATTTTTTTGACGTGAATTGTTATTTTTTCGTTAGCGGCTTGTAGTCGTGCTCGGGAACGATTTTTCCGGAACCGACATTTTCGATAAAACCTATATCGATCAACCATGCTAGGACCCCAGGACTGCGTCTTACCAAGGTGGCAAACGGTACATTCAGTACGTTTGAGTATATCGGATGCCGTGTTTCTTCTGCTGGATCGTCATTTATATTACTAACGCTGTACCGACCCGGTTCGAAGCCGATTTGTATAGACTTTTTTAGGGAGCTTTCTAGTTTTTTGGAATGGGTACTGGGACTTTCTGAAACTCTCATCATTACAGGTGACATAAATATTCATCTTGAGCGCGAGGCGTCACCCAATGCTGTTAAATTCATTGACTTATTGGATAGCTTTGGACTCCGTCAATGGGTCGATGTGCCAACTCATGATGCTGGTGGAATCTTAGACATTTTTGTATCCAGGTGTAATGGCCCATCATTGATAGCAAATGTTTTTGACATAGGCTTGTCAGACCATCGTCTTATTCGCACGGAAATTGAATTTAACCCACCTAAAGTGCCATATAGAACAATAATATCGAGGGAATGGCGTAAATTTGATTTCGATAGTTTCCTTGAAGAACTTAAAAAGTCTTCCTTGTGCATAGAAAGCAACTGGGAAACTAAGACGCCGACAAAACTCATCGAGGAGTATAACAAAATTCTCTCAAGTTTGCTAATTAAATATGCTCCAACCACCTCGAAAACGCGGAAAGTCCGAAAATCTGATGGCTGGTTCGATGAAGAGTGTCGGAGTCAGAAGAGGCTAATGCGGAAACTAGAGAGGTCATACCGAAGAAGCCCCGACGTTACTTCACGAGACGAGTGGATTAATGCTCAGACAGAGAACAGAAGAATAATAAGCACAAAGAGATCCGAATACTGGATCAATAAAATTGACTCTGAACGGAAAAATCCACGATGTCTCTGGAACTCCGTTAAAACTATCATCGCTAATAACACCGTGCAAACCTCTACAGACATTACTCCGCAGGCCTTCTCTAAGTTTTTCTGTGAAAAAATAGAATCCATTCGCGCCTCCACATCTTCTGCCCCCCCGCCAATATTTACAGCCAATTCCAAAGGAACACTGTCATCCTTCAAACCTACAACGCTAGAAGAAGTAGGAAAGTTAATTCTAAGTTCACCAAATAAACAATGTGTTTTAGACCCTATCCCAACGTGGCTTCTCAAGAAATGTTGCAACGTGTTGGCCCCCTACCTGGTTCACGTGTTTAATAAGTCCCTAAGCACAGGTGACTTCCCGGAAGCACTTAAGTATGCAGTAGTTACCCCTATTATAAAAAAATCACAGCTTGATGCCGACAACTTGGGTAATTATCGACCTGTGTCAAATCTGCCTTTCGTAGCAAAACTACTCGAAAAAATTGCTGCTTCACAAATAACCTCCCACTTAAACCTAAATAAATTAATTACCGATCATCAATCCGCTTACAGAAGATTCCACTCAACAGAAACCGGGTTACTTCGTGTCCTGTCAGATATTACCCTTGCCATAGAGTCAGGTAAGTTAGCACTTCTTTCACTTTTAGATATGAGCGCCGCATTTGACACCATTGACCACGACTTTCTCATTAAGAGACTAGAGGTAACATTTGGTTTGCATTCTAACGTAAAAAATTGGCTACAATCCTATCTAACGAATCGCTCACAAGCAGTGAAGGTGGGAAATAAACAATCTAACTTCACAAAACTCTCTTCAGGGGTACCCCAGGGATCCGTTTTGGGTCCACTTCTCTTCATCCTCTTCACAAATGATGTCGCAAGAATTATCGAGTCATTTGGTCTCCTTTCTCACTGTTATGCCAACGATCAGCAAGTCTACTTTTACTGCACACCAAATGAGATCACCGGCCTTAAAATTCGCACAGTTGAGTGTCTAGAAGCGCAATTAGTCTCTGGATGTCCTCAAACAAACTGAAACTCAAACCATCAAAGACCGAATTTCTGTGGGCAGCCACAAATAGACGTCAACATCTAATAGACAACTCACCAATTGCTATTTCCGGCAATGACGTAATTGCGAAAACAACTGTCAAACTTCTGGGAGTTTATCTAGATTCAGACCTTTCATTGAAAAGTCAGGTGAATAGGACCGTTAGCACGGGGTTCTTCTACTTAAGACAACTTAAATCAGTTCGTAGGAACCTTTCAACAGAAGCAACTAAGCTTCTTGTGAATTCATATATTGTATCACGTCTTGATTACTGCAATGGTATCTATGCAAGTCTTCCTAAATGTCAAACTGATAAATTACAATCAGTGTTCAATGCCGCAGCACGACTAATCACTGGGGTACCCAAGTTTTCGCACATTTCGGAACACCTCCGAAATCTTCACTGGTTGAAGTGCCCTAAAAGGATCCAGTATAAGTTATGCTGGATGGTGTTTAAAGCTATCAATGAAATGGCTCCACCCTATATCTCTGAACTATGCATTCCGGAAAATATAGGTCCAAGGCAGTCATCTCTTAGATCAGCGACATCGTCTGCAATTGGAAGGTTGAAAGAACCCAAGCGAAATCCGAACACTAATTTTGGTGATCGTGCATTTGGAGTATCCGGCCCTGAGGCTTGGAATAAACTTCCCATGGAATTGAGATGCATAACCAACACAGCGGAATTTAGATCCAAACTAAAAACTCACTTTTTCAAATACTCATTTCCATAAATTCCTCATTTGATTTAACTTGATTTAAACTTCGTAATTTTTTTTATTTTTATTTCTGTTTATTTATACTCATTATATCCACGAATATATACTATTTTATTTGCTATTCCCTACAACTACTCATGAAAAAGTCAAAATGCTATTGATCTACCTACCAATAGACTGTCAGTGATAATCTAACACCTCAATCTGTTTAATGTTGTGCGGTGAATCATCTTAATACGGTAAAGATTGGCGATTAATTTCAATAATTTATTTAAGATATCCGTACGTTTTCGTAAATCCGATAATTTTTGCGTCCATGTCCTTAAAAAGTAATATTATGTAAAAACTTCCTTCTTCTTCTGGCGCTGTGGATGATTCTGGCGAAAGTATAACATGTATAAGATGTGTAGAAGTATTTTTAATTGTAAATATTTATATGTTAGTTGTAAATCTCTAACTTTAAGTCATGATTATAAACATGTATGTCATTGAGTTCAGTTTAGGTTAGCGTTTATATGTCTTAGTCATAAGCCACTAGCTATAAGTCTTAGATGTAAGTCACTAGTAATAATTGTAAATCTTAGTTGTACGCCAGTAATTTTATTATTTTATGTATTTATTTGTACAGCGCCCTTGAGGTGATTTTTCGCGAAAACGGCGCTATATAAATTAGCCAAATATTATTATATTATTATTATTACAAAAATAGGAGATATGATTTTTTTCAATTTCTTTTCGCTCTCCTGGACTATTAAAATTTTGTCCTTTACAGAATTTCAAATTGCCGTTATCGATATTTAACTTCTATTTTTTTCCATTTCTTAAGTTTCTGTTTTTTGCAATTAAAGTAACGTAATTTATTTTGCTTCCTGCCTTTGTTGAAAAATACTAATTATTACAGCCTATTTCCTTAATTAAGGACCATAAATACTTTGCATTATATCACATGTTTTATTTCAAATGAGGAATTATACATTTTTCCCAAAGAAATGTCACCATTTCAATTTGTCTTTACCTACCTTCCGTTTTGACAGCTCATAGTAGGAACTACGATCATGCGAACTCTGGCGGGATACAAAGGTAGTATCCAACATGGCCGCCATCTTAAACCAGAACCGGAACGAAAGAAATAAATTGGCAGACAAATGAAATGCTAAATGTTCAAAATGCCAATTGAAGCACAAAATGATCTTTTTACCTGGCATGATAGATTATATTTGCTTGAAAACAATGCAGTAATAAATAGGTGTTGCGCCACCTAGGGGCAAGAGTTAAAGTTCCGGAAGCGGAGCCTTCAGCGCCGGCTATGGCGTCTCGGAGCAGCTTGCTCGCGGCTCTAATAGATGGCTGCGCTCCCGCTCATCCGGCCAATATATCTATCTATCTATCTACTGCCGGTGAAGCTGAGTTTTATTTTAAGTAAAGAACGCAATACAGAACATGTTGGTACAGCCCTGGTTAGACGATAGCTAGAGAGTGTTTTATATTATTTGTCTCATCTTATTGAGAAATAACGTCGTGACCGTGTTTTTCAATGTATGTAATGTCAGCTGTGTTTAATATCATCAAAAACCTGATTTCGGTTGTGTATCTGCCTGTATTCTGCTTCATTAAACTTGGATTTGATTTGAATGTGTCATTTTCAAAATTGGAGCTGAATGTTGTGTGAACGTGAACAAGTCAGAAAAGCGATAAAGAACCTTCCTTTATTATAATACAATAATTTTAATAGAGGACTATTTTAATTGCCATTATCCAAATTGGAATTAGAACACCAGTGATTTTTCAGTAGTCTGTGTTACAATTCTTATATTTTAAGTTAATTATTTTAGTTAAAATTTATGATGTTGTTATTTAAATAGTTGGTGGTGTACTGATCAGCATATTTGCATTCTAAGCAATTTACACATTTTTTAAATTTTTAGTAAGGTTTTTTTAAGTCTTTATTTTTAAAAAACACATTAGTATTATTTTTAGTAACTTAATTTTTATCCCGTGATTTTTCATAGATATTCACATTTTTTGTTTAATAAATTTCACTAAACAAGACTATAGGTGCTTTATGACACTTTTGGTCTGGAATATTTCGACTTTGGTTGTACGGCCGTATATCCCTCTGCATGCTTACTTGAAGAAAAAATCTTCTAAACTTTCGGCCGGACCAACTGTCGGAAGGATCTACTGTCGGCGGACCAACTTATTATTATTTTCCATCGCACCGAATGCAAAACATTGTGTTTTATAGTAATTAAGGTGAATCTAAAGGTTTTTTTCTAAAAAAATATTCGTACAAGACTGAGATAGGTACTACAGAACGAGACTAAACAAAACTAAACTATACAAATCAAGGTCAACTACAAAACAAGACCAAACAAGACTTAGATACTAAAAAACAAGACTAAACTAAACAAGACTAAGATACCGCAGAACAAAACTAGACATGACTAAGCTTGACAACATAGATACCACAGAATAAGGCTAAACTAGAAAAGACTTAGGCAATGCAGAACAAGACCAAAAGAATTAAGACTTGGATACTACAAAACAACACTAGACAAGTCTAAACTAGATACTGCAGAAAACAAAAATCAACGCGGATAAAACAACCACGTTTTTGAAGCCGACAATATACAAATGTTTTCAAATGTTTCTAGCTTTCACCCATCAAGGGAGTTCTGTTTTTTCCAAAAACTGTGATGGTTATTAAGAATTGTGAAACTACTCATGTGGTGATTTTCAAATTCTTGAACTGTTTGAAAGTCGAACCAAAATAGTGCTGTGTACCTCGTTACATTTTATTCCATATTTAAACACATCTTATAGATTTTTGCCATGAACTTTTTGCAATACGCAAAGGTTTCAATGCCATTTTTTGCAAACGAGAAAGTTTTTTTCAAAATGAACAAATGGTCTGGGGCCCAAGAAATAGGCCGGATAATGAGAAGAAAAAGTTCCAAAAAGTATATACTTTTAAGAATACCTGTTTTCCAGGATACAAGTTTGTTTTGTATTATTTATTATCTGGTATGTACCTATCTACAAACTTAATTAGTACGCGTAAACTCTCACTTTCTTGGTAAACGTTATTGCAAATGTCCTTTTGTCATCTTTCCGATGAATCCTCTAATGTGTTATAAGTCAAAGCGTAGCAACCTTAAATCAACAAAATGGCAACGTGCGCGCAAAATGTACATAGATGTTCGTTAGTAAGATAGTACGAGTGTGTTCAATACAAAACATTGTTAGTACTAGATGGAAGTAGGTGGAACTACGTGGTACTGGATGGAACTAGACGAGCTCGGCAAATTGAATTGATACCGTCGGTTTGCCGCGCACCGATGGTGATTTGTATGTGAGCGGGCGGGTCTCGGAATTTATAGATTGTGTAGAGATCCGTAATGAAAGTCATCGTTCTTCTCTGTGCTCTGAGGCTACCACGTCTTTGGCGATAAAGATTGAATTTCTTCTAAGGAAGGAAGGTCATGGAATGCTGTGATGCCATTTTAAAAGATATTGACAATGACGATTTTTCTTGAACTTGCTGCCTATTCGTTTAAACGGCATCCTTATACTTTGGTCTATGAATTTTACTTTAAGTTAAGAGTTGCGGATTGATTTCTATACAGCACTAAATAAGATGACTAATTAATAAAATTATTTTTTTGGCATTTTTAGTCCGGTAGTGTTGTTAGAAGTTGATTATAAAATTTAAATTATATTTTTTACGTATTTGTGAATTATATATCGTTGCAATAATGACCGTGGCCTGTCTTAAGTCTTTTGAGATTTGTTGTCAGCTCTTCTTTAGCGTTTTGAGTAGCATAAAATTCTCAAATAAATACATTTTGATTTCGGTCACATATCTTAAAAACAATTTTTTCTTAAACAGTTTTTTCTTAAACACTTTTACTTATTCTAATTTCTGTTTTCAGACTATCGGTAAGGAAATTAAAATATCTTAAGGGCGCATTTTTGAAACTTCCTCCCCCTTTCAGTAGCTGCCCACTTCGTCCTAACATTATAATATCATACCTAAAGCATTCTTATCAAATTTAATCAGGAACCAATTGGGTAAACCTTTATAAGTCCAAGTTGTCTGAATTCGGTACAAACCGAATAAATAAGCGCAAAAACTAAATTCGCATTGATATTGTTTCCGCGATTGCCAATTTATGTGCGCCCGGGGGCTGGGTGATTATTCACGGCGCCCGTTGCTACTTGAGATCACGTAAGTGGGATCCCGTATATATATTTACCAGCCGACCCCGCGGCGTACGATGTGGAAAACGAACCGGGCAATAAATTTGCATTGAATTTGCCGTGGGGTTAAGGAACGTTATTTGAGACACGTAAAGTCATTCCGATACATAATATTCCTAAAACGGCTCGGCAATTAGATACGTGCGTACCTACTCATTTGGATAATTTCAGGAATTTCAAAGTGCCCACCCACAATGAACAGATGAACACATGTTACATGTGACAACGTATAATGAGTGTAACATATTTTATTACATGTCTGAATTTAGTCACAAGTCTCAACAACTTGCGTTAACTTCTCACGATACTTGGCAGATTTTAAAACACAAATTATTTTAATATATAAAACCTCGCACATTTTCATACTTCGTAGTCAAGATTCGTAGAAAATGCGTTCAACAAAGTTAGTTCATACGGCCTTACAAGCCTTTTTCGAAAAAAATCTCGTCGGTCAGCTTTCGAAATTTCGAACGAGTGACGTAGCTTGACGTAAGAGGCTGCCACTTGTATTGCAGTTAATTAAAATCTCCCAGTGTAACATGGACTGCAAGCTACGTCATGAATTTTTAGCCAATCGCCGCTCTACCCCCTCGATGAGTGTATAACCTTATAACAATACACCACAATAAGTACCTATAACAATACACCAGAATTATTAACAGGAGGCCCCTAGGAAAATAATTCCCCTCAGGACCTATGTCATATTTTGGAATGCTGTGTGGAGGGTATTTTTGAGGAAAGGAAGGAGAGGAAGATCTGGGGAGGAAAGTGATCTGCGGGTTGGGTAGGAATCTGAGGTAATTAAATCTAACCTTCCCTTGGTCGAGAGACCTGCTGGAAAGGTAATTGTATCATTTTATTTTGTTTACTGTAAAAATGGTGTAATTTCATGCATTTAAATTTGTTTTGGGTAAATCAAATCACCAATAAACCAATCTAATCGCCATTTTTAAACTAAGCACCTTGAATAGATATTGTACGTTAAAAAAGCTAAAATATTCATTAGCGTATTAAAAAAAGTTATTATTATTATTCTGATGATGATATTAAATCAAAAAAAATACCTACTAATTTCGGTTGTGTGTCTGACCTGCGTAACTCCGGTTCAATGAACTGTAGAACTCGGATTTGCTTTGAATTTAAGTGCCAGTTTAAAAATTGGAAATGTTTTTATGAAGAATTTAGAGAAACTAAAAACTAGGTACCTAGGTAACTAGGTAACTAGGTAACTAGGTACCAAGAAAAATGGAAAAATATTTTATTTGATATGATTAATTATGAATTGTGTATTGTAAATGTGTACATAATTTGATACCTTTTTAGATTTTCACGGCCAAAAGTATTTTCGTTATTTGTTTTTGAGGTGTTATGCCGTGTTGCGCTACCTCCTTCTTTAGCCTACGTTTCGGACAACGTTGCAGTGTCCATTATCAGGGCAGATCGGGCAGATCCGGTAGATGCATATAATTTGTTTAAATTTTTGACAGATTTCATAGTAAATTTGACAAGTTTACTAACGTTGTTCATTCGAAAGTCTAATTTGTTAACAAAAAATATTATAATATTATAACGAATATTGACAATCTTTGTTTTTGAAAGGCAATAATCCCGAGACAAATATTTTATGAACACTTTCACGGGACTGGGAAAGTTATTTAATAAATCCAATCGTGCTTACAAGAAAACCATTTTTTGATAATTGTCATGTATGCCTTATGAATTTAGAAAATAACACCTGTTAAATGAGTAGGAAAGCAAAATTTAACAGTTTTGAATTAGCTATCGACCTGTTGGCAAATATATAATAAAGACTATAGGTTCAAATTCAGACTATAGGTAGATTAAAATTCAGTCTCAATTCCAAATTAAATCAGTTATCCGGTCATATATATTGTTTAATTTATAAGTATTCTAAATTAACTACTTATCACTATTATTAAAACACTCCGGTCAAAATAAGTTGCCTGCCTAGAGATTCCGTATTTTTGTGAGATCATTATTGGATAACGGACGTTATCTCCTGTCAGATTTGTGTGATTTTTATGACTGCTATTTGTTTTTTCTACGTACAACGTACGTTAAATGAATAAATAATCATGCGTACTTGCAGGAATTCCTGTTTAAATCGATTTAAACTAAAATATGTGACATTGGAGGGGACCCACCCCTTTCCCACGGCTGTGTGAGGAAACTGATTGTTTAACCTCCTTAGCCCCACACGTCAGGACTCTAATTTTCTTTTGTAAAAAGGAAGCTACATTTATTTTTAAAACTAATCTAGATCCTCCAATGTCCCTGCATGCATGATTGTTAGTAAAAAAGAAAAATGTATTCATACTTACATTTGCAGTAATTAACAAGGTAAAGCCACATCATAGATGTGTTCGCCTGTTGGATCAGCATCTAGTTAGAATGAAATCATAAAGGAGAAGAAAAATATTTACAGGTGTAAGTATGATTAAAACCAAAGAATATATATAAAAAGAAAGAAATCGGGGCAGTTAAAATATGTGACAGTAAATACGTTAAAATCTCACAAATCTGACAGGAGATAACATCCGTTATCCAATAACGGTCCCACAAAAAATACGGAATCGCTTTGCTGGTTTATTAAATCCCGTTTTACATGACTTTTCACCCGTTAAATCTACACTGTTAACAATTTACACGACTCGGCCCCTGCATTTCTGATGTACTGCTTAAGAAAAGATTAAGAAAAGAGAGAAGGATTAAAGAAACCATCGTATTTATTTATTTTTATTTATTTATTTGTTTGTTTATTTAGCACAGCAATATACATTTATATACATAATTTATTAAATTTTGACTGCCCAACTAGGAGTATTATCCCGTTTTAGGACAGTCAAATAATTAAGGGTATGAACATGTGGATAAAAAAGGAAATAAAAAGAAGAGAAAGAATATAAAATAAAATAATAAAAAAAAAGTTTAAACATAGTACCTAACTGTTATTTATTTAGCATAGCAAAAGAAAAAAAAAGAGATGAGAAAGAATAAAATAAAAATGAAATAACCAATTAAAACATAAAACAGTCGTGGATTGTTTAGCATTGTTGTTGAAATGGTAATAATAATAAATAAACATTTATTTACAAGCAAATGATTAAAATATAAGGTGGTAACTGGGGTTTGCATTTCATATTATAGTCCTACGAACACATTTTGCATAGTGAGAACTAGAAAGAGAACAGAAACAATAAAGTAAAATAAAATAAACAAATAATGATTATTACTGCAGTTTGCTAAGCATAAATATTAAAATAATAATAAAATAATAGGTATATATATATATACTTATAACTGGTGTTTACATTGCATATTATAAGCCTACATACATATTTTGTATAAATATGAATAAAAAAGAGAAGAGATAGAATTAAATAAAATATGCAATTAACATAAGATTGACAGCTGTTTTCTAATTTAAAAGTAATAGGTAGGTTCATACAGATAGGTAGATAGGTAGATACACATAATAATATAGATTAGAAGAAAAGGGTATCTTAGGGTATCTACTTAGTTCATTTTTGTTGGAATTTTTGTTGTTGTTTTTGGTTTGTATTTGATTTTATTTTTTATGTAGTAAAAGTTCACTCTCCTTTCTCCCTAATTGTTGAAACCAAGTAGTGGTCAATTTACGAAGAACACCTATGCTTTCCTTTTTCCAAGCATCAGGCATGAAGTTGTATAGTTTTGGACCTAAGAAAGTGAAGTGTCTTTGAGCGAGAGATGTTTTGGTTGTGAGTGTTACAATTGGATTTCTCCGTGAGTGTCGGGTGTTGTGAGAGTGGTTAATAGATGGGTAGAGGTGGCGTTGTTTATGGGTGTTTAAAATTAATTTTCTCATGTACAGTTGTCTAACATCCAGAACTTCTAAGTCTTCAAATAGTGCATCACTGTGATATCTAAATGGTTTTTTAAGGATTACCCTTAGTAGTGATTTTTGAGCTTTTGATAGTTTGTCCAAAACAGTTTTTACACATCCACCCCAACCTAAGGATGCATAGTCTAGAAGTGACCCGCACATAGCATCATAAATGAGTTTCAATTCTTTTTTACGTAAGATATTTCTGATTGTCATAAACATGTACGTGAGCTTTCTAACCTTTGTGGTGACTAGGTCCACGTGACCGTCCCATCTAAGGTATTTGTCTAATACAACACCAAGGTATTTTATATTGTCCACGCATTCTAATTTATAGCAAGTACAGGTAGTTGAGTCAGTGCATTTATGTACAAAAATATTATATGCTTCCTTGGGTTGGCCGGCTTCTGTCGCACTAAATCGTATAAATTTTGTTTTTTTCCGAATTGAGTGTTAACAGATTACTGTCTAACCAAAGTTTTAGCTCTTTTATTCCATCTTCTGCTTTGCAATGTACATGGTGCCATGTTCTTCCTTCAAATATTAAGACAGTATCATCTGCAAATGTTATAATGTGATTGGAAAAATTGCTATTGCATAGATCATTTATATAAATACTGAACAAAATAGGTCCTAAGGTGCTTCCTTGGGGTACACCAAATTCTACAAGGGCCGGATCACTAAAAGTATCATTAATTTTGACTTTTTGGTATCTGTTAGCTAAGTAACTACCCATCCATTTGTGTAGCTGTCCCTGAATACCTATAGCCTTTAGTTTTTTTAGAAGTATTTTATGCGAGATGGTATCAAAAGCTTTGGCAAGATCTAAGAAGAGAGCAATAGATTTATTTCCCCGGTCAATATTATTGGAAATAATATCTGCCAGTTTAGCAATTGCATTTTCTGTTCCTAGACCTGGTCGAAAGCCGAACTGGTTGTTAGATAAAATTTTATGAGTTTCTAGGTAGAGGGTGAGACGATTTTTTACGACTTTCTCAATAATTTTTGAGAATGAGTTGAGCAGAGATATTGGCCGATAATTATGTATATCCGATTTGATTCCATTTTTGTGAATCAATATAACAACTGATTGTTTTAGGTGGTTTGGGAATGTGCCTGTCTTGAAACTAAGATTACAAATGTATGCAATAGGATTCGCTATGAGTGGTTTCAATACTTTCAGCAGATTTGAGGAAATTTCGTCTGGCCCACAGGCATTAGATGACTTAAGCTCATCTATCATTTTCATGACTTCTTTAGTCGTTGTTTGAATCTCGTCTGTTTTAAGATTAAGAACAGTTGTAGGTGTGTTGGCTAGTTCAGATTCAGTTTTATTACATTTTTCAAGGATTTTATTTGCGAGAGAGGCTCCTACTGAAGTGAAATAATGATTAGCAAAATTAGCCATCAATTTGGGATTAGTAGTACTTGTATTTTTAATATCCAATGATTGTATGAAAGACGATTTGCTGTTTTTTGTTTTTGTAATTTTACGAAATATTTCCCAGAAATTTTTTGGGGTTATAGTGTTTTCGTATATATATTTTTTGTAGAAATTTTCTTTAGTGGAATTAATTAGTTTTTTACATAAGTTTCTGTATTTCTTGTATTGTTCTTGAACTAGAATATTATCTGGTTGTCTTTTAGCATTTTTGTGAAGTTGGTTACGTCTGTGGATGGATTTGACTAGACCAGGGGTGATCCATGGCATGAGTTTAAATTTTTTGTTCGGTATAACTTTGTTAACAGTGTGATTAGATATATAGTATTGTAATTTTGTGATAAATTGCTGCATTGCTTGGTCAGTGTCAGTCTGATCTATTACGTTTTGCCATTTTTCTGTAGACAGCTCATCAATCAGTGCGTTGTAGTTTATTTTAGAAATATATTTATTTTTAGAAGGAGAAGAAGGCTTATTTCTTAGGCCGAGCGCTGTGGTATAATGATCTGAAATTGTTGTGTGTATAACAAACGAGTCCGTAAAATCAATGTTTTTAACATTGATATGATCCAAGCAGGATTTACTTGTACCTTGTACTCGAGTGGGGGTATCAATTATCGGAGTAAAAGCGTTTTCCGTGAGAAAACATAAATAATCATCGGATTAATATTTAAATCTCCAATGATTATTTGATTTTCTGGGTTATCTGTGTTGTTAATGATAGAATGGAGTGAATTTAGAAAGGAATCGATGTTGTGAAATGATGGCGATCTATTGATTGCAAAAATGCATAGGTTTTTGTTAAGCACAATTTTTAGACAGTTAGCTTGTGATAAAGTGAGTTCGTCAACTTGCGTCTGTATACCGTCCCTGACATAAATTACAATACCACTAGCTTTATTTATTGTACTCCTTGTGTGGTACTCAGTATAATTTTGTATCTCTTTGGGGGTGAAGTATTTATTAATCCAGCACTCAGTTAAGACTATCATATCAAATGTGAAATCAAGTTCGTCAAGAAATACGAGAAAGTCATCAATGTTGGTAATACTTCTTATGTTCTGGTGAATAATTTTCAGACCGTACGATTCCCAACAATATTTATTCATGTCTACAGGATTTTCAATCACATTTTTGATACATGTGAGCAAGGTTTCTTCGGGGATATCAAAAGCTACCTGAATCATTTATAGTTTCTTTTTTAAAGTTATTAAGTATACCCACAATGATAAACTTTGGAAACGTACAGATGTGTATGTGGTGTTTGAGTAAAAATAGTATGTGTATGTGTGTATTTATAAACATAAAGCAAAAAACTAACACTAAAGTAAACAAAACACACAGCTGTCGAAAGTTTTTCACTGCAAATAAATAATGCATATCATTCAAGGCTCAACAAGAGAGAAATCTGCTTGATCATATAGTGATTAGTTCACAAAAATGAAGTTAGGTTCTTAGATAAGTGCCGAACCAAAATATTCCGCAGAGGGCAGTGATAGATGGTAATTGATTTTTAGCGTATATCATAAATCATTATCTCATTATTTCATTGTGGTTTCTTAACGATAACAAGACAATTATACATCATGTTGCGTCGGTTTGAATCGCGCTCAGTATTAAAGGTCTAAAACCTTCATCGCGTCGGTCGTAAGAATCGTTTTGCTTTTCCTTGGTCATGGGTAGTTTGTGGGTGTCGCCCATAGAACAAAACAAAACACAATAAATGCGACTTGGGCGTGTTTCGTGATCTTAAGTTCTGAATATTCTTGCAGAAATTCGTTTCAGCGTCGTTTTGAAATTTTCTTTTCGATCAAATGAGTTGGCGTTAAACAATGCAGCGTAATAGAGAAAAAGCGCTTGTGCTAGAAGAATGGACAAGAAGCAAAAGGTGCAAAGTCGTGGCTACTGTGGGTTCCTTTCTAGTTTTGAAAGGAACCCACATGGAAGACAATTCTAGCTATTACCACGCAATGTAGTCGCCATTGTAGAAATTTCTGAACCATATATTTGTGCAACGTTTCAACTGCAAAACTGCTTACTGTGGCCATTTTATGATGAGATGGAGTTTGCCGTACAGTTGTACCTACTCTTTCTTTTTTTTTACGTTACAGAGGCACTGCTGAAAAGCAGCTATATTCCAGGTGAAATCCTGAATGTATAGCTGAGCAGTGACCTTTTTGTCAATGGAATAATTGAAAATTAACCCAATTTATAACACTGTAAAAGTCTATTGATGAATAAATGCTTTTTTTATTTATTAACTCCACACAGGAGGCCCTTAGAAAAATAATTCCACTCACGGCTTATTTCATCTTTGGGGATGCTGGATGGAGGGTCTTTTTAGGGGGGGGGGGGAGGAAAGGAATTTCTGGGAAGGAAAAAGGTATATAGGAATTAGGGGATCAGGTGTGACGGACGAATGAATCCAGCCTTTCCACTGCGATGCAAGGCAATGATCTGAGAGAGTCCTGCCGGAGAGGTCAAAAGGTCTCCCTCAACCAACCTCTCCACAGATCCGGCCTATTGCACTATTTATTAATATTTTGATACCATCATATATAGAATCGTCTTGGCTTGGTATTAACACAATCCATTTATAAACTTAATATATAGTTAGATGCCCGTATTTTACAATTACATAACAGAGTGCGAAAGTAGAAGACGTACTAGATAATTGATAAAAAGGTAAGTATTATTATTATACCCCAAACGGTTCGCAATGTTTGGTATCTTAGCAGGGGTACTCGGGTTCATGGGGTGAAGTTTGTCTAGATCTTAGTGGAATGCGTTTGCCCATCTGCAGTGTGGCAGGCCGAATCAGGAGAGACTGGTTGAGGAAGACCCAACCATTTTTATTGAAAAATCATGGATGTAATTTGACTTGCGTAGCTCGATTTTAAAACATGCCTGCAAAACTAGAAGCCATAAAAATATTTATCATAAGTAGGTACCTACCTAACTGCTTGTGTATACCTCCGTGGGTGAGAGGCAAGACTCGCGACTTGCAATCCGAAGGACACGGGTTCAAATCCCACAAATTTTATTTGATTAATTAATTAAATGAAAATAATGTACAGACTCAAGGCAAGACTCGCGACTTGCAATCCGAAGGACACGGGTTCAAATCCCACAAATTTTATTTGATTAATTAATTAAATGAAAATAATGTAGCAATTAATTAAATGAAAATAATGTACAGGTACATGTATATGTTGAAAATACTCTCAGTATAGCCCTTGTGTATTTTCAATTGAAACGTTACTTGAAATGGCTTTAGCCGTGTTTGGTGAGCAGATTTGAATAGCCATTCCCAAATTGGAGATGCCATTGTCTCACTGGCTCCAGACAGAAGCAGTTGGAACTCTTGTGCGGTAATCACATAAAAATAAAAATAGAGTTAAAAAATAAAAATCCGCTCATCGAAAATGATATCATCCAACATACTAATTTCTATTTGACGTTGTCCGTGTTGTGCGTGATGTAAAATATTCCTGCGTAATAAACTCAATTCAAGTTTCATTTTCAAAATTTTAACGGATTGTTCAGACAGCGAAAAGTACGTACCAAAGTATAATTATTTTATTTTTATTATTATAAACATTCTGTGTATTTGTTTCGAAATGTGTATTTGCTTCGTTTAAATTTTTGACATTTTTGAATTTGTTTTTGAAATGTGTATTTGTTTCGTTTAAATTTTTGACAGATTTTACCTGGCAGGTCAATTCATATAAACACATTTTTACTAGAAAATTTAAGCTTGAAAAAATTACGACTTTGAACGCGAAGGTTACCATAAAAAAACTACATTTACGGTAGCTGTTTTATTTTCCATATTGATATTATTACTTGTCAAATTTCAAATTTGTCAACAACAAACATAATTACAAGTATATTTTAAAGAAAATATATAATATTTCCTTGTGAAAGGCAATGAGAATCACAAGTCCTACAACAACAATATGCCGTGATTTTCACGCGTTAGTTAGCACTAGTTGTTTAGCAAAACATGACATCATTTGTATTTTGTAAACTATTCCCAGTAATGCTTACGTTGTATTTTTCAGTCACTTGACATGCTTGTATTCATAATAACTTAAGGACTTTTCTCAATGATCCGTTGTAGGTTCCAATCAAACGGATCCGCTTCCGTAGGCACGACGGATCGTCACGCGTGAAGTACCGAATCCTTCCACTCCTTTGTGATCCTCATACAGTCTCCTCATTGAGCTCCAAGGGAGTGGACTCGGCCTCGTTAGCATAACTAGATTGGGTCCGAACCTGAATTGCAAAAACCGCCCGCGATACCAGTTGTAAGAACCCTATTGGATCCACTCGATGATATGAGTATGTCCAAATGAGTAGAGTGGCGTCTGGCGTGATTACATACTAGAACAGGTAAGGGTGATTTTTTTTGTTTACTCATCAGAAGAAAGAAAGTGGTATAAGTTTTTTTGTAAGCCTTTGTTAAAGAAGGCACAAAAACTTTCGATGTTCTTGTTTTTGCCGGATATTGCAATTTAAGCGAATTCCTCAAAGTAGGTATATATATGCTCGAATAAAGATGGAATATTCTCGTATGTCTGAACTACTGGAACGTAACTAACTATGCATATTGTTAGTACCTACTTATATGTGATTTATAAATGTTTTTATTTAACTTTCACAAATTTAATTATATTGGTCAATTTACAAGGTAGGTCCGCCCTTTTTGATTTTTTTATTCGAAAGTGTTTATTTTTTCATCGGCTGGATTATCTTTCAAAAGGATCTATAAATTTAAGGGCCGTTGTAAATCGATTTTAGAATTCAATAAAATTCATCTATTAGACCTTTTTTTACAAAAATAATATAATATCACATTTTAAACAAATGGTCGTGGTAGCCATATTTTGGTTTTGTTTGAGAACGCAAACGCAACGAGAAACAAGTCTCTAGTTGTTACAAAAACATGTTTTACAAACTACTGCTCTAATAATATGCTTTATGTAGGTATACAAAAAGTTCTCTTACCGGTGTAATAATTTGTGGTTCAATGTTAGTCCACTTTTTGCAATAATTGCCCATTTCATATAAAACGAGGATCAGATAAAAGTTTTTATTGATAATTAGAACATTAAACTTAATACCTTTCCCTTAGGATTCACGTACAAAATAAACTATAGATTCATACTTTATTGAATCAAATAATTATATGTACATATCAAATAGTGAAAGCTAAAAAATATATGAAAATAAATGCCTACTGTGTTAAACAAATGTTAAGTGGATAAGTTGGCAAATCCTCTTCTAACAAATTCCTCTGCTAACTATGTCCTCCGTGATAGCTTTTAATTTTGGTAATAGGAGTTTTTCAAATAAATATAACCCGGGAATGCCTATCTTTACAAAAACATAATTATAATAATAAAAAAAGTCTCGAGCTCTTGAATCTGTCAAAGTTTTTTAAAAGAGAATAAATACTTCGTTTCGAAGACTTATTATTTAAATACAACCGAGATGTTTCGTGAACAATGATGACCTCATTAGGGTTTTCAAAAAGATAGGTCATATCTAGGAATTGAACCCAGGACCTTAGCTTTGCCGTGGTAGACCAGTACCACTGAGCTAATTCGAACCAATCCCCTACTGTCATATTCAACTATGTCATACTTCGAATAAGAACTACCAACATTACCTTCATTTTTTTAACGCATATTTTTATTGACTGCTTTCTTTATGAATGACTGCAAAATTCTTGATTTTACTTTTTGAAATTATCTTCAATAATTAAATACTACAATTTGACGTTTTACTCATTAACTTATTCCAAAAATAATATGTTATATATTTGAAACTAACATAATTTTAAACTGTAAATGATATATTAGCCAACAGAGGGATAAAGCTTCTAGGTTTAAGGATTTTGTAATTTATCCCCCGGTCTCCCTCTGCAGTCTCGGGGGGTTGCAAGAGACATTAAAGACGAAACGTGATGAGATATATCACTAATTGAAACTTGACCAATACGAACCACCGCTGCTTCTGGAACAAATCGACAGGGACGAGCTTAAACGTATTTAATCTTCAAAGCAATGAGAATGAAACCAGGAGCATTTCCTTCCA
Organism: Limnephilus rhombicus; assembly: GCA_929108145.2. Taxonomy (NCBI): domain Eukaryota; kingdom Metazoa; phylum Arthropoda; class Insecta; order Trichoptera; family Limnephilidae; genus Limnephilus; species Limnephilus rhombicus. The sequence continues at coordinate 20,525,532 of OV815273.1, read as the reverse complement.
TACGAATTTATTTGTTTAGACGCCCATTGGGCTTTTACCTACATACATAGAATATTTAAGAACGTTAAGTTAAGTTTTTCCTTGGAAGAATTAGAAACAATATATATTTTTTTAAATTATTTGTATATAAAAAACAATAGGGTATTTTCACTTTTTTTTCTCGAAAAAATTAAGAAAAATATAACGATAATAAAGGGATTTTTATGTTGACGAATTAATTTCACATAATGATTTTAATTGTGCCGTTTTCGATTTGCCCACAAAACGACACGTTCGATTTTATTCGTGTATTCGGCGGCGTTGATGATAACCGTCTTACCAGTTATAAGCGTTTTCTATGTCATAATGAAGTTGCATGCAGTTGGAACCATTTCGGAATGTGTTTTGAAATCAATAGTTATGAATGAAAATATTAAAATCACACATTTTAGTTTTGCATCATAATTAAAAAAAAAATCGAATGCAGCGCACACGGTAGAAGCGAAACTTTACCAAAACAATCTCAGCCTTGAAAAGTGAGGTCATAATCAAAGCGGCCAATGAACGCAGATCTAGCGTCATTTCCGTTTCATGTCTCAACCAATATGAGCCTTGAAAAGTGACATCACAATCAAAGCGTAGATGAGTAGTAATAAGCGTTACTGAGCGCAGTTTGATGCTTCGCAGGTGCTGTAATGCGTCACTTTCGTTTCATCCTAATTCCAAATCATAACGGGGCTAAAGAAGTTTCACTTCAAAAATTTAAATCTACCTCATATTTCTAACTGTATTCTTAGTTTATGAAAATATCCCTTTGTTGCACCACACATAGACTACCGTTCTAGTATTCTCTATTTTAGTAATGTAGATAACTTTAAAAAATTCAAATAATCCAAAATAGAGCAATTATTAGACAATTTTTGAAAAGCTATAAAAATAAATCATTACATAAAATGCGAGGAATTAGATATATGATCCTTAATCAAATATTGTTTTTTCTTTTTGTTCATGTGAAACAGATACTTTTTAATGTGACATTATAATTTAAAATAAAATAATTACTTCGTAAACACCACCAATACAAGTGGTGTGTACTAAGTTATTATTTTATTTTATATATTTTTCTACAACGTCTTTATTTTTATCTACAAAGTTTTTAGTAATAAACTACATACAATAAAGACTTCCATACATACCATGCAAGACAGAAATCAAACATCCGACCAATAAAAATTAATGAAACAAAAACACAGAATTGTTTTCTGTATAAAGGAGTACAAATATATGACTTAGTTCCTAGTAAAAAATAAAAGTGTGCCTAATTTAACAAAATTCAAAGAAAAATGTTAAAGTTATGTACTCGTATGTAATAAGTTTTAGTCGTGTAAATTAAAAATTTTAAAAAGCACCTTTGTTTATATCAGACCACAAGACGTATAATTTTATATTTTCAGTGTAGTAAATAAAATAAAATAATAAATGTTTTTAAAATAGAAATGAAAAAATTATAAAGAATTATATATAAAAATATGAAACAATTCAACTTTGTATAAACCACTTATATAATGCGTAAATCCGACCGGTTTCGGAACAAACGTTCCTTCTTCAGGGAAAGCTTATACAAATTTGACAGTTTCGAACAATGTTTTATTATGGTAATATATTTTTTATAAGCTTTCCCTGAAGAAGGTACATTTGTTCCGAAACCGGTCAGATTTACGCATTATATAAGAGGTTTATACAAAGTTGAATTGTTTCATTTTTCTATAATGGATAACCGCAAAGTTATAGCTACATTCAAAAAAATAATAATATATAAGTAATAAACAATAAGTTGGCTGGACATATCCAGAGAATGAGCGAAGGAGATATTCCAAAGCGAATTATGGATGGTGCACCTGGGGGTCGGAGAAGAGTTGGAAGACCAAAGCTTCGATGGCTGGATGGAGTGGTGAAGGATGCAAGCACCATCGGCATCCGAAACTGGCGCAACGCAGCACAACACCGACAGTCATGGAGGCAGGCTCTGCTGGAGGCCAAGACCCGACCTGGGTTGTAGAGCCACAGATGAATGAATAAACAATAAGTGGACAATAAAAATATTATAATCACAATAAGGTAATACGTTTGTGTACAGATTTTATAATAAATAAATAACAAACCGATGCGGTTATAATTGTTGCAAACATGCAAATATATTTACTTTAGGAAGAAATATATTTTTTGAATTAAGTCTTTTTTTTATTATTGAAAATTTTTGATGCAATACATATAACAAATACATAAAACAATGAAAATTATATATAAAAGCTTAATATAATAAATGTATGAACAAAAAAATCCCACAGAGGCAATCCCTGTGCGTGGGTATAATGCTGATTGTTTACTTTTATTTTTATTTCTATGGTTATAGTGAATATTTTAAGTATATATAAATTAGGGATTTAAAAAAAGTAACTGAATAACTGCAATTAAAAATAACAACATAATAAGAGTATGCACTGTTATTATCGCATTTGTGAAAGTTTTATAAGAATAGATGTTAAAAGTGCAATTTGAAGACATTAAAAAAAAAACTAAAAAAAAGTCTATATTGCTAGTTTCATTTCCCTCGCGGTGCAATCTCTGAGAACAAAAATTGAGAAGCAACTACATGAAATGGATCACGGAGTGAAAATAGTTACATTAAGCTTGAATTTCGCAACAAAGAATGCTGAAAAAAATTAATAACGTTAGAGCCCATCTTTCCAGAGTAGTTCACTCATGAAATAATGATGTGCATATATCATGACGTCAAAGCTCTGCGTTCGAGAGAATCCTTCCTATATATTCCATATTGTTCATCCACTTGCTTCGCTCGGTTATATCATACTGAATTTGTAAAGGAAAGATGCCATATTACTAAACAATTAAAACTTAAATAAGTTTCGATAATAACTACAGCTTTACATTCTACACGTACTTGTCACAAATATATCAAATAACTAACTGCTTCCATTAGATTTTCTGATAGGGCAATAATTTTACGTGAAAAAAGGTTCTTGTTATTTTTAACTGTACATAAAAGCTATTTCATGTTTAGTTATCATAATTTTAATAAAGGTAATGGCGCAACTTCGATGCTCCCAGGTGAGCCATGCATCACTGCCATCTGTGGGCTTTAATTCTAACCTAAAACACGCATCTCCACTATACAGCAGGCTTGCAGGTAACAGGTCAACACATTGGGGAGAGGCTTAACACGAGGTGGGCTGGTTTACCAGGTTTTTTTGTAACTAAGTCAACTAACTTAGTTGAGAAAAGTGGCACAACTAATTTGAAAAAATGGGAAAATCTTGCTAAGTGGGAAATGCTCCTAATTTTTATTTTTATTTCTGGTTTTGAAGACAGTGTTCATTAACGCACTGTGATAGCATTTTAAAATATAAACATTTGTTTTTAATTTTTTTTTATTATGACCGCGGCCTCTTTATTTATCTATTTATGAATTGTGTTAACATTTACAGAGTGTTAATAAATATTACCTTAACGAAATTGCGATTGGGATGTGCATAGTTATTAATACTACAATAAAAAATGTTCACAGCGTGCTTAAATCTAGGTTAAGTTGTTACTTAGTGAAGATGCTACTAGTGAATTATCAGAAATAATAATGAACAAATAAAATATAAATATCTAATAATAAACAAAACTAAAAATTTTAAAATAATAATCAAAATAAGGTACAGGGAAAGAGAAGAAAGAATGGACATAACAATGAAGTTCATATAATAAAGCAATTACATTTTATAATTCAAATACTTCTACTTGCCATGACGTCATTGCCGTCAACAAATCATAAAAATTACCCCCGCAATTCACAAAACCGGACATTAATACACGTTCAGAAATTAGCCCAACGTTATAATTTGTTTTAACTCGATAATTATTAAACATGCAAGATTTTTACATAATAAAGTTACGAAAAACATTGACAGAAGACAGACAAGGGCGGATCCAGGGTTTTTTTCTGGGGGGAGGGGCACAAGGGGCGGACGGGCAAAAAAATCAACAATTACTGTTAGAAATAAACTTGAAGTATCACACTTCAAGTTTATTTCTACAAGTTCAAGTGTGTATAGGAAGGTTTATTAAAGTGTCAAAAAAACAGAAAAATTTAATGTTTAATAAAGACAGTTTTTGCTTCTAAGTATGTACTGTGATGGAATCTCCACAGAACACAAAAATACCCCCTAAATCCGCTCTTGAAGACAGATGTCAAATAATTTCTGCCATCTTTAACTGTGCGAAAATCGGTAGAAATATAGAAAATGAAGAAAATAAAACACGTTTTTTTTCACGCCGAATCGAAAAGTCAATCATATGGAAACTGGACGAAAAAATCAACGGCAATTATATCGAAAAAGAATCAACCACGTGTATCATGTTCGATTTTTTTCGGTCAATTTCGACAAGTCAGTGAGTGACTGAACAAATGCACCATGTTGTACATCACATAAAATTATCCATGCACAATAAACAATGTTCCCTGCACTCTACAGCAATATATTTAACTCAATTTGGCGACCATTGACTGCAGCAAATCTAATCTCTTTCAACGGAAGCAATCTTCCGAACAGGCCCTCCATTGAAATGCTTGGTGTAACCCTAAGTGACCAGCTCAGGTATGGGGGCTCCATCGAAGCCAGAGTAAAGTTAGCCTCACAGAAACTGGGCGTACTGTACAGGGCCCGCAGATACTTTAATAGTACACAACTGCTAACCCTGTACAAATCACAAGTGCGCCCCACGGTTGAATTTGGCAGCCACCTCTGGTCTGGAGCTCCAAAATACATGAAAAATACCCTCGACTCTGTGCAGAAACGGGCGGTCCGTTTGATAGATTCTCCCATCTTAACAGACGGATTGCAATCTATAGAGCACAGGCGTCGGGTGGGAATGCTATCCTTGTTCTACCGGTATTACAATGGAAGATGCTCCGAGGAACTAGCATCATTGATCCCTTCGGCACCGGTGCATAGTCGGGAAACACGCCAAACGCGTGCCCAACATTTGTACACGGTTGACATTTGCCACATGAGAACGGGTCGTTTCTTCGACTCGTTCTTGTGTTCAACAGCTCGGCTGTGGAATGATTTGCCGGCCTCTGTGTTTCCTCCTTCCTACAACATGGGTCTCTTCAAGACCAATGTTCATTCCTTCCTCTCCTCAAAAAGACCCTCCACACAGCATCCCAGATGACATAGGCCCTGAGGGAAATTATTTTCCTCAGGGCCTCCTGCGTGGAGTTAACGTAAAAAAAAAGCATTAAATTCCTCTTAGAAAGTTGGGTGGTTATATATTTTTTTTTTATGTACTCAGCGATCCGTTCCAGAGTCTGAATAATCTTACTATTCCTCCTCTGTCTATTTCAGTGTCGTTTGTAAAATAGATCTCGCAATAATCCAAAGTGGGACTCAACATATCTGTCAAACGTAAGTATCATCAAATAGGCAAGCATTCATAAACCTTAACTTGTCACTTCTGCAATTCGCATCATAGTATCCCCATCTGCTTCCTTTAGTAATGCATCAGGGGTGACAAGTCAAAAATACCTGGAAGGCGAAACATCCGGGTGCACAAAAAGTCGCCACCAAACAGTGACTCATAATTTAGACCGGTGGCGGTGGAATTGTGGAATCCAACTTTTGGAGCGGAATAAATAAAGACTCCATCGTAGCCGTATTCATCATCCCGGAAGCCAGGACACCAGAAACAGAAGGAGAGCCACGTGGGAACTTTTCCTCTGTTTAAACTGTTCCCAACTTGCGCGCGGAGAGCGAAATACTGTTTGCTTAGTCCGCACAAGTTTTGTGGATAAAAATATTAACCCCTTTTCACTTTCGATTGTCTACGTGTGCAAAATTTTGTACGGGAAATTATGATCGAGCGCTCTCTTATTAAATATCTTTTTTGAACTGAAACTTCTTTAGTGCCGTTAGTGACTTGAAATTATGCCTCACATCTCAGATCTACACAAATACTCGGTTCTAATATAATGCGGTAAATTCGCACCTCGGCACGGGCCTTCCATAGTGTAATGGGCAAGGGGCCTGACAAGTCTCAGCGGCCAGAGAGACAGACATCAAGTGAATGGGGTTCGAATCCTACGAAATAAAATAAAAACATTTTTATTTTGTGAAATCAATATCCAATCTTCTAACCACTTTAAAAAAACAATCAAAAGAAAAGAAAGCGACATCTATCGATTTTCTAGTTTCACTTCTACTGCGTGTGAATTACACGCTCTGATTTTTTTTAGTGTTCCTAATGAATTTTTTTTTTTCATTTTATAAAAATACAAGTTCATTTTTATATAAATAATTTCTGCTGTATTAAAAAAAAGTTTTATAATGCCTTCAGAAAATTTAATAATAATTACACAGCAACACTTCTTCATAATTTTTTTTTGCAAAATAAATAATAATATAAACACATAAAAGAAAAAAAACGGAGCTCTATAAATTAAACTTTATATAAATAAAATAATAAAATAATAAAATAAAATAAATAAAAATATTAAATAAAATAAATATTTATTTATTTATTTATTAATTTACGGACAACAGTCCATTAAAAACATAATAATAACACGAATTAAAAAAAAAAACAGAGATAACAGTGAAGGGAGAGCACATAAAAATTAATAGCAATGACAATATAAAATATAAAAAGTACATATAGAGACACTACAAGTCAAAGCATGAAGAAGCATTTAAATATTGCGTATCGACTGCTGAAAGTCATTTTTTTTTTTTTTTTACATTAACTCCACACAGGAGGCCCTGAGGAAAATAATTTCCCTCAGGGCCTATGTCATCTGGGATGCTGTGTGGAGGGTCTTTTTGAGGAGAGGAAGGAATGAACATTGGTCTTGAAGAGACCCATGTTGTAGGAAGGAGGAAACACAGAGGCCGGCAAATCATTCCACAGCCGAGCTGTTGAACATAAGAACGAGTCGAAGAAACGACCCGTTCTCATGTGACTAATGTCAACTGTGTACAAATGTTGGGCACGCGTTTGGCGTGTTTCCCGACTATGCACCGGTGCCGAAGGGATCAATGATGCTAGTTCCTCGGAGCATCTTCCATTGTAATACCGGTAGAACAAGGATAGCATTCCCACCCGACGCCTGTGCTCTAAAGATTGCAATCCGTCTGTTAAGATGGGAGAATCTATCAAACGGACCGCCCGTTTCTGCACAGAGTCGAGGGTATTTTTCAGGTATTTTGGAGCTCCAGACCAGAGGTGGCTGCCAAATTCAACCGTGGGGCGCACTTGCGATTTGTACAGGGTTAGCAGTTGTGTACTTTTAAAGTATCTGCGGGCCCTGTACAGTACGCCCAGTTTTTGGGAGGCTAACTTTACTCTGGCTTCGATGGAGCCCCCATACCTGAGCTGGTCACTTAGGGTTACACCAAGCAAATCAATGGAGGGCCTGTTCGGAAGATTGCTTCCGTTGAAAGAGACTAGATTTTCATTGCGATCCCTTTTAGACGTAATCAGACAAGATTGGGTCTTTGAAACATTAAATTCAACGAGATTATTTTTACCCCAAGAGAAAACACTCTCGAGGTAACCGTCCATTCTTTGCTTCAAAGCCTTACGAGCTGTTGGAGTTTGTGAGCCCTTTGGGGGCTTGTCAAATAAAAAGCTATCATGAACTGTACTGTCATCCGCGTAGCAGTGAATTGGTGCACATGACAAAAGGTCGTTGATGTGCAACAAAAACAGAGTTGGAGACAGAACCGATCCCTGCGGGACGCCAGCATTTATCGAGTGAGAGGAAGAGGTGAAACCATCGACTACCGTCTGAATCGACCTCTCCCTCAAGAAGTCGGCAATCCACGTACACAAGGATGCGGGAAGTCCGTAAGAATGCAGTTTGTTGACAAGTCCTCGGTGCCAAACCCGGTCAAAGGCCTTGGAAATGTCCAGTGCAACCGTTTGGGTCTCACCGAAACGTTCCAGGCATCGCCCCCAAACATGCGTCACATACGCGAGAAGATCACCGCACGAGCGGTTCCGCCGGAATCCGTATTGACGGTCGTTAATAATTTTGTTCTTCTCGAGGTATGTGAGCAGTTTGTCGTTGATCACACGTTCCATCACCTTAGACAGAACTGATGTGATCGCTATGGGGCGGTAGTTGGCCGGGTTGGAGCGGTCACCCTTCTTTGGAATAGGATGGATAACCGCTTTTTTCCAACCAGAGGGCACAGAGCCAGTCTTCAGGGACAGTTTAAAAAGCTTCGTCAAAATTGGAGCTATTTCTGCAGCGCACCTTTGCAGTACCAGGGCAGGTATTCCGTCAGGCCCACTAGCTTTATTAACATCAAGCCCTCGTAAAACATGGAGTACTTCCCGATGCCGGATCCTCAGCTTTTTCATACGAAAACCGCAGTGAGGAACCGACGTCGGGACAGCACCTTGGTCGTCGAGGGTTGAGTTATCCGCAAACATTTTACCTAGTAAGTTAGCCTTTTCGGTGGCGGTGTTTGCTAGTGAGCCGTCAGGTCTGGTAAGAGGTGGCAGACTGGATTTGCAGAAATTGCGACCTATTGAGCCCGCAAGCGACCAGAATTGCCTGCTGCCATGCGGGCATGCAGTCAGCTTTCTGCTGATCTGCTGATCGTGCTCGAATTTTGACCTATTTATGATTCTCTTGGTTTCCTTTGCCATTTTGTTGTAAGCTGTTCTGTCTTCGGATGTTCTAGATGTGTTGTAGGCTCGGTAAGCCGCGTTTTTTCGTCGCACTGCTTCAGCACATTGTCGACTGAACCACGGCTTTGAGCCTACACCAGTTTCCTTAACAGTAGATTGGATGAAGCCATCCATCGCAGATGTGATGACCTCACCAATTTCCTGGGCACATCTTGAGGGATCCGAAGTCCGAAAACAGACAGCTGACCATGGGAAAGCATTAAAATGTGCCCGCAGACCGAACCAATCTGCTGACCTATAGTGCCACACTTTTCTCTTCAGCCTCTCGTTTGGTGGTCTGAAGTTTACAGGGATTGATGTCGTCACCAGGCAGTGGTCGGACGATCCTAAAGGCGCTGTGACTTCAATACTGTAACCGTGTGGCACAGTAGTTAAAAAAAGGTCTAACAGATTGGAGCGGTGAGTCTGGACATCAGGAACCCTTGTAGGCTCCTGAACCATTTGCTCCAATCCGTAGCAAAGGGCAAAGGATTCCGCTTGGCGTCCAGCCGAGTCTGTTGATCCTGAGAACTTCAACCAAGGTTCGTTATGAACATTGAAGTCCCCCAGGACCACAAACTCTGCCATAGGGTAGCGGGGCAAGAGGTCATCAATAGTGTCGCTTAAAAGTTTGAAGAGCTCGGACGTGTCTGATTCGCTAAGGTTCGGTGAGCGGTATAAACACGCGTAGAATCTTACCGTACTGGCAAGATTGACGCGTACCCACATTACGTCGAATCTGGAGTTTTCCAGATTCAACAGTCGCACACAGTTGACGTCAGCTCGACTATAGAGACAGACACCTCCTTTAGGTCTGAACTTGCTTGCGAGGGTGAAGCCCGGGCAGTCCAGATAGGAGGCGTCTACAGGCTCGGCTATCTGCGTTTCAGACAGGAATAGTAGGTTGGGGCGTTGAGAAAAAAGGTGGTGGTGGACGGAGTTTAAATTGGTATGCAGGCCGCGAATGTTGGTGTAATTCACCAACATTTTTGGCCTGCGCCGGGGTCGCCTACTACTCGCCGCTGTAATGATGTTAATTTTTGTTGTTTGTTTTGTCATGATTTTAAATATTTTTATGATGGGGTGTGGGGGGAGGGAGGTCTGGGAAGGAAAAGGTATGAGGGGTGGGTAGGAAGCTGGGGATCAGAGTGTCCAAGAGTGACGAACGAATGAATCCAATCCACCCACTGCGGTGCAAGGCGATGGATAGGGAGAGTCCGGCTGGAGAGGTCACCCAATGCGCCCCAAACGCTACTGCTGGGTCCCCTCCGGTCACGAACCGGCACAACAGCAGCGGCGGGGTTTTTACACTCGTTGATGGGGCAGCCCACCCTCAGTCGTGAGCCTGAGGGTCGGGCCCCTGTACTACCGAGCGGCCCGGACAGCGGTAACCGGTTGTAAAGGGTCTCCCTCAACCAGCATCTCCCAATCCGGCCCGCCACGCAGAAGGTGGGCCGACGCACCCGCCAAAGTTAGTTTTACACCAAAAAAATCAATGCTTTGACTTGCGTTGACAAGTCTCGACATTCTGGATAAGGGAGAATGATAACCGTATTTAGTAGAATGTTGATTGAGGAACAGCAATTCAATATTTCGAAGCCTACGGGAAGGGATGTTAAACTGGACGAGTTGTAACAATGCAGGTGTATCAGTAATACTGTCGATAATCTTAAATATGCAAATTTGATCAGAGTCCTTTCTACGTTATAATATATCAATCTATTTTCTGTTAAAGAAAAACACTCAAACTATGAATACTGGCTTCATTAAATTTTTAAAGCCTTTACTTTCCAATTTACTCGTATCTTTGAAAATGCTTAATTCAACATAATTTAATATTTCTATTTTTGAGAGTGATATTTCATGGTGGAATTCCATTATAATATATTATAATAAAACGAATATAAAACTTTATTCCACTTAATTTTATTGGACCGTAACCGGTTTCAGCTCGTCAAAGCCATCTTCAGACTGGTACAAATATTTCCTAGTCTACGGTTTATATACACAACATATTGGGGTGGGGGAGGGGGGTGGTCTACAAGGATTTTAATCAATTACAGTAATTATATTTGTTGCTAAGTCATTTTAGACTATCGAATTTATAAATATTTTGGTTATTCCAGTAAGCTAATTACATTGGGTTTGCAGCTCACTTCAATGGTGATTAGGGAAAAACCTTACAAGTAATATGAGTTACTAATGACGTAATTTTATTGTCAAATCGTTATTTTATTTATGAAGTTTGGTATTTTTTATTGCTTTTTGAAGGGATACGTGTTTTCATTGGAGTTGAAATGGTCTAAACTAATTACATATTTTAATATCGAAAATTATTATGAAAATTAGACTGGATACAAAAGCGCGGACTTAGCAAATGAATCTAATTGCTTTATCTTTAAAAAGTTACTTTGTTACATGTACCCCTTCATAAAGTAACTTTTTAAAGATAAAGCAATTAGATTCATTTGCTAAGTCCGCGCTTTTGTATCCAGTCTAATTTTCATAATAATTTTCGATATTAAAATATGTAATTAGTTTAGACCATTTCAACTCCAATGAAAACACGTATCCCTTCAAAAAGCAATAAAAAATACCAAACTTCATAAATATAATAACGATTTGACAATAAAATTAGGTCATTAGTAACTCATATTACTTGTAAGGTTTTTCCCTAATCACCATTGAAGTGAGCTGCAAACCCAATGTAATTAGCTTACTGGAATAACCAAAATATTTATAAATTCGATAGTCTAAAATGACTTAGCAACAAATATAATTACTGTAATTGATTAAAATCCTTGTAGACCACCCCCCTCCCCCTCCCCAATATGTTGTGTATATAAACCGTAGACTAGGAAATATTTGTACCAGTCTGAAGATGGCTTTGACGAGCTGAAACCGGTTACGGTCCAATAAAATTAAGTGGAATAAAGTTTTATATTCGTTTTATTATAATATATCAACATAATTTCATCAGCTTTGAAATATCAGAAAATAAAATAAAATCACATATTTTTCAAATCATGTGTCGAAATGTACTTGAAAGCAATCTACATAGTTAAGAGATATTACAACTTTTACCATAATAATAATAAGGTAATAGGAAGGTACAACCAAACCACTAATTGGTATAACTTGAATTGAATTTGTTGATCTTGTAAAAAACTTATTCCAAAACTATTCCTAAACCTATCTGTTTTTCTGAAAACCTATGAAATCGCTGTATTTTTGTATTTTTATGACTTGTGTGCTTTTTTATCAAATTTTATTTTTATTATTTATGTATATGTTAAATAATCTGTCATGAATTATTTGTACTACCAAAATGTAAAAGCCCATTGGGCGTTAAATAAATAAATAAAAAAAATAAAAAAAAATAAAAAATAATTATGTTAAAACCTCATTGATTGGCGTACATTAACCATTCATGACCAATTGTCTAACAATGCGATTCTCGAATCACAAATCAACCTATTTGTGTCGGACTCTCATATTACTCTGGAACGTCGCCACGACTTTTTATATTGTAGAGCGAGTCGTTCCAATCTGTAACTGAATTTACCCGTGGGGAGATCTACCCACTATCTGAGTATGGTGAATGACAAATTTGACGTATTCTTTGAAACTTACTACAGTGAGTTTACAAGATTTTTGCCACCAATGTATCAACAGTACTGTTACAATAAAATAGGTAATGTTGTAATATTATATAACCTACATAAATAAAATAAGTATGAAATGAAAATTAATCATTTGGGTAAGTATGTTTTTATAGTATGACAACATATGAAAAAACTGCGATATTTAATCGATGACGAATTATGTATATTCAATACGTTCCTATGATCTAGTATCAGTGACGATTTCCCCCGTTTCCCGATCAAAAAATTTATGGTCTAATTCAGAAAAGAACTTCCTTTTAATACCTATCCATCTTCTTGGATAGATACACAATATTAGCAACTTGGAAGACATTAACTTGCCGCGGCTCTACTTTAACCACTGAGCTAATTCGACCATACCTCCTTCCTTCATATTAAACTGTATCAAACTTCGACTAAGAAACAATCTTCATTTTCTTAATCCATATTAATATTTTTTTTTATTTTACCTTTATGAATGATTGCAAGATTCTTTCCGAACTAAATGCAATCTATATAGATAGCGTCTTGGATATACAGATTGATTTTTATTTTGATGTGCGAGATCTATTGACTCTGCTGTAAGTTTTTTTTTTACAATAACTCCACACAGGAGGCCTTGAGGAAAATAATTTCCCTCAGGGCCTATGTCATCTGGGATGCTGTGTGGAGGGTCTTTTTAAGGAGTTTAAGGAGATGAAGGAATGAACATTGGTCTTGAAGAGACCCATGTTGTAGGAAGGAGGAAACACAGAGTCCTGCAAATCATTCCACAGCCGGGCTGTTGAACACAAGAACGAGTTGAAGAAGCGATCCGTTCTCATGTGACAAATGTCAACCATGTACAAATGTTGGGCACGCGTTTGGCGTGTTTCCCGACTATGCACCGGTGCCGAAGGGATCAATGACGCTCATTCCTCGGAGCATCTTCCATTGTTATACCGGTAGAACAGGGATAGCATTCCCACACGACGCACGCCTATGCTCTGCAATCCGTCTGTTAAGATGGGATAATCTATCAAACGGACCGCCCGTTTCTGCATAGAGTCGAGAGTATTTTTCAGGTATTTTGGAGCTCCAGACCAGAGGTGACTGCCAAATTCAGCCGTGGGGCGCACTTGTACAGGGTTAGCAGTTGTGTACTATTAAAGTATCTGCGGGCCCTATACAGTACGCCCAGTTTTTGAGAGGCTAACTTTACTCTTGCTTCGATGGAGCCCCCATATCTGAGCTGGTCACTTAGAGTTACACCAAGCATATCAATGGAGGGCCTGTTAGGAAGATTGCTTCTGTTGAAGGAGACTAGATAATTTTGTTTTACTATTGGAATAATTTATTGAGTAAAAACTCAAATTATAATATTTGATCAATAAGCGACTCCCAAACGAAGAAAAATCAGAAAAAGATTCGGTCGCATCTAGGAATTGAACCCAGGAAAATAAATGCTGTTTTTTTTTCAGTTTTACATGCACGTATCGATTTTGATACCGCTGACGCGACCAAATAATGATTTCATTAAAAGAAGTAATTGGCAATTAGTTCAACAGATATTGAACAATTTTTCATTAGCCCTGATAATGGGCAGAGAGATGTTTTTCAATTTCAATTTAGCATACACTAAAACGTAATCAACGGCACAAGATTAGAATGTGGTCGTCCTACATTGAGTATAATAATTGTTCCGGCGCGGGCGCTCGGTGCTGGGGTTTAATGCCCTACTTAGATAACAACACACCAGAGCATCACATTATAATCATACTTAGGGTAACAAAAAGATAGTAAATCTTCGCTGGTTCGCGGACAGATGATGAAGCGACGCTGACACGTTGCGTTCTTCTCGCTCCGGTATTTGCCACAGGGTGCAGGGAACGCCAACATGGAAAGAGCAAAACTTGCCACAAAAAAATGTTCATGAAGATTTTCTGGCATTTTCGGATATGTATCGCGGCTCATGGATGACGGGCATCTTCCATTGGGAGCCCTGTTTACGTAACTTATTTAACCTGAATGTAAGCCATGTTAAATATATTTTATTTAACTTAGGTTACATAAATTAATAATAATTAATCCTGATGTAATCTAACCCAACATGTTATTGTTGGGTTAGCTGGAAGAAATAGGATCTACCTTGAAGCTACACCTTTTGAAATTTTTTGTGCAATAAATATTTTTTGATTTTATTTGATTTGATTTTGGGTTGGAAGTCGAGCGAAGTCAGATACCTAATACTTAATTATATTAGTTATTATATTGTTATTATATATTAGTTTTTTATCGTTTTTCATAACATTAAACTAACATACGAGTAGATACCTTTTTTTAACACTACCTTCACCTAGAAGGCCCTGAGGAAAATACTTCCCCTCAGGTCCTAGATCATCTTTGGGGATGCTGTGTGGAGAAGAAGTTCTGGGAAGGAAAAGGGTATTAGGGGTGGGTAGGAATCTGGCGGTGAGTGTCTCCAGGAGTAACGAACGTATGAATTCATCCCTCCCACTGTGGTGCAAGGCGATGTTCCGAGAGAGTACGGCTGGAGAAGTCAAAGGGACTCCCTTAACCATTCTCTCCCGATCCGGCCTGCCATGCAGCTAGCGGACTGACGCATCCACCCCAAGATCTGGACAAATCTCTATGAACCCAGGCACATCTGATAAGTCAACCAAACGTAGCGAACCACTTGGGGTGACCTATGGCGTGGATGTTGGTTATCCAATGGATGGTTCCCTGGGCGGCGGTGCCCGTATCCGCCTCACAAATTGAACTACCCACTAGGCGAGTCTCCTAGCTTTATGACAGAATTTGTAAATGCACGAGGACAGATAACAGTAAATATGGTTTTGGAATAATTTATTATTGAAAAGGGCTTCTTTTAAGACTAAAATAAAATCTTATGAATATCTGCGTTAATAATGTGAAGAATAGTGATCTAATCGTGACTAATTCCTTCGTGTCATCCCTTTGACTACTGTACCTATATGATGTCTTTTTTAAATGTGTATAACCGGTAGAGCGCTATTTGTCACAATATGGCACCATTTAAAATACCTCGGATTGCTTTACTGCCAGTTTTAGGCAAATTTTCCCTAGATGCATTAATTTTTTATTTCAATTTTTCCATATTAAAATTCGGAGGTATAATTTTTTTAATCTCGGCAAAAAATATTTAAAATGGTCACCAAAAAATCACGAGCAATCGGAAGAAAAAGTTAAAAATCGCGCTGTCGCTCGAGAGATTAATTAAACTAAAGTTTTTAGTTATTTCATAAATTTGTATGGCACCCTTCAGAAAAATGAGCCTCTGATTGTTTGTAAGAAATACTATTATCAAATTCCCAAGTAGCCAGTACCAGTCAGTGACGATACCAGAAAATGACGAAATTTGGTCAATTTTAAACATGAAAAATATATTATTTAACTAACACTCTGTATGCACTTACTGAGAGAGATAAGAAACAAATCAAAAGGAGCTCTTCGCAGAATTGAATACAAAATCTACCTCGGAACAGTTGACGACCAAATGCGTAGAGCGTAGAGCCCGAGCCACGAGATAGAGAAAAGCGTAGCCAGGGACACTGGATGATAAATACGTCCCGCGGGCTTGCCGCTATGCCCATCGTAACTCACAGAGCAGACCACATAATTTAATACCGCAGCAAGGACGAAAACTCCACACCCTAGATCTCCCAACCCCACAGGACCTCCCACCGATGGAGAGAGGTACCACCGCACCGTGCCACTTTTATTACATCGCACGGCATCAATCTTCCACTCTCTACTCGCCCTTAATGCTCTCGGCATCCCAGAGGAGAGACAATGAAATGAAAATCTTGATTTGGGTTACGTTATCACACTTAAATATCATAATACGAATTATTTCACTTCAAATTTATGATACGTTATTTACAGTGCTCTATCTCTTTTTGTTTAGCTTTTTTGTTGCAATCGCGCCTCGCCCTAAATATGCATAGTAATTATTGTTAGTTGATAATATTAATTTGTTGCCGGAAGTTTAGTTATTGGCGACACTTGGAGGTTACCAATATAATCAATAAATTAATGAATCGCGTATGGCGAGCTTTTTATAACATACAACTTACTAGGGTCTTTTCACGTATGGCTAGCTGCAAAAAAATGGTATAATGGTTACAAGTAATTATTAGTTCGCTTTATTCAAGCGAGGTTAAAAATAAATATTTGGAATAAAATCAAATGCTTTGTGATGTTTTCTCGTGATGGAAAGTGTAAATTGTTTATGGGTAGCCGATTTTCTTCAAAACGCTGCTTATTTATGGGGGTACATCAAATACATATATTATGTAATTAATTATTGTATAAAATTTATTATAATTTATGTATCTTTTTGTAAATAAAAAAAAAATAAAAAAATAAAATTTAAATATGATGATGTTATCTGTTATTCAAAATTACGTTCCTTTAATGAACTCATTGTATTCTCTTTTTCCATTTGACTGGATCTCACGATAATCTGTGTTTTGTAAATGAAAACTTGGTCTCCGTTGACTTTTTCGATAACTTTTTTTTTTTTAAATTTTTCTTCAAAATTAAACAAAAAATATTTTTCTAGAAAAAAAAAAAGCCGAAAAATGTCACTGGAGACCAAATAATGTCATGATAATAGTTAAAATAAATAATTGTAAAATAAGTCAAATACGTCCCTTAATACCGTGTATATATATATTTTTACAGTTCTACACAGAAGGTCCTGAGGAAAAAAATTCCCTTTGGGGATGCTGTGTGGAGGGTTTCTTTAGGGAAAGGAAGGAGAGGAAGTTCTGGGAAAGAAAAGGGTATAAGGGGTGAGTAGAAATTTGGTGTGTATGTCCAGGAGTGACGAACGTATGAAATTACGAAATCATTCCATAAGTGCAATCCGATTGGTGGATAGAGTCCATCTGGAGAGGTGTAGGTTTGTTTTGTGTTTTAATATTTATTTAGATGTAGGTATGCAAATAGGTTAGGTATCCGTCTAGTAAGAAAATGGTTAAGGTCTCCGTCAACCAGCATCTCCCAATCCGGCCCGCCATGCTGGTCACCAAAACCTAGAAAAACCTCACACCATATACCCGGACACCTCTGCTAAGTCACCAAACGTAGCGAACTACATAGGGTAACAAATGTGGGGGTGTTGTTTATCAATTAAAATTGGATTTTCATAAATAACACAGGCCTGCAACAAAAATGCTGTCTGGATGTTTTCAACTGATTTCTATGTATTTAGGTGTTCTGAAAACTAGAAAAATACTAGAAAAATTCCAGAACATCAGGTTATTTTGTAAAACGGTGTACATTTATATATAGATAGTCCATGCAATAGTGAGCTCTGGCAATAAACATTTCATTGCTATACCATTCATCCGATTGAGATGAAACTTTGGGAATTTGATGTGTGCATGGCCGCGATGGTTTATGTATACAATTGTGAGCTCTGGCATGATGAAATTATGAAAAATTAATTAATTAAATAAAAATGAATCGCAGAAATATATGTACGCGCATAACTTTTGAACGACAGCACCAAATTGGATAATTGTTTTTTATGTGTTCGTTATTGTCAAGACAAGATTTGTATAAAACTACTGGTGAGTTCTGGCATTATGAAATTTGTATTAAAAATGCAATAGGTGGCACGTGAGCTGTGAAGACTGACTGTACCGGGACTGGGTGTATGGAATGCGGGAGGGGGGAGGGGAACTCGTGTAGGGGGTTCTATGGAGGGGGGAAATAGAGATCGGGGAGGGTAACCTGAATTTTTAGGCAATAACAAAGACCCTAACTACAAACAAATCGTTAAAAGCATTTCAAGCTTCAGGTTGCCAAATTTGCAAAATTTAGGATATGTGAGTGAAGAGCAAAGCGAACGATTTCACCAAGATATTAAGGAGATGGAAAAAGATACCAGGGAAGATGGAGCATCTCAATGATTGCAGACTACTGTTGGACGCTTCAGAGAGACCTTCCAGATGCTTCCTACAAGCGAAAATGTACCAAAAGGAGTCTCACTGGAAAAAAGAAATGTGTTTAGTGCTTACTAATCAATATATTTTAGTTAAAAAAAAATAAGTTTTGTTACGCAATTATAAATAAAAAATAAATAAAAATTATCTTTTATTTAAAGATGATAACTTGTTTTACATGGATACCTACATTGTCAGAAAACGTGACGTTCTGTGACAAAATGATTTGGATTCAGCACACCCAAAAACATAAGAATTACGCAAAAAACCAAAACAGCTCTCAATTTTTATTGTTTTGTAGACTTGTGTAATCAGCCCAATGACACAATATTTAAATAAATAAAAAAAAATAAGTTTTTTACTTTGTTTACATTTATTATTAGTTCCTACCTTCTAAATAAGAAGTATATTTTATCTATGAGAAACTTACAAACTTACGAGTATAACTACTACCATTGTTTTATTGGAATGTAAGGATTTTTTTTAATATTTTGGTTCACATTTTATTCTCATTTTATATCACATCATTAGGTACTAATTTTATGAGTTTCAATAAATGATCGTAAAGAAGTTTTCGGAAAATATTGTGTAATAATTATTGTTACTGTTATCTCAATTAATTTCCTGGTGGTTTCCCAGATAAGTGGTTACTTGGCATTATTATTTCTGAGATAATTATAAATTTAATCAGTTTTCGCCATTATTTGCTAATCGCGAATTATTGCGAGTTCTCTAATTAAATTGCAGTGAATTTGATTATAATTCAATTTTATCCATATTTGTATTGCTTCTGTTTGCGAACTCATGTACAAACATTTATATTGAATTGTTGGAAGAAATGTAAACAATTTCACTATTCTGTTTCTGTAAATAATAATCATTTTAGTGATTTCCAAAATCAGTTGTGTTATTTTAATTAACATCAAATGAAATCGTAGATTTGATTACAGCTCTATAAATAAACACATGTCTAAGGTGTGGCGATAATAATAATTATTATTGTATAAATTATTATTTTTAATTGTTAAACTACCGTTTAAGACAAGATTTTTATGCATAGCATAGAGGATGATTGCTTATAATATTATAAGCAATATTTATCAGCCTGAAACACTCATCCACATTGAAAAATCTTCCGAGAAAAGACACATGACGCCAACGGGACTTGAACCCGTGCCCTTCTGATTGCCGGTCAGCTGCTCTCCCAATTGAGCCATGGCGGCTTATCTTATACCCGCCAAATGATTCAACATATACTAGTGTTTCATTCAACAATAAGCATATAATAAGCAGTAATTGTTGAATGAAACACTAGTATATATTGAATCATTTGGCGGGTATAAGATAAGCCGCCATAGCTCAATTGGGAGAGCAGCTGACCGGCAATCAGAAGGGCACGGGTTCAAGTCCCGTTGGCGTCATGTATCTTTTCTAGTGTTTCAGGCTGATAATTATTGCTTATAATTATTATTATTGCATAATTTGCGATTTTTTAGGATGCTTTATGGTAATACTGTTTAAGTTCATTTTTACAAATATTTCCATTTATAAATTGTCAGTCAGATAAATATATTATATGTTATAATATTTGAGCATTTAGCAAATGCCTAGTGAACTAAGTTCACTGGTTAATTTTGAGTGAACGAGGTTCAAATACATGTGAGTGTTTCAATTATTTAACGGTATGATCGCAATTCTGAAAAGGGTTGGATTGAGTAGGTACATTTATTTGGAACAATACATGTTCATGCCTTCCTTCCTTTTGTCGCACGGAAGGAAAATTAATTGTTATGGCCACTCCAACTCCAAATAATCACCCCTATCTATGGTGAAACTAGTCAACCAAAAATTTGGTTCACTATTGCAGTTAATAAATTAAAGCTTTTTCACATCTTTCATGCAGTGATTTCAAATACCGCAGGGGTAAGCAGAGAGGACGGACCACCAAACAACTCGGTCTTGGCACACACTCTTTGCCTCATTCACATTCATACAACGCCTCATGGATACTTTTCTATTATACATGGCCCGTCTGAAGTATCTGACTTACTTGATCGTGCCATGTTTTCTTCGGGCGTCCCCGACTTCTTCGACCATTCACATTTGCGTCATATACTTTTCTTACACTACTTTCTTCATTGATTCGCTCTACATGCCCAAACCATCTCAGGGTCCCATTCTTAATCTTACTCATTACGCTTACATCAGCCTTGCATTCTTTGCGGATCTCCACATTTCTCACACGATCATACATTTTACCACACGTACGCCCCAGGGATTTCATTTCAACAGCATTCAATCTTCCTCTGCCTTCATCTTCATCCTTCCTCTGCCAGTTCCATGCCTCACTGCCATGCATCAGGGTAGGTACCAGGACTCCATTGTGGACTACTAGCTTCACATCTTTTGACAGTTTTTTTATTAGCGCCAACTGCATTCAGTCCTCCATTAATAGAGTTACCTGCATTAACCCTTCTTTTAATATCCCTATCAGCCTTCCTATATCTCGTAAACATAACATACTACCCAGATACACAAACTCATCCACCTGCTCCAAGTTCAACCAAACCAAACCAACTTGGAACATGGTTTTTACCCATTTTAATATGTAAAATATTTTTTACTAGTTCAAAATTTAACATGAAAATAATGTCATTAATCTCTCAAAAGGGAGGGTAGTGGAGTCGGGGGATGATCTCTGAATTCTTTGTTAACTCGACATATGCTAAAGCAATTGAGTTACGTATTCCATCAGTTATCGCCCACGATAATTGACAAATTATTTGGCGGGGGAAAATTCTTTGCTACATTGACAAAACATTTTATAGTTAGTGGGTGTCTCAATGGATGTATCCGTGGAACTGGTGAGAGCACGTAAAACATACTCATTGAAAAAGCTTGGTTTATTAAATGGGCAAGAATTACCTAAGTAGCTACAATGAAGATAAATCTGCTACTGCACTTGTGGAAATTGTTAAAGCTCGGTAATATATTTTAATAGAAGCAGCCTTAGCCAATATATTCCTGCAAAACCTTAATTTAGCTATGCTACTTCGGTGATGTTCAACACCCTTTTAAATAAATCTACGTAAGCATGTTCTATAAGTAGTCTCTTCCTACTGCGTACTAATATTGTATTCTGTATGCTTCTGCTAATCTAGCAAATCGATAATTTTACAATATTGGATCGAAAGCGCGTTACTTCCTATGAGTCTATATCGATATCCCAAGCACAGTTTCACTGTTGATAGCCGAACCGATATTGACAGGAAATAAATAAGAATTCGATATACGCTGGAAACACTGGTTGATTTGTCCAAGAATTCATATTCCGAAATGTCAAACTTAAAAGTATTAATAACTAGCTGACGCGACGAACTTCGTACCGCCTCAGAATCAATATCTAACTGTTGACTTAAATTAAGTTTTTTTATTCTGTTAAAAATTACACAATGAAGCAATTATCGATGCCCAACTGTCCGTGTTTTGTTTTTGTCACTATCAGAGATGGCGTTGTGTAAGAATTTATATTTTTTGTGATTTTCTTACTTTTACACTTACTTACGGAAATTTTTGGAAGGAAGCGGGTGTGGGTGCCGCCGCCCCGGTAACCATTTATTGGATAACCAACACCTCTGCCATAGGTCACCCAAATTGGTTCGCTACGTTTGGTGATTTAGCAGGAGTGCCTTGGTTCATGGGGTGATTTTTGTGCGGGTCATGGCGGCGGATGCGTCTGCCCACCTGCTGCGTGGCGGGCCTAATCGTGAGAGATTTGTTGAGGGAGGCCTTTTGACCTTTCCAGACGGATTCTCTCGACCAATGGGTCGAAAGAGTCCGGCTGGTAAAGGTCAATTCCTGTCAAGTCAATGGCCTTGCACCGCAGTTGGAGAGATGGATTCACTTCCAGATACACTGACCTCCAGATTTCTACCCACCCCTCATCCCTTTTTCCTTCCCAGAACTTCCTATCCTACCCTTCCTTAAAAAGACCCTCCACACAGCATCCCCTAAGATGACATAGGTCCTGAATGGAGCTTACGTAAAAAAAATGTGTTTCATTTCAGAGATTTATTATTATTGTATTTTTCCTTTGGAGGGGTGCAGAGATATACGTTCACCGTTTGTCTCATTTTCGACTATTGACATTTACAGCCTTACTAAAAAACCCAGTGAAAATTTTATTCAATTGACAAACGGCCGCGAATGTGAAAACATTACTAATTAAAAAATTGTTCATGGAAAAAAATACACATAGTTTACACAGCCTGAGAGGGTAGCTTATCTCTGTTTTATTAATGATGTCTGAACGAAATTTGGAATTTTTCCAAAGAATTTTGAATGTTCTATATATTGGATAAGTTTTAAGATTTTCACGGCCAAAAGCATTTTTGTTATTTGTTTTTGGGGTGTTATGCCGTGTTGCGCTACCTCCTTCTTTAGCCAACGTTTCCACATCTACCGGATCTGCCGGATCTGCCCTGATGATGGACACTGCAACGATGTCCGAAACGTTGGCTAAAGAAGGAGGTAGCGCAACACGGCATAACACCCCAAAAACAAATAACGAAAAAGTTCTATATATTTCTTATTTTTGAAGGTGTCGTAAAAATAAATACCATTTATGAAAACTAGATAAAATTACCTTTTAGATTTGTGTATTTGAAATACACTTTAGTTTTAAAAAACTGCCATATTTTAAGATTCAAACTTGGAAAAAAATTTCTTACCAAAACATTTTTCACCAAAATGTAAAGAAATTTAAAAAAATCAAAATTTCAAAAACACAGTCCTTTTATGTAATAAATTTTGAAGGAAAACATCACCTCACTTTTTCCTCCTGCATACAATAAAAAATAATAAAAATTTCAAAGTTTTTTCTATTGCCAAAAGAATAACTTAGAAATAATACCGACATTTAAAACAGATTTCTTGCATCTCTAAAGACGTTAATTTCTTTGATACATTTACGAACACATGTATTAGATATTAATATTATAAAAAAATATCACTTTTAAGAAATTCTCTTAAAATAAAGATCTTAAAATGTAAATTTTATCTTTTAAGTAACCTATAAAACAATATTATGAGAGTTCAACTTTGAAAGTACGGCGTTTGTGTATAGCGGCGTTTATATCAGTTTAATCAAGTTATTGTAATAACTTGATTAAACTGATATTAACCACATGAATAACAAGGTAAATATATCAATTATGTGAATAGCAGAGTAAATTTGTCACCACAATAGAAATTATTTAGTAAAATCACAACATTTAGGTACTAACAAAATTTTCGACATCGCGTCATAAACACACCAAGATGTTTTTTCATCGCGGGTCGTTGAGGACTAATGCACAGGCGCCCCAATAATGCCCCTTGCGGAAAAGAATTAAAACAACATTTTTTCCTAGTAAATTAAAACCATATACAACGTTGTCAGATCTTCAATGCATTTTAACAGCGTGACCACGTAAGAAAGGTTATTGGTAATAAAACGTGTTTTAGTGTACACGGGGTTTATTTATGTTATTGCAATAACACAGGTTATTGGCCGTGAAAAGTTTTTTTTAGTAAGGCTGTTAGTGTGTAAGAAAGAGGGGCAGCAATTTATTATTAAAACAAAAGCACAACAATCAGCGCGTTGACATTTGACTTTTTTTTGGATTTTTCGGAATTCACGCACAGTTAAATATTACCCCTATCACAATATTGCTGCAGTTCTTTCAAAATATGAGAATTCGTTCCATACAAAATGTATGAAAAACTAATTTTCTTCATAACTTTCTTTTTCGTGAATTTTTGCGATGTTTTAATAGTTGTTCTGTTATCCGGGGCGGAGACAAATCCAACAAATCAAAGATCATCAAAATCGGTCCAGCCGAACTCGAGTTATAAATAGTGTAACTAACCCGACTTTGTTTTATATATTTTTAAATGTAGCTATTACTTTGTGGTTATCCATTTTAGAAAAATGAAACAATACAACTTTGTATAAACCACTTATATAATGTGCAAATCCGACCGGTTTCGGAACAAACGTTCCTTCGTCAGGGAAAGCTTATACTAATTTGACAGTTTAGAACAATGTTTTATTATGGTAGGGGTGGAGCCGTTGTTAGTTAATAATGTAGATTGGGTGGGTAGGTATTAGTGTAGAGTGGGTGGGTAGGGGAACAAATCCATGATCGGGCCATATGACAATATTTTTTGTTTGTTGATAATAGATTCATTATTTTTAAGGGATTTTTTAATTTCCAAAGCTTCTAAGTTATCTAAACGTTTTCCTTTATGATTAATATGAAGAATATTTATCCCTGTGTTTTTTTCAAAACTATGGTTATTTTCAATGATATGGTTAGCGAACTCAGAAAAATTATTATTATTAAGACACCCTTAATGTTCTTTGATTCTGATTTCAAAATTACGAGTTGTTTTTCCAATATATATTTATATATATATATATATATATATATATATTTTTTTTTTTTTTTTATATATTAAGATTTCGCAATGCTGAATTGGAGTACTAAATCAAAATATGCATTGGCAGTCCACATTTACTTTTTGACACTAAATGGGAGTTAATTAGTTGATGGGGTCTTTATTCACATTGCAACCATTTTCGTTTCTCTAAGTTCGAACAGATTAAATCGATTGCGTCCTATATTAACAGTTAACCGAAACTTACCTGATCCGGGCTAAAATTTATCACTCATCAGTCGGAATACCCCTTACCAATAATTATTGAATATATTGTTGAATATTGATAACTGATCATAGATGACGGAATTGGTCAATATCGTATTGTAATGGGGTTGTATCGACCGACCTTGCTAGGTACCGTTATAAATTCCATTTAATCATGGCAAATTCTATTAGTCAGAGTATCTTAATGGAGAATCAATTAGGTTCATAAGGTTGTTTATGTTGAGAAAGCTTTTAAGGATCTTGAATAAGTCACTTACTTTGCAAATTAGTTTTCACTATGGATACTTATATCCCGCTCCGCTCAACTCATTATAAGTCAACAAAGTATCTACAAGCTTCACAGTGTTATTTTAATCTTGTGTTTTCCGATGTTGGTAGACTGTAGGTTGGTTCGCATAATTACTGCGGCTAACGAATTTTACGAGAATCTAATCAGCGACATCCCAAATATCAGCATTTTGTAAAGCGCCCGAAAGTAGCTTTGAAATATTTAAGTGACCCAATTCCGGGACGAATACTTCACTTTATAGATAATTAATTTTGAAAAGCGCACCGCTGCTGTTGGGAGACAAAGGCCGCGGCGGGCGAAAGCTGAATTTGTCGCTGAATAAATAACCAATTAGTTCATCTCATAGCTCTCTGCTGAAATGAAATTCGACGCCGTTCGTTGATTTATTCAAATAGCTGCATCGGTAGAAGTAGATAATCACTGTTAAAATAGAGATAATAAAGTGCTTTTTAATATTATTTTTTATACAATAGACTACTGCCCCACTATTCTATGGGCTATTTATCAGAGTATTTCTTGAAAGTGATGCTTTTTATAAAATAAATGTCCACCGCAGGATGGAAATCTCTTAGATTCTGGCACAAGAGCTCCCAAGTTTAAAGTTGACGGTTATTCAAAAGAACTTTTGGATAAAAAATGAGTACTAGCGCAACGTTCTTGGTTGAAAAATACTCTCATTAAGACAGTATTTCAGATTTTAAACTTTGCATGAAATGACATGTGCTGTGTTTGAGATCAGATTTGAAGAGTCGGGCACTTCCGACCTTCTTCTACTCCATTTCCTATATTTCACCACCACTTTCATTATCAAAATCTTCTTCCTCTTCCTTGCGCTGTCCCAACTCATTGCCTATGTAGGCTGTTGGGGTCGGCTCTTCTCGTTCTCAGGTTGTAGCTTCTTCGGTTCTGAGTATCGCCTTCATCTAGGCCGTTTCTCTGAAGTATTTTGGAGCATTGAGTCATCCAGAAGTTCTTTGTTCTTCCTCTGGATGACTGTCGATGAAGCTCCATAGACATTGCCTGCTTCTTTGTGTGGTCTGATGGTCTCCGTCTTATGTGCCCATACCATCTCAACTGTCGTTCCTCCAGCTTACTGTTTATGTTTATGTCCGTCAGCGCTGGATCTGCCATACGTTCAAAAACGTGCAAAAAACCTGGCGCCAACTCCAAAGGGGCGCCGTGAGAAAATAAAAATTGTATTTAAATTTAGTTATAATATTCCCTGAATCGTTTAAAAATTACCCATAGTACGAAATAATTATTACGCTCTAGCAACACTTTCCAAAGAAACAGAATGCGCACGCATCAGGTTGGTATCAACGGCTTACGAATTTATAGTCAGTGGCAGAATTTTTTTACAAATTCCATATATTTAGTTTAAACGTAAGATCTATTTTTCCATATATCTTTTACCGTCTTTAACGACGAATGGGTGCGATCCAAATTCAATAACCAATCACAGTGCGGTATTTTTGTTCTTGAGAATCAAACAAACCGACTTACCCCTTTCAAAATGCTGACAATTTTAGTTAGCGTACGCTCGTTATTGTTTTATTTTGTACGATTTAAGACCATTTTCTTATGAAATCTTCAGTAAATTCAAATATTAGATATTACAAATCCAGTATTAGATTTGTTGGATTTGTTATTTTACGGTATCAGTGTAAGCGTCTTTCGTAGGCCGTTGATACCATACGTCAGTGTTTAGTGTTTGTATGGTGTTTGTTCGCTCAATTTGGTGTTTGTTCGCTCAACACAGGGGAAATTCAAGGTACAAATTTGAGGTTTTATTCTTATTAGTCAGAAGCTGTAGATGCTATTCTTGTATTGTACGTTGCCATGAGAACGTATTTGTATTTGCTTATTCTATTAATATTCGCGTTAAACGCAGTAAATCTCAAGAATGTCTAATGGACCTAGTTCAGCGAAACCACCCGCATTGTCTCGTAACCTATATTTTAAATCATGGTACGGGCACAAACAAACAATTCGTTGTATTATTTTAAAGCATAACTTGCAAAAAGAGTTTTTCCTAAAATAATTAAAATAGCACCATAATTTTATGTTCAGAGAGTATAGGGCTCCTGGCGATTCTCTCTTTTAAAAAAATGGGTGTGAGAGCTACCGCCAGGTCACTTGGAAAAGTTACACCCTTTATATGTCTTGATTTTATTTGATAAATTAGTGTAAAAAAAAATAATTAAATAAAAAATAAATAAAAATTGGGGTGAACGAATTTTTAATCAAAATAAAAATGTAGGGGGGGGGGACGCCATCGGTACCTACTGCACAGGGCCGATCCGGCCCTGATGATCAGATCCGGCCCTGATTTCCGTGACACCCAGGCTACCACTTTCATCATCACAATATTCCCCACAAAATGGGAATATCATAGTCTCATCAACATCGGACAGTTGGATTCTTGTGATTAGTGTATGTAACTCAGAAACAATAACATATATATTTTCTTCTTCTGGTGCCTTCCCCTATTCTGTTAAAGATCGGTATCATCAGGGCAATCTTCAACATCAGTTACATTTTCTTTTATGTCATGTAACATGTCGTAACCTGCAAAGAGCCCAATTTACCTGGGATGAAATTTGAATCTCTCTTCCGGAAGGCGACAAGGTGCAGAAAAGGCTAAAACTCGGTAATAAATCCAGCGCTTGTCGCGCTACCTACGAATACTTGTAGTTGCTGCGCTTCGGAAACTTTAATTCTTGAAACAGGCGACACTTTACAAATCAAACTAAATTCCCACTGAAACAAAACTTTGGGAATTTAGTTCCTCTAAATATATCCTAAGAAATGAAGCAGACTTTTTCAAATAATATTTACGTGGTTTGTTCGCTAATTAGTCGTTTAATATAATACTAGCTGGGCCCGTTGCAAAAGCAACTAAGGGGTTAAAACACTATGCGATTTGACGTGTGAACGTGGATGATGCGAGGAGTGTGTGTTCAATAAGTATTTGAAGAAAAAAACGATGTTTGAATGTAGACGAAGCGAGGTGTGTGCGCCACATAGAGGGCACAGGCAGTAGACTGCTCAATTTGGTACACCTACTATAGGGCCACTTCGGTCAACTGGTTCAAGGAGTTCAAAAAGTTATTTTAAAAATTTTTTTTTTTTTTGAATTTTTATAATATTGATATTTTATGGATATTAATTTTTTTTCAGATTTTAAAATGTTTTGGATTTTGATATTTTTTCGGTATTAAAATATTTCTTAATTTCTCAATTTTTCAGATTTTAAATTTTTTGGATTTTAAAATTTTTTTTCGGTTTTTAAATTTGTTTGACTTAAAATTTTTTGGATTTTAAAATTTTTTGAAATTAAAAATTTTTTGGATTTTTAAATATTTTTTGTTTTGAAATTTTTTGGATTTTTAAATTTTTTCGATTTTAAAATTTTTTGGATTACGAAATTTTTCGGATTTTAAAATTTTTTGGATTTTGAAATTTTTTGCATTTAAAAATTTTTCGGACTTAAAAATTTTTTGAAATTTAAAATTTTTTGGATTTTGAAATTGGTTGTCAAAATAACGTAATATAGTTTAGGGCCCCCTAGGCCGAGAGGTATAAGTTATAAAGTATATTTATATACTTTATAACTTATACAGTATATTTATAAAGTATATTTATATACTAATATAAAGTATATTTATATTAGTATATAAATATATTTATATACTCTAAGTATATTTATATACTTTATAACTTATACAGTATAAAGTATAAGTTCTGTTATAAAGTATAAGTTCTGGTGTAAAACCACCATTCAGAATCGAAACTTTGTTTGAAATGGCTTTGGCCGTGTTTACTTATCAGATCTGAGGTTCAATTTGGGAGGCGGGAATGGGAACCGCCGCCCCGGGAACCTTTATTGGATAACCAACACCTCTGCCATAGGTCACCCTAGGTGATTCGCTACGTTTAGTGATTTAGCAAGGGTGCCCGGGTTCATGGGATGAGGTGTGTCTAGGTCTGATGATCAGGACACACTGAAGCCCAAATTCCTACCCACCCCTTAAACCCTTTTCCTTCCCAGAACTCTTCTCTCCTTCGTTTCCCTAAAAGACGAAGCGAGCAGGAGTGTGTGTGTTAAATTAAATATATGAAGAAAAAACGATGTCTGAATGCGGATGAAGCGAGGAATGAGCGCCTACAAAAGGAACAGGTATTCGACCGCTCCCCCAAAGTTTCATGGCAATCGGATGAACGGTTTAGCAATGCATAATTTCACGATACCAGAGCTCACTATTTGTAGTTGTATTGTAAGTACTAAGTAGGTACTTTGTTGTAATATTTCACCAAAACGACGCCATTATGTTGTCGAGCATAAAATAATTTTATTAAAACTTCTTTTTAGCACAAATAATTTTAATCAATATCATGTTTTGATTTTTAAAGAAAAAAAGCCCCTGCAAGTAAGTGCCTACCTAGAACGGCGTAATATATATTTTTTTGTTATTTCACAATATTCAAATAGAATAACATTTAAAAATAATAACGCTGGGTTGTTTAAAAAAAATATTGACAATTATAAAATTTTTCTTGTCAATTTTCAGTTCAAGAAAGTTCTGTAATTATTTCAGTTTTGTGATGCAACTGGCCTTTAATGATAAAAAAAAACAGAACTTGAATAGAACCGATACAGAACGTGAAAATTAACTTTAAAAAAGTTGAATTACTCAATATATCATCGAAACAACCTTACCTTAGTATTTATTGCATTAAAACCTAATTCGTTGTGTAGGTACCCATTCTGGTAGGTACTTCACAATATTCAAATAGAATAACATTTAAAAATAATAAGGCTGGGTTGTTTAAAAAAAATATTGACAATTATAAAATTTTTCTTGTCAATTGTCAGTTCAAGAAAGTTCTGTAATTATTTCAGTCTTGTGATGCAACTGGCCTTTAATGATAAAAAAAAAACAGAACTTGAATAGAACCGATACAGAACGTGAAAATTAACTTTAAAAAAGTTGAATTATTCAATATATCATCGAAACAACCTTACCTTAGTATTTATTGCATTAAAACCTAATTCGTTGTGTAGGTACCCATTCTGGTAGGTACCTGCGCGTTTCCTTAAATTCCGGCAATCTTTGCTTTTTTCATCATATTTGCAATACTACCGAAATAATTAGGTACCTACCCCGAATGTAAAAAAGTTTAAATTCGAACTGGCCAGCAATATTTAAACTTCGGATGGAATCTGTGAGCACGTGATTTGATGATTTTTTTTCGGAAAATTTCGAGTTTTGTCAGCATCTCCTGAATTTTTTTTCTATGGGATGGGCATGTAATTTTGAAATTAAAAGTTGCGGAATTCTCTATTGTATTAGATTTTTGAAAAACATCCAAGCCGAGATCGATTTTCGGGCCGCAATGAAGCGTACCGTAAAATCACTACCGAAAACTCTGAAAAGTCTGTTTTTTAGGCTAAAAATTTGACGTCTAAGATTCTTGACCTTACTCAATATTCGTAGCATTTTAATTTGCATTGAAACTAATGGAAAAAAAGACATCTTTTGTTTTTTAATGCGAACCTGTCGGCGGGAAGTGTAACCGAGCCGAATTGAGTGATTTTATTAGAGTTCTAGTTTTCACCGCCAGTTTTTTTCTGTAACTTTTGTAGGCCAAAAAACGCTTAATTTTTGTCGCAAAGTCAAAGTACTAAAACGTGGGCTGAATTTTTTTATCTCAACAATCGCCAACAGGCAAAAAATAATATTTTATTTATATGGCAAGACAACCTCTAAAATTTGTCGTAACCACCTCAAGCAAAGCCTGAAGGTAGTTTCCCGGAACTTGGAATGGAACCATTACAGTTAAGTTGACCCCGAGGTCACAGTGATCTTGCAACGCATGCCGGGTACCCGTTGTATATAATGTTATAATATAGTGCAGGCGTTTACGCGGCGCTAGCATTATAATGTAGTTTCCCTGAACTTGGAATGGAACCATTACAGTTAAGTTGACCCTGAGGTTAAAGTGACCTTGCAACGCATGCCGGGTACCCGTTGTATATAATGTTATATAGTACAGGCGCTTGCATTATAATGTAGTTTCCCGGAACTTGGAATGGAACCATTACAGTTAAGTTGACCCCGAGGTTACAGTGATCTTGAAACGCATGCCGGGTACCCGTTGTATATAATGTTATAATAAAGTGCAGGCGTTTGCGCGGCGCTAGCATTATAATATAGTTTCCCTGAACTTGGAATGGAACCATTACAGTTATGTTGACCCTGAGGTTACAGTGACCTTGCAACGCATGCCGGGTACCCGTTGTATATAATGTTAAATAGTACAGGCGCTTGCATTATAATGTAGTTTCCCGGAACTTGGAATGGAACCATTACAGTTAAGTTGACCCCGAGGTTACAGTGATCTTGCAACGCATGCCGGGTACCCGTTGTATATAATGTTATGTAGAAATACAAATCCCCCAAAGTTGACCTTTATTGAATAACCAACGCCGTAGGTCACCCCAAGTGGTTCGCTGCGTTTGGTGTTATAGTAGGGGTGCCCGGGTTCATGGGGTGAGGTTTGTCTAGGTCTTGGAGGCGGATGACCAGGACACACTGAAGCCCAGATTCCTACCCACTCCTTAAACCCTTTTCCTTCCCAGAACTCTCATCTCCTTCCTTTCCTAAAAAAATCCTCCACACAGCATCCCCAAAGATGACATAGGCCCTGAGGGAAATTATTTTCCCCATGGCCTCCTGTGTGAAGCTCTTGGGTGTGGGATATGCTGGGTGGAGGGTTTTTTAAGGCAAAGAATGAGAAGAGAGTTCTGGGAAGGAAAAGGGTTTAAGGGGTGGGTAGGAATCTGGGGTTCAGTGTGTCCTGGTCATCCGCCTCCAAGACCTAGACAAACCTCACCTCATGTACCCGGGCACCCCTACTAAATCACAAAACGTAGCGAACCACTTGGGGTGACCTATGGCAGTGGTGTTGGTTATCCTATAAAGGTTCCCGGGGAGGCGCGGCGGTACCCATTCCCGCCTCCTAATTTATAATTTAGTGGTCTGATACAGTCATCAAATCGATAGGTATATTTGTCACCTTTTTGTAGAAAAAATAACTAAGGTGTGTAACAGTAAAAAAATTACAAAAAAATATGATTTTATAGTGCGCAGGTAGGTACTTAATAGACTAATAGTATTTTTTTCCAAAACGGCGCTACAAAAATGTATTATTCAGAATTTTTTAAAACAAAAATTTAGTTTTATTCGAGTAAAAAAAAAACAGAAAATATATTCTTTCATAGCGTACTCTACTCCCACCCCCCCCTTCCCCCATTCCGCAAACCCCCCTCCCGAGTTCCCCTCCCCCTTCCCAGGTTACCCTCCCCCCTCCCTGGTTTTCCTCCCCCCCTTCATTAATTCATTCCCGGTACATTTAGTTTTCAAACAGCTCGCGTGCCACATATTGAAATATTTTTATGCAAATTTCATAATGCCAGAGCTCACCATCCAATAAACATAAATGTACTATACAGCATTTTTTAGAAAGTAAAACTGTGATTTATCTGAGTAAAGGATTTACAGAAAAACATAATTTCATATTAAGCGGGTAGGTTCTAAGTGGGTGCTTTGTTTTATATTTTCACAAAAACGACGCTATAAGAATGTATTCGTCACATTTTTTTAGAAACAACAAATAAGGTTTATTACAGTAAAAAAAATATTATTTCATAGTGCGCAGGTTGGTACTAAATAGACTTGTAGTAATTTTTTCAAAAACGGCGCTACAAAAATGTATTATTCAGAATTTTTTAGAAACAAAAATTTTGTTTTATTCGAGTAAAACAAAAACAGAAAAACTATTCTTTCATAGCGTATTCTACTCCCCCCCCCCCCCCCTCCATTCCCCCACCCCGCAAAACCCCCTCCCGAGTTCCCCTCCCCTTTCCCAGGTTACCCTCCCCCCTCCCTGGTTTTCCACCCCCCCTCCCGCTCTTCATTAATTCATTGCCGTTACATTTAGTTTTCAAACAGCTCGCGTGCCACTTATTGAAATATTTTTATGCAAATTTCGTAATGCCAGAGCTCACCAGCTAATAAACAAACATAACAAAAAAGAATTATTCAATTTGGTGCAGTCTTTCGGAAGTTATGCGCGTACATGCATTTCCGCGATTCATTTGTATGCAAATTTCATAATGCCAGAGCTCACCAGTAGTTTTATACAAACTTTGTCCTGACGATAAGGAACGCAACAAAAAAAGAATTATTCAATTACGTGCAGTCGTTCTGAAGTTATGAGCGTACTTACATTTCGGCGAATCATTTTTGAACAAATTACGTAATGCCAGAGCTCACCAGTAATTTTATTCAAACCTTGTCCTGATAATGACGAATACAGTAAAAAAAGAATTATCCAATTTGGTGCATTCGCTCGGAAGCTATGCGCATATATAGATTTCCGCGATTCATTTTAAACAAATTTTATAATTCCAGAGCTCACCGGTAGTTTTATACAAACCTTACCCTGACAATAACGAAACCGACTCAAAAAGAATTTTCCAATTTGCTCAATTCGTTCGTTAGTTATACTTTATAAATGATTACCGTGGATAATTTAACGTTTATGTAATTTTCAGGGTTCCTACCTAGTTCATCCCGATATTCTAAAATAATATTTTATTTATATGGCAAGACAACCGTTAAACGTTGTCCTAACCGCCTCGAGCACAGCCTGAAAATCGAACACCTGCGCCGGTTTTAGAACATTTTCCATACAAATTACGTCAGCTGACGCTGTCAGGGCCTCGCTGAAAACCTGCGGTGGTTTTGGATAACGTTCCACGCTCAGTATTGCAAGGTTGAAGAAAATTTAATAAATATTATTAATCACCCTCGTACGAATACGATTAATTTGAAACTCGTTCCACGCACTGTTCAACAACAGCATTTTTTTAGCGCTAGGATCTGCTAACGTTCGAAATTGAATTTCGATACGTCTTTGAATTTCTCCAAGGAAAAGCTGCAGTTCTAGATTCTGTCGACAGGCGTCTCCCTGAAAATTTTACCTATTTTTAAACATCTGTTCAAAATATGACTTTTCCGCGGTTTTTTCGCACATGTCAGATTTCAAACGAATATTACGACGATGTTTTCGTGAAATGTGATAATTACGACGGTCAATTAGAGTTCTAAAAACTTCCGTGGATGTTATTTTACCGAATGTTGGCTTCTGGGCGTGATATTTGGGCTGTAATGCAGTATTCCCCAACCGAAACCGCCGAGAGGTCCGTTTCGGTAGCATAAAACTGACATTTGAAATCTACATTTACCTATCTCAGCATTCGCAAACATGCAAAAAGAGATGGGTTAATCCTGACCTGACTCGATATTCCTAGCATTTTAATTTGCATTGAAACTATTGGAAAAAAGACATCTCTTGTTTTTTAATGCGAACCTGTCGGCGAGAAGTGTAACCGAGCCGAATTGAGTGATTTTATTAGATTTCTAGTTTTCGCCGCCAGTTTTTTTCTTTAAATTTTGTAGGCCAAAAAACGCTTAATTTTTGTCGCAAAGTCAAAGTACTGAAACGTGCTCTGAATTTTTTTATCTGAAAGGGCGTAAGCGACTTTTTTTTTTAAGCGACAGTGCGCCGTGAGGTCTTGCGGATCGCGGGGGAGAAGGGTCGATTATCGCATCATCAAAACGCGATTTTTTTTACGATTTTTTGTATGAGATCGCTGTCCATGCCCCCTGTCCGGCCAAATCGATCTCTGCGGTCGGTGAAACTGGATAGGCAGAGTGGTCGATTTTCGCCTGTCTCTAAAAGGCAACGTTTCCATAGTGAGTTTTCGAAAAACAAATGCCAACTGTGTATTAATATATACCATAAGTAGTTCCACTTTCCTGAAATTGTTGGTAAACTGAAGGTTGCAAAAAAGTTCCAGTCTTATAAAGAAGTTTTCAATGTTCTTCACTTGTATTTACTGCATAGAGTACTGCCAAGAACTGTTAAGTGAAATAATTTAGATTAAAATTAAATTAAGCAATCAGTATACAAGACTCATTTAATCAAAATTATCGACATGTTTCGAAACCAGTGGTTCCTTAGTCAGAATAAAACTAAAATTAACAAAAAGACAAACATGTATAGACAAATAAGTAAACATAAACAAAAAAAACAGGTAATAATTAGTTAAAGGTATCATAAAAAACAATTATACAAAATATTTTTTAAAAAACCATCAAAAACTGTTCAGAGAAGCGAAGCTAGCCATCCATAATGGAGTGCTGGTACCTACCCTGATATGTGGCAGTGAGGCATGGAACTGGCAGAGGAAGGATGAAAGTAGACTGAATCAAGGGCGGATCCAGGATTCTTTTCTGGGAGGGGCACAAGGGGCGGACGGCAAAAAAATCAACAATTACTGTTAGGAATAAAATTGAAGTATCTATTTCAACAAGTTCAAGTATGTATAGGAAGGTTTATGAAAGTGTCAAAAAAATAGAAAAATTAAATGTTTAATAAAGATAATTTTTGCTTCTAAGAATGTACTGTGATGGAATCTCCACAGTACACAAAAATACCATCTTGGGGGCACATGCCCCCCCCCCCCCCCCCCGCCCCTCCCCTAAAATCCGCCCTTGGACTGAATGCTGTAGAAATGAGATCCATCCCCGAGTATGACAGGTGTGGTTAAACCATGTACAATCGTGTGACAAACAAATAATGCAGGGCCAATGAGTAAGCGTAATGAGTAAGATTAAGAAAGGGACGCTCAGATGGTTTGGGCATCTAGAGCGAATGAACAAGGAAAGGAGTGTTAGGAGAATATATTACGCACGTGTGAATGGTAGAATCTCGGGGACGCCTGAGGAAGACATGGCATGACCAAGTGAATCAGATACTTGAGTCGGGCCATGTCAAGAGTCAGAATAGAACGAAGCAAAGACGGACCGCCAAACTATTCGATTTTGGCAGTGTGTGCCAAAACTGAGGTGTTTGGCGTTCCGTCCTCTCTGCCTACCCCCGCGGAGAAACAGCCTGATGGTTAGTTAGTTAGTTATTAAAAGACAATAACTGCATTTATGTAATAAAAACTTTTATAAATTAACATTTTCTAATTTCTAAGTTATCTAAATGTAAGCCCATTGGGTTTGTACGTAAAATTTTGAACCCTTTATTAATATCAAAAACATGATTGTTTCCAAAATGTGGTTGGCAAATTCAACATAATAATTATCATTTAAACGCCTTGGGTGCTCCTTAACTCTAGTATTAAAACTTCTAGAAGTCTCCCCTTTGTGAAAGAAGTTACAATCATTACAAATTAATTTATGAACCTAAGATTTATTAAAAAAAATCACCCTTTTTCTTGTTATTTAAATATTTTTTTTAAAATTAATTAAGTAATTAATTACCACTCTCAGTAATGTTTTATGTTAATTTTAATTTAATTATGACGAAGGTTTTGAAACAGTTGATAATTTTGATTAGAGATAAGTGATATATTGTTAGTGTTGGGCGGCAGTTGTTTACTACCGTGGGCGGCAGTGTTTAAGGGCGGCTGGTGAGTTGCCCGCCTAGAGGCACCCAGAATTGGAGCCGCCCTGAGGCTCCAAGGGGCGTTCTTGGCTCCATAGGTACCCAAAGATTCTGAATCACCTCAAGGCTAATCAGGATTGCTACCTCAGAGTAGCACTCTATTCTCAGAGGGGTCGATTGCAATCTTAAAGCACATTACATAGTCGGCAAGTTATAATAGAGAACTCCAGTCCAATTTTTTTTAAATGAATAATGACCTTTTAACTTAAATAACTGCATTTTTATTTTTATTTTTAGAGTAAGTTTTAATAGTTAAAATAATTGTCAAAGTTTTAATTTTTCAAGACCCCCAAAAACCTCCGTTTGTATGGTGAATCGTGTGACGTCATCACTCCTGAAA
Organism: Limnephilus rhombicus; assembly: GCA_929108145.2. Taxonomy (NCBI): domain Eukaryota; kingdom Metazoa; phylum Arthropoda; class Insecta; order Trichoptera; family Limnephilidae; genus Limnephilus; species Limnephilus rhombicus. The sequence continues at coordinate 20,488,269 of OV815273.1, read as the reverse complement.
AATTACTATAGAATCGGGCGATCAGCTGATCTACTGCCGCCATTTTGAATTCCGTTGTTGGAAGTATTCTCCCTCGAAATAGCATTACTATTTTTTTGTGCAGTAGTTTTTGAATATTTTCAATAATAAAGATAAACTAATAAGAGATACCTTTATTTTTTAAACCTTATTTAGGCCTAAATAATGTTTCAATAAACACAACAACTAAATCTCTATAAACAGTATGTAAATAAACGAATAAATTAATACGATAGCTTGGGTCATATAATACATTCCCATACAATGACTTTACGGTGACGTCACGACACGTCGTACAGTGACGTCACCTTGACGGCGTGTTTTTACGACACGATTAAAAATGGACTTTTTAATATTTTTATAAAAACTCTGCTAATAAAACTAATATATTCAGAATCAGCGTTTATTGGTCTATAATGTCTATATTAACATATTTTTTTAAAGCCAGAATATTTTTCACTGGAGTTCCTTATTAACTCAGGAGTGCGTTTGAACACAGTTTATCATGGAATCAGTATACACACAATTATCCTAAATAGAAAAGAATTCTCTCTCTCGCTGCGGAGACAAACACGTGAATTTGGATGTTATGGGAAAATTTAGATATGGAAAGTTGGTGAGCTTACGGCATTGAAGGAGGTGGTCCAGACCAGCATAAGATGGTCGGCAACTATCGTCATCAGCCCTCAGGAAGTCCGCACAGGAGTAAAGGCCGTCACCATCTTGGGGGCGCTAGCCATTCGTGTTTTCAACGGCCGGGAGTGCTCGAGCAATACGTCTGTGTCGTAAATGATGCAATATCGAGAGACTACTTTACGGTAAACAAAATAATGCCAATTACGAAAATAAAATGCTTGACTACTTAATAATGGGCCTACTATAGGTCGTTTAAAAGTACCGATGACCTTGCTATATAGACGCACGGGTTAGCCAAATATTGTAAATTGGACTCTAGACCTGCGAGTCATTTAAAAGCCATGAATGTAATTTCCATTTGAACTCTTATTTCAAAACTTTAACTTATTATGTTGATCAAGATTCAAGCCGAAACAAGAAAGCTTACCCTTATCTTAATGAAGGATCAAAACGTGGCATTAGGGATGGCCATTCAGGACTTCCGATATGTCTGATAATCCTTTGAAAGTTTCCAAACTATAGAACCCCACTGTCTAGGTCTAGATGCCGTTAACTTTTAAGAGGGATGTTTTCTCAATAAACATCGCATCCATTGTAGAATTAGGGGGTTTATAGGCGCTGAGGCTTTTAAGAGTGATCCATTTGCAAAGTTATGACAAACAGTTTTGTCCTGTCATAAATTTAAGTGCTTTTCCGTTTGCCGACTCTTTCTAAATTCTGGCTCCAGATATCGTTACGACTCTACAGTTGATTTATGACCGCGAAACGTTCATAATATACTCGAACAGCCTGTCTTTGATGTCGGAGCGAACGAAACTTTCTATTAAGAATATGAAAGAAAGTGAATGACATTCGGTAGATGAATAATGGTATTTGTTGATGACTGTCCGAGATGTATATTACTTATTCAAGGGAGATATTTTGTTTTATTTATGGCATTCATATTTCTCTCCGAAGTAATGGCATTTTCCGAGTCAGATTTGTTTTATTTTAGTAAAGGAAACAATACTTTTATTTTCGATGTGAAGGCGTCTTTCAACATTTAGAGCTTATAATTTTAAAAATTTAGGTTGGTACAATCCCACCACATCCCACAGAGAGTATAAATATTTTAAATTATATAAGTACTGGTAATAACAAAAATTTAATAGAATGAAACATTCAAAAAGAGAGTTGTGTAATTAGAAAAATAATAAATAACCAATGTAACTATAAATTAATATGAAAAAGGAAACATCTTCGATATAGCTTTCCTTTGTCGCTATTGATTCATCGTATTGAAGATTATTAGGACCGATGTCTTTCTCAATTTTGCTTCAATACTCGAACCTGAACTCTAATAGGATTCCATGATGAGGATTTTTGAGGAGTTGATTCTTTCCCTCATTCCTGCAACCCTTGTTTTCATTAGGGCTGCAAATTCTGGAACGGAGAAGAGGCACTGCATCAGATACCACCTTCAATCAGCGCAGCATCCCCAAAGGCACATTGGCCAGATTTATGGGAAACCTTTGGTTATTCTGCGGACATTTGCACTACGCAAATATCCGCAGAAGTATAATATTATTGTTATAAAAATATTAAATATTATTAAACTAGCTGACCCGGCGACGCGTTGCTCTGGCTAATTAAACACAACGCCATCTACTGAATGGTTATCCAACCTTTATAACCACCACCATCTTTTTGTTCATCGCGAAGATACAGACAGATGGACAGACGCCGCGGGGGACTTTAATTTATAATACGTAGAGATGGTGCAAAAGATTATAATAATGTGCCTGAAATGCTTGAGGTAACTAGCGTATTTAAGTTGATAAGGATTAATACTGCATTAGTCTAAATGACTTTCCAATTACCGCATTGTACGTGACCAATGTTTTGACAGAATGGATAAAATGGTAAGCTCTCCGTAATAGATAGATATCGCGAACAGGCAGACAGACGGAAGACGCGGAGGACTTTAATTTATAATATGTAGAGACGTAGAGATGTAGAGAAGGGAAGATAGTAAGCTATCCGTAAAAGATAGATATATACCATCACGGACTTTTTTGTAGATCTATTCAAGAGGAATATCCCACCATGCATTATTTTGTTATATCTCAAAGGGATTAGGCAGGGTTTTTCGATGAAAGCTACCAGGCGGCTTCACTTTTTCCGACGATTCCAACAATTATCGTTATTTTTCAACCAATTAACACATAACCTTAGCAAAATATATACCTAAACCTTCCCCACGAATCATTCTATCTGTTAGTGAAAACCGCATGAAAAGCCGTTCGGTAGTTTTTGAGTTTATCGCGAACAGACAGACAGACAGACGACGCGGAGGACTTTAATTTATAAAATGTAGAGAATATACCTAAACCTTCCCCACGAATCACTCTATCTATTGGTGAAAACCGCATGAAAATCCGTTCAGTAGTTTTTGAGTTTATCGCGAACAGACAGACGACGCGGAGGACTTTAATTTATAAAATGTAGAGATTTTATTATTTTCTCACGATTTTTTTATACTTGTTAGTAGGTAAAGACATGTTATTAATTTAGAAATAATAATATTCACAGCGCCTAGTAACGTTTCAATTATTAAAGTTACAATTTGAATAAAACTCTTTCTCTTCTAAAAAATAATTTTATCAATATTAATCAAATTAAATAAATATTTAAATCCTTGTAAACTATTTGTCTTTATTTCTGTTACTATAATAATACTTTTGTTATTTTAAACTAATACTAGCTGTTAATTTAAAATAAAACAATAACTTTGTAAACACCACTTTTATTCGTATGAACAATAATACTAGCTGACTAGACAAACGTTGTTTTGCCATATAAATTATTTCTAGTGAATATTTTGGTTGTTAAATAAAAAATAACGAATGTATTGTAAGTGTCTGAGGATGGAATATATGACAGAAAGAGGAATGGAGCGCTGTAGACGATAACCGCCTATAAAAACAAAAAAACACCAACTTAAGTAGGAAAATGAAATAAAGAAAATCAATATTCATTTCGAAGAGTAATTGAGTGTACGATAGTTTTTGTTAGTCCGTCTTTGGCAAACACAAATAAACTCGATGGTTTGCTGAAATATCGATGTTTGAAATATCAAAATGAAGCGATGCATCTCGTGAAGTCTTGAACATATGTGGATGAAAGTTCGATGAGGCGGACGTGGCGCCATTGTAATGGTCCAACACTCCTGGCTTTTGACACCAATTGTGATGAACCCTACCTAATTGATTTATTTTTCTAAGCTTCTACCTCGTAGTTCAAATCTCGTAGCTACGTTCATAATTCTACCCTTATGTCCTACTGATCACACCACTAGGTATGATGGGCCTGACTTAACCCTCTTTTCGGATTGTTTCTACCCCAGGCTCGTGATTTTCAAACCCCTTTACTTTATAATCTAGCTAAACCTACCCTATCTTCTCAAATCCCTGCGATTTTCTCACAGTAATCAAGATTTAAGATTTTTAGTTCACATTATTTCTATATTCTTCGTTGTGTACTTTTTTTTTTAGAATTTACATCTGTTTGCATACTTAATATGCACACATATGTAGAGAAGATAATGTATTACGTGTGGTAACCCCTAGATTATTTTAGAGAAAGTGTGAGAATTTTCCGATCTATTTAGTTATTATTATTTTAGTATATTTAACCGAGTTTGATAAACTAGCCCCGCCTAAAACTTCGTGTCTATTTGATTTCCGTAGGAATTTAGTTTTTTTATTTAATTCTTCCAACCACCGCTGATATAGATGACATAAAACAACAGTTAATAAATTAAACATTTCAAGAAAGAAAACTTTACTTTACCGGTGTAGGATGATCGTACTCGAGGGTCCTGTTTTCTCAATTGAAGTCCTTGTCTGCAACTTCCCCTAACATAATGTGTTTGTATTCATAGTTAGTATTCATGGTTAGTATTCGCAAAATTGTTGAAATAGCAGGAATGGATGGATATGAATGGATATGGGGATAATATGTTTTCTGAAAAGTCGGCTCGTCCGCTATCCAAGTGAAGACCGATGAACAGCAATTACAAACCGGTTTCTCCCGGTACGCTTGCTAAGCTTATCCTCAATCCTTAGATTCGAGTTTTACCCTCTTCAACGGGCGTCTCGTGAAAGGGGCCCTTCACGCCAGCAGGGGGAATACCAAGTCTTCATGCCGTTTTCTGTCTTACTCCGACTTCCGTCTCCTCCGGATTGAATTTAACTATACTGAGTCTAGAAGGGGTATTTCATGTCTTCCCTTATCATGTCTCTATCCGTCGAATGTGGCGTAAGCTTGTGACATGCAGATCCATCCTCCCACGTGACCGACCTAGCGTTACACTCCACCTCTGACTAGCTGACATAAAACATACCTCATGAGCCTTATGTTTGCTTTCAGGTTCGACAAGGACTTACGGTATGCAAATAACCTGTAGCTTTAATGCCACGTCAGCGTACTATCCGCATACGTCCTTTCCCTCCCCGCATGCCCCACCTCGACAATACCGCCACCGGATCAAAGCTCTCCGTCCAGAAAGGTTGACACTTACATTTCCGGTTAGCTCATAATCACATACAGCAGCCTTGAAGTCTAAATGCGTGAGCAAATTCAGGATTTAGGACTGTATGAGTATTTGAACACCAGTGTTTTTTAAATGAAGTCACTAGTTCCTCGTGTGTTAGGTATCAAGGATAGCGGGTGATTATGGATCTTGGATTCCTACTTCCTATGAGAAAAACAAAAAAAAATGAAATAAATCATGTTGTAGCATTGTAAGTTATTATTGAACTCAATGACGTGAATAATTGTGATAAGCTCTCTTTGAGTTTGAAGCTAGTCGCAGAATTTTACTTTGCTTTATTTTTGCATGCTGAATCAATGCTACCTATTGGCGATCGCTCTTGTATAATCAAGTTGTTTAGAATTGAGTAAATTTAACGTCGATGTCGCTTTCACACATTAACCGCAGATTTCGTCGTAAGCTATAATTGATAAACTTGTCCCTTGACATTAATGCTTTGTTTTGTTTATTCGTTAATGGAATTTAGGTGACTGTGTCAATGGATGACATTGAACTCCAATCGAAATTTTAGATACACAATCGAAGGTCATATAAACATACCCTAATCATGCTAATGAAAGGAATCGATAGGTATTTGTTATACCTATCAATTGGCTATTTGCATTGATTTTAGTGTTACATATTTCATTTATCATACTTATTTGTTTTTATTTAATTTATGTGTTGATGTTAGTTATTTTTCCCTCATCCTATTATTGTCTTTATTTTGTATGGAATGTATTGCATTGCACTTCCCCTGCATACATTCTGGAATAAATTATTATTATTATTATAATTATACAAGTATGCAAATGTAATTACCTAAAATTGATTGAGAGGCACACTTCTATCACATCGTTTAATACCTAATTAAATTGTTCCAATAGTTAATTTACTCCGAAGAACGAATGACTGATAATGAATAGATACATAATTTTGTATGGTTTATTTGTTTACAATTCACATAGACGACCTTCGGTATACTGACCTACTTTGGAGACTGTTTATTTCTACGGTCATTCATTGTCCTTTTGAAGCACGATTCATTGTTTAACTAATCCATTTTCTATTAATTTGACCTAGTTTTTGCCCAAACATTGATCGTTTAAGTAGGTACTTTGCTAACCTAAAAGGTATCTGGATGACCTAGTTTCAACTAAGGTATAACTTGTTTGACCTAGTTTTGAGAAATATAGGTATTTCGGTTACGAATCAAACTGATATCTTATGTAGCCAATATTAAATAAACAATACACCTACCTAACTAAAACAAGTACTTGTATGACCTAATTTGTAAGTAGGTATTTCCTATTTGACATAATTTTGAGACGCACGGTTACTCCCGCACACGAAATATAGAATGAAGAGATTTTTTTCGATAGTCATTCATTACATCCTACGCGCCTCGACACACGTTTTATATGAGTTATAATAAATTAACGTATTTACCGAACTGAAGAAAATACCTACATATGTAGCCTAATTCTAGAGTAGATATTTCCTGGTTGACTTGCTTTCGAGCTGGTGGGCATTGTTATCCTGCGTGGAAAATAACATAATCTTTAATTAGTGACAGTGTGTTAGTGACAAAACTCTAAAGCTCCGATTGATTTATTGGTGATGCACGCCCGTCCCTTTCTTCTTTGTCTCTGAAAATAATTAATAATTGTTTAAATCTTACCAGCCTCGATCGATTACAATTTTTCCAGTCGGGAATTTTTTGACATCGACATTGTGATCGAGGCTTCCCTTTTTTTTGTTTCCTAGCTAATGAATTCCTATCGACGTTTTTGAGAAATGACTCTGATGATGAAAAAAATTCTTAAATATCTGTCTATTTAAGATTCACTTCGGTATTTCACTTACTTTCTCAACCTTGTATTAACTATTGTTTTTTTTTTATTTCATTCACATTCGAGAGATGATTCATCAAATAACAAATCAGATTATTTAATTTTTAAAATCCGGAATCAGGTGGATTACTATTTATCCTGAATATTTTAATATCACTTTAGAATTAATAACCGTAGACACGCACGTTTTCTAAGTGCTCGAGTTACTATCACTTTTGTTTATTATAATTCGTTATTAAATTCACAATGAAAATTTAAGGCATCTTATTATGGAAACATTGTCGCAAATCCATGACTCGAGCAATTTGTTATTGTTATTAATTTCACCGATGTTAAGTAATTTAAATTACAATTATTGTTTTAATTATTATATCACCTTAAGTTAGTTTTAAAAAATCGCGTGATGTGTTTTCCTTTATCCGGTAAATGTATTTATTTTAAGACGCTGTATTTTTGTTAAATATTTAAAAATCAATAACTATATGTTGTAAGAGAAAACCCCGAATATTGTTAAATTCTAATTTACTGGCTTTAAAACTTTCGTCATAAGAAACACCCAAACTTTCACGGAGTATTATTTTAAAGCACTTTATCGAACTTTTATTTCTCAATTTTAAGAGGAAAATAAAACACTGAATTTACTATTTTGCAAACACTTGTAGACATTTCAACTTTACTAGTAGTCTTCCACGACGACTCCTGTAACCGCGCACTTTTACGTTTTTTCTTGATCCCGCACTTCCCGTTGTTCCATTCGAACTCCTCCGATCTGCCAACGAACTCCCCTTCCTTTCTAAAACATGGCTTTTTTAAAGACTTCTTAGAGCTCTCTCTTTGTAGGAAAATGACTTCTGATCACCCAGACTTCCATAGAAAACTCTCCCAAATTCGGATATTTCGTGTATGACCTTTTGTTAAATCTCTGATAATCTCCTATCTCATGTCTTAGACCCAAACTTGTCTAGTATCTCCCTCTTGTAGAAATTCACATAAATTTTCTCATTGACATGTATTTATATTAAAATTTTTATGTACTTGCTCGTAAGTCATTGTTAATGCCCACACCATAAAAAGTTATTGTTTTTTCCTAAGGTAAATACTCGTATTCCGCTTGTGTAATTTTGTTTAGATAGTTTCGTATTAATGATGCCCTTAATCACTTGAAATCGTATTCTATAAAATTATTTATATTATATCATGTCAACAAAGTGATAGCCAACCTTTTCCTCTTGTCCAACGATTTGCAATTCCTTCCACGATTCACACGTATTTCTCAGTGTCGGGCTACGTTAAGCATCTTTTCCTGTGATTTAATTTAATTGTAGAGTGACCAAAAATGTACCGTGGCCTTAGATTGGCAATATTCTCAATCTCCTGTTTATTGTGAATGGTGTTGTCAGGTCAGAGTAATCTTTATACCGGTGCCTATTAAAGTCAATTTAAGTAGTTTTAATTAGTTTTCTTTTGAGATATTTGGTTCTAATAACTTCGTTTCACCGTTCCATCTTCATATCAATAGGTTTTTCCCCCTTTTCCAGGCTATTATCTTCAGTTTGTGCAATTTTCCGAGATTCTACCCGTTTTTTTGTGATCACTCCATGTCAGTTTTAATTAAATCGTCCCCTGGGACCATTCATGTTACGTTTTCCGTGCCCTTATTGATGATTTTTCATTTATTTATTTTCAACATTCCCGTCTAAGATTTTTTGTTTCCATTTGAAATCTTAGGCGCCCAAAACCTCCAGTTATCGATCGCGTCCAATGCTTTGTCTCCAGGTTTGTTTATTATACAGTTCGTTCACCCTTCGTTCCTGTGAGAATTAATTTAAGGCCGCTCAATCTGATCAAAGTCCACTAAAACCCTACACGCCTCTAATTTCTCTAATTGGTTCAGATTATTTTTAATCGCCTTACTCAACCCCTTAATGGTAGAATTTAAACGTTCTTTGTTCTCGAGATAACTATGATATGGGACTTCCCTCGCTCCAGTCTTTATACAGATTTCTGTAATAGTTTCCAACTGCTCGTACAGGTGTCGCCGAATGTACCGATTCCTCTACATAATATTAAGGGGAAAAAAAATTTCCTTGTGGGCTTCTCGCAGGTTGAAGGTTAGCATTCATCACACCATCTGTCATTCAACAACATAAATAATTTCGTTCTGTTTGAAATACGAACAACGCGCGACGCCGGTAAAATTTTTTCATACAAAAATACTAAAATCGCGATTAAAAATGGGAGGGTTGGGGTAGGAGGGTTAAAATTTGGAATTGTAGGTATTTTTTGATGCCAAATAAATAAAAAAAAATTGTCAAAAAAAGTTCATTTTTTTCTGGATATGGACACCCTAATCACCTAGCGGTATGAAATATACTTTAAAACCTATTCTCATACCTACCAAATATACATACAAAATTTCATAAAAATCGGCCAAGCCGTTTCGGAGGAGTGCGACCACAAACACCGTGACTCGAGATTTTTATATATAAGAAGATTTTATTTGTAGGTATGTACCTACCTATACATTTGAAAACTTCATTAATTTTTTTTTTTGTATTTCTTGGACATTTAACTGTGTAACAATTTCTAGGCATTTTGTTTTGAATAGTTTTATTTTCAATGTACATTTAATAAAGTAACAAATGTACGTAGAAAATAAAACTTTTCAAAACAAGATGTTCATTCATTCTATTAAATAGGTACGAAATACATTTAAAAAAAATTATAATGAAAAAATACTAACATTTATGTACTTTCATCATTTAGCTCGTCAATTTTTTTACTTTTTCCTCCTTTCTTCACTGTTATTTTTCTTTGTTTTCCTATTAATTCAATTTTATTTTTACTTTTTTACGTATTTATTTTTACTTATTTTGCTCTAAGTTCATAAGTGCTATGTTTAAAAAATTAATAAAATTGCCCCCTTCCTTAATTTTTGCATGTGATATTCTCGGTTTTAAGTTAAATAGCTAACTATTGAATGATTTGCTGGTTTTTCTATTTCTTCCCTCACACGGTATGATATTCTTCAAAATCTCCCGATTCATATTTATCTTTCGTTAAAAATTCTTTACATTCAGAATCCGCAAACATGCCGTAAGTATGTGTAGAAAACGTTTTAAACTTATTTATTTGTAACAAACACAGATTGCTAGTTTAGCAGACACGCTTTAAAGTTCAAAGTAATGTCTCGCCATTTATCAAAGATTTCATCTTCTCTGCAATGTGTTTCTTGTCACTCAGCGGCGCCGCATTTCCCTTGGCTTATTTTTTCTACGGAAACATGCAAATGTTTGCTTTCGCACATTGTTACCCGGTCGCCGAGGATCCCACCCCTTTCTCCACTCATGGCAAAACGCTACAACACAACACACGTCAACCCTTTCATCTCCCCCTCCGTCGCTCTGCTGAGAGGGTAAAGTGAGTTGCAGCCTCCACTTCCGAGGTCAAGTGCTCCACTGAGTAGCAGACGCTGTAACCAATACCGCGAGGGGACGAATTATTTTCACATTCGTGTTTATGAAGAAAAAAAATATTTGATGACAAGGAGTGAGCAAATAGTAAGCAATCTACAAATTTTTATCGTAATTTTCTTATATCGATTTTCAAACCTCAAGGGATCCGGAGACGATCAATTTTACTTGTTACTCTGTGTTTACGTAACTAACTGACAATGTAAACACAGTAACAACTTACATTGTAAAAGAATTCAAGAACATTCAAACACTTAAAGTATTGTATTTTTCATATGTTCGCAGTCATCTTGAATTCGCTTCTCAAATATGGTATCCTCAATATAACATTTATGTTAAACGCATTGAAGACATTCAAAGAAAATTTGTTCGTCATTTAAATTTCAAGCTTTATATTGGTTACCTTGACGTAAGCAGCTCGATGGACCTTTATGGACTTAAATCATTAAAAATTAAAAGAGACTCCGCAGTTATAATATGTGTCCACAAAATTATCAATGGCTTTATTAATTGTTCGCCCCTTTTGTCTAAGATAAATTTTAAAGTGCCTGGCGTCAGAACCAGATATATATCTCTTTTTTATCTTGAAACATGTTCTACCAATCTCAGACAAAATGCTTTTATATTCAGAGCATGAAATATATTGATAAGAATTTTAATGATATTAACATATTCTCGTGTAATTTAAGTAAAAATAATATAAATATGTCCCTAATGTTAAATAATTTTTAAATACTCTTTTGGAAGTTATTATGTTATTGCTGTGGATCCTTTCCAGTTTACCTGTCATTCGATTTAATGTAATGTGTTCACATTGAGTTGTAGGTACTTGTTATTATTATTACTGTTGTGTAGTAAGAATAAATTTCAGAATACTTTATGTTTGATATTTGTGAAGCAGGTTTTTAATTTATATGTGAGTTCAAGTTCTTATTTACATGTTCTTTATTCTTTATTATTTTCAATGATGTATTTTTGTAAACTTATTAGTTTACGGGTACAGAACCCTTAGTTTTTTACTATAATTTTTAAGTTACGTGAAAATCTTTTATTGAATTTTATATGTGTTTTTAATTGTATTCTTATAAATGTAAATAATCTGTTGATTTTCCTAAATAAAAAAAGTAAACACCGTTACAACTGACAATGTAAATACAGTAACAAATGACACTGTAAACACAGTAACAACTGACAATATAAACACAGTAACAACTGACAATATAAACACAGTAATGATGTCAATGGACAATGTGCATTTTGAAGTAAGATTGACGGAACTTTAATCGATCCATCCAATATATTTGTCTCATTTGGTTTATTAACGTCTGCGGAAACAGTTCCTAAAGTATGCGATTACAGTGAAAATCTTTTGATTTTACTTCCCATGTCTCTGGACAATCGCGATATAATGTGATTAGGTATAAAACAAATTGAAACTGACTTCCGAATGGCTCGATTATCACAGCAATTGAAAAAACGATTGTCAATCTGTTTGAGAAACTATAAAAAAAGCATCATTCCTTCCGTCTCAGTTTCTTCAATACACGATCAATTAGAAATCATTGTCAATCGCATAAATAACACAAATTGACGTAAATTTTGAGAATTTATATTGATCGTCTCCGGGGCGCTTAACCAGGAACCGATCACTATCAATAATTGAGTGAAGCAGTTACCCTAGGTCAGGGTTTTGGGTTCAAGTGCTGGAATAACCTTTCCTGTCATCAGGGAAATCTTCTCCCAACAGGCAGAAGACCTCATAAAAGTTGCGTTTCGAACCCATCTACCAAGTGTTCTATTTTTTGCCTGGACTGTCATAACGTAAGAGTGGTAGATACTTAGTATCTGTGACCAGATCTGAATACCCAGGTACTTCCCCACCTACCTATTTCCCTTCTCCGTCCCTTCCCTTTCCCTACCTTCAGCCTCAAAACGTACCCCAACTGGGGATGCCATAGTCTGGCCATCACTGGCTTCATAGTTGGGAACAGTTAGGACTCTCGTGCGGTACTCACAAAAAAACGCATGTCGCTAAAATTGTCCACCTGCATTAGTGCATGTGGCATCTACTTATGTACAGCTGCGCCCCACGTTTGTTCCTGTCTAGTGTTCCAAATTCGTATATTTCATTAACTCCGGAACTTAGTCCGGTCTTCCGCGCAGTTTGGTCGTAGCTTGACAACAGTCAGCATTCTTCCATGCCACACATTCCCTTTTGTTTCTATTATCAATGCGTTATTTATCTATATTATTAATAAGGAACACTTTTAACTTGAATTTCAATGTATTATAATGAATAATTAGTTAAAATAATTTTCTCCCGATTTGTCTTCTGAAATCGCACCAAATCTTTGGATTTCTGTCTCAAAAATCGTCCTTTTTATACAACGAGCGCTGTATTTTGTATGGGAGTCGAGATTCTAGAGAATACTAGGAAAAATGTTAGCATCTCGTCACTAACATTATTGTGTTCTACCAAGGTGCAAAAATATATCGGTGAACGAATCTGAAAAAACAATTTACCAGTGTTATAAAAAGCTGCACTTCCGTAGACGGTTTACGGCGTAGACCATATTATATAGAATAAATACATAATTTCTGTCGACTACGGGCAGACTATCTGAAAGCTAAAGAATATAACCGATTTTTGACATTATTTTAATTTTAATTGTTGAGGTTTCAAATTATATTTCAATTCCGTCAACGCTGTGATTCAACAACAATTAAACCTTTATACGAACAAAACCTGAGTTTCATCAGCTTAATTTAAAATCCGTATTCATACTAAATCAGAATTAAATGTTGACGTCGCGGTCGTTGGCAATGATGGTATGCCCAAAATTTTCATTTCCCTAGATTTCAGAATGAGTTTGTACTCGGTTCTCAGAATATTAGTGCTGAATTCGTCTCGAAAAACCTTTCTCGCTGAATGCGAGACAGGTTTTTCGTTCTCGGCCGAGACCGAGACCGAGAATAAATTAAAATTTCGACCGAGACCGAGAATAGATAAATTGGGAAAAAAAATTAAAATGTGTTATTTTTGCATAATATAGTATATTTAAGAATGTAATACACATAAAAGAACTTTTTTTTCTACAACGAACAAAATTCAAACCAACTTCCTTTAACTACAATTGTTTGTTTACAAAAGTAGTGAAATGAATTAATGGCACGGCGGCGCAACGGCGTCAGCAGCGGTAAGTAAAACCCGCCTCGCTGCCAGCCGACCAAATCACAATCAACAGCTCTCTCATGCACTGACACCAAGTGACGAATGTGGACGCGCTCTGTAGATTTGAATCCCATTATCCTATACCGTACCTACTTACAACGGTCTCGGTTATGGCCCTGAATCTCGGTGATTTTTCGCCGAGAACTGAGACAGAGTTCTCGGTAGAATTTTTAGCCGAGAATGCCAAGACCGAGACCGAGACCGAGACCGAGATCTCGGTCGACCCTTAAAAAGTATCCCCGGAATAATTGAAAATTTTGAAATTTTACCACAAAATTTGAAAAATCCCTGTGCATTTCCCTTTTCCCTAAAAAAAGTTTTTTCTCTCCTGTATACCATATGATAAAGCTTCAACATTCAGAATCAGCGTTTATTGAACTGTATAAATATATATTTAAGCCATAATATTTTTCGCTTTTCTTTGAAATGAAAAAAATTATATTAAACAATATAGTAATATAATAGGAAGACAGAATGTACATAAAACAAATGAAATTCATAATGGAAACAACCTCAGAATATTTGCTCCTGACATATCAGAAAGACACCATTTTATAATAATACAAACACAACGCCATTACCTAATCTTTATAAAATCCACACCACCCGCTTGCCAGCTGCCCGCTGCCCGCTGCCTGAATTGAATATTTGAATTTCTCGGCTTTTCTCTACTATAATAAGCATATATTATACATATAAACCTTTCTCTTGAATCACTCTATCTATTAGTGGAAACCGCATGAAAGTCCGTTGCGTAGTTTAAAAGATCTATGCGCACATACATTTTGAGCGACTTCATTTTATACTATGTAATAATGATAATGATGATGAATAATAAAAGCATTTATTTATCAATATATTTTTACAATAAGTGCATTTTGTTTAGTTATCATTAATTCTATTGACAAATGGACTTTTCAGCTCGTAATAATAATTGAAAATTTCGCTTTTGATATTATGTTATTGTAATTATTACATAGTCTGTTCAAGCTACAATTTTGTTTACAGTTTGTTTTGCATTGATCCAGTTTGAATGGGACCGAAGAGCGTATGGAGCGCGCAGATACTTTGAATTGAATCTTATTTAGCAGCTCTGGGCATTTAAATTCAAGAATATTATTCAAGAATAATGCATCCATGTGATGCCTTCTAAACTAAACGGTTAGTGTTTACATGTATAAATAATGACACGAAGGCAAAATTTGTACATAATTGCAATTAAAGTTATTTTTAGCATTGTTCTGCTGGTTTACATATCTGCTTGGTTTTGTCAGGTCGGGCCCGTCTTAGTGTGTGTTTACACTAGCGGTGAGCGCGGGGGGCGGGACAGGTACGGACGCGGACGGCGCGGCGGCGGAGGCAGCCGGAACGTGACGGATCGCCGCGCTAACAAGCGGAATCCCGGTTCACGTCCCTCCGCAAACAGAAACAAGAGATTACACGCGACAGGCGACCGTTACCCGGAGATAAAGGGCCTCGGGCCTCGAAAGAGTGGGATACTACGTTCCAAATGAAGTGATGTGCAGAAACCTCGAAACTTCCAAGAACACGACACGAGAAAATATTAACACTTTATCATTGAAGAAGAAGATCATCATCATCATCTTCTTCCCCTTGTCCTATTCGAGTCGGGGACCAATTGCGTCGACAAGGCTCCTCCATACGTCCCTGTCGTCTGCTGATTGTTCGGCCTCTGTCCATGGTAGACCCATCTTCTCCTCACACAGTTTCGGGAGTTGCCTCGCCCAACTGAGTCTGGGGCGCCCACTGGACGTCTACCCTCTGGAATCGCGCTCAGTATCTTCCTCGGAATTCGGTCATCAGACATTCTTAGTACATGCCCAAGCCACCTGTTACGATTTTTCTACGAAGAGTAGCATTGGTTCAATGTTTAGATCATCTCGGATCGTCGAGTTACAAGAAGAAGATAACAATAATAATTTAAACGAAAATATGAAAAAGAACAAGACACAGAAAAATAGAAAAAGATAATGGTCGCAACTGGGACTTGAACCCAGAACCTCTCGTCTAACCGGGACGTACGCGTTTACCAAATCCACCATTGCCACCTTCTGTCAAACCGTCGTATTTGTCAATATCGTATTTCAAATTTTAGATTTAACAATATTATCTTCAACTAATTTTTTTTCTCTACATTGTAGGCAACTACCCTTTTTATTGGAAACAATCGTGCTAAGAATTGGTTTATGACCTAGATAGCGTCTGGGATAAATGTATCCGATGTCCTCGCAACCATTATCTTTTTCTATTTTTCAGTGTCTTATTCTCTTTCATATTTTCGTTTGGATTATTATTGTTATTTTCTTCTTCAATTATATATTATAGTGATGAGAATAACCTTCAAAAGTTATGAAAATAGAATTTTTTCTTTTAAAAAATTAACAAATGAATTAACATTTTATTTTGATAAAACATTTTCAAAAAAGCCCACGAGTCTAATAATACACGACATGGCATGGAACTGGCAGATGTATGATAAAAGTAAACTAAAGGCCGTAGAAATGATATGTATGTGTTATAAAAGCACGTATGACTATGTTATTAATATGGGGATCCGGAAATAATGAGTAATGAATAAGATAAAGAAAGGGTCACTTAGATGGTCTGGACATGTAAAAAAAATAAATAAATAATAAATAAATAAATTAATTTAAAAAAAAATAAAAAACTGTACTGGGAAAGGAGTGTAACAAAAATATTTTATGACGCCAACATTCATGGTAGAAGAAGTAGGTGACTCCCGAGGAAATGAGTCAAATGAATGAATCGAGCCATGTCAAGAGTCAAAATAACAGAAGAGAATGAATGAGACAATGTATGAAGATGAATGAAGCAAGGAGTGTGTGCAAAGACAAAATTATGAGGCGGTCATTTCTACCTGCCTACCCTTGAGGTAAAACGGCGTGATGTTTATTTAGTCCGCAGTAACAGTTCAACCACTCCGATCTATCGCGAATATTCACTTTTTACGTCTTAAACGAAATGTCAAATTTACGAAAACTGTAAAAGTATATTTCTTAAAAATCTCAGAGCGAATGAGCGAATAAAGTAGTGTAAAAAGAATATATGATGCAAATGTGAATGGTAGAAGAAATCGGGGACGCCCGAGGAAGACATGGCACGATCAAGTGAATCAGATACTTGATACGGGCCATGTCAAAAGTCAGAATAATAGAAGAGTATGTATGAGACGATGTATGAATGTGAGTGAGGCAAAGAGTGTATGCCAAGACCGAGTTGTTTGGCAGTCCTTTCTCTCTGCCTACCCCTTCGGGGAAACGGCGTGATGGTTAGTTAGTTAGTCTCATTGCAATGTTGTAAATTAAAAAAATATCAGCTTTCTAAAGTCCCAGCTGCGATTTACTCGATATATCGATACCGAGAAATAAATCTGCCCATGATATTTGCGATAAATTGCTTTTGACATTTGCTTTTTAGTTTTGTAAATAAAATCTTTATTTTCACTAGGTATTGTTAAAAAAGCTCTTATTTTCAACACTAGGAGTGTACCAATTTTGTGGAAGACATTTTTCGAAGGTAAATAATTATATTGGTTCAGTGTGTATAGCGGATCACTGAAAATAATAAAAAAGAAGATATTTTTTTAATTGCAATTAACAAATATTTAACAAAATATTTTTTATTTATAAACAGTAAAAAATAGGTAAGTATAACTTAGAAGAATTGCAACCAGTTCCATATTTTTGTTCCAGATGTTGTGATTTTTTTGAAACTCATTTTCGTGGTACCTGGAGATTTTTTATTATATTATTTTATAATATTTATTTTAGGTACAATATATATTTTAAAATTATTACAATCCTGTTAACAGTCACGATAAGCATTTTTTATAAAAAAGGAACCGAGAATATGTTTTATGGCAATAAAAAAATATCGCTAAGGGCTTTACTATTTTACCTTGATTGCGGCCAAATAAGGTCGAATTGTGTAGCATAAATGTTTCCAGACTTAGGAGCATGATTGTGTGTATATATGCGAGACATTTGAGAGCTTCTCTCATACTTCATCTGGTTTAATGAAAAACAAACACTTTGAGATGCGCACGTCCATCGTTTCATTTGCGCCATGTTTACCTACCTACATGGGTACTGGTTAGGGTATGAGGGCCACGCGATTTGAATATGTTTTTCCTGTATTGATATTCAAGAACCAAATTGGCACCACAACTCTCTGCGTTGTTTGTCCACTTAATTGGACGTGGTGATTAATTATCCTAATCTTTTTAAACAACGAACCCAAAAATTAACACTACGTTAAAGCTATGTCGCACTACTTCAATTAGTTCTGTTTTGAAGAAGAAGATAACACTATCTAAACGAAAATATAAAAAAGAACAAGACACAGAAAAATAGAAAAGTATAATGGTCACAACTGGGACACGAACCCAGAACCTCCCAGCTAACCTGGATGTGCGCTTTCACCAACTCACCACCTTCTGTCAAACCGTCAATTGTCAATCTCATATTTTCAAAATTTAGAATTAAAAATACAATATTATCTCCGACGAGTTATTCCATACCATGGGCAAAGTCTGAATTAGTAAAAGCGCACGTCCAGGTTAGACGAAAGATTCTCTGTTCGAGTCCCAGTTGCGACCATTATCTTTTTTCTGTTTTTCTGTTTCATATTTTCGTTTAGATTATTAGTGTTATTTTCTTCTTCAATGATATATGAAATTTATGGGAATGACCTTCAAAAGTTATAAAAAGAGAGTTGTTCTTATAAAAAAATAATAGTCCTGTTTTGCCTACAACTTCTCACGATAAGGTAATTACGGACTCAAGATTTTTTTTAAGTTTACCATCACCCGATTTCACTGTACACTTAGTAGATGTATGGGATAAAACGCCAAACACCTCTGCCCCGATATTTGTTTTTAGTCTTGTTTATTACGCTGATATTGGCCATGCATTATTTTCGAATATTTGCTGTTTAAGTTGGTAACACTAACGCCTCAGGATTCTCACTTGTATCTACTTATTTGTAATACATTTTACATTTGCATAAAAGCTATTGCGAAACAAATCAATTGATCCAATCCCTGACCCTCGAAACATATTTTTTTACATTAATTCCACGCAGGAGACCTTGAGGAAAATCATATCCCTCGGGGCCTATTTCGTCTATGAGGATCTTTTAGGGAAAGGAAGGAGAGGAAGTTCTCGAAAGTAAAAGAAGGTGAGTAGAAAATTGAGGATCATTGTGTCCAAGAGTGGCGGACGTTGGAAATCCATCCCTCTCATTGCGATGCAAGATGTTAGATGGAGAGAATCCTGCTGGAGATGTCAAAAGAAATATCACAGTCAGTCTTTTCCGATCCGGCCTGCCACGTAGTAGGTTGGCAGACGCACCCGCAGCCCAGACTTAGACAAACCTCAACACAGTCTAAACGCCCGACTCCCTAGTTAAGTCGCCAAAATTAGCGAACTACTTGGGGTGACCTATTGCAGAGGTTTTGGTTATCCAATAAATGGTTCCCGGGGCCGCGGTAAGGTTTACACTGGCACATTTAACGGGGATCTTTTCCACGGCCTGGACTGAGAGCGGTTACAGGTAGAAATGTTGGGTCAATCGTGCCTACCTGCTATTTAAGTATGCTACAACTAATCGGGTACTATCCAACAAATAAAGCGACTTCGTAAAGGCGGGTCCAGAGCTCAAACATTTGCCGTAATTTGCCGTGAAAGTCCATCAAATATCACATCAACATTTTTTGTTTTCCGTCTCTTCCGTTTGTTGAAAAACTAAACACGATTTAAAGATTGGTGCGAAGTTCGCGCTATCACACACAATTTGGCTTTGTGGTCTGCGATAAGGACGTGTCGACACTTAAGCAATGAGCACTTGACTTTTGACGTTTTTGGCGTTTAAATCAATGTTAAAATGCGTTCTGATGAAAAAGAGATGCATCAGGGAGAAAACACAGATATTTTAATAGATGTTTAATGTTTATTTATCAGGAAAGATTTCCGACTAATATCGATTATTGCACGACCTAAAGTTACTATTAAGAATTTAGAGTGCGTAAATATTTACGTCAAAAACAGAATAATTATAAATATTTGATATTATATTATAATTTTATTATCAAATATTTTCATTATTATATTATATTTAGGAATAATAATATTTTAAACTCGCGATTATGCCCGCTCATTGCATATAACCACAAAAGGCCGTTCCGTTAATTCTCCATACACGACCGCATTGCGCGGCATCTGTCAAAAAATGAATTACTCCCCCCCCCCCCCGCCGTCCCCGCCTACCTTCCCGCTTCACCCGGGATGGAATGTTTTCCGTCGAACATGAGAAGCTCGAAATACAACAAAAATTGTCAATATTTATGATGTTGATGACAAACATTGGATGTTGTTATGGGACTGTCAAGGCAAATTTCAAAGCTATGGACCCGACTTTTTTTTTGTTTATTGTATCGAATTGAGGTGTTTGACCCCAATTTGCGCCGTCAAAATTGTTGTTAATAATTAGATTATTATATGTAAAATGGATTGTTATAAAAGTAGGCATAGTAATACATTTAAAGAATATGAACAAAAAGAAGTCGATAAAATCAATTCCCTTTTAGTTCCAGGAGTTACTTCTGAAAGAAAGAAAAGCATTCTTCTCGCAATCGAACTTAAATAAACCACTTCCTTTATATCATTCATCATGGAATACAAAAGCGAAGTTTATTGTGTAGATATTGCCTGTCTATGAGTAGAGAATCCATTGAAAAAAGTTCCAGGCGAAGTATCCTTCACCGAAACTTTATTTATTCGCGCGGCGTTCCGACAATCAAAGGAAAAGCGTTCAGTTCGGTTCTCTCCCTGTCAAAACAAAACGAACGCTTTACAAAGTTAGCCCTTTTCCCCGCGTAAATACTTGCTACAAGCTGAAAAGATAGCAAAAATAGGCATTGTTAACGTTACAATATGGCATTGTACTTCATCCGAATCCATTAGCTACATATTTCCTTACAAGCAATGCTCCCAGTGAGTCTGTCTGTAATTCCGCGATAACACGCCAGAAGGCCGAGAGGTGGCGCCACAGTCCTATGAAAGAACTCATCGTTTTGCATAAAAGATCGCAAATATTTGCAACATTGAAAACTCTTTGTGACAGTTTTTTAATAGAAAATGCTTTCAGACACCTCTCCAGGAATTGAATTGTATAAATGATGTGCGAAAAGTAACTAAAAAAGGTTGTACATTCAAATTTTACTAATCTACGAAGAAATTGAAATATTCCACCCTTCTCCTTTGAACAGAGGAGCAAGTATAAGAATGTTCGAATATCTTTACATAAAATATTATTTTGTTGTCAAAGTCATTTCCATTGCATATTACTTTACCTGGAAAAACGCCCTGCTTTTGCGAGTTGCGTTGCTTTGCTAGTTGAAATGGATACTGAAAACCAATATTTCCATACCGCTATGCTACGTATATTTCCATCCATATTTCCTTAGCTAAAGGCTATTTTCACAAATCCCTTGTGACATAATAAGGTATGATTATGTTTTTGTTGACCCTTTTGGTATAATCCTTTCCCATTTCACACCTGATGTTTTGCTTTGAGGTTGAAATACTAAGATTTTCTTTTGCATATTGTATAGCTACCGTTATAATGTAAATAGGCACGTTCTTTGGCATTATTGTTAAAAAATTCATAAAAAATATGTTATTTTTTTAATTAGTCATTAATTTAATAGATGCATATAAAAAAGGTAAATGTTTCAAATGTAAATTTATATTGTTTTTTTATGTATTCAATATTAATATTATTAATCACTTTATGAAAACCGATTATTTATACACAAGTTCTGCTGTGTAATTATTATTATGTTTGACAGATGTTTCGCTTTCTGAGAGCATTAGCAAACTGTGGTTAAGCCACCCACAGACAATTTTTACGCACCAGATTTAAATGTCCGGGTTTAATTTTCCCCACAGGAAAAACTAAACACTTTCACACACTTCCCAAATGATCATCTGGTCAATCCACGTTAGGCAATTGCACTATATGTATTATAATTACAAAACAATACAAGAACAACATGTCAACCTACCAGAGACCAGATGGGAAAATAATTCACCGACTCCAGATATTTTCATATCAGAGTGTTCGGCTCTGTGGAATTCCTAATTGAACCTATAAATCCTACTGATCCCTCAATATAAATATTTAAAAAATCTTTTGTAATCCTACATGTATTTAAAATTACCGATTTTTAAATTTTGAATCAGAGACCTAGGTATAATGCCAGTAGCCGAAATAACAAATGGTAATATTTTTATATTCTTATTTTCAAATATTTATATGTTTTGGGATCAAAGCTAATTCTTTTCTTTCTGATACAATAAAAAAAATCAGAGAGCCAAAATACAAGCAAACGTCGAGGCTAGCGTTGCTAAGCAACCTATATATATATATTTATATCATTTTTATTTAGGTGTTTATTGCTTTTATTTTTATTACCTATACCCTTATTAATTTCCTATTAAAATGTCGGAAATTATTAATGGTTGTTGTCCTTTAAAGTTTCCCCAATTAGTGCATTCTTCAAATTTGGCTAAAGGTCATTAAGTGAGGTATTTAATTAAATTGGAGTTCTACAAATAAAACTTGATAACAGTAAATAAAAACACCAATAATATAATTTTTTGAATATATATTTTTTTTTTTTTCTATATTCATTGCTTTGATGGTTAATAATTTGTGGATTTTTCGACCACCATGCATGAACATAAATATGGCCGTGCTATGGTGGTCGAATATGGTGTTTTACTTACATTATTTTTTCTGCTGCATTTAGACGCCTTACCTTAAGCATTTACGATTTTTTTTATTTTTTTTACTGAACAAGCATTTTCCTATCAAACTAAAACGCCGAGCAACAAAGTGTTGGAAAGTGGTTTGAGACTCCGCTGACTTTGTCACCCCTCACAGTGGGATCATTTATGTATATGTAGAGGATTTGCGTAAGGATGGAAATGTTTTTTGAAAAAGTACACTTTACTTTACAATTTTCAACAAAAGGTTTGTTTCCAGTTGTTGCTAAGCTGAAGAAAATTTAAACTTTTTAATAATTTAAATAATACACAATAATACAAGTATATCACCAAAGCCACTGTGATTTCTAATAAAAATGGTGATTAAGAAACTAATAATATAGTTACCACTTGTTTAGTTTACTCACCCAAAGTATATATACCCTAGTAAAGTAAACCAGTAATACATACCAATTTTATGGTTAGTTGTTCAAATCTCTGGTATTTAAAACAATCCTTCATATTTTGGTTTTCCTATCATGTTTGGCATTTGTTTTTATAGAATTGCGTAAGGAATTGAACTTTTTATTTTTTTATTTATCTAAGTGTATGAGACAGGCATAATGCCCAAATATTTATTTATTTATTTTAAGAGGGGAAGGAGATGGGAAAGAGGAAGGTGGGGAATTACCTGGCTTTTTAGATCTGGTCACCAAACACGGCTAAAGCCATTTCAAGCAACATTTCAATTCTGAATGGTGGTCTTACACCAGAGCGTTGCTGAGAGTATCTTCAAAAATATACTACTATGTGTATATTATTTTTAAATTAATTAATTATGAAGTAACACAAATTAATCAAATAAACTTTATTTGCGCACGCTGGCATTCGATCCCGCGACCTTCGGATTGTTAGTCAAGAGCCTGACCACTCGACCAAGGCGGCCGTATCACAAAACCTTGTACTTTTCAGTCTTCGAAATAACTTCAACAGGATAAATAATTGGTGGACTCTTGACAAACTTTATCTTAACATAAATAAGAGTCATTCGATAATATTTTACAAAATATGTCAGCAAATTATGTTTCCGAATGAACTTAACTTATCCTTTATCTCTGTGGAAGAAATTATACATAATTTTTCCTCTGAATTAAACTGTAAATTCCTTATAAACGCAATTAATAAAAGGGTAATGATAATGCTTGGCTTAATTCTTCGAAATTCCAGGGTCTTTACGAATATTTCAACCTTGAAAATTTTGTATATACTATATATTTAGTTCGAAGACAAGTCGAACATAACTCCTCGATCAGGTCCCCCCGTTTTAAAATTCATTCAAATTCAATCGAAAAAATTTAACATCAATTCCTAAGACACGTTTATTTTAAACTAGGCATTCCTATGCGAGAATTAAACTTATTAAAACTCTCAGATCGAAGAATAATATCCGACTTAATATTATAATGTTCAAAATTGTAAATGGAAGTATAGTGAGTCCTGATTTACTAAAACTCATTGAGCTACTCGTTTCAAATCCTGTTTAAATCTAACAATACCAGGACTTAGCATTTCAAACACTCGCGTGTTCGATTACAAGAAGTTACTAACAGTTACCATTTTAGTTTTTGTTCAAACTCCACTTTAAAATTAAAAGTAACTGACTAACCATCACGCCGTTTCCCCGCAAGGGTAGGCAGAGAGGACGGACCGCCAACTCGGTCTTGGCACACACTCCTTGCCTCGTTCACATTCATACATCGTCTCGTACATGCTCTTCTATTATTCTGACTCTTGACATGGCCCGACTCAAGTACCTGATTCACTTGGTCGTGCCATGTCTTTCTCGGGCGTCCCCGACTTCTTCTACCATTCACTTCTTCTGTCATTCATTAAAATTAAAGTATTAAAAATGATAGTTAATCACTTTACTAAGAATTATTTTAACTTACGAGACCTTTACCTTTACGAAAATGGCTTTATCAAACACATATCATAATGTTTCTTTGAAATAATTAAAGAAAACCTTCTCCTCCTGTAAAATTTGCAAATGGTCTGTTGGACAAATACGAACTAAGACGGCGCAATGTTACCCATTAAATTGCTGCTATTTCATCTGCAGATTCATGAATCACAACTGCACAACATCCTCGAAGATTTTTTTACCACTTTACTTACCACGGCCGCTTGATTTGTGTATTGTGCAAATCAGTTTGATTGTACTTCCACCGTGATTGCAGTAAACAATGTACAATGCAAATGGCACCTCGTCGGATAATTGGCGCAGCCGTTCTGGCTTTTACTGCATACAACGCGTCACGGGGACATCACGTGATTTGATGACATCCGCAAACAAGGATTCGATTGGGACCCTCAATTCGGAGACCCGAAATTCTAGCCGAGCTTCGAAAGAGGACAGTGGTGAATTTACGATCTATTGACTGGTTGTCACCGTTGAAATTTATAAAGACAATATTGTTTTGGTTTGGTATTGCAGTATTGGAATATCTGGGTTATGTTATCCTCAGGGCGGGGTTTAACGTCGTTGTTGATGAGAGAGGCTGAGATCCGGTTAGCGTGATTTTCTATGATGAATCTAAATGTTGATAGATCACGAATAGGAATTTGCTTAGTGTTTATATTAATACATAGATAATATCCCCAAGGATGCTCATGGAAACTTTCTTGGGATTGTGTTATCTAGGCTAGAACCCAAGCAGCATGATAAAATACTCTGTTACTTTATATTTTAAATTTTCTGCTATTGGTTTCGACACATCCGTGTCATTTACTAACAAACTATTAGATTTAATTGGGTGGAGGTAGTGGCAGGGGTGATTTTTCAAACCAAAATGTCTCGAAATCGTTACATAGTTGCCGAAAAAATACAAAAAATAGATAAAATACTCGAGAAATTACATGTTACAAGAAATAAGACGAATGATTGTACGATGACATAATGAGAGATGTGTTGCTGGAACTTTTAGCATACTTCACTTGAAGGTGCGAAGTCTTTTTGAGACGTCACCATCTTCTTCTTGCGTGTATATAAATCTTGCAATGAGTATCGCCGATTTATTATTATAATAAAATATCAATACGAACCTTTAAAATATTTTATCGAAAGATTTCGTACCTGCTCTTGAAAATTGTGTGGCACAAATAAGCTACCAGCCAAAAAATGGTACTCGTACAAAAAACTAAACAAAAACCTGTTGAACACTTTATTCACAGTTACCAAAAAAAAACATATTTTCGGCTAACAATGGCTCTTTAAAATAAATTTAAGCTTTTCTTTTTTCACAGTAGGTAAGCGTTTTGTTTGCTTTACTCAGAATCTTCAACAAACAGGATTTTATTATTGTTATTTGATATTTAGGTTTCAACGACTGACATTGAACCATAATCCACAAGTTACAATGCTAGCGAGCATTGACCCAGCCACCCAAGAGCGATATTTTACAAATTTCTAGTATTTCGTAGCACGTCCAACAGATAATTCAATTTTAAATAAACCGAGAAATGCATAGACCGCAAAAGATTAATAGATTGTTTATATTCTGTTTTTCAGAATAAAAGCGGCTAAACATAATCAATAAAAGGCAGTAAATAAACTGCATGTAGAATGAAATAGTAGGTATCCGATCGAATTAATGTTTTACTTAACTTATTTTTAAATTTCAATATTAGACTTACAATATATACCAATTTCTTTTTTATTATTCTGGATAATTGTCGGTGAAAGTAGAAGAATTGTTTATTGCACATAATTCACATGGAGGTCCGTATTCACGGAGATCACTAATATGAAGGATTTTTCTTTAATATATTTATTTCTTAAAAGGGATCGATAAAATTCATTTTAAAGTTCGATAATTTTTTGATTCTACGTTACGACCTCCAGTTTAATGTTTTACTGTGCTTTTTTCACAATATTAACCCTTCATGCCTTGGAAAGTCATTACTAGCCACTGACATTATATTCTAGTGAGTGCTTTTTTTACTACCGTGACGATTTACGCTTCCGTTACCATGGCGGCATCAAAAAGGCAACAAATATACGTTCCTTATCACAATGATACTACAGTTTTCAATTTGGGAGGCGGGTATGGGTACCGCCGCCCAGGGAACCTTTATTGGATGACCAACATCTCTGCCACAGGTCACCCTAAGTGGTTAGCTACGTTTGGTGATTTAGCAGGGGTGCCCGGGTTCATGGGGTGAGGTTTGTCTAAGTCTTGGAGGTGGATGACTAGGACACACTGAACCCCAGATTCCTACCCACTCCTAAAACCCTTTTCCTTCCCAGAACTCTCCACTCCCTCCTTTCCTTAAAAAACCCTCCACACAGCATCCCCAAAGACGACATAGGTCCTGAGGGAAATTATTTTCCTCAGGGCCTCCTGTGTGGAGCTCATTTTAAAAAAAAAAAATTTCTTTCAAAAGATGAGATACATGATGTACGTAGGTGTGTTTCATCCAAAAGAAAAAGTAATCATTTTCTTGCATCTCTCTCCCATACAGCACCGTGACGACTTCTTAAACCCCTACAATAGTACTAATACCCTAGTAATAGTAGTATTATTTTAAAATTACTAGCTAACCCGACAAACGTTATTCTGCCATATAAATTATTTCTAGTGAATATTTTGGTTGGTAAATAAAAAAAAAATGAATGTATTGTAAGTGTGTGGGGATGGGACCTATGACAGAAAGAGGAATGGAGCGCGGTAGACGATGACCGCCGATAAGAACAAAAAAACACCAACTAAATTAGGAAAATAAAATAAAGAAAATCAATATGAAATTCGAAGAGCAATTGAGTGTACGATATTTTTTGTCAGTTCGTCTTTAGTCAACAGAAATAAGCTTGATGGTTTGCCCACGCGAGAACATGATGCCATCTCGTGAATGTCTTGCGCATGTGTGGATGAAAGTTTGATGAGGCGGACGTAGCACCATCTGTCATTCAACAACATAAATAATTTCGTTCTGTTTGAAATACGAAAGACGGTGAAATTTGTTCATACAAAAATACCAAAATCGCGATTAAAAAATGGGAGGGTGGGGGTAGGAGATTTAAAATTTGGGGTTAAAGGTATTTTTGATGCCAAAATAAAATAAATACAAATATCATATTACAAAACTGTAAAATCAGTATACATTTGCCCTGAAGAAGGGACGGTCGTTCTGATACCGGTCGGATTTTCTCAAATATAAAAGTGGTTCAAACAAAGTTAAATTGTTTCATTTATCTATAATGGATAACCACAAAGTTATAGCTACATTCAAAAGTAGATTATTTTTACCCCAAGAGAAAACACTCTTGAGGTAACCGTCCATTCTTTGCTTTAAAGCCCTATGAGCTGTTGGAGTTTGTGAGCACTTTGGGGGCTTGTCAAACAAAAAGCTATCATGAACTGTACTGTCATCCGCGTAACAATGAATTGGTGCACATGACAAAAGGTCGTTGATGTGCAACAAAAACAAAGTCGGAGACAGAACCGATCCCTGCGGGACGCCAACATTTATCGAGTGTGAGAAAGGGGTGAAACCATCGGAAAGGCCTTGGAAATGTCCAGTGCAACCGTTTGGGTCTCACCGAAACGTCATTGGGACATATTTAAAAGTCGGAAGGGTTAAGAGCTTGAATGGTAAGCAATTGTTTAAAAAATGTACCTTGGAAGTATTTTTTTGGAAAATTAGAGTTTTTTCTACTTAGATGAAGGCATAGGTACCGCCGTCCCAGGAACCATTTATTGGATAACCAATGCCCCTGTCGTAGGTCACCACAAATGGTTCGCTACGTTAGGTGATTTAGCAGAGATGCCGGGGTTCATGGTGTGAGGTTTATCTAGGTCTTGGCAGCGAATGCGTTTAGCCCACCTACTGCGTTTTGGGCCGAATCGGGAGAGATTGGTTGAGGGAGATCTAGCCTAGACCTCTCCAGCCGGACACTTACATCGTCTTGCACTGCAGTGGGAGGGATGAATTCAAACGTCCGTCGCTCCTGGGACTCATTGACCCCCAGATTCATACTTACCCAGCATATCTTTTTCCTTCCCAGAACTTCCACTCCTTCCTTTCCCTAAAAAAACCCTCCACACAGCGTTCTCAAAGATGACGTAGGATCTCAAGACATTTTTTCTTCAAGGCCTCCTTTGTGGAGATAGTGTAAAAAAATAATGATACTCGTAATTCTGATTAGGCGTTTGCATGAATAAACAACCACTTTCTAATTAGTGTTTGGTTTGAGTTTTGATTACAAATTCATTGGACGATTGGTATGTGCGTATATATTTTTTATGTGTTCACCTAGAGCAGGGTTTCCCAACCTTTATTTCGCCGAGCCTCCCCGAACCAAAAAAAATATTTTCAAGCCCCCCTTCAGTGGCGTAGCTAGCATGTGCATGGGAGGGGGTGGCCAGAGAATTTCATTTCAGAAATAGGCTTTTTCGTCAATAAAAAGACCGTCAGTCACAAAATTCTCCCCATTTCGGGACGTTCCAAATATAAATAAAACCGTATGCAATATTTTTTTGCGACAATATCCTTCGAAATTTTTTAACAATCGGGTGTCACCTCCCATCGGGTTTAGTGTCACCCCCCCCCCCCCTCTCGCTACGCTACTGCTCCTTAATTAAGTTTCAACAAAAATAAGAAACACATTTTTTCATAACAACTAAATTATTTATTTGAATTTCAAATAGGTACAATACAGATACAATATATTTATTTATTATGGATCTTTAATAGAAGAGTGGGTACACTTTCAAACATTAATTACTTTTACATTTACATTTCTTAGTTATTATTATTTTTTATTTATTTAACTTATATTTTTATAATTAGATAATGTCTAACAACTTTCAAAGTAATTTTAGAACAAATAAATAAAAACTTTTAAAGTACTATTGAGATACTTGAGCTTGCATGCTCTGTACCAGCTGGTCGATTATGGTATTTGCTAGAGCTTTGCTTTGAATAGATTTTTTTTCGGAAATGCAAACGTAACTATTACGCCCCCCCTGACATTTCTCTACGTCCCCCCGGTTGGGAAGTCCGGATCTAGAGTCTAGAGTTCTAGAGAACCATTTGTTTTTTAAAGTTTCACGGTGCGTTTTTGTCTTATTGATTGCATCGATGACTTTATCATTATCATTCTGGTTGATTATTTAAACTACACAACGAATTATCTAAAACATTAATTCATACTCATGGCAAAATTTTCTTTTACGGTCATCCGCTTCCCATCTAAATCCACAATTTTCACTTACCTTAAACGCTGGGCGTCAATAATGCATTCACAATACATTCAAATATCCCAATCACAAAGGCTAACGAGGAGCAGTAGCCGCCATTGGAAAATTAAATCAATCAATTATTTGTTAAAATAAAACTGCCACCAATGATGCGTGAATGCATTTTTATCTGTTGCAATTAAAATTAACTGATTATGTTGTATTTTAATTCCTAAAATAATCGATTAAAATTTGTTGGAATGAATTAGTTATCAAAATAATGTTGCTCAAATGATCACACAGCAAATCAAGAAGTAAAAAATAGGAATTGAAATAGACGCGAATTAGCTTAAAGCATTCGAGTGATGTTTCAAATCAATTTCTTCGTTACGACTGAGATAATCTGTGAGTAGTCGTGCAATTTAGTGAGTAGAAAAACTTTTTTTTAAATTTATTTCTTTTTAATACTTTGATAGAAAGCAGTCACTTTGTGGTTTGATATATTTATAGAAATAAAAAAGTAACTTAGTTTGTAACCACGATCTAATTATTTTTGTTGTTTGTTTTTGGGGTGTTATGCCGTGTTACGCTACCTCCTAATTTAGCCAACGTTTCGGACAGCGTTACAGTGTCCATCATCAGGGCAGATGTGTAAATGTTAGTGGTAAAATGTGTGCTTAAGTACTTCGAAGCAATACCGTGTTGCCAGCTCCACTCCACTGCGAGCTGGAATTACAGTAAACTTGAAGATGGTTTTCTGCATTTAGCTTTGGTGTAGCCGTCAATTACCGGATACCAAGAACTATTGAGCTTAGCTCCGTCGTCTCTATTAATGTTAATAGGATTTTTATTAATTTCAATTGCCTCTGTAATTAGGCGTGCTCTATAAATAAAATCTCTAAAGCTCTAAAAATACTATTAACATTAATAGAGACGACGGAGCTAAGCTCAATAGTTCTTGGTATCCGGTAATTGACGGCTACACCAAAGCTAAATGCAGAAAACCATCTTCAAGTTTACTGTAATTCCAGCTCACAGTGGAGTGGAGCTGGCAACACGGTATTGCTTCGAAGTACTTAAGCACACATTTTACCACTAACATTTACACATCTGCCCTGATGATGGACACTGTAACGCTGTCCGAAACGTTGGCTAAAGGAGGAGGTAGCGTAACACGGCATAACACCCCAAAAACAAACAACAAAAATACTTTTAGTCGTAAAAATCTAAAATCATATCTGACGAACTAATTATTATTTTAATGTACCGACCGGTTTCGCTTTACACAAGCACCTTCGGGGTATAAAATTAAATTGATCAAAAATTTACATTGTGTGGGCTTATATATAATAAAGATAGAGACAAAACAGAATACAAAGGAACAGTGAGAGAGTAAAAATAACATTTTAGAGAGTGATAAAGAGAAGAGACAGATGATATTTAATGAATTAGGTACCATATTATGTTTTCAGGGACAAGCCGTCACTTGAACAAGTGATTAAGGGATAAAGTGATTAAGGGTTTTTACTAGTTTGTGGGAAATATTCCTATTATCGGGCTGTTGGACATATTTAACTGATTATTAAGGATTTGGGTTTTTGTTTTAACGGTTTTCCTTATTTTCGAGTGATTCTAAATTATTGCGTCTGTTACCATGACCATTTCTGAGTAAAATCTTAGCACCGGTGCTTTGGCTAAAGGTATGATCTCTATCAATAAGATGATTGGCAAATTCAGAAAATCCATTATTATTTAAGCTTCTAAGATGCTTTTTGATTCTAATATTGACATTGCGCGTTGTTTTACCTATATAAAATGCGGAGCAATCACTAGAATCTAATTTATAAATTCCCGAATAACTTAGTTTGTCGTCTTTATCTTTTGAATTGACTAAAAATGTACCTAAATTATTATTTGTATAAATATATTTCTATTTATCAAAGAAAATTGGGAGGATCATGGGTTAGTGATGAAACAAAATAAGGTACAAAAATTGTTTCGTTTAACTAAAAATGTGCCTAAATGTTACCTAAACCGTTCATTAAAAAATTAAAAATTAAACATTTCGCTCTCCATAATGAGTTAATACATTTCGAACTACCGAACAGGTAGAAACTATACTTAGATAAAGACTATAAACAGAAATTTAAGAATCTGGCAAAGAATGCAACTCTGAGGCCGCGCCGTACGCAAAACCATATTTGTACTTGAATTTTGTTAAAAAGCTTCTTTTTTTAAAAAAAATGAAAGACAAACATTCCTGGGTTACGAATAACCCAACAATGTTTGAAAATCTTCAACTACCACCACAGAAAAACGAAAATGTTGCTTGTGTTGTGATGGAGGACTTAGCCAGCCGAGGAATCGAACACGCGACGCTCGGGTGGGACCCAAGCGCTATGCCCACTCAACCACTGACCGGTGAAATAGAACCGAATTCGAGCAAATAGCCAATATTGGCAAAGGATGGCGCCACTTACGTTAACAGATCACATGTGAACCTGCCGCTGGCAGGTGTGTGTACTACGGATTTGTAATTTTGAGTATCTCTCTGGATATGCAGATATTGACGGTAAAAGGATTATTATTTTAACTGGCATTTGGGAATAATAGTATCACGCGGCTACATATTACATATACATATGATGTCATTGTAGACTAGCAGTCACTGGATCATAGTGGATCCGAGGAACCGGCTATTTTTGGAACCAGTTCCTATCGAAGATGTAAAATGGTCACCAATATTCAAATAGGCGAAGCCGAACCAAACGCCGCCCGCAGGCCCTAGCAGCAAAAAGCTACGGAGCGGGTTTTTAACTGCTGGTGCACAAATTATGCGTTTCTTACTGACATATAGTTATTAAAATTGGTTCGATGACAACTCAAAATCAACTCGACTCAACACTTCTTTGGGAAGTAATTAAAAGCTTCTGAATTTTTTTTAACCCATAACCTAACCTAACGAAACCTATTTAACCAATTTTGTATGTATTTTTTCATCTGAGTTGTCCGGTTACTCTTGAAATTAGTTTTCTTAACATAAACTTATCGGCCTGCTCTATCCTTGCTTATGTTGAAAGGCCAATCTTTTTTGTATTCCCCGTCTCTTTATGATGTTGTATCATTAGGTACCTCATAGTAAAAAAACTAATTAGTTTGAAAATAGAAAGCGAAACACCTCAAAAAAACCCTCTCCTTCCATTCTCCCGCTCCTTTCCACGTGTTTCCACCCTACTTGTGTTTATCTCGCCAATTCAGAGCAGGGCTGAGGGCGGCCTTGGGCCCTTTCGGTTCCTCTTGGGCGTCACTAAATGACGAGACCCAAAATTGTAATTCAAAGGCAACAAAAACTTTTCTACAAGCAGTAGTATTATTCAAACATCTCCATTGCAAAATTTTGCTCTCCGAACGAATAACATTGAGCTTGCGAAATATTATAAAGTGATTTTTTCAACTGTTGGAAAAACTCAAATCGTCGTGGCAAATAATTATGAATTCGTTATATTCGCATTGAAGGTTTTTTTAGCTGTGAAGCCTAGAATTTAAATCAGACGGAGAAATTCATTTCGGGTGACGAATGAAAAAAAAAATTAGACTATGCTTGTTTCCGCTTGAATGAACATGTATTCCTCATTTTTTACTTGCAAGAATGAAGCAAGATTATCAGGTGTTTTTGTTGACACTATCTTAAGAATTTTTTCATTGCTTTGTTGTGAATATCACACAATAGTTGCATGTCCGGAGCCAGCAGAACACAGGTCCTGTGTCATCTTTGGGGATGGTGAGGATTTGAGGATAGTTTTAGAGAAAGGATGGAGAGGAATTTCGGAGATATGAAAAGGTTTTTTTTTCATTACACAGTGGACACGGGAGGCCCTAATGAAAGTAATTTCCTTCAGTGCCTACGTCATCTTAAGAGATGCTAAGTGGGGCTCTTTTTAAGGTAAGGAATGAGAGGAAGTTTAGGTACGGATAGTGGTACGAGGGTAGGAATCTGGTGTCAGTGTCAGTGATGAACGAGTTGACTCATCACTCCAAGATGCTAGGCGGCGAGTCGAAACCGAAACCGACCTCTCGCGAACCGACCCGCCAGGCAGCTGATGGGTAGATCCAAGACCCGGACAAATCTCACCCATGAACCCGGGCACACCTGCCAAGTCGCTAATCGTAGTGAACCTATTGGGATGACCTGTGAAAGAGACGTTAGTAATCCAATAAATTGTTTCCGGGTACCCATACTTGCCTACCAAATCTAAATTGTGTTCATTGCTCATTATCCACTTGCATAATGTTACTTATTCAAAACACTCTTACGAAAATTTAAGAATTCATATTTCGCACTTCACCGGGTTTGAACTCACGACGCCGACGTTTAGATCCAATATGTGTTTCTAAGGATCACAGTGATCTTGTGCATGTTTATCTTTATTATATCTATTACATGTATTTTAACAGAAATTGTTTATACCTTCAGAAAGATGAGATCTTTCAAGGCAAGAAAATCACAAACTAATGATCACTAACTGTAAATAAAATATATAATTTGTCACATCTCTTTTACTATACAAAAGCGTACTGAATCTGTGTATTGATGTACAGTAATGTACACACAATACATCAAGTAGATACCAACAATGAATCAATTCCTTCACAACATATAAATATAACGTGTGAAGGAATAGATTTTTTTATTGAAAAAGTTTCAGGATCACCCCCTCCAAAAACGTATTCTTGGTTCGAGACGGGTTAACAGGCGTTAGAATAAATCTACGCTTTATGCAAAACCCTTCGATTCAATGTTTGAAAATTGAAAAAAGAAAAATATGAAGACGACCCGCAGCGATTTATACATTTATCAAGTAGATAGGTACTTCAATACAGGGATCCGCAAACGGTGTGCCACGGTACACTAGTATGTTGTGGGGGTGGTTGAATCTTCGCGGTGAAAGAAAAAAAAACAATAATTGTTTGTGTCTTCTCACGTACAAAATAACGCAAGTTAACAGTTAAGATTCTGTACGCAAAACAATAAATATTTTTGTAGAAAGCAATCACTTTGTGGTTTCACATTTATAATGAAATAAAACAATAATTTTGTTTGTAACCACGAAATTTAATTTAATTTACACACACGCGATAGAATCAGTGCAATTTGTTTTACTTTGCGAATTAATTTTACCTTTTTCCGTTTTAAAGTTATGTTTGATTTTTTTTTAATATATTCCAAAACGCATTCAAAATTAGTTGGAAGTTATACAAATCGTAGAAAGCTTAACGTGTTTAGGTTAAACCATGTCATAAAACTTCATAATAGTTCAAGTGTGAATTGATATATCGTGACAGGCTAAACAAAAAGTGTATCCCGAGATTCCCGAGCGGCTCTCAATGCAGAAGATAAGTCTTTTTTTCCATTTTTAAATAACACAATTTTAACAAATTAATATTTATTGCTTTCAGATTTGAAGTATTTTGTTTCGTTTCACAGATGATATGACCTCTCTATTGTACACTTGAGTTCTCTCGATTTATTGCCGAGAAAGATGCGCATCTTAGAGTAAATCATCGATTATAATTTTGGGACATAAATTGTTGATATGTGCCAAGAAACATCTATGGATTGAGTCGAGGGTTACTCCACTTACAGAATTGTTTGTTTTTATTTCAGTCGGTTTTTATTCATTGCATTTCAAATGAATGTCCTTTGTTCTTACAGGGATTTTATGTAGGGATAAGACGTGTTGATTTCCTGGTTGGATTTTGGTTATATTGAGGTATTTGACGGCTGACTACAAAGGGGGGGTCTGAGAAAGGATCGTTTGATTTATCTAAATGTTTGAAAACAGTTTGAAATCGGTACTTTTAGTATATTTCAGACATTAGTTTGTTCTCTTCTTGTATACATTCAAACGAATGATGTGGGATTATTTGGGAATTAACACGCTTCTTATAAAAAAAACGAGTGTGCTTTAGACCACACAACTGAAGTAAAACTTCTGCTCCATATATATGATAGGAAGAGAGAAAGAAAATGTGCGCGCGCACTGCTCTCTCTTGCTCCTACAGTATGATACAGACAATAGGCCTGCACTGTGTAACGTAACTGGCTACGAAAGAGAGAAAGAAAATGTGTGCTCGCACCTCTCTCTCTTGCCGCTAGAGTAATATACGAAGCGTAACTCTCTCTCTTTCTATCTTCACTAACTTATATCTCCCTCTCAACTACCGTTCTCCTCGCTTTTTGTAACGCTCTCGTCACGCATTCGCCAGCTTACTCCCCAAGTCAAGCGTGTGTAAAGAAGTTTTACTTCAATAAATTGATAAGCACAATTATATTTTTCTTTCATTTTTATACCACTTTACTCCCATACAATTGTCGTATTGACAAACTGTAAGAGTGACTGGGTGTGTGTACTGTTAAAAATGTATTTATGATTATAAACAGCACGATAAAACACAAAGAAATAATCATTATTAATTTATTTATCCATCCATACTCGTAATATTATTATGCAACACTGAGATAATTTGAGAAGATTACCAAAAACTCCACGCAACAGTGAGATATTTCCAGATTTACGTGTATTTTGTCAAAATTAGTATGAAAAAATTAATTATTTATCAATTTTTACAATTTTGTGATAATGTTAAATAATTTACCTCTCTAATGCCATATCATTAATCTACAACATTAGTTAATTTGATTCTGCTAGAGCTCACGCAAACCTAAAAGTCCCATTATCTCAGAACAGCATTTTTTAAGATATCCCACTATTGCTGTAAGGTGACGATATCGCCAATTAGGCCACAGTCACCTCTTATATAAAATAAATTCGGATATATTTGTCCGAGACGCTATCCAGGTTACAAACTAGTTCTTAGAACGAATGTTTCCAATGGAAAAGCTGTGCCTATAATATGGAAAAAAAATCCGTCGAAGATAAAATTGTTAATTCTAAAATTTGAAATATGAGATTGACAAAAATGACGGTTTGATAAGAGAAAAACTTACTAAGAAAATAATTATCTATAATAATAATTAGTCCCATATGCACCCGTCTGGAGACTATGGCATCTCCAATTAGCAAGTAGGGGAAGGAGATGGGAAGAGAAAGGTGGAGATATAATAGTGCAGTGCAGTGTATAATAGGCAATGGCCTAATTGGATAAGGCGCTCATCCCGGTAAGAAGAGAGGTTTTGGGTTCGAGTCCCAATTGCTACCGTTATCTTTTTATTTTTCTGTGTCTTGTTCTCTTTCATATTTTTGTTTAGATTATTAGTGTTAACTTCTTCTTCGATGATTTATTACATTGGTGGGAATAACCTTAAAAAATTATAAAAAGAAAGTTGTTCTAATAAAAACTCAATGTATATTAATTTAAAAAATAATTTGATATTCCTCATATATGTATTTCCTGGCGTGCTGCGGAATGAGGTTGCCTCTTTAAGCAAAATTTCATTTCATGTATCACATTAATTCGAGCATGGTTAGAAAAAAACTGAATTTTTGTAAAATCCGAATGATAACAAAGATGTATAAACCGTCAAAATGTTGATGTGAGCGGCCGGCCAAAAAACGTGTAACATCAGGGTATATGCGTGGCAGTTCTACGGCAGTGTCTATCACATTTTGGGACAGTGTCTATGACTTGTACTGAATTGTGTCGTCCCGAAACACCATTGCAAACTTTTTCTTAAGTTCACTTTAAAAGCTCATAACTTCGTTATTTTAGAAGGTATCGAAAAACTAATTTTACCGTCGTTACTAATTCTTTAAATTTAATATATTTTAATGAAAAAAAATGAAACTATACTATTCTTCAAAGAACTTTTGTGTGCCATGGGTGTAAAAGGGTTGCAGAACACTGCTCTAGTAGATATAATACTATTCTGTACGAAAAGTATGAAAAATACACACCGCAATATTCGATATTCCTCAATGTGCCTCCTTTCTTCCTGTCAGGGTTGGTTTCATATGAAAGAGCGAAGTAATTCAGAGATGGGCATTATTTCTTATTTCATTTATCATAACTCTAGAAAACCAATTTGATCGCAGATGTTTTCTCAGTTTTTATTGAATGCCTAAAGATTATATCGTGATCAAATTGATCCTAGTAATATGATTGAAAACCTTATAAGAGAACTAGTTATTCTTATAAGAGCTTCGGTAATATTTAGGTATTATTTTCATATTCTTGCTTCTCAAAAGCATCAAAAAGAAATGAAGCACATCTTTAAATAACGCTTCTAAAACTGTTGACATCTTTAATCTTGAAGAATTAAAGAGGCATTCAAGTGCCACTCATTACCCGCTATAAAATGTTTCTCATGTTACTATTTCCTTTTTTTCTTTATTTATCTTTAAATGTCTATTTTGTGTCACATGTGTATTTTACACAGTATTTGTGTATTTTTGTGTATTTGACACAGTCTGTAACACACAATAAAAATAAATGTTTATACTTCAATAGAGACCCAAAATTGGAACTGTTCTATAAAGAATTCAGGCAAGCGACAAAGTACCTACCTATTATGTATTATTTAAAATTTTTTCAATCATAAGAACGTATGATAGTGGCATAGTTTAGGTGATGTCCCTTTCACACTTAAATTGACACACTTAAATTGACTCTCTAAATCTAACCATTTTATTAAAACGACAATAAAACTGACAAATGCAACACAAAAAACTGAAAGGAGCGCGAACCCGACTATCATTTGTCAGAGAGACATTTGATCATTGATTCGCAGTATTTTTTGGACACTTTTGGACACTCTCTGGACACTTTTAATAACTAGTCCTTTCCTTAGATTTATGCTTAGATAGCTAATCCAGTAGTCCGGCTGGCTTAGACTGAGCGGCTTGCTTAAGCGATGCTTGTGTGTTGGGAATAGCGTAGTTGTGCATTTAAGCAGTGATGAACCTAACTTTCAGCTTAGAAGTTGATTAGTAGGATTGGGAACAGCGGCCGTAAGTGTGGTACAGCAGTTATTAAATAAAAATGTTTTTTGCGTATAGTTTTGGTGTAGCCATCAATTACTGGATACCAAGAACTATTGAATTTTGCCCAGTCGTCTTTATTAATATAAACGTCTGCACATCTGCCCTGATGATGGACAGTGTAAAGCTAAAGAAGGAGATAGTGCAACATGGCATAATACACCAAAAATTAATCACTTTTAAAATATGTTTGTTCATCATTGGTTGGACAACAACCTGCTGACACTAAATACTGACAAAACAAAGTACATGACATTTAGCATAGATCCCAGACGACAACCAAGACTTGATGAAAGCTTAACCATACATGATTGCACATCCAAAAAAAGCTGTCAATGCAATCCACTAACTCGGACTCAGGTAATCAAGTACTTAGGCATTTATATTGACAACTATTTTAGATGGACAGAACAAATAAATAAAACAGCGGGTAAAGTTAGAAAACTAATATATTTTTTCAAAAACATACGAAACATAATGTCAATGAAGACTCTAAAAACGATATACTACGCACTAGCCCAATCAATTATCACTCACGGTATGATTGGTTGGGGTAGTGCTGCTGAAACTAATATGAACCCTCTCGACAAAGCACAAAAAGCCTTAATTAAAGTTATTACAAAAAGAACTTATAGATTCCCGACAATACAGTTATTTAAAGACTTTGCTGTATTGAACATACAACAACTGTACATACAAATTATAATTATACATTACCAACAGGACAAACTAAACCATCATACTGCACAACACAATTACGACACAAGACACAGACACCAACACATGACTCCAAAGACAAATACTACCTATGAACAAAGACATTACCGTAATTTGGCTCCAAAAATTTTTAATTTAATTGAAAAAGATATTAAAGATATTCATGTGGCTAAAAATGCTAATCTGAAACACAAAACTCATACGTGGATATTCAACAAAGGAGTTGTATACTGCGGGCAGATAATTTATACCATATAACAACACACTAAACTATATCTTTCTCTTTTCCTCTCAAATATTTGTTATTATTTCTTAATTTCTTAGTATTCTTAAGTATATAATCATTTTAAATTTTTATATTTCTTATTAATTGTATGAATATTTTTTATGTTTCTCAACTTTTTTCATTTTCTTTTTCTTTCATTCTATTTATCTTTTCATGTATAAATTAAAAATTTTATCTTATTCTTTTCTTACAAGATTAAGTAATCAAAATTTGACTAAATTCCTGCCACCTCGGAACAGGCTCAGCCTAGTGAGGTGGTGTTTACCAAAAACAAAAAATATGTTTTACACTTCAAACTGTATCTCATTCGTTATATCGCTCTCTTGAAAAAGCGATCTTTGAATGTTCCATTTATAAGATTTAAAGTTTTACAACCTTACTAAAAAACCCCGTGAAAATTTTATTCAATTGATAAATTGAAAACATTACTAATTAAAAAATTGTTCGTGAAAAGAAATACACATTGTTTACACAGCCTGAGAGGGTAGTTTATCTCATATGTACGAGTGTTTTATAAATGATTTTTCCAAAGTATTGTGAATGTTCTAAATATTTCTTATTTTTGAAGGTATCGTAAAAACAAATACCATTTATAAAAGCCAGATAAAATTACCTTTTAGATTTATGTATTTGAAACACACTTTAGAATTTAAAAAATTCCACATTTTATGATTCAAACACGGGAAAAAATGGAAAAAAAATTTTACCGAAACATTTTTGATGAAAGTGTAGAGAAATTAAAAAAAAAAACAAAATTTAAAAAATACGGTCCTTTTTAGAATGAATTTGGAAGGAAACTGTAACCTCACTTTTTCCTCGTGCATACAATAAAAAAATTCAAAGTTTTTTTGATGCCAAAAAAATAACCTAAAAATAAAACCGACATTTAAAACAGATTTCTTGCATCTCTAAAGACGTTAATTTCTTTGATACATTTACCACCACATGTATTAGATATTAATATTATAAAAAACATCACTTTTAAGAAATTCTCATAAAATAAAGATCCTTAAATGTAAGTTTGAATTTTCATGTATCATGTAAAATAATTTTCTGACATTTCAACTTTCAAAGTACGATTATTGTAGGGGCGTGTAAATAGCCCCTGACACGAGGGCTGACTACCCTATGTAAAATTAACGAAGATTGAATTCTTCCCTATGTGACACAAAAAACAGTCGACCCAGCAACTCCAAAAACCAAAGTGAAAAAACAAACAAACACTCACTCAGAGAATGCAGCTCAGCCACGATGTCCACACGAAAAGACACTTCTTTTCAATAAAAATGTCAAGGCGATATCGCATAATCTTGACAGATGTTTCACACAGCAAGGAAGTTTCAACCATAAGAAATTTGCATATTAATAATGCGTGCCAAAATCCAATCTTAGGTACAACAACTAGGTAGTTTTCACAATGATGAAAATAAACAGCAAAATGTTCCAAAACAACAGATGACAGTTAGTTTCACTTGTTTATGTACTATTTTTAAAATCAATCCATTTAGGTGTCTACTGGATGAATTATTCTTATGACTGACCAGGAGAGACATCTCTTGGCCTTTTACTGACACTCCCGTCAGAAGTAATTGCTTGATTCACAAAGGTAAGGAAACGCATGAATACACTGCATCTCAAGTCACATAGGTTAAATTCAATACAATACAAAACCCAGAGATGGCGCCCTTATGGTCTTATAGCATAAATTATTCATTTAAAGAAATTAATGCCCAAATATATTTATGGCGCGTATCCATATTCCCCGCCTTGGAAGTTCGTAGAGCTTACAAAAGAAAGAGTATAAAAATACAAATGAAACAAGAAATGAAATAGAAATAAAGTGACTATTCACCGGTAATATTCAGGAATGACACGCATTGGAAATTCGCAGAATCTCACAAAATAAAGAAAAATAACTAAAAATACAATGTAATAAAGTTCAATTGACCAAGATAACGGATATTAAGTAATGCCATGTCTGGGTCAGAGATCATTGAAACAATGACTAAAATCAAAAAAAAAAAAAAAAATAAAAATAAACAAAAATAGATAAAATATAAAATTATTGCGTTGGAATGGGATATAATTTGACAACTGGACGTTTAAAAGAACCAAATCTTGTCTTTACCGTCGCAACGCGAACAATTTTATCCATTCCGGGATGGATTTCAGTTATCACGCCTAAAGGCCAATTTAACGGAGGGGAATCTTCTTGTCCCACTAGTACGACAGTTCCGATATCAATCGGATGATCAGAAGTAGTCCACTTCTGCCTGACTTGCAAGGTGTGCAGATACTCTGAACGCCACTTCTTCCAGAAGGACTGAACCATGCTGTCTAATAATTGCTTACGCTGAGTCAAATTGATTTTACCGTCTGCCAGGACAGAAGCAGGCAAGTACTGCAATGGTGTCGACATTAAAAAATGCGCAGGCGTAAGGACTTCTGGATAAGGGTCAGAAGACATAACTGTAAGTGGACGCGAATTCATTATGCACTCAATTTGAACTAGCACAGTCTGTAACTCCTCATAGGTGAGAAGCTGAGTTCCAATCACACGGTACAAGTGTGTCTTCATGCTCTTTATGTTCGACTCCCACATACCCCCAAAATGAGGCGCGCGTGGTGGAATCATTTTCCACTCTATACGACGCTTCGCGAGTTCGCGCTTTAATGAGGGCTCATATTCAGATTCAACCAAAAACTTGTAGAGGTCATCTAATTGTGCCTTCGCACCCACAAAATTAGTACCATTATCTGAATACAAGCATGTTACCGGGCCACGCCGAGAAATAAAACGGCTGAAAGCAGCCAGGAAAGCATTTGAAGTTAAGTCAGAGACCAACTCAATATGAATAGCCTTGGTCACAAGGCATACGAATAGACAAATATATGCCTTTTGAGAATGTTGTCCTCTCCGACGAGTCAGCGTAATACGGAGTGGACCTGCGTAATCTACACCGGTATGTACGAAGGCCTTTGCTTCTGCAACACGATATGACGGTAAATCTGCCATCTTCGGTGTAGGATGCGATGGATTTAAGCGGAAGCAACAATTGCATTTCCGCACCATCGCCCTAATAACAGTCCTAGCATCTAATATCCAATAGCGTTGACGTAAGATAGACATAAGAAGTCCTGGGCCTGTATGACAATTCACGACATGAAAGTGAGCGATGATCAGATCGACAACACAGTCATGTTTGGGAAGCAAAACCGGATGTTTAACCTCAAAGGGTAAATCCGATTTAGAAAGCCGCCCCCCAATACGTAACAGATTATCTCCATCAAGAAATAGAGATAAACTCTGAAGTCTTTTGGAATGAAATTTGCCTTCCTGGAGTGCAGCAATATCTCCTGCAAAATGAATACTCTGCACAGCACGAATCACAGCCTTTTCAGCAGTCATAAGATTATTGACCGTTCCAGAGGAAAGTGATATCTTTTTTATGAATCGGAGGACATAAACAACAATCCTTAGTAGTTTATCCCAAGTGGATATACGCTGAGCCAGTTCACTCAGGACCGATTTTTCACCCTGAAATGTTGCAATGAGCACATTAGCCTTGTGTTCAGGCATTTCACCAGTATTGGTAGGGTGAAACGGTTTTAATGGCCATTCCAAAGGTGGGCTGCGAATCCATGATGGGCCGTTCCACCATAAATCATGTGAAACGAGTTGGGAAGGAAGCATGCCACGAGAAAGGCAGTCGCTCGGGTTTTCACTACCAGCAACATGGTAAAAGTTCTCTGGAGACAAATTTTCTTGGCACTGAGCTACGCGATTACTAACAAACACCGACCAGCGATGCGGTGAAGAATGTATCCAAGAGAGCGCAACGGTAGAATCGGAAAACGCATATGTTCCTGCAATAGGAAGACGCTCAGAATAATTATCTTGAACCGTCCGTATTAATTTGGACATCAATACTGCGGCACAGAGCTCCAAACAAGCGAGGGACGTCACTTTGGTGGGAGAAACCTTTGATTTTGCGCACAACAATCTCACTGTAATTTTTCCAAACAGATCAGTGGTGTGCAAATAAATCACACAGCCGTAACCATTCATGCTTGCATCGCAGAAAGCAACAACGAGCACCGTACTGTCTTTCAGGACACTAGCATGGCGAGGGATTT
Source organism: Limnephilus rhombicus (assembly GCA_929108145.2). Lineage (NCBI taxonomy): Eukaryota > Metazoa > Arthropoda > Insecta > Trichoptera > Limnephilidae > Limnephilus > Limnephilus rhombicus. The sequence goes on along the minus strand of OV815273.1, from coordinate 20,444,297 downwards.
TTATCATTGAAATTAGAGGAAATTCCTGTGTAAGCGCCGAAAACCGACGAATAACGCTATCAGGGGGTGTATCATCCCAACCAATGTTGCACAGCCATAGCTCTTTGATAAGTAATTTAGCGTACAGAATGACAGGGGCGACCAAGCCGAGGACATCAAATAAACGGGCGACTATGGAGAGTATGCTCCGCTTTGTGCACTTCTCCTGAACATAAGATGTCGTAAAGAAGAAGCTGTCATCAGCTGGTTCCCACGAAAGGCCCAACACCTTAGAGGTATTGTTAGAACCAACAGTGAAGTCCACTGGGCTGCGGTGAGAATCCGGGAGGTTCTCAAGTACAACTTGAGAATTACTAGTCCATTTTACTAAATCAAAGGCACCGGACTTAAACAACGAGATTAATTCTCGAGAAAGACGTATGGCGCTGGGCTCATCTGCAATAGAATAGACCAGGTCGTCCATATACAGCTTGGACTCTGCCACTTTGGCAGCATCCGGGTAATGTGGTCTCATATCCTGGGCCAACTGGCGAACCGTCCGCATTGCTAAGTATGGACTTGCCGTCAAGCCGAAAGGAACTCGATTGAACTGAAAAGTTCGTATGAGACCATTATTTGAGAATCGAAATAAGATCCTCAGGTATCTGCGATGCTTGCTAGGAACTTCAATCTGTAAATACATTTGCTTTATATCCGCAGTCATAGCGATGGGAAAAAGACGAAAGTCAAGCAAAAGCAGAAACAAATCGGCTTGCAAATTGGGACCAGTATGAATAATGTCATTCAGTGACAGCCCTGTGTGTGTTTTAGCACTAGCATCAAGCACAATACGAGGCATTGGTTTGTCTGGACGAGTGACAGCATGATGTGGGATGTAATATCCATCTTCTGTGATATCAGACTCTGAGATTTCTGATAGGTAATTATTTTCAATATATTCACTGATAACCTTGTTATAATTCTCCTGCAAAGCAGGGGAATGTTTAAATTTTCGCTCCAATGCCAAAAATCGGCGTTGGGCAGCAGTACGAGAATTACCCAATTGTCCTGGATCTTTACAGAAAGGTAAAGCAACAGAATATCTACCATCATCAGTGCGAGAAATTGATGAAGTAAAGAGATTCTCACATTCTGTCTCCTCCGGACTTAGAAATTTTATATTAGGTATCTCTTCTAACAGCCAAAATTTTTGCACTAAATCATTAAGTGCGAGTGCCGAGAATGATGTGTTTGTGTTGAGCACATTATTGGGGTAATCACCCATCAACACGAAACCGAAAGCGGTCGATAACGCGGGGGGTGCACTAGTACCCGATTCAACCCTGTTCCCTAAATAAATATATGGGAACAGTTGTGCACCGATGACGACATCCACGCATCCAGGAATATTCCATGTTAAGTCTGCGAGAGGTATGCCCTCTAAGTACCTCATATCACCCTTGGCTATATAGTGATTAGGTAATTGGTCGGTGATACTGTCAACGACAAGCGCATGTATATTATATTTATTCTCTGGGTATACGCGAGACTCAATATCCAAATACACGTAACCGAAAATTGGTCGAGACGTTGATCCAATTCCTTTGACAAACGAATTACTCAAAGGAATTATTGGTAAATTCAGCGTCTTACAACAATCGACCGTAATCAAATTATTTTGAGAGCCATTATCAATTAGGCACCGAACAATAACTTTATTTCCGTTTTTAAGCTTCGCGTATACTTGTGCGGTCGAAAGTAAAATAGAAGAGTTCGGTGTTACTTTGGCACAAAGCGAACACGAAGGATTGACATTCGCGGTCCCCTCCACTTGCTTATCACCAATGCCAGTTCCATTGATGCTGGATGACACTGGAGGGGGGACTGACGGTTCTTCACTGGTAGGTACTTGCGACGTATGTACATGAGTATTGGTTTTCATATTATTCACACTGCCGAAATGTAAGAATGTATGATGACGTTTATTGCACAAATCACAAACTAACCCCGATTTGCATGACTTGATTGTATGTGAACCACTAAGGCAATTTACACAGGCATTTTTCGATTTTATAAATTCAAATCGAGCCTGTGGGGAACTCATACATTTAAACTTTGAGCAAACGTTGATTAAATGATCAGTTTTGTTACACAGAATACATCCTTTCGGCGGAGCTGGGAAGCGCGGAATATTCGCATTACTCGCGACGAACGATTTAGTATTATTTGATCGGGAGGACGAAATGGGATGCGTTTTATTTACGACACCATGCGAGTTACTCGTTCGTTCTAAAATCTTTACTTGATCTTGTACAAACGAAACTAACTCATTATAAGAAGGAATTTCTTTATTACGAACTGTCAGCTCAAAGTTCTGAGCCGTCTGTGAATCAATTTTTCTTACCGCGCAGTGAAACAAAATAAAATCAGTTAAATCTTCAATACCTAACTGCTTTAATGCCGACACTGACGAAGAATATCTTTCAATGAAAGAATTGAGACTGGCAGATGTATTCGTGCAGTTTTTCGCATCGAGAATATTATTTAAATAATGTGTTCCTAGTGTACGTTTATCTTGATATTTTTTAACTAAACTCTCCCAAATGATCTGATATGTATCACCCGAAGGCACAATGCCTGCGGTTATGTTCAAAGCCCCGTGTGTGAGTTTTCCGACTAAGTACTGCACACGCTGCGAGTCAGTTAGCTGTCTATTATTATGGATATTGGCTTTAAATGACTCAAAAAATTTCGACCAACTTTCATTCTTACCATCGAAGGTTGGAAGATCTATTGCAGGAAGATTAATCATACACGGCTCCCGCGACTTATTTTGTGACGTCAGTGATTCTCTTACAGAAGTTTTCATATTCGATCTAGTTCGTTTGACCTTCAAAAAAAGATCATCAAAAGCATTTAAAGCTTGAAAATCTGGTTTAAATTCTGGATTTAAAGTTAACTGACGATCATTGATGCTATCTATAATATTTTCAAATTGACTTCGCATTTGATCAATCATCTCTGACTGAGCCATAAACACTTCGTTATTTCTTGACTCAAAATTAGATATATTATTTGTAGCATTATACAGATCGTTCATACGAAAAAAAAGATTTTCCTTTTTTGCGGTTAAAAGAATAAGCGATCTGTCTTGAGCCTCATCAAAACCCTCCTCCGTAATTCTTGGCATTTTTTATATATGCGAAAAGATTACCACAAAATTTTACAATAATGTTACAATGTTAATAATTAATTAATAATAATGTTGCGAATAATTATCCAAAATTACGACAATTCTGCGAACAATGTTAACAATTAATTAATAATAATAATGTTGCGAATAATTATCCAAAATTACGATAATTCTGCGAACATCCAAATATGTCATCCAAAAGCAAAAACAAGACCAGCTATAGTTCTCAAAAAATGAGAGGTACTTCAAATTTACCAAAAAAAATACGTAAATTCAAACATCCATGTAATTAAGCTATAATCTCGAATTGAATGTATGAATGAATTAATAATCCAGGCTACGAAGGACCATTAAATATGTAGGGGCGTGTAAATAGCCCCTGACACGAGGGCTGACTACCCTATGTAAAATTAACGAAGATTGAATTCTTCCCTATGTGACACAAAAAACAGTCGACCCAGCAACTCCAAAAACCAAAGTGAAAAAACAAACAAACACTCACTCAGAGAATGCAGCTCAGCCACGATGTCCACACGAAAAGACACTTCTTTTCAATAAAAATGTCAAGGCGATATCGCATAATCTTGACAGATGTTTCACACAGCAAGGAAGTTTCAACCATAAGAAATTTGCATATTAATAATGCGTGCCAAAATCCAATCTTAGGTACAACAACTAGGTAGTTTTCACAATGATGAAAATAAACAGCAAAATGTTCCAAAACAACAGATGACAGTTAGTTTCACTTGTTTATGTACTATTTTTAAAATCAATCCATTTAGGTGTCTACTGGATGAATTATTCTTATGACTGACCAGGAGAGACATCTCTTGGCCTTTTACTGACACTCCCGTCAGAAGTAATTGCTTGATTCACAAAGGTAAGGAAACGCATGAATACACTGCATCTCAAGTCACATAGGTTAAATTCAATACAATACAAAACCCAGAGATGGCGCCCTTATGGTCTTATAGCATAAATTATTCATTTAAAGAAATTAATGCCCAAATATATTTATGGCGCTTATCCAATTATTGTTATTATAACTTGACTAAAACTTATGGAAAACCACAAAAAACACGGTAAATATATCAATTATATAAATATAATAGTGAATTATTCATATTAATAGAAATTTCAATCACATTTAAGTAATATTACAACACACATCCGCGGAGCCAAATTTTTTTCGCGGCTAGTATATTTTCAGCGCGAACGACAAATGCGCACTAACCATCGACACCTAGCGGTTATGAATAAAAACAAACAATTTAATATACTGTAAAAAATTACATTGTTGCCAGATTTAAAATGCATTTTATTGGAAGAAAGCTTATTAGTAATAGTTCATGTTTTAGTGTATTTTGTGTTTTATTCATGTTGCCGTTAGTCAACTTAGCATGTGTTTTGATTGGTGAATGTAGACATTGGTGTAGGTCTAGATTAACCCACTTGAAGTCTTCCATTTATGCATTAGTAGCTTATTTTATAATATAATAAAATATATATCAAACTTATTTCGACTAAATTTATTTTTTTTCCTTAACCGGTTTCAGCTTGTTAAAGCCTTCTTCAAACTGGTACAATTTTTCTTAATCTAGAGTTTATGTACATAAAATATGGGGGAGGGGGGGGGGGGTAGTCTACAAGGATTTTATTCAATTTATATGGTTTTTCCATGTTTGTTGCCATGTCGTCTTTGATGATTGGATTTTTAGTCATTTGGCTATTAACAGTAGACATCATTATCTCGGGTTTATATATGATAATCTGATTGTATATTGGGGCAGTAGGCTTTTTTCATATGAATTAAATTGCTTGTGAAAGCAGATATTTTTATTCGAATTATTATATTACGAGATTTGGATATTGTAAGCGGTATGAATCAAAACATATTTGACTTCCAGAATTTATTCTCCCACCATTTCTACTCCATTCCCATTCAACAGAAAGTACAAAAGGTGAAGGAAAGAAAGCAAACAAAGCCAAATTTCCATAAGCTAAAAAAATCCCTTTTTATGATATGATTTTTGGTTCGTTCAAAAATACAATGTGCTTTTTAAGACATTCCATTTCGTATCCTGAGTGAAAATGCGGAGAGTTCGAAAATTTGATTTAAAATATTTATATGAATTGAAAATTACCATATCCAATATACGATATCCACGTCGTTTTTCGTGTCAATCGCATTAGGGGGATTCGGAGACAAACAACACATCGTTTTCTTTTTCTTATTAGAAATGATTGCGGTTCACTGCGAAACAATATCGAATATGTGAAGGGATTTGTTACAGTAATATAATATTACAGTTCCTGAAACCAAAATCACGGTTAATCTGTGAATTTCAATTGCAATTAAATTCTAGACATATTTTCCACATATTCAAATGATGAAACTCGGGTGATGCTGGTGAAGAATCTGGGATTGATTGTTTCACAGAATTAGAAAAATTCACCAAATGTCGAAGTTCTGTGATGGTTCTATTGAAATTCTGTTATTGATTCTAATCTGTGGAGCAAATGGCCCATAATGATATAATCAAAAGGGAACTTTCACAGAACTTAAAAATTTTCCTTTATGAATTGTTCAAATTCTGTGAACAATCCGTTCTAAGTAACAGAAAACAGGACAAAAGAAATACACATCTCATGGTATGTTAGTTCTAAATATCTGACATGGTATGTTATGTATGTTGTAAATATTTGACATGGTATGTTAACATGGTTTGTTAGTTCTAAATATTTCATTTTATAATGTGATTAAACAATAGGCCTTTAATCGCAATCAATTCACATCAACAACAGCCCCCGCGGACGAGAGGAGAAGCTCTCGACTAGCAATTCGAAGGTTGCGGGTTTAATTTTATTTGATCGATTTGTGTTATTTCACAATGAATATAAAAGGTAAATTTGCGGCTCATTCCATTCCAGTGGAAGGTTCTCGCCCTTGTAAGACCACTATTCAGAATTGAAACATTGCTTAAAATGGCGTTAGCCAGGACCTTCCCTACTTCCCTCTTCCCCATCTCCTTCACCTCCTCTTTACCATCCTCACAGCATACCCATATCCTTGAGGGTGCCATACTCTCACTGGCTCCAGGCTCATGTACAAATTCATTATTTTTTTTAATATCTTAGTCCGTGTTACACGATTAATTTTTACATTAATAATTTATTCCGGTCTGAAGAAGACCGCAATACTTTGAAACCGGTCCGATCTAAAAAAAGTGGAATTATGTTAAATTGTTTACCTTATATTCAAATTAATTAATACTAAAACAACGTCTTGAAAAAAACTCGTTTTTTTAGCAAGTGAACATTAACAAGCAGTAAACATTAACCGTTTTCAAAATATCACAAACATTACTCGTTCGTATCCCGCGTAAATTACATTTTCATTTTTAACCTATAAAGGTTACAAATACGTTTCACGGAATGAAACGCAAACGTCAAACAAAATATTTCAAGTGTCATCAACAGATCCTGAATTGGAATGGTTACCCTTTGTAGCGTGGCTACAATGAAAAAGAGAACCATATAAAAACCCTTTAACTTCGCGTGTGGCTAGGTTTTATTTTTGACGTTATTTAAAAATCACATGTCGGCTAGGAGAAAAATGGATGATTTTTTTAACAAAAACAATATCAAAATACGCTTTAAGTTACTAGCTTCATGCAGAAAAACCCTAAACAATTTTTGAATTTTTGTTGTTACTGGGTATAATGAACTTGAACCTCCATTAAATTTTAATTAAGTTTTGTAAAAAATTCAATTTTTTATTTTGTGACGGCGGCGGAAAAAATATAGTTCCTTAAAATAATTCGGGGAGTTACCAAACACTTTTTGATTCATTTTCATAACCGGGTAATAACTGCTATCGACTGTCATTTTAAAACAATTAAGTCAAACCTGTCATCATTAAAGGGGTCTAGGTACCTTAAACCAAAAATTTTACGATAAATGACTGAAAAAATAAATAAATCATTTTTAACGCCTATAATTCATAAAATTAAAAATAATAAAATTAATAAATCATTTTTAACAATGCTCATCGCCAACTATTCCGCCTACCTAGATACTGCAGAACTTCGGAAATGTTTCATGGAGGGACGAGTGCACACTTTCAGAATACTGCTCCTTATTTCGGGCAACTACCCTTTTTATTGGAAACAATCATTCTAAGAATTGGTTTGTTACCTGGATAGCGTAATAATATGGAAAAATAATTAGTTGAAGATAGTATTGTAAATTCTAAAATTTGAAATATGAGATTGACAAATATGACAGTTTGACAGAAGGTAGCAATAGCGAAATTGGTTAACGCGCACGTCCCGGTTAGACGAGAGGTCTGGGTTCGAATCCCAGTTAAGACCATTGTTTTTTTCTGTTTTTCTGTGTCTTGTTCTCTTTCATATTTTCGTTTAGATTATTACTGTTATCTTCTTCTTCACTAAAAATACAGGTGGAGAAACGAGAAAACTGAAGATATACGTATATAATAATTGTAACAACCGTTGCCGGTTATCCCATTACCTCTGGACTCCTTAGTGATGGATCCAGATTCCTCAGATATGATGATCTCAGTATGGGGTGTATGTCAATAATAGACGTGGGTAGACTATGTGTATTTAATCCGAGAATACTGTACAAGGTTCTTCTTAGGAAGCTGATAACAAGAGAGGACGAATGGACAACATTCACGCCTTTTATACGTTCCGCATGCTGTCTCACTCATAACTTTTTTTTTTAACTTGATTCTGTTGACAAAAGGGTCACTGATCCACTAAACATTCAGGATTTCTCTCGGAACGCAGCTGGTTTTCAGCAATGCCTCTATTATTAAAAAAATGGTAATATAATAAATCTACTACAATATGGTTTACATATTGTGGTAGATTTATTATATATTCACATTTACAGGTGTCGCAGATTGTTAAACAGTTCAAACATCCATTTTAGGAAAAAAATAAAGACAAAATGCTTGTTCTATGTCGTCATTATCTTCTGCCCGTTCTTGTTATTGTTTCGCGTGAGAACCGTTTTGCCCTAAATTAGCTAATCACTTATTCTGGGTATAACTATCCAGGTCATGGGTTTACGAATCATTTGCAATGGGCATTATCCCGCGACACCGCTAAAAAAGTGTGAACTTTTATTTAACTACTGAATCTGTACTCTACTAAAAAACCTTTAAAATAATGTCTCAATTTGTTGTAGAGAATCTATTGCCGAAGAAAGGGGCAAAAACTTCATCGACCGAGTTCACGTTTTTAATCGCTTCATATTTTGTGGGGTCTATGTCGTATTATGTAGCAGCTTGTGTTGCTCATAAAATAATAAACATTCCGGAATCCCACTTTATTACCGAACTATTTCAAACAGCACATACCGTTTTACGACATTTTAAAGCTGTTCGCATTCGGGGTTGCCATGATAGGCATTACATAAGGATCAGGGTCGAACTTTCAAATATTTGTGTTATTATCTTAGTGAATTGATTAGGTCCTACCTGGGTGATAGTACAAAATTAATTAATAAAAAATTGATTTAGGAAAAATTTGCAGGAAAAATATTTCTGAAAATTGCTGCAATTCTTTTGATTCCGGGAAATATAAACATTTGAATAGGCTTTTTTTCGGAATTTGTTTTTGGGGTGTTATGCCGTGTTGCGCTAGCTCCTCCTTTAGCCAACATTTCTGACAGCGTTACAGTGTCCATCATCAGGGCATATGTGTAATTATTAGTGGTGAAATGTGTGCTTAAGTACTTACGGCATAACACCCCAAAAACAAATATCGAAAATACTTTTGGCCGTGAAAATCTAAAATCATATCATTTGAATAGGCTTATCATTTATTTAAGAAAATTTTAAAAAATTATCAGAGTGTGCAATTCACATTCGATAGAAGTGAAAATTTCAAAAAACTAACGTAGACAATAGTGGGAAGGACTACAAAGCACTTTTCTTTTCAATAATAATAGTCATAATAACTGGATAATTTGTAGAGCGCCGTTTTTGTTAAAAATAACCTCACGGGCGCTGTAGAATTTATTAAGAATTCTTAGGTTCGATCTAATTTTACTATTTACAAATGGATAAAGAAAAATACTTACCTGGCGAAACGTACTTACTAATGTGAAGGATATTTTTTCCATATTTTTGTCATCGAATTCCATGAAACCTTTTCCTATTCATTTGGTCCACTTATTTATATTCGTGTGTTTCTTCCTCGGAGTCGCCAAACGTCGCTTTCTTTTGGGTTTTCTTTTACCATTTCGTTTTGGAGTGGTTTGAAGATTGGATATAAAATTTACAAAAATAAAAATATTTACTTTTTTTGGATTTTGAAGAATCCTATCCATGGTCTGCTAAATGTCTGGCCGCTTAGGTTCGTCGGCTGTTTTATACCACTACACCAAATGAGGCATGCGTTGAACTGTGGAATTATCGTATTATATTGGATCCGAGTACCCGTGAATTAAATAAATATTTTATATATACCTGCCTCATTCTCTCGCAGGCTAAATCCTACAGATTTATGTATTTGCCTCTTTTTAGTGTCGCTCGTTTCCGTTTCATCGAGTTTCAAATCACAATGGTGCTAAATAAGTTGTCACTTCAATAACCTAGAAATAAAAAATTGATAAAATAGCCATGTTTCAAAAGAAAAATGTGTTTAAACCCTTGAAATCTATTTCATTCGGCGGACGCCAACAGCCTGCAGGATATTGCCGGTAGCCCGCTGGGACAGTCCGCTTCTGCTAGGTTGTATTATGAACCGCCCGCCTGGTCTTGGACTAACTGAGAAAATGGAACTTTATTTTATTTTAGAACGGCGCATTAAGCACCGGGAGCAGCCGTGACCTTCCCCTCCACATCTCCTCACAGTGCTCCGAGGCGGTAATGGAAAAGGATGACAAGGATTTAATTCTCACTAATTTGCATAACACCATCTCTATTATAATGAGACGACCGACCTTAATGTATGAAGTGCTTGGGAGCGTAAAGCGCTGGGAGGGACAACGGATCGCGAGTTTTATTATTATGAAACGCTGTTCTGGTTCCCAGAAACGGCAAATTCATGATCCCCTGAAACTTTACAGTGCTTGTTTGGCATTTGTCTTTGATTTCCTGATTTTCTGTCTTCATGTGTTGAATATTCAGGGAGCTGAATTAGTTCGACTTAAAACCCTTTCAATAATAAAACTATCGAGATTGGCCGAAATTTCAATACGAACTTTTTAGATTTAAATATGTCAATAATTAATAATAAATTTGAAATTAACATTTTTCGTAAAGATACATACATATAAATATTAATCCACAACACTTTAAATCGTCCAATTTCTCAAAAAATATCAGCTTTCCATTCTATGATTCGTAGATTAATTAATGTACCTCTACCTCCCAGCAATTTCTTAAATGAACTCAATATTATTAAACAAATTGCAATTAATAATGGTTATAACACCAATTTAATTGAAAACTTCTTAATGAAAAATAGGAGAAAAATTCCTTAAATCACATATTTGTCCTGCACAAAAGGATCAGGGAGGGAAAAAATGGAGGAATATCATGTATTTTAATAATAAAAATTCTAATTAAAGGAAAACAATCACTTTGTTTGTAACCATGATTTATTGATTTAATTTTTATTTACCGACCGGTTTCGCTTAAAACAAGCATCATGTATTTATATATTTATTAGACTTAGAAATATTCTTAGCTTAGAAAACCTAAAAAGAGTGTACTATGCAACTGTTCAATCTATATTGCAATATGGTATTATTGGCTGGGGAGGAACATATGACAATATTTTAAATCCCCTCAAAATTGTTCAAAGGTTGATAATTAAGGTAATCTTAAAAAAACCGTCTAAATTTCCTACTGAAATTCTTTTTTCAATATTCAATGTGCCTATAATAAACAAAATCTATAAAAAATATTCAATTCTTCAAATTTACAAAGAAATACAGTTAAATACTCGTAACTTCCAATTCAATACATCAGCAAGATACCAGAAAACTATTAAAATTCCTAAATTTAATACTAAGCACATCCAAAATTCCTATCTTTATCTGGGCATAATCTATTATAACAACCTCCCATTAAAATTAAAAACCATCGAAAATATGCAGGAATTTAAGCCCAAATTAAAAAATTACCTGAAACTGCTATAAAAGTCCCAAATATGTTTACTTTGTATCTTAAAGTCTGCTATTTTATAAATCATTTATTCCTTCTTTTTTCTTTCATTTTTTGTTTCTAAATCTCTATTGTATAAATCTTGCGTTCTTTCTTACGTATCCTTTACTTACTTATTACAATAATTTTTGTTACTAACTTACATGATTCTTCCATTTATAATGATTTTTTAATTTATATTATGATTTTTTTAAACTCTTCAGGATTTTTATTTTTAAATTATACAAGATTTTTTAACCTTCTTATTATTTACAATAGCCGTTATTACTAACTTACACGATCATTAATTTACTAATTGAGCTAGAACTCCCTCACCAAACACAAGAGCATTGTCTCTTTATGGTGAGGAAAGGCAATTTATTTTTATTTTTTGTTAACCTTATGTAACTATGTAACTGTTGTAACTTCATATGTATTTTTAATAAACCTTGCCAATAAAAAAAAATAAAAAAATAAAAAATAAATAAAATAAAAATCTTCAGGGTATAAATTAAAACTGATGAAAAAATACATTGTGTGAGCTTATATATACATACAGACAGAGACAAAACATAATATAAAGTAAGAGTGAGAGAGTGTAATTAACATCCTACATAGTGATAGAGAGAAAGAGACGGGTATATCTAATGAATAATTACATTATATCTACCGGGACAAAACGTCATTTGAACAGGTGATTAAGGAATAAAGCACTCGAAATAAAGAAAGCCGTTAAAACAAAAACCCAAATCCTTAATAATCAGTTAAAGTGTCCAACAGTCCGATATTAGGAATATTTCCCATAAACTAGAAAAAAACCCGTAGCCACTTTATTTCTTAATCACCTGTTCAAATGACGTTTTGTCCCGGTAGATATAATGTAATTATTCATTAGATATACCCGTCTTTTCTCTCTATCACTATGTAGGATGTTAATTACACTCTCTCACTCTTACTTTATATTATGTTTTGTCTCTGTCTGTATGTATATATAAGCTCACACAATGTATTTTTTCGTCAGTTTTAATTTATACCCTGAAGATGCTTGTATTAAGCGAAACCGGTCGATAAATAAAAATTAAATCAATAAATCGTGGTTACAAACAAAGTGATTGTTTTCCTTTAATTAATATGTCAAACCACAAAGTGACTGCTTTCTACCAAAATATAAAAATTCTAATTCCTTAACGAATAATGTACCAAATGAAATTCTTTCTGTATTTTATGCAAACAACAAACTTTAAAAAATGCTAGAGATTCAAAAATGAAAAAATCTGGAATCTACAATTTGAAGTGTAATGATTGTGATTTCTTTTATGTAGGTAAAACTGCGAGAAACTTTGAAATAAGGATAATAGAACATAAGAAATCTTATAAATAATCAAAAAATATTTTTTATGACCCACTATTGAACCTGTTCCCTTTGTAAATTGTGCCTTGAATTACCCTCCTCCCCCTTCCTACTCCTATTTTCCCATTGAATAATATATAATAATAACTTAGTATTTACATAGCGCAGTTTTGTAATTTTGACACTATTAAGTTTATTTATAATTAGTTTTTAGTAAACCCTGAGGAGGAGAGCATCGCTCTCGAAACATGTCGATTTTTTGGACATTAAAAGTGGTTAAAGCAAGAAATCTTTTAATTTGGAATTAAAATGATGCCACAAAATAAATTTGCTGTGTTTGAAGAAACAACACTATCTATAATCTCACAGATTTTTGTGAAAATTTAATTGTAATTTTGTAATGTAATTTAAATTTTGACCTATTAATCTTTCAACACTTCCACATTCATTTTGAAGTAAAAAACTACACTTAAATATTTTTAACAACAATAATTAATAACCCATTTTGAACTAAAATTATGATTTTCACCACGCTATCTATGAGGTCTTATTAATAAAACTACACAGATATCGCTATTATAATATGACACCTAGCAAAAATGTATAGACAGATGGTTTACTTTTAAGTGTATGTATCTAAATCAATATTATGCCACTGTGTGATTTAGTTATACATCAAATTAATAAAAGCAAAAATTTATTATGTTTAATCTCCTTCTAAAAATACTCTTAAGTGTTAAAGGCCAAATACATCTACCTTATTATCAAGTTGAAAATAGTAACAGTTTTTATTACAACTAAGTACCAGAAGAAACTCTATAAATTCTTTTGTATCGTACAATCTTGAAGATAATTTATATCATATCGTGACATTTACTTCAACGGACTGAATAAAAGTCACAAACTTTACTACCGGCTACATTTTAGGCTCTTGTTATCGGGGGGTAATAGAAACAAAGGCGCAAAAGGCCCAGTAATGGTCAATAACAGGATACCACCCAGCCTGGTCCACGCATGTGAAGTGGTGTACGTTTCCACGGAATTGAACCCGATACCCTTGGCATAATACAGCCAGGTCAGGGGTCGCGAGGTCCTAATGAGATCAGGGGTCCACAAGGGGAGGTGACAGATCATGGAATTCATAGGATGATTACACCGCCATCAGTTAGGTCTTATCGGCTTTGCTTTATGGGAGTAATTAGTACTGATTAGGAAGCCATCAGTTCTTACGTGTTATGGACTGTGTGTCTAACTGACCGCGGTTTCTTTTATTGTTATTGTCGACTTAATCAATTGATCAGACTTACTGTCGGTGATAATTTAGGTGTTTCCAAGAAATAAATAAATAGTGTCGTTCTACTTTTTTTCCTTGATTAACGTAGGTACAAGAGTCACAAGACTATGTCTGGAGCCAGTAAGACTATGGCACCCCCACTGGGGTGTGTTGTGAAGCTGAATGGATAAGATAATAGAATCAAGAGGGTGAACCATTATTAGTATGAAACCGAGCGCCAAAATAATACTTCAAATCGATCGCCTAGAATTAAAGTGTAGTAATTACGAAAAATATCCAAAATTAAAAAACAGTAAAAAGAAGTATGATTTAAAAATTCACGTTTTATTTAGATTCAAAATTTGATATCTCTCCGAATTTTAATTTAAGTTTTTTGCGAACTTCTTATCGTATATTTGCGTATTCATATCAAAATATCGTAACGGCTATTACGTTACAAAATATCGTAACAGCTTACAATTAACGTTTCGCCAACCAAGTCGTGAGAATAATAGGGTAGATAAATATATTTTTTTTTTATTTAAACGCCCATAGGACTTTTACATACAGTTCAGTTCATGTTTTTGACAAAATACAGGAAATAATATAAAATATAAGAAACAAAATATAGGTTACATAAAATATAAAAGTTGACACAAAGTAGGTAACGTAGAATATAACGTTAAAATAGTATTAAATAAAAGTAGTTTATGAAGTAGGTAGAAACAGTTGGCACGTATGTCGTTTGAAGTTTGCCAAACTCAAATCGTTGTCAAATACATCCATATTGTTACCAAGACTGTAAACGCTGTATTGGAGAATGCAAACTATGGTTGGAATGAAATATTTGTACATTGATAATAATAAAACTATACATTTCTCAATTATCTTCATTAAATTGTGAAGATTGTTTTTTTGCGATGGTTTTTTGCGTTATCCCAACAATTGACACTTTTTAGCTACCAAACTGCAACTCTGTGCCATCGAAATTGCATCTATGTGCGCACAACGGCACCCCGCATTCATTCCTTCTTACCCAACAAATGTTTTACAGGGTGCGGCAGGGAAACTTGCTGATTTGAAAGGTCAATAAAAGAAAAAGTACTTTATATATCGATTTAATTCTTTTTGTATCGTATAGTACACATTCTGAATTTTGGTTTTAAGTAGTTTTCAAAACAAAATGACATCGGGCAAATGGCGGCCCTCATTAGTGATACACTGATCTACCCTAGATTTGAAGTTTCGCTCCACTCTTTCGAGCAAATCGACGGGAATGTTGGTGATGGCTTGGCAGATGTTGTCCTTCAGGTGTTGCAGGGTCCGGGGTTTGTCGTTATAAACAATGGCTTTGAGTTATCCCCATAAAAAAAAATCGCAGGGTGCCAAATCGGGAGAGCGCGCCGGCCACGGTACGTCACTCCTCAAGGAGATAAGGCGCTCGTGGAAGTGTTCCCTCAAAAGCTCCGTCCTGCTGGAACCATACGTCCCCAAGTTCCATTTCTTCAAGTTGTGGAAGAAAAAATGTGGAAGAAGAAAAAAAAGAGCGCAAAAACGACTCCCTCACCCTCTCGACGTTTTCTCGAGTTCTGGAAGTCCGTTGACCTCCTGGGCCTTCTCTTGCCACACTCACTTTCCCTGAATGTGTCCACCCACGAAACAATTGATTGCCGCCTAGGAACGGGACCCACGGGATGAATATTGAACCGAGTACGGAAGGCACGTTGGGTGTCGACCACCGAATGACCGTTAGAAAAGTAGGCCTCGACGGCAAACGCACGCTGTTCCTTTGTCCAACGCATGACGACAACTGGCTTGTGGTGTAACAAAACTTCAGGACCCCTTCTTTCCAATGAGACCCTCCCCACCCCTTTCTGACCACGCCTCGCTCGTCGGCGTCCAATTCAAATCAGCCAGTTTCCCTGCCGCACCCTGTACTTACTTTGACTGCTTGCTTTATTACCTACTTGCAGTTCGTTCGAAGCTCGGCGACAGCCGACACGTTTCCATGCCGTATCTCCCCTTATTTCTATTATCTATGTACCCAATATATTTCTATTCATAATAATCTACAATAAAACAGTTTACGTTTATTAAACTTTATATTTATTTTCGTCAGCTTAAAAAGTCGTGTTGGCCACCACATCTGGTAAACTGGAACGACAACACATTTTTCATAAAAGGAAAAAGCAATGGCATTGTTGGCATTCGACAGAATTTGAAGCATTAACTATTGTTTCACCAAAACAATTTAAATATTTCACCAAAGCAAAGCTCGTCTAATCAACGCATAAATAATACCTGTTTTTTTTTTATAAATACATAGATAAAATACTTGTGGTAAAAATGAAAAACCGAACAATTTGTTTACAAAACGCAGCTCACGCTATTGAGCTCTTAGGCGTAGTGTTTTTACAGAGACGACAATTTATTATAATCACTTTTTTTTTCAGAGATTCCTGGGTGCTTGACTGCTATGCATACCCTTAGAATAAGAAGGGCTTAGATAACTTAGAAGCCTTAGAAATTAAGAAATCCCTTAATAACAATGTGTCTACTATTATTATAATTATTATAAGCATTAATTTTTAGCCTGAAACCATCATCTACATTGAAAAAATCTCCCGAGAAAAGATACATGCCGCCGACGGGACTCGAACCCGCGTCCTTCTGATACCCGGTCAGCTGCTCTTTAACTGCTACGTCGGCTTATTACTATTATTAGTGTACTATTTTCAGAAAAATACATAATAATCCCTAAATAACAATGAGTCTACTATTGACAAACAAATAATTATCCCTAAATAACAATGAGTCTACTATTTTCAGACAAATAATAATCCCTGAATAACAATGAGTCTACTATTGCCAGAAAAATAATAATCCCTAAATAAAAATGATTCTACTATTGTCAGACAAATAATAAACCCTAAATAACAATGAGTCTACTATTGTCATACAAATAATAATCCCTAAATAACAATGAGTCTACTATCGTCAGAAAAATAATAATCCCTAAATAGCAATGAATCAACTAATTTCAGACAAATAATAATCCCTAAATAACAATGAGTCTACTATTGTCAGACAAATAATAATCCCTAAATGACAATGAGTCTACTATTGTCAGACAAAAAATAATACTTATTATCTTCCGGATTCATCTTAGATGTGTTCCCATTGACCATCCAACCCCACTTCAACGCCTAATAAATGTTCACCAATAATTTTTAATATTAAGTTAGTACCAATATAATTTCTCTGGTGAAGGAATGGTTGTTCCGAAACCGATCGAGGTTAAGATACAGAAATACAAAGAATTAACAACGTAATGTTTATTTTTCGTTGGAACTATTCTTGTGATAAATTTAGAAGGTTATACCCATCATAAAAATAGTCGAAAATAATATGGTTAATTCTGAATTTGATGATTACGAGATCAACAAAAATGACTTAAAAATAAGAGGTCCCAATGGCCTTTGACTTCTCCAGCCGTACTCTCTCGGAACATTGCCTCGCACCGCAGTGGGAGGTATGGATTCGTATGTTGGTCACTCCTGGACACACTGACCCTTAGATTCCTACCCACTCCTCGTAACCTTTTCCTTCCCAGTACTTCCTCCCCTTCCTTTCCTAAAATACCCTCCATACAGCATCCCCAAAGATGACAGATTTCCCTGAGGGGAATTATTTTCCTAACGGCCTCCTATGTGGAGCTAATGTAAAAAAAAATACTTTATGAGAATCCAACGCTGTTTTTTTTTTTTAATTTAACTTTAACTGATCCCTACGTACACACTTTTTAGGATTAGGTTAGGTAAGCTAGGTTTCGTTGGGTTTAAGGCAAAGTACATTGCACAATTCACGACGCAATTATGACCATGTCCATACAGTCACTCAAAGGCACTCCGATTGTATTTTTACAAGTCATTTTACACCGCTAGTATTATCCTATCCACTAAATTGTGTTCAGTAAAAACACTCGTAAATATAATAATATCGACCTCTTGTATCTGCTTTGTGTTTAATAAAAATGAACCAAATGTATAATATGGCATTATGCACAGTACGCGAACAGTATTCATAATCCTCTGGAAGGAAAGGGCAGTTATAAATATGAATAGAATACCTAGAAATTTTATGCATTGCAGAGTGATGTCCAAGCAAAGCATTATCACCTTCGTTGCATCAAAGGCTGACACCATTACTAAAAATAGGACGCTTGATCAATACGTCATATTTGTATCAGTCTATGGACATTGTCTGAAGTTGGTCCACAACGATACTTGTATAAATATCTATGGGTATGGTAAGTGAATCTATTAGAATAACTACTGCTGATATTCTGATGAGGATAACCCGAACAAGAATTATTAATGTTCAAAGCAATCGAATTTTCTCACTGACATGCTGCGTGTACATGCACGAATGTGAACGCTAGCTAAGCCGTGAATTGTGGGAAATATTGTTTGCTACTAATTACAAACCTGCTTTACAACAAACTATTCATGTTTTTGTTTATAATAATATCACATTACGATACATTACATTGTGTATAATTTTGAAGGTCTCAATTCAATGTAAAACAAGCTATTGGATTCAAAATAAGTATTCGATAATTTATTTGCATGCACTATCTTTTAACGCTACATGGAAATGATCCACAAAGGCTCGATCCCCGGGTTCTAACGCATTCCTTAGTTCGTGGTTGCTACAGGTAAAAAAGATGAAGATAAAATGATCACATCATATTCATAAAAATGCTAACCAAAAGAACTAACGCAATGAAACCAAAAACACAACTTTCAAAGGGACGTGACCGGCTGGGTTAGATATCTGTTTTACTATCTGAGGATTAATTCCTAGAACAAATAACAGGGGTTTCTGTTATTATACATTTTATTAGGTAGTTATTGTTTTTAACATGTTGTATCGTAATGTTTTTGTGCGTCCTGTATTCCCGTAGATACTCCGGATTAACACACAGTAGATATAACGGTAGAAAGATAAGACATTGAAAACAGGAACAGTTTTTTCAATTTCCAATCAGTCCGAAAATTACGATTTTATGAATGGCGATAATAACTCTACGTTTCCTCTAATCTTCTCATAAATGTTAAATCAACGGTATTTATTATTATTATTTATTTGATGCAATATTATTTACATTTTTTACATAATTCAATGATGTTGGCCTCACTGGGTGGTTTACCCGTGCTGAGGCCTCCATTTCATATACAAAATTATACGCAATACATATAAATATATATATACATAATATTGGTGAAAAAAAGGAAAAAAGTAAATAAAAAACATACGATTAAGATAAATTAAACGTAAAAATTAGAGATTTAGAATTAACTTAAAATTAAGAATAAATAATATTATATAAGGTTAAAAACGATATTTTTAATACGTGTTGTGTGTTTGTGGGTGATTGTGTTTTATATTGGTTTTGTGTGTTACTTACATGTTTTGTTATTTTATGCTATGATATTTTGGTAGTATTGTCTATTTTGGTCTTTAATCCATTTTGTAATTTTGTGTCGGAATTTATTTTTGTTTTCCTCAATTTTATTTTCAAGTGTTAGACTGTTGAATGCTTTTATAGCGTGATATTGGTAATGTCTTTGTCCAAAGCTTGTATTTACTGTCGGAGTTTTTAAGTTTTCTTTGTATGCTTGTCTAACTGGTCTGTTTGTGATATTTTGTATTTGTTGAAGGTTGTTTTTTTGGTCAAAAATGTAATTTAGTAGCGATTTAACATATAATTGTCGTATGTCTAGTACGTCACAACGGTTGAATATTTGGTCTGTATCAGTAAGTCTTTGTTTTTTAAGTATTACCTTTAAGATCGTTTTTTGCGCAATTTCCAGGTGTTCGATAGCTGAGTTTGTTGCTCCTCCGCAAGCAATTATTCCATATTCTATTATAGACTGACATAGAGCAAAATATATTGTTTTCATTTGTTGTATTTTGTATATGTTTCTTATGTTTAGGAAAATGTGTATCGTTTTGAGGAGTTTATTTGTGACTTGTTGGATGTGATGTGTCCATCTAAGGTTATGGTCAATTATGATTCCTAGATACTTTATTTGTTCTTTTTTTTCTAGAGGAGGGCAAACGCAAATGTTGGTGTTTAAACATTTGCGTTGTAAACGTTTTAAACATTTGTATTGAAGGTAGCAAATGTAAAATTATGTCCTCTGCATGCAAAGTCGTACCTTCTCCAAGCATAAACATTCTAATAAAAGTGTGTCTATCAGAAGTGACCTGCCTGGTAAGTATTTTTTCTGTATCTCCATGGGATTAATAAATTTTGATAGAATCTGAGAACTCATAATAATTTATTTTTTTTATTTATTGACGCCCTATTGAGCTTTTACATATCAAATACAAATTTCATTTATAACAACAGTATAACATAAATAAAAAAGATTACAAAATATACAAATAAAGCGTAAACTCAATTTAAAAAAATAGGAATACATCTAATGCTAATTCCACGTGGATGACTTTAGAGAACTCGTAGGTATAACAATTCATATACCTACGAGCAACAAAAATATTTAAAATAATCAAAACACATTAATTTTTACTTATTTACTCTTTGTGTGGTTTTGGAATAAGAACAATAAATAAAAATAAATAAAACAATAAACAAAAGAAAATCGAAATAAAATAAAATGATTTCTCATTCATTATTTACATCTAAAAAGTGGTGGACTAATTTGGCTTTAAATGTATCGAAATTTAAATTAAAAATGTCGGCGACATCAGTTAGTTCATTGCCCAACCTGTGTATTCTTTCCATCACAGAATCAGTAGCAAAGTTATTGTTGTAAAATAAAATATTTCGTCTAGTATATTTTGTAGGTATATGTAAGGATAACAAGTTTATAGCGTCAGGGCAGTCCAACCTTGAATGAACAATTTTATAAAATAAAAGTAGATCAAATATAATTCCGGTGATTTTTCACAAAACGGTGATCTTCAAATTTTCCAATTTTTATTTCCGGTAAAATAATGCAGACAAATAATTTATCCAAGGGCGTCAACAAGATAGTTCATAGATAAATTCAACACAATGTAAGGTTTAAAAAACACAACGGTATAAGCATTTTTTTTTACTTAACGAAACGGTACTCAAAGAAATTAGCGAAAGGAAATGATTCTTAATCATTATCCTGAAACAATTTTGCATTTGAACTGATAAATTATTTAACGCTTTGCAAAGAGTTAATTGATAAAATCAATTTTGTGATTTTTTTAAATGTTGATGACCCGTCGTATGTCACTTATATGTATAATGAGTAAATCCGACCGGTTTCGGAACGACCGTTCCTTCTTCAGGGCAAGTGTAAACTATGGTGTATATATTGCGTATGCTATATTTTTATATTTTAATTTGCAACCATACATATTGTCGTTATGTCAAAGATAATAACACCCTCCTTTTTCGCCAACTTAAACGTGCAGCACTTCTTCTTTCATATGGTGGGGAGTCAGAGGGGTATATCTAGGTCTGCGAGCCAGTCAAGGGCCTCTTCAATCCCGCCGGGGAATGAATGGAGCGGGCATTCGTTGACCACATATTCGGTGGTCTGCACCGCACCGCATTCACACATATGTATGCATCATGTGAGCACAACGGCTATGGGAGCATATTATCCTATCGATGGCGGACCAGAGTTTGCGAGGCAATGAGAACCCAGGCTGTCTCTCAGTGGGGTCTTGAACGAGATGGGAATTTTTCACTTTAGCCGATTGCCACTCAAGCTTCCATCTTCTGGGGTGAGAGGTGATTGGAGGAGTCTTTCTTCTTCTGTCCAGAAGGGTTTTCGAGACTTCAAGCGGCATGCCGGGTGAGAAATTACATCATCCATCATCATCTTGCCTTATCCTTACTAGAACTTGCTCTCCTTTCTTTTCTTTAAAAGACCCCACACAGCATCCCCAAAGATGACATAGGCCCCGACGAAAAATATTTTCCTTAGGGCCTCCTGTGTGGAGCTATTGTCAAAAAAACGAGAGCATGCTACTAATGAGCAAATGCTACATATTGGCATGCAAAGGTATTGCGCTTTTTTGTAGCGCCTTCTTGTATTCCCTCTTCTGATGTTTGGCGGGGTTATATTTGCAAGTACGGGGAGCCAAGGGAAAGGAGACGATTTTAAAATTCCGCTGATGGTTTGCATTGTGGCATTAAGCTGAATGTCGACCATGGAAGTGTGGGCGCTTCTAGCCCATACTGGAGCACAGTATTCCGCTGCTGAGAAAACCAGGACAATGGATGCCGTTCTGAGCGTGTTGGCATCGCATCCCCAGCTAACTTACTGACTAAATTTATTTAGTCTTGTACTTGTTTTTTTGCCCACTGTTCGTGTGGCACTGTAACATCACTTTCCTTTACTTTCCGTTGAATTTTAAAACGAACTTACTCGAATGCAAAGAACAATTTTCAATGACAGAGTGAGTAGCTTGGTATTGCCGTAGTAATAAAATGTTTTAGCATAATTTTAATTAATTTCTGGTTATTTTGGCTATGGGCAATCGAGGGGTCACCAATATGGGCGATCGGGTATAATATATTGTTTATATGTTTTATCCAGATCTGGCAGCTAACAGAGCTTGCCCACGTCTGTAAGACTGGATGCGTGTTTAAATATGTGCGGAGGTGTTTGAATAATAACTCTTGATATTCACGCGAGTCACAATGTATTTACAACAGAAACTTTGAATGTTACAATAATTTGTACAAGTTTAATGTTATTCTTGCTTTGAGGTAAAGCATGTAGAGAGGGCGAACACTAGAACCGGATGGTTTTGCAAAACAAAATGCGTTGTCACGCATGTGTTGACCGGTGATACCACTGTGCAAAATCTAACAAAAATGATATTTTATTGTTGTTACATGGTTAATCGTACTAACTTATTGTTAATAGCACTCTCAGTATCGCCCTGGTAAAAGACCACCTTTCAGAATAGAAACTAGCTTAAAATGGCGTAAGCCATGTTCGGTGATCAGATCTGACTACTGACTAGCCAGATACTAAATCCCACCTCTTTCGCCTCTCCTTCCCATCCACCTTTATTTTATAAAATGCCCACGGAAATTACCAGTCATACACGCAGGACTTCAAACAAGATTAATCGAATGATATTAATATCCATTGCCCACAAAAATTGTTTGTGTAACTTGTTAATGGAGGGATGTTTTAACATGACTGGTGTGTCCTATATCAAAGACACGGGGTAATTACTGCCAGGCTTAAATGGACATATCAACAAGCCCCACGTTGTTTGCTTCCCCCGTGTTTATTTCCCGGGAAATCTTTTGATTGGGTTCGAACTAGGCTGAATTAATAAAGGGAACGAAGCTATGGGACTGCTCGTACAGCGTGTCAACAAAATCTAGAAATTTAATAAAATGGAACTAACAAAAACCATTACTATGCCAACTACGATTTTTAAAACAAAAATTGAATATTGAAAAGTCTCTCCACTGTCGCTACTCCTCGTGTGCGTGACACTAGGGAGACTCCTATGAACATCTACAAACCGTACTACAAATGGTACTGACATACATGCACGAGACAATTTTGGTGGCGGATATGGGTACTGCCGCCCCGGGAACCATTTATTGGGTAACCAACACTTCTGCCATAGTTCACTCAAGTGGTTCGCTACGTTTGGTGACTTAGCAGGGGTGCCCGGGTTCACGGGGTGAGGTCTTTCCGGGTCTTGGCAGCGGATGTGTCTGCCCATCAGCTGCGTAGCAGGCCAGATCGGGAGAGACTAGTTGAGGGAGACCTTGTGACTTTTCAAGCAGAACTCTTTTGGACCTGCGCCTTGTACCACAGTGCAGTGGGAGGGATGGATGCATACGTCCGCCACTCCTGGATTCACTGACCCCCAAATTCCTACGCACATCTCTTACCTTATCCTTCCCAGAACTTGCTCTTCATCCTTTCCTTTAAAAGACCCTCCACACAGCATTCCCAAAGATGACATAGGCAACGACGGAAAATATTTTCCTTAGGGCTTCCTATGTGGAGCTATTGTTAAAAAAACGAGAGCATGCTACTAATGAGCAAATGCTACATATTAGCATGTGTGTCAGTGTCACGCAGGCTACTAAGCACTCAAATGAGCAGGCTCACAACATTTGTGACCATGCCACTGGATTCGCGGGTGAAAGGGGAAGTGCTCTAAGCATATTTGAACAGGCTTGCTTATGAGCATGCTCATTTTGATCCGATCTTAGTTAGAATCCAAATCGATTTTTTTTTCTTTTTTTTTTCTTTCGTTAAAAATTTTCGGTAAAATTAAAGTAATTGCATTGCAAGCAATAAGAGATTTTCTTTACTTCTGTACGGATGTAACTGACTCTATCACGTCATTGTAACTGTATAACCGTTAACATATTGGACAAAAAATCAACTATTTTATTTTCTTTCGTCAAAAATTATTTTGTTTAGTTCTGGGCGAATGAAACTGTCTATTTGTTGATGTTTATTTGACAAGAGAGTGCTCATAAAGAGCATGTTTGTTCAATTGTTGACGCATGATTATTTATGAGTGCGCTCACAAAAAGCATGCCCATTTATGAGCAAATGTGTACAGTTGATGAGCATGCTCATAAGCATGATCATCAGTACCGTAATGAATTTGATGATGCAGCGACGCTACTGTTGTCGCTAGTTGTGGTTTTTTTTTCGAATTAGTGTTGATTTTGAAATAGTCGTCAACTAAAGTTGCTCGTGTGCACCTAGAATTGGAGTCTAATGTAAGGTTATGTTTAACTTCAGAATATTTAAAATATATATATATATATAGAACATACTCCATCTTGTTTAGATCACATTTGGACAAACGTAAACATTAAAGATCTTCACAAACTAAAATCAATTGTTTGGAAAACTAACATAACTGATCATCATTCATGCTTACTTCTGTATAATAATAATATTAAACATAAAAAACATAATTTAATACCCAAAAAATCAACAATAGACATGACTATTCTCTCCGAAAAACTAAAAAAGGAAGATTGGAACAATGTTTTAAAGAGTGATGATACTGAAATATGTTCGACTAACTTTGAAAAAATCCTGTCACAACACATTAAAAATTCGACAACTGAAATAATAATACACATAAAATCAAAATTAAGATGTTTAAAACCTTGGATTACCAAAGGACTTATAATATCTATCAGAAACAAAGAAAAACTTTATAAAACAACTTTAAAAAATCCCCATGATGAAAAAGCATATAATTTTTATAAAAAATATAAAAATAAATTAACTTCTTATATTAAAAAAAGTAAAGAAGAGTTTTTTAAAAATAAAATATTATCTTCAGAAAATAATCATAAACAAATGTGGAAAACTGTGA
Source organism: Limnephilus rhombicus (assembly GCA_929108145.2). NCBI lineage: Eukaryota > Metazoa > Arthropoda > Insecta > Trichoptera > Limnephilidae > Limnephilus > Limnephilus rhombicus. The sequence goes on along the minus strand of OV815273.1, from coordinate 20,418,916 downwards.
ATATGGCCATAGACAATACAAAAAAAACTCAAAATATTAAGTACATCGAACATGATAAAAAAATTATAGATGCCAATTTACAGCCTAAACAATGTGCAAACATATTTAATTCCTTCTTTGCAAATGTTGGAAAAAATCTTGCAAAAAATATTCATAAACCTTCTAACCCGGAAAAACATAAAAATAAAAATTTACAGATACGTAATATACTTTCAACATTTGAAATAACAACAGAATGTGAAATCTTAAAAATAATAGAAAATATGAAAGGAGGTTCGTCTCCCGGTTTTGATTCTATTACGACACACATGTTAAAATCTATGAAATCTTACTTAATAAAACCCATCACTCATTTAATAAACTTGAGTTTAACGAAAGGAATATTTCCAATGAACTACAAAAACACAATAATCTCACCTATTTACAAATCTGGTGATCCACACCAAGTAACGAATTATCGCCCAATTTGTCTAATTTCTAACATAGGAAAGATCTTTGAAAAAATAGTAAAAAAACAATTGGTAAATTTCCTAGATAGTAATAAAATACTAAACAAAAACCAGTTTGGTTTTATTAAATCACTCAGCACACAAGATGCAATTGCTAACGTAACTTCATACATTTACGAATCATTAGATAAAGGTAAAAAATGTGCGGGCATATTTATTGACCTCAGAAAGGCTTTCGATAGCATATCCCATGAGATACTATTAAAAAAATTAAATGATATTGGCATAAAAGGCAACGCGATTAAATGGATCACCAACTACTTAAAAAACCGCCCTCAAGTGGTAAAAATCAATTGTATTAATAGTGATCAAGAGATTTCAAGCTTTGGAATCCCCCAAGGTACAGTGCTTGGACCAATCCTTTTTACCATATATGTAAACGATATTTTTTTTCAACATCTACATGGTCAAATTACATCATACGCCGATGATACAGTTTTAATAATAAGTGAAAATACTTGGGAAAATGTAGAATTACAGGCCACAGAAGACATCAATACGCTTAAGAATTTTTTCGACACTAATTTACTATCACTAAATAGTGAAAAGACATTTGTAATTCCATTTGCAATCCATCCAAACGACGCTCCCAAAAATTTTAACATTGTCATACACGATAACACTAAAATTCACAGCCAACATTATTGCAAATCAAACTGTACAATATTAAAAACAACAAATAAAATTAAATATCTCGGCGTAATTATCGATAAAAATCTGAAATGGAAGGAACAAATATGTCAAGTAGTAAACAAAATCAGAAAATTAATATATATATTTTTAAGAATTAGAAATTTTCTGTCGGTAAAAAATCTATATTTAATCTACTATGCCTTAGTTCAATCCACTCTACAATACGCTATTATTAGTTGGGGATCCGCGTATAAATGTAACCTTCTTCCAATAGAAATTGTACAAAGAACAATTATTAAAATTATATTAAAAAAATCCTTAGACTACCCAACTGAACGCCTGTTTGAAGAATTTCAAGTTCCCACATTTAAAGATTTATATATTAAAAATTCAGTAATTCAAATAATAAAAGAAAAAGATAAATATCCATTTTTAAATGAAAACAGAACTCAACTTAAACATGTTTTTCTATGCCCAAAACTAAATACGTCTTTTGCACAGCATCATTATACTTATCAGGGAAGAACTTTTTTCAATCGTCTACCAGAAGAAATCAGAAGCATCAATGATAAAACCCGAATACTGCTTTCTGTCAAGAGACATTTTAAAAATATTCTTAAAAAAAAAACTACTGTCAACTAATCTTACAAATATCTTAGTTCATTAAATAATAAATTCATCAAATATCTTAGTCCATAACATTCTTTCTTTAAAAAAAAAAACACACCATTATCAAATAAATACTGCAGCTCACATATATTTATGTACAATTCATTATTTAAGTACTAACTTATACCTAACTAATAACTAATAGCATTTATGTACACTCCCCTTCCATACACAAGCAAATGCTTTTAATGGAAGAGTAGTAAAAAAAAACCTGTAAAAAAATATATTTTGTTGTAAAATTGTAATTATAATAAATGTTTCAATAAATAATAATAAAAAAAAAAAAAAAAATAAAAAATATGGACGAGAAAAATGACATAGGTTTGAGTCAACTTTTTTTTTGGATCTCCTTCCTCATAGTATTTTTTTTCCATGACAACATATAAGAATATTATATTTCGTTAGAATATGATGTAGGATAATCTTCTTTCAGGGTTGACCACCAATTTCTTAACACCGTTTGACATTGATGTAAAAAATATTCACTTGCACAATCACATTCCCAACATTTGTACACGGTTGACATTTGTCACATGAGAACGGGTCGTTTCTTCGACTCGTTCTTGTGTTCAACAGCTCGGCTGTGGAATGATTTGCCGGCCTCTGTGTTTCCTCCTTCCTACAACATGGGTCTCTTCAAGACCAATGTTCATTCTTTCCTCTCCTCAAAAAGACCCTCCACACAAAATCCCAGATGACATAGGCCCTGAGGGAAATCATTTTCCTCAGGGCCTCCTGTGTGGAGTTAATGTAAAAAAAAAAACTAAAATAAATTTAATTACATTATACGTCATTTCTGCCATATTGATGCTACCTTTATAACCATTTGAAAGATCACAGGGTCCTCCATTTTTGTCTACTATGTTTTGACGGACTGTAATCCCATTTTCAAATTATTGTTTTTTAGCCTCGTATCTAGGAACGATCGTGAAATATGCAGAGCTTTTAAATTTGAACGTAGTGAATACATCGTATTTTTAGCTCCAATTCTGTTCCAATTTCAGTTCTATATGGCGTAGTTGTAGATGCCGCAGAGTTTTCAGATTTTTTTATTATTTATTTCTATCGAGTTTTTAACGTTACGACTGCTGTTGTATGTAGTTACGACTTCCAGCTTTAATTTCACTGAAAAGGGCATATTTTGAAGTAAAACTTTTTGCGCACGCTTGACTTGCGGAGTAAGCGTGAATGCGTGACGAGAGCGGTACAAAAAGCGAGGCGAACCGTAGTTGAGAGGGAGATATAAGTTAGTGAAGATAGAAAGAGAGGGAGCTACGTTTCGTATATTACTGTAGGGGCAAAAAGGAGAGAGCGAGCACACATTTTCTTTCTCTCTGTCTCTCATAGCCAGGTACATTTCGTATATCTAAGACACAGTGCAGGCCTTTTGTCTGTATCACACTGTAGGAGCAAGAGAGATCAGTGCGCGTGCACATTTTCTTTCTCTCTTCCTATCATATAGATGGAGCTAAGGGAGTTTTACTTGAGTCGTGTGGTCTAAAGCACACTCGTTTGTTTATTAAATCCGTCGGTGGTTACAGAGTATTCTAACAGTACGAACAAGCAAAAATTCTTGAATGGTGAACTCTGGCGTCGTGATATTTATTTCACTCATTCTGTCTGGGAAATCTGCGTTACGTCAACCACATTCAGCTCTCAACAGAATTTTCAATGAGTTATGGGTATTTGAAAAACGCATGTCAAAAAGTAAGATGAAACACTGTATTCTTATTTCAATTATTAAAGTAAAACTTCTTTACCCACGCTTGACTTGGGGAGCGAGAAAAGCGAGGCGAACGGTAGTTGAGGGAGAGATATAAGTTAGTGAAGATAGAAAGAGAGAGAGTTACGTTTCGTATATTACTGTAGGGGCAAGAGAGAGAGGTGCGAGCACACATTTTCTTTCTCTCTTTCTCTCATAGCCAGTTTCGTATATCTAAGACACAGTGCAGGCCTATTGTCTGTATCACGTTGTAGGAGCAAGGAGCAAAAGAGAGCAGTGTGCGCACACATTTTCTTTCTCTCTTCCTATTATACATATGGAGCTAAAGAAGTTTTACTTCAGTCATGTGGTCTAAAGCACCCTCGTTTTTTTATTCTTGACACACCGCCATCGTTTCAATGAGACAAATGATTTCAAAAACACATTATTCAAACACATCTCTACCTAGATAAAATAAATGACTGTGTAATAATGAATTCAAACCTCTATTAAATTATTGAGGGTAAGGCTCTCGATTAGCAATCCGAAGGTCATGGTTTCAAATCCCTGCTTGCACAAATAATTTGTATTTAATTCATTTGTGTTATTTTACAAGTCATGCATTTACTATAATATAAAGTACATGCATGGAAGATACTCTCAGTATGGTCCTGGTTGAACTGTGTTGGGGTGTTCACGTATGCTTTTTGATTTAAGATTACACAATTATTATCGAAATATGGTGTTTTGGGAAAACATTGAAAAAGATGCGTGATAAAATATAAAATACTTAAAACACAAAGATAACGGTCATATGAAAGTACAGTACAGTAAAGCATGAAAGAGAAGGGATTGTACAGATTTTTTTATTTACTTTCGTTACAACTTTAAATTTTTTTACATGAGCTGAGATATATTTTTTGTGAATTATTGCAAGCAGTTATAGTAGTTTGGAACCAGTTCCAGGGGAGGAAAAATCAATCCTCAGTCAGACCAAAAATATTTTAAATTACCTGCTAGCCGACGCAAAAGATGACGCATTTAGATAAAAAAATTGAAAATGCATGGATTATTGTTTTAAAAAAAAAAGGTTTTTATAATTTTGAAAGTTAGCTAAACAAATACGCTATTACAACGTAAGAATACTACGAATCGATTAAACGAAGTCTCCTTGTAAATCTCCTTGCAAAAGACAAAAGAAATTCTCTCATAAATCCCACATTTCTCCAGCAGCTCGACAGAACCTCGCTGGGACCATTAATATCTTATATTTTATTCTTCCTTATCCAGAATTACGAGAATGGCATTATTAATATCTTCAAATTGACACTCAACGTTCTTGTTCCGCCGTAAAAATAAAATATTCACACTCACGAGACATTTACTTCGCTTTTATTATCCTGAAATCTGATACGATTCCAACTGCTGTATTTTGTGGCCAGGTTTTACTAGTTGTGGTACAAGTATTTACGGTTATAAAAGTAAAAATATTTCTATAAATAACACCGGCGTAATGCTGGTAAATATGCGGATGGTAGTTTAACAAGTCAACACTTCAACCATATTTTTATTCAGGGTATTGTGAAGAATTTGGGTTATTTTACCGGTATGCGCGTTTTGATTCCGCGACGAAAAGTCCCCTATAAATATCCTACGGACAAAACATCCTTCAATTAAATCTAACCTAACCTAACTTTACAGAATGTTTGTATTATTTTTGTCCCATTTTGTTTACGTTAACTCCACGCAGGAAGCCCTGGGGAAAATGATTTCCCTCAGGGCCTATGTCATCTGAGACGCTGTGTGGAGGGTATTTTTGAGGAGAGGAAGGAATGAACATTGGTCTTGAAGAGACCCATGTTGTAGGAAGGAGGAAACACAGAGGCCGGCAGATCATTCCACAGCCGAGCTGTTGAACACAAGAACGAGTCGAAGAAACGACCCGTTCTCATGTGACAAATGTCAACCGTGTACAAATTTTGGGCACGCGTTTGGCGTGTTTCCCGACTATACAAATGACGCTAGTTCCTCGGACCATCTTCCAGGAAGGAGGAAACACAGAGGCCGGCAGATCATTCTACAGCCGAGCTGTTGAACACAAGAACGAGTCGAAGAAACCACCCGTTCTCATGTGACAAATGTCAACCGTGTACAAATGTTGGGAACGCGTTTGGCGTGTTTCCCGACTATACAAATGACGCTAGTTCCTCGGACCATCTTCCAGGGAGGAGGAAACACAGAGGCCGGCAGATCATTCCACAGCCGAGCTGTTGAACACAAGAACGAGTCGCAGAAACGACCCGTTCTCATGTGACAAATGTCAACCGTGTACAAATGTTGGGCACGCTTTTGGCGTGTTTCCCGTCTATATAAATGACGCTAGTTCCTCGGACCATCTTCCATTGTAATACCGGTAGAACAACTATAGCATTCCCACCCGACCCCTATGCTCTAAAGATTGCAATCCGTTTGTTAATTTAGGAGAATCTATTAAAGGGACCGCCCATTTCTGCACAGAGTCGAGGGTACTTTTCAGGTATTTTGGAGCTCCAGACAAGAGGTGGCTGCCAAATTCAACCGTGGGGCGCACTTGTGATTTGTACAGGGTTAGCAGTTGTGTACTATTAAAGTATCTGCGGGCCCTGTACAGTACGCCCAGTTTTTGGGAGGCTAACTTTACTCTGGCTTCGATGGAGCCCCCATACCAGAGCTGGTCACTTAGAGTTACACCAAGCATATCAATGGAGGGCCTGTTCGGAAGATAGCTACTGTTGAAATATACTAGATTTTCATTTCGATCAATTTTAGAAGTAATCAGACAAGTTTTTACTATTTTTGAACAATAATTTATTGTCTTTATGGGATGTCTATTTTTGTCCCATTTTTGGTTAGGTTAGGTTAGGTTTTAGTAGATATTTTGTCGGGGGATGTTTTGTCCGTAGGATATTTTGTCGGGGATATTTCGTAGCGAGTTGAAAGGTCGCGGAACCTGAAAAATTTGGGTTATTTGACCACTTGATTCGCCCGCCGCAACCAATTATATTATGGCTTGAACATTTTTTGTGTTGTACACATAAACAAGCAATGGAGATTGACTTTCGATAGTGTTTTTTTTTTATAACACACTGCGGCGACATGTTTTTTTAATAAGGTCGAGATTTATCCAAGAAATATGAGACAAAATCAAATAATTAATCAATCAATTATAACAGACATTAGATAAAGTCACTAAAGCATACAAGCTAATACATAGTTTTAGCTTAGATTCAAAGTGAGGTCTATTATATCTTTAATTCCCAAACAGAAGTAAATAAATTGGGAGGCGGGTGTGCGTACCGCCGCCTTGGGAACAATTTATTGAATTAACAACACCTCTGCCATAGGTCACCCAAGTGGTTCGCTACGTTTGGTGACTTAGCAAGGGTGACCGGGTTCGACCGAGTGAGGTTTGTCCGAGTCTTGGCTGTGGATGACTGGCGGTCCGGATCGAGAGAGACTAGTTGAGAGAAGCATTTTGACATCTCCAACCGGATTCTCGATCCATCGCTCTGCACCGCAGTGGGAGGGTTGGATTCATCAACCCTTTTCCTACCCACCATTCATACCTTTTTCCTTCTCAGAACTTCCTCTCCTTCTTTTCCCTAAAAAGATCCTTCACACAGCATATCGAGAGATGACATAGACCCTTAAGGTTTTTTTTCTCATGGCCTCCTATGTCGAGCTAATGTAAAAAAAACACAAGGTTCACTTATTTAAAATAAGGTTCACGTTACTTGTACTCGTGACCAGTGAGTTCAATGTAATTTACCTATCTGTATTACCCGTGTCGTAACTCAGACCAGCCAGTGGCTGAGTGGGCATCGCGTTTGGGTCCCACCCAAGCGTCACGTGTTCGATTCCTCGGCTGGCTAAGTCCTCCATCATGACACAACCAACATTTTCCACTTACTGTGGTGGTAGTAGGAGACTTTTAGATAATGTTGGTTTATTCGTAATCCGGGAATGTTTGACTTATTTTTAATTTTTTAAAAATATATTAAAAATTTAATAAGGCGTGATTTATTTTTTACACACTTATTTAACTGTATTCTATGTCGCGTATATTTGAGCTCGTAAAATTGACCAAAAAAAACTGCGCACGTAAACATTTTACGTCAAGTAAGGAAAATACGTTACATAATGAAAATCAGTTAAAAAGCTCTCTAAAAGTGAGCCAACTCAACCTACTCGGATTAATTGCAGATTCATATCTTAATTCATCGCACGATTATATCTGTAGATATCTTGTTTTGTTGTAATTAAGGCGACACGGTACCTTAAAATAAAGTCGGAATATTGTCGGAATAATATGCGCATACAAAAATATGCGACGCACGGCCCCGCCCCCGGTGCGGTGTGTTGACGGCCTACGATCAAGTTTGCCTTATTTTTTTTTTGCACTAAAATAAAGTGGGAATCTTAACCCTATAATCTTAAAGCCATAATTTGTTCGGCTTTCCGAATAACTCGTATAGTTCTCTTAGAAATCGTTGTGTCTCCCTTATCATGGTTAGAAATATGACCTAAACGATGTTAAAAAGAGAATCACAACGCTTTGTACTCAAATATAAAAACCGCTAAATAATTAAAATGAGCACCTTTATGAAACCAGAGTTTCCTACCGAGATTTCTAAAAAAATATTAAACTTTGAGAATTTTTAATGAATTATTTTTACGAAAACACAAAAAGTGAGTTGCCAATAACATTTATAATATAATTAGCCTTATTTTAGTTAGAAAAAACGTAAGCTCGGTCTTTTTATTATTTTTTTTTTAAACTGAATTCACCCTAGCAGGGTTATAAAATTGACTTTTCCCCGGTGTTAACTTTGATTAATTTTAATAAACGTATTTTAATATAATATATGTATTTATTTAACGCAACAATATAACTTTGTAAAAACCACTTATATAGTGTGCAAATCCGAAATATAAATAAAATAAAATAAAATAAAATAAATAAAATCAAAACTATATAAGTGGTTTTTACAAAGTTATATTGTTGCATTTTTCTATAATGGATAACCACAAAGTAATAGCTACATTCAAAAATATTTATTTAACGCCCAGAAGGTTTTTACATGATTGGTAGTACAATTAATTCATGACAAATAATTTTGAAACTTAAGTAAGAAATAATAAAAAATAAAATTAGATAAAAAATGCACACAAGTCATAAAAATACAAAAAATAGAGCTATATGATAGATATACAAAAATACAAGATGTGTTTAGGAATAGTGTTGGAATAAATATTTATCAAGATCCACCAAACTCGCCAAGTTGATATTAAATACGTTAACATCACCGAGTATTGATTATTGATTTTCCATAGTGTGAAATCGTTGTATAGGAGAGAGGTCAATGTAGTTACGCTTATGAATGCTGCAGTAGAATTGTGTATTTTGTCGTGTTATTACTGTGGGTATCCATAAGTTTATGAGTTGAACGAGTTCGCAACAATCGAACTTAGAGTTTAGTATTTTTAATAAAAAGGTTAAGTCAGTTATTTTACGTCTGTCTACTAATGTATGTATTTTTAGAATATTTAATAAGAAATTTTATTTTAACTCTTCTGGTGGGATATTTAATTTAAAATTTATTAAATTTGAAAAACGTCGAATTTTTTTTTGTATTCGCTCAATGTTTTTACTATATTACTAAACTGTATTACTAAAATGTCAAATCTTTCTAAACGAATACATCGGGAAGTTACTAATACTAATTCATTGTCTAGTTCAAGTCCCGTGCTTACCGCTAATTTTATAGTTGATTAACTTTTTACAATATTTTCTAACCGTTTTAAGTCAACTATTTTAATGGTGAGGAACTGTGTTTATTAATCTTAAATATAAATAACTTACGTCCGTGGGTATCGATACGAACAAAAATTATTTTAATGTTACGAATTTGTCGGAACTAATTAAAATGTGAGCCTCGAAAAAACCTCAATTATAAGCTTTTTATGTTGCCTTAACATAGGTATTACAAAGTGCTCTTTTTCGTTAAGTTGTATTGCTGCCTAACTTCCCTCATAGTTTCCAATTTCAAAGAATAATGTGATAAACCGAGCGGATACGAAAAATCTTTCAATTAAGACAGCAATGTCTTATTCAATTTGTTCCCTCTTTTCCTTACGTAAAAGCATTTAACTCATATTTAATTTCCCCGCAACGTATCTCTTCCTTAGCCATTTTATTCAATTGGTTGTTTTGCCGCGTGGTTAATGTGAATAAGACTAGAAAAGGAGGGGTTTGGTTTGGGGTTGTTTGAGATAAGCTTTAGACTTCAGAGGATCTGTTTCTATTTAGAGATTTTTTTATCTTCCCCGGAGAATATTGTATAAGCACTCTGTGTATTTTCACTTAATCAAAAAAAGATTTGAATGTGGACTTATGTGTAGGTATCGCAATCAGAATTGATTGAATTGAAATTTTATAAATAAAAGGAACACAATTTGAAAATTTTCATGCATCTGGACCAACTTGATATGCGTGTAAAAGTGTTTGTTGTCTTTTTCTCGCTACAGAACAGAAATTGGAAGTTCATTCAATTAAGGCAGGCCTCGTACTTTAGTTGCGGCAACAGTTGCGTTGCAACAGTTGTGTGCATCAAAATGCATTACGAATTATATGGAAAAGCGACGCGATGCTAGTGAGACTTTTTTTTTAAATTACTCAGTTCTGACATTGTTGTTCCGATTAAATAATAGAGTTTAAGCTCTGTTTTACGTTACCAAATACACCTAATTCAGGTGTGCGGAGATATCGAGTTCGATATGCACGCATCATTACCCATACTTAGCAGCGAAATGATCTAACTAACCTGAGATGAGCAGAGATTGCGGCTTGTAGCATAACATACGAGTATAATATAACAGGTATAGTTTAATGCTGCAATTCGATATGCGCTATACTTCCTGCCTTTCATTGCTGTCAATAAGGAACTCCAGTCCATTTTTTTATTTTTTTTGTGAATAATATCCTTCTAACTTAAATAACAGCATTTTTATTTTTAGAGTTAGTTTTAATAGTTAAAATAATTGTCAAAGTTTTAATTTTTCAAGGTCCCCCGAAAAACACTGTATGTGTAGTGAATCGTGTGACTTCATCACTCCTGAAAAGTAATTTATATTTTCAACAGGTGTTGTCATTTTATATGACAGTTATACATAAGAAAGTATGATACTATTCGATAAGTTAAAACATTATTAATTTAGGTGGAATTATTTATTTATTATATTATATTATTATATTTTTCAATATTATTGCGGGAGAATGGTATAAAAATTGTTTAAAATTGTTATTTTTTTGGCTTTTAAGAATAGAAATCAATATTAATGGAAACCGAAGCTCCGAACTGATAATAGTAGGGGAGCCCAAGCGGGGATTTTGGGATTTACTCAATCCCGTTGTGGGGACCTTTTGGATTGTGGACCTATTGGGGCACCCTTTTAGCCTCTTGGGCTCCCCTACTATAAGATCACGCAATCAGCTTTTCGACTGGCGCCATTTTGAAATTCGGAGTTCGAAGTATTCTCCCTAGAAGTGGCATTACTATTTTTTTTCGTGCAATAGTTTTTGAATATTTTCAATAATAGAGATAAACTAATAAGAGATACCTTTATTTTTTTAACTGAATTATTTAGGCCTAAATAGTGTTTCAATAAACACAACAGCTAAATCTCTATAAACAGTATGTAAATAAACTAATAAAATGAAATGTTCTTAATTCGATGGCTTGCGTCGTACCTACATTCCCATACTTTACGGTGATCAGTGACGTCACCACTAAACATTTTAATAATACCAACTCGACGGCGTGTTTCAATGAGACGATTAAAATTTTACTTTTACTGACTTTTTAATATTTTTTTTAAAACTCTGCATTTAATATCATAAAATAAAACTTACATATTCAGAATCAGCGTTTATTGTCTATATGAACTTTTTTTTTAAAGCCATAATATTTTTCACTGCAGTTCCTTATTATGGCGATCAAACCACAGGTAACATAAATGCAATGTGTCGATTCTGAACATACACGTCTGGAAGAGATGAATTACATTATTTATACAAGCATAACACTTTTTGTGCATTGAAAACCACACGATAAAAAGGGTTTTTGTCGTGAACAGCAATTGAACGTCGAAATCCATATGACCTTCAAACTTCCTGTGATCATCCAATATTCAGTTTAAGATTCTGTTTTAATTTTTTCAAATGATTTTGAGGTTTTTAGAAAATCATCGGGCAGCGTTTGAAGGCATAAAACTTTTAAAACATGTTCTGGAAATATCAATTAATCGTCTACGCCCTGTCGGGCTTTTACATATTATTACATTTTCTGAGATTAAGTGCATACATTTTTAATTTGTTTGGATTTTGGATTAGTTTCCAACTGTTCCGCAACTAAGGTATCTAGTGTTCGAGCTGCCTTAATAGTTTTCATCACATAATTTGCTTTCGAAATGGTGTTTTTTTTATTTAACTTATATTTTAAGTAGGTATTCAACTTCAGGTCATGTTTTTCGTACAATTTCAATTTTTTTTAAACATTTGGTTTTCTTAAAAGCCAATATTTGAATAATTTTAAGGTATTTCGAAGAGTTCTTACAGCTTTTAAATCCTAGAATATGTGCAGTACATTTGGAGAATGGTCGACTCTTTAATGCGCCAAACTTTTTCAGTGATATATTTTTCGATTCTGCCTTTTGGGGGAATCCTAAAATAAAACGACCGCCGCGTCGTTACGACGGTAGATACTCGTAAATCATCGTTTGGCTAGAAGAAAAACAATTATAAATGGAAACTTCCTTCCGAAATGGAACCGACGTTGAATTTTATGAAAATATTATTATTTCGCCATGAAATTTTATCATTCTTACTACCCTGGATATTATGAATTCATTTTCAGATCAATGTGTGCCTTTATACAAGTGGACACACGTTATCTGACCTGCTTAATAAAATAAATTCTCTTCTATTAAGGCTCCGCAGTAAGCGCTCAAAAAAAGAAGAACATTGTTTGTAAGGGAGGTATGTGTAAATGCAAATGTTAGAGGAATCGCCCTTACATTAAAAAAATATTTTAATTAATAGGAGTAAGCGAAAATTGTAATAAATTATGTCTTGTTTTAAATATAACAAATCTTTCGACCAAAAATGTCTAAGGTAGCAATGAAAGAAACGCTGGTAATTTTACCAAACCTTTGACAGGATCAATAACAGAACCAGTTAATTTTTGTATTTTCGATATTTTTTTTTCTATTTCTAAAGAAGTGTGTTATAAATTGGTAAAATTTCGGAATGCGGAGTTTTAAAGTCAATTTGAACAGTACCGGCCTATTTGCTTAGATAATTTTAAAAAGAAAGACAACAAATAATCCGTTTACGAACAACCAGATATTAGAAGGAAATCTCCTGTTACTGTCATTATAAGCGGAAAATGTTTCTTGTGCGATGATGGAGGACTTAGCTAACAGAGGAATAGAACCCACGGCGTATGGAGGGAAACCTTAAGCATATTTCCTCTTGGCTACTAACTGATCAAGTTGGAATACTAGTTAATTAAAAAGAAACGAAAACAAACTCTCTGAATAGTATATTAATAATCTGGAAGTTACTGATATTTTTATGTTATGAATTAGATTGTTGTAAAAGCTGATATAACTTTTTCTTAATAAAATCCTTTAGTTTTATTGGAAGCGGTCATCATTATCAGCCACCAACTAAATCACTGCTGAATGAAAGCATCCCCAAAATACTTCCGAGTTCTTATTACCACACTTTTCGCTGCCACGTGCCACCATCTGATGTAGTTACATACCAACTCAATCCAGTGGGTCTTAAAGCAACCTTGAACAATAAATGTTTCTCTTCGAGGTCTTACATAGAAAACAGAATTTTAAAGTTCTTGTACGAAGTTCTACAAAACTTAATTACATTTTGTTCACAATAAATTAAATATATTTTAACTGTTTGTGTTTTAAATGTAAGCACTTTTTAAATTTTTAGCTTAATACATTTCCTCAAGTAGTCACTACCTTTGCACGAGTTTTGTATCCTTTTTTATACTTTCCGTTACCAATTTCTAAAACTTCCTTCCAATAATAAAATTGGCGCATTGGCGTTATTGAAATATATACGTTTTTTACACGTGTCTGAGTGGAAAAGTTTTGAAAATAAGGTTGTGTTATTAAATAGTTTTTATCATATATAATGTCAAATTTGAAATAGATTAGAAATAGATACATATTACAGAGTAAGGACCGGTTGTTTCACAGAATTTTAAAAATTCATTAAATTTATATCATTGTGGAATAGTTGCTTGCCAGAACTGAAGTGATAACAAAATATGAATAGAATTTTCACAGAACTTGAAAATTAACATGAAATTTGACGAATTGTTCAAATTTTGTAAAACAACTGGCCCTATGTAATAAGCTTAAAAAACCATTAATATGTTAAAAATTATACCCTTCGAATTATATAGGTATCCATTGTAATGGTCCGACACTCCTGGCTTTTGACACCAATTGAGATGAACCCTACCTAATTGATTTATTTTTCTAAGCTTCCACCTCGTAGTTCAAATCTCGTAGCTACGTTCATAATTCTACCCTTATGTCCTACTTATCACACCACTTGGTATGATGGCCTTACTTAACCCTCTTTCCGGTTCGTTTCTACCTCAGGCTCGTGATTTTCAAACCCCTATAGTTTTATAATAGCTAATCCTACCCTATTTTCTCAAATTACTGTGATTTTCTCACAGTAATCAAGATTTAAGATTTTTGTTCACATTATTTCTATATTCTTCGTTGTGTACTTTTTTGTTTTAGAATTTACATCTGTTTGCATACTTAATATGCACACATATGTAGAGAAGATAATGTATTTCGTGTGGTAACCCCTAGATTTTAGTATCTTTTACCGAGTTTGATAAACTAGCCCCACCTTAAACTTCGTGTCTACTTGATTTCCGTAGGAATTTAGTTTGTTTATTTAATTCTTCCTATCACCGCTGCTACATCGATAACATAAACCAACAGTTAATAAATTTCAACATTTCAAGAAAGAAAACTTTACCGGTGTAGAGGATGGTCGTATTCGAGTGTCCAGTTTTCTCACTTGAAATCCTTGTCTGCAACTTCCCCTAACATAATGTTTTTGTATTCATGGTTAGTATTCACAAAATTGTTGGAGGAGTAGGAATGGATGGATATGAATGGATATGGGGATAATATGTTTTCTGAAAAGTCGGCTCCTCCGCTATCCAAGTGAAGAGCGATGAACAACAATTATAAACCGGTTTCTCCCAGGTACGCTTGCTAGACTTGTCCTTAGGTCCGAGTTTTACGCTCTTCAACAGGCGTCTCTTGCTACGAAAGGGGCCCTTCATGCCAGATGGGAGAATACCAAGTCTTCATGCCATTTTTCTGTCTAACTCCGACTTCCGTCTCCTCCGGATTGAATTTAACTCTACTGAGTCTAGAAGGGGTATTTCATGTCTTCCCTTATCATGCCTCTATCCGTCGAATGTGGCGTAAGCTTGTGACATGTAGATCCATCCTCCCATGTGACCGACCTAGCGTTACACTCCACCTCTGACTAGCTGACATAAAACGCACCTCATGAGCCTTATGTTTGCTTTCAGGTTCGTCGTACTCGTCAGGACTCTATTTTTCTTTATTTATAAAGAAGCTACTTTTTATTTAAAATGACTCTAGACCCCCAATGTCCAGGCATACATTGTTAGCAGGCAGTATGCGAGTGCGTACATATTGTTGGTATGCAAATAACCTGTAGTTTTAATGCCGCGTCAGCGTATTGTCCGCATACATCCTTTCTCTCCCGCATGCCCCATCTCGACAATACCGCCATAGGATCCCGGACTGTATCCCATCTGCCAACGGACTCCCCTTCCTTTCTAAAACATGGCGTTTTTACAGACTTTTTAGAGCTTTCTCTTTGGAGGAAAATGACTTCTGATCACCCAGACCTTCATAGAAAACCCTCCCAAATTTGGATATTCCGTATATGACCTTTTGTTAAATCAACCAAACCACCTCCTTAATCTCTGATGATCTCTTATCTCATGTCTTAGATCCAAACTAGTCTAGTATCTCCCTCTCGTAGAAAATCACATAAATTTTTCTCATTGACATGTATTTATATTAAAATTTTACGTACTTTGGTCATAAGTCATTGTTAATGCCCACACCATAAAAAGTAATGTTTTTTTTTTCTAAAGTAAACACTCGTATTCCGCTTGTGTAATTTTGTTTAGATCGTTTCGTATTAATCACCCTTCTAATTGCTTGAAATCGTCTTCTATAAATTTATTTATATAATATCATGTCAACAAAGTGATAGCCAATCTTTTTTCTTGTCCAACGATCAACAATTCCTTCGACGATACACGCGTATTTTCCAGTGTCAGTCTACGTTAAGCATCTTTTCCTGTGATTTGATTTAATTGTTGAGTGACCAAAATGTATCGTGGCCTTAGATATGCAATATTCTCAATATTCTGTTTATTGTAAATGGTGTTGTCAGATCAGAGTAATCTTTATACCGCTGCCACTAAGGTTAATTTAAGTAGCTCTAATTAGTTTTCTTTTGAGATATCTGGTTCTAATAACTTCGTTCCACCACTCCATTTCCATATCAATAGGTTTTTCCACTTTTCCAGGCTATCATCTTCAGTCCGTGAAATTTCCTGCGATTTTACCCGTTTTTGTGATCACTCCAGGTCGGTTTTGATTTAATCATCCCCTGGGACCATCCATTTTACGTTTTCCGTACCCCTCTTGTTGATTTATCATTTATTTATTTTCAACATTCCCGTAAAGGCCTTTTTTTGTTTTCAATAGAAATCTTAGGCGTTCAAAACCTTCATTTCTCGATCGCGCCTTATATAAACACGACCCGGGGTCAACCATATTCTAATTCTTTATCTTCAGCTCTGTTTACAATTTCGTTGGTTCAACTTTCGTTCCTGTGAGAATTAATTCAAGGCCGCTCAATCTGGCCAAAGTCCACTAGAACTCTACATGCCTCTAATTTCTCTGATTGGTTTAGATTATTTTTTATCCCCTTACTCAATCCCTTATTGGTAGAATTTAAACTTTCTTTGTTCTCGAGATAACTATGATATGGGGCTTCCCTCGCTCCAGTCTTTATACAGATTTCTGTAATAGTTTCCAACTGCTCGTACAGGTGTCGCCGAATGTACCAATTTCTCTACATAATATTAAGGGGAAAAAAATTTCCTTGTGGGCTTCTGGTAGGTTGAAGGTTGGCATTCATCACACCGTCACATTTCACTTATTATTCTATGAAAATTTCAGAGTGATGCATTGAGAAATTCGTATTTAATAAAGTAGATAAAAAAATATACCTACCTACATTTAAAAAAAATCATAATTTCGTTTCGTATTGTCAAAATAGAAGTTATTAAAGATTTAATAAGCTATGTTAGGACGTTTATTTTCCTGATGAATTATCTTAGTGATTAAAATATTCAATTTATTATTTTAAAGTTTTTTTATATAACCCTGATGAAGGTTATATAAAAAATCAATCAAAACCGGTTGGTTTTGTACATTCAAGATATATACAGTAAAGTGTTAGACAAACAAGACATAATAACACTTGTACCCATTTTAATATTTACAGTTATTTTGAAATATTATTATTATGTTATTTTACTGTATAAATGTATCTTATGTAACAAATAAAAATAAATAAAAACTATGTTATTTCTTTCTAATTATTATTAAAAATTTCAAAAAGGAAAACAAACACAATAAACGTAACCTTTTGAATTTTTTAAAGGCTCTCCATTACTTACTTACCTCGGGAGGGGTGGTCAAGCTACGTCCAAGATTCTTTTTCATGCCTATTTTATGTACTCCTTGATATTCCATCGCACTCCCTGGTCCAGGAGCGTTCAGTAATTGATATGAATGGTTGACGCCCAGAGGCAAAGCTGAGAATTACTGCGCGGTGAGCCCCGCTAAGCAAGGTCATCAATAAACTATGGAAAAGCACCAAATCCCTCGTTTATTTAGAACATCGAAGGTAATCCGTTAGCTTTATCACTATTCTTCCACTGGTCCTTTTTTTAAATGTATGCATTATTTTTAACAAAGAAAATAACCCACATGGCAAACCGAAAGTCAACTTTTTCTGCATTCCTCCCTGCCTACAGTATTTACGATATTCCTTACTTAACGTTCATTACTCTCGTCTTGAGCAATTAATAAGCTAGACAAGTAAGGCCATATCAAGCAATAAAACAACATTTTTTTCGAAATGTATAAAATAGGTAACATCCAATAAAAAAATAAGGTAAGTCGTCATTTTTTTTTTACCAATTCATGACTATTACAATTTTAGAAGATTCATTGCCCTTAATAGTTTCGTAGTTGAAAAAAAAACGAATGTGATTTAGACCAAACAACTGAATTAAAACTTCTTTAGCTCTATCTATATGATAGGAAGAGAGAAAGAAAATGTGCACGCGTATTGCTCTCTTGCTCCTACAGTGTGATACAGACAATAGCCCTGCACTGTGTCTTAGATATACGAAACGTAACTGGCTATGAGAGAAAAAGAGAAAGAAAATGTGTGCTCGGACCTCTCTCTCTTGCCCCTACAGTAACGTAGCTCTCTCTCTTTCTATCTTCACTAACTTATATCTCCCTCTCAGCTACCGTTCGCCCCGCTTTTCGTAACGCAATCGTCACGCATTCACCAGCTTACTCCCCAAGTCAAGCGTGCGTAAAGAAGTTTTACGTCAATAAACAAATCATTAGAAATAAGAAAGTTTCCTGAAACAGTGAAAACGTCCACGGTGATACCGATTCAAAATATTTTAAACACATAAAAATGTGAAGACTTTCGACCTGTGACATTACCATAATATGAGCAAGCTGTGAAAAACATAGGCCACTTGCATGGATTTCATAACGACTTGGAAAAAATCGTGTGGATATATCTTTTTACTAAGATTACGAAAATGTTAGTAAATTTTTTTAGAAATGTAAAGTTTTCTTTTTTTTTTTAATAAATAAATCCATTATTTGGGCTTGTGACGTCACTACATGGAAATGTCCTGTCTCCGAAAATGTTCCTGTTAATTTTGTAAAATTCCACACTGATTTATTTTTTTTACATGGCATTACTTTGATTTCAGGCGAATTTTTGAATTTGACATTTAACGTTCACTAGATTTATTGTTTGTTCTCTGCGAACTTATCATTTGGTTTGACTTTTTGACAGATGTTGTGAAGAGAACCCCGTACATTTTAGATGTCGGTACGTGTTTTAGAGGTATAATGGTTATGGTGCTGATTTTAACAAAATCAAATTTTATAATTTTCTTATTATTATTATGATTTACAAGTACAAGTATAAATGTATTTGGATTTAGTAATATAGACATTGAAAATTATAATGATTTATGATCAATAAGATGGATCAAGGAAAAGAATATTCATGAGATTTAATATTTTTGGTATACCTCGTTATTCTCCTGTGTCATTCGTGTGGAAAACGTTATTTTTTTTAAATGATTTTCGGCTATGTAAATAATTATCGTTTTTTCGCAACTATAAAATTATGTCCCGTCTTTCCGGTTTATAAAAAATGGTCTGATTTTTCGGATTGAAATTTTCAAAAAATCGCCAGGGTTTCAAAAATACGATTAAAAAAAATACATAATGTCTTAGAATATTTGCCTAAACCGGAAATTAAAAAAAAAATGTGATGCAAGAGGCCTATTGTGGGAACAACAATTCGTGCGAAACAGCGTTAAATTTAGTAATTTATGCTTGGAAGGAAGATATAGATAAAAAATTGTAAATTGTTGCAGTGTTTTTAGATTTTTGGAGAGTTTTTGAAATAATAGATTGAAAAAGAGTTATTTTAAAATCAAATAAGTAAATTTGGAATAAAAGGGAAAGGATTAGAAAAGTTTAAAAATTATTTAATCAACGGATAACAAATAACAAAGACGAATAATAATGTATCAAATCTGAATAAAAGTATGCTGGGGTTGCCGCAAGGATCGGTATTGGGCCTGATAATGTTTAAATTCTACAATGTCATTTATATAGAGTCTACAAAAATGATATAATAAAAATACTAAAACCTTAAAAATTAGACTGTTTGCAGACGATGCACTGATTTATGTTGCAGAAGATAATAATGTGAAAGCAACCAAAAATATAATAGTGACATGGATACTGTGTCAAGATCGGTCAAACTAAATACATTAGAACTAAATTTAAATACGACAATATAAATATACAAAGTTTTCATTATCGAAAAAATCAAATAAATTGGAAGAAATTAAATATTTAGTTGTCATTATATAATTGCAAATAAATACATTTCTTGGCAAAATCAGAAACAAAGTAAATAAATAAACACGTCAGATAATAAACAATACAATTTTATCATCACACTTAAATTGCTGTTTAAGATTCTTTTTCTATGCAATGAAGAAAAAAAAATAAAAATGCCTTTACTGCAAAACAAATCAATGCGAATAACACTTAAACGCAACCTCTACACATAGGTGGCGGTGAAGCAAACTATGTGTCTGAATTTATTAATTTTTACTCATAAAATTAACACAGATGATGTCTAAGGATCTAAAGAGAAGAAATCACGAGATATACAAACACGGGACGAGAAACGCAAATCAAATTAGATTGCCAACAAGGAAGATATTAAGAAATGGGCAGAAAGGCCGTTCAACTTTATAACAAAATCCCGAATGATATTACTGAGATTGGTAATAGATAAATTTTAAAAGTGAATTAAGAATTCCTCAAATATTGATGTTTTGTTTCTAATTGAAAAAACTTACATTTAAAATATTTAATTATAACGTGTTTGCCAAATAATGTAAATTTTAAGTTAAAGACGACGATGTCAGCAAATTTAAGATATTAATAACATATTAATAAAAAAATAAAAAACAAAAAGAAAAGAAAGATTTCATTAATTAATATTTTTTTATAATGGGTTGGAAAATTAAGATAAGTAAAACTGCTATTCCTTAATAGATTTAATTGTAACTATGTTTCTGCCATAGTTTAGCAAGAAAGAAACCCATAATGGCGTACTAAGTAGCATCTCTCTGCGAACCGATGCCAAATAATTGCCAGTCTTAATTCAATTAAAGTTTTATCTTCAGCATAAAGCTTCCTAAATTCATCCAAAAAGACGCTTGAAAAACAGCGATCCAACTTCAGAACTTTACAGTTCCTTTTACATGGACCAGTATACTTGTATATCGCTAACCAATTAATTATGAGAAAAAAAAAATTATTATCTGACTGAAATTGTATTTTAAACCACTACTAAATATTAAATCGGTTACAGAACTCAATTATTGATTTATTAATTATTAGATGGTACCCGGCATGCGTTACAATGCCATTCAAAGAAATCTGCTTGTCCTTTCCCGTGCGTCCCAGTACCCTTCCACCTTCATCGCCTTCCCCCTCCCTCGTCTCTTCTCTCTCCGTGAACCCCACCTTCCCCATACCTTTCGTCCCTGCCGCTTAAATATTTCGACCGGTCAGTGGTTGACTGGTCATCGCGCTTGGATCCCACCCGGGCGGCGCGTGTTTGATGACTGAGTCCTCCATCACAGCACGAGAGACATTTTCGGCTTTCTGTGGTGGTAGTAGGAGATTTTCAAACATTTTTGGGTTATTCGTAAATAAAAATAAATAAAAATAAGAAATGCACACATTTTCATTTATACAAATTTTATAACGCCATAGCTTACCATTATATTGTACAGCCTATGTTACTCGCTGATAATGTACCTTTCTATTGGTGGAAGAATTTTTTAAATCGGTTTAGTGGTTTAGGCGTGGAAACGTAGCAAACAAACATACGCCTTTCTGCATTGTAATATGATGTTACTCGCTGATAATGTAGCTTTCTATTGGTAAAATAATTTTTAAAATCAGTTTAGTGGTTTAGGCGTAAAAGCGTAACAAACAAACACACGCACTTTCGCATTTACAATATTACGTAGTATGGATTTGAAACGGTTTTTTGGGATGATTTATAGTAGATTGCTGACCCATGTAAAAGGGGTTTAAAGCACAAAGTGCAGAATAGTAGAGAGCAAAGCGGAGAAGGGAAGAAGCGAAAAAGCGCGAGAGTTTCGGCGCACTTCCGCCGGGGGCGCCATGGCCGACCAGGCGCCATCTGTCGGAGAAAAAACCAAACAGAGCGCCAGAAATGGCGGTGAAATAATAATATGAAGCCAGACGAAATGAACCGGTGCTCGGAAGTTTGTTCGTCCGCAAATTGATATTGCGTCCGGAAGCGGACCGGATGGAAGGTATAGGAAGCAGGAAGTAGGATGTAGGTAGTAGGGTGAAAGGGGTGTTCGAATTATTCCGTGCGCGATTATTCCGCACATGGAAAACTCTAAACACCAACAATTTTGCGCACAGATTATTGACTATTGCGCAAATTGAAATATCCGGACACCAACATACTAAAAAATAAATTATTTTTCGTTGGAAAAGTAAACTAATTGAATAAATGCCGTTAGTTTATGTTAGATAAAAAAAAAATTTTGATCAAAACCAATTCTTCGATAAAAAAATGTCCAAATCTAAGTTTTAAAATAAAATATGTCTTTGACATCGGTCAGATATAGGCATATTAGGTCGTATAATATACGATATGTTGAAAATAGATGTATGAGTTAGATTAGGAAAGATACGCTCGGATGGTTTGGGCATGTAAAAGAAGTCGGGGGTGCCCGAGAAAGTCATAGCAAGATGGAGTGAACCAAATTCTTGAGTCGGGCCATGTCAAGAGTCAGAAAAATGGAAGGAAATGTGTGAGTGTGAATGAAGCAATGAGTATAAACGGGTTGTTTCGCGATCCGCTTTCTCTGCCTACTCCTATGGAGAGACCACGTGATGGTTAGTTAGTTAGATGTTTTGAACTAACCAACTAATTAACCATCACGCCGATTCCCCGCGGGGGTAGCAGAGAGTACGGACCACCAAACTCGTTCTTGTCACACACTCCTTGCCTCGCTCACATTCATACATCGTCTCATACATGCTCCTCTAGTATTCTGACTCTTGACATGACCCGACTCAAGTATCTGATTCACTTAGTCTTGCCATGTCTTTCTCGGGCGTCCCGACTTCTTCTACCATTCACATTTGCGTCATATATTCTCCTTACACTCCTTTCCTCGTTCATTCGCTCTACATACTAAACCATCTTTGTTTTTAAATCTCTGAATATTGTTAACATTATTACTGAACCTATTAATGAACCTGCAGTCCGCCTCGGAACAGGAATACCCAGTGAGGAGGACTGTAAATAAACTACTTTGTGTTTTTCTTCTTCTTCTTCGTGTGCCTTATCAGATCCCCCCAACGTTGGCGATCACTCGGTAAATGGTAAATGTATCTTTATCTTGTGTTGTCCGGAATAGCTCCTCCACACTTCTAATACCGGTCCACGTTCGTACATTTCTCAGCCCAGGCATTTGTCTCCAACCAGACCCACTATCTTGCTTTTTAATATTAATTGGAGCAAGTGATATTTCTCCCCTTGAAGTATGTGATCCTGCAGATATGAAATTTTCCTGACTTTTACTAACGTGAACAGTTCTCTATCTGTATTTTTACTTTACTTTATATAGTCATTAAATAAATAAAAACCCTCACCCCTCATTGACAATAATTCAAATATCCAATTAAAAAATGAAAATTGAAAATACTTAATTTAAAAATAAAAGTGAGTTCCAAATTTTTAGTATTCGTAATAATCTATGTCCTTTATATAGTCTGTGCGCAATATTCGTGTAGCGCACAATCGTGTGCGGAATAATCACCGGACCGTTCATAGGACACAGGAATAGGAAGTAGGTGGCGTGTGGTTACCGGTCAGCGGTGGTCGGCCTGTCGCGATAGGATACACCGTTTATCCCTTGCCACGGTTAGGTAATGAAATGAAGCGATAACTGAATGCTGATGCGTCCCGGGCCGAACCCCTCTGCCCCGAGCGCCCTCTGTGCCGAGCCGCCCTTGTCCCTGTTCAATACGCCTAATTGTATTGCTTCGGGTTTATCGTACGTTTGAGAAAATTCGGAATAGGTAGTCCCATTCGACATAACGGCCGTAAAAGGCTGAATGTTCTCATTTACATCGTGTACCCGCATAATTAATGAGAATGTTATCCAGGGAATATTGAATAGGGTTTCGTCTCCCATCTTTACCTGCACCAGTGTTAGAGCACAGAAAAATATATCTTTTAATTTATCTTATCACATAACGTATTTTTTTAACAAAATTAAAACACACTTGATTTGTGTAAAACCACGAGTTTTAATTAATTTATTTACAGACCGGTTTCGCTTTGCTTAAGTATCATAAAATTAATTTCTACCCTGATGATGCTTGAAACCGTTCGGCAAAGAAATTAATAAAAACTCCTGGTTTTACACAAAATAAGTGTTTTATTTTTATTATATACTAGCTGGTTCCCGGCATGCGTTGCTTAACCATTCCAAGAAATAAATTGTTTCTCCCTGCATGGTCATTCTCATGCGTCCCCGTTCCCTTCCCGCGTCCCCTTCTCCTCCTGCGTTCCCCTTCCATCATCCCCGCCTTCCCCCTTCCTCGTCGCCCTTCCCGCGAACCCCACCTCCTTCATTATCCTCCCCATCCTGCCTTCCCTCACTGCCGCTAAAATGTATGAAATACACCCATTTTCAATCCACTCGCCCACCTCCTTTAGTAATTTTTGTACAAATTTCATAATGCCAGAGCTTATAATTATATATAGAAACACTCTTCTGCTAAAATGCAATGTTCTGTAAAAATTTTATGTTAATCCAAAGATTCCTTTCCGAGATTTGCGAACCCAAACGTAAGAAACCTAATTTTTTTTAATACAAATTTCATAACGCCATTCACACGGAACCCAATTTTTTTTTATATATATAGATAGATGTCAAACCACAAAGTGGTTGCTTTCTACAATAACACATATTTTTGGCTTTGACAGTGACAATTTTGTTAATTTTACATCAAAATGACGTTGGTTTTAACACTTTCAACAAGATATTGAAGGGCCAGTGGATTTACTTTAATTTATTAAAATCCATATTAAAGATAGATGAAATGGTTCAATAGAGAAACACTAATATTAATTGATTCTGAATTTGGGAAAATGTATTTATACCGTTTGAATCAAAAAATTGGTTAAAACGTTAAATAGTAATGTGAAAGTCGTGGGGTGCCGGGTTCATTGGTTGAGATTTGTCTAGATGTTGGCTGCAAATGCTTTTGCCCGCCTACTGCACGCTGGGCTGGATTGGGAGTCTGATTGAGATAGACCTAACCTAGATCTCTCCAACCGGACTCTCTCGACCCAACGCATTGCAACGCAGTGGGGGGGAGGGGGTGGATTCATATACCCGTCACTCCTGGACACATTAACCCCTAGTTTTCTACGCACCCCTCTTCATGTTTTCCTTTCCAAAAACTCCTTTCCTTCCTTGCTAAAAACATTTCTCCACACATCCTCCCCTAGGATGATGACATAGGCCCTGACGGATTTTTTTTGTTTCTGTGTGGAGATAATTTAAAAAAAAAATTAAAATAGATTCCTAGAAGTCTAAACAGCAGTAAATAAATAAAGTTAATTCTCAAACCATTTTTTTAACACAAAAATTTTGTCACAAGGTTAAATTTTACAACCAATCTAAAATATCTGTCTTAGTTTTAACCAAAGATATTCAAATACAGAAGAGATATGCTATGGTGTCCGCGCAACTGTCGCCGTACTACGCGCTAATTAGCGTAGTTTTCATACAAAAAGAATTTGTTCATTTCGTTGATTTTTTGTAAATGTGCATTAATATTGGTTAACAATATATTTTGAATAAGGAAAGAATTCGTTCATTTAGTTTAACGTTCGTTTGGTTTATTCGTTAATTATTTGTTCTTTTAGTTTATTTGTTAATTGGTAAACAATATCGGCGACACCCGGAAGCGCAGACCCACATAGTAAAAACAGCAGATAGCACATCTACTTATATTTCAATATTGGTTTGAACACTTTTTTAATCTAAAAGAGAATTTTAGGCCAATTTTCGTTTCGGCGTGGCCTAACTATTATTCAAGAAGTTACATAAATTTGCTTAACTATCTCGGCTTTTCGGAAACCTCCCTCGGGTGTTAATTAAGTTCTCTTTATTATTCAATTGAACATTTCACTCCTGTTTGGGGCGGAAAATCTTCCCTTTGTTTCTTTCCATTCATCATGAATACCCATTAGTGATTTTCTGGAAAAACTTCTTTAGTCGACATCTTTCCCAGAAATATCTGGAAGAGTAATGAAAAAACGGTGACCGGAAAACTCAACAACGTGTACCTTCATCACTCCTTTGAAAAGACAATAAAAGTGTTGATTTTTTTAAAGTTATTACTAGTTTTAGCACCTAACCTAATTTAATACAATATATTTAACCATTTTTTTTCAAAACTTTTAATGACTTTTCAAAGGGGTGTTGAAATGCCACATTGTCATGGATCCTGAAAAAACTTACCTTAGATTTCAAGCATTGTTTACAGCGTAAATCTGTAAGAAAAACTTTACAACAACATTTTTTTTAATATTATTGAACCATCTCCATTAATCTCGACAAATATATTAGTCTCCAAATTATTTGAAACGGTTTTTTAACGAAGCTTATCACAGGACCCAATGTTTCATAACGTTAGCAAAAGCATCATTGCCTCTAGCGATCTAAAATGACTTGGACCAAAGTCTTTTGGATGATACCAATTTACAAATACTAATAAAAAATATTTATTTTAAATTGAACATGATCATATTTTAACATTATCAGTAAACTAAATGAGTTGAACGGATCGGTAATAACTTGGACTGGCTGTTCAAAAGTTTGTAATATGGTTGACTGAAAAGGAAAGAACAGACATTCGAAATATGCTAAATAACTACATAATACGAGTACATATTATAGACACATTTCTTATAATTTCCTCACGAAATTACATAATATCAAGATATGCAGAGTACTGCTTAAAATATTTACTATCATGTACCTGTGTTAAATGTGTAATATAATACTGCATACAATATTAACTATTATGTGCCCACTGTATTTATATTTCGATGTTTAATTTTAAATTACGTATGCAATCTTTTTACGTAAATATGTCAAAAACTCCAACAAAATTTATATTTATTCAAAATAACAACATTATGAATATATGTATGTATGTATGCATGTTTGTATATGTACTTATATGTATGTGTGCATGTATATATGTCTATATATATATGTGTGTAAATATGTATAGTGTATATAAATATATATGCATGTTGTATGTATGTATATATAAATATATATTTATATATATGGATAAGAATATGTGCATATATGCATGTTCATATATGTATATTGTTACGTCGCCACCCTACGCTACCTAAAGTCGCACACGTTTGTTTGCCGACCACCCTACGAGAGTAACAAATCACCACGCCGTCCCCCCTTACATACCGCTCCCTTCCCCTCGCCGCAAGCACCGCGGTTGCCCCGTCGGCAGCCCGCAGTCGCCCGCTAGCTCCCAGCACCACAACCCGTGTCGGGGCGATACCCAGCCTGTCCCCGCGCGTCAAGTCGAGTTGTTCTAGAACACCGACGCCAACGGAAAAGGGACGCGACCGCCGGCTTTGTGGGCACAAGCTGGACAGCAAGGAGCTGCTGTTGCCACCTGCTGGCGATGGTCCACTGCACTTTCCTGCTGAGCATGGACATGCTCAGCCACTACGCCACCACCTCCTGGGCGCCTTCCCCGCGCGGCCGTGAGTAACAAAGCCACCTCCATTTTGTAATGTGTCCCCTCTTACCTCGCGATCTGTAAACACCCCCCGGGAGGGCGGCGACGAGAGAGATTTGCTTAGGATGTTTTACTCAGCTAGGCATACTGGTTTTCCTGTGTTTGTTAATCGATGTGAATATTACTGCTCCTTGTTTCACTTCGGTCTCAGCCTTCAAGCTGTAAACACGTTTTTAAATCGCTCCGCGTTTTTCCACCTTTAAAAATACAAAAAGTGAAGTTTTCAAAAAATTTTTTGTGTTAGTTTGTGTAGTTTTGGTAGGGCTATTCGCCTGTGCTACTATTTTTTATAAGTTTTGTGTACTTGCAACAATAACAGTGAAATAGTGACAAAAACTTCTTTTTCTTTTTTTTACGGGCGATCCCGCTAGATCCCCCGTAATTCAGCATCGCCATCGGATGCGGACTAATTAAACATACGTGCGCTAAAAAATTCGTTTTGGAATAGGACCAACTATACGTCTTTTTTTTGACAAATTATCATTTTTGTGTATTTCTGTGCATCATATAGTTTAGTCAGTGTTTAGTGGATAGAGACCAATACCACTCGAAGCGGAATAATTTTCCGCGTCGTTTGATACTACACTTGTCGTGACCAGTGCCGTGGAAGTGTACTAAAATACGTTAAATACGAAAAACACGTGGTGTTTTTTACACATTTTTGTTATTGACACTTTTTCAAAACGGTGACCATACTGACTTGTTTGAACTTGGTCGGCTGGTGTCGTGTGCACTTTCTCATCGTATGAGTCGCATCGCTTTGTTTGATACGTCACAGTCTGTGACGTCATCGTCTCTTACTAATTTGTTTAAGTGAGAGGAGTCCCACAGGGACCGGTATCGGCCCCTGTCTGTCCGTAACTTTTTTATAGTTGACTTTAAACATTTTTTGTGACCAGTTTTGACAACTTATTTTCCCCATTTTTTTTCCCCATTTTTGGGGAAAATTTCGATTTTTGAGGGAATTTCCCTCGAATTTCCCACAAATCTAGGGAAAATTTTCTGAGGATGCCATCCGACGGAGGTTCGTCGGGCGAGTCCATTGGTGGTAGTGCCACCTCTGGCCGACCATACCCTGAGTCTCTATCAAATATTGAATCTCAGTTGGTGAAGCTCCATAGGAAGATGGACCGAATTAAACGTTCGGAGAAGAAAAAGGGGAAGAAACCCATACTTTTTGGCCCTGTAGAGGTTGTGGATGCCCCCCAACCCGATCCGGAAGAGTCCGATATGGACACGATCCCCCCCCCCATGTTCTTCCACCCGGTACCCCGATGGCTGGAACGAGTGGTGTTTCCTCAATCATGGCGATCCCTGCGATTTCGCCTAATATGAGTACTCGCAAGAGGGCGAGAGAAAGTGACTCTCCCAGCGCTCAGCAGTGGAAAGTCATCCCGGCGATGACCCGGTGTCATAAGATTCGTTCTATTATTATCGATTCTTCGAACAAACTTAACAAGAATGACAAGAGTCAACTAAACGAGCTACTGGACGAGTTAATGTCTGACATTACTCACTTAATGCTGGATATTAACACGGCTACGACAAGGAGCGCTACAATTGAGGAAATGATGGCGGAACAACAACATATGATCAAAAAGATTGACTCTATTGTCAAATCGCGACCGTCGGCTTCGGTACCTCTACCTACCGTACCATCCATGCCGTCTTATGCTAAGATGGCCTCTTCTGCCCCTAGTTCGAAGTCACTTATTGTCAATGGATTCGAGCGTCCAGTGCCCCCTAAACCGCTCACAGTCCTCATCTACCCTGAGAAGCCTGAGGGAATGACCTCCGAGCAGACGCAGAAGAACCTGGAAAAGACTTTAAATCCCCGCACGGATGGTTTTCAAGTTGTGCGTCTGCGAAAAATTAGAGGTGCAGGAATGGCGTTACAAGCCAAAGACAAGACTGATCTGGCTAATATAAAAAAAAACGAGGCCAAACCGGCTGCCAGTGGACTCAAAATAGTTAGCCCCCTGGGTAGGCTTCCCAAAATTGTTATCTACAACATACCAAGAGGGGAGCCAGCTGCGGACCAGGATCTCTTCAAGGAAGTTTTTACCACCAACCTCGAGGACAAGTGCGAACTATCTCTGGAGGACCATCTTCGCACCATGCGTAGGGTTTCGCTCTTCGGTAGGCGTGACGCGCACACCATGAATATGGTTGTGACGTGTCATCCTAACGCCAGGCGAGTCTTAATAGACAGCGGGTTGTGTTTTCTTGGTTGGACGGCCTGCCGGACCCGCGACTTCACAGGAGCCACAAGGTGCTTCAAATGCCATCAATACGGCCATATCTCCAAATCCTGCTCACAGGAAAAGGTGACTTGTCGCCACTGCGCCGCTTTGGGACATGATATTGAGGATTGCCCCAAGAAGACACAACCTGCTGTCTGTGCCACGTGCACTAGATTCAAGAAGCCGGCGGATCACGCTACCGGAGACAGGATGTGTCCTGCTCACATTGCAGCCATAGAGGTCCAAATACGAATGACTGAT
This sequence comes from Limnephilus rhombicus, assembly GCA_929108145.2. NCBI lineage: Eukaryota > Metazoa > Arthropoda > Insecta > Trichoptera > Limnephilidae > Limnephilus > Limnephilus rhombicus. The sequence goes on along the minus strand of OV815273.1, from coordinate 20,388,917 downwards.
TATGGATCGAGCTAATTTTCTTTCCATTGGTCAGATTAACTTGCAGCGTTCCCGGGGATTAGTGCATATTTAATTAACCAGGTGTACTAACTCCTGTTATACCACGGACTCTGATTTGAACTTTCTTGTACTCTCTTGCTGGTTTTTGTAAATATGTATTTACACCTGTTTTTTTTTTTTTTTTTTTTGCCTTACAGTACTCTTTCTTTTGTGTTTGCTATTGCAATTTTTTTTTCTGTTTTGTGGTTTTCTTTCTGTACAGTTTCTTCTTTTATACACCACCTTATATATAATCATCTTATTGTTTGTTTTATTTTATTGCTGGGCCCTGTTCATTTGTATATATACATGTTTTTTTTTTTTTTTTTTGCTTTACAGTACTTTTCCTGTTTTCATGTTCTACTTGTTTTTATACCTTTTCTTTTGTACCTCGTTTTTATACCTTTTCTTTTCTCTTTTAGTGCGAGTAGCTAGGTCGCTACAATCCTGTTTCTTTTATATATCTGTTATTCCAAAATGATTGGTGCTTTTACACTTATTTCATATTTTCTACTTTCCTGTTATGTATAATTTTAGGTGAGCATTATTTGGCTGGTACTGAACTCCTTTGTCTGTTCGGCAATGTCCTCTTCCCCATTTAAGGTGTACATTAGGTCGTGTTTTACTTGTTTTTATACCTTTTCTTTTGTACCTTGTTTTTATACCTTTTCTTTTCTCTTTTAGTGCGAGTAGCTAGTTCGCTACAATTCTGTTTCTTTTATATATCTGTTTTTCCATAATGATTGGAGCTTTTTTACACTTATTTCATATTTTCTACTTTCCTGTTATGTATAATTTTAGGTGAGTATTATTTGGCTGATACTGAACTCCTTTGTCTGTTCGGTAATGTCCTCTTCCCCATTAAAGGGGTTGGACTTTGGGCCTTGTCCCTACTCATACTATTGTTACTACTACTCATACTATTGTTCTGTCTACCCGGACGCCCGCGCCACCCCCCTGGACATGTTGGGGTTGGGAGGTCGGCTGATCGTCACCCAGTGACTGTCCGTCCTGCCTCCGGATACCCGACGCTTTTCTACATAGGGTCTTCTCGATAGTCCAATCACGTCTTCTAGGCACCACCGGCTATCTGGCTTAGGGACGACTTCCTCGGTGGATGTGGCGTCGATCTAACAACCATCACCATTCTCTAGGGGACTGCCGGGCGCCTGGCGGCTAGTCACCATGTTATTTTTAGGTTGTCGGTAATAATACCTGTACCACAATTTATACCTGTTTACTACTTTTCTCTTACTTCTTACAGTGATTTATACTTCTGATGCCTGCAGAACTGGAGTGTGTGGTCTCACCTCCGCTGTTGCAATCACATGATCCCATGATGGTTGCTTCACTACAATAATTTTTGTTTTTCTTTTTATTTCTTTAGCTTTAGTCTACTAACACCGGTAGTTTTTATCTTTGACCATAGCAGCTCAGACTGCAGGCGATCCTACATTTCCGCCACCTAACAAAGTATGTGGGGACATTGAAGGTCTAGATTCGTTATATAAATGTAGAGTCGTTCAAAATAAAAAAATTAGATTCTTGCGAGAGCTCCGAAGGGGCGACAATAAGTCGCCTATACCGGGGCGGGACAGTGGTGGGTGCTTCAATGCCCCTTGTTGTAACTGTGTATTTCCGTCAATACAGTGTTGTTCCAACCCAGACCATCTTTCATTTGACGAGACATAAGGAGGAAGAGTGTTGGCCCATTACCATGTACCCCTTTTTTTAGCTACCTACGACCCTGTTGCAGAGCGTTACACCTGTTCTGCCGACCTTACTGAGCTGGCCTTGTGCAGAATGTGGGTGCTCCTGCCCGGGGCACGCTACAATATATTGGCATATATTTTCAAAGTATTTTTTATCTTTTTGCATTGTTTTTTTATCATATAAGCATAGTAGGCATATTACATATAGGTATATATTTTCTCATTATTTTATTACCTTTTATAAATATTTTTTTTTATCTTTTTATTTATATTTATACTTTGAATCACATCTTCTTTAATAAATATAAAATGTTATTTACCTGCCTCGGAACAGACTTTGTTTAGTGAGGTGGGTAAAAGAAAACTATGCACATAAATGAAGAAAAAAAAAAACGTCCGGGTTGCCGGCACAGAAACTGAACGGAACTGAATTTAACGCGCATCATATTATTTATATAAACAAACCAAACCAATTTTCCCATATACTGAAAGTGATGTAGGTATCTCTTGTTCGCACATCAAATCCCCAAAGTTTCACCGTAATCGGATGAATTGTTTAGCAATGCATAAGGAACATACGTACATACATATATATACATACATGCAAGCAAGCAAGCAAACACTGATTTTTATGTACATAGATTTTCCAACACAATGTTAATATATACAGGATTATTGTGGGCTGAAATAATTTAATACAAAATCAAAAGGTTTAAGCAATTCTTAACGTAGTCAATTTCATGAGCTCCGGCAACGATAATACCAGGACCTACGACCTACGAGCCACGCGGATCGGTCTAACTCCCTCACAGTACACACACTACACCGCAAGAGTGGGGCCCCCATCAGTCAAGGCTTATCCAGTTGTCATCTGGGAGAGGCAATAAAGAACTGTCATCTTATCGCCCCCGGAAACAGATAGGGAGGGGGCGGGTCAGTGGCAGATTTTTCTCCCGCCACACAGCATCCCGGCTGAAACCTGAAATCCTGAATTACATGTCACTGTTACTTATCTCTCCGGGTAACAAAGAGTGATAAAGAATAAGATTTCAGTTTGTTGGTTACTTGGCAACGAAGCAAGATTTAAAAGGGTACACAAAACAAACTCGTTTATCATGCTACAAATACCTACACACAAGTTATATAGTATGTTCGCAGTACGCAGTACCTACGTAAGCGACTCTATTTTCAGGAGATTAATGTTTGATTTTATGGTATTAAATGGAAAAATGGCGTTTTTCCTTGTAAAGTGGCGTTTGTTGTATTCTTGGATTTAAGCATCGACCAGGTCGAAGGATTTAAGCCAATAATTTGATGAGGTACGTAATACAATAATTATTTTTTTTATATTAGCTCCACATAGGAGGCCCTGAAGATGTTGTATGGAGGTTATTTTTAAGGAAGGGAAGGAAAGGAAATTCTGGGAAAGAAAAATGTATGAGGGGTGGGTAGGAATCTGGGGGTCAGTGTATCCAAGAGTGAAGGACGTATCAATCCATATCCGAACTGCGGTGAAAGGTGACGAGTCGAGAGCCCGGCTGGAAAGGTCAAAAGGCCTCCCTCAACCAGTCTCTCTTGATCCGGCCCGCCATGCAGCAGGTGGACTGACGCATCTGCCGCTAAGACCTGGACAAACCTCACCCCATGAACCCAGGCACCTCTGCAAAGTTACCAAACGTAGCGAACCACTTGGGGCAACCTAATGGCGAATCACAAGCAATATGCTAAACACTGGACAGATACACCCGCAATGTGATGACTACCAACTACTTCTTCTGCATCATGGACTAAGCAGTGCAGTTAATATACCTACAAGTTTAGGATATAACGAAAACGATAGGATATATAAATACTCTTCAACATGGCTGACTACATTGAACACATAGACTCGGACAAACAGCATCACTGCACAAGTACTAATGACTTTAAACAATGGACTAACATCAATAAAAAAATAAAAAAAGGATCAAAATATTACATCAAAACATTAGATCAATTAATAAAAACTTTGATGAATTTATATTATACCTCCAACAACTTGAAAATAATTTTGATGTCATCGTACTTACAGAATGCTGGCTGAATGACAAATATACACCTAAAACACTTGAAAACTATAATACGTACCACTCAACGAAGCACAAAAACCAAAATGATGGCGTAGTCATATACACAAGTAATAAAATCAACACGACTATACAAGAAATAAATATCATAGACTCTAACTACATAAAAATTACATATGATAAAGATACTTGTATCCTAGCTATATATAGATCTCCATCCAAAAATAACATAACAAATTTCCTAACTGCACTAAACAGCACATTAACTGATCTCAACAAAATCAAAAATATCATCTTAGTAGGAGACCTAAACATAAACACTTTACAATATGGACACCCGCAAAGCATAGAATACCTATCAATACTAGCGCAACATGGACTGGAACCCACGATAAATATCCCAACACGAGTCACACAAAACACAAGTAGCTGTATAGACCATATAATGATCAAGTCACAACTAAAATCCGAAACAATAGTACTCGAAAGCGCAATTACAGATCATTACATGACTATGATAGCAATAGTCACCGAAAACACAAAATCTGAACAACATAAAACATTTACAAAAAAATAACTGAATATCCAGACTTAAAGGAAAAACTCAAAAAAATGGACTGGAATCCAATATACCAAATACAGAATGCTGAAGAAGACTGGGATAAATTCCCAACTACGTTAACACAAAAAATAAATAACTACAATAATATAAAACTTATAACACTTACACACAAGACGAAAAAAATAAAACTATGGATAACACAAGGAATATTAAACTGCATCCGTAAACGAGACAAATTACACAGACAAATTAAAAACACGCCATATGACATGGAACAATTTAATTTCTATAAAAGATATAGAAATATCTGCACAAAAATTATAAGAGTAGCTAAGGAGATATATTATAGACAAAAACTACAAAAAGAAAACAAAAACCCAAAAGCTATATGGAAAATATTGAAAGAAGTAACATACACACAAAAACACAAACAGAAAAATAGTATCGAACAATTAAATATTAATTCAAAAAAATAGATATCAATACAAATGCAGAGATAATAGCGAACCATGTGAATAACTTCTTTGCAAATATAGGAAAAGTTTAAGCAAACCGTAAAACACAAACACAAACCAACCGATCAAACATCAAAACACAAAAGACAAAACTAAGACTTACAATAAAAACAATTACGGAGGAGGAAATTGAAAAAATAATCGATAAATTAAAAAACAACATTGCACCGGGATTAGATGAGATAACAACAGATTGCATTCATAAATTAAAAAATGAAATAATAAAACCAATAACACACTTAATCAACCTTAGTATAAAACAAAGCTGCTTCCCTAATACTTTGAAACAAGGACTGGTGATCCCTATTTACAAAGCAGGAGACAAAAAGGAAATAAATAACTATAGACCAATCACATTATTAAACTCACTATCAAAGATCTTCGAAAGAGCATTAAAAAACCAAATTATAAAATACCTTGAAGAAAACAAATTAATCTCGGATAAACAATATGGATTTAGAGAAAAAAGAGGTACCAAAGAAGCTTTAGAATATGTAATAGATTATATACATAGCAACCTAGATCAAGGGCAAAAATGCATAGCGATATACCTAGACTTAGCTAAAGCCTTCGATTCAATCTGCCACAAAACCCTATTTAAAAAATTAGAAAACATTGGTATCTTAGGCAAGGAACTCCAACTAATGAAAAGTTATATGAGCAACAGAACCCAACAAGTTAAAATTAATCACCATACTAGTAAACCACTGCCAATTACATATGGAGTTCCACAAGGAAGCATACTAGGGCCCGTGCTATTCACTATCTACATAAATGAACTGTGTAATTTGGAAATAGACGGAGAAATAATTAGTTATGCGGACGACACAGTATTACTCTTCAAATCTAAAGACTGGAACAATGTGTATAATACAGCAGAATTAGGAATCACGCGAGTCCAAACATGGTTAGACACAAACATACTTACATTAAATATATCGAAAACGAAATTCACAACGTACAGTATAAATAGCACGGGACAGCCAACAAATAAAACAAACACCATAAAAATACACGATTGTTTAAACACCAAAAACTGCGACTGCCCTGCTATAGTAAAAACAGACCAAATAAAATATCTAGGAATCATAATTGACCATAATCTCAAATGGGCACATCATATAAATCATATCACCAATAAACTCCTCAAAACAATACATCTTTTCCTAACCATAAGAAACATATACAAACTAAAACAAATGAAAACAATATATTTTGCACTCTGCCAATCTATAATAGAATATGGAATCATTGTTTGGGGAGGGGCAACAAACTCAGCTATTGCTCATATGGAAACCATACAGAGAACCATCTTAAAGATTATACTAAAAAAACACAGAATGACTGACACAGACCAAATATTCAACATGTTCGACGGACTTGATATACGACAATTATACATAAAAACACTTCTTAACTATATCTTTGACCAAAAACACAAACTCCAACAAACACAAACCATTAATAGACCAGTTAGACAAGCATACATACAAAACTTAAAAACACCGACGATAAACACAAGCTTTGGACAAAGACATCACAAATACCAGGCAATAAAAGCATTCAACCATCTTTCACTCGATTTAAAAAAAGAAGAAAACAAAAAACTTTTCACACTCAAAATTAAAAGATGGATTAAAGACCAAAAAAGACAACTTTACAAAAAAATCACAACATAAAAAAAATAAATAAAAATAAAAACACATAGACATAAACACCATTGAAATACTCACTAATATATAAAACCGTTTAATTTCACTATCGGTTTATATGTATCTATCCTATTTATATAGTTTTATTCTATTGTTTTATTTTAGTGTTATTTTACTCTATTTTGTTTTGCTCTATTTTCTTTCTTTCAATTCTCATATGTTATTGTTGAGTCTCTTTTTTCTTTAGTTTTTATTTTACATGTATCTTAAATAAAAATAAAAAATAAATAAAATGAAACAATGCAACTTTGTATAAACCACTTATAAAATGTGCAAATCCGACCGGTTTCGGAACAAACGTTCCTTCGTCAGGGAAAGCTTATACGAAGGAACGTTTGTTCCGAAACCGGTCGGATTTGCACATTTTATAAGTGGTTTGTACAAAGTTGCATTGTTTCATTTTATTATAATGGATAACCACAAAGTAATAGCTACATTCAAAAAAAAATAAAAAAAAATAAAAAATAAAAAAAAAAAAATAAATAAAAAAAAAATAAAATTAAAAAAAATAAAATAAAAAAAAAATAAAATTAAAAATTAAAAAAAATAAAAAATAAATCATAACAAACTGTAAAATGAGGTCCTCAGCACGGGTAAAGCACCCAGTGAGGCCCACATTAGTCAAATATGTAGCACACATGTATAAATCAGGTGAATCAAATAAAAAAAAAAAATAAAAAAAAAATTAGCTTATATTATGGAGATATTATGAAATAAAACCATTCAAATTTACTAGTCAGATGAACGTTAATAATAATTGACGTCTTAAAACATCCAAGGAACAGTTAAAGAATGGTTTAAAAGTTATCTTCATGAAAGACACCAACACGTAAAAATTAACAATATATTGAGTGAACCCACCTATTCCGAATTTGGAATTCCTCAAGGGACAGTTCTAGGTCCAATTTTGTTTATCATTTACGTGAACGAAATGCTTACAGTACCAAAAATTGGAAAAACCATATCTTTCGCCGACGACACAGTTTTAATCATAGAAAAAAAAACTTGGGAAGAAGTCTATCTAACTGCGAATGTAGAAATAAACAATCTAAAACATTGGTTGGATGACAACTACCTTTCCTTAAACTCTGACCTAATGTATTTCATGACTTTTACATTATCAGACAAAATCAATCCAACAATAAATTCCAATATTACTATTCATAACTCTTGCAATAATTATACGGACAACTGCAATTCACCTAAATGCTCATAAATCTCAAAAAAAGTAATATTAAATATTTAGGCATAATTATAGATCAACATGTTAAATGGACAGAATATATTGCACAAACTGTAAACAGAATACGTAAACTTTATCAAGTATTCCTCAAACTAAGAAATATTCTACAAAAATCCATGCTACTAAAGGTTTACTATGCATTAGCTCAATCAATTCTACAATACGGAATAATAGGCTGGGGAGGAGCATATAAAACCAACTTAACCCCACTCGAAATAGTATATAGAAGACTCATCAAAATTATTCTAAAGAAACAATTAGACTATTCAACCCAAAAACTATTCGATGAATTCAAAGAAATTACCACTAAATAAAATTTATCAAAAAAATGCATTACTTCAAATCCACAAAGATAAACTAACAACAAAGTCATTTAGCACCAGGTCGAGAACCTTAGGACAAATAATAATCCCTAAACTTAATACAACAACAGCCCAACATCATTACACTTACTCGGCCATAAAATGCTTTAACGAACTCCCTAAAGAAATCCAATCCGAAAGGAATTATGATTTTTTTAAACAAAAACTTAAAAAACATTTTACTATTAACTAGATTTAGATATGTGTTACGAGGTGTCAACTTATACTTCCATTATGAACAAAAAAATTCCAACTGAAAAAATCAAAAAAGTCTGTCAAATAAGAGTAGAAAATATAAAAAATTGTACTACTAAATTTGTAGACTGGCAACACCAATTTAACTGTCAAATATTTTTTTGAAGTGCAATGACACTGAATGTACAGAATACAGTAAACCACATTTTAAAAAACAAATTTTCTTCATGACATAAATTTGATTAAAAGGTGATATATAAAGCGATTTACTTTTTAATTGAACATAAATTTGAATTTAACAATAGATAGAAGGGAAGAATCACTAATGGTGAGTTTAGTTACACTACTTTTAGATCTGAATGAGTTAAATATATTCAGATCTAAAATTAGAGACATGATCTAAAGCCCAGGCAGCGCTAGGTACTTTATCTAGTATTAAATAAATGTGAGCAATTTCTACACTGCGCTTTATATTTTATTACATTATAGTTATTCTTCATTGTTAACACAAAATTGCATAGGTATAATAATAATATACCTATGCGCAATTCTAATTTTGAGATCGGCGGGTATCTATACTGCAATGAAAAAATATTTTTCCATTATTATGCCTTTTTAATTTTTTATAAAAATGTAGGTTACACAGCTTTACTTTAACACCATGAGTTATGTGTTTAGTATTGCCATTTGATCAACAGTGGCGCCCTCATATATTTTCTACTCTTATTTGACAAACTGTATATTTTCATTATGTATAAAGTATAAAAAAATTCCATTGTGTACAAAAAAAAAATGCCAACTTATTAGTCTTAATTAATTATGTATAAAAAAGGTAGTTAGTTCTACAAATTGTAACAACTGTTAAATACGTATAGTACTGCGACCAAATATTGTTTGAAAGTCCTTCAATGACCTTCAAACATTAATCGTTTGAAGGGCATTCTGACCTTCAAACATTTACACCAACATGTTTGTGAGATTAGGGTGATGTTCGCGCGATCCACACAATTTGACAACTGGTCTGGAATACGGACGTCCACGCGTACGCAATACTTGACGTTTGGCGTTTATTGCATGTCCTAAGTTACTATTGAATTTGAAATGCATCAGGAAGAAAAGACAGATATTTTAATCGATATTTATTTATCAGGAAAGATTTCCAACTAATACCGCTTACTTTTAAATTTAGAGTGCGTGAATAATACGTAGCATCAAAAATAGAATAAATTTAAATTGGTCAATTTCTCCCGTGTCTCTGAAACCGATTTATAAATTAATAGACTTTATTTACAAGTGAGTTCACGAAAGAAATAATCATCCATTACGACAGTGTGTTTATTTAAAATTATAAATAATTATTAGGTCCGCGCAGTTGACGTTTATCGTTTACGTAAAAAATGTTAATGCGTTCGATGTGGAAAAGATGGTACACCAGGAAGAAAACACAGATATTTATTTATCAGGAAAGATTTCCGACAAATATCGATTATTGCACCAATAACATTATATAATAACGTCATTGTATTGTACGACCTTAAGTTACTAGAATTTAGAGTGCGTAAACATTTACGTCAAAAGCAGTATAATTATAAACATTTGATATTATATTATAATTTTATTATCAAATATTTTGATTATTATATTATATTTAGGTATAATAATATTTTAAACTCGTGGTTATGGTCGCTCATAGCACATAACCATAAAAGGCCATTCCGTTTTTCTCCATATACGACCGCATCGCGTGGCATCGCGCATCTTCTGTCAAAAAATGAATTCTCCCCCCCCGCCGGCCCCCGCCTGCCTTCCCGCTTCACCCGGGATGGGATGTTTAAGTTTTGTTTTTGTTTTGTTTTCCGCCGAGCACGGGAAGCTCAAACACTACAAAAATTGTCAAACATTTATGACCTTGAATGTTGTTATGGGACTGTCAAAGCAAAAGTCTGGCGTTTGCCCGCGCAATGGACCCGACTTGATAGCGCTCCCTCTCTAAACACGAGAATTTCTCAATTAGGGAGGTATTGTCACCACTAATATTATATGTATTGTTTAATTATATATTATATTTATTGGTTAATAAAAAAATAAAATAAGAAGTAATCTGATTAGCTCCCAAAAATAATATGCGTTTTACAATACCATATTCTTAATATGTTTTTAAAACAAGTATTTTATTAATTTTGAATTAAAATGGTGCCAAAAGATAAGTTTTCTGTTTTGAAGAAGGCATTTTTAAAGTTTTTTTACTTGTTGGATTGCGTACCTACTGCAATTTCACAGTAGTGAGTAACTTTTTAAAATAAAATGATTAATAAAAATAAATTTGGAATGTCTTACGAGCAAAAGTTTTGTTTAATCTTTGTTCCGTGAAATATTTATAGTAATTAGTATCACAGTATTGCGATACGAGATAAATAGAGCAGCAAAATAGTTTAATGAACATTTTTTATATCTTCTGCAGAAAATCAGCAGAATCATCAGCTTTACCTGAGTATTCCAACCATAACCAATGACGTGTAATTTTCGTAAGTAATGTTATTTTTTTACTTGTGTAGTAAGTAATATGTAGTTATTTATAAGACGGGATTGGGGATAGAATTGGGGATAGAATCACCTTAAAATAGAATCACCACGGGATTAGGGATAGAATTAGGGATAGAATCACCTTAAAATAGAATCACCACGGGAAGAGGGATAGAATCACCTCAAGAAGCTTCATAAGGGAAACTTAAAAAATAAGAAATTGAATCCCAACTTCATTTATCCATTATAAAGCGGTTTACAGTTCCCGTGTGCACTCAGGTCATAGGCTCATGTGCTATCTCTTAATTTACCTTATTTCTTTAATAGTAATTCGGTCCCTTCTATAAAATTCACCAGGGTTGTCAGTTGTCACTAGATATTTGGCTATATTCTGTTTCCACGTTGTTTCTTCTCAGGTATCTGATCCTTGTTCCCAATTGGCACTTAGATGAATTATAGTCTTTAATTAAATGAAGACAATATAAGCGAAACTCAATCGAAAATCTGAAAACAGAAAAATCAGAAAAAGATATTGACACATCTGGTCCCAGATGTGTCAATATCTTTTTCTGATTTTTCTGTTTTCAGATTTTCGATTGAGTTTCGCTTATATTGTCTTCATTTAATTAAATATTACAATTTGAGGTTTTACTCATAAAGTTAAAATAAAAATAAAAAAAAGAATTATAGTCTCTTCATCGTCTACACATTTCCTGCATGTATTGATGTTTTCCACTCCCAATAATTGCATTTGTCTTCTGAGATGGCAGTGTCCTGTTAGTAGTCCTAGTTATGTCAGTGAGTTTCTGTCCATATCGAGTAATTGCCCGGTTCGTTTAGGGTCTGGTCCGTATATGCGTACTTTGGATTACCGCATTCCTCCCAGTGCTGGGATTTGACTCACCTTTCGATATGTGGGTAATTTGGTGCTGCAATTTTTAGCTACTACTCCTACTGCCGGCTCGGTTAGTCTTTCCTTGACAGTTCTTTGTATTCTGGTACTCAGATCAAGTTTATTTTATTGGTCGTCTTGTGTAACTATTTGCGATTATTATTACTTTGGTCCATGTTAACAAAGATAGTAGTTGGCATTTTCATTAATTTAAGGATTGCATTTTTATTCAAAGTAACGTAATATGTTATATTGGATTTTATTCTATTTTTATATATACGAGTCGACTTACAAACGCCCCAGCAGATTTGAAAAAAATTCTTGCAGTATTATGTTGGGACTAGCTAAAGAATAATAAGGAACTCCAGTGAAAGATATTCTGGCTTTAAAAAAATATGTTCGTATAGACCAATAAACGCTGATTTTTAATATAAAAGTTTTATTTAATAATATTAAACGCAGAGTTTTTAAAAAATTATTAAAAAGTGCATTTTTAATCGGGTCGTAAAAACACGCCGTCAAGGTAGCATCACTGTTCGACGCATCGTGACGTCACCGTAAAGTCATTGTATGGGGATGTATGATATGACACAAGCCATCGTATTAATTTATTCGTTTATTTACATACTGTTTATAGAGATTTAGTTGTTGTGTTTATTGAAACATTATATAGGCCTAAATAATGTTTCAAAAATAAAGGTATCTCTTATTAGTTTATCTCTATTATTGAAAATATTCAAAAACTACTGCACAAAAAAAAATAGTTATGCTATTTCTAGGGAGAATACTTCGAACAACGGAATTCAAAATAGCAGCAGTAGATCAGCTGATTGCCCGATCCTATACTAATTTTTCTGGAGTGATGACGTCACACGATTTACCATACATACGGTGGTTTTCGGGAGGTCTTGAAAACTTAAAACGTTGACAATTATTTTAACTATTAAAACTAACTCTAAAAATAAAAATAAAAATGCAGTTATTTAAGTTAGAAGGTAAAAATAATCAAAAATATTGGACTGGAGTTATCTATTGGTAATTGTTTTGATTCTTAAATTAGACGCGCTCTTGAGGCGATTTTTCGCAAAAACTATATAAGCTATATAAGTTGTCCAAATTTATTATTTATTATTATTATTAAACAAAATATTTATAGCATAAATCTCCCTACCTATGGAGATGAAATATTGTAAATAATATAATAGGTTTTGGAAGCTTGAAAGATTTAAATTTAAGACAAATATTGTACAAAAACAAATTTCAAATAATCCTTAGTAGGTACATGTTTATTTTACTCGTGTTCGGTTACGTAATGAAAATATGTATTCTGTAAGGGTTGAAATGGGGAGGGTCAAAGCGTTTCAAGTATTCAAGAAAGCCTCCATTACTGTTTACATTCATTCATGGTCAGCGGGTCAAATACACCCCAAGCACATACTCGGAATATTCAATTACATCATGGTACATAAATCGTCTCATTCCAAATTTAAAAAAAAATAAACGTTTACGTTGAAAGATTAAAGAAGTTGAACCTTCGCTTTCTATTGTTAAGTTCAAGTGGTTCTGGGAACTACAGACCGGAGGTAAAAAAATACCTTTTTTCTTTTCACTGATTTGATAAATCAAAACCAAACTTTTATCTGAAATCGTGAGAATTGTTAGTATTTAAATTTGTCCGGTCAGTGGTTGAGTGGGCATAGTGCTTGGGTCCCACCTGGGCGTCGCGTGTTCGATTCCTCGGCTGGCTAAGTCCTCTATCACAACACAAGCAACATTTTCGGCTTTCTGTGGTGGTAGTAGGAGATTTTCAAACATTTTTGGATTATTCGTAACCCAGGAATGTTTGTCTTTCTTTTTTTTTTTTTAAATGTATACATTTATATATCGAGCAAATATTACATAATTATTTATTAATTATGAATCATAGATATTACTTTATGTAACCTTTTAATTTGAAATATTTCATTATACCATTAATCAATTAATACACTTTGTTCAAAGAAACATAACTATCTCATGACAATTATTTTTTTAAGTTTTCATAAGACAGAAAGGCATCAAAACGTTTAAAAATTGATAATAAGAAAGTCCAATTAAACAAGCAGATGCTCATTTGAAAAATAATCTTTACCGAACAAATAAAAAACCAACATCTTGAACACGAAACGGAACGTACAAATAAATTTACAGACATAAGAAATACAAAATGGTGAAGTTAAAACAGGACTTTGCAACAACTTACTGATAAAATTTATTGAACCCTCGCATTACAGTTGTGATTTGAGATTTTCTCGTTGAAAAGCATCAACTTGATTAATGTTTGGGGTGTTATGCCGTGATGCGCTTCCTCCTCCTGTAGCCAACGTTTCGGACAGCGTTACAATGTCCATCATCAGTGCATATGTCAGGGCTTCGCATTCCATACTTAAAAATAAAATTTTATCTTCACATTCTGAATCCAAAAATTTAAACAAACCTTCGCGTTCTAAATGTATAAATATAATAATGGAGATTTGTGTTCTTTATCAAACTTATACCGATTTTCTGTACTGTGCTTTAGATAGTCCTACATGAAATCTGGTTCAATGAACTCAGTTTTTGCTTTGAAATTGTGTGTCTTTTTCAAAACTGGAACCGATTATTTGAATAACTGAGACAAGCGTTGAAATACCTACCTATAAAATGAAAAATTTAACGAAAAACTATTTTAATTGCCAATTTCAACATTAGAACTTATTTGTGGAGAATTCAGAGTATCCCGTGATTTTTCTAGTACAAAATTAAAAATATTGAATAATCTCATTATCTAAATTAAAATAAAACTAAACAAATACTCTCGCATTCTCTGTTCGAAAATTAAATGGAAACATCAACCCACCGTAGACCTGTTTTTTTAATAATTAAAATCATTGTATGTAAATGATCTAGTCAGTTTTCGTGTCTTCCTTTGTAAGCAATATTCAACCCCCTGCTCTTAAAGAACCTCTTCATTAGTGATCAAAGTTCATGACGCAAAAATGATGCAATGAGTAAAGTTGTTTTTTAAATCATTGGCGTCCGATTAAAATAAAACAATTCTAAAATTTTCCTGTTTTTGTAGCTTAATTTCGAGATTTAGTTCAAACTCGATGCGTGACTGTTTTCATGTTGGTGACTTGGAATATTTTGACTTCAAAGTAATTAACTACCCGAGAGTGTCAAATAAGTAATTTAAATTTTATTTAAGTATAGATTTAACATTTTTTCCA
This sequence comes from Limnephilus rhombicus, assembly GCA_929108145.2. Lineage (NCBI taxonomy): Eukaryota > Metazoa > Arthropoda > Insecta > Trichoptera > Limnephilidae > Limnephilus > Limnephilus rhombicus. The sequence continues at coordinate 20,373,848 of OV815273.1, read as the reverse complement.
AAAAAAATTTTACTTTTTTATTTCGTGCTACACACAAAGCTGTTTAATATAATAATAATAATAATAATAATAATCACAACAATTGATTAATAGCTTGAACTTGTGATATTTTACCTCAAATACAGTTTTTCTTTCACCTTTTTCGTATACACAATATGATTACATATAATACAGATTCTAAATCTGATTAAGAATTACAGCTTCAGATGCACTTTTACCATTAAATCAAATCACGGTCCATACCGTAAATACTAAAAACGAAATGGTGATTTCTGAAATTGGGTGATAATATGTGTAGGAAAAAACGAGGTTTGCAATGAAAAGGGAAAGGTCAGTATATCCAAGAGTGACGAAGGTATGAATACATCTCTCCCACTGCGGTGCAATGCGATATTCCGAGAGATTACGGCTGGAGTGGTCGGGTACCCTCAACCATTCTCTCCCGATGCCGGCAGACGCATCCTCCACCAAGACCCGGACAAACCTCACTCCAAGAACTCGGGGCCCCGGATAAGTCACCAAACTTAGCGAACCACTTGGGGTGACCTATGGTAGAGGTGTTGGTTATTCAATAAATGGCGGTACCAATACCGGCTTCCCAAATTCTTCTTCTTCCCAGTACTGTCCCAAATCATTGCGTAGGTAGGCTGCTGGGGTCGGCTCTTCTCGTTCTCAGGCTATATATTCTTCGGTTCTGAGAATCGCTTTCATCCAGGACGATTCTCTGTAATATTTTGGGGCACTGAATCATCCATACCCACCTCCCAAATTAAGTTTTTTTAATAACAACCCATAATTAATAAAAACGAGATAAATTTAAAAGGGTGGTATAGGAAAATTTCTAGGGTAGAAATAACTTTGCAAATTACATATCGTTAAAATATCAGAGCCAGAGGGAACAAGAGTTGTAGACAAGTTTCTACAGCATGCGTATCATGGAAAATATACCCCACATTCGGAATTTTTTTACTGATTTCTAACTTACTAACAGCCTTACCAAAACACGTAGGTAAAATTTTCAAGATCTTAAAAAAATATTTTTTTTAATGATAATCTCTGCACGTTTCCTTTGATAAAAAAATTCCAGAACCAGTAACCAGATAAATATAAATAATAGGTGAGGTAAGGTTTTTATTGGTTGTTAACTTGTAATCTTAACTTTGATCTAAATAAAGAATAGTTGGATGAAAAAAAAATCTCAAAGAGAATAAACTAAATTAGTGATTTTTGGCTTAAAATTAAACACTCCCGAGCCGGCACTGCCCCTTGTTGCGTGAAGAGTCGGAAGAAGTGCTTCAAGAAGAGCCAGGAAAAGATCAGAAGACAGGAACGAGAAGGAAGTGGTAAGAACAAAGCAAGTGTCCGGATGCTACAAAAACAAAATGCCGACCAAATCAGGGGTGGGAAGGGGGTCGCCCAATCAGGTGCCGACCCCTGTCGGAGGGGGAACTTTGCATGTCTTAATTATTTCAGAATTAATACCACCTCGGCGAAGGCTGATGAATTTTGGCTTACGTCATGTTTTTTTATCAGCTTATTTAACGCCTCGCTGGGCCTCGTTCTGACCTTTCGTGTGACATCGTTATCTATTTTTACTAAGACACGATTTTTTTTTGCATAATAATAGAAGACTTTCAAAAAATTTATAATAAGGGCGAAAAGTTTTGAAAATAAGATGGTTGATGTCGGTGACGAAAATAATTTTATCCTTCATGATAAAATTTCATGACAGTGTTTTCGATTAGTCAATCTTTTCAACGATGGCGATTAAAAGATAATGCATATCTGCTCCGAAGGGTTTTGCTGCTAGGCCCTGCGGACGGCTTATGTTTTGGCTTCGCCCAGTTTGAGTGTTGGTGACCATCTTATAAATAGCCGGTTCCTCGGATCCACTGTGATCCAGTGGCAGCTAATCACCGGGACAAACTAACCGCGACAGGCAATGACGTCATGAAATATATAGCCGCGTGGTACTATTATTCACAACTGCCAGTTACAATAATAATCATATTATAATCTCTCCATATCCGGAGATATACACAAAATTAAAAATCGGCTTTAAGTGGCGCCATCTTTTGTCATTGCTTTAATTCGGTTCTATCACAAACTCCATGTACGAAAACGGTGTTGCGTAAGGTACGGCATCAGAATTGCAGTCTTAGCCGGATTCTTAAATTTCAACCGTACAGTCTCTAGCCTATTAATACTGTTTGTATGATTGATGATGCATAATTGAAATACATTTTCCTCAAACCAATGCGAATTATGCTTGTATTTTGATGCAAATAATATGTTATACAAAACCTGTCATTTTATGTAAATACCACACAAGAGTCTCGACTGTCTGTAGTCAAGGGGATTATGTCATCCTCAATTGGGGTATGTTGAATGTTGAATAGCTCAAGGGAGTGGGCAGAGGATGGAGATGGGAACGAACAATGTTGGGAAGTACGCCACTTGGCTATTTAAATGTGGTCACCAAGCACTGCTAAAGACATTTTAAACAACGTTTAGATATCATGATTGACATGTTGTTGCGAGGTGAAACACATTTGAGTTGACCAAGAAACTACGCAAAAAAATTTTCATGACTGCGGAAAGCACCGAACATTTTTTGTGGTAAATAAAATCAAAGATTTTCTACTTTATACACTTGTATTTATGATTACTATCTTCAAAATTAAAATAAAGCTTTTAATTTCTACTAGCATGAAGACAAAAACGTCATGTGAAAATATGTTATGTGCAAATAAACAAACTTTCTACTCTAATAAGGCAGCAGCAGACTGGAGCGAGGTCTGGAGCCCCCAAAATACCTCAAAAAACCCTCGACTCTAAGCTGAAACGCGCGGTCCATTTGATATTATCCTATTTTATCAATAGTTAGAGAACGGGCATCGGGTGGAAATGCTGACCTTGTTCTTCCGGTACTTCAATAGAAGATGCTCCGTGGAAATCGTGGAAAAAAGTCTTGGATTCCTTCGACACCGGTGTACAGTTAGGAAACTTGCAAAAAAGACGTTCAACCTTTGTACAAAGTTGTCATTTTTCACATGAGAACTGGTCATTTCTATGATTTGCGGGCAAAGGTTGTTTATTATTTGGGAGGCGGGCGTGGGTACCGCCGCCCCGGGAACCTTTATTGGATAATCAACACCTCTGCCATAGGTCACCCCAAGTGGTTCGCTACGTTTGGTGCCCGGATTCATGAGGTGTAGTTTGTCTAGGTCTTGGAGGCGAATGATCAGGCCACACTGAACCCCAGATTCCTACCCACCCCTTAAACACTTTTCCTTCCCAGAAATCTCATCTCCTTCTTTTCCTTTAAAAACCCTCCACACAGCATCCCCAAAGAAGACATAGGCCCTGAGGGAATTTATTTTCCTCAGGGCCTCCTGTGTGGAGCTCATTTTAAAAAAATGGGTAACTTCAAGACCCAGGTTCATTTCTTCCTTTCCACAAAAAGTTCCTTCACGCAGCATCCCCAAATATGACATAAGGCCTCAGGGAATTTTTTTCCTCGAGGTCTTCTGTGTGGAGTTAATGTAAAAAAAAAATTCTTTCTTTCAATAATTAATAAATTGTTCTTGTTTGATCAGCCAAATTAAGTTACACAAAAAAATGTTAAAAATTTTCATTGGTCACCGCTCCATGCTTCCTTCACCGACCAGTGGCATACTGATCCTGTAAAGCGATAAAAATTTGACCGTTTCCCATAAAACTTTAATCTCCCGCTTTTATGTTTACATACACGACATACCGGCATGGTGTAATTGAATTCTGGTCGAGTGCTGACCCAGCAGGACCTATTGCACGTCCTGTAAGCAACAGGACTTGCAAGTAATATCCTGAAAACATCCTCCAGTGAACCGGTGAACAGTAACCCCCATCAGTCAGCCCTCTAGGTCTCTGGGTAATAAAGTCATTCTTTGCTGTGATTTCACTCGCCTGAAAGGACTTCACTCTTAAATAATGATTTCAGTGAACAAACAAAAAATCTTTTAGTTTTAAAAAAAAAATTATGCCACCAAATAAATTTGCTGTGTTTGAAGAAATGATTTGTTTATTTTCATTGAGAAACAAAAGGAATAATAAATTTATAATTAATAAAATTAAAAATAATATATCATTTAATTTACTGTACAACAGATTCATCATCCATTTACACATTTACAGTAACCTTAAAGCTTTTTTAATTCTTACAATGTGGGAAGATAGGTGTACGAAAAAGATTTAAGGTTATTAAAAAAGTTAGATCTACTGTTTTGGAAATTTCATTCCGTAGCACCATTCTTCTGTTCTGCCGTGAAGTATATTTATATATTTATACTACAGTGATTATTAAATTCTCCCAAACTGTATAAATATGTCCACACTCCACAGCATGCACATTTTTTTATTTTTTATTTATTTATCTATAATAAAATATATTTACAATGGTTTTATTTGTATGCCTGTCTCACTAGGGTATACCTGTGTCGAGACAGGCGTTCAGGTATATAAATGAATATAGTAGTTACAAGGATATTTCAGGTAAAATACATATTATGAATAGAATTAAAACAGAAGGGTGATTGGAAGGGTGGTAAATCTTTTAAAGAGAGTTATTTTATAAATGTTGGAGATGGAGTAATGAAATAAATTCTGCCTAGTCTATTTATAGGTTAAATTTGGCAGGATTCCATTATTTTCATTTGTTTTATATGGGTTAGGTTGTATGTGAATAGTTATTTCTGTCTATGTGTGATTTATTTTACAGATATTTGTGATAGTGTGGCGTCCAATACTTATAATCCATTTTTTAATATCTTGTTTGAATTTTGTAAAGGAGTCACTTTGTCTGATCGTAGTTGGTAGTGTATTTGTATAGTTTGCAAGCTATGTATTTAGAGTGTCTTTGCCCGAAGGTGGTTTTGAAAAAAGGAGTTTGGAGAAGTTCGTTGTTTTTGGCTCGGGTATTGTGTATTGTTTGTGTAGCTTTGTATGGTGTTTTGTTGTTTTTTTGTGTAAATTAAGTAATATGGATCTTGAGTAGAGCTGTTTTATGTCCATAACGTTGAAGGAATTGAAGATAGTATCAGTGCTGGTAGTAAGCGGCATTTTAAGAATTATTTTTATGATTAGTTTTTGTGCTTTCATGATGGGATCAAGGGCATTGGAATATGCATTACCCCAGGCTAGAATTCCGTATTCGATGTGAGATTGGCACAATGAGTAACATTTATATCACATACTAATAAACGTGTTTTAAGTTTTACACAACTGAATAAGAATTTGTAACATAATGTACCTTTATCAAAAGGTTGTTTTCCAGTTGTGCAAAATTTAATATACATTCGTAAGGGGGAGTATGTATGTAAAAATATAAAATACATTAACACACTATAATTGTCCCGAGAGGCCGTATATGACTTTATCACTTTATCATTCCTTTTTTTTCGTTTTCATACAAGACGTGGAGATTGGAGAAGGCACTACGAAAGGAGGACGACCTCTCTCTTGAACTGCCGTACCTACACCAATAGTAGTAAATATATAATATAATAATACCTACAATATATATAATATATAATACCTACTTGTATATAGTATGTTATACCTACAGCATATATAATATGTAATGCCTACAATAATCCTATATTATCTGATAGTATTAATACCCTAGCGTCTGTACGGTTGAAATTTAAGAACACGACTTCGATTACATCTCTATCGCACCTTTTGCCAATCCATTTTCGTATGTGAAGTTTGTTACAAAGTTACTGCCGTGTCGCTCATTGCCCGCAGGGCCTAGGAATTAAAACCCGCCTGGTTGTTTTTACATACCTTTTTTACTAGACTTTTCTTTACGGACGCGATGCGACATTTCTCAAAAAAATTGCACATTTCTGTAAAAAAAACCTTCATTAAACAACAAATTACACACTTTTTTCAAAAATTTCCCGAAAGTTGAAAATTAGCGAAATAATCATAACATGCTCCTTAATAACCGCCATCTACTTTATATTAGTATTTGCTGTTGAATCATTTGAAATCTCTTCATCGTGGGAAATTCCCACGAGCAGTCACCACGCTCCCCGCGAGGGATTACTTTTATGTGCGAACACGTCTTTGGGCAGACGCCCTCCTCCCTCTTTCCGGTCTCCCGTCTCCGGTACCCGCTGTCTGTACCTGCCGTCTGTACCTGTACCCGAACCCGCTACCTCCGCCACTCAAGACATGCGAGGATTTTCACTAATGAGCGAGCGCGAGCTGCGCGAGGGTCTCAGTCACGGAACACTGCTCCACTGGCATTGCCACGCCACTCAGAACTCTACACTCAACACAGGTGAGGTCTACAGGTGAGTGAAACCGAGAACGTATCTTTGTAAATATCTCACTAAGTACTTAGAAAATAAAATAATTACTTTTACTAAATAAATAATACTTGAATACATAAGTTCTAAGAGGGTATTATGTGAGATTTTCCGTAACTAGGAGGAGGGATGGGGATTGGCTGTCGATTCGCTTTCGGATGATGAGCTTGGCGGCGGATGCGTCAACCCACCAACTGCGTGACAGACCGAGAGGCCGGTTGAGGAGGATCTTTTGACCTCTCTAACAGGTCTCAGCAGGATTTTGACCGCAGCGGAAGAGATGAATTCATTCGTCCGACACTCCTGGACACACTGACTCCCAGATTCCTACCCACCGCTCACATTATTTTCTTTCCCAGAATTTTCTCTTCTTTTTTTTCCTAAAAAGATCCTCCACCCAGCATCCCCAAAGGGGAATTATTTTCCTCAGAGCCTCCTGTGTGGAGTTAATGGAAAAGGGGCCCAAGGTTAACATATCTTGGATAAAATAAGGGAGGCCTATATTCAAAAGTAGACGCCAGGTGTTCTTCAAGAAGAAGAAAAATTCCTTAAAGAGTGTTTTAAAAGCTAGATAGAGAGAGGTTTAAAAATAATTTCTCATTTTAATGAAAATATCTTGAAAATATATAAATAGAATGTAACGATATACCGAAAATGGAAAGATAATTGTCAAAACCGGAGCTCGAACCTAGATCCTCTAATCTTCCCAGGATCAATTCTATTATATTTTCGAAGACAGTTTTTAATAATATAATATGTAGAAGTATAAATTTTGTGTATTATATTTTATTCAATAAAATAGCAGGACAGACATTAAGTATTATATTTCAAGAAAACGATGACATGACAACCTTCTTTTGTTTTAACAATATAAATCTATATAGTTCTAATTTTGAAAAAAGCTTCACTACCTATTCTTAATTAGCTCTACTTAGCTACTAGGTAGGTACCAAGTAGGTAGCCAACTTTATCACTTTATCTTTGCCTCTACATATATTCAATGATTAAATATTACATTTAATCCTAAATAACCAATAATTAAATGAATATTCCAATTCAATGAAAACGACTAACTTTGTTTACACCACTATTTTATAAAAAGTATCAACAAGTTTCAAAATCAATACTTTGCATAACGATGAAGATATCATTCTTTTTTAACATTTTAACTAAATATTTGTGTTATTTTCATTGAATTAAAATGACGCCACAAAGATATATTTAGATTATTGAAGAAATAAACACTTTTCAATAAAGCAATAACTTAGGAAACATCACTTTTATATTTTTATATACTTAATGCCGAACCGGTTTGGCTACATCCAAAGATATGGAAATATAACCCCGAAGTATCTACAGCGAAACCCGGTCGGCATTAAGTATATAAAAGATAATAATGGTGTTGACTAAGTTATTATTTTATTTTAAATTGTAATGTCACATCACAAAGTATCTGCTTCATGTTAAAAAATAAATACTGATTTCTTTTTACATTTAAATAATAAAATTAAAAAACTAAGTTATTTTTTTCAAAGCTATCAGGAATTTCCTCATTAAAAAAGACTTAATCAAGATTTACATGGCTCTCTGCCAATCACTGTTAGAATACGGTATCATCGGATGGGGCAGTGCAAATAAAAACATACTTAATCCACTAATTAAAACTCAAAAAACCATAATGAAAATTATACTGAAAGTTCCTTTAAGAACTAGCACTGACGAAATCTTCAACAATCTTAACATCATGTCAATTAACTTTATTCTAAAACTATACTTATTTACATTCATAAGTACAAAACCCAAGAAATAACAACTAACACGTATTTTAGAAACACTAGATCTCATGGTCAAAAACGTATCCAACAAGTAACTACTAACACAACATTTGGGCAATGGCATTAAACACTTCAATAAAATACCACCCTCACTCAAACACCTCAACATAATAGCATTTAAATTTCAAATAAAAAGCTGGATACTAAATATAGGGAGATCAGAAATAGAAAATATACTGATATCAAATACAGACTAAAACCGAATCTAGTGAACGGAATTATAAAAAAAACACTATCTTATTTACTTAATTATATACTTAATTAGTATAATTATTTAAAAAAAATACTTCATGATATATGTTATGTCTAATTCATATTAATTTCTTATAATTAAATTATAATATGTAAATGAAATCCTCTGCACGGTACCCCAGTGAGGATATCATTAACTCTACTTGTTACTAAGAAATGAAGACAATAAATCATTATTATTATTATTTTAAAAAATCGTGGAAATAAATATATATTTGTCACTTAACTGTATAGTATGGAGTAATACTCAATATACAATACATCTTTTATATATTTTTATAATATGTACATGGACCTACCACAGACATTTGTCATTGTGTTCAAAATTTCCATCGCACCGACTAATAAAACAAGAAACCCAAACCTACTAGAACATAATAATGCGTATATGGGATGGAAAACATTTGAAAACAAACTGTCCCGATTCCCTATATCTTCCTTACAAAGAAATGAAGAACAATCCCTGTGTCATGTCGGGGGTACGAAATACGCCCGATCCCTCCTGGCAAACACTACCCTTTAAGGTCAGGCATGTCAGGTCCCGCAAATATTTTTACAGGCTGTTTAATATTAACAGGACTCACGGACCAAAGCAACCCTTATAGAACGTGCCGGGGTTTATTATCGGGGATATTCATACATTTATTTACAATATCTTCTTTGTACTACGTTCTTCAACAGAGGACTGAAATTATTACTTGTATTTGTAACATGAAAACCTTACACGTTAAATTTCAATGAAATGAATAACTCAATTATTTTATTTCTACCGTTTTTTTTCTAAGTAACTTAAGTGAGATGTGGTAAATTTGTATTTATTTCTGTAAAAAATAGAATTAATAAATAAAAATCTAAGAATGTACTAAATTGTGGAGTTTAAAGTTAGCTTGGGTAATAAATTACTGTAATGTGTATTTACGTAATTATTTTTCCTGAAATACCTTACTATTATAGTACAATCTACATACGTGTTACACCGAGGTATCTGCAAGTTAAATTTAATTTTGTGTAATTTTTATGATCACAATCCTGTCGTTTTCATTACTATTACTAGCAGACTCATCAAATCACGGGATATTACAATTGTAGAATTTGTGAAGTTGAAAGTATTATTTTTTTTGGGGGAAATAATATATTTACCTTTCGAATATCAGTAAACTTGAAAAATTGCGACATCTGATTCTGTCAAGCATCAGTCAAACATTTTGAACAAAACTAATTAATACAAGTCTGATTACGTTAAATACAAATGCAAAAACAACTTCAAATAAATAATTATTAATTTTTAAAATAATTTTGGTACTTTATCGCTAACTAAATATATTTTAGATTTTGTAATATAAAAAATATGAGCTACTTTATGCATATGTATTTTAGAAAATATTATTTTATTATTATTATTTAAGGTCATCATTGGTCATGTTACCTTAACAGAAAAGAGGAGTTCTTGTGCCTGATAAGGGAGCCACGATTCTTACTTAGGTTGTATGTTAAAATATTTTTGCTTTTTCATATAATTTATTTGTTTATTTATTAACGGAGTTACGTACAATTTACAACAAAGTATCACGAAATATGGAAATGAACCCTGTAAGGAAAAAGAATGGTACATGAAAGCAAAGACAAACAGAGAAAATATAAGTGTCAAGTCAAGTCAAGACTTTGCAAAACTTAGAGTAAATATAAAATATCTTCAGTTGTTTAAAGAGTGATAGAAATCATTTAAGCTTATACCAAAAAATCAAGGTCTTGACGTGAGTTGACCAGTCTACATATAGTATACATATATACAGACAGTGGTGAATTATAACCATAATTAGTCGAGTACTGATTGAGGAAGAGCAGGTCTTTATTTCTGAGTCTACGGGAAGGTATATTGAATGTGATGAGTTGTAGTAATGTAGGTGAATCGATTAAACAGTTAATAATTTTGAAGAAACAAATGAGATCAGATTTTTTCCGACGATCTTCTAAAGGAGAAAGGTTTAGAGTTTGTTCAATTTCGGCATACGAGTAATTGCCTCGCTCTAATCCTAGCCTCCTAGCAATACCTTTTATAAACCGATGTTGAACGAACTCAATATGACGAATATGGACAGCATAAAAAGGAGACCATATAACACAAGCATATTCAAGATGGGGGCAAACCAAGGAGCAGTAAACAGTTCTTAGGGTATTTATGTTTTTGAAGTAAGAAGTGATTCTAGTGATGAAAGCAAGTAGTTTGAGAGATTTATTAACAGTCATATTTATATGTTCCCGAAAAGAAAGCTTACTATCAAGAGAGACACCAAGGTCTTTAATAGATTGAGTTAGGCAATTATTATTTAGTTTGTATTCGAAAATAATCGGATTTTTAGATCTGTAGAAGGACATAATTTTGCACTTATCGACATTTAATAATAATATGATTATACGATCAGTTCGCATTATGAAAATTAATAGTTCGTTGGTGTTGAATGATTTCACTCATTACGCTGGAATACATAGGAATATTTCACATCACATTAGGAATATTTCACATCACGCATCCACCGATAACCAAAATTACTACGTTTAACTTCAATCATCATTAGAGCTCTTAAAGAGACGTGATCATCTCCTGCTGTCTTCCTACAATTAGTTCCTGATGCGATATTCATCTCGACACAGTCCAGCCATCAAAGTGTGGGCATCCCAACCTTTAGTCCTACAGGCTTATTATAGTGAAGCCTTTTTTAGTGGTCGCGTGTTCATCTTTGCTTCATGTCCTACCCAGGGAAACCGTCCTCGTTTTATGTATATTATCATGTAATAAATCAAATATTAAACAAATTCCGCAACATGTTTAAAAAATGTCGTGAAACAAGGCAGTAATTTATTTTTCATTTCACCAAATTGTTCAAAATTGCGAGCGTTTTTCAGATAAATTAAGTCCACCGCAAGTCGTTGTTTTGGGTGTCTGACTTTTCACGCCGAATTAATCGTCACGTAAACGTAAAAATATTAAAATAGTCGAAAGATTGGATTGCGGGTGCCGCGCTGTGCCGTGCCGCTGCCTGCCGCTGTTTGGCGTTCGTTGTCGGTCGTGAACGCGCACGCTCGGTCTGCCCGGAACTTTCCCGGTCCATTGGAACAATTTATCATCGGGAGTTTTATTTATTACGTGGTGCCTGGACCGCACCGCTGGGTACATGATTACGCCTTGTAATTTCCACGGAATTATTATATCTCTCTCTCTCTAGGCGCGGCAGTGTAAATAGGCAGATTAATGCGGCGCGATACTGCCCGGAAACAACAACGGCCGCTGTGAAATATATCGTAAGGCCGATAGGACCACAAAGATTCCATTTTGGAAATGAGGTCCGACAAATTGTTAGGCGCAACGTAACGGCAACGAATTTTCATCAAGTTTTAAAACCGTAATTCTGATTGGGGCGAGATTAAAATGTTAACGAAATGGGGAGCGCAATACGTACATACACATACTAAATTAATGAAACACTGTAACTTCTGTGTGAACACAATAAAGTGTTATTTATAATAACATTTTTTTTACCACGCAACTGGTTTAGATACAAGCTAACTTTCGTGAGTTTCCACGTTCACAGAAAGTTGTCATATTATACTAATTTCGGTTGTCTGTGATGATGTGGGTGATGTGAAATATTCCTGCTTAATGTAATTCGTAAAATTATTCACGTTTCCATGAAATTTTAATTTAAAAAATTGGAATTGATTGTGAAAACCAAGTGATGAAAGTAGGTGTAAAAAAATGTTTTCTTTATGATAATTGCATATTTTGGATGTTTGTTTCTTTAGTTTCATTTTTCGATAGATCTGAATCTTAATCATCAATGATTTTTAAAGATTAATTAACTGTGTTAATTCGAAAGGTAAATTACTGATTGTTTCTCTAATTATTTTGTTGATTTCTACGCAATGATCCTGAGGAAAATGTTTTACAAATCTTACAATTAAAGTCCACAAAATTTTTCAGTTCCACAAATCTTACAATTAAAACTTCCCGTGATTTTTCACGGGCTTGCGCTGGTACAAAATATTATAATCTACGTTATTCTCTGTTCAATGATAGCCTGGTTGGTGAGCAGAGGTTTGAACTAGCAAAGCCGGGATGCGAACCTGATGCTTTGGACCACTCAGCTCTCAACCGGTTGTTCTTTTGAAAAATGCAACAAAGTTTTAAAGGTACCCTATATGTATCGTTTTGGCATGGGTCATATTTGCAATTTAGTGATGCAAGGATAAATGGATTGTACCATGCCTTAAATCGGAAATCATGCAAGTCACGCTATTTATCTTCTAGCAATTTGGGAGGCGGGTATGGGTACCGCCGCCCCAGGAACTATTCATTGGATAACACCTCTGTCATAGGTCGCCCCAAGTTACACCTGCTGCATGGTGGGCAGTATCGAGAGAGACTGGTTGAAGAAGGTCTTTTAACCACTCCAGCCAGAATCTCCCGACCCACCGCCTTGCACCGCAATTGGAGGGATGGATTCATACGTCCTTCACTCCTGGACACACTGACCCGCAGATTCCTACCCAATCCTCATACCTATTTCCTTCCCGGAAATCCCACTCCTTCCTTTCCTCCACACAGCATCCCCTAAGATGACTAAGGCCTCGAGGGAAATTATTTTCAACAGGGCCTCCTGTGTGGAGTTAATGTAAAAAAAAATAATTAATTCCAATATAATAGCTATTGTAACAAATCGCTTTATTTAACACCCTCACGCAATGTTTATTTATTTATTTATTGTTGTTATACGCCCGTAGGGGCTTTTACATAGATTATAAAATAATATTTAAGATATCGAGAATTACACATAGATAGAATTTATACCAAAAGCTATAAAAGTGAAAAAACTTTTAAGAATATACAAGTAGTTTTTAAAGAAAAAACCACTTGTATATTCTTGCGTAAAACTGTGAAATATTTTAAACAATGTAATATTTAACAATAACATAGAACAAAATATAATATAAAACATTACAATACACATCAAATCGTTAAATATATTATACCCACGTTACAATAATTTGTAGGATTCCACCAAGTGTTGGTTTAAATTGCATTTTAGAATGTAAAGGGAATCAGCGAATACATCTACAATACCACCAAACTTGTTGCCTAAATAATGCATCCTATTGGTAAGTGAGTGTGATTGATAGTTAGTTGTGTATGTGTTGCAAAAGAAGGTTATATTTTGTCTAGTATTCCTTGTCGGTACATGAAGTTTAATAGTAGCAACGATGGCAGGGCTGTCAATTAGGTTGTTCATAATTCTGTACAATAAAATTAGGTCTGAAATGATTCTTTTGTCAGACAGCATAATTAAATTTAGTCGATACATTAAACTTAAATAATTTATGTTTTCTATTGGAATTTTGAGTTTGAAATTTAAGTACCTAAGAAATTTGTGTTGAACTCGTTCTATTTTGTTATAGTGTACTTTATAGAAGGGGCACCAAATAGGTGAATTATATTCTACTTGACATCTAACTAATGAAATGTAGAGTGTTTTCATGCAATCCAAGGACTTAAAATCAGTTAGGGTTCTACAAAGCAAGCCAAGAATCTTTAAAGCCTTATTAGTTATATCATCTATATGTGCTGTGAATGTTAAGTTTGAATCGAATATAACTCCCAAGTCGCGAATTTGTAATACTGGTGTTAATTTAACATTATTTAAATTATATTCATGTAAAATATGAGAATGAGTTCTGGAAAATCGTATTACTTGACATTTCTCAATATTCAAAAATAATATATTTTGTTCGCACCATTTAAGAAATTCATCTAAATTAGCTTGTAAAATTAGGCAATCATATATATTTCGTATTCATCTGCAAAAAGTAGGACTTGTACATCTTTAAATATGTTTACAATGTCTTTAATGAATATTAAGAAGAATATTGGGCCGAGGTGGGACCCTTGCAGGACACCACTTGTGGCCTCGAATACATAGGATTCTATAAAATTAATCCTGACACTAAGCACTCTATTACTGAGGTAACTGATAATCCATGTCAATAAACTTCCTTTGATGCCTAACAGTCGGAGTTTGGATATAAGAATGTGATGTCGAACCTTATCAAATGCTTTACTGAAATCGGTGTATATAGAATCCACTTGTTGTTTCAGACTAAGGGATTCGGATATGCAATTATTATAGATAGTTAAATTACTTAAGGTAGATTGACCTCTGATAAAGCCGTGTTGGTTAGGAACAATAATATTGTTGATAGGTTTTACAATGATATCTAATACTAATGACTCGAAAAGTTTGGGTAAAGCAGACATAATACAAATAGGTCTATAGTTTGATATATCGCTTTTATCAGCTTTTTATGAATAGGTGTTAAATAACTCTTTTTCCACAGAGCCGGAAAACAGCTCTGTTTTCCGGATCTGTGGAAAAAGAGTTATGCAAAGTTAACAAATTGAATGCGTTATAAATGCGTTCAATTTAAACACGACTTTTACAACAATGACGGCAGGGGACTGTTTTCAAACTAGAAAGATAATATGGAAGAAACGAGTTGAACATATTCCTTAATAACAGTTATTTTTAAAATGGTAATAATTATCTATTCAGTATTATTCAGGTATTTCAATTCCGGAATAGAGTGCGTCATCTCGATTACATTGCAAGATTTAGGAAGCACTCAAAATAAACGGTTTAATCAAACCAAAAAATACGACTTTTTTTCGCAAATTGGCCAAAACCGCTACCATAAATCGCTGCTTTTCATTAATCATTAAATTAACTTTTCGTTGTGCACTTACATTATCGATTAAGACAATAACAATAAGAAGCAATTTGTCATTCAACAGGAACAAAAAATGCACGGCATGACTGCTCGTTTGCCCAATGGCTCGACTTTATGTCACCGTGTTGGAAAAATAAAGTTTCATGGATATATGCACTCGCGTTTATAAGCACTGTGAAACAAAGAACTCGCTGGTGGCCATTACTTGAAGAGGTAACTACCGCTCACTCCACCCGTACCCCCCATCCCAACCCCTCTTTTGACAGACAGTGTCCTCTCACGCGGAACAAGCAACGCTCTAATGACGTCAGCGTCCTCCACTTGCATTTTTCAAGCGGTCATTTTTAATACGGACACTCGCGCACGTGTCGTCAGTTTCATGAATTTTCAAACACACACGCCATAAATAAAAAATTAAAGCTTGGAAAGTTTGGAAACGAGCTGGGTAATGTTGTGAAAAATCTAGAACGTTTTATATATTTCACCATAAAATTTCATAAAGTTATAGGTGATTTTTTCTACAAAGTAGATAATCGTCAAGGGAAGATCGCCGATTTTTTTTCATGTTCTCCGTAAGATTACAAAATTTGTAAACTTCTCAAATTTTTTTTTACCAGAACTCCACACAGTAGGCCCTGAGGAAAATAATTTTCTTTAGGTCCTATGTCATCTTTGGGGATGCTGTGTGGAGGGTTTTTTTTAAGGAAAGTGAGGAGAGGAGAGTTCTGGGAAGGAAAAGGGTTTAAAGGGTGGGTAGGAATCTGGGGTTCAGTGTGTCCTGGGCGTCCACCTCCAACACCTAGACAAACCTCATCCCGGGCACCCCTACTAAATCACCATACGTAGCGAACCACTTGGGGTGACCTATGGCCGAGGTGTTGGTTATCCAATAAAGGTTCCCGGGGAGGCGGTACCCATTCCCGCTTCCCAAATTCCGAATTTACTACTTCCTGACATGCGTCAAAACATAGTTGCTGAACTGTCTGTAAGTGACATTGAAAATGTCGATGGTCAATGCAGAATGGTTAAGCAGTTGAGTTGAGCTCTACTTATTGGTGCATTCTGATACGCGGAAGTCCTCGCTTAAGGAGCATAAAAACTGCATGGGATCTCCCTGGCGTGTACTTGTTAGGGACATATAAGTTAAATTCTTTCAATATACGGGGAACGAGTATAGTTTCAGAGACTAACTTAAAAACTTTTAACTTAAAAACATGTTTAATGGGTTGGAGTGATCAATTATTACAATGTCCGGAACTTCGGTGTCCTTTGCTCTCCATGCAGCGCAGAACCGCGAGGAATGGAAGAGAATCCCCCGAGGAAATTGAAGTGGAGCTCACGCAACAATAATCAGCAATGAGACAAGGACTAATGTAATAAATAATCATTATCTTCGGTAGTACAGCTTTCGGAGAGACCTGGAAGCTTCCACTGAGAAACACCTACAATAAGTCTAAGGATGCGATCACAATCACTTCAACACCGTCCTGCCCCCGAAGTATAGACTTCTCAACACTCCGTCCTGCCCCATAGTGGTTAGCTATCTTCCCACTTCTTTTTATTAACAAGCAAATCATAATTACTGGTTCCAACTTCTATACGTATATCTTGAATTTTAGATTATTGAGCAATCGATGGAAACCAAAATTAGTAGCCAACATTCACGATGAGAGAAATTTATAAAAATACTAGCTTACCCGGCAAACGTTGTTCTGCCATATAAATTATTTCTAATGAATATTTTGGTTATTAAATAAAAAATAACGATTGTATTGTAAGTGCGTGGGGATGGGATCTGTGACAGAAATAGGATTGAAGCGCTGCGCTGTAAACGATGACCGCCGATAAAAGCAAAAAAATACCAACTAAAGTAGGAAAATGTGTACGATATTTTTTGTCAGGTCGTCCTTAGCCAACACAAATAAGCTCGATGGTTTGCCCACGCGAGAACATGATGCCGAATGAAATATCAAAATGACGCGACGCTTCTCGTGAATGTCTTGTGCATGTGTGGATGAAAGTTCGATGAGGCGGACGTAGCGCCATCTGTGATAATTAAATAATTTCGTTCTGTTTGAAATACGAAAGACGGTTCAATTTGTTCATACTAAATCGCGATTAAAAAATGGGATGATGGGGATAGGAGGGTTAAAATTTGGGGTTATTGGTATTTTTTGATGCCAAATTAAAAAAATAAAAACTTTTAAAAAAAATGATTTTTTTCTGGATAGGGACACCCTAATCACCTAGCGGTATGATAAACACTTTAAAACCTATTCTCATACTTACCAAATATACATTAAAAAAATTCATGAAAATCGGTCAAGCCGTTTTGGTGGAGTGCGACCACAAACACCGTGATACTGTTCTAATTTTCATTTCCATCGACCACAACCAATCGCTTTCATTCCACAGACACATTTTCAATCATTATTTCACAAGTTTGATTTATATTCTAAAATATCGCATTTAATACAGAAAGAGAAATGTTAATATGTTCACCAAAAAAGAAAAATACATAATTAACTAAAGAAAGCTAAAAATTATATCGCATTTTCCTTTTACTGCCATTCAGACGGCGCGCGGTTTCGCTATTTAAATCTGTTTTTATTTCATTTTCGGTCAAACGTGATAGGAAGAACTTACTTAATATAATCTACATGAGGTGGTAACAAAAAAATAGAGGAATACCGTTGTCACTCAAAACTTTTACTTATTTATTACCAAATCAATCGGATACCCACCACTACCACGGTTAGTTTTTTAATGTAAATTTATCACACCTTTGTTATAAATTTACATTAAAAAACACTGATAAATGTTTTCAATGATTTAATCATAACATATTGTAACAGAAATTACACGCTTTCAAAACCTGTAATGGGCAATATTGGCACACATTACCTTAGTCAAATTTTTCCAAGGTTAGGTTATTGTTTGACGCTATGTTCATTTAAATAAAAACTATTGCATTCGGTGCACATAACAATAGAAAAGTTTTTAAAAACAAATAATTAAAATGAATAAAAAATATGACTTCACAATCTTTTAATTCATCTAAGCTTTGCAAGATCATTTTTTGCGGTTGTTCTATTAATGACACCGTTCGTTAACCCCTCGGGCTAATTTGTTCGCTTTTGAAAAGAGTTCTCACATGGTGTCCGAGGGGATTGTGCACAAACTTCGGGAGATTCTACATGGTATAGAAGTAAAAAAGGTAAATAACTTTTTTCGAAATTCCAACCTTTTTTCCCAAATAAAAATATTTTTCCATGGGAAAATATTATTTTTTCCTCACAAACATTCAACTTCTTTACCCAAAAACTATCTTAAAAAAGTCATTGGTATTTTTTATTTGCGCTGTCACGTACAATCACTTCCCGAAATTTGAGCATTTTACCCCTGGACACCTTGTATGGTCTCATAGAAAATTTCTCAGAGAAAATTGTGTCTCCCTTAACGTCATGGTGAGATATATTATCTAATATTTTTACATGAAACAACAAACCAAAAAGATGAAAAGAGCATTTATAATACATTTTTCTAATAAAGTGTGTTTGTGTGTTTTTATATTTCTTTATCAGTGTGCCTAATTTTAAATTTAAAAATTATATGATTACTAGCTGAAGTCCCCGACGATGCCCGGGCTTTACACAGAGTTTTCGAAATGAAATGTAGACAGTGACCTTCCTCTGGTTTTGAAGGTCACATGTGCAGAATTATCATCAACCTCGGCACAAAACTGTAGATTTTCATACAAATCAAATCCACACGCCCGCTTGCCATCCCGCTCGTCCACCACATACAGACTTTAATCATATATTTCAACCAATTTACACAAAACTTTAACAAAGTATATACTTAAACCTTCCTCATGAATCACTCTATCTATTGGTGAAAACCGAATGAAAATCCGTTCAGTAGTTTTTGAGTTTATCGCGAACAGACAGACAGATGCGGCGGAGAACTTTAATTTATATTATGTAGAGATTTCTATTAATAAAATTTGGGAGCGTATTTCATCATCTTTCATAAATAGTTTTAGTTTTTGGATACGTTCAGAAATATTTCAAATTTTTGGATTTTATTGCAAAGCAGAAATATTCCGACCTTCTGATAGAATATGCTAGAGGCCTGAAGGGTTAAGTTTCATCATACCGTAACTTGGCGATCGCATCATTGTACCTATAAAAATAAAAGTAATGATGTTTCTAGAATAAAGTGAGAAAAATCGCGGTTTCCAGTCTTTCCCATCACATTGGGTTTGGGCAGTCCAGTACACAGTACACAGCTCCTCTATAGAGGTACTCGTACCGACTACCAAGTCCCCTCCACAGCCCGCATTCCGGTGACAGTGAGAGTAAGGAGAATCGAACAACTTGTCAACAAAAATAAACTCAAAGTGCACTACTATAGAAAACAACCGGGAGTGGCCGCGCGGACAAGTGAAGCGTGTCTGTGGATCCATGACTGATGAAATAAAAAGTATATTATTAAACTTGGCTCTTTTTACAAATGAAATCACTTTTCAATATAAATATCGTCCGTTGCGGTTTCAGAATCAGTTGTCGTTTAGTTTCTCCCACGGAATAAAGAGAGTGACACAATGTATTTACGGGTAAGGCTTTCATTGAATGTGCGAATACGTCCAGTGCATAATTTTCACTTTTTTTAAATTACTTATAATCATACGTGTTTCAGATCATACCGGGGGTGATTTTGCTAGTGCAATTCGCCGTTTTGAGATCGTGTGACCCGGAGAACGTGACTGACAGTAAACCGAAACGAGGGATATACGAGTTTGGAAATGCAGGAGCATACCATGTCCTGCCTTTACAACAACAACTCGAATCCTTCAATCAAGCACTTGTTCCATCGCAAGCCGAAACCCCCATTGTGGATCTGACGTACAAACCGTCCGAAATCACCGTGCAACAAGATAACCAACATCTTCTAGTTTATGCCGATAAACCTAAAATTCTCAACGGACAACTTAAATACACTTCTGAAATTGCAGGACAAGAAAATAAGCCTATTTCCATTTTATCTGAGAAACCTAGGTTTTCGACTAACCCTATTTCGAACATTGGTGAAAGTGCTACGCAAGCTAATACCCAATATGTTCAAGCCTTCGATGGACACAGACCTTTCCCTAGTCGCGATGCGATCCAAAATCAATCCCAAGATCCCACCGCCAGTGCTGTTCAAGCAAATGCACGATACATACCCACCTATACTGACAGACCAAGGCTTGTACAAAATACTAATCAATTCAATGGACAAAACCTGAATCAACTTCAAGGTTTTAATCCCAATAACCCACAGCACGTTTATGCAGCTCGGCAGCAACAGCGGGCACAACATCTAAATTACCAAAACGCTCTCTGGCAACAGCAATTGAAAAATGTACCACAAAATTTACATTTTCAAAATCAACCACAACAAATTATTGGGCCTCAGCTTTTCTTAAATACGGCCAGTCAACAGCCAATACATTTGCAGCAACAACAACAAGGACAGCAACTAAGCTACCCAGATGCCCTCAGGCAAAGACAATTAAATACTCCACAAAATGTTAACTTTCCAAACGCTGTCAAACAGCAACAAATCAATGGCCTCCAGCAATTGAACTTTCATGATGCGTCTAATCAAAAACAAATAATTAACCCTCAACAATTAAATTTTCAGCATGCTGCAAATCAACAACCATTAAATATAAAGAAACCTGCTTCGTACCATTATCCTATTTTTCATCCTGTTAAAGCAAAACCTCTTACTTCACATGCTGGTCAACAAGTTCAGCAATTTAATAATATCTACGCAGGTAATTTGAAAGCAACCCAGAATATTCAAAACAAACCTAACCCACATCGTGCGCAATCTCAATCAATTCCTCAACTCAATCGTCCTTTGAAGAATCCCACCAATCAGCAAAATAATCAATATCAAAATCCACAAAATAATAACTTACAGCGTCCTCCACACAAACCCCAATCTTATCAATCACCGCCTGCTCTGTTAGCGCAGATCACAGAAAATTTTAATGCTATTGAACCAAGCTTTTCAAGCCCTCAAAGTTTTGAAAGTGCAATTGTTCATCAACCACAACACCCTCCTCGATTGCCGCAAGTTCAGAAACCCAAAGCCAATTACAATAAGCCAGTTCAGTCT
This sequence comes from Limnephilus rhombicus, assembly GCA_929108145.2. Classification (NCBI taxonomy): domain Eukaryota; kingdom Metazoa; phylum Arthropoda; class Insecta; order Trichoptera; family Limnephilidae; genus Limnephilus; species Limnephilus rhombicus. The sequence continues at coordinate 20,352,457 of OV815273.1, read as the reverse complement.
ACACCTACGAGTCAGGAAAATACTGATGATGACACTGATGAAGAAGATGATGAATCTGAGCGATCTGAAGACGATGAAAGTCCAGAAGAAAATACAGAAGAGGACACCGCAATTAGCGACGAGGAAAGACAACGGCGATTTGAAGCGGGCTACAAAGATGCTGCCAAAGGTTTTCCTGCTTATAATCAAGAAGATAAATTTAAACAGTTTGACGACAATGATGAAAATGAAGAATCAGATTCAGGTGTTGAAGAATATCGACCAGCTCGCTACGAGGATTACCACAGTGACGATGAGGAGGACTATGATCGTGATCCTGATCATGACAGTGAGGCTTATTTTAGTGAGCAAGAATATGAAAAAAATAAGTTCTATGCGGATAATGGAGTCGGCGGCTCACAACACCACGATAAAAAACAATCGCAAGAAAAGGGACGCGAGAGTACTGCCCACTCTCATCTTAGCAAACCACCCAGCCCTAAGAAACTTTACAAAACAGATTATTCCTCTAAAACTAAACATCCAGTCCAATCAAATAAAAATTATAAACCTTCAGTTCAACAGAAACCTCCCAGCGACCCTCGCCACGTGGGTACCTCCCCCAGAAAGCAGGTTATTAAAACTGTACATCCTAAAGCACCTGTGAGAACAGAAGCCGTACTGACAGCTCCGAAGTATGAATACGGCTTTGAACCAATTAGAAGTCCTAACTCTCAGCAGCAAAAAGGAGTCATCTCAGATTCAGAGGGAAGACATTCATCCGTTCATCCAAAATACGTGGTGGTCAAGCAGAATTGGAAAATCAGTAAATTCAGCGAAACAAATTAAATCTGCGTAATAGTATGTAAGTTGTAACAAATGTGTTAAATAGTCGTTGTTTATATAATTATTGTTATGTTTAAAGTGTGTGTATTAATTATTTATAAGTATTTTTATCATGTTTCATTAAACAAATATAAACATTGTTTTTTAATCATTTAATCCATTTAACCCATGGAATAACTCTTTATTCCATGGTTTAACCCCTATCTGATATTTACTTAACCTAGGGAAGTATTTGAATGAGTACCTATTTTTCATAATAATGATGTTTTTATGCTTCGTCTAGTGGCGTTTTTTTGTGAAAAATCACCTTAAGGCGTTGTACATTTTTTCAACGCTGTATACTAAAACTAACTACATATTATATTATAATTTTTATTTATTATATTTTTATTTTTATATTATAATTATTATATTTTATTTATTATAATTTTTTTAACCTTGGGCAAAAAGACAATATATGCATATTTTATCCACCATCAGTCAATAACATAAAAATAACTCCAATGAGCGCGATAGTACATTAAAATGTTGATTTTATTTATAACAAACTTTTTCCCGCGGCTTCGCTCGCATGGTATTAGGGGTTTCCCACTCCGTCACCTCCACCTTCCCTCTCCCCACTCCACCCCCCCCCCCCCTTCCCCCGTCCCGCGAACCCCCCTCCCGAGTTCCCCTCCCCCCTCCCAGGTCCCCCTCCCCCCTCTCAGGTTCCCCTCCCCCTCCCTGGTTCTTCTCCCCCATCTCTCCCTCCCTCCCGCTTTCCATAGCAATAGCCGCTTCCTCGCGTGCCACCAATTGCAATTTTTTATACAAATTTCATAATGCCAGAGCTCACCGGAAGTTTTATAAAAACCTTGTCCTAACAATTACGAACACACAAAAAAATAATTATCCAATTTGGTGCAGTCGTTCGAAAGTTATGCGCTTAGCAACACATTCAGCGATTCACTTTTATATTGTACATAGGTAGATAATTATTATACTTTAAACTCTACTTTAAGCCTATATTTACCTGGTTACGCTATAGTATTGAGGAATTTATGTAGCGATGAATTTTAATTTAAAATTTTAATCTAATTTGCGTAATTGATTCGTACATATAAAAATAGATATTAAATTAAATAATGGGTCGTATTAGAATGTAGGTAGTATCTATTTAACTACCTAAAACAACAAATTAACCCTTCAAAAATTTGGCTTTTTTTTCGGATGGTCAAAATATTTTCGCTTTACAATAAAATGCAAATATTTGGAATATTTCTGAACACATTCAAAAACCAAAAACTGTTTTAGAATGGGGATAAAAAACGCTTTCAAATTATAGAATTCTAAAAATATATATTTTTTTAAAATTATAAATTTTTTGCATACAAACATAAAAAAGTTTTCAAAATGGGTCACCTTATGTTTTTTCTAACTAAAATTACTGATAATAAAAAAAAAATAAAAACAGATGCACATTTTATTAGACAAATGTATAACAAACACATAATTGTAACCTCAATTTTTTGTCACTCTATGAAAATTTTTTTTTTAAAATTCCCGAAGTTTCAAATTCTTTTTTCAATTTGCGATTAAAAACTTTGTGTATGTAAAAGTGTTCATTTTATTTTTTTGGTGGCTATTTTTTAGATTGGAATATAAAGCATGATGTTTTTCCTTTCTAACACCGATTAGAACATATTTCTAACTATGATAGTAAGGTAGTTACGGCGTCTTATGTGAGACCTATGTGCGTTGGGACAAATCTGGTCTCCTGTGATTAAACGGGTTAATCAGAATTTTAAATTTTATTTTCAACTTAATGAGTAAAACCTCAAATTGGAATATTTAATGAAATGAAGATAATATCAGCGAAACTTAATCGAAAATCTGGAAACAGAAAAATCGGAAAAAGTTATAGGAACATCTGGGACTCGAACTCAGGACATTCGGCTTTCCGGGTCGCAACTCTACAAACTGAGCTAATAATGTGTCCTTATCGGATAATGTGTCCTTATCGGTCACTTTTTAACTGTATCATACTTCGACTATACCAATATCACCTTCATTTTCTTAACGCATATATTTATTGGGTTTCATTTTCTTAACATATTTTATCCTGGGTTCGAGTCCCAGATGTGCCCATACCTTTTTCCGATTTTTCTGTTTCCAGATTTTAGATTGAGTTTTCTCTAATATTATTATCTTCATTTAAATAAATATTAGAATTTAAGGCTTTACTCACTCATCAAGAATAAAAATAAATATTCATTGACTTGCAGAAAAAGTCCATAGATGTCGAATTAAAAAAACATAAAAATGAATAAAAATTTGTTGAAGACACTATCTAAATAGAATTTGTTCAGATTTGGATCTTGCAATCATACATAAAGATAGCATAAAGTTAAAAATGACTGAATCTGATATACACGTTAGCTCAGTTGGTAGAGTTGCTGCCCAGAAAGCCGAAGGACCTGGGTTCGAGTCCCAGATGTGCACATACCTTTTTCCAATTTTTCTGTTTCCAGATATTCGACTGAGCTTCGCTAATATTATCTTCGTTTAATTAAATCAACACATTTATTCTTGTGGCAAGTTTCGTCGACCAAACCGACTTCGTTGATGTCGAAAAAAAATACTTTGTTTTTCTTTGTTTGGCCAAGTTGTTAGGTATTTATAATGTCATTTGGAAATTCAATTAATTTTAATGTGTTTATTATTTTGTATGTCTTAATACTTTGCAAGACCAACTCCAAACAGAACTCATTTATCTGCAGATCCACACACTCATTTAACTTAAATTATTACCACATTGACATTTTTAACTCGAATTTACGTGACATAAAACGAAAACTCACCAAGCAACATAACTCAAACTAGAAAGAAAACACCCTTACAATTTCACACTTTATCATTCACAATCATCAATGGAAAGTTCATAATTGGCATAATTAACATCTTACTACTGTATTATTTTGTAATCTCTGATTTACTGTCAACTTTCTCTAAAATAAATAAAATAAAAAATAAAACAAAAATAAAATTATCCACAACGAACAATAACTTTTTCTTCTTCAACTAAAAATCAACAAAAAATAAAAATTCTCGAAATTAATAATTCAACTTTATTTACCGCCATCTATCCACAGACACCGAAACTTGAATAGCATTTTCCGAAGTAGCGAGGAAAATATGAAATATTCATATGTTTTTCTGAAATCGTCTCTAACGTAGAATTATTTATAAAAGGTTTGATAATTAGATAAAGAAATTTGCTATCTATTTAATTCCTGAAATCGGCGTGTAGGTACTAAACCATTTAATTTGCTACCATGCATGGATCAAAGTGGGCTTGGTGCGCAATTCTCTTCTGGATATACATTTTTTAAAGGGAAAAGTGTTTTTATAGATATTTCGGAAGTTTGATTAATGTTTTGATCAGTGGTACAAAATAACAACAAAATAGTATTTATAAAATACTTGGAACTTTTATTAGTTGTTGTAACACAGTTTTTTTTAAATAATACAACATATTAATTGAAAAAATAATAAAACGTTTCTTAATATACTCATACACACAGATCACAGATTTATTGTTTTTGATTCGTAAAACGCATTTCCTAACTACCTAAATAAAACATAATACTATTCTATCCTTGAAAATAAAAATCATGTATATCTATCTCTCACTCGTAGTTATTTTGATAAAAACATCTATTTGCCAAAAGAAATTCTTCATATATTTTTTTATTAGTAAAATGACCAAAATTTGATTGATAATTTTTAACATCATCATTTTTAAACATATACTATTATCATAAAATGCTTTGGTGCTAGTGGCTTATACACGGTTTGGTAGTGTCATTTATTTATTGGGCAATGACTGATTGCTTTGGCGTGTCCTACGGCGCCTGCGGATACCGAATGTGATTACCAAAACCGCGGTAAGACCGAGCAATATCAGGCTTATCGAAAACATAACCACCCTTAGCGGAGGGTTACCAACAGGGGTCACCTCGTCCAGACCCTCTGACATCACTAATGGCATAGGCTTCAGTATCCTAACTACCGGCTCACAACCTGACTCTCGGACATACTTCGCCCAAGTCCTGTTAGCGCTAGTCAGCTCCCTGTGGGGTTTGACAAATGGCCTCCTACCAGCTACTGTCCTGTTTACATTCGGGAATTCCCTCATCTGTGTGTCTTCGTAATAACATAACAAGCTTTTCTTGCGTTTAGCTCCCTTCAAAGTAAAGTCATCCGGAGAAGTTTTCGATCCAACTAAGACGCTTAGGTCTCCCTTCACCATTGCGGCCCAATCCCACATCTCCGCAATGTTGCAATCACATTTCCACGGATTACCCACCAACCGCAATGAGTTAATCTTTGGATTCTTGAAGAAGATTTGTGGCGAAATGGATGTCATGTTGTTATTTCCGAGATCGAGGTTTTCCAGACTAGGCAATAGTTGCAAGAATTTCAAACTTCCTGGCTGTGAATCTAGTTGATTTCCCGCTAGATTGAGCTGGGTGAGGTTCTCATTTAGCTTGAACGCGTTGTCTGGCAAGAAAGTCAGATTGCATTTACTCAAATCCAGGCTTTTCAGTCGTGATAGCTGCTTTGGAAGAAGTGGACTATCTTTCATGATGATTAAAGGATTCCCTGCTAACTTCAATTCTTTGAGTTCTGTATAGGTCAAATTTGTGAAAAACACCGTTGCATTAATTGGTCGGCGCAATCCACAATCACTTAGTTCCAAACTTTCCAGGAGGGTTAAATTCCCGAACAATCCTGCCTCCAAAGAGTTTAAGTCATTTCCAGATAGAACTAATCTTCTCATGGAGGTCATTTTGGAAAATGTTTCTGGACCAATATACGACAAGTTACTGTATCCCATATTCAAGTACTCTAACTTTTCCAATGGGGCCAACAGATTTATAAATGCGTCTTCTAGTGGGTTGTGCGATATATCGAGCTCTTCGAGTTGCATTAATTTGTTGAAGGTATCAGGCAAAGTCTTCAAACTACAATTTCGTAAAAACAGTTTTTCTAGACTTAACAAGGGCTCGAGCGCTATTTGCAAATCCGTGACCTTCAAGTAGTTTCCTGATAGATATAATGTTTTGAGTTTTGTCGAGTTAATAAAAGCATCGTCTGAAATAAGTCCTTGCAAGCGACAGTTTGACAGATCAAGCGTATCCAGGTGTGGAAGATTATCCAATGTGACTGATACATCAAGATCGGTTAATTCATTCTCTGCTAGAATCAAAGTACGTATCCATGTAGTGTTTGTAAAGGAATCTTCAGGGATGAATGTGATTTTGGAGTTTCTTACATCCAAGTATTCCAGCCTCAGTAAGTTTCCTAACACCAAGGGCCAGTCGATATCAGTTAATTTGTTTTCTGCTAGTTCCAGCCTTTTCAATACACCCAGGCTGGAGAAGGCCGGGTCCAGGATAGCTGTAAGTTCGCAGTTGTTCAACACCAGTGTTTCCAGACTAGTCAGAGGATCAAAGGCCTCCGGTCCAAGAGTCCCCAGAGGGTTACGGGATAAGTCCAGTGTGTGGAGAGCAGTCAGGTTGATGAAGAATTCTGGATTTAATGAAGTAAGTTTGCAGGAGCTTATATCCAGGTATTGTAACGAACGGGAGATAAGGAAAGGGCCTTCCACGTTTTCAAAAAGGTTTTCTTGGAGCTCAATGGTCAGCAGGCCTGGACAATCCCTGTAACATAAAAACGAAATCGTCAATATTTTCATGGATATAGGTACCTGCTACTCAAACATGAGTGAAAACATCAATGAAGAAAGACTTTGAACGCAGTGTATGTTTTTTTTATATTGAATACGAGGCAGCTTGCTTTTAACATTTAACAGATATCTCACATGTAAAATGATTGCATAATAATTAAGAAAAATATCTTCAGAACAACTCCCGGCGTGTGTAGCTAGGTTGTATTTATTTATGTGTATATTCCTACATTTACTGATAACAGTTTACTGGTAAATAATATGTAAGTGAAAGTAATAAAAAAAATGTTCCTATTATAAAACATGGTAGCATATGACATTTCAAGCATATTGTTTTTAAACTACAATTTATACGCAGTAACCAAGTTATCCTTCAGTAATAATCGAGGCAATACGGTCATTTAAAATAAACAATACGTCGTCGAATTGCGCATGTATAATAAATCAGTACTTACTCAAAAGCATCAGGATCGATGGATGATATTTTATTAGCCGAAAAATCCACGTCGATTAAATACTCCAATCCTTCGAGGGATTCCTTTTTTATACTGGTGAGTTCATTGTGAGCCATCTGCAGCCTCCTCATCTTGATGTTCTTCGGGAAAGGTTTGAGGGAGGTGACATTATTCCCATTCATGTCCAGGATATACACATTGGGACTAAGTTCATCGTAGGGTATGTCTGTAAGATTACTTTCTGAGCAATCTGTAACCCAGTTGATCCTGAAGTAATGACAGTCGCAATCGTCGGGACACTCCAGCTCAAAATTTTCACCATTAAAAGGTTGCACAATACTGACACAAAACAGTGCCCATGGTATCAAATTCAAAATCCTTCGTGAGTACGCCATGTTGTTTCTTGAGATTATTATATCTTAGGACATCATGAACATAAGTTTTTCCACTCGAAACAGTGAAATCTGAAACAAAATTAATGTTTTAAATAGAAGTATATGTAAATTTATATTCATTGCATTGGTAGCATGCGTCATACATCAATCTAATAAATGCAAGCACGGTGAATGGATCGGAAAGGCCTTACTGTAAATGTTATCAAACGCATTCACAATATGAGAACAAAAGCATGTGGATGAATGCCAGAATGTCAACTACTCTCGGTCTGTCAATTATTTCATTGAAGAAGAAAATAATAATCTAAACGAACATATGAAAAAGAACAAGATATAGAAAAATTAAAACCCAGAACCTCTCGTCTAACTGGGACGTGCGCCTATACCAATTCGGCCATTGCCACCTTCCATCAAACCGATAGATTATATTATTAGTGTTATCTTCTTCTTTAATGATATATTACGTTGATGGGAATAACCTCCAAAAGTTATAAAAAAGAGTGGTTCTTAAAAAAAATACTGAATTATTTATTTAAATAAATTTGGTTAACAGTGTCCCACGACTGGAGTACTATATAAAAATGCGGCAACGGGTCTTCTGCAAGTAACCTCCATTCGTTCTGCCTCCTGACATGAGATTCCAAACTTTCCTTGCTCCCTTCATATACCTACAATAGACTAGATCCCCAGCCCAAAATACCTTGTACACGAAAGGTATACAATACTAGATTTAAGAAAAACCTTACAATGGGTGATCTCTCGATTGTTGAAAATATCATGCATTATATGATGTAAATTAAATTTTTTGTTTCTTTTTTAATTTTTATCTTAATACTTATGTGTAAAATGAAGTCGAAGACCACTTGCTACAACACGGTCCAAGATAGCGAAGCAAGTAGGGAAAATAATAAAAAGTAAAATGGAATTCTTCTAAGTTGTAAATTTTTCGTTTTGTTGCATTTTTTGTTCTTTTTATTGTACTCAAGGGCGGATGTGGGAGGGGGGCACGTGCCCCCCCCCCCCCCCCCCCCCAGACGGTATTTTTGTGAACTGTGGAGATTCCATCACACTACATACTTAGAAGCTAAAGCTGTCTTTATTAAACATTTAATTTTTCGATTGTTTTAACACTTTCATAAACCTTCCTATACATACTTAAACTTGTAGAAATAAACTTGAAGTATGATACTTCAAGTTTATTTCTAACAGTAATTGTTGATTTTTTGCCCGTCCGCCCCTTGTGCCCGCCCAGAAAACAATCCTTACAGTAATTGTTGATTTTTTTGCGCGTCCGCCCCTTGTGCCACCCAGAAAAAATCCTAACAGTAATTATTGTTGATTTTTTTTTTGCCCGTCCGCCCCTTGTGCCCCCCCTCAGGAAAAAATCATAACAGTAATTGTTGATTTTTTTGTCCGTCCGCCCCTTGTGCCCCTCCTCAGGAAAAAATCGTAACAGTAATTGTTGATTTTTTTGCCCGTCCGCCCCTTATGCCCCCCCCCCTCCCCCCTCCCAGAAAAAAATCCTAACAGTAATTGTTGATTTTTTTGCCCGTCAGCCCCTTGTGCCCCCCCCCCCCCATAAAAAAATCCGGGATCCGCCCTGGATTTTACTTAAATATTATATACGACAATACGTATTTTTTAAATTATGTAAAATGTTACATTATTTACCCAATAAAGTCATCAGCAGTCAAAATATATTATTATTATATACGAGAATTTAAAAGACATGCAAAATATTAAAACACCACGTATTAACATTCAATTTGAAAATACACGTGCTCCTTACATTATATTATTTTGTATGTTGACACCTTCTTTGATCAAAAGCGACGACGTGCACATTCATCTTTCATAGAAAGTCTTCCAAGGTGTTATTGGTATCATGAACCTGTTATTGAAAATGGTGAAACAAGGTCATTTGAATCAGATCAGTGCCAATTTTTCTAAACAGATTAGATAAGTCACGATGCAGGTCAGTGTTTGTCTCCGATTGTACAGCCATTGTGTGCCAATCGCCACAACTATGTGTCCCACGCTGACCCTTTGTAAGTCAATTGGTGGCACACCTAGAGTTTGGTTACATAGAGCGATGAAATAATCTTTGCACTTGAATGTTGCTTGACAACGGCGGCTTTAAATCTCTAAATAGCTGGCATATCACATTAATTTAATTGGGCTATCATACGTTGAATAATAAGGTGATTTCCTCAGTGGCGCTCCGACGAATTTGGATGTCAACCCATTATTTTAACAATCAAAAACAACTTGAATCTTAATAAAAATAATAAAATGTTTTTTTTACATTATCTCCACAAAGGAGGCCCTGAGTAAAATAATTTCCCCCGGGGCCTATGAGTATGTCATCGTAGAGGATGCTATGTGGAGGGTCTTTTTGAAGAAGGAAAGGATAGGAAGTTCTGGGAAGGAAAAGGGTACGAGTGGTGGGTAGGAATCCGGGGGTCGGTGTGTCCAGGAGTGACGGGCGTATGAATCCATCCCACCAACTACGGCGCAAGGCGATGGGTCGAGAGAGTACGGCTGGAAAGGTAAAAAGGTCTCCCAGTATTTCTCGATTCGGCCCGCCACGCAGCTGGTGGGCAGACGTATCCGCCGCCAAAACCTGGACAAACCTCATCCCTTGAACCGGGCATCCCTGCTAGGTCACCAAACGTAGCAAACCACTTGGGGTGACCCATAGCAGTTGTTGGTTATTCAATAAATGGTTCCCGGGGCGGCGGTACCCATAACCGCCTTCCAAATTGCTTAAGAACTTTCTCGAACCATTCGAACCCCAATAGGAACTAAAAAAAGGGACTGACTTTGTTATGAACAAGCCACAAAATACTTGTAATCGAACACAGATAAGCAATGTCAAAGTGATGTCCACAAATCCAGTCCAAAAGATTACTATCGTATCTCAATTTATATTTCATTCATATGCTTCTATAAATAATTTGGAGCAAATATTCTCGAAGCACATATCCATTTTGGTTGGATTCCAAAGTTATTGCCAACAGATCCCGGAATACTTTTGAATGGATCACTGAAAGAATTTAGACATTATTTGGTGTCGTTCTACAAAAATGACCAAATGGAATAATAATGACGTACTAATAGTGGAGCTTACGGTTTGGAACGGAGCAATATCGCTAGGCTGGAAATAGTCAAGTGGCCAAGAAATACTATAGCTTCCTAAAATAACATATTACCACAGAATATATCAAATATCGTAACAACGATGCATATATAAGAAAGAAAGAACCTTTTCCACATTATTGTATCACATATTAGATCGAAAGTCAGCTTTGACGATGAATGCCGAAACCACATTAGAGAGGTACTATAAAAAAAACTCTGCTATAATTTCAAGGCACGAATGGATCCTTGATCAAAGACAATGTAGTACGAGCTAAATAAAATCCAAAAGACCATAATATTGGGGTGAAATTATTGACTCTGAGCGAACCAACCCACAATTATATCAGGAACTCAATAAAGACTGCTAATTCCGAAGTCACGGTTCCAACTAAAATAGATATTACCCCAAATGCTGACTGCTAATTCCGAAGTCACCGTTCCAATTAAAATAGATATTACCCCAGTTTTTTCGGAAAAAATTTAATCCTTTGGTGCCTCCACATCAACAATTTTAAAGGAAATTTGTCCTTTTTATACAAAATTTTCAAAAACAAAAAAAAATATTTCAAGTATTTACCGTCACGCACTTGTATTGCCATTTAAGATTGTTCCTAGCTTTGGGATAACAAACACCATTTTAAATATTATTCAGTGCAACACCCACACAAATATAAAACCGAACTATAACAACGGCGTTCACAAATATAATACACGACAACACAACAAAATTCGGACCGAAATCATTATATTGATATATATATATTTCTCATGATATATATATATATATATATATGTAGAACAATTTTCTCGGTTTACCCGCGTAACGCGTACGTTACGCGGGTAAACCGAGAAAATTGTTCTACATCTTACACCCGTGAAAACCTTAATCATAACATATATATATATATATATATATATATATATATATATATATATATATATACATCCCGCTATCATTGCTGCGTCTTCTAATGGTCCACTTTCATTCAATCCTGCGTCCGACCGTCATTCTGCGTCCGGTATACGGACGCAGGATTGAACACATGTAATTTCAAGTTTTCCCTACTCCTGTACCCTCATACAGTCCAAAAACGAAAATAAGCCAGACGCGGTATTGGTACCTAAATCAACCGAAATATGCTATTTTAGTTCAGTGTTTTGTCACCGAGGTGGCGAGCCGCGGCGCTGCGGAGATGAGCGTATATTTTTAGCAAAATATACATTTGATTGACTCGCGTATCGCAACTCCTACATTTGGCAACATCGCTTTTTAATAGCGTTTCTTCTGATACAGATCAGTCATAATAAAAACATCGCACATTGCAATTAAGATAAGAAAAAACAAGATTTCATTCAAATTCAGCCTGTCATTATGTTATTATTGTACAGCAAATATTTCAGCAACTTTATTTTTTTATATGACTATTTTTAAACAAATATAAGTTATTTTCTTATCCACGATTATAAATTCCTACAATGCGGAATCGTGTGCCATACCACTCTATTACTATTAAAGAAGATAAAATAAATCTGCTTAATATAATATTAATTTGACAGTAAAAAAATATACGAGTATGTGAGATATTTGGAGATTCGTAAAGAAGGCTGATGTAAGTATAATGAAGAAGATACGAATAAGAGGCTGTAGAAAAAGCCGGGGACGCCCGAGGAAGGCATGGTATGATTAAAAAAACTAAATTTTCGTGTCATACCTAAGGACAGAATAAGTGTGATGATAAGTTATTGTTAATTAACGTATATTTATTATTAAAAGCAGGTTATTTTATTTGTTTACACATTTTTGTGCTTTCGCTTTACTTTTTTCCCCCTTTTCGTTTTAATAAGTCAGGAACGCTTCATACGTCATACATATGTCTGGTAATTGGTAATGTTATAATATCGTGAAAACAAGCTTTTGGGTCCGTGCGGCTACGAGGATTTAGCATATAATTTTATTATAAGGTTCGCAAAAGACCCTTAAAAATTGTTTCTCCCGTAAACGAAAATGCATTAGTTAATTCGAAAAGTTATCTAGCTTCCATCATGACATACTTGATATGTTATTCTTATTTAATTTTTATATCTTAAAAAAAATACAATATAGCGGACTAAAAATATTTTTTTACTAAATGCATATTAAAAAATCTTTGTATGCAGTAGAAGTGAAACCTTCAGAAAACGAAACTTCGAGAGAATGAGACGAATGCGGAGTATCTGGAGTAGGATAATTTTAGGGTTTAATTATAACAATATTGTTACCAATTATGAAAAATATTTTACATTTTATTCTACGAAGCACCGCACAAAGAAGACACCGATTAGTCAATCTCATTCTCTCGCAGGCTAAATCCTATGGATATAGGTATGCGTTCGTCTCTTTTTAGTGTCGCTCACAGAGTTTCGTTTTATAGAGTTTCAAATCACAATGGTGCTAAATAGCGATGAGGACTAATGGAGAAGTACATGACAATTCTATTTTCTTTTACCTTTTTTTTTAAAGAAAGGCTACGAATAACCAATTAATGTTTGAAAACAACCTACTACCACCACACTAAGCATACATTGTTGCTTGTGTCGTGATGGAGGACTTAGCCAGCCGAGGAATCGAACAAGCGTCGCCCGGGTGGGAACGCGACGCCCACTCAGCCACTGAGCGATTAATTCTGAATGGTGATCTTACGTCAGGGCGATACTGAGAGCATCGTACACACTAAAACGTGCGGCCCTTATTTTATTTTAAGTGATTAAATTGTGAAATAATGCAGATTAATCAAATAAAATAAACTGCGTGGAGCTAATGTAAAAAAAAATATTAGCTCATATGGCGATATGAACCCATGACTTCCTGATTGCAATTTGAGAGCCTTACACCTCGACCTCGGTAGAACCCAATGATTTTCACAGCAGGTGTGGTTGATGTCCTCGATATGTAGGTATCCGCTGCCGTTGAGAGATACTGTACTGTTGTCAAAAATTACGATTAAAATTGTTATCTTTTTAACGGCATCAACCGATCATTAAAGTAATGCAATATTCCAGAAAAAAAATTAATGAATGAATCTCTTGTTACGTAACGGGTCACCTAATCCATTATCGAAGTCTATGAACCACATTTCAAGTGTTTTCATGTGATGTGTTTGTTTATAATACTAATAATACAAACAAATTTTTCGTTTAGTGGGTCAAGTTCGTGAACCAGTACACTAAAGTCTTGATGGTACATTCGATACAATGTTTAATTAACCCTTTAAATCTTTAAATTATCATCTGATATCAATGGACTAAATGTTTTGCAATCCTCTCGTGTTTAGAGTTCATTCTTCAAAACTGGCATAAATAGACTAAACGTTTTTCAAAAATTTAAGTACCTGGCTATAATCAGACACTCAAAAGTTAGTACGTACTTTAGTGAAAACTACGTAAAAAATGGACGCAGTAAAATCGATATGATGAAAGACGCAGATATGATAGTGGGATCGTTTACGTGCTATAATCTTTTTTTTTCTGCAAAGCGTAATAAACATGAAATGAGTTCAATGTTTGTTTAGTTTATACGATAATTATTCATTCATTTTGTTTATTCGTTAATTGGTTAACAATTAACAGGTATAGGAGCTCCATCGAAGCCAGAGTAAAGTTAGCCTCCCAAAAACTGGGCGTACTGTACAGGGCCCGCAGATACTTTAATAGTACACAACTGCTAACCCTGTACAAATCGCAAGTGCGCCCCACGGTTGATTTTGGCAGCCACCTCAGGTCTGGAGCTCCATAATACCTGAAAAATACCCTTGACTCTGTGCAGAAACGGGCGGTCCGTTTGATAGATTCTCCCATCTTAACAGACGGATTGCAATCGTTAGAGCACAGGCGTCGGGTGGGAATGCTATCCTTGTTCTACCGGTATTACAATGGAAGATGCTCCGAGGAACTAGCATCATTGATCCCTTCGGCACCGGTGCATAGTCGGGAAACACGCCAAACGCGTGCCCAACATTTGTACACAGTTGACCTTTGTCACATGAGAACGGGTCGTTTCTTCGACTCGTTCTTGTGTTCAACAGCTCGGCTGTGGAATGATTTGCCGGCCTCTGTGTTTCCTCCTTCCTACAACATGGGTCTCTTCAAGACCCATGTTCATTCCTTCCTCTCCTCAAAAAGACCCTCCACACAGCATCCCAGATGACATAGGCCCTGAGGGAAATTATTTTCCTCAGGGCTTCCTGTGTGGAGTTAATTTAAAAAAAAAATTTAAAAAATATGTATCGTCGACACCAGTAAGCACAGTCCCACCTAGTAAAAACTGCGCAGATAGGATAGTACATCGCTTATATTTCAATATCTTTGACTGCCGTAGTCCTAACTATGGAGATAGTAGGATAATAATAATAACAACACAATAAGAAACTTACTATATTACGACTCATATTTCCTACATATTTTTGGTACCCTCATTATTATAATATTATATAAACAATCTCATTTTTACTTTCTATGATAGTTGAACTACGTGACATCTTACTAATATTATAAACGCGAAAGTTTGGATGTTTGTGTGTTTGTAACTCTTTCACGCAAAAACTACAGAATGGATTTTAATGAAACTTTATAATAATATAGCTCATACATCAGAGTAATATATGCTATCTATAATTGTAAGCTCTGGGGTTATGAAATTTGTATAAATGAATATGTGTGTATTTCATATATTTTACCGGAAGGGAGGATAGGCAGGGGGAAGGGGAACGGCGGAGGAGTAAGAGATGGGGGAGGGAGGGTGGAAGGCAACGGGGACGCACGGGAAAGGACATGCAGGGAGAATTAATTTATTTCTTTCAATGGCATTGTATCGAATGCCGGGTACCACCTAGTTATTTTTATAAATCTGTAATGTTGCATTGTAACCGAATTTAATTTTCTGATTTTAAATTCTTTAATCAGAATTTCTGATGATAATATAATTGTTTAAAGTATAATTGTATTTATTATTAATTTTAGTGCTATGTAAAGCGGCCGTGTGCGTAAGTGTTTTTTAGGTTAACTTCATTATATATTTAGCACTTGTAAATTATGTATTAAGAACTCGCGTGAAATTATTTTTTTTATGTTAAATTTTATGCTATCTGCAGTTCAAAAACTTTTTTTTTTCTTTCACTTGTATTGTACATTGTTAAAAAATTTAAAATACTATTACACCCACTCATAAAACTCATGAGTGGAAGATACTCTCAGTATCGCCCTGGTGTAAGACCACCATTCAGAATTGAAATGTTGCTAGAAATGGCTTTAGCCGTGTTTGGTGACCAGATCTGAATAGCCAGGTACTTCCCCACCTTCCTCTCCCCTATTTCCTTCCCATCCCCACTACCTTCAGCCTCACAACATACGCCAATCGGGGATGCCATAGTCTCACTGGCTCCAGACGGGAGCAGTTGGGACTCTTGTGCGGTATTCATATATAAAAAAACACCTTTTTATCATGTACCATTTTAAATATTTTTTGTTATCTAAACTTTTAAAACTGTTTTTGATCCTGTATGCAGTAAATCATAAAAATTGGAAAAAGATGTAAGAGCCCACGGCGTTGATGATTAATAAAATTTTAAAATATGAAAATATGGCTCATCCATTTGGGGAATATTGTAAGGCGGAAAGAAAATAAGGATGGGAGTTCTCAGCAATACAGATCTATTCGCTAAACGTAGCTAACCCCATTTTAAGCAACGCCAAGGTTTGAATTCTGAATACGTCCCCAAAACATTCCTTACTAATTTAAAAAAACTTTTTGTGCGCATTGCCGCGCGCTCGTTTCATTTGAGCCCGCGACGTATTATGGACCAGTCACCTTTCCCTTCGTGTTCGATACATACCTATTAAATCTTCCAAACAAAACGTGAATAAATAAGCGGCAACGTTGTAAGACGTCGGTTTGTCGGCAAAATAAAACGAAATATATATTTGGACGCAAAATTGTAGATAAAATGAAAGGGAAAATAAGCCGGACGCCTTACTACATTACATATGAAAGGAGTCTGGTTTGATGAGTCGTTAAAAGACGTTTTTTCGGTTTTGTATATTTTTAAATTAACGTTTTCCAAAAAGTTTAATACCTAGCTATAATCAGACAATTAGAAGGTTGTATATACTTTATTTAAAGTTATCTAAAATCAAGTCCTTCCGATAGACGCAGCAATGTCGATCTGATGAAAGGACGCAGAAATGATAGCGGGATGTATATATATATATATATATATATATATATATATATATCATGAGAATACATTGCCTACACTAACTGTAACAAATTGCCTGAAGAATTAAGACAGGTATATATGCCTCTAACAAATCTCGAAACGATATATTGAAATCCTATTTTTCAAATGTTATTTGGAAAACGAGTCATAAGTAGGTACAAACTCTGTTCTGATAGCTGTTCTGATTATCTCCAAGTACCAAACTTTGTACATCCAGATATGATGAGCACAGTTTATATCTTTTTTAAATCTTGTCATGTATTTTGTATGTAAACATCTTGTTTTAGGTCTGTATATTTTTGAACCCATACCTTTTATTGTATTTTCCTGATTTTGTTTCTTTATCCATTTCTATAGTCCATCATGGAGGATACTTTATTTTAACTTTTTGACACCAACAGTATATAAATCAAATGAGTGGTTATAATAATTCATAAAATCTTATAAGACACTAGCAGACCCAGCCACACGTTGCTGTGGCTAACGAAACACAACGCCATTACCCAACCTTTATAAAATCCACACCACCCGCTTGCCAGCTGCCCGGTGCCCGCTGCCTGAATTGAATATTTTAATTTCTC
The DNA here is from genome assembly GCA_929108145.2 of Limnephilus rhombicus. Classification (NCBI taxonomy): domain Eukaryota; kingdom Metazoa; phylum Arthropoda; class Insecta; order Trichoptera; family Limnephilidae; genus Limnephilus; species Limnephilus rhombicus. The sequence goes on along the minus strand of OV815273.1, from coordinate 20,335,078 downwards.
GGCTTTTATCTACTATAATAAGCATATATTATAGATATAAACCTTCCTCTTGAATCACTCTATCTATTGGTGAAAACCGCATGAATATCCGTTGCGTAGTTTAAAAGATCTATGCGCACATGCATTTTGAGCGACTTCATCAAATAAAATAATTCAAATCAAATACCTACTTACTCTAGGACATCTATTTTCCAATTTCTTCCTTAGAACGAATTTCAAAAGTGAAGTTTCGAAAAGTACGGTCCGCCAGCCGTTTTAAATCACACAAAAATATGTTTTCTTTAAATTTCTCGGCTTTTCTCTAATATAATTTGCATATATTATACATATAAACACTCCTCTTCAGTCACTCTATCTATTGGTGAAAACCGTATGAAAATCCGTTACGTAGTTTAAAAGATTAACGCTCACATACATTTTGAGCGACTTCATTTTATACTATGTAATGATGATGATGATGTTTCTGTGAAATATTTGTAAAGTGATTCTTCATATGTGGTGTCTGAATGTTGCTTCTGTGAAATGTTTTGTAAAAATTTTCTTCATATATTGTGTCTGCATATTGGGTTGGGTTGGGTTAATTTTTTAAAAGTACTTACCAATTGGCATTCCCTTAATGAGTTTAGATAACTCATGGGAGTGCAACTTCGTTGTATGTTTTAATTAATAAAAAAATAGTTTTCATTAAGTTTCTTTAGGGGGACCGTCACAGTTAGGGTTCCCAGATAAAAAAATCATCATCAATCTTTCTTGTAAATATAATATGAATGTCGTTAAGCATCGTGGTATGTCAATACCCAAAACCCGCGTCGGGGGGGAGGGGGGGAAGTGATGTTTTTACTTTGATTTGTAATAAAAAATAATTTGGTTTATTTCATTTTTATATCATTCTCCACTTAATTGTCGAAAATCCGGACTGTTTAGAATTCCCCCCGCATTCCGGACAAAGACCTATATTTTCGGACTTGTCCGGAAAATTTCGGACGTATGGCAACCCTAGTCACAGGTGTAACCTGTTTATCGGTGAACCCATAAATTTATCGTTAAAGTTTATTATACGGCCTTGCTATTATTGAACTCCTATAAATACGTGTCGTACTTGCAAAACGATTGAACCCAAAATAATGACTGATTGCGTTCACCGTTAAAATTGTTCATTTAATTAATTATCGAGTTACAAAGCAATTTAAAATAACGATACGTTTGTTTTTAAAATACCGATATTCTGAAGCGGTAGAAGCGACGAAGTAAGTACCTAATTAAGGAAACAGATTTCCCTTACCAACCAGACAATGTCCGGCGGAAGTGATATAAATTATATAATTCGATGTAATTTTCGACATTATCTCAAATCAGCACCTACATAATATTAAGTCTTAAAATAATCACAAATTACAATGTTGATTCAGTCTGATTAGTAACTGAAAATGTGATAATTAAACCTCTTACCGGTTATTATTATTCCGTTTTGAAAACAATAAAATATCGTTATTTTTATAACGACGAAGAAGAGGAACGGCATTGAAAAACACTGTATTTTTTTTTTTTTTTTTAAATATGTTTATTTAGTTATTAATAGTACAATAATTTCTCTTACTTAAATCTTACAAAACTGATCAATCAGTTTGATTGTAAAAAATCTCTCATTTTTCCTATTTATTTACTTACAACATATAAAATGTTTGATATTTTGGTGCTTAATACATATCTAGTAATTATTTAATAATATAATACTTAATATTAAAATACTTAACTAATTATTGTAATGCTTATTATAACATAAATTTTATTTTGAACAGTAGTTAAAAGATCTAGGTACCTTTCGTTCACAATATTATTTGTTTTTCATAGATTTAGGTATTTTTATACAATATTTTAGTTTTCATGTTCTATTGAAGTAGAATGATCTAACTTTAGTTTTGATTTTTGAATATGATGTCTCGTTTTTAATATTTTCAGGCAATGCATTAAATATTTCCGGAATTTTATGCCTTTTTGTTCTATCACCGTATACATTTGTAGATTTATTAATAATAAACATTTCTGCTTCTCTATGCCTAGTGGGGTAGTTATGGTTTACAGGTTTTTTGAATTCTGTATTCCAGAATTCATCTAGAGTTAATTGGTAATCTACCCTACTATGTATTGAGAGCACATTACACAAGGAGAACATTTTTTTATAATCGCCATCACATAATTGAACTTTTTTTTTGCCTGATATCAATTTTAGGAAACGGATTTGTAGTTGTTCTATTTTATTTAAGTACGTTTTGTACGTTAATCCGTAACTATTTATTCCGTATCCTATAATTGATTCTGCTAATGCGTTATATATACAGTATAATATATTTTTATTAACAAAGTTTTTTAGGTGATAAAATTTCCCTAATATGGATCTTAATCTATTACATACATTTTCAATATGAATTGACCAGTTAAAATTGACATCTACTGTAAGACCGAGGTATGTATACTGGTACACTTTTTCTATATTTGGGCAATTACACTGCAGGGATTGGTTTTTTGTGTGCAAGCAATCATATGAATGACTTTTAATGTGCAATTCCTTATCCTGACAATTTGCATGTGGTGAATGTATAAGCATATATTTGGTTTTTTTTGCGTTGATAATAATGCCATTGTCGTGGGACCATTTAATAATATTATTTAGGTCAGTTTGTAAAATTTCCTGAATTTTTTGTGGATTTTTGTCAGCACATATAATGCAAGTATCGTCTGCAAACATGTAGCATTTACAACGTTTTATTACGTTTGGTAAACTGTTTACTTGCATAATATAACACGTAGGTCCCGATATCGATCCCGTAGCTACCCCAGTGTTTGCCAACATTTCATCACTTAAAATTCCGTCAATTTTAACTTTAATTTTTCTATTAAATAGATAGTTTTTAAAAAATTTATTTAAAGGACCTCTAATACCACATTCCTCCATTGCCCTTAGTAATGTTTCATGGTCCAATGTGTCAAAGGCCTTTTTAAAATCTATAAAAATTATGCCTACATAATATTTTTCATTCAAATGACAGTTTATATGGTCAGTGAATTTAGAAAGTAATTGTGTAGTACTTTTTTTTTTTTGAAATCCGTACTGTATGGGATTTATGATTCTATTTTTTTCTATAAAATTTTGTATTTGATTAAAGATAGCCCTTTCAATAATTTTATCAATACACGAGAGAATCGCTATCGGTCGATAGTTTGTGAAATCTTTGTGGTTTCCTGATTTATATATAGGTCTGATGATGGATGTTTTAAGTTCGTCAGGCATGATACTTTTACTTACACAAAGGTTAATTAGTTTAGTCAGTACTGGGATTATATTATCAGCAATTAACTTCAGGTCTTTAATTCTTATTTGGTCATTGCCTTCTGATTTTTTAACATCCATATCATTAATAATTTTTTTAACATCTTTTTGTGATACAGGTCTAAATCTCATCGACATAATAGCAGGAGTTGTATACGTGTTACGATCTAGGAATTTTTTAGTACAATTATGTCTTATGTCTTTTATTTCATTTACGAATGTTGTGGCAAATTTATCGCATAAAAACTTTGTATCTCCTTGACTTCCCATATGTTGAAGGATTATTTTATCTAAATTTTGTTTAGGTTTACCTATTAGATTATTTATTTCGTCCCACAGTTTCCTCGGGTTGCCGTTTAAGCTATTTATTACGTTTTTATGGAACGTGTTTTTAGTAATATTAATATGTTTGTTTGTTTTGTTTCTATACCGCGTATATTCTAAACGAAATACCGGGTTATTTGGGCTATTCCTGCATTTTCGGTAAAGATAATCTCTTTTTTTAATCATATTCTTAATTTCTTCAGTAACCCATGGATTGTTGTGCCTAAGATTATTTTCAAATAATTTTTCTTTTTTCGAGGACGCATAGATATTATCAAAAATATTTTTTAAATTATCGTACAGTTCTGAAGGACATTCAGTTTGTAATAATTTCCCCCAATTTAATAGTTTTAATTTAGAATATACCAATTTATTATCAATAATTTCACTTTTTTTATTTAAATCCTTTGTAAGTACCTCTTTACCTATTGCAACTCCTGTTATATAATGGTCGGATATTTTGTTAGTCACAATACATGAAAATACAGTGTTATTACGGTTGCGAACTGCAATATGATCAATACATGAATACACATTTTTTCCGTTTAAAATTTCATCCCGAGTCACATCTAATATTACATTTTCTAAACCATTTTCACTGAGTAGATTTTGATATTCTGTAATTACACTATTTTTTGTATCCAACAAATTCAAGTTGATGTCTCCACAATACAAGTAGTTTGAATCAGATGAAGTTAATTGTAATATTTGTTTTAGTTCCTTCAAGTATATTTTCTTGTTGCTGCTCGGCGGACGATAAACTGCAAGTATATTTATGACATCTTGATAAACGGTGGTGATTTCTCCAGATATTGTCTCGCAGCTTTTAAAAGAAATGTTTGTTTTCTTAAAAGTATGATGGTTTTTTAAGTACATGATTAATCCCCCTCCTCTTCTATTCTCTCGAGCATTTGCAATCGATGTGAAGTTTGGTATATTGAACATAGGTATTATTTCGTTTTTAATATTTATTTCCGTTAGAAAAATTACATCTATAAACTGCAGAACGTCGTTTACTTGTGCAATAAATGAATTAAAATTCTTTTTCAATGATCTTATATTTAGATGAATAGCCACAAACCTCATTTTGATGTTTTTATCGTTTATCCAGTTATCCAAATTATAGCACTTGATAAATTTGTGAGTTTGAAATGGTGTCGAATCTTCCATGACGTGGATTTAGTAACTGATAAAATAACTGTTCCGAGTCAAAAGGAATTTTGATTTTTTTTTTTTTTTTTCTTAAATGTATTTGTTTATATCATTCTCATTTTTTATATGGATAATTTTCCCATCACCTTCACTTCTTATCAATATTTTGGCATTTTGTACCCAAATGTATTTAAATTTTGTTTTCATTTTTTGTTTTGTAATGTATAGTAGATCTTTTTTTTCTTTAGTTAGATTTTCATTGATATAAATTCGGTCGTTGTTTCCATTCTTGTAAATGTCATTGTTTGTTAATATGTTTTTTTTTTTTTTGTAACCACTCATCTCGATAAGTTTGACGCATGAACTTCACGATTACGTTAGCCGGTTTGGAGTCCTTTCTATTAGGAAGTCTCCAAACCTTCTCAATATTTTCGCAATTTGTGTTTAGTTTTTCTGCAATTGTCTTTATGGTTGTTTCAATATTTTCATCTTTTTTCATTTCCAGACCAAACAGTTCAATATTACAGTTTTTTTCTATTTGCTCAATTTCTTGAATCCTGTGTTCCAGTGCTTTATTACATTTTTCAAGGTATGTGTTTTTGTTAATCACTTCATTGAGTTTGTTTTCGTTTTCTTTTAGTTTTTTTCCCAATTCTAGGTGTAGCGATATCAGTTCGTCATATTTGTTGGATAGAAACTCAGTTGACTGTGTGAGAGTCTCCATATCTTTTTTCATGACATACATGATGCTTATTTTATTATTTATTTCATTAAGAATTTGCTTCATTTCTGGGATACTTTCTGAGTTTGGGCCTTGTGACCCGCTGCCTCCGGATTTCATGTTCGCCGTTTCTGTGTTCGCTATTGTTTGCTGGGTTCCGCAGTTTACACAAATAAATTCATTACCCACGTTAATGGCGGGATTTGAAATAGCACATAGTTTATGGAAAGATCCATTACATTCGATGCATTTGATTAATTCACTGTCTTTAGCGACATATTTTTTACATTTTTTACACTGCACCATTTTGAAGTAGTTTGAGCGTTTTTCGTTTATTTTTAAATCACTTTTACAATTTATTTGTCGCACAATGATTTACACCGTTCGTGTTCGCTGAGAGACGCGTACGAAACACATAAATAATAATATAAACACACGCTTCTGCCGCGTGTGAACCGCACTCGATTTTGTTTGTTTAACTTCAATCCTATTAGCCAGAGTGGAATATACTCTCAGTACCGTCCTAGTGAAAGACCACCATTCATAATCGCAATGTGGCTTAAAATCGTTTTAGCTGTGTATTTAATGACCAAATCTGATTAGCCAGGTACCTACTTCCCCACCTTAATTTTCTTCCCCTCCCAACTATCTTCAGCAACACAAGATACCGCAATTAGAGATGAATAAGTCCCGGCGGTTCCAGACGGTTGGTAACAGTCAAGACTTGTGCGGTATTTATAAAATATAGCCCAGGCAACGAAGACCAAAAAATACCAAATAGGGTAATAATTCGTGTAGGAGCCAATTTTGGCACAGTTGTAGGGGAAGGTGTCCTTAACAAAATACTAAAAGTACTGGGGGGTGGGGGTGGAGAGCTAAGGGTGGGGGGGGTCTAAAGGTCCCTTTTTTCAGTTTTTCATTAATAACTCGAAAACTACTGCCTCTAGCGGAAGAGTGTTTAAGTATTAAATTATCTACATAAAATTCTCTACAAAAAAGGTTCTTTAAAGTTTTTTGTTAGGATCAATGCTACATCCTTAAGCACTAATTATTTGATTTTTTAACAATAAGCATTTCATTTTTACCGACAAACATTTCATTTTAAAAATTAAAACAGTTTTTTTTTTTAATTTTACATTTTTCCCCCTCCCTATCTCCTTAAGCATTGAACAGCAGAGCTCTCAACGGTGATCTGAAGCAAAATAAACGCCAAAGGTTCTACTTTTGTTTTTCACTCATTTAAAAACTGAAATTTCAACGAAATTTCATAGGCTTGTTTTCAAGCTACCTACTACATTACCATACATAATATGTAATGACTAATGACGTATGAGGCGTACTTGACTTGTTAAAAAACTCGTGTATGCGCATGTGGGTGCGCGTGCGTGTGAGTGTGTGCCACCAAAAGTAGATAGTATTTTTTTTTACATTAACTCTATACAGGAGGCCTTGAGGAAAATAATTTCCCCCAGGGCCTATGTCATCTGGGATGCTGTGTGGAGGGTCTTTTTGAGGAGAGGAAGGAATGAACATTGGTCTTGAAGGCTGCCCTTGCCTGAAGGATGTATCTCGGTAGATTACGCTGATGACAAATTGTATCTGGTCTCGGGGAACAGCAGAAAAGAAGTTGAGAGTAAAGCTGAAGAGGTTTTAAGTGTGACTTTAGAATGGGGAAAGAGAAATCGGCTGACCTTCGCTCCTCACAAGACCATGGGACTCCTGATGAAGGGTAACCTCAATAGAAGTAGAAATCCCACTATCAAAATGGGAGATACCAACATCCGATTCGTTGAGAACACTAAATACCTAGGCGTCACTTTGGATCGAACGTCCTCATTCTTGACCCATGTTAAAAGCGTATCAAGTAAGGCCCAGGCCCTCTTTTTGAAATTGAGAAGAATCTCTACTGCTGAGTGGGGACTGCGTTCTCCAGCGCTCCGACTCCTATACAGGGGAGCTTACGTGGCGCAAGTCTCGTATGCGGCCTCTGTGTGGGAGCACCGCCTGGAGAATGCACTCATACTCTCGGCGCTCAAGAGAGGCCAGCGAGTCCCCTTGCTGGCGCTTTCGGGTGCGTACAGAACAGTCGCTTCGGACGCTTTGCCAGTTTTGGCCGGCGTTTTGCCTATCGATCTTGAAATTAGGGAGGTGTTAACAAAGAAGCTTCTAACAAGAGGAAGAACTGCAACCCATCATGGTATTGAGCTAATACCAGGTGGAGCGGTTTCCCTCCCAGGACTTCTTAGAGAGATGCGAGAAAGAACTTTGAGAGAATGGCAGGAACGTTGGGATAGGTCAAATACGGGAAGGTGGACTTTCTCCTTCTTCCCGTCAGTTAAACTCAGAATGGAAGGGGCGTACATCACTAGGGATCATCATGTGACCCAACTTCTGTCCGGTCATGGGGAGTTCAGAGGGAGACTTCATAGTCTCTCTCTATCACCCCATCCTAACTGCGCTTGCGGTAATACTGATCAAACAGCCGAGCACATTCTGTGGCACTGCGAGATTTTGACGGATGCCCGAGAGGAAATGCTCGATGGCTTGCAAGTTACTACGAGACCAGCTTGGAACGCGGATCTCGTTTCGAATAAGGTGAACTTTGAGTGTTTGAGGAAATTTACGAAAGTCTGGGTTGAGAGATGGCCTGATCTTAGAGTCGCTGACTAGCTGTAAAATCATGTAGTTGCCAGGTGTATCTGCTCTTGAATCCACGGACATTCCCTTTACTTTATTACATCTACTGCAAGAATTTTATGTTTTATGTTTTATATCTGCATTTTTTTTGTTATATCATATATATCTTTGGTACCTTTATCTTATTCTATTATATACATTTTTTTCCTATTTCTTTTATTTTTGTGTGACTATCTTTTTTATGCCTATTTTATTTCTTTTCACATGGTTTCTTTTAGATTTAACCAAGCTATGCTAGACGATGTTTTATCGAGATACCTGTTTATTATTTTCATTATTTTCCATCATTTTTGTGTGATTTTATTTTTTTTCCAGCTTCATATTCCAAGGAACACTATTGATACAACTAACATACTCGACTTTGTTTTTTTAGTTTGTTTTGGTTTCTTTGTTCTCTTTTTCTTTTTAGTCTCACAATGCTACTTTGCTTCGCTCAGAAGGCTGAACTGAACTGCATCTATCTATTTTGTTATGTTTCTTTTTCCCCTTCTGGGGGTGCGCTAGACCTCGTCCTTGCATCAACAAGAGTCGGTTGACGATAGCACGGTGCCCTCTAAAATCAATTGCGCCACCCCCCAGCAACATGTGCAGGCTTTAGGTTTGGGGGGGCGACCTCGGCTCTCCTTCGCCTTGCCTCCGGCTACTCGACGCTGAATTCCTTAGGGTCGTCGGGTATTTCCCCCCAATCTCCCATTTACTTTTCTTTGAGGCATCACCGAGGAACCGGCTAAGGGGCGCGGAAGCTGAGTGTGGTTCACGACCAGACCGAACGTCATGCGCATTCTTGCTGGGACTGCCAATCGATTGGAGAGGACTCCCAACCGTTTGCCATGCCCTTATTACTTATCTACTGTGTCTTCCTCCCAAACAGGTGCTTGTAGGATACGCTGGATACAATCACCCAGCGCTTGCCACCTCGTGGACTTTCACCAACCTGTCCCACTGTCTTGTCTATATTTTGTCATACTAACACATATTGTATCTGTATTTCCTGCTAAGCACTTGCATGCTGCTTATTAACAACGTATGCAGGGACATTGGAGGTTTAGTTTCGTTTTCAAATGTAGAGTCGTTTTTACCAAAAAAATTAGAGTCCTTGCAAGAGCCTTGAAGGGGTAACCATCTGTTACCTATACCAGGGCGGGTAAGTGGTGGGCCCTCCAATGGTCTTGAAGAGACCTATGTTGTAGGAAGGAGGAAACACAGAGGCCGGCAAATCATTCCACAGCCAAGCTGTTGAACATAAGAACGAGTCGAAGAAACGCCCCGTTCTCATGTGACAAATGTCAACCGTGTACAAATGTTGGGCACGCGTTTGGCGTGTTTCTCGACTATGCACCGGTGCCGAAGGGATCAATGATGCTGGTTCCTCGGAGCATCTTCCATTGTAATACCGGTAGAACAAGGATAGCATTCCCACCCGATGCCTGTGCTCTAAAGATTGCAATCCGTCTATTAAGATGGGAGAATCTATCAAAGGACCGCCCGTTTCTGCACAGAGTCGAGGGTATTTTTCAGGTATTTTGGAGCTCCAGACCAGAGATGGCTGCCAAATTCAACCGTGGGGCGCACTTGCGATTTGTACAGGGTTAGCAGTTGTGCACTATTAAAGTATCTGCGGGCCCTATACAGTACGCCCAGTTTCTGGGAGGCAAACTTTACTCTGGCTTCGATGGAGCCCCCATACCTGAGCTGGTCACTTTGGGTTACACCAAGCATATCAATGGAGGGCCTATTCGGAAGATTGCTTCCGTTGAAAGAGACCAGATTTGAATTTCGATCCCTTTTAGACGAAATCAGACAAGATTGGGTCTTTGAAACATTAAATTCAACTAGATTATTTTTACCCCAAGAGAAAACATTCTCGAGGTAACCGTCCATTCTTTGCTTCAAAGCCCTACGAGCTGTTGGAGTTTGTGAGCCCTTTGGGGGCTTGTCAAACAAAAAGCTATCCATCCGCATAACAGTGAATTGGTGCACATGACAAAAGGTCGTTGATGTGCAACAAAAACAAAGTCGGAGACAGAACCGATCCCTGCGAGACGCCAGCATTTATCGAGTGTGAGGAAGAGGTGAAACCATCGACTACCGTCTGAATCGACCTCTCCCTCAAGAAGTCGGCAATCCAAGTACACAAGGATGCGGGAAGTCCGTAAGAATGCAGTTTGTTGACCTCGAAAGTCCTCGATGCCAAACCCGGTCAAAGGCCTTGGAGATGTCCAGTGCAACCGTTTGGGTCTCACCGAAACGTTCCAGGCATCGCCCCCAAACATGCGTCACATACGCGAGAAGATCACCGCACGAGCGGTTCCGCCGGAATCCGTATTGACGGTCGTTAATAATTTTGTTCTTCTCGAGGTATGTGAGCAGTTTGTCGTTGATCACACGTTCCATCACCTTAGACAGAACTGATGTGATCGCTATGGGGCGGTAGTTGGCCGGGTTGGAGCGGTCACCCTTCTTTGGAATAGGATGGATAACCGCTTTTTTCCAACCAGAGGGCACAGAGCCAGTCTTCAGGGACATTTTAAAAAGCTTCGTCGAAATTGGAGCTATTTCTGCAGCGCACCTCTGCAGTACCAGGGCAGGTATTCCGTCAGGCCCACTAGCTTTATTAACATCAAGCCCTCGTAAAACATGGAGTACTTCCCGATGCCGGATCCTCAGCTTTTTCATACGAAAACCGCAGTGAGGAACCGACGGCGGGACAGCACCTTGGTCATCGAGGGTTGAGTTATCCGCAAACATTTTACCTAATAAGTTAGCCTTTTCGGTGGCGGTGTTTGCTAGTGAGCCGTCAGGTCTGGTAAGAGGCATATGCCGTCAGTTCTGGTAAGTATGCATCGATGTGTCATCGTCTTCATCGACAACGAGTCTATCCGCCAAATTTCAGCTCGATCGGATGTCAGGAAGCGAGTTAATTTCCACATCCAAGGTTTGTATTCATTCATTCATTCACGAAAACAAAATCGTAATTCAAATAGATACCTAATTTCCATGATGACCAAATTTCGAAATATTTTAATTTTCGCACAGATAAATCTTTTTTTCAGAAACCTTATTAACTGAGCTTACTGTAGGTAGGTACCAACATAATTATTTAAAGTCTGCCTACCCCTGAAATAACTATCTCCTTCTCAGGTACAGGGCATTGCCTACTATGCTATTAATCCGACGTTTCTTCATGACATTTTGTGTTTTCGACATTTTCCATTACAGACTTTCGAAATAATGCAATCTAAAAACATTATTATTTTTCGTAGTTAGGTTAGATTAAATCAAATACTCCACAAACTGGGCGCGATTGTAGATCTACAAGAAAAAATATTTTCAGTTTTCTGAAATTCTTGAAATTCATTTGAAAAATCCGTGGTACCAATTCATATGTCTACATACATAGGTACCAATTCATGAAATTCATTTGAAAAATCCGTGGTACCAATTCATATGTCTACATACATAGGTACCAATTCATGAAATTCATTTGAAAAATCCGTGGTACCAATTCATATGTCTACATACATAGGTACCAATTCATGAAATTCATTTGAAAAATCCGTGGTACCAATTCATATGTCTACATACATAGGTACCAATTCATGAAATTCATTTGAAAAATCCGTGGTACCAATTCATATGTCTACATACATAGGTACCAATTCATGAAATTCATTTGAAAAATCCGTGGTACCTATGTATGTAGACATTTATTAAATACTTTCTACTATTTTGTCGTACAGATTTCTTTGTTTTAGTGATAATGAAAATATATAAATAGAAAGAAAGAAATATTAATAGCGCTAGATAAGATGTGAGAAAATCAGAATCATAGAACTGTCTAATGTATAGAGGTCTAAAGATGTATAATGAAATGCCTGAAAGTCTGAAGAATAAATTATTTAAAGGGGGGTGTTATGGCATTTGTACAAATATGATATTATTTAACGAAATGCTATATTTGTGCTTATTAGTTTATATACTAATGTAGTTCAAACCAACTCAAAAAATACAAGCGAAATTCAATGAAAGAAGGCTTAGAAACAGTAGCGAAGCGAGGAGGGCGGGGGGGGGTGTAATGTAATACGGTGTTATTTATATTTTCGTAGCTATACGGCTCCCCGTGGAATGTCCCGAAACGGGAAGAATTTTGTAATTTTACTAATCGTAATTTTGACGGTCTTTTTAGAGACAAAAATAGCCTGAAATTCTCTCTAGCCTGAAAATCCTCTCCCCCCCCCCCAATCCCTCCAGGACGGACCAATTTTCTACACATTGTGAAGTTGAAATTAGGCGGGGGGTGACACCACGTTATCCGCCCCGGGTGCCACCCATGCTAGCTACGCCACTGCTTGGAAATGTACTACGAGTATTTCATTGACAGTAGTCCATTTCTAAGGTTCGTAGAAAATGTGTTAAAAAAAAAAAAACATCAAAAATGTCACCGGAGACCAAAATTTCATTTACATTTTTTACTCCAAATAATGTCAGGAATCACTGGTTACAGTAAGTCAAGTACGTCCCTTATAACCCTGTATAATTGTCAAAGGTACTCTTTCTCTCAATTTGGGCGGAGTCGGGTAGTAATCTGCCAGAATAATATAAAAATTGCAAACCATTTATACAATTGGTGATAACTTAGATGAATTAAAAAGTGAAGATATGAAACTGAGGCAACGCATGTGGTTTCACTGAACTAGGTCCAGTGGACATACATGAGATTAATTGCGTAAAACGCCGCTCTAGGTTTTTTTTGTGAAAACATGTCTTCCTGTGCTTTTAAGAGAAGAAAATCATTCACGAGCAAAAAACAAATCTCTTGGAGTTTCTTTCCATTTGTAATAATACTCGCAAATCATTTATTATTATGTTTTTGGTAAATATGCAGTTAGTCCACCTCACGGATAATACGGAACGTTCGTGTTGTCGAAGTTTGATGGACGGATAATACGGAATGTTCTTTTTTTATCTAATAGACAATCAAATATGACATTTGACGGACAATCAAATAAATTCTCTAAAATAAACTTGCATTTCATCATAATTTTAAAAAACATACCAGATTTTTAATGTTTTGTTTGGCAAATCAGGGTTTGTCCAGCGGGTTTGTGTAATTATTCTAATACATTTCTTTTCATGTTCTAGGTACTGTTATAAATACAGATAAAAACTTGTCAATAATGCATTCACTTTGTTTTACGCAAAAAAAATTCTATGATTGGGATCATTGATTGATTATCTATGAAATGTTAAAATAAAAACGATAAATAAACAATGGCATTCCGCGTGAGTGAATTAATTTTAACAAAATTATAATGTTAAATGCACATTTTTTGCATGTTTTTTGGTCTCCCCCGACAGAAATACTCATTTTTCGTAATAATAAAGCTAAATCTAACTGTTTGAATAAAAAATATTCCGTATTAACGAGTAAGCGGTTTAATGCATAAATAATATTTTTTTTTTATATTGCAGAACCACAGCAATAAACAACACACCCATGATGCAAGGCATGCAAACATAACAATGCATTTTCTAAAAGAAAAATATATACCAAAACCAAGCAATAAACGCAACGATAATATTTTTCCTACACGAATCGAACAATTGAATTACGTACCAACATACATATATTGGGAAATGACATCTTTGAATAAACTGAAGGTAGATAATATATCTTACATGTTTTAAATCGTACGCTCTATTTCATATTACTACCTCTGTGCACGCGGAAAAATAAACACATACCACTTATGAACATACCGACTTCTGTTTTCATGATTCGTGGAAAACACTGAATTCTATTTAATTTAATCCACACAATAGCGTAAAATTTCCTTCTAGACGTAAACAATCCAAATATTATAATTAGCTACCTACATCAGCGAGTTTGATTTGTTATGACTAATGCGGAAATATGTGTGCAAACTGCACTGATATTACGAAATAAGTAGGTTCGTATTATGATGATGCATAAATTGCGCATTTTCATGCTTTTGCACTGGAAATGCTAATTGGCTTCAAGGCAAAATACAAGACTGCCGTGAATATAACCGAACGTACTGTATTGAAGGACTGCAAACATAATGGTACTCACATGCACACAGATTATCCAACTCAAAAGTTATAATTCATCATCATAACTGTTTCGCAATTTGATCATTAAAAAATTGCAATTGGAATCTGTCTAGAATCTAGAATCTCGTATTGGCGGGAAAAACTAACACCGTAATTCGCTGGTTTACAGCAGATTTCAGGTTTCTGTTTTTCAATTAGCAGAACTTCTGTATTCAGATAAAACCACTTCACCAGTTCACCATATTCCAATAAGCATAGATTATATGACTTTACCGATATTACATACACACAATTAGGTATGTTATTTTTGTATTGGAAACCTCATTACGTTACGTATATGGTATATCAAACAATTCAAAACATGAAAATCATATACTGTGCTTTGCACCTATCCACTTTTAAAAAAAACATAAAAACAAACATTTATTACCTACAGAGAAATAACCAAACATCACAAAATACTGACACAATATTATAATATATTATTATTACAAGTTCTGTGGTTTTACAGTTTACTACGATGTAATAACAGTGGGTAGTGAAACGATGTTAACTTACCTATGGTAAATTCCTGTAAATGGTAAGTTTGTTTCGTCAAACGTAAAATCCAGTGGTTATCGAATATCGTGTAGGTTTTATTAGTAGGTAAACTGCAATAACTAGGAGCGACACGCACGTGAGCGAGTCAATACACACCAAGTCTCGCGGTTGGACTGCTCGACTGTGGTAAAATTGTTGACTGAGTCGTTACGGCTTGCCGCTGGCATGGCTTACACGCTGGTATTGGTAAACTCCTCGTACGATGAGACGTATGAGTCTGAAGTGGATATAAATACATCTAAACAGGTATAATCGCTTTTAATTTGTAGGTTCCCTGCGGAGACTGAGAGAGCATTTCTGCCCTTCCAGACTTCCAAACAGAGTACTGCTAAGGATTTTTCATAAAAGCTTAAAAAATGTTAGCCATAAACCGAACCGAATATTGCCCAGTGGCGTATCGTAGTGGGGCGGCAGGGGCGGACCGCCCGGGCGGCAATTTTAAGGGCGACAAATTTTCATTATAAATAATAATAATATCTTGTGAAAATTTTAAACAACTCATTTCATGTTTTGTCACACCTACAATTTGGACCGATAGAAATGAGCAGGTAATTTTTTATTACTTTTTCTGTAACGAAACCGGGAAATCCCCTTTCTAAATGAATGTATAATAATGATATCTTGCTTATTATAGCGACTTTCAACACTGTCTGTACTGAATTGCAGGAATTCCTGTATTTTATGTTGTGCTTGGATTGTTTATAATTTATAATTAATATTCAGCGAGAATGACTTGAGGAAAGTCCGTGAGTGATGCTTTGACAATTGTAAGAAAGTTTCATTCATCGATGAATCGTCCTTCATTGTTCCCTTAATCGTATATGTGTATACGCTTTCCAAACTGTGATTTTAGTGCTCATAAGTACGTATCGTGATTGTTAAATTGTCACGGGTTCGATTCCCGCTTCAGGACAATTTTTTTTTTATAGTTTATAGTTTCATAATATCTTTCTAACATTTAATATAATGTTAAAATCTAAATAATAATGACAGAAGTTTTGTTTTTAATTGTAACAATTATTTTATTTTTCAATAAAAATATAAAATAATAACAGTATCTTTCTAGTTCTAATTGGAAGTCGTTTGTGTTTTATTTTCAATTCGCTAAT
This sequence comes from Limnephilus rhombicus, assembly GCA_929108145.2. Classification (NCBI taxonomy): domain Eukaryota; kingdom Metazoa; phylum Arthropoda; class Insecta; order Trichoptera; family Limnephilidae; genus Limnephilus; species Limnephilus rhombicus. The sequence continues at coordinate 20,319,072 of OV815273.1, read as the reverse complement.
AACTTAATCTTGTCGATCGTCAAGGCATAATGGTAAGGGAAAGATTGGCACCATTCATACACGGGGAAACTCCATATAGTCACTACTACAGCATGTTAGAACAGCGTGGGTGGGTAGGCGCGGGCGACCGTCAGTTGTCCACGAAGTTAGCCGCCAGTGCGGCCGCTGCGAGTGACACGAGAGAGCGTAATGAGTTTTCGCATGCTTGAAGTAAATATTTTGTCGATGTTGTTGGATGTTTCCTGCTTTATAGGATTATTGCTCAATGGTAAGTGACTACAATCTAGATAATAATAATGTATCTATTTTGTAGGGTTTTCTGCATAATTTACGTATCGGTAAAAAATCTGTTATTTTTGAACTTCGGGCACGTTCGTATGCCTTCTACAGGGGCACATTGCCGATTGTACGAATGTTGCCTATTTACGAATTTATTTTATTTCAGAAAATTTGCAAAAATGATCCGGAATAATAAAAAGAAGGAGACTAGGTGCACAATAATAAATGTAGAAAATAACCCACACTGCCTGAATATTTCTGAAAAGTTCTTTAGAATTACAATATACTTCAATTAATTTGAAGTAACCTAATTAAGGGGGCGGCAAAATTTTTCTGTACGCCACTGATATTGCCACCATTGCCAGGTGTCACGCGTTCAATGTTCAATTTAGAATTCATACATGTAAAATTTGCCTGTGATCAGTGGCGGACTAAGAGGGGGGATAAAAGGGGCGGCCCGCCCCGGGCCCCTGGTCCTGGGGGGCCCCCAAACGCCTCCATGTTCCCAAGATCAAATCCTAAACAAGGCTTTAAGCCACCAGGACGCTGTAAAAAAACGTCATTTTTTATATCATTTTCTGAAAGATGCACTTGTTAAGAATGCTCTCACGAAATGCTTTAAAGAAATTATTATTATACTGTTCCAAAATCCAGTGTCATCAGGTGGCACCATGTAGGGGAATTTGATGAAAAAATGGTGGACCACCGAATTTTATTTGTGATTTTTTTAAGGGAAATTTTCATGGTTCATAAAAAGAATAGAAGGGGGGCCAATATAAAAAAATCCCTACGTGGTGCCATATTGACTGGATTTTCGAAGAGTTTAAGACTTAGTGCATGCAAATCGAATGTATAGTTTTTTCATGTTGTCAACCAGGTTGAAAAACGTAGTTTCGTGAAAAACGCCTTCAAAGTTTTGCTGAAGGATAATTCATCACACAAACTGTTTAAAACGGTTTCATATAAAATGCTGTATCGCCGTCAATTTTACGAATTTCCTTAAAACATTTGGTGAGAGCATTCTTAACAAATGCGTCTTTCAGAAAATGAAATTTAAAAAAAATGACAATTTTTTTTTACAGTGTCCTGGTAGATACCTTATAAAGCCTTGTTTAGGATTTGATCAAGGGTACGTGGAGGCGTTTCGAGGCCCCCAAGACCAGAGGCCCGTGTGAACTGAATAAAAAGCTTGTAAAATTACATCAACTTCGCGAGGGGGGGGGGCTCATTCAGCTTTGCCGCCCCGGACCTCTGATGGGCTTAGTCCGCCACTGCCTGTGATGCATAGTTCTTATAAGATTTGTAAAAGGGCAGAGGGAACGGTGGATCTGTGCACCATTCGAATCAAAATAGATGAAAGTGATTAGGTAGGCACATTGATCTATTTAAGAAGAAACACAGGCGCCGGGAAATTTTAATAATGGGTATTTTACAATACTGTTGCCGTCGTAAAATTGGGCCAAACACAACTTGGTACCTAACCTATGAATGCTTTTAAGTAGGCATTTATAAATTATACCAATTGTGTTGTTGTGCGGCTGACTGTGCAGTTGGCAACCATTCATTCAAGCTTCCAGAGATTCTGAATTATCTGTATATTATGTACCTACATATAATAGGCCACTTGCATGGATTTCATAACGACTTGGAAAAAATCGTGTGGATAGATTTTTTTACTAAGATTACGAAAATGTTAATAAAAAAATTTAGAAATGTACAGTTTTTTTAATATTTAAATAAATAAATCCATTATTTGGGCCGGTGACGTCACTACATGAAAATGTCCCGTCTCCGAAAATGTTCCTATTAATTTTGTAAAATTCCACACTGATTTATTATTTTTATATGGCAGCACTTTGATTTCAGGCTAATTTTTGAATTTGACATTTAACGTTCACTAGATTTATTGTTTGTTCTCTGCGAACTTATTCATTTGGTTTGACTTTTTGACAGATGTTGTGAAGAGAACCCCGTACATTTTATCGCTCTCTATGTGTTTTAGAGGTATAATGGTGAAATTGCTGTTTTTAAGAAAATCAAATTTTATAATATTCTTATTATTATTATAATTTAACAGTTCAAGTATATTACATTGGATTTAGTAATATAGACGTTGAACATTATAATGATTTATTATCAACAAGATGGATCAAGGAAAAAAAATATTTATGGGATGAAATATTTTTGGTATGCCTCGTTATTCTCCTGTGCCCTTTCTTTTGGAAACGTTCTTTTTTTTAAATGATTTTTGGCTATGTAATTATCATTTTTTCGCACCTATAAAATTATGTCCCGTCTTTCCGGTTTATAAAAATGGTCTGATTTTACGGATTGAAATTTTCAAAAAATCGTCAGGGTTTCAAAAATACGATTAAAAAAAATACAGAATGTCTTAGAATATTTGCCTATACCGGAAAAAATATTTAAAAATGTGATGCAAGTGGCCTATTATCGCATGATATTTAGAATTAATCAATTTTCAATATTTGTATAGTGGAATAAACTTATGGAGTAAAACCTCTAAGTGTATAATTTAATCATTGAAATTGATAGAAGAATGCGGCAAGCAGTGTATTGCGTCCTCTCTACAGCTCAGTGATAAGAAAAGCCGAGCTCAGCATCAAGACAAAGATGGCAGTGTTTAAAACTGTATACTGCCCGACGCTCACCTACGGCCACCAGACATGGATGCTAAATGAACGAACACGCTCTAGAGTCCAAGCTGCCGAAATGAGGTACTTGAGAGGAGTGGCAGGGGTTATCCGAGATGATCTAAACATTGAACCACTGCTACTCTTCATAGAAAAAATTGCAACTGAGGTGGCTTGGACATGTACTACGAATGTCTGATGACCGAATTCCGAGGAAGATACTGAGTGCGAGGCAACTCCAGAAACTGTGTGAGGAGAGGATGGTGTCTACCATGGACGGAGGCCGAACAATCAGCACAAGACAGGGACGTATGGAGGAGCCTTGTCGATGCAATGGGTCCCCGACCCGAATAGGACAAAGGGAAGAAGATGATGATGATGAATCATTGAAACAGAGCCGGCGCAATTGGAGCAGTACTCTGGGCGCTGAATTGCCAAGGAGCTAATAATGCCTAGTACTTGCATCGCCTTTGAGATTATTTTTCATAGAAACGGGGCTAGGTACACAGAAATACAAATCATCCAAATATTTTGTTGATTTCAGTGATCACCTAATAGTATGTACCTAGGCCTATACTGGTTTTGACAAGGGCCGGCCCTGAATGAAGATAATAAGGAAGTTGAGTCCAATTAATTCTACAAGTTTAAATTTTATTAAGCCCGCCAAAACGAGCGGAATCCGAGAGTTAGCCCCACCGCACATGCCCACACTCGCATTGGCCGTCACGAGCCGCGTGCGAGTGGCATTTAAAACCAATGGTGCAGTACCAAACTCCGCATTTGCTCTCACGTGTCGACGCAGGCACGTACATGAGCGTGTACGCAGCGCCGGATCTGCCATACGTTAAAAAATGTGCAAAAAACCTGGCGCCAACTCCGAAGGGGCGCCGTGAGAAAATAAATATTGTATTAAAATTTAGTTATAATATTCCCTGAATCGTTTCAAAATTACCCATAGTACGAAATAATTATAACGCTCTAACAACACTTTCCAAAGAAACGGAATGCGCACGCATAAATAAACCAGTCATGCGCACGCATCAGGTTGGTTTACGGCTTACGAATTTATAATCAGTTACAGAATTTGTAAGATCTATTTTTCCATATATCTTTTACCGTCTTTTACGACGAATGGGTGCGATCCAAATTCAATAACCAATCACAGCGCGGTATTTTTGTTCAAGAGAACAAACAAACCGACCGCCTTTCAAAATGCTGACAATTTTAGTTAGCGTACGCTCGCTATTGTTTTATTTTGTACGATTTAAGTCTCTAGGAAAAGGTAGTTAAAGACCATTTTCTTATGAAATCTTCAGTAAATTCCATTAACAAAAACATCGCACGGTTTGCAGGATTTGCAGGTTGCAACGTGTTACGTGTTGACAGTTTGATCATTGCAGATCATTGATTTGACATATTATTTAAAGTTCGTTAAATTTATAATTAATATCTGTTAGATTTGTTGGATCTGTTATTTTATGGTGTCAGTGTAAGCATCTTTCGTAAGCCGTTGATAACATACGTCAGTGTTTAGTGTTTGTATGGTGTTTGTTCGCTCAATTTGGTGTTTGTTCGCTCAACACGGGAAATGCAAGGTACAAATTTGAGGTTATATTCTTATTAGTCAGAAGCTGTAGATGCTATTCTTGTGTTGTACGTTGCCATGAGAACGTATTTGTATTTGCTTTTTCTGTTAATATTCGCGTTGGGTATATACATAAACGCAGTAAATCTCAAGAATGTCTAATGGATCTAGTTCAGCGAAACCACCCGCATTGTCTCGTAACCTATATTTTAAATCATGGTACGGGCACAAACAAACAATTCGTTGTATTATTTTAAAGCATAACTTGCAAAAAAAGTTTTTCCTAAAATAATTAAAATAGCACCATACTTTTATGTTTACCCAATAGATTTAGAGAATATAGGGCTCCTGGCGATTCTCTCTTTAAAAAAAACGAGTGTGAGAGCTACCGCCAGGTCATTTGGAAAAGTTACACCCTTTATATGTCTTGATTTTATTTGATAAATTAGTGTTGAAAAAATAGAATTAAATAAAAAAAATAAAAAAATTGGGGTGAACGAATTTTTAATCAAAATAAAAATGTAGGGGGGGGGCGCCATCAGTACCTACTGCACAGGGCGCCAGATTTCGTAGATCCGGCCCTGCGTGTACGCGCGTGTCGGCTAGGTGACCGAGACATTGTTTTCGAGTGGCAGTGGCGCGAGTGTTTGCAAAATGGAGGAACTCATTGAAGTTGTTCGAAGCGAAAAATGTTTATACGACGTAAAACACCCAGACTATATGAATACTTTTTTAATTTTTCTTCAGTACTAATTCGTTCATGGCCACCATATCCTTGATCTTCTAAATCTGAAGCAATCATCAAATGTACTTCTTTAAAATCGTTCCTAGTCATTCTAAAATAATTTTTAAACCTTTCGTCTGAAAACTCAGAAGTTAATTTGAATTCTCCATGTGTTTTCCTGAACTTAAATCAATCGTATCCATCATGCTTCGTTTTCGTTTACGAATGGTAGAGACACTGACTGATGTACGAGTCGTGAAACCAAATGCGGATACAAACGTGGCCACCAATGTCAATGCGACATTGGCGGAGTGTCGTGAACGAGTGCGAGTGTGGGCATGTGTGGCGGGGCTAAGAGGCGGTGTGTTTGTGTGTGTGACGTCATTTGAATTCTGAAAAACACGTCGCTTGAGCATTTCGCTTGAGCGAATTCCAAATACTAATGGTCACTTTCTCGACCTTGTCCTATGTAATGACTTACTTACGGTCTATGCTTGTGACGAACCATTAATTTTAGAAGATTCTCATCACACCTCCTTAATCATGGAAGTTATATTTTCTGAACCTGTTCCACTAGTGGAGGAGCCTAGAAGGGCTTACGTCTTTATGCGCGGCGATTACGAGCAAATTAATACATCTCTCAATCAGTTAAACTGGCATGAGCTTGTCTCGGTTGGTGATATGAAAACGGCATTTAAAAAAATCTATTCACTTCTATATAAACTTATAGACACCTACATTCCGAGTAAACTATGTAGGAATTCTAAATACCCACCATGGTACAATTCGGCCCTCATTAAATTAACAAAAGAAAAATATAAATACTTTAAAAAGTTCAAGACTTACAAAAACTCCTCTGACTATGCCTCTTTCTCTCTACTAAGATCGCGTCACAAAAAACTTAATTGGGAATGCCACAATAAATACCTAACTCAAATCGAACATGACATATCCTCCGACACAAAAAAAAAGTATGGAATTACATTAAATCCAAGTCCAAATCCCACGGTGTTCCAAATATCATGACACTCGAAGATGAAAAAGCTGAAAATGGGTCTGACATCTCCAACTTATTCTCTAAATACTTCCTTTCTGTCTACAACAATAATTCTCAAAGCCCCCAGATTCTACCGGACAACCCCAATGAGCCCTGTGTTGCTAGCATTCATAATTTTGACGTCGATCAGCATCATATACAGAAACACCTTGAAGATCTAGATCCCAAAAAAGGTGCAGGCCCAGATAAAATTCCCCCTCTCTTCATAAGCAAATGTGCGCTCAGCCTGTCTAAACCACTATCCATAATTTTTAGTCGCTCCCTTAGCCCCGCCGCACATGCTCTCACTCGCATTGGCTCTCACGAGCCGCGTGCGAGTGGCAGTATTTAAAACCTATGGCGCAGTTCCAAAGCCCGCATTTGCTCTCACGTGTCGACGCACCCTCGTACATGAGCGTGTACGCGCGTGTCGGCTAGGTGACCGCTACATTGTTTTCGAGTGGCAGTGGCGCGAGTGTTTGCAAAATGGAGGAACTCATTGAAGTTGTTCGAAGCGAAAAATGTTTTTACGACGTAAAACACCCAGATTGTGTGAATATTTTTTTAATTTTTCTTCAGTACTAATTTGTTCATGACCACCATATCCTTGATCTTCTAAATCTGAAGCATGTACTTCTTTAAAATCGTCCCTAGTCATTCCAGAATAATTTTTAAATTTTTCATCTGAAAACTCAGAAGTTAATTTGAATTCTCCATGTGTTTTGGACATGAAAGAGCTCTTCCATATTTTTTCCGGATGATTTCCTTATTAACAATAATCTATTTAAAAACTGATTGATGTACGACTCGTGAAATCAAATGCGGACACACACGTGTCCACCAATGTCAATGCGACATTGGCGCAGTGTCGTGAACGAGTGCGAGTGTGAGCATGTGCGGCGGGGCTTAAAGAGGGAATAGTGCCAAACGCCTGGAAAACAGCCTTTATAACTCCCATCTTCAAAAACGGCCAAAAATCTGACGTGGAAAATTATAGACCAATATTAAAGCTCTCTATTTTCAGTAAAGTTTTCGAAAAAATTGTCTACAACCAAATGTTTCCGGCCCTGAGATCGTCACGCAATATCAACCAACATGGATTTATGAGGGGAAAATCTACAACCATGACTTAACGGCGTTCACCGAATTATTACAAGACAATATGGACCAGCGCATACAGGTAGATGCAATATATACAGACTACAGCAAAGCTTTTGATCTAGTAATTCATAATATATTATTGATCAAACTCTCACAAATCGGCGTACACGGGACCTTCTCAGGTGGCTCTCGTCCTATATAGCAAACCGCAGCCAAGCAGTAGTTGTCGGTGGCTATAAGTCAGATTGGGTAACCGTACCATCGGGAGTACCCCGAGGATCACTATTGGGACCATTACTCTTCAACATTATATATTAATGACATTGGAAAATGTTTTCACCACTCCAGGACTTCGTTATACGCAGACGACATGAAAATATTCTCCCCTGTCACGTGCACCAACGACTGTACCCGCATACAAGAAGATCTTAATCGTCTTAATATTTATTGTGCACAGCACAACCTTTAAATAAATGTAAAAAAAATGCGACCCCATCAGTATCACCCGCAATAAAAAACCAATTACTTTCAACGGTACAGTACTAACAAAAATGACGGAAGTCAAGGATTTGGGAATAGTGTTAGACCCGAAACTACTATTTGACCGCCACATTGAATCCATGGTATCAAAGGCTTCCAAGATACTAGGCTTTGTACTTAGAACCTGCAAAGATTTTAAAAAAGTAAAAACCATGAAAATGCTTTATTTTGCGTACGTACGCAGTTCTCTGGAGTACGCCTCTCAAATCTGGAACCCCAAGTATATATGTCACATAGATAGGATTGAGAACGTGCAAAACCGATTTCTACGTTACTTTGATTTTCGGAGCTATCGTCCTCATCTGAGCCACGAAGAATCAGCCGCGTTCTTCAGGATATCGTCCTTGAAAAGTCGAAGAAATTTGGCAGACGTATTATTCTTACAAAAAATAGCTACCTCTACGATAGATTGCCCGGAATTACTAGAAAGAATTCAACTAAGAGTGCCCATCAGACAAACCAGACAAAACCACGCATTAAACATTCCTCAATGCACCACTAACTCTAAACAAAATACATTCATTCAACGCGCTTCACACACCTTTAACATTTCATTCAATGAATTCGACTTATTTAACACAGTACCTAACGTTTTCAAAACTAAAATGAATAAATAGCATTTGCACATACATACCATTATTTACACAGAAAGGATCCATCCCTTTCCACTCCCTTCCACCATCCCATCCACATAACATAATTTAACTATTTTTCTCGATTTTTCTCGATTTTTCTCTATACCTACTCACTAAATAATTAACATACTTCAGCGAAAACCTATTATTGGTTAAATTTCTGTACATATTTCATCAAACATTATTTATAATTGTAACTGTTGGTTTTCCTAATAAAATAAAATTAAAATAAAACAATCTGCTAGTTAGCAAGTAACACGATGACACTGGGCTAGTTTACTAACAGATAGTGAATTTCCCAGATAGTAAGTAGCTTGTAAACTCGCCCTGTGTCATCGACGCTTTAGCGAGAAATACGATTGCACTGAGCGAGTTTACTAACATACAGGGTGTTAAGGGACGTACTTGACTTACTTTAACCAGTGATTCCTGACATTATTTGGAGTAAAAAATGTAAATGAAATTTTGGCCTCCGTAAAAATTATAATTATATATAATATGATATGATACGTTTTAAAAAAATTATCACATAAAATAATAGTTGTTAGATGTTTTATTTCAAACATATTATGTATCTAAGAGCAAGGGTGTTTATAAGGGGGGTTTAAGGGTTTAAACCCTACCCCCATCGGCCTCGGTATTGCGTAGGAAAAAGAGAATAGTACTCTAATTACCATTCCTGGGTAATGCAGCAATATTTTTATTTTATTTTATTTTATTTATTTATCTATTTGTTTGTTTGTTTTTTTTTTACAAAGAATACAGTACAAAGAGGCTTTGACTATCTAACTAGGAAGGTCTCCCGTTCTAAGACAGTCAAATGACAGAAACATTTTGATAAGCGTAAATTTAATTTACAAATGACCGATTTGGGACACAAATCAAAAAATCATCGCCAAAAAACTATATTTTACTTACTAGGCAAAAATATTAAATTATTTATAATGTATGCGCAATTTAATTATTTATTAATTTAATTATTATTTATTATTTATAATTATGCACAAATGTCCCTTACGTACATTTTTTTTTCAATGTAGAAAGAAGAAAGAAATGTAAAATTATAAGATTTCTTGTAAATAAACCAAAAGAAAAATAATACATATTGTTTGCACTATCACTTTTACCGATGTGATATAAATGAAAAGATGTTACAGTTAGAGTTCATTGAACTGGAACAGTCACAACCGTAATTTGTTTTTTTTTTTTGTTGTTATTATCCCTTGCAGGTTTATTTCGTTCAAGTTTGCCCCAGCCTTTAATTATAATTATTTCCATATGACAGCACTGAACACTTGACAATCTTGAATCTTGACACCACTTGACAAGATACTGACAACACTGAACATTCGAAAACCAAAACACAACTAAAAATGGCGTCAACGTCAGAAATTCAGGAAATTCCTGATAAACCCGAAGAAAAGTTATCAGATGTATTTGATAATGCTATGAAATATTATCATGAAGTTGAGCATTCGAAAGAAGCCACAAATAGTCCAAGCACTCAGGTAAATACAAAGTAACGTTCCTTCAAAATGACATAACCTCACAATAAAACGTAGTCATTTCTGAGTTATTAGTGTCCAAGTTAAATATTTTACGTAATTCTTATAGATTGTTGGTAACAAAGTATGCACTATTTAATTTACTCATTAAATTTACCATTTACTTAAATATGTATTTTTTTAAATTAACTTTCGATCATTGATAATCACTGTAGGCGATTTTTTTGTATATATTTTTGTGTCATTGTATTTTTTAATGTTTTTAGTCCAACGTTCAAAAAAGCATGCGACTCTTTGAGCAAGCTACCTGTCTGGTGTCATACAGTGCAATATTCAGTTCCAATGAGAGTGTTGAAGAACTCACCACAGATTCTCTGCAGTATCTCCTACTCCCTGCTTTATTGGGAGTATTAAGTTTGAAATTAACAAACCAACCTCGCAAAGAAGTTGTCCATGTTGCAGAAATCTACTTCAGGTAAGCTGTTTTCTATTTTTTGTTTGGGGTGTCTTCAGGTTTTGTAGTTAGCAAGTTTATTTTAAATACTCTGTCTTCTTTATTTTAAACTGAATGTTTTTGTTTGTAGAGATTTCCTCCAACGCTGCAAAGATTATGGAATAACGGAAGTCACTGCTCCCCAACCCTCAGAAACTGATAATGATTCAACAGTACAAAAAATCAAAGCCACACAAAGCGAACAATCTAGACTAGTTGCAATGGTAAATATAAAATGTCATTAGCTAACTTAAAATCATAATAAGGTAAATATTTCCCTCTCGAGTCCACGCTCAAAACACACTTTAAAAAATTAAAACAAATTGTACTTGGTAGATTACAGTTAGTAATAAGTATTTCAGTAACCGGAATTGAAAAATTTTGCATTTTAATGGTTATTTTGTTATCTTTAAAAATGCAAAATATCATTTCTCAAGGAAAGCCATGTTGTTAATTACGATGGCAAAAGTCTCGCGTGATTTTTCGTGTTTATGAAACCGAACAAAATAATGATTAATTCGCATTATTTATCATTTCCGAAGATTGCACTTCGTACTTATTACTGGCTAACTGACATAAAGTGATATTTTCTTTTAAAAATGCGTATTTCATCGTCGTAATTAACATGGCGGTCCTTGAAAAATTTCATTTTGCCTTTTTAAAATTAAAAAAAAACATTAAAACTCAATATTTTTCAATTCCGGTTACTGAATTGCTTATTACTTACCATTAAGTATCTACCTAGTACAATTTATTTTAATTTTTGGTAAATTTTTGAGATCGCTGGCAATGGTTAATATGCACTTTTTTTTTTAAATCTTTTGATTCACCTTAATTACATTAAAAGACAACTATTTGCATTGGGGAAAGTGGAAAATATTTCATTCTAAATTTCGATTACGTAAAATAAAAATTAGCTTTCATTCTGTGAAACGAGACCGTCCATTTTCAAACATTATTTTCAAATATCATTTTGTTATGTTGGTATTCTTGTTACTGTACGAAAAGATGCTAGAGCAAAGCGTAGCAGACTTCATGGGAATTCTAGGTTTGTGTAACATGGTTTGTGATACAAAAGAAAATGCCCCTTTATAACGCCTACTCGCGTCAAGGCAAGAAAAACATCCCAGTTTTCAAGTAGTTTACTTACGCTAGGTTTGTGTAACATGGTTTGTGATTCAAAAGAAAGTGCCCCGTACCTTCAATATCTTCTAGCCGTTCGTTATACATTCAAGTGTATCAGGAATACCAACATATTAAAGTGACAGCGAATGAGCTAATAGCTAATGGCGTAGGTACAATCTCACAAGACGAAAGCTAATTTTTAATTTTACTTAATCGAAATTTAGAATGAAATATTTTCCACTTCCCCAAATGCAAATAGTTGCCTTTTAATGTAATTAAGGTGAATCAAAAGGTTTTTTCAAACAAAAGTGCATATTAACCGTTGCCAGCGATCTCCAAAACTTAATTAATTTTTTTAAGTGTGTTTTGAGCGTGGACTCGATTGGGAAATATTTACCCATAATAATATGTGACCAATTCTCTCTTGTTTCACACTTCATAGTTGTGGTTATTCAGTGTGTTCATAATACTTAGATTCAGCAATATTTCTTTGTCATGTGAGATTTCGATTTTATTTTTATCCAGTGCAACCTTGTGATTGCCGAGGTTATCATAATCCTTAGTGCCTACTCTAGAAATATTTTCACATTCACAATATTTTCTCGAGTTTTATTATACTTTGGCAGCTTATATAATTCCTATGGTGACGGCACGGTGTCAACGTCAATGTGATGCAAGGCATGCAGTTTGATCGCTTTTATAATTTGTGTAGCAATGGGAATGGAGTTTCATTTCTTTAATACTTGTGAGGGAGATGTATGATAATGGTTGCATGTTTACTTTGGAGGAGCAGACATACGCACATCGTTTGTTTCATTTACAACTAATTTTATTTAAGAAAGAGCTAGACTTGATGTGTTTAAGATACGTTTTATGTGTTGAAGTGCCGTCTGAATACGGACGTCATGGCCTCTAACAAACGACTGAGTCTTCTATGTTCAATTATTTGATAAGCTAAAGGAGGACCCATAAAAGACTTTTAATTAGGTACTTTCAATTATCACTGAAAACATTTGAATACTTCCTAATACATTTTATTATTGACTTAAAAGCTCAACAAACACACATGTGTCGCTTTCTCCTGAAGAATCGATGGTTAATTCATAGTACTTTTCTTCTGGGAAATGCTATTATACCTACTACCTCATTCCAAGCCTACTGCTTTAAAAAAATTTTCCTTATATGCATCTGAGGGAGCGGTCTACGGATCGGCAGAGACTGGTAGTGAAATGAAAGGCATCAGGTTGAAGTAGTGAGTCAGTCTTTATTGTAGCTACGTAGCGTAGGTCGATGCGGTGCAGAGTGACGGTGGTGCAGCGAGTGTTGCTCGGTGTTGCTGCGTGATGATGGTCAGGAAGCTGCGGCGGTGAAGATCACAAATCTTTAGGGAGCCGGCGCGTAACTCTACACGGGGGCCGGCGTGTAGCTGGTTGATGGTTGCTGGTTGCTTGCAAATCACATGATGCTGATTGCGCGGGCAGCCCCGCGAGGGCTTTGTACCACGTTGCGGCACTGCACTATTGTTATCACTTCTCGGTGTGTGTGAGTCGAACGACGAATTGAGACTAGACTGCGCTAGCGTTGAGTTGATTCGCAACATTACCAGAGCGCCTGGTAATGTTGTGAATTCACGCAAAGCGAAGAAAGTGCTCGAACGTTCTGCTGCCGTAGTGATGAACGGACGTTGACTCAAGGCCTTTCGATGTGTTTCCCGAAATGTCACATGGTTAGGGCGGCATGTACCGACGGCGCCTTATGCAATGTAGGCGGTAAGTATCTTCTGGCGTGTTCTTACAGAGCCAGTGGCGGCGCAATGAATTCGGCAAAAGTGGGCTACAAATTCTGGTCGCCACACATCTATATCCCACACGCGTGATCATGTTTCCACAAATATTTAACGTCAGAGTATCATATTGAAGGCCATGTTTCTAAACTTTTGTGTAAAACACTGAAAAGAAGCAACAAAACACATCATCAGCATTGATGTTGAGCACATAAAGTCACAGGCAGAGGAGGCAGACATAAGTACATTGTGTGACTCATCATTTGTCTCACCATTAATTTGTATTTAGAAACACAAATTAATGATGAGACAAATGATGTCTTGTATTAAACTGCAACATTATTGTGTTAAGGAACGTTCATGTATTGCCATTTTTATGCCGTCGCTGTGCCCTGTGGTAATTATAAAAGCGCTTGTAATGTATATTTTAGTAGGTAAACGGCAGAGCAAAAGCGACCCATCTCAAGATAGTGGGGAAATTGTCAGGTTCATCTCAAATGATAGATTTAGTATGTTAGAACAATTCTTATTGAAAGAAAAAATATATATAAAATAGAAACATACATGTAAACCTTTTGCGACTTCAATCATCCTAGTAATAACAGGTGAGAGGAAGAGAGTTTTACAGAAACTAACCGCAAATCCGACGCGCCGCTAGTGACAAAGACCATCTGGCACATCCTACCAACCGTGGCCCGGACCAGGCACCTTTCCCAGGAGAACCCTTGAGCATCCAGATGTGTGGATCTTCCACGACCGCAATCAGAAATCCCAATCCGCGCAGCGAGAACTCTATTTCCAAAAAACATGCGCGCCGTGGTTGTCTCAAATCGCCATTCTGGCGAGGCAGCATCCGAATCTCCACGTTCCGAGCCGAATTTGCCGAGCTCCGCAACCAATCAATGTCAATTAAAACCCATGGCGGGACCATACCAAAATGGCACGAGTCACAATCACTTCTATGGGCAACAGGACTTCCATTATCACGGCACACTTTTCAGATGCATCCTTATCTCAAGAAAAATTCCAACGGTCACAGAACTTCAAATTAACGGTCACATCGCCTTGACGCAACTGCATTGCAAAAAATCCTCCCGGACGTCAATCCATAAATAAACCAGGCCTCATTCTTCAAAGAACCAAAAGTCAAAATTGTCCCGTCTGGGAACACAAATTCACGTCTGCCGCCATGTTTATCCCCCCTCTGCCGCCCTCCTTCCAGCGCGAGGCTACCAACTTCACCGTCGATAGACTGCCAAACTAAATCATAAAAATAAATTAAATTAAACAGTACCTACTCGCGTAGTTAACACTCGCAAAAATTAATACGTTACACGCTCTATACAGGGTGTTAAGGGACGTACTTGACTTACTTTAACCAGAGACTCCTGAGGTTATTTGGAGTAGAAAATGTAGATGACATTTTGTTCTACGAAGAGGTTTTTTTTCTAAAAAAACACAAAAAGTTTTCTTTTCGCCACAAGCCACCAATGACTTGAAACCCGAACAAATTGACAGGCAACACCGCAACACGTGATACGCTCAGCTGTTCAAAACACGATGACAAGCCCGTTTTACATAGCTCAAATAAGTAAATAATCATTTAAAAATATTTTGAAATAATCTGACATTTAAGAAAAAATATCCCATGGTATAGGTTCTGGCAAGTCATTGACAGTACAGTACGTACAGATGCAAAACTTTCGTACAGCGTGTTTCATTTAAGGCTTTTATTTAAAAAAAACAATTAATGGTTACTTCACAATTGAGAATTCTAAGCCAAAGTGTATTGAAGTCAGTTACACTAAACTTATTTTTTTGACAGTACACACAGATGCAAAACTTTCATACGGCGTGTTTCGTTTTAGGCTTTTATTTAAAAAAAAAAAATAATGATTATTTCACAATTGAGAATTCGAAGCCAAAGTGTATTGAAGTCAGTTACATAAAACTTATTTTGTTGACAGTACACAGATGCAAAACTTTCATACGGCGTGTTTCGTTTTAGGTTTTTATTTAAAAAAAAAAAAAAAATAATTATTATTTCACAATTGAGAATTCGAAGCCATTACATTTATTGAAGTCAGTTACATAAAACTTATTTTGTTGACAGTACACACAGATGCAAAACTTTCATACAGCGTGTTTTGTTTTAGGCTTTTACCAAAAAAAAAACAATTAATGATTATTTCGCAATTGAGAATTCGAAGCCAAAGTGTGTTGAAGTCAGTTTAGTATTTTGTTTTGCAACATTGTTTTTAAAATACTGAAGATTATCAAAATAAAGTTTATTAAATTACGGCAATTTGAAATTATACCGAATTGTTTTTCGGGGAGTAATTATTATTCTGACCAGAAATATTTATTTAACAAAGCATGTTTAATGTTAATTGATTTCCTAGAAGTATAAATGATTTATCGACAATTCCGAAAAAATATTATTTCCTAGAATATCCCACTGGACCTTAAGCACATTGACCATAGATTTTTAATATGTTATGTCTAAAATAATTAAACATGCGGAATAAAATTTCACGAGTTTGTCCATTGAGTGATTTGCCACGTCCTGTTTTGTAATAGGAATCCACGATGTCATAATAAATATTACCCGCCTTACAGTTAATACGAAATATTTTATATTTAAATAGTTAGATTTAGCTTTATTATTACGAAAAGTGAAAATTTGTGTCGCATTTCATACTTAATTTTGCTAAGATTAATTCCCTTACGCGCCGTGTTTATCCAAATGAAGCGGACTTATACAACTTAATCCGAATAGATAGAATCACTGCTGTCATCCTACTCGAGGGTGTTTACTCAATCACTATTTTTTAAACCTCTTTCGTAACTACGCCTGCAACGTTTTTCCGTCACATTGTGTCTGGAGTATAATTTATAAAATACCAGTTAGATCTAAAAAATAAACAGGTTTTCGGAAAAATAATCCGTGTTTATTGATTATCCAGCCAGATTTATTTTAATATCCCCAAAACTAAATTTGTGGGAAGTTAATCGAATGGCTAATTTAATGCCAGAAGTTGTGAAGCTTCAGAAACGTTTATTTAACAATGTTATCTCTTTTATACCCTTTTTTTTATGAGTGCGGCGATATCGAGTAGTCGTTCATTTGTTTTCGTCCTTTTTTGTTCAAATGCCATTATAATTTTGTTTTATTGACACCAATCGGTTTTTTGATGGTAAGTCAGTCTTTAATTTATCGCTTGAGATTCACTGTACGGTTATTAAGGCTAATATCTGTTAAATGTCATTCGAGGCTCTCACGGCCCTACGACATCGTAATACCTTTTTACACATTTTTTTTCGGCATCATAAAAAAACCTATGTATTTAAAAGATAGTTCATTTGTTGGTTAGTTCCTACTTTTGCATCCTGTAAAGTTAAGTGCGCCAAACTCTTGAAGTTTTATAACTAACCAAAAATGTTGTATCGTGTAAAATGGGTTTCTTCATACAGCTGCTGTTGAGTGTGAGCGAGCGGGCAACAATTCGCACTAGGTAGTTAGAACGGGATAGGAGGATAAAGCTATGTATTTTCTGAATTCTGAGAAATACGTACCTACATAGGTATTATTGCGGGTTTTTCTTCATTTTGAAAGCTAATGTAATGTATTACTAATGACAGGTTCGTATTTTAATTGCTTTAATAATGGCATTTTTATCACAAGCAGGTAGGTCGCTCTCAGAATACGGATAGCAATAAAGGACGGTTGTGGATTTACCGAACATTAAGAATTATGCATTACAAAGCCACCTAATATTCATAGAAAATAGGTTGATGTAGGTAGGTATGTTAACTACCTAACTAACCAATTAATCATTATACCGTTTCCACGCAGGGGTACCTAGGCAGAGATAACGGACCGCCGAACAACTTAGCACACCATCATTGCTTCATCCACATTCATACATACTTTTTTGGCTGTTGACATGAGCCAACTCAAGTATTCGGTTTACTTAATACCATGTCTTCCTCTGGCGTCCCAGACTTCTAACATTCATATTCGTGTCGTAGGTAGGTAGGTATATTCTCCTACTTTACTTCGCTCTACACGTCCAAAAGCATCTAAGGTCACCTTTCTTAATCTTACTCATTACGCCTTTGCGAATCTACACATTTCTCAAGTCATCATTATTTACCTACCTACCACTCATACGAATAATTTCTACAGCATTAATTTCTAGGTAGGTGGGTACCTACCTAGGTATAGCATTTCATTTCTACAGCATCAATTTGAGAGGCGGGTATGAGTGACGCCGCCCTGGGAACCATTTACTGGTTAGCCATAGGTCATCTCAAGTGGTTCGCTACGTTTGGTGACTTAGCAGGGGTTTGTCCAGGTCTTGGTGGCCGATACATCTGCCCACCTGCTGCGTGGCAGGCAAGATTGAGAGAGACTAGTTAAGGGAGGTCTTTTATCCTCTCCAGCCAGAATCTTTCGACCCATCGCCTTGCACCGCAATTGGAGGGATGGATCCATTCGTCCGTCACACCTGGACACATTGACCCCCAGATTCCTACCCATCCCTCATATCTATTTCCTTCCCAGAACTTCCTCTCCTTAAAAAAACCCTAGACACAGCATCCCCTAAGATGACATACCTAGGCCCCGAGGGAGGACTCCTTGTGGTTAATGTAAAAAAAATAGGTAGGTATATCTGCTTTATCCTTCCTTCGCCAGTTCCATACATCAGGGTATGGAACCAACACCACGATACTAGCATACATTTTAATTTAAGTGAGTACCTACCTCTCAATACTACAACTCCGTTTTACCGAAATTCCGATAATAATTATGTGCACGGCCCAAGTTTACCTACTAACCGCAAAACACATAATTAAAAACAAGACAAAGATTTTAAATTTATTTTTCATAGACAATGAAATTAGACAATAATTAATTTTAATTAAAAATTAAAAGATTTCTTTGTTTTACCCATTTATAATGAACTGACATGTTGCTCCCTTCACCCTGAGAAACAAACAAGTCTTTTAATTTTTAATTAAAAATGGTGCCACAAAATAAATTTGTTGCATTTGAAGAAATTAATTTTAATTGCAAAAACAAAGTAGAACTCTATGACTCAAATGTAGTATTTTTATGTAAAAAAGTAGTATTAAAAACAATTAGATAATAATTTGATAGGAAGGTACACAGACAACATAATATTTCATACAGAAAGCATAAATAAAAATGCAGAAAAGTTGTTAATATTATTTTATTATAATAATTGCTCGAAGTGCCCACCTTCGTTTTCAAGGCAGGTATGAAGTCTTAAAATATTTGTACCATTTATATTAGGTGGATTTCTTTTTATTTCATTGGCAGCATCCATAATTCTTTCCACCAGCTGCTCCCTCGAGGCTACCGGTTTGGCGTACACCTTTGCTTTAAGGGCCCCCCATAGAAAGAAATCGAGTGGGGTTAAGTCGGGCGACCTCGGTGGCCACGCAAGGGTTTCACTTCCGCGCCCTATCCATCGCCCAGGAAACTGCTCATCCAGATGGTTCCGCACGGCGATGGCATAGTGCGGTGGCGCACCATTTTGCTGGTACCACATTCTTCTTCGTGTTTCGAGGTCCACGTCCTCTAAAGCAGCTCCTAGCTGCTCTTGAAGAAATTCCAAATACCTTGGTCCATTTAATGTGGGAGGCAGCTCGATTGGACCTATTATTTTGTTATCTAAAATCCCGGCCCACATGTTAACCGAAAATCTATCTTGACTCGAAGCTTCTCGCACAGCCTTCGGGTTTTGTCCAGCCCAGGTATGTAAGTTGTGAAGATTCAGTACACCTGTTTTTGTAAACTGGGCCTCATCAGTAAATAAAACAATTCGCATGAAGTTGGGGTCCCTCAGCACTTTACATAACATTCTTCTGCAGTAAACCATTCTCGATAAATTGTCATCTTCCATTAACCCTTGGCAGCGCCTGTAGTGGTAGGGATGAAGACGATGTTTTTTTAGTACCTTCCATACTGTCACATGGCTGATTCCTCCCACCATCAAAGCCATGCGACGAGTTGATAGTGTTGGATCTTCAGTCACGATATTTAAAATCCTGTTCTGAATTGCGACAGGAACGTTATCCGCCCCGCCTTCGTGTATGAAGGCTCTTCCCATGCCCTCATCCCGCAACTGCTGATACATCTGTGAACAAAGATAAAAGGGGGTTCTTTCAATCTGCTCTGCTTTTAATTAAATTAACTAACTAACTAACCATCACGCCGTTTCCCCGCAGGGGTAGGCAGAGAGGACGGACCGCCAAACAACTCGGTCTTAAATTAATAAAAGAGAATGCTTTTTACTTTATTTCTTTCAGAGTTAATTACGGTTACCCGGATAAAGTACGAATAAAATAAAATGTCAACTTTATGTTTTACATGTTGAAAGCTGTATGTTCTGAGATTAACAATAACTAAAAGGATAATTTTTGTGTATTTACAGTAAAAGCTTAGTTTAAAAATTAGGACTTTCGATCGTAGGCAGGTACATGAGCGAAATACACATCTGACATCATTAACATTTTCTATTCTTTGTTATTGATTTCATTTTGAGAATGGTAATAAATGACAGAGTTAAGAAGGTGTAATACATAGTTTTACTGTGACTTATGTAGTAAAATAATAAACAAATATTAGAAATTATGTACAAACCTGGACGAATGTAGCAGGACGCGGAATACGGCGTGCTGGAAACCTTCGCCGATACTCCCTCGCCGCTTCGTGCGAATTTCCATCACAGAATCCATACACAAACATGATATCTGCTTGGTGGGCAGGAGGATATGTTTGAGGCATCTTTCAACTTTGAATTAAAACTTAACTTTACCACGACCGACAATACCAAATAAGCGACAACCGTATTAGCGAACTTTTAAAAAGCAACTGAACGGGGTAGCGGCGAGGGGCGAGCGGCCGAGATTCACGGGGAAGAAACGAGTGAGCGGCACGCTCGCTGAAGTAAGCGAGAAAGCGATAGAACTTCCTTGCTGTCGGGTGTCGCGGGGGGTAGCGAGGGGTACTGCGTTGTTGCCACTACCTCGATCAAACGAATAAGACCAGTGGCGACGTGTGATAAAAGTATTACTTATTAATTTTTTTTAGAAAAAAAATGTCTTCGTATGACAAAATATCATTTACATTTTTTACTCCAAATAACCTCAGGAGTCTCTGGTTAAAGTAAGTCAAGTACGTCCCTTAACACCCTGTATAGAAAGAGAGAAAATACTCTGTATTCAAATCCTATTATTTCACCCTAAAATAGTCAGATAACTTCTTGGTTGTGGTGAAAGGACATAGATACCATCCCGATAAGTGAATTTGTGATTCCTTTTTTTTAAATTTTGCAGTTTGTCATCACGTTAGATAATAATTGTACCTTTCTGTGTGTTTACTTGTAGGTTATGAATCGTGAAGAGAAAATAAAAAGATATAAGGAACAGAAAGAGCTGCAAGCGGAACTGAAAGCCCTGAAGGCCGCTATGGACAGCCCGAATTGGGATGAGCAGACCAAGAGGGAATATTTCATTGCCCTTATCAAATCATATGTAAATCAGTCCCTGGATGAATTGAACAGCATTGACGCAGAGAAATCCCTACTTGATTTTATGGAACAAATGAAAGGTATTAATAATATAACCTACTTACTAACTTTGACAACATAAATTAATTTCCAAAACAACAATTTGTTAATTCCTTTTAGACCACATCTAAGTCCATCCCAACACTAAAAAGTAACAAAAACCACCAAATTACTTTACAGAGCTTATTGATTTTTGATGCATGGTGTCATTGGTATTTCTTAAGATTATTTTGTTGTGAGAATTCACTTAAGAAATCTAAAATTTAACCATTGTCTTAGGCTACGTCCGCACAGACAGGCGGCTTGCTTAGCGCCTAGAGCCTAGTGACTTGCATTCTGGCTACTTGCTAGAATAAACAGTGACCCCACTGAAGGTGGGTCGCTAGGTGCCTTGATCATTTCGATCCATAATCGGGAGAAAAGCGTAAGCGGCAAAAAGTAAATTGTTTAGGAGAAGTTTTTTTTTAATTAACTTTCTTCATTGATTCCAAAAAGGATTTTGGTTAGTGAGGATTATTAATCTTTGGTTGCTGCCTATATAAAGCTGATAATACAATTATCTAAATGTCTTCAGTTGTTGAGATAGTGGCGGTAACGCTGTTTTGCCTATGACCCTGACAGATTTTTTCCCTGCGAAATGTCGCATACGCTGTTCGGAGTACATAATTATTTTTGAAATGTCTATCACGCAATCATGATAGGTAAACAAATAACTAAATAAAATGGTTCCATGACAGTTGACCCTAAAGTTGACTAAATACAATAATTTGCAAGTAAGTATGCAAAGAGGATATACAGCCCTAAAACCAAAGTCGATATACTTGTATCTGCAGGCATCTTGATTGAAAGTCCGTTGTAATGATATTTTTACTAACAATAATTTTGACTCTCCGAAGGAGTATGCAGTAATAACAAAATACGACATACTTATATGTGCAGTCGGTTTAGCAAAAAACTGCTATATAACATTTTTATCTGAATACAATACCGGAGGCACACCTTCTCCCAACTGTCTGGAGCCAGTGAGACCATGGCCTCCCCAATTTCGGTATGTTATGAGGCTGAAGGTAGTGGGGAGGGGAAGGAGATGTGGAAAATGCACCTGGCTATACAGATCTAGTTACCAAACACGGCTAAAGCAATTTCAAGTAATAAGTCTAATACCTACACACCACACACCAGCGTCCAAATACAAAAATATTATATAAAATAACTTTTATATCCGAATACAACGCAAGAGTCCCAACTGCTGCCAACTGGAGCCGAATTCCTAATTTTAGTATGTTGTGAGGCTGAAGGTAGTGGAGAGGGGAAGGAGATGTGGAAAATGTACCAGGATATTCAAATCTAGACACCAAATACGGTCAAAGCCATTTCAAGTAATAAGTCTAATAATTATATTCACTACGCACCAACGTAAAAATATAAAAAAATCATGTAATGTAACTTTTTTTATCCAAATACAACACAAGAGTCCCAACCATCTGGAGCCAGTGAGACTATGGCATCCCCATTTTTAGTATGTTATGAAGCTGATGGTAGAGGGGAGGGGAAGGAGATATGGAAAATGTACCTGGCTATTCAGATCTAGTCACCAAATAGGCTAAATACGGTGACTAGATCTGAATAGCTCGGTACATTTTCCACATCTCCTCCTCCTCACTACCTTCAGCCTCACAACATACTAAAATTGGGGATGCATAGTCTCACTGGCTCCAGACGGTTAGGAAAGGTTGGGCCTCTTGTGCCGTATTCGGATAAAAAAGTAATATTATATATTTTTTGTAATTTTGTGCTGGTGTATAGTATATAAATTGACTTATTACTTGAAATGGCTTTAGTCGTGTTTGGTGACTAGATCTGAACAGCCAGTTACATTTTCCACATCTCCTTCCCCTCCCCACTACCTTCAGCCTAACAACAAACCAAAATTGGGGATGCCATATTCTCACTGGCTCTAGACGGTTGGGAAAAATGATATAATTTGCATTAATACTTTTTATTCTAATATTCAAATACAAAAGAATAAATTGATGTATTAGGCAGCATTGAACAGTTTTCGCTAAAAATCGTAATTTGACAAAAATGTCGTTTACGCTGTTCTGCCAATTATGGGTCGATTTGCGTGTCGGCACATTGACTAATAAAAAATAGCTCTAAAACTGCTACTTACACAAAATTCATCTTTAAAATATACCGTTTCACGGCCTTATCCAAATGTTGGGTTCATGACATAAATAAGTCACGGTCAAGTCATGGGGAGTTTAATGTTCTGTATAATAATTGCATAATTTTGGCGAAAAATTTTATGAATATTTGCGTATGTCCAGAGAAACCTTTGATCTACTTCTCAGTAAAGTTAAAGGAAAATTAACTCATTTGGATACTCGTCTTAGAAAAAAAGAAACAACAAAGGCAACTGCATTTTTATGGAGTTCATTAGCTGGATTACAGAGGTTCTCTTTTAAAAACGGATGTAAATAATATTTCATTCATTTTTTTCTTCTAAAATGCCTCACGCCTCGTGACAACCAACACGTTTGTTTACTTCGATACACGCTAAGTGACTAGCTAGGCGCCAGGAGCACAGTGCGGGCGGTCGCGAAAATTCTAGAACGTTCATTTTACTAAGCTAGTCGCTAGGTGACTCGCTAGGCTCTAAGCGCTAAGCAAGCCGCCTGTCTGTGCGAACGTAGCTTTATACGTTTCAGCTAGCATTTACCGTAGAAAATATTGTTTTATAATATTTGACGATGCAGTAAGACATAAATATATGAAAATATCTTTGTTTTCACATTGTGTATTCTGAATGTCCACATTTTTTTAGCCGGCGGTCTTGAAGAGGAAGAAAAGAAACCCAAAAGACCACCAGCCCCTTTGAAACCCTTCATCATCACAAAGGACGATATACAGAAAACGGTGTATGGCCTCGGATATCCATCTTTTCCTGTCCTGACAGTAGAGGAGTTCTACGAACAGAGAGTCAGGGAAGGAAGGTATTGTTCTTGAATATTTATGTTGTATGATCTTGCAGAAGAACCAAATACCATGGCTCAAGTACTAAACCTCGGATACATTGTATTTAGGTATTTTTGCTATTTGTGAATAAACTCGGCGACCGCTAGGACACCGGCACAATCCACCGTCTGTTTCGAGTAGACGCGGGCACGTTAGACATGATTTTGATAAATCAGTCAGCATTTTGATAAAATATGAAATAAAAATACACTGGCTTTATAAAATTTTAATTTATTTAGTAATATACAGCTTGACATACTAAAAATCAAATTAGCAATGGAATGGACACATATAGACATCTTTTACGCCCTGGACCTTTTTTGACGTCTCCCCCGACAGTTGATCCCCCTGACAGTTGCCTCCCCTCCGACAGTTGATCCCTCTGACAGTTGATCCCCCGACAATTGATCCCTCTGACAGTTGATCCCCCTGACAGTTGCCTCCCCCCCGACAGTTGATCCCTCTGACAGTTGATCCCCCGACAGTTGATCCCTCCGACAGTTGATCCCTCCGACAGTTGATCCCCCTGACACTTGCCCCCCCCCGACATACTTATAAAAAAAACCGGCAGTCGGCTTAGCAAAAAACCGCTAAAGATTCTTACTTGCATGACTTTAGCCATGTATGGTGACTAGATCTGAATAGCCAGGAAAATTTTCCGCCCTGCGGTGCAACGCGATGGGCCAAGAGAGAGTAGGGCTGGAGAGATCAAAAGGTCTCCCTGAAGCAGTCTCTCCTGATCCTGCCTGCCATGCATTAGGTGGGCACAGACATCCCCTACCAAGACCTAGACAAACCTCACTCCAAAAACCCGAATACCCCTGTTAATTCACCAAACGTAGTGAACCACTTGGAGTCACCTATGGCAGGGGTGTTCGTTAGCCAATAAATGGTTCCGCCTCCCAAATTGTAAGTAGGTATAGCGTATCTATATCTACTTACAATTTACGAGGCGGAACGGCCGTATATCCTTTTTGCATACTTGCTTGAAGAAATAACCTTTAGGGGATCAACTGTCGAGAGTATCAACTGTCGGAGGGATTAACTGTCGGAGGGATAAACTATCGGGGGGATCAACTGTCGGCAGACCAACTGTTGGAGTATCAATTGTCTCCGGATCAACGTTATGGAACCATTGAAATTATGTATTTTCAGTGGGTCAGTTTCTTTCTTAGCACGTTGTACATGCCAACTCCTTTACTTTTACCCATTTGTGTATTGGTACCTGAAAAAGGTTAAAAATAATGGAAACTGCAAAACAAGTTTCAAATTATTTATAAGATAATAATTAATATTTAATTTCCACATTCCCTTTGGCTATTGCACCGATCTCCTCAGATATTTCTTTAAATCGAAAGTTTGATTGTAATTATTGGAACCTCGGACAAAAAACAAATTAAGCGTCCTCCCCCTTCAAAGTATTCTCCGCGACTGGCAGTTTTCGCAAAATTCAAATGCTTATTTCGGTCTTCCCACGGAGTGTGATTTTACCATACACTTTGTATGGCGGTAAATAATTGAAAAATTTGGGAAGTTTAAGTGAATTACAACAAAAATCCAGATACGTTAAAGTATTTTTTATTCATTTACAAGGATCTGTATCGTGTTTACTTTGAGATTACGGAAGGAATTTTTTTTTTAAATGTCTGTAATAGACGCTACTAGAATTTCAGCGAAGGCATTTTCGAACGTTTTACGTAAAGTTCCAGCATGTATTTCATACAGAATTAAAAAGTTTATAAAAAATTTTATCTTGTAATTAGACATTTTTTTAACTACCTTCGTAGAATTTTTAGATAAATTATAGGGGGAGTCCAGGAGAGTGTACCCGCCCTCAACTATTTTATTTTACTTTTTTTCTATAGCTACATATTGCTACTGTTTATGAATTGTATCTTAAGCTGCACTATTTAGCTATATTTTCTCTGAAGAACGTTTGATATAACATTAAATAATTTATCAGTTATTTACGAATTCACACAAAATTGATTTTGGCTAATTTCTCCCTCCTGGGTGGGAGACTGTACCCTCCAAGTAGGGAGACATTACCCGGACTTAGAGGTAGGTGAAATAATAAATAAAAACTGTTATTTTATTTTATTTAAATATAATTTTTAAGATAAGGCACTTGGTATTACATAATACAATGAAAAAATAAGGAACTTTGAGTATTTTAATAATTTTAATTTGACAATAGCTACAAATTAGTGATATCACAAATATTTTGATTTGTGACATAATTAGTATGACCCCAATAAGTATTCAAAACCTTATAACAAATATTCAAAACCTTATAACTTCGTGTAAGAGAATCAACATTTTTTATTTAAATTATTATAAACTTTATTATAAACTTAATCAATTTCCTTAGAGATTACCCTGGGTAAAGTCTCCTTCCCATTCGTGACTAATGTCTCCCACCCCACACCAATCGGTTTATTATTTAATTTTTATAAAAAATATGCCACATCCGTAAAAGCTATCTACTGTAGGTGTTACTAGGATAAATACACTTGCCATTTACATAGATAACATTTTTTAATCAATTAATATAAGACAACACCGATGATATATCTGAAATTGAAATAAATCACTTTCCGAACACGAAAACACGTTATCACTTCGCAATTTTAAACCACACTGATGAAAGTAATGACAGCGCGTTAGAGGGACGGGGGGGGCGCGCGGAATTTAAGAAGTAAGGCAATGTCGCAACACGTAGTCTCACACAGATTATTTGAGCAGTGGCTATTGTCTCCTCCCTGCTAAACTCTCCCGGACTCCCCCTATTATTTATAGTTTTGCTTGCACTATGATTATACAAAGTGATGTTTAGCATTGTTTGGGGAACTTGGCTCTTAATTTGTAACTTAAATACTTACAAGGAATGATACAGATCATGTTGAACTGTAATAAGTACCAGGTGAGACTTTCGAGACCCCCTTTGAGAGTGCTAAACTTTCTGAGTATATGTTTTCTTTGATTAATGCGTTTCTTGCTTTTCAGTTTCCCCGCCCCGCAAACCAAATTAGGGATTTCTTCTCTACAAGAGACTACCGAAAGGGATATGGAACAAGTTAAGGATGACGAAGAAGAAGCTAAGGTAAAACATGCTTGTTTAATATTTAAATTCAAAAGTTACTCATTGAAATTTGTCTCATTTTACCATTTATGACAGTTAATTTTACAATTCACTGTTCGTATTATGATTTTTGAAGTGAAAACTTCTTTAGCGATGTTGTGATTTGAAACTCGATGAAAAGAAATAGCCACTCTTCTCTACTTTAGTTTTCTGAAGGTTTCACTTCTACCCCATGTGAATTGCACATGTATTTTTTTTCCGGCTTTTATCCTTTACGGGTGTTCTTGGCCATCATTTCAAATTATGGGGAGAGTGAATTTATATATAAATTGTTTTTAATAGCAAATATGTATTATGTTAAGGTTAAACGTCACGTACGTTATAATCTACGCATTCACAGATGGCGCCAATCAAATTATTTTAGGTTTTTAATTCTTTTTCCACATTACGCTTTAAAGTATTAAGATAAATTAATTGTTTGCACCCGTACATATTTAATATGAATATAAATAAATAGTTTTGTCCATAAACAAATGCAAATCTTTCAACAAAGGCTGAGAAATTCAATTTTGTAGCAGTGACTCAATCCAATATTGTGTTTCGAAGCCCGATTCCAATTAGAATAGAGAAGAAAATAGCGATCGCGTAAAGCGAAAAATGTTGGGTCTCTAATTGGAATCGGACCGAAAAAAGATGTCATGTACTGAAGGCATAACATCTCTTTTCCGCACATGCATTGCTTATGAAAAAGTGGAAGAGTTTAGAACTTTTTTTTTTTTTTTCGTTGTGACAAGTAATAATTTTTCATTATAAGCAATAATTATCAGCCTGAAACACTCATCTACATTGAAATAATCTTCCGAGAAAAGATACACGTCGCCAACGGGACGTCCATGTATCTTTTCTCGGAAGATTTTTTCAATGTAGATGAGTGTTTCAGGCTGATAATTATTACTTATAATAATTGTTACCCTTTGTGCTATGCATAAAAATCTTGTCTTAAACGTTAGTTTATCAATTAAAAATAATAATTAATAATTTTTTATTTGTTTTATATTTTTAGGAAATTCAAGTGGAGAATGATGATGAAGAACTGCTGCAAAGGGCCCGAAATATGGATGAGTACAAAGATGACCACAAGAGAGGCTGGGGCAACAGACACAACAGAAGCTAGTGGCTAATGTCTTACAAATGGCCTTTTGCTAATAACGAGACTATTGGGTGCATTGTTCATCTCTATTGCACTTGCTTATTGTGATATGTTATATGTACAATTTCAAGTGTTGATCACTCTGCTGAAATTAATTTTAAAAATAAAGTAATGCAAATCACAATGGATAATGTGTTTTAAATTTTTGATTGTATGTTTTGGTTGAGATTACGTAAAGCACCATCTATTATTTATTTTCCGAACTTCTACCCGACTCTTCACCCATTTTTTGTATTAGTTACCAAAATTTCCGCTAGATGGAAAAATCAGTGTATTTTCATTCAAATTACAGAATACGAAATATTTATATTAAGGTCCTTACATATGAAATTGGCGTTTGGTATGGGAAGAACATAAAGTCGATTTTTTTTTAATATAATATATTTATTTAATCAAAGTATTTACCATTGCTATCTATACACTTTTGCCATCTCATAGGTAGTTCATCGATCCCTTTACTAAAAAAACCATTCGGACGGGAATCAATAAAATCTTTGAAGGCGGTTTGGACTGCCCCATCGGAGTTGAATTTTTTCCCTTGCAAGAAGTTATCCAAATTTCTAAAAAAATGGTAATCTGTTAGAGCAAGGTCCGGAGAGTACGGTGGATGTCTTAGACCTTCCAATTGAAGCTCCTCTAATTTGGTAGCCGTCTGTTGTGCAGTGTGTGGTCTAGCGTTCTAACGCGCGTTTGTTGATTTGCTTCACTCAATAGGCCACTTGCATGGATTTCATAACGACTTGGAAAAAATCATGTGGATAAATCTTTTTACTAAGATTACAAAAATGTTAGTAAAATTTTTTAGAAATGTACTTTTTTTTATTTTTAAATAAATATATCCATTATTTGGGCTCGTGACGTCACTACATGAAAATGTCCCGTCTCCGAAAATGTTCCTATTAATTTTATAAAATTCCACAATGATTTATTTTTTTTATATGGCATCACTTTCGCCTTTTTGAATTCGTTCACTAGATTTATTATTTGTTCTCTGCGAACTTATCATTTGGTTTGAATTTTTGACAGATGTTACGAAGAGAACCCCGTACATTTTAGATGTCGGTACGTGTTTTAGAGGTATAATGGTTATGGTGCTGATTTCAACAAAATCAAATTTTATAATATTCTCATTATTATTATAATTTACAAGTACAAGTATATTACATTGGATTTAGTAATATAGACGTACATTATAATGATTTATGATCCATAAGATGAATCTAGGAAAAAAATATTTTTGAGATGTAATATTTTTGGTATGCCTCGTTATGCTCCTGTGCCATTAGTGTGGAAAACGTTCTTTTTTTAAAATGATTTTCGGCTATGTAATTATCGTTTTTTCACACCTATAAAATTATGTCCTGTCTTTCCGGTTTATAAAAATGGTCTGATTTTTCTGATTGAAATTTTCAAAAAATCCCCAGGGTTTCAAAAATACGAAAAAATACGGAATGTCCTAGAATATTTGCCTAAACCGGATTTTTTTTTTTTAAATGTGATGCAAGTGGCCTATTCGTGAGGTACCCACCTTTCGAGCTTTTTCACCTTCCCAATTTGCTTCAAGTGGATTAAAACAGTTTTATCACTAACACCGCAGCCTGCAGCTAACTCGGACGTGGTTTGCGATGGATCCGCTTCCACAATAGCCTTCAATTCTTCATTATCAACTTTGGTCTCCGGCCGTCCACGGGGCTTGTTCTGCAGGTCGAAATTTCCAGAACGAAAACGTTGGAACCAAAAACGCATTGTGTTTTCTTTTGCGGCACCGTCGCCATACACATCATTAATCCTTCGAGCCGTTTCTGCAGCATTGGTGCCATGGGCCATGGTGGAACTCGTACTCGTAAATAACGCGATATTTCAAGTTTTCCATTTTGTAAACTAAGTGACGCAAAGAAAAAAAACAATTAAGGAGAAAACAAATTAATTATAATTTTCGAAACCCAAATACCTACATGAGTAAATAGCTGTATAAATTTGAATTCCTAACCAAAGAGAAGATATTTGAGATCAAAGTTGCCAGTACAAATGACGTTACATACTACATTATACGAGGGGTAGAAATCTCGAAGTGGGAAGACAAAGGCAAGACAATTGCACCATTCTCGATATCTAGTACTTTAGTACTAAACTGCTACGCGTCGAGTAAGGTTTCGTCTTACCAGCACTTACCGGTAAGTAAATTGCATTTTAAAAAGTGCCAAAATGCCCTCCTGTGTGATGAGAAAATGTTTCAATTTCACGGCAAATAATAGTAAAAGCGAATGAATAACATTTCATTTATAAGTACACGCAAATTACTTAATATTATCGATTATTATAAATATTACAAATTATTTTCATGTTTCCCGCTCGCGGTTTTACACGTCATTAGAGAAAATTCAAGTCCTACTAAAGTAAAGGGTCTGGACGCGCCAACAGCCAAATTTCTGTTGGTAATTAAACTTCACTGTTTTAAAGTAGACTAATCAGCCTAAACACTCTGTTTATTTGTTTGCTTGCGGTAAAACAACACATAAATCAGTAGTTCTAACAAGTATTGATGACAATCGCCACCATTTGAAAACTGTCGTTGCCCTATTGTATTTATTGTATAGCTCGACATATCAAACTCCGACAGGCAGCCGGACCTTTTCTTCTAGTGGGCCTCAAGAAAAGGAGACACCGAACCGTTCCATCAAAAAGTGACAAGCAATACGCCGCCCGCTCATATATCCATGTCATTCACACACTCATATTATTTGATTGTCTATCTTTATCACACAGGAATAAACTTTTGAATTAAGAAATTATACTGAAAATCGCTAAAAACAAAAGTGTTCCTTACTTTCCACATTATATGTGAGTATATGAGACTATGGCGAGTCTATTTAAACATCATTGGCCAGTACGGCAAAATGCCAATTTCATATGTAAGGACCTAATATTATGATGCTACCAAGTTATATTGTGACAATGACAAATATAAGAAATTACACAGAACAAGAGCTAGCCGTGATACCTCGTTCTTGCGTTTGATGCACATCTACATTGCCTACTTCTTAGGGAAAAACTTTATTTAAAAATATTACAATTTGGGAGGCGGGTATGGGTACCGCGGCTCCAGGAACCATTTATTGGATAACCATCACCTCTGCCATAGGTACCCCAAGTGGTTCGCTACGTTTGGTGACTTAGCAGGGGTGCCCGGGTTAATGGAGTGAGGTTTTTACAGGTCTTGGTGGCGGATGCGACTACCCCTTCTGCTTGGCGGGCCCGATCGAGATAAACTGGCTGAGGGAGGCCTTTTGACCTTTCCAGTCGTACTCTCTCGACCCATTGTCTTGCAGCGCAATTGGAGAAATGGTCCGTCACCCCTGGACACACTGATCCCCATATTTCTACCCACCCTTCTTACCTTTTTCCTTCCCAGAACTTCCTATAAGAAATGGATCATCAGCAAAAGTCATGGAATAATTAACCAACACACCCAAATTTAACATAAAAGTTCTCTAATCCCATTATACCAATTCCATATTACCAATATGCGACTGGGGCAATGTACAGGCTGGTTTATTTATGCCTATGGTAATCGAGAGAATATGAATAAAATGTAAAATTTATACAAAAAAAAATTGGCCCCTAGGCAATGCACGTCTCGGGACCCCTTTACCAATGGCGGACTAACGGGGGGGGGGGGGGGGGGGGTTGAAGGGGCCTCCTTGTTCCCTTGATCAAATTCTTAACAAGGCTTTAAGGGGGGGGGGGGGGTAAACTTTTTTATTTTCTGATTGTAATACATGTCGGTATATTGAGTATTGTGTCAAAATGTCAAGTAAATCCGAGCAAAAGTAACGAAGTAACAGCGTTTCAAGCGACCGACCCTCATGCTCGATTCAAGTATATATTTCGAGTATAAAAAATTTTAAATTGGTTTCCTGCAAACAACATTTCTGAAGTTCGTGAACATCATAACTTAAAATCTTGACTTGACTTGACCGATGCTTTTGAAATTTTGTTCACTATTTCTACACATAAATCAACAGGTAGTCATAGGGAGTTTTTTTTACCATTTTATAATAACAAATTCACCGAATTTTTTTAGCAAAAATCGCGTGTTTCACTTCAAAATGTTGCCAAAAATAAAAACAAATAAATCGAAAAAAAACTCCCTCTGACTACCTACGAAAACATATTACATTTTAAACGCAAATCGATTTTTTGTTTCAAATGATCCGGTGACGAGTTATGGAGTTCACCACATAACAACTTTTTTTCGAGGCGCCTCCGGAGATTCGCTCTCACGGACTTATTTATCGATATTTTTAATTGAATTTTTTATTCAAGGATACTTTAGATGTTACACTATAAAGTGTGTATGAAATAAATAAAACCAACATTATTCATATCTCAAAAAAAAAATCACGACAATTTGCATATATTTCACCTTTAAAACCTTAATCATCATCATCACTATTGGCTCTACAACCCCTGGTGGGTCTCGGCCTCCTCAAGAGTCTTCCTCCACTCATCTCGGTTTTGTGCCAGCTCTCTCCAGTTTGGAAGCTCCAAGATAGGTATGTCTTTGAGGACGTTGTCGCTCCATCTTAGTCTTGGTCTTCCCAGGCTCCTTCGCCCTATCGGTCTTGAGTTCAGCAGCCTTAAGTTTTGAGTTCAGACTTTAGTGCTTGATGCTCGGTCATCCTCTCCACATGACCCAGCTACCGAAGTCTTCCCAATTTTATAAATTTTGCGACGTTTAGCTCCTTAAACAAAGTATAGAGCCCCCTTAAGGCACCTTACCCCCCCTTAAGGCACCAGGACTATGTAAAAAATATTTTTTTTATTTCATTGTCTGAAAGATGCATTTGTTAAAAATGCTCTCACCAAATATTTTAAAGAAATTCGAAAAAAATTGACGGAGACAGCATTTTATGCGAAACCATTTTTAACAGTTTGTATGTTGAATTATCCTTCAGCAAAACTTTGAAAGCGTTTTTCTCGAAACACTTACGTTTTTCAACCTGGTTGACAACATATTAAAAAAACTATACATACATTTGATTTGCATGCACCAAGTCTTAATCTGTTCGAAAATCTACTGTCTATGGTCTATGACATAGGGGAATTTTGATATCTAAAAAAAATAAAAAATGGCTGACCAGCGAATTTTATTTTCGATTTTTTATGGAAAATTTTCATTGTTCATAAAAAAAACAGACCTTCATAAAAAAATCCCGAAGTGGTGCCATAGTGACTGGATTTCCTAACTGTTTAAGACTTAGTGCATGCAAATTGGATATATAGTTTTTCTAATACGTTGTCAACCAGGTTGAAAAACGTAGTTTCGAGAAAAACGCTTTCAAAATTTTGCTGAGGATAATTCAACAAACAAACTGTTTAAAACGGTTTCAAATAAAATGCTTTATCTCCACCAATTTTACCAATTTCCTCAAACGGTGAGAGCACTATTAACAAAAACATCTTTCAGAAAATGAATTAAAAATAACAATTTTTAATCAGAGGCCCGTGTGAACTGAATAAATAACTTGTAAAATTACATCAACTTCACTAAGGGAGGGGGGGGGGTTCATTCAGGCTACTGACGGACTTAGTCCGCCACTGCACTTCACCCTTTTCTAACTTCCAAAAAAAGTTTTTTCTACCAAAACGTCATTTTATTCATAATTAATCTGTTCTTTTACTACATTACGAAAGGTATGCCATCACCCCATTCAATAAAAAGGGATACAATACAATAACCCTATACTGCACATAAAAGGACACATACATAGAAACGAAAATGCATATATTAAAAAAAAAACATTACAATTAGCCGTCTTGTCACTAAAGTGATCTCTTCCAGACAACCTTTCCTAAAGAATTTTAGCAAGCAGATAGGTAGTGCATACTGAAGCTTGTACAACATTTATATTTTAAACATATAATTAGAAACAAAACAAAACAAATGCCAATATAAACCACACACGGCATCTTCAATCATTTCAGATACTAAGTAATGTTGCAACAAATAGAAGGAAAGAAAAGTAAAATACAACTATGTTTATGTATTTGTTTTAATTATGGACTTTTTATTTATTATGTGTGCATGATGTGAACCTAATTAATATAATTTGTTGTTTTCTTTAATGCGTGCGCCCCTAGCCGATGCGGGGTCCCTAGACAGTTGCTTACTCTGTCTTAGGGATAATCCGGTGCTGATTGAACCCCTAATACTCTTCATAGAAATGTCGCAATTGAGGTGGCTTTGTAATGTATTCAGAATTCCAGAAGCCAGACTTCCGCGTAAAATACTGGCGACAATTCCAGAGGGAAGACGTCCGGTTAGTTGGTCGCCACAGACAAAGTTAGGGAGGCAACTCTTGAGGATACGCGAAGAGAGGCCGGGCTAGCGACACAACATGAAGGGTGTTGAAATAGCCAGGACAGGGGCGTCTAGGACCCGATCAAAGGTAAGACGATGATGATTAAAGGAATCATATTAAAAAAATATGAAAAGTTTCTCCGTTAAACTTTTTTTGATTACAGAAAGTATTTTTGCTAAAAACAGTCAGAATCGATGATTATGTCGCTTGTCGCGTGCTATGGAAGATGGTACCTACCTTCGTACCTGCCTAGTCAAGTCTCTCTGCACTTTCGACTTTTGAACAGGTTACCTCTGCTATTGAGCGGCGAATTTCCGGTTCAGAAACCTTAATAGCTGTCGCATCACACATTTCCTGCTATTCAAGATTATTTTGTAAAAAGTCTAGCGATTCTGCTAATCGCGCGGCAGATTCTGCTAAGGTGACAAATGTATTTCCCGATTCTCGCCGCGGACAATCGTAAATTCATTATCAAACGCAACTTCTTTTATTTCCTTTAACCACGGACATATGAATAAACATGGACCTGCCCTAAGTGATAAAAACGTATTATTTCCCCCTCCACATGGCGCCGGCTGGAGCTCCGCCTTGGAACCGGCTCGCTCCATGGGGAGGGGATAGAGCCTCGCTTGAATCTAAAATGTGTGACGTCATTATTCTTGCCGTGAACAGCTAGAAGGTAACATCCATACATTTAACGAAATACAACGCCAAAACGGTAGCGTATTCTATACAATATATCTACATATCAATGTGCACATAGCGAATGTGGGCGGTTCTCCAGTGTGCTCGTCGCTGGTTATAGGGGTAAGTAAATTATGAAACATTTGTAATAGTGTTTTAACTAAACACGGCAACAAAATATTGCTATGTGTATTGGGGCGAGTCTTTTTGGGGCGAGCATTTGGCCTTAGCAAATATGTTATTATCGTGGCAAGCAATTCGCGCTCCCATGTAAAAAGGTCTATTCATTCAAAGCAGATTTTGCTTTTAAGAACTAAATGGTGATATTGTAATGCGAGATGCCTATTTACTGTCAGATTGATTGTATAACGAATCACAGTCATCTTTCCCCTCTTCCCCCTTCATAGTTTGGTTTTACCCCCTCGTCTGTATCTTCTGGTCTATTGAATTCTGATGTCTATGCCTTTAACCCTTCCTATTCAGAATAGTTATTTAACAATCTAAAGTAGGTACCTACTACGCGCTAAATCGTCACTTTGGTTGGACTGTGTTCTAACTTCACTCACTAACTTCACAAAGATTTCTCAAAATCTATTTACTGATTTTTGATGTTGAATCTTGTGTGAAGTATTTTGAAATAGATTTTAAAGGAAAATATTAAAATAGGACGTGTACTTACCATTTTAGAACACACCAAAACGTGCAAATAGAACCATATGCAACCTGCTATGGCGTAACAATTCATTCCATAAAGTTCTAACTATACACCTACACTACTATTTACTACAATTCCCTAATGCCATTCCAAGACAGTTATATATTATATTTAAATATTTTCCATTAAAATTGGTTAAACTAAACATTCACACAAGATTGAAAACCTCGGAAGAGAAATTGTAAAAATAGAATATGAGAATTCGTCTTTGTAAACTTTGACACCTCAGTTTAGTTTCGGATTATGACTTGATAGAGACTACCAAAATTGGCGAAACTGTCAAAATTCGGGTTTGTGACGTAATAAACGCGCTAACTGACGTTTATAAAAGATAGTGACTAGGCCTTCAGGACATGATAAGTCGAAGTTAGAACACTATCCCAACTATAGTGAACGAACTACTCTGCGCCTCGTAACAACAAGGTTTTCAAATGTCATTTTTGAACAAAAAAATCAGTTAGAACCTTGTTCAATTAAGGTATTGAAATGAGATAACTGAAAGTTAACATGAATATACACGTGAAATCCTATTTAGATACTATTTTGATTAATCTTTACGACGAATCAGCTTACAGTATGAACATCAAGAAATATGTTACCGATAAATCGAAGCTTTTACTAGTTTTTCTATGTATTGGAATTACAATAAAATTATTATTTACGTAACAAAAAATATAAGCGTAAACCACCAAAAAAAATGTTTTTTCATGACTTAACTATGAAGTAATACAAGAAACAATTTTTTTTTTAAACCTTTATGGCTAAGACTATTTTGGAGGTTTTCCATGTTCTAACTTTTTTTCGTTCTTATAAAATTATGCACAAAATAAATAAAAACCACTTTTTCGCTTACTTGCCTCGTGCAAGCTCGATTTTAAAATTTTGCAGGCATGAGATTCGAAATATTTCTAGCGTTTATATTCCTCTTAAGAGCGTTTGACCAGCCAGCGGACGAAAATCCACATTTCGTCGAAAGTTGTTCTCACGATCGTGCAGGGCGGTTACATTGAGAAAGATTAATTATTCTCCGTACCAGCTATTTAAAATTATAACCCAATATCGATTTTATGTCATTCTAAATTTGCTTTAATTTATACCTACATCCAAAAATGCTGAAAGGCCTGATGATAAAACTATTAAAATAATGTATTTAGCAGGGGTGGCCGGGTTCATGGGGTGAGGTTTGTCCAGATCACCAACTGCGTGGCAGGCCGGATCGGGAGAGACTAGTTGAGGAAGACCTCCAGCAGGACTCTCGGAACATCGCCTTACCCGCAGTGAGGGGATTGATTCATACGTCCCTCTCACCTGGACACACCGACCCCCCAGATTCCTACCCACCCCTCATACCTTTCTCCTTCCCACGACTTCCTCTCTTTCCTTTCCCTAAAAACCACCCTCCACACAGCATCCCAAAGATGACACAGGCCCTTAATAATGATAATTCCCATTGGGGAATTATTTTCTTAAGGGCCCCCCTCTGTGGAACTAATGTAAAAAAACGAAAAAATTACAGAAATATTTGAATTTTGGAGTAAGCAGTTCATTCGACGATAGTTTGTATTCTAAAGCTAAATTATTATTCCTCTGCTAAAAGTCCTAAATATTATGTAATTAAAACACAACCATCCATTTATTTTTTTCTAGTTTATTTTATTATTTCGTCACTGGTTGAGAAAGGGTTGGAGTGTAGGCTAGGTCGGTACATAACAAAGGAAGAAACATTTATTTATTTTATAGTAATTATTTTTTTTTAATTGTTAAACTAACGTTTAAGACAACATTTTTATGCATAGCACAAAGGGTAACAATTATTATAAGCAATAATTATCAGCCTGAAACACTCATCCACATTGAAAAAATCTTCCGAGAAAAGATACATGACGCCAACGGGACTTGAACTCGTGCCCTTCTGATTGCCGGTCAGCTGCTCTCCCAATTGAGCTATGGCGGCTTATCTTATACCCGCCAAATGATTCAATGTATACTAGTGTTTCATTCAACAATTATTGCTTATTATATTTTTTCCACCTGAAAACAACCAACTTTAGTTTAATTAATATTTGGCAAGTTTAAGTATTTCCCCAATAAATGAAGACATAATTTGTCTTTACGCCACCCAGCGAGGGATTTAACACTAACAGTGTCTCTCGCAAAAACTAAAGTTGGTTGTTTTCAGGTGGAAAAAATATAATAAGCAATAATTGTTGAATGAAACACTAGTATATATTGAATCATTTGGCGGGTATAAGATAAGCCGCCATAGCTCAATTGGGAGAGCAGCTGACC
The DNA here is from genome assembly GCA_929108145.2 of Limnephilus rhombicus. Classification (NCBI taxonomy): domain Eukaryota; kingdom Metazoa; phylum Arthropoda; class Insecta; order Trichoptera; family Limnephilidae; genus Limnephilus; species Limnephilus rhombicus. Next base: position 20,280,651 of record OV815273.1, on the reverse strand, counting down.
GGCAATCAGAAGGGCACGGGTTCAAGTTCCGTTGGCGTCATGTATCTTTTCTCGGAAGATTTTTTCAATGTGGATGAGTGTTTCAGGCAGATAATTATTGCTTATAATAATTGTTACCCTTTGTGCTATGCATAAAAATCTTGTCTTAAACGTTAGTTTAAAAATTAAAAATAATAATTAAAAATCATCCTATTCATTAAAAAATTCAATTAAATCCTCTTCTGTTAATTGTTTATAAAATGGTTTCTATTTCTAACAGGTTGATAATGGCAACAATTATGTAAATACGTAGTTTAGTGGAAAAAATGAAATTACTGGTGTAAAGGCGAAGATTAATGCTAAATCACTGTTTTCGATTAATCTTTACTGCAGTTTGGTTTCCACTATAAATACAAATAAATATGCGTTGGAGAAATTGAAACTTTTCCTACCGCTTTCATTGAGTAGAATTAAAATAAAATGTTAATTAGTTTATAAAAAATATAAGCTTGAACTACTTAAAAAAAAATTTTCATTAGAAATTTTTTTCTTTCTTATAAAATTATTCACAAAATAAATTAAAATCACTTTTCTATTTCTTTTGAAATCCTAGACTTCTTTTTCCAAGCGATTTTTATGCAAACTACCTATAATCGTGGCGCTAAAAGGCACACTTCCTCTGAGATTGTGATGGATAAACAATTGGAGACATGGCGTGGAAGCGTGCCGACTGTCACCGGGCTACAACCAAACTACGGTGTATTAAAGCGGCGAGTAATGACAATAATTATGCGTTTGGTGTTAAATTAAGGCAGGACTCGCCGCTGTGTGTAATGTGTGATTTGCAATAGTGTGTGTGAATCAATGACCGGACTACTCAAAATCGACTCAGCTCAACACCTCCTTTGAAAATTCATTAAAAGTGATGACAAAAATTGGTATTAGGTTGGGTTAGGTTAGGTTATGAGCTATTTTACATTTTTTTAAAGTGAAAACTTCTTTAGTACCGTTGTGATTTGAAACTAGATGAAACGGAAACGAGCTACACTAGAAAGAGACAAACACATACTTCGAATGGGATGGCAAAAAAATATTTATTTAATTCACTGGTACTCGGTTCCAACATAATAAGATAAATCTACAGTCCCACGCAAGTCTCTTTTGGTGTAGAAAACATTAATTTGGCCAACCAAAAATCGCCTACGAAATCCAAAAAATAAAAAAATGTTAAATTTTTTGCAAAATCAATATCGAATCTTCAAACCGTTCCAAAATGAACAGGCAAAAGAAAACGACATCCAGCGACTCCGAAGAAGAAAACATAAATACTAATAAGTTGACCATATATAGGAAAAGGTGCACTAGAATTCGACTAAAAAAATATGGAAAAAATCCTTCATCTATCTATATATTATATTATACTCGTAAATAAAAATTAATCATCGAAATGTATGTACGCGCATAACTTCCGAACGACTGCACCAAATTGAATAATCTTTTTTTTGTGTTCGTTATTGACAGAACAAGGTTTGTATAAAACTACTGGTGAGCTCTGGCATTACGAAATTTGTATTAAAAAAATTGCAATAGATGGCACGCGAGTTCTTTGAAAACTGAATGTACCGGGAATGAATGTATGGGAGGGGGGAGGGGAACTCGGGTAGAGGGTTCGCGAGAGGGGGGGAGGGGAACCCGGGTTGGGGGAGGGGAACGGACGAATGGAAAAGGTCACGCAGGGAGAAAGAATTTCTTTATTAAATGTCATGGTAACGCAAGCCGGGTACCAGCTAGTACTGATAAAAAAGTGCTTCGCAGTCTCCCCACTCTTGTCTACTTTAGTTTTCTAAAGGTTTTACTTCTACCGCTTGTGAATTGCATCCTCTATTTTTTTTCATAGAGACTTTTGAAAGAGGTGTTGAGTTGAGTTGATTCTGAGTTGTCATGGAACCGTGTTAATTTTCATGACAGATGATTTAACGCAACAACGCATATCTACAAGAAATGTGTTGTGGACGAGTTTCGTGTTCCAAAAGTCTGGCCAATCGGGCCTTCAATTTCCAATACAAAATTGTGTTTCATCATCATTATGATACAAATGGGATTGCGATATACGATGTCAGGCAAGTGCAAGAGAAACAGAGCGACTACTAAATGGGCTGAAACCTATTGTATTAAGTCAGTAGCAACATTGGTTTTCATTCAAATCTACATTCGAAGCATTTCTAGTGCCTATTATTTATTCAGTGGACCGAACGGAGAGCATTGTCTTCAGTTCCATAATATTATGTCAAACGCGATTTCTTTCAGTTTTCAAAAGAAAATGGCCAGAACGTATTCCATCCGGTCTCTTGACTTTCTTATCCCAACTGCCAACAGGTTCCGTCACGGGTTTTGTTGGGAGAAAACCCGTCTGCCCGTCACTACTCACTATTATAATAATGGAGACTCTTGTTTTCCAATGTCCAGCGATCTTAGAACGTGGATGCAACACAACGATGAAAAAAATGTACACAATGTTACCTAAATGATTATAATTAATACCTATCGTAAGTATACTCAACTCATAGTACATTCTTATGGAAAAAAAATCATCATTTATATTATTTATCCATGAATTAGCTATATAGTTATAGAATTATATAATATAATAATATTGGCGTTGTTACTTATATATTATAAAGTTTATATTTTGAAAATAAAAATAATACTTTGATGAGGGGGAATACATTAATTACGTGAGCTCAAAGGGAGGGGGGGGGGTCCAGCCAAATCTCACGTTACTTGAAAAGAATATACATGTTGGATGTTGTGTGTTGTGATTGTCCTATTCCATATTTAACTTCATTTAATACTAAACACTTTTAATTTCTCTCTCCCTTAAACTCTCTTACCTTAAACTCTCCTGTCTATACTACCTTTATTCAAACATTACCTAATTTTTCATGTCTATGCCACCTTTTACTAAAATATTGCAATGAATTGCGTGTCTATAATCTCTTTTGTCTGTGGCCACGTCTTTCTATTTTAGTTTATAAAACGGCGTGTTATCATTTAGCATGTCATTCTCTTGATCTCAATTCTTCTTTTCGCTTCTGCTAGACATTTACAAATTAATTTAAATTCTTGTCGCCAGTCAAGTGTTCAGAAGGCTAAAGTTCGGTGTTTGGGCTAAATTCCTAAAAAATAAAACTAGTTATTTTTATACTAATTTGGGGTCGGGGAATCCGAATCTGAAAGAATTAGGCGGCGGCAAGCAATATTAACTGAATTACAGGACTTTAAAAAAATTTATACACATACAGGAAAATAGCCATTCTGGAAGCATTTTGATTCCTAGAAAATCAAACTAGTTATTTTTATACTAACTATGGGCCGGGGAATCCGAATCTGAAAGAATTAGGCGGCGGCAAGCAATATTAACTGAATTAAACGACTTTAAAATTTTCTATACACACACACATGAAAATAATCATTTCGGAAGTATTTTGACACACGTAGTACAAAGATCATAGAAAAACAAGATAACATAGATATTTTTACCACACAAAATTAAGTGTTGCCATTAAGCAGTAATATTAATAACGTAAAATAACATGTTTATATTTTAAGTACTTATTTTTTATAAATTTTGCTCACTTTTGTATCACAAACCATGTTACATAAACCCGGCGTAGCTGCTAAACTACTTGAAAACAGGGATGTTTTTTTGCCGTGACGCGAGCAGGCGGTATAAAGGGGCACAAACCATGTTACACAAACCTAGCGTAGCCGTTAAACTACTCGAAAACAGGGATGTTTTTTTGCCGTGACTGAAAGTCCTGTAATTCAGTTAATATTGCTTGCCGCCGCCTAATTCTTTCAGATTCGGATTCCCCGACCCCAAATTAGTATAAAAATAACTAGTTTTATTTTTTAGGAATTTAGCCCAAACACCGAATTTATTCCGTTCAGAATCACTCTCTCTCTCGCTGTAAAATTATTCACCAGAATAAAGAGTTACAACAATATCCAGTATAAAAACAAGTGTTTTTTTTACAAACAAGGGATAACCTCAAACCATACACCTCTCTATCTCACCGTACGTTCCCGTGGTGTGGAACCGAAGGAAGCAACCAAAGCAGCTCAAATTACACCCTGACTGCAGACTATCTGGAGACCAGATCTGGGATCTACGCAATACGAAGTGGCCCAAATTTACCTCACCAAGGAGGGGGGGGGGGGGGGTCTAGATTGGAAGAAAAACTCCTCACGTAATTAATGTTTGTCCCCTGACAAATACTCACTTTACAATCCGTTAATAGCTTTCATATGTTTTAACTATCAGCTTTTAGCAATAAAAATAATTAGTTTGTCACTACTTATAATGATTTGTTTTCGAATTTTGAATTTTAAGTGAAAACTTCTTCAGCACCATTGTGATTTGAAACTCGATGAAACGGAAGCGAGCGACACTAAAAAGAGACACATAGATACATCCGTAGGATTTAGCCTGCGAGAGAATGAGATTTTTAAAAATTTTTTTTTATTTCACGGGTACTCGGTTCCAATATAATATGATAAATCCACGGTCCCACGTAAGTCTTCTGTAGTATAGTGGAATAAAGCGCCTGACAAACATTAGCGGCCAGACCAAGGATCGAACCTTACGAAATCCAAAAAAAATATACCTATATTTTTATTTTTGTAAAGTCAATATCCAGTCTTCAAACCACTCCAAAATGAACAGGCAAATAAAACACAAAAGAAGACGACATCTAGCGACTAGCGACTCCGAAGAAGAAAATACAAATACTAATAAGATGAAAAATGTATAGGAAAAGATGCACTGGAATTCGACGACAAAAATATGGAAAAAAACTCATCCTTCACGTTGATAAAAAAAGTTCTTCTTTGTCTCCCCACTCTTGTATACTTTAGTTTTATGAAGGTTTCACTTCTACCGCATGTGAATTGCACACTCCTGATCATTTTTGGTTAAAAAATATATATATGTCCATTTTTAATTCCTGATTCCTTTACCTGTTCTCTTTGAAGTGGTTTGAAGATAGGATATTGATGTTACAAAAAAAAATTGGATTTCGTAGGATTTGGTCCACTGTCTGCAGAATTGGTCAGGCGCTTTGTACCACTACACCGAAGGTGACTTCCGTGGGACTGTGGATTTATCGTATTTTATTGGAACTGAGAACCCGTGAATTAAATAAATATTTTATTGCTATCTCATTCTCTCGCAGGCTAAATCTTATAGATGTATGTGTTTGTCTGTTTTTAGTGTCACTCGTTTCCGTTTCATCAAGTTTTAAATCACAACGATGCTAAAGAAGTTATCACTTCAAAAATACTGCGAATAGGCTTCTATTCAGTTGAGACGACTGCAACAAATCCTCCGTACCTCTTTTCCCTGTTTTGTCTGAGTCGCCTCTCCATATCTGCAAGTTTAGTATTATTTGTATGTCACGCAGTTTTTTCCCTGACTCACCTTGAGATGGCGAGCGCCTTGAGGTTTCTATACAAGAGCGTTTGTTTGCCCCTAATTGCTATATTTTTCACGAATGCTCTCGTTTATGTTTTTGTGTGCGTCTCCAATGTTTCTTTTGGGTTGATCATGAGCTCAGTTTTGGAAAATTCAAGAGTCATTAAATGCTCTTCTCATGATGTTTCTCAAGATCTTTACATCAATTACAAACTTAACAAGACCCAGTTTAGGCCTTCTGATTGATTTAGGTCCGGTTTTTAAGTAACTCGGAAATGTTATGAGTTATGTTATGAGCCAGCCGCGCTTTAAGCCGAGCAAAAAGTAAATAAAATACCGGCCCTTAGAAGAGAGTAAAATGGGTAAGTACACCTTCAGAAACAGATTGACTGTCCATGCAAATATATGAACAATGATAATTAATATAATTATAAATGAATTGTTAGAACCACTGTATATTTTACAGCCTAAAATTAAAATATAAAATCATATTTGTATTACAGTGGTTCTAACAAAGAAATATTTTTTTTTAATTTATAATGGACTAGCTGGTTAACGGCATGCGTTGCAATGCCATAATCAAAGAAATAAATTGTTTTTCCCTGCATCCATCCTTTCCCGTGCATCCCCGTTCCCCGTTCCCCTCCTGCATCCCCTTCCACCTTCCCCGCCTACCCCCCTCTCCTGCGTTCCATACATTCAGACCCAGTGCATTCAGTTTTCAAATAACTCGCGTGCCACCTATAAAAAAATTGATTCAAATTTAAATTTTTCATATATTACAAATATTCATTTTTGTATTTTATAAGAACAATCAATCAAATTTGGTACCTAACATAGGTACCTTTTAAAAATATCTATATTTTAAAAAATCCATATACAATTCTTTTAATACAAAAAAAAGAAACAGCTGCCTTCTAAATTCAACTTCATGCAACGCGCGAACTGTCAAAAGTGCGAAGTTAAAATAGTCATTATGTTTTCTGAAATTATTCAAAGTTTTGCGCAATTTTCTTCATTTTTCTTTCCATAAGAACCTTCTACACAGTATTAGAAAACTTTATACAAAAAAGAGGAATGAAATAGATAAAGTCGTTCTGAAGTTATGGCGTGACCAAGGGAAACAGGGATTGATTTTTATATATATAGATAGATAACCTCAAAGTTATAGCTGCGTTCAAAGAATAATAATTACTATAATCGTGGTTTATTTTTGGGGTACATTGTTGCATCACCTTCTTCTTAATAACCCATGTTTCGCACAGCATTACAGTGAACGTCATCAGGAAGATGTTTTTTTTTATTACCTTAGCTCCACACAAGAGGCCCTGAGGAAAATAATTCTCCTCAGGACCTGTGTCATCTTTGGGGATGCTGTGTGGAGAGTTTTTTTAGGAAAGGAAGGAGAGGAAGTTCTGGGAAGGAAAAGGGTATGAGGGGTGGGTAGGAATCTGGGGGTCAGTGTGTCTAGGAGTGACGGACGTATGAATCCGTCCCTCCCACTGCGATGCAAGGCAATATTCCTAGAGAGTACAGCTGGAGAAGTCAAAGAGACTCCCTAAATCACTCTTTCTCGATCCGGCCTGCCATGCAGCTGGTGGGCAGACTCATCCACCTCCAAGACCCGAACAAACCTCACCACATGAACTAGGGCACCCCTGCTAAGTCACCAAACATAGCGAACCACTTGGGGTGACCTATGGCAGAGGTGTTGGTTATCCAATAAATGGTCCCCGGTGCGGCGGTACCCATACCCGCCTCCCAAATTATCCATGAAAAGGTTACACATCTGCCCTGACTAGGAACACAGTAACGTTGTCCAAATTGTTGGCTAAAGAAGAGGGTAGAGCAAGATGGCATAATACCCCAAAAATAAATCAAGATAAGATACTTTTGGCAGTGATAATCTCAAATAATATTTTTGAAGTGAAAACTTCTTTAGCACCGTTTTGATTCGAAAAGCGATGAAACGGAAAGTGGCACTAAGAGGAGACAAACACAGATTTGTCCTGCGAGAAACTGAGATAGACTAATCGGTGCCCTCTTTGTGCGGTGCCGTAGTCTATCGGCCTCCTGTGTGTGTGGTGCTTCTTAGAATAAAATTTTAAATATTTCTTAAACTTGGTAATGTTATAATATACTCTGAATTCGCCTCATTCTCTCGAAGTTTAGTTTTCTGAAGGTTTCACTTATACCTCGTGTGAAATGCTACTCTGATTTTATTTATAGTAATAGGCCACTTGCATGGATTTCATAACGACTTGGAAAAAATCGTGTGGTTAGATTTTTTTACTAAGATTACTAAAATGTTAGTAAAAATTTCTTAGAAATGTACAGTTTTTTATTTTTAAATAAATTTATCCATTATTTGGGCCCGTGACGTCACTACATGAAAATTTCCCTTCTCCGAAAATGTTCCTATTAATTTTGTAAAATTCCACACCGATTTATTTTTTTTATATGGCAATACTTTGATTTCAGACGAATTTTTGAATTTGACATTTAACGTTCACTAGATTTATTGTTTGTTCTCTGCGAACTTATCATTTGGTTTGACTTTTTGACAGATGTTATGAAGAGAACCCCCTACATTTTACGATGTCTGTACGTGTTTAGAGGTAAAATGTTAGTGGTGCTGATTTTAACAAAATCAAATTTTATAATATTCTTATTATTATTGTAATTTACAAGTACAAGTATATTACAGTTGATTTAGTAATATAGACGTTGAACATTTTAATGTTTATGATCAATAATATGGATCAAGGAAAAAGCCCTTTCTTGTGGAACACGTTATTTTTTTTAAATGATTTTCGGCTATGTAATTATCGTTTTTTCGCACCCATAAAATTATGTCTCGTCTTTCCGGTTTATAAAAAATTATCTGATTTTTCAGAATGAAATTTTCAAAAAATCGCCAGGGTTTCAAAAATACGATTAAAAAAATACAGATGTTTTAGAATATTTGCCTAAACCGGAATTATTTTTTTTTAAATGTGATGCAAGTTGCCTATTGTACTTTGGCCGAAAGAATTTATTCTGATTTGAAAATACATTTGGCCGCGAAAATCTCAAATCATAAATATTATCTGCTTGCAATTATGACTGTACGAAAAATATTATTTTGAATATGTATCTGCTAAAGCGAAAATTGTCATGAAACATCGTGATTTCACTTGTGTTCATAAAAATATCTCACCGCAAAGCTATTATAATGAAAACGTGATTCAATTTAGATAACGCCACCGTAAAAGTATTTATCGAACCGCGTTTATCAACAAGCAAGGTTTATTGTTAGTATTTCTGTATTTGCAAGACAAAATTATTTACGGGTTTTAGAGTGGAACGGGCCTGTGGTATGATTTTACTTTATGGGTTTAGACGTTTAGACAATAATAATTGTTAGCACAAAACGTTTGCTGCGAACAGAAGTAGAAGACGCGCCGCTCTTAGAAAATACCAATAATGTGGAAATGTGGGTACGATTTCATTTGTTGGATGACGGAGAAAGATGCACTGATTTCTCTAAACCAGCTCGGCAACTGCATATTAATCCCGAGTCGAACGAGATGTTCTGCCGCATCATGAAAGCAGTGAAGAAAGTCATAATTCTTATATTTTTCACAGCAGGGGAGAAATAGTAAACGATTAACGGTAATGTATCGAAGCAAGTTTATTAATAAAACATCCTTCCTCCCTGAACATATTTTTAATGGTGACCCGATAGTTGATCCCCTGACAGTTCATCCCCCGAAATATGGTTCCATACCAACTCAGAATCATATCAACTCAACACCTCTTTGAAAAGTCATTAAAACCTATGAAAAAGAATAATTGGAAAATAGCCCATAACCTAACCCAACGAACGTAACCTATTTAACCATTTTTTTAAATATTATTATTTAATCAATTTTAATTACTTTTCAAAGGAGGTGTTGAGTTGATTTCATTCTGAGTTGTTCAGTCACCATTATACAGTATATACACGAGTAGTTTTTCCTTGGTGCATTTGAATGAATATATATGTTTTATACTTTGTTTATCTCCGCAAACCCCTTCGGGGACACTTAGTTGTATTTTGTGCAAATAGGTATTCCGAATTATCCCAAAATTGACTGCATATTGTATATTAATATCCATGGAGTCAACCCTCGGGGGATCGACTGTCATGAACCCATTTTTAGCATACCTCCCCCTTCCCTATTACTTTTATTTATTTCATTGTAATTTCATAATGTATGTCACTCCACACCGAGATGTTGAGCAGAGGAACGGGTCGCAAAAAAGACCCTTTTTACTCCTTCATTCACCCGTTCATATACTTACAAATTAATGTTCAGCACAAGCAGGCATGTCGAAAGTGTCCGAAGGGATTAATGATTACGAGTATGTTTATTTGAACGTAGTGTTTACTTTAAATTAGTACAATTATTTTGCGGCACGTTCCAGAGTGGTAGATTCTTTCAGTATCACCCTGGTAAAAGATCACCTCCTTCCCCACCCCACTACTTTTAGCCTCAAAACATTTGAGTACAATCAACATGCACCAATATTTGGAGTTAATATCATAGTCTCACTTCCTTATGGTTGGTAGCAGTTGGGAGTCAAAAAAATTATTGCGTTTTTTTTTCGGTGAATAATAGTACTTTTCACACATTTGAGAAAATCGGGTTAAATTAGTAGTTCAAAAACATATTTTTTCACAGAGACAAAACATATCATTGTTTAAATCTCGGAATTTAACTATCTCACCGGTGCAGGCCTTATTGTAGTACAAAATATTGATTCAGCATTGATATATCTGACTCTGAATATAAGAGGAAAGTGGAAGATGAACAAAATCCTAGGTACACAAAGAATGAAGGAAAGCTTGTTCCAAAATATAACAATATATACGACAGCGAACCCTGGAATATAACGTGCCCAAAATATTTAACATGTTACCAAGTAAAATAAAAAATTGCGGTTCACCAAACAGATTAAAATATATGCTGTAAACATGATTATTGAATAGAGATGCTTTGTACTAAATCATTTGTATTAATTGTGATATTCTGTATACATATTTATAGTATAATTAATAATGATATTATGCATTAAAAAAATAACTTATATCATTGATGTCGCTATTACGAATTCCTGTAATATTCAGAAAACTTTTTCTGTAAAAATAAGAAAATATACAGGTTTAGGAAATGAGATTAAAAGAATTTGGCATTCTCAGACTATAAAAATATTACCATTTGTCATTTCGGCTACTGGCATTATACTGGCATGCTCTCTCATTCAAAATTTTGGCATATTAGATTTGTCAAAAATTTATATATAAAAATGCAAAGAACAGTAATTTTAAATACATTTAGGATTACAAAAGATTTTTTAAATATTTATTTTGAGGGAGCAGTAGGATTTATAGGTCCAATTAGGAATTCCACCGAGCAGAACCCTCTGACATGAAAATATCTGGAGTTGGTGAATTATTTTCCCATTTGGTCTCTGGTAGGTTGACATGTTGTTCTTGAATTATTTTGTATTTATTATACAGGGTGGGGCAGAGTGGAGTTACTAGTTTCAAAAAATCACTGAAGGCCCCCCAGACCGAGTAGAGGAGCTAGGCGGGTGCCGTTAGATCGGGGAAATGATGCCGTTTTTTTCATGATGTTTTGAAAATGATATCGTCTGGCGTGGCGGCCTTAGCGAGCAATACACATATTGAGCCTTTCAAAGAAGTTTTCAGCCACTCTTCCCAGCATATCTTGCGGAATTCCAGCGATGATGTCCTCAATCGCCTCGATCAGAGCTTCAAGGGTTCGAGGTCGAAGTTTGTTTACCTCAGCTTTGACGTATCCTCACAGAAAAAAGTCACTCGGGGTCAAATCGGGAGAGCGAGGGGGCCATGGAATATCCCCCGCAAAGAAATCAGGTGACCTGGAAAGAGCTTTTGCAAATAATCGCATGAACGATGGACAGCATGAGCCATGGCTTCATATTGTTGAAACCAGAAGGCTTCTGTGTCGTGTTTCTCGCGATACTCTTTCATTTTGGGACGCCTAAGGTTCTCCAACATCTCACAATAACGGTAACGGTTAATCTTGTCGCCAGTGCAAAAAACAGTGCAGAGGGATACATCAATTACGTTTGCAATGCAAGCATCTCTACGTTTTACAAAATCTTGCCGGCTCAATTCCCGTGTACGCATCATCTTGTAGGGGTACAGATGAAGGTCTGAGTGTAAGATTTGCCTTATAATTCTGGACGATATTCCAAGAGCAGCGGCATGTTTCCGCGCTGCCCGGGTTGGAGACTCTTCAATTGACGCTCTTACTACCTCGATGTTTTCAGGTGTTTGCATACTTTTAGATCGCCCAACTGCTATTTTAGGATCTGCAGTTCCTGTCCACCTTACATTACTGATCCATTTCCGAATGGTTTTTGGGATCAGGAACACTGTCATCACGATTTAACTCGAACCGGCCCCGGAAAGTTCCATGCGTAGCCACAACGCTTTCCCCGTTTTTAAAGAACGTCTCCACAATAAAGCCCCGGTACTTACCTGACCACGGCATGGTCACTAACATAAACGGCATAATTTCCCCAACCTAACGGCACCCGCTCTGCCCTTCTGCTCGGTCTGGGGGGCCTTCAGTGATTTTTTTGAAAATAGTAACTCCACTCTGCCCCACCCGTACTTATATAGTGCAATTGCATAGCGTGAATTGACTAGATGATCATTTGTGGAAAATTGTGTGAAAGGGTTTAGTCTTTCCTGTTGGGAATATTTAACCCAGACATAAAATCTGAAGTATATGTATGTACACTTTAATTGAAAAAATTAAATTGTAATTGAACAAATTAAATTGTAATTGAAGCAATTGTAAACATTATAATTGAACATTTATCCTATTGACAAACTGCTTAGTTGCGGCTTAACGGGATTGTACTTTGGTGAACAATAAAAAAAATAATAAAAAGGTTCCTTTTGAATATCAGCGCTTGGGATTCGATCCATCCCTGTATTGTAATACGTAATTCGCACACAAGGCGGAAACTTGTCTCATCGACAGGTACCCATCGATAAATCCATTTAATGTTTCTTAACACGTATCAAGCGTTAAGATAACATCTAACAATAATATGGATAAAAAAGTAATTGTTAATCCTATTGTGTCTCAGATCTTATATCCATAATATAAACATGTATCAATTAACATGGGAATATGTATTTCTCAGAGTTGCGTTGACATTAAAACGTATTTTTTACATGCCATTGATTTGGTTCGCAATCAATGATTTTAGAAATTACGTATTTGTCGCTTGTCTTCAACGGTGTATCGATATAATCGAATGTGTTGTGAAAACAATGTTTATTACACCTATATCATCATTAAATCGTATTTTTAACAATGACAAATGAAATAACATTTGAAAGCGATCTTATCTCATCGGTCTTCAAAGGCACGCCAATGTAACCTTGTAGATTATTAATAATTATAATTATTGATACAAACTCTTTTCTGTCATGTTTTATATAGACCCACCCTTAAATGACCATGATAAAGAATTATTATTCTTCTTCTTCTCAAGTCGGTTCCTCATAGCTGAGTGTCGTGACCCCTACTCCAATTCTCATGGTGGACAAGGCTTCTCCACTTCTCGCGGTCCTGCGCAACGTTTCATTACGATATTTCATATCATCTCAAAGTGTTCTTGTCTAATGATTGTACGGTGTGATTATTGTAAAGAGAAGTGGCGCGCTCTGTTAATTTCAAACATAACCATTGAAGTTTCAAACAGCATCCCCGATGAGAAAATGTCCAATACAAAATTAACAACAATTCTTATTTTTATTGTACTGTTATTCAAGATTTTGTGGATTTATTAAATTACCATACATATATGTTCTCTTCCTCTCCTTTTAATATCATTAATAACATGTATTACATAATTTTAAATTTTATAATTTGGCAGGTCACCTTAAGTGGTTCGCTACGTTTGGCGACTTAGCGGGGGTGCCCAGGTTTATGGGATGAGGTTTGTCCGAGTATTGGCCGCGGATATGTCTGCCCATCAGCTGACCGATTGAGGATGACCTTGTGACCTCTCAGGCAGAACTCTTTTGGAACATCGCCTTGCACCGCAGTGGGAGGGATGGATTCATACGTACGTCATTCCTGGACCAACTGTCTGATTCCTACCCACCCCTCATACCTCATCCTTCCCAGAACTTCCTCTCCCTCCTTTCCTTGAAAAGACCCTCCACACATCATCTCCAAAGATGACATAGGTCCTGAGGGAAAATATTTTCCTCAGGGCCTATGTCATAGAGCTAATGCAAAAAAGTGTGAGTTATTATTTATTCTGCAAATATGGTAGGTAACCCAGTTTGTTTGGCATAATCCTATTTATCAAGATGATTTAGGTGATGCCGTGATGTTATTATTTGTATGTGGAAAGAGCTAGAACATCAATTTGATATATGAAAAGGTTAATTATTTAATTTATTTTAATGTTTTTCTATTACTTCATTCAGCGCATTCTAATTTGAAATTCAATCATACCATACATATACAACAGCACTTCTTGGAAAGAGCAATTTTGTGTTAGGTAGATACTATTGGTGTTAGTTTTGTATAATATCTTCTTCTGCTCGCACGTAAATATATTATTCTCTTAAAGAGAATTTGCATCTTATATCCATTCTATGCGGTCTGCCTCAACGGGCCTCTTGCAGTAAATATTGTGAAGATATTTATTTATTTAATTTTACAAGTTCAGGAGCGGACTAATGGACTAATGGAGGGGTGATGCACAGGGGTGTAGGAAATCTGGGGAGAGTGGAGTTTTTGCAACGAAAAACCTGAACATACATGGAATACTATCGTATTTCGACATTATTTGTACATAGTGTCAGGGAATATTTCTTCATATTCCTGTGTCAACTGTGGGTAGATGTGCATGAGTGAGGAGAAAATCTTTTTTACACGGTAAGCAGGCTCCTTACGAGTGTAGTGAATTCGCCGGCTAGTAGCTTGTAAACTCGCTCAACGTAATCGAGGCTTAGGGTAAAGACTCAATTACATTGAACGAGTTTACAAGAAGCTACTATCTACTAAGATTAAAAGCGGGAGAATCGGCGAGTGAGATTGTCATGATGACACACAAAACTATCCACTCGCTCAGCAGCGTAGGAAACTGAGGTCGCTGCTAGCGCCAGTAGCGAGAATAACGACGCCTGCGTCAACTAATTCTGTAGATGTTTGACAGTCGAAATCAACTGTTTATTGGCAGCCATATTGAAAACATAAATAAATCAATCACGAGTTAGCGAGTGGCAAGTAAAGTTGACAAACTTTAACTTTTTTCGTAGACAGTCAACAATCTGCTAGTTAACAAGTAACGCGACGAAACTGAGCGAGTTTACTAACATGTAGTGAATTTCCCAGATAGTAGCTTGTAAACTCGCTCAGTGTCATCGACGCTTAAGGGGTGTTATAAGATGGAATTTAGGCGGAGACAGAGGAGGCTTATCAGCTAGGGGGGATATCTTGTAAGTCAACATAGAATAGAAGAATCTTTTGATTGATTCTATCGAATTAACCTTAGCTTATTGAGTAGGAATAAGAATAACATAGCCGAGCGATTCACAACGAATATGAATATAAGAGGAATAATAACATGGCTTGGGCGTGTCAGCAGAGTGTAATATATTACGTTGAAGTAAACAATACAATGAGCCAAATTCAAAAACGGGGAAATAGACATGTTTGAATAAATGGAATATTAACTATTATTTTTTTGAGAAATATTACGTTTGATGAATTCTTTTAATAAATGTGAAATACCCATAGACATCATTTTTGCACTAGCATTTTTAGATCTCCTGCCGTGAGAATGCACATGTACCTGCGGATTAATTCGCCTTATTACTTAAAATGGCGGATTTGGAATTTTTTTCCTGAAATGAATTTACGATCTACAATGAAATTATATGCAAATCTATTAGGTAAATATTTACCTAGAAGGTCCTTTATTAAAAAAAAACACACATTTTTTAGGGTGCATCAATCTCGTGTGCAGGAGGGAGAATGTCGCAGTCGAGATGTTGAACTCCAGAACGAGCCGTAGAAACGAACCGTTCTCCTTTGACAAATGTGGTGACCGGACAACTCAGAATGAACTCAAGTCAACACTTCCTTTGAAAAGTCATTAAAAGTGAAGAAAAAAATATAAAAATTTGGCTAAATAGGTTACGTTACGTTAGGTTATGCTCAATTTTTGGAGTGAAAACTTCTTTAGCACCGTTGTGTGATTTGAAACTTGATGAAACCAAAAAGCGATACTAAAACGAGACAAACACGTACATCTATAGTCTATAGGATTTAGTCTGCAAGAAAGTGAGATAGACTAATCTGTCTCATCTCTGTGCGGTGCTTCTAGCCTCCCCAACTCCCCACTCTTGTCTACTTTAGTTTTCTGGAGGTTTCACTTCTACCACGTGTGAACTGCATACAATTTTTTAAAGCTTTTTATGACTTCAAAGAGGTGTTAAGTTGAGTTAATTCTAATTTGGCATGGAACCGACAAATGTCAAACGTGTATAAATGTCGTGCGTGCGTTTGGCGTGTTTCCCGACGCGACTATAATGAAAAATTTGACTTATTAGTTTATTACCAAGGCGTAGGCGTCGCGTCGGGATGAAGGTCGGTTTAACTATACCATTGCTAAACGGTGCAAGAATCTAATAAGGCGGCTGGTGTATTTCTCAGTCCGACCCTGACTAAGAGAAAAAATAAAGTAATGTGAAGGTCGAAAACAAAGGTCACGGGACCACATTTCACAAAACCACAAATTATCACTATTCTACCAACACCTTGCTTTGTGCAAATTTTATGCCAATTGATTGTGAATCTTCGTTTCCCGTTCGTATTTACATTCGTAAGAGCATATTTGATGGTTATAAACAACAATTTATAAACACCTATAGACGGTTCTAAGTAGGTTTACGTCCATACGTTCGAGGTCAACGCGATAACTTTTATCAGTTTTAAGATCCTCGACTACGAAACCAGGGGTCACGGGTTCAATTGTGTTTTGTTAGTTTGTGTTCATAATTAATTTATTAAAAATAATATATATACGTTGTATGTTCGCGGCACTTCCAGAGTAATACTATGATTACCGCCCAGGTGAAAGGCGACTATTCAGAATCGGAAAGTTTATCGGAATGGCTTTAGCCATGTTTAGAGTATCTAACACCTATGTACCAGAAAGTAAACTGCGCATTTGTTCGACTCGGGAAATTTCGGTTTCGGGCGCAGGTAAATAATATTAGCTACTCTCATACCCTTAAATAAAAATACCTATCTGAGAGCATCATAAAATTTTACTTTTGTTTACAAAATACGCTCATTACAGAACATATTTACATATTATTATTTCTTCTTACTTCTTCCGGCGCCAATCTTAAACTAATTGTAAATATGCACCTATGTTATTAAGTCACTTGCTTTAGGTCAGCATTTATATGTCTTAGTCATGTCATAAGCCACTAGCTATAAGTCTTAGATATAAGCCACTAGTTATAATTGTAAATCTGAATTGTAAGCCAGTAAAATAAATCACTAGCTATAAGTCTTAGATGTAAGTCAATGGATATAATTGTAAATCTTAATTGTAAGCCAGTAATGTTAATTCATTTAAATACTTATTTGTACAGCGCCCTTCAGGTGATTTTAAATTAGACAAATATTATTATTATTACTTGTTAAATAAAGCACCTCATCAAAGTACCGCTTTACGATCCTGAACAATTAACATCTACCTACAGACTAGACGTGTCATCTTTGCTCATACGAATTTAAAGAAATAAACACAAATAAAGCTATATTTAAGCAATAAAAAGTGTGGAATATATTGATTTCGCGATTGTGCGTTGTCTGTGCGTTTTTAAACTTAAAAAAAGCGACTCTGTGCTCTATTTCATAGTTTGTGAAAAAAGGTCAATAACACACAACAATATACCTAGTGAAGTAAATAAATAATAATCAGTGAAACACAACGAAATATAAAGTGTATCCTAAATTTTTTTTTTTTTTTTTTTTTAAATTTATTTATTTTAGTACATACAATAATGACATTACATTTTTCAGATACATTTTTTATATAACGTGATTCACCTTTTTTTAGAGCATGCTCGTGTAAAAAAGGTGGAGCAGCGTGTGTGAAAAACTATTTAACATATTTTTTTAGAATTATAATATATATTTTTTATATATTTTTATATATATATATACATATATGTACATATATATATACATATATATAATACATATACATATTCAAAACAAGATATATGAAATAGAATAGAAAAAAAGGAAACAGTATAAAAAAGAAGAAGAAGAGAAAGAGGAAGAGAGAAAAGAGAAAAGAATATAAAAGTAAATGGATTTCCAAAGTCAATTGTCGAGAGACATTCTATTGTATTATTAAATTGAATTATTGTAATATGCTAATGATTTAGTGTTTTTATAGAACTTTTGAATTTTTTATAATTAATTTCCAATCTTAAGTTAAGGGGTAACTGGTTAAACCACTTGACTCCAATATATTTATAAAAATGTTGGGCTGTAGTGGTATTACAACGCGGTATAGTTATAGAGCCAAGAATACTTGGTCTTTTGCTGTTTGAAATAGATAATGAGTTATCATTGTTGAAACAATCTTTGTGGATTTGTAAAAGTGTAATTTTTTTATAAATATTGTGTAGTGAAAGGACTTTAAATTCTTGAAATAATCTTATGGTGGGGAAGTCATATGGTTTTTTTAGAATTATTTTTATTAATAATTTTTGGATGATTTCTAAAGGCATGAGAGAAGTTTTGAATGCACCACCCCAACCAAGAATTCCATATTGTAATACAGATTGGATCAGTGAGAAATAGATAGTTCTTAATAGATTAAAATTTAAAATGTTTCGTATTCTAAGAAAAATGTACATTAATTTTCTTAATCTTTCTACTGTTGCATTGATTTGTATTTTCCACTTTAAATTGCTATCTATAATTACACCGAGGTATTTTATATTAGTTTTAACAGTGAGTACAGAGCAGTCAGGTTTACATAAATTTGTGTTTCTATTGCAATTGTATGAATGTATACTTATCTTTAAATTTTCAGGGAATGCATGTTTATTAATGGTGAACGGTATTACAAAGGTTTTTTCCGTATTAAGTGACAGCAAGTTTGAGTCGAACCATTTTTTTAGGATGTTTAAGTCTAATTCTGCTGTTTTCTGGGTTTCATTCCAAGTTAAACCCTCAGTTAGAATTGCTGTGTCGTCTGCATATGAAATGAGTTTAGATTTGATGTTAAGTTTAAACATATCGTTGACATAAATGATAAAAAGAATTGGCCCCAGTACAGTTCCCTGCGGGATGCCAAAATTCGTGGTCAGAGAATCGCTCATAAGGCCCTTTAATTTAACAAATTGCTCTCTATTAAATAGATAATTTTCGATCCAAGTTAAAGCATTGTCAGTTATAAATAATCTAGAACCTCAATAAAAACAGTGATTTTTTTACTTGAGAAAAAAGGCGATAACTTATAAAAAAATGAACCCACATCAATTTATGGATTCTGCGAAGGAGGCAATTGATGATTTGCTGAATTGTGTTCAAGATAAAGTTTATAAATTTAATAAGGAACAAATTAACCTAATTACAACGAAAACAAGTGCTATATTAAACTGGATGGGACATTTAACTATTCAATTATCTGAAGCAAAAGAAAAAATAATTGAACCAACATTTGGATACGGGAAAGTAGCTGAAAACCAAAATAAAATATTGAAAAGTGATTACAAATTAATAGTTTCATCGAACAATGCTGAAGAATCTTCAGAAAATATACAAAATAAAATCAGGAAGAAAATTAACTTAAGTAAGATTGGTGCCAAAGTGATTGGTGTTAATGCGATATCTAAGAATAGAATACTTATAAAATGTTCGACAAAGTACGATGCGGAAAAAATGAGTAAAGCTATTGGGGACGAGTTCAAAGACATCAGTGCTACAGAAATTAAAAAGAAAAGACCAACTATAATACTTAAGGGCGTTGCTAATGACTATAATAAGGATGATATTTTACAAGATATTATCGAACAGAATGAAGATATCAAGGCTGTGATGATAGATAAACCAGAAATTGAGATGACGTTAAAAAAGATCTTGAAAAACAAATATAATAACACTTCTAATTACATAATAGAAGTTAGTACTAAAATAAGAAGATGGTTAGTTTCTACCGGTAAAATCTATTTGGGGTACCAGAGAATACAAGTAGAGGATGCCCGTCCTGTGGTTCAGTGCTTTCACTGCTTGGGCTTTGGACATACTTCTGTCATGTGTCTTCATAAAGAAAAGGACAAACCGTCGTGTACACACTGCGCTGGTGATCATTCCTACAAAGATTGTGCTAACAAAGATAAAGAACCTAAATGTAAAAACTGTGATAGCAAAAATAAAAAAATGAACTGGAATATTGACATCAGGCATTCTACAAACGATAATACGAAATGCAATGTGTATAAAAAAATGAGCATTTTAGCAAAAGAAAAAATAGAATATTGACTAGAAATAACATTAAACCTGTCTCAAAGTAGATATAGTGCTATTATAATACATATGAAATTTTCTCGTAGAATTTGCTACATTTCAATAAATACAATTTACGTTATTATTGCTAAACATTATACATTTCTATTTCTATATTATATTGAAGAAAAAATACATTGTATAAAAACACTAGATTTCCAAACGTCGTTATATTCTGTTATTAAAAATTCATTTTATTACTTAAATATTGTAATAAAAATTATAAAAGATCACGAAATAACTAACAAAAATAACATTATTATTTTACATTATTTTTTGAACAGTAATATCATAACGATACATTCAATAACTTTTTTTTCTTTACTTAATCATGCATATATTCACTGTGTACTATATTTCACATTCATAAATATAACAGATTTTATAAAAATCTTAAAAGATCATAAATATTCTAAAATAACACTAGATGTGAACATACTTATTTTATATTTATTAAGTCTTTATCAAAAAGTACTTGTACCAATTAGCTCTAGATACAACCACTTTTATATTGTTAAATATTTAACATTAAATTCCTCAATCTATACTCAAAATACTTCTCTTGTTAAACAAAACAAAAAAAAAATTTCTTACTGGTTGAAACCTACAAAAGATTTTAATTATTGTATTGGTTTCATAAATGAAGTTATTCTATTTCGCTCTTTTTTCATGTTTACCGGACAGATAATAAAAATATGTGTTAAATTCTTTATTTATGTATGGGATTTAACCAACCTAACAATAATATTAAATTTTATTGTTTTATCTAAAAATAAAATATTTGTAATATTATGTAAGGTTAAAAGCATGGAAAACCACTTTGTATCATTATATTATACTAAGGGCTTTTACTTGAAAAAGAATTGTGGTATCTTTGATAAAAATAAATGCTTTATCATATTTTATATTAATCATTGCTGTATTACGCTAAGTATAAACACGGATATCAGAAAAAATATGTATGTAATTATATCAACTATTAAATTGAAGCTTACACTTAATTATGATATAGAGTTATTTCTTATAAAAATATTTCAATATATAAAATCAACCAAACTTCCTATCACAATCTTATTGTGTTGAATCAAATTTAAATATGAATTAAATGGCTCAGAATAATTTCTCGTATATAGATAATGATAACGAAATAGAATGTAGTACAGTAAATAATTTAGAAGATTGGATAAAAAAACAAAACATAAATGCGTCTGACAATCTTGTTTGTATTCAATTAAATATAAGATCTATACAAAAATATTGGAATATATTGCATATATATTTACTTAATTGTTTGAAGCATATTGACATTATAATGCTATGTGAAACATCTATTCAAACTGAAAGTACGTGTTTATACAATATTCCCGGATATAATGCATACAACTACTGCAGGACTGATAAGTCAGGAGGAGGGATTATATTATATATAAGAAATAAATTTGAATTTAGACCAACATCGTTCCAATCACTTCATTTTGAAAATATAACGGGAAAGCTCATACTCCAGGACAAAACTAAAATTAATATAGTAGCTATCTATAGACCTCCTAATTTGAGTAAATCTTCTTTTTTAACGGAATTATCATCGTATCTTGATACAGTTAATAGTAAGGAAAATATGATCTTACTTGGAGACATAAATTTAAATTTGCTTAATGACCAAGATTATATCATAACTTCATATGAAAACTTACTTACTAATCATTATTTAACTAAATGCATTAATGTAGTAACCAGAGAAGCTGTATTAAATGGACAAATTAGTCGCACGTGTATTGACCATATATTTGCCAAATTTAGAGGCAAAAAAATAACAGCTTGCGTCTGTGAAAATAATATTGCCGATCATTATATCACTGCTATTAATATAAAATCTCATAAACGTCAGGTAGACTTTTCAAATAAGTATATTCAAATCATCTCACAAAAGGTTATTGATCGGTATATCAAAGATTATAACTGGAGTAAACTTATAGAGGAGAGGGATTGTATTTCATTATATGAAAAAATAAAATCTTTATTTAACAATTTTTACAAGAGTAGTTCTAAAACGATAGTGCAAAAACCGAATACACG
Organism: Limnephilus rhombicus; assembly: GCA_929108145.2. Lineage (NCBI taxonomy): Eukaryota > Metazoa > Arthropoda > Insecta > Trichoptera > Limnephilidae > Limnephilus > Limnephilus rhombicus. The sequence continues at coordinate 20,258,472 of OV815273.1, read as the reverse complement.
ACCTTATGCAATAAATGAATGGGTAAGCAGTGAATTATTATGTCATATAAATAAAAGGGATAAACTTTATAAAAAATGGAAAAGTACACCAACAAACAAAACATATGAAACAGAATATAAAAAAACACGAAACCTTGTCAATAAACTCATAAATAAAGATAAAACGAACTACTATAATAATAAATTTAAAAACTGTTTTAATGATACAAAAAAAACCTGGGACGAGATAAATAATATTTTAGGACGTAAACCCAAAAACGATTGTGATCAAACTATAACACGATATATGTTAAAAGATAGAACTGAGGATTCTGTGTCAAATGATTTTGTGAATTACTTCTCGGATAGCATCAGCAACATGTTACATAAATGCAATCACAAAGCTACTAATATAGTACTGGAAGAACTACCTCACAGTTTATATATACCAAGAGCTACTATAACCGACATTGAAAACATTGTTAAAAAAATGAAAAACTCTAAAAGCACAGGTATTGACAATATAAGAATGTTTGATTTAAAAAGAAATATAAAAACTCTTGGGCCAATAATTACTCATTTAATAAATTTGATAATAAATCAATCAAAAATTCCACAAGAATTTAAATGTAGCATTACTAGACCAATATTTAAAGGTGGAAAACACATTGAACTGGGAAATTATAGGCCTATTAGTATTCTACCAGCATTAGAAAAAATTCTTGAAAAATTTTTATCAAATAAATTAAATAATTATATTGAAAAATTCTCTATCATTGATCCAAGTCAATATGGTTTCCAAAGAAAAAAAATACTGAAAAACTACTGCAAGATTTTTCCAATTACGTAAATAACCAATTGAATAATAAATTACATGTTATTGTTTTATTTATTGATAACTCTAAAGCTTTTGACACAATTAACTCAAAAAAACTGCTTAAAACACTAGAAAAAATTGGAATAAGAGGAAATGTGTTAAATTTATTTAAAGATTATCTTACAGATAGAAAAATATGTATCAAAATAAATAATACTTTTAGTAAAACAAAAAATGTATCTGCAGGAGTTCCACAAGGTTCCATATTAGGACCTACACTATATATAATTTATGTAACCATAATGAAAAAACTTTTCTCTTTTGTGAAACATTTTGTATTCGCAGATGATACGGCATTGGTCATATCACATAAAGATCTAAAAATTGCAATTGAACTCATGCAAATTGACTTTAATCAACTCTGTAAATGGTCACATGATGCAGGACTATTAATAAATGCTAAAAAAACCAAAGTAATGCATATAAGATCACCTAATGCCAAATTTCAATTTAATCCTAATATTATATCTCATAATTTTAATTGCATTCATAAAAATATTCCAACTAATTGTAAATGTGAAAGCTTAGAATTAGTTTCGGAATACGTGTATCTTGGTGTTACTGTAGATTGTTTTTTTTAAATGGGACAAACATATAAAAAAAACCTGTAAAAGACTCAGATCGATTGCTGGCAGAATGTACACATTAAATTTTTTCCTATCAATTGAAACACTTAAAATAATTTATATGTCACTAGCAGAATCTATTATAAGATATGGATTAACAATATGGGGAAATACTTCTATAACCAATCTGAAACAAGTGCAAGTTGTACAAAACGCAATTGTAAAATTATTGGTCGTCCCTAATATTTTCAAACAGAGACAAAATAAACCGTTGCTGTTTCAGAGTGCCAAAATTTTACCTGTTAAGGCAATACTTTGGCACAAAATTATAATTCAACATATATTTACCCCGCAGCATAAAGAGAAATTAGAACATAAATACAGCACTAGATTCACGCGTAACGACGGGTTAATAGTTCCGAAATTTAACAATAAGTACGGACAGAGAACGTTTGAATATATCATACCGAAGATATTTAATTTATTACCTGACACTATAAAGCAATGTAATTCTATGAATAAGGTTAAATATATGGTGAAAAATTGGCTATCGGAAAAAAAAGATTTATATTGATTTTGATATGTATGAAAAAATGTTGTATCTGTAGATATAAGATGTAAATTTTAAATTTTAAAAATGTATAAATATGTAACTAAAATATAAGCACCTGTTGACAAGCCGATTCAATTGGCTTAGCAGGACTTGTTTGTTGATTATATTATGTATTATCTATTATTTCAATAAAAAAAAAAAAAAAAAAAAAAACGTGTTAGATGGGTACCTACCCTCAACATTCGTACCTATAGATAAACAAAACCTAAAAGAGTTTCGCACTTTTCCTAATGCATTAATAATAAATGATCAGATTCACACACTCTCTCAACCTTTAGATGTAGGTAATAAAAACGTTTAATCGGCTCTCTGATGGAGAGTAAAAAAATAATTATTGGTATTAAAAAGCCATCAAACTTGACCTGAATATTTCAAACATTTAATAAAACATTTGTTTGCTAGCTTGGACTGCAATAAATACCAGCAATTAATCGCATTTTTATCATTGTTGATTAAGGCTAAACGGAACATACGTTGTAATCTACGCATTCAAAGGTGGTGCTAATCTAATTATTTTAGGACAAAACTGTTTATTCATATTCATGTTGAATATGTACGGGCGCAAACAATTAATTCACTTTTTTTTAATTTTTCGAAGAAAACTTCTTCGGAAAGGTTTTCACTTTGTGATGGATTATTTATTTTAATAAAAAGACAAATAACTTTCTTTACATCAGTGATATAAACAACGTTTTTTTTTTTTTTACAGTGAATACCGCACAAGAATCTCAACTGCTCCCGTCTGGAGCCAGTGAGACTATGGCATTCCCAATTGGGGTATGTTGTGAGGCTGACGGGAGTGGGGAGAGGAAGGAGGTGAGGAAGAGGAAGGTTGGGAAGTACCTGGCTATTCAGATCTGGTCTTTGAATCTGAACATCAGCTAGAAAAGTGAGAAGCTAAAATCATGCTTATCTGTTTTTTGGTACGTACGAAAGATATTGTACCTACCTACTTTTAGACGTAGATCTTGGGTCGATATAATATGTAAATTTGCAGATATTATAAGGCCAATTAGCTGTGGTTAGCTGTCATAAAATACTCATCTTAATGTTAAAATGTATGTTTATATTAGATCACGTGAAATGGAACAAAATTTTAAGGGTGAAACGAAAACTTGTATAATTTTAAGATATAATTGCTAGCAATAAATACATTTTACATACGAAAAATTACGACACTAAAAAAAGACAAACAATATAGGATTTAGCCTGCGAGATAATGAGATAGAATGATCGGTCTCCTCTTTGTGTGGTGTTTCGTAGCCTATTGGTCTCCTCTTTGTGCGGTCTTCGTAGCCTCCCCACTCATTTTGATTTTGAAAACCGATGAAACGAAAAAGCGACACTAAAAAGAGTCAAACACATTAATCTATAGGTTTTAGCCTGCGAGATAATGAGATAGAATAATCGGTCTCCTCTTTGTGCGGTGTTCCGTAGCCTATTGGTCTCCTCTTTGTGCGGTGCTTCGTAGCCTCCCCACTCATTGTGATTTTAAAACCGATGAAACGAAAAAGCGACACTAAAAAGACTCAAACACATTAATCTATAGGTTTTAGCCTGCGAGATAATCAGATAGAATAATCGGTCTCCTCTTTGTGCGATGCTTGGTAGCCTATCAGTCTCCTCTTTTGCGGTACTCCGGTTAATAATACAAATAATAGGTTAATAGCTTAGTTAATAACTCCCCATTAATTTTTTTTTTTTTTTTTGGGATTTAATTGAATTAAAGGAATGAATAAAAGGAATCAATTCAAAAGGCCATGGGAATCAGACTGAATCGATTCACTCCTGGGAATCATTCTGCCCACGTCTACTTCAAACCACGTCACGCATTCGAAATTTCGAAAGCGGCCCGACGAGTTTTTTTTTCGAAAAAGAAAAATGAGCTAACCTTGTTAAATGCGTTTTCTACGAATTTTGCCGCAGACCCGTAAAAAATCAAGGCACGATAATTAAAAATATTTTTTTCCATAGACAAAATTACACAAAGGTTTCTTAATTCTATGAATTTATCAAAAAAAAAAAAATGCATAGGTAGGTAGTTTATCGCTTGTCTAAATTCTCATCACTTTGAAAATATTCAGAGCAAGTCCAAGTCCATTGAACCAGATTTACACCAAATTAAATAGTTAGAATTTTTATTAATAATAATCTAGTGCAGACCTGTGAAAAATCACGGTAAAATTAAAAAAAAAACTTTTTTGAAACTAAAAAACAATAGGCCACTTGCATAACACTTTTTTAAATTTTTTTCCGGTTCAGGCAAATATTCTAAGACATTCTGTATTTTTTTTATCGTATTTTTGAAACCCTGGGGATTTTATGAAAATTTCATTTCGAAAAATCAGACCATTTTTTATAAACCGGAAAGACGGGACATAATTTTATAGGTGTGAAAAAACGATAATTACATAGCCGAAAATCATTTTTAAAAAGAAGAACGTTTTCCACACGAATGGCACATGAAAATAACGAGGCATACCAAAAATATTACATCTCATAAATATTTTTTTTCCTTGATCCATCTTATTGATCATAAATCATTATAATGTACAGCGTCTATATTACTAAATTCAATGTAATATTCTTCTACTTGTAAATTATAATAATAATAAGAATATTATAAAACTTTATTTTGTTAAAATCAGAACCATAATCATTATACCTCTAAAACACGTACCGACATCATCTTCACGTTCTGAAGAGAACCCCGTACATCATTAAATGTACGGGGTTCTCTTTAGAACATCTGTCAAAAAGTCGAACCAAATGGTAAGTTCGCAAAGAACAAACAATAAATCTAGTGAACGAATTCCAAAATTCGCCTGAAATCAAAGTGATGCCATATAAAAAAAAAATCAGTGTGAAATTTTACAAAATTAATAGGAACATTTTCGGAGACGGGATATTTTCATGTTGTGACGTCACGAGCCCAAATAATGGATTTATTTATTTAAAAATAAAAATAAAAACTGTACATATCTAACAATTTTTGCTAACATTTTCGTAATCTTAGTAAAAAGATCTATCCACATGATTTTTTCCAAGTCGTTATGAAGTCCATGCAAGTGGCCAATTACACCACCAACCAATTATTGTAATATTGGCGGCAATGGAAAAATGGAAAATAATGTTTTTTTTTTTAATTTAGAATGTTAGGTAAGTGCTCACATCACATCCGAAATTATACTGTTTAATATTAATTTTCTTTGTGTCTACAACACGGTCGAGTGCGAAATTGCAATTATTTATTTGCGGAACGAAACCACAAACTAATTCTCCCATTTAAGTTGCCACACACCAACAGGTAATTATTTATTGACGTGATTAACTCATGATGAAATTTAACCTAGAATTAAGTAATGGGCAACTATCTACGTCATTTCTCCAAGAATTTCATGTATTGCATTCTCTGTGTCCGAAAGAATACATATTTACGTTCATTATACTTGTTTTCTTGTCGATAATTATAAAAATAAATATTAAACGTCTTTGAGTTTTTAAATGCCGTGTGTTGTCTTGTTTTGCAATCCATTTGGAATTGTTGGTATCAAAGGTTAATGGATTTGTTCACACTTAACCCCATTATTGTTGTATGTCTGAATGGTCATTGAAAAAATGTTTTGGATGTGTACTTTTTGGTTTTATCAATCATAAGTTCCTCGGTTGGAAAGTTACAACTTACTTGTTCTTTCTCCACAATATTAAACAGTGTAAGTCGCAGTGGCGGTTTACGGGGTTGAAAAGTGGTAATGGACAAATATTTTTAAGTAGCATTTTATTTTCCTACACCAAGAAAAAAAAATCAATGAATCTTTTTCCTACATCAAACTACAATAATAATTTGCAAGCCCAAGATAGACCATCAATCATATCAAAATAGGCATACTCCAAGGTACCTACTACCGCGAACTATAACAAAACCAAACAAAACTTGGTCACTACAGCTAATCGTAAATGATCGGTTCTACTTCGGAAGTGTTCGTGTTATGAGGCGCGCCTCAAACTAAACAACGAGTGATCGCGTAACGGCTAGCGGTCTTTTCGATTCCATGTGACTTTCCCACTCCATTCGCCTACATGAGACAAAGGCTCTCGGAGGCGGGCCTTGTCTTTGCCTCACCAGCTTATTATTGTATTGCGTTGCGTAATAGCTAGCGTGGCGAACAAAAATCCACATATGGCCGGCCGCGTTGCAATAGTGTGATGAGTTACATAATATAAAGACAATCAGTCCTAGTGAAATACGAAAATATTCATGGGTAATATTTGAATTGAAGTAACTTTAAGACTTATAAATTGGTATCATTTAAAAAAAGTTTTATTACATTGTGTATGTATAAACTTGCAGTTTTTTCCCTTTTTCTTCTCTATTTTTTTACAGGAGGCACAGCTCCCCCTGCCTCATAGCACGAACCGCCACTAGTAAGTCCAGAGGAGGGACGTCTCGTAAAATTCAGAATGTATATTACAGTAGAACACCGCTGAATACATGCATAGGTAATACGGTTCCATGCCAACTCAGAATGAAACCAACACCTCAGAAATGTCATTAAAAGCTATGAAAAAATAATTTTAAAATAGCTGGTAACCCTAACCTATCTTAACCTATTTAACCAATTTTTTTTATATTTTTTTATCATCACTCTTAATGACCTTTCTGAGGTGCTTCTGAGTTGGCTTCATTCTGAGTTGTCTGGTCACCAGGTAATACGCACGGGTAACCGGATAAAACATGAAAAAAGAATAGGTTAGTTTGTTTTCGTCATCCATTGACGTAACATCATAACCATTTTCATCTGTGTTTTCCCGAAATTACGATTTTTCATTTTTACGCTCTTTGCTATCAATAAGTTTAAAATAACATTATAGACTTCCCATTCTTCCTTAGTGTTCAATACTTGCAAGATTTTTTCCATAGCCTGGTGTTTGAAATGCACTGAATTTTCATCTATTAGCTGAACTCAAACTGAACGTAAACATATTACCTATTATTTAAGTACTTTTAATTACATGTGTGAAAAACCAAAAGAAATTATTATTTTCCCACGCCAGCATTTGAACCCGTGACCTGTGAATCCAGAGCCTTGAGCTTACCGCTCTTCCAAGAGGTCGTACTATTATTTATTAATAGTAGGTATATATTCATGTTTTCCTAATGTACTTACACTCATTATTTCTCCTCCCACCTCCTCTGCATTATTCAGATAACTGTGCTAAACCTAACAATAGGTAGACAGGTACCGTGCTTTCTTCACGTTCGAAAAAACTCATATTAATTTGCATGTTTGGCACACTTAAAGCTTTTTCAACTCGGATACGTTCGCCAACAATTTAAAATTTCGATTACAAAACGAGAGATGACGAATGACCTGAACAGGATTCAAACTTTGATACACCCACCGGACTCTCCCTCCTCCCACACCTGTGATTTGAGCGAATAAACATAAATAAAGATAAAATCGAAAGTCAAACGGACTAGCCCCGAAACATGATGAATTTTACTTTCATAGTATTACTATGAAAGTGTACTTATTATTTTTGTATAAAAATATTTAGCATAATTCTAACTCTTTGAATATTTATTTTAATTTTTTAAACTTTATGAGTAAAATCTCAAATTATGATATTTAATTAAATGAAGACAATATTAGCGAAACTCAATCGAAAATCTGAGACAGAAAAATCAGTAAAGATATTGGCTCCGCTGGGACACGAACCCAGGACCCTTTGCTTACATGGCAAGAGCTCGACCGATTGAGCTACGGAACCCATGTGAGCAAAGGGTCCTGGGTTCGAGTCCCAGCTGAGCCAATATCTTTTCTGATTTTTCTGTCTCAGATTTTCGATTGAGTTTCGCTAATATTGTCTTCATTTAATTAAATCTAACTCTTTTAATTAATTTTAAAACGAGTAATTAACATGTGCAGCAAATATTTAAATAATGAATGGGTTGAGTTAGATTCCCACGCCAAAAAACAATATTTACAAGAACGGGTAAAAACACGGACAGAAATTCAAATGTAAGAAGCGCCATTTTGCTTTTTTGGTAGTTGAAAGGTCCCCGTTAAACGCCGATTCTTATATATTTTTTTAGAACCCATCAATGTTTTAAAATCTCCTATCACTACCACAGCTAGTGGAAAATTTTGCTTTTATCGTGATGGATAAGCCAGCCGAGGAATTGAAGTAACGATGTCTGGGTGGGATCCAGATGCGATGCCAATAACGAACTCCAGTGAAAAATATTATGGCTTTAAAAAAATATGTTCATATATTTGTAGACCAATAAACGCTGATTCCGAAAATATAAGATTTATTTAATAATATTAAACGCAGAGTTTTAAAAAAATGATTAAAAAGTACATTTTTAATCGGGTCGTGGAAACTAGAAACACATCACTCATCGTGTCGTGACGTCATCGTAAAGTCATTGTATGGGAATGTAGGTATGACACAAGCCATGTATTAATTTATTCTTTTATTTAGATGCTGTTTATAGACATTTAGTTGTAGTGTTTATTGAAACATTATTTAGGCCAAAATAATTCAGTTTCAAAAATAAAGTTATCTCTATTATTGAAAATATTCAAAAACTACTGCACAAAAAAAATAGTAATGCTTCTCTAGGGAGAATACTTGGAACACCGAAATTCAAAATGGCGGCAGTTGATCAGCTGATTTCCCGATCTCATAGTAACTTTTCAAGAGTGATGACGTCACACGATTCACTACACATATGGTGGTTTTCGGGGGATCTTGAAAAATTAAATCTTTGACAATAATTATTTTAACTATTAAAACCAACTCTAAAAACATATATATATGCAGTTATTGCAGTTATTTAAGTTAAAAGTGAATAAAAAAATATTTAAAAATTGGTCTAGAGTTCTCTATTTTAAATCCCGTTCCAGTTTTTGAACAAACTGTGATCAGCAGAAGAGGACTACATCATGTTGATAAGGTTATCAGCTTATTACAATTTAATAGAAAACTGAAACGCATCCAGAATCGGCGTTTCATGGGAAACTTTGAAATTTCAAAAATACAAAATGTCGCTGAATAGCTATTTGATGACAATGTTACATTTGAATTTCTGTGAAACAATTGGTCCTACTGTTGATTGCGAGTTATTATAATAAAATAAATAAACTCTCAAGAATTAAAGCCCTCTTTTTAGAGAGGGTTTTTATCGTTTTTCTTACTTTTATCGACATTTTACTATAGTCTATACGTCTGTAAACTTGATTGCAGGTAAATGTTACTTTTCAGTCGTTTTCCAAACTTAGTTTCTGGTCTCAGAATAGGTATGTGACCTCGGAAAAGGCAGGTCGCTTTCATCCTTTTTATGATAAAACCTGTTGGGATGTTACTTATTACTTTTTTTTTCATTTTCTGGCTTTCACCCTCCAATGATGTTCTAGGTCTGCGGTTGAATGGGGTCCATACGGAGTCCGCTCCGCTCGCAGTGGAAGGCGGGCTTTAGATTGGACATTTTAGATTTAGTTAAATTAATATATTTGTAACGATCATTGCTTAAGATAGATCATTAGCTGGAACAATTTTTTTAATGTATGTCAAAGTCTTATTAAATTAAATACAGCGTTTGTGATACCTAACTACAATAACAGGAAAAATTAGAGACGGTCACATTACAAACCACAAGCTCGCTCTAATCACAGCACATAAACAAGATAATTATTGACCGTAAACACTTGTTTCCTGCGATAAATTAGCACGATTCCATATTAGGAACAGAAACATCCTGTGAATGTATTTAATTGTCTTTTGATAAGTAATTAATTTGTCTGTGGTATTCAACAGACTAGGAATTCTCCAAGTTGTGGGCATGTGGAAGTGGCAGTTTAGCCCGGAGCGGGCGTTGTGCCCATTCGTCAAGATGAGAAAAAAATTGGCCAAGTGAAAGTGGCCGCGGCACTGACCAAACCGTGCGCGGTGGATACAACCAAAACCCAGCTATACATCACACTCAGTGCGTTGCCTTGGACATTGCCCATTTGTAGGGACCTGAAAAATGTGCGATATTTTTCGGAAAAAAATCGCGATAGTTTCTACGGTTCCGCAACTTTTCATCCCGCGACAAAATATCCCCGACAAAATAACCCCGATAAAATATCCCCTACAAAATATCCCCGTCAAAATATCCCCGATAAAATAACCCCGATAAAATATCCCCGACAAAATATCCCCGACAAAATAACCCCGATAAAATGACCCCGACAAAATATCCCCGACAAAATATCCCCTAACCTAACCTAACCTAACCTAACCTAACCTAACCTAACCCAACCTAACCCAACAAAAAAAATAATTCAGAGATACATTTTGTCCTTGGGATGTTATGTCGAAGGATATTTTGTCGCAGGATATTTTGTCGGGAATATTTTGTCGGAGGATGAAAACGCGCGGTACCAGTTTCTACGACTCGTTCTTGAGTTCAACAGCTAACGATTCGAACAGAACGATTCGCCGGCCCCTGAGAAGCTATTTTCCTCGGGGTCCTGTGTGGTTTTAATGTAAAAAAGCGATGGTATTTTGAACCAAAAATGATACATGTTAACTATTTTGGTATTTTGCAGCGATACCACCTTTTTTGATTTTGATTTGAAGTTTGAAAAATGAATGACAGTAGGTATCTACAAGTGGCATTTTCGACGTGAAATGGGTTCATTTTAATTACTTAATGGCTATTCAAACATATAAAAATAAATTAAACATGTAGAATATGTACAGTGTAATATTACTTTCGTACTGTAAAATACCAGAAACTGCCCGCGAAATGAAAATTTGCGAATTTCGCGTTGTTCTCGTCAAACTGGACAAAATAGCTTTTTGTGTGAAAATAGCGAATTTTGCATAAAAATTCGCCTTATAGGTACGATTATCTTGACTACGAAGTATTGAGGTCTCTACCTAACTCTAATTCATTGGACATGCCTTGAATCAACACCGTAGGCAGTGTAGGCACTAAGCAAAAGCCTAGGCACTGACGGACAAGACAGCCGCCGATCATACTTATTGCAATTTGCACATCCCATTTTCATGTGAACACCGCACAAGAATCCCAACTACCCCCAACTCTTCCCCAACAGCTATTGGTACTATGACATCCCCAAATGGGCTATTTTGAGAGTGGAAAAGGGACAGACATAGAGGAGGAGATAAATCTTCACTAATATTAACCCAGATAACCAAAATAACCCAACCTAACCTAACCGTATTGGCAAATACCTGGCTTTATATTCAGATCTAGTCACCAAACATGGCTAAAGTCATTTCAAGCAACATTTTGATTCTGAATTGTGGTATTTCACAAGGACGATACTGAGAGGATCCATCCCGCTTGTATCCAGGAATAAAATTATCGTAAATTTAAACCTCCATTAATAAAAAACGTCAAGTACATGTAGGTATATTTAAAAAAATAAGATGTCACTGCTTTTAGCATATAAAAGACGAGTATATTTGAGGTTGGAGTGTCTTTTTTTTTAAAGGTCACTGGCCATCACGATGTCGTAAAGTTGATAAGTACCACTTTCATTTATTATATCCTTCACATAGTTGGCCGCCTTAATGTGTGTTTTGTGAATGACTGCGTACAAAACTCCCACGGACATTAATTTGGTTAGGTAACAAGAGTAATAACTTCAGTCTTTCGCTCGTTTATCTTCAGTCAAAAGAAGTTCGCAAAATAGCGTAGGTTTATTCTTATTGGGTTAGATCAGTGATTAACAAAGTAGGAAGTATCGCCCTTACGGGGGCGATATAAAGATACAGAGGGCGGTGAAGGTCTGAAGCATAGAATAAAGAAGAAAACAAGAAATGCTTGTGTTCTTCTTTGAGTTTTTGTGATCCGATAAGATGTGTTTCACCGAGCTTACGAAATTCAAATGGGATGGTGATCTTCGATGTCAGGCGAGTGTCAGTGATACAAAGCGTATGATAAATGGGTTAAATGGAACATTTATTTTAATTCAGATGTGTTAAAAGCACTTACAAAGCTTTCACGCTTTCCAAGCAAAGTATAAAATGCATTTCGCTACAATTTACCGATCTTCAGACAGGTCTTCAAAAACGCATTTTGTTATCAAAGGATGAGCTGCTGGCGGCCATTAAGAAAAAAAAAGGAATCACTACCAAGGGCGTCGGAATGGCTGGAGCTGATCAGAGGATTTTCGTTAACGACCATCTCACGCGGAAGAATAAATCTATACTGAGGTTCGCCAAAGGCTTTAAAAATGAACACATGTATCAGTTTTTATGGGTAAGAAGCGGAAAAATCTACCTACGGAAGAACGTCACTTCACCTCCCATACATGTCTCATGCGAATCGCAGCTAGAAAACCTTATATAATCACCATTACCATGTTAAATCATCTATCCTGTAACCACTATTTTTCTCCTGATTTTTTTCTTCATTTTATAAATATCACCCTTTTTATATTAACCCAACCTGCTCATTGCTCACTAATGCAAAATCACTTAATTAATTTCTTAAATATCACCCTTTTTACATTAACCCAACCTGCTCATTGCTCACTAATGCATTCTATAATGTACTCACGCACTTTAATTGATAGTTGTATGTTTTGCTTTGCCCAGTGGACTTATGACTGTGAAAATAATTCATGAATATGATGTTCTTCAAAAATATTTTACAGAAAACAAGGTTACATGAGTAATTAACAATACTTCTCAATGCTTGATTCTTTAATAATTTTTTATCAAAATGCAAGAGGTTTGCGCTCAAAAACGTTGGAATTTCATCAGAATGTGCTGCTCAATAATTATGACTTGATTTTTATTACCGAAAGTTGGTTGGTTGATAGCATCCTAGATGAGGAATTATTTGATAACCGCTATTCTGTTTACAGAAATGATAGGGATATCCATCGAACTGGTAAATCAACTGGTGGAGGCGTAATCATAGGTATTAAAAAAGATTTTTTTGTTACCCCCCGCTCTTGGAATTCTGACGCTGAAGATATTTGGATAACTGTCAATACATCAAAATCAAATCATCATTGTTATAACATCCATATGTGCTGCGTGTACTTACCTAGTGTCGGTCCAAAATTAACGTCTTCAGAAAGATTAGCATTATTTACCAGTCATACAAATACTATTTCTGACTTAACAATCCGTTTTCCCAATGACCAGTTTCTAATCATAGGCGACTATAATATGCCAAATTTTAAATGGAATAATCAACAAATGTCAACTAACAGAGACCAATGTTCACTCACGTTACTTAACTGCTTATATTTTGCAAATTTATCCCAATTTAACAATTTACCTAATAACTATGGACGAATTTTGGACCTCGTTTTCTGTAACACTCCAGCTAAGGTGTCGCTTGCCGATCACCCTTTAGTTAAAGAGGATGCTCATCATAAATCATTGGTTATAGAGCTAGAATTTCCATCCACTAATGCAACCCTCTCAACTCCTCGAACAATAAAATTATTCCATAAAGCAGATTACACCGAGATTAATGAGAAACTGAATGAGACCAACTGGTCTACCGTTATAAATGCACCGGATGTAAATACAGCATTACATTCATTTTACGTTATAATTGAACAAATTGTTGATGTGTTTATTCCCAAGAAAATTGTGAAATCTGGAAAATATCCACTATGATACACGGCAGCCTTAATAAAAATAACTAATGAAAAATTAAAATTCTTTAGAGCATGGAAGCGTTACCGGAAACCTCTTGATTATCTGTCATTTTCTTTGCTTCGCAAAAGACAAAAAACGGTCGCTTCAGCGGCTTACAAAACCTACATTTCTACGATAGAATCCGGCATACAGCATAATGTTAGAAAAATATGGTCCTATGTCAATTCTCAAAGAAAATCTCCTACCATCCCCGATCATATGATTTATGGTGAAAAAACTGCTAATGACAGTAAAGGAGTAGCCAATTTATTTTCCGAGTATTTCAGTTCTGTATTTTCGAATGTTCAACCTGCTCATACAAGCAATGCCAGTGACTGTTTAAATTCAAATAGCGTTATTAGCTCAATCGAGATCAATGAAGACATAACTTTCAAATACCTTAAGTCCATCGATATCAAAAAGGGACCGGGGAATGACCAACTTCCAGGAATCTTTATAAATTATTGTAGTAAACAACTGACACCCCCCATTTTGCCATTTTCAAACTATCGCTATCTGAAGGAACATTTCCTGACAAGTGGAAAACAGCCTTGATTACCCCAATCTTTAAAAATGGTAGTAAAAATGATGTCTCCAACTATCGACCTATATCCAAATTACCCATTCTAAGTAAAGTTTTGAAAAAAATTGTTTACGATCAATTATATTCTACCATCTCACCTTCACTCTTAACTAATCAACATGGCTTTATGAGAAATCGCTCCACAACCTCGAATCTTGTGTCTTTTATAAATTTTCTTCATGCTCAAATGGATATGCGATGCCAGGTAGATGCCATCTATACTGATTATTCCAAAGCATTCGACCGTGTTAATCACTATATTCTTTTACAGAAGTTATTTAGTCTAGGAATTCACGGTGATCTCTATAGATGGATCGCATCATATGTCAGTAATCGGCACCAAATCACGGTTGTCAACGGTTTCGCATCCTGTTTAACGGAAATCGTCTCGGGTGTGCCCCAGGGGTCGCATCTCGGACCACTCGTATTTAATATTTACATAAATGACATCTATGTATGCTTTCAAAATAGTTACTTTGTGTTATATGCGGATGATATGAAAATTTTTAAACCTGTACAGTCTTTATCTGATTGTATAGAATTACAAAGTGATCTTGATCATTTGTGCGCGTATTGTGAATCAAATTTACTCTCCTTAAACATTTCTAAGTGTCACTCAATTACATTTACTAGAAATAAAAATAAAATCATCTATTCTTACAACTTGAATAATAAACCTTTACAATCTACGTCTACATGTAAAGATCTAGGTGTTTATTTAGACAACAAATTAATTTTTGATAAGCATATCGAACACATAATATCAAAATCCTACAAGATGCTAGGTTTCCTATTAAGAATATGTAAAGTTTTCAAAAGTGCTAAGACTCTTGAAATGTTGTTTTGTTCATTGGTCAGAAGTCCACTGGAGTATGCGTCCCCGGTATGGAATCCTCAATATAAGGTGTACATAGATATAGTAGAAAGTATACAGAATAAATTCTCTAAATATTTATTCAAGAAATACAACAAAACTACAAATAACATGTTAAGTTTACAAAAAAGACGCACATTATCAGATCTGCTGTTTCTGTATAACCTGCTAAATAATAAAATAGATAGTCCTGAATTGCTATCCACTATTGGTTTAAATGTCCCAATGAGGCGTACCAGGCACACTTCTCTTTTTCATATAGAATCCAATAACACTAATGCAGCGAGTAACTCACCAATTACTCGCGCAATCATAACTTATAACCACTATGAAAAATTACTACACTTAGACATTTTTCATGATTCCTTGCAAACATACAAAACTAATTTATTAAATTTCTTGGCGTGATATAATTGTTTTAAAATTACTTACACTTAACTTTTCATTAAACTTTAATCAGTCGATTTACAATTAGTGAGCATATAATTCTTGATTTCAAAATATCTCCTTATCTCCCCCCCCCCCCCCTCTCTTTTCTTCCTTTTTATTATTATTACTTCATTCATTCAATAATTAAGTTTTAAGACCGGTTCATATCTCAGGCGTAATTATCAAATGACATTCTATGGACTTACGTAATAGGTACATAACCAAGTAATAATTTAATTTAACATACCTTATAATCTGTATTATAATGTACTGTGTATGTCTTGATAAACAAATAAATAAAAATAAATAAATTTAGGTATGTTTATTAATAAATGGCTTAAATTTTTCAGTTCCAAGGTGCTTGTCAATATTATGGTCAACGTCATTATTAATTATCAACAAATCTTAACATAATCGGTCGTAACCATTGGTACATGTAACATAATGGAAATTTATGGAATAATAAAATATTTTTTATTCGTCTACATAGGAAGGAAATAAAGAACCATAATATTTTCTAGACTCTCGTTTCGTCATGTGCAAACCTATTGATACACAAGATAATGGTCACAACTGCGACTCGCACCAAGAACCTCTCGTCTAACCGGGACGTGCGCGCTTACCAATTCCGCCATTGCCACCTTCTGTCAAACCGTCACATTAGTCAATCAATGTTTTGTCATGTTTTTTTTTTCTTATTTTCTTTTTTTTCATTTTTTTCATATTGTAGGCAACTACCCTTTTTATTGGAAAAAATCATTCTAAGAATTGATTTGTAACGATAGACGAGAGGTTCTGGGTTCGAGTCCCAGTTGTAACCATTATTTTTTCTGTTTTTCTGTGTCCTGTTCTCTTTCATATTTTCATAAATATTATTATTGTTATCTTCTTCTTCAATTATATATTACATTGATGGGAATAACCTAAAAAGTTATAAAAAGAGAGGTTTTTTTATGAAAATTGAATTTTAATTTTTTCTTTGAACTGTCATATTTGTGGAATGAAAAAATTCCGATTTTCAAAAACACAGTATTTTATTTATTTTCAAGAAAGCTTCACATATTTTTTTTAATCGTTGAAGACAATTTTATATGCTAACAAAACTTGATACAGAAAAATCAGGAAAAGTTATGGTCGCATTTAGAATTTTAGGCTAAGCTAAAATCCTGTGTTCAATTCGTAGACGCCGCCGTATCTTTTACTGATTTTTCTGTTTCAGAGTGGCTAAAGTTGTCGTTTTCAAAAAAAAAACATATTGCTAACAAAAATGCTGAGACAAATGCAAAAATGAAAGACAACCGCATTTTTTATAAATATTAAAATAGATTATCCTGGTAAATCGATACAATTTACAAAATCATCATTTTACAAGAAAGAAGTAAATTATTAAGAAAATAGTGCCAGCCAGCATCCGGCGGGCGATTGGTGTTTTACCCCTAAGGGGTCATCCATTAATCACGTGAGGCTCCAAAGGGGGGGGGGGGTCAGAAAAAATCACGAAATATCACGACGGGGGGGGGGGGGGGTAAAATGAGATATCACATGTATTTATTTTTCGCGATAATATTTTCTGAAAATTTCAAAATACTTTGTACTAAAAAAAATACACGTGATTTCGGGGGGGGATTAGTCTAAAACCTCACCACATATCACCAGGGGGGGAGGGTTAAAAAGTTGCTAAAAAAACATCACGTGATTAATGGACGACCCCTAACGCACTAAGGAGTCGGGAAGATGGTATTCTACGGATTAACATACCTACCGCCCTAATGAAAGAACGAAAATTAAAATAATGATGACAGGAACGTCATAAATTCTGATGTGAAAACTGACCAGTGTCCATTGGTGTCTGTCTGTGCTCACTGCTCACTGGGCCCGAAGCCCGAAGCTAATGAAACATCCAACAAATGAATTAATTCGGTCTCAAATGACTCAACAGCTGGTGAAGGTCAAAAACCCTGAGTTCATCGTTTATTCTATAGAAGTATTTTGAAGCGTCATTTTTTGCTGACCTTTCATTCTTGTAAAATATGGATTACAAACCTGCGGAGGTTCGATATGTAAAAGCACTGAGATAAAGTTGGAAAAATTGTTTTTTTTTTACATTAGCTCTACACAGGGGGCACTGACCAAAATAATTTTCCTTGGGGTCTGTTGCATCTTAAGGGATGCTGTTTTGAGGGTCTTTTTAATGAAGGGAAGGATAGGAAGTTCTGAGATGAAAAAAGGTACGAGAGGTGGGTAGGAGTATGGGGGTCAGTCCAGGAGTAACGGACCTATGAATACATCCCTCCAACTGTGGTGCAAGGCGATTGGTCGAGAGAGTCCGACTAGAAAGGTTAAAAGACCTCCCTCAACCAGTCTCTCTTGATCCGCCACGCAGCAGGTGGGCATACGCATCCGCCGCCAAGACATGGATAAACCTCATCCCACGAACCCGGGCACCCCTTCTAAGTCACCAAAAGTGGCGAACCACTTGAGGTGACCTATGGCAGAGGCGTTCTTTAACCATTAAATGGTTCCCGGTGCGGCGGTACCCATAACCGCCAAAGTGAAAAAAATGTGATGTAAAGTTAGATACTTAGTGAACTGAGACCAAATCGGGGGATCTGAACCCGTCTTAGCCGTTCGACCATGTAGGCCACGTCGTCTTTATTTTTGTTTGATTTAAATACAGCGCAAGAGTCCCTACTGCCCCAAACCGTCTGGTAACACACTATGATGTCCCCAATTGGGGTATTTATTGTATGGGGAGGCTGAAGATAGCGAGAAGGAGATGGGTAAAAGAAATTATAAAAGTACTGGCTATTCAGATCCGGTCACAAAACACAGCTAAATCAATTTCGAGCAACGTTTCAATTCTGAATGGTCTTTCGCTAGAGCGATTCTGCGCGTGTCTAAACTCTCCAAATATACTAAATAATATTATTTTAAATGAATTAATTAAAAAATAACATTAATTATTTAAATAAAACTTATTTGCGAACGCCGGGATTTGAACCCGCAACCTCCGGTTTGCTGGTCGAAAGCCTTACCACTCGACCACGGGGGCCGATAGATTGCCGTGATTGATTGTTTCAATTGCATTTTTTTTTTTTTTTTTTTTAAGACAAACATTTATTACGAATAACCCAGCAATATTTGAAAATCTCCTACTACCACCACAGAAAGCCGAAAATGTTGCTTGTGTTGTGATGGAGGACTTAGCCAGCCGAGGAATCGAACACGCGACGCCCAGGTGGGACCCAAGCGCTGTGCCCACTCAACCACTGATCGGTTATTGTTCCACACTTTGACGGTTCATTTTAAGTATTGGCGTTTCTCGAATGACTGATATGACAGATCCATAGGTTAATATTTATTTCATCAATGGCAGTACCTATGTGCAACATAATGTGAAAGGAAAGGATGAAATCAAAGAAAAAATACGCAATTCCGAGGTATTTAAAAGGCTTGATGTTGTAATTTCCTAGGCAGGTATATACTTAATCCGGTGATGATAAATTTCTTATAAATTTTAAATAAGGTGTATTATGATGACATGCACCTCAGATAATATTGTAATTTTATAACCTGTTTTTCAAACAGTTTCATAAAAATCTCGGGTAAAGTTCGGTTTATGGGCCAAATTCCTAAAAAATAAAACTAGTTATTTTTATACTAATTTGGGGTCGGGGAATCCGAATCTGAAAGAATTAGGCGGCGGCAAGCAATATTAACTGAATTACAGGACTTTAAAAAATTTTATACACATACAGGAAAATAGCCATTTTGGAAGCATTTTGATTCCTAGAAAATCAAACTAGTTATTTTTATACTAACTATGGGCCGGGGAATCCGAATCTGAAAGAATTAGGCGGCGGCAAGCAATATTAACTTAATTACACGACTTAAAAATTTTCTATACACACACACATGAAAATAATCATTCCGGAAGTATTTTGACACATGTAGTACAAAGATCATAGAAAAACACGATAACATAGATGTTTTTACCACACAAAATTAAGTGTTGCCATTAAGCAGTAATATTAATAAGGTAAAATAACATGTTTATATTTTAAGTACTTATTTTTTATAATTGATTCTCAAATATTTTAGGAAGGTACACCAACTAGTATTGTGGAGTTTTTATGCCTTGACGCGAGTAGGCGTTATAAAGGGGCACGTTCTTTTGTATCACAAACCATGTTACATAAACCCGGCGTAGCTGCTAAACTACTTGAAAACAGGGATGTTTTTTTGCCGTGACGCGAGCAGGCGGTATAAAGGGGCACAAACCATGTTACACAAACCTAGCGTAGCCGCTAAACTACTCGAAAACAGGGATGTTTTTTTGCCGTGACGCGAGCAGGCGGTATAAAGGGGCACAAACCATGTTACACAAACCTAGCGTAGCCGCTAAACTACTCGAAAACAGGGATGTTTTTTTGCCGTGACGCGAGCAGGCGGTATAAAGGGGCACAAACCATGTTACACAAACCTAGCGTTAGGTTAGGGACGCGAGCAGGCGGTATAAAGGGGCACAAACCATGTTACACAAACCTAGCGTAGCCGCTAAACTAATTGAAAACAGGGATGTTTTTTTGCCGTGACGCGAGCAGGCGGTATAAAGGGGCACAAACCATGTTACACAAACCTAGCGTTAGGTTAGGTTAGGTTAGGTTAGGTTAGGTTAGGGACGCGAGCAGGCGGTATAAAGGGGCACAAACCATGTTACACAAACCTTGGCGGGCAGCCAAGTCTTCCATGTCGTCATCTGGTAGAGTTAAAGCGCATATACCCGGCAACCTTGCTCGATACATGTTTCTGAAAAGTTGCAAAGAACGCCGGAAGGATCCTACTCTGGAGTTTTACCGTTTAGCTGGGCTCTTATATGACCCGCGTATTCCACAGGAACCCTCGGAGACGTGTGAGTCTGACAAGGATACAACGGACGAAGAAGACTTGTTCGATTTATAAGGTATGTTTTTCTGCTGTTATCTATTCACATTGATTCATATAATAACATTGATATTGGTGATCGGTTTACGTCACTACTTGTTAAGATTACGAATTTTCACACTTTTGGTCTAAGAATACGGCCGTTGAGATAGTCATAATTCATCAGGTTAATGTGAGTTATGTGATGAATTATCATGTGAGGAAGTATGAGTAAAATTTATAAAAAATAAGTACTTAAAATATAAACATGTTATTTTACGTTATTAATATTACTGCTTAATGGCAATACTTAATTTTGTGTGGTAAAAACAGCTATGTTATCTTGTTTTTCTATGATCTTTGTACTGCGTGTGTCAAAATACTTCCGAAATGATTATTTTCATGTGTGTGTGTATAGAAAATTTTAACGTCGTTTAATTCAGTTAATATTGCTTGCCGCCGCCTAATTCTTTCAGATTCGGATTCCCCGGCCCATAGTTAGTATAAAAATAACTAGTTTGATTTTCTAGGAATCAAAATGCTTCCAAAATGGCTATTTTACTGTATGTGTATAAAAATTTTTAAAGTCGTGTAATTCTGTTAATATTGCTTGCCGCCGCCTAATTCTTTCAGATTCGGATTCCCCGACCCCAAATTAGTATAAAAATAACTAGTTTTATTTTTTAGGAATTTCGCCCATAAACCGAACTTAAGCCAAAATCTCATATTTCGAATCAAAGGTAAAATACAACAAATGTCAGAAAATTAATCATAATATTGATAGGGTCGAGTATCAATTTAGTGGGCTCAGAAACAAAATACAAGTATCTCGGTACGATAGTTTATTTTACAAGTTACACAGAATATCAGTTAATGTTTTTTTTACAGTCTCACGTGACGCTTCTGAAAAAAAAACTCCTATCTGTCAAAAAAAGAAAAATCAAACAAAACAATTCAATTCGAATTCTGGTGCGTTTAAAAAAATGGATTTGTGTAACCACCGTATGAAAGTACCTAGACTACACTGGGTAACTCGATTCGAGCCGTCACTGATTCCCTTTGCGTTTATTTTTTTAGTGACTGGGTTTTGGGTCACTCTTCATGCTCGTATCAATATTATGGCCCAGTTGTTTCGCAGATATTCAAATGTAACACTGTCATCAAATGGACGATCAGCGCCATGTTGTTTTTTAACATTTGAAAGGTCCCCGTTAAACGCTATTCTAAATGTTTTTCAGCTTTCTATCAATTTGAAATAAACTGAAAAGCTTTGCAATCTTCTGCTGACCACAATTCGTCCCAAAGCTGAAACGATATTTAAGGTAAACCTTTCAACTGCCAAAAAAAATAACGTTGAATGAGCATTTGATGACTTTGTCACACATTGATTTCTGCGAAACAATTAGACCGTAAATTCTTTAAGGTTTTCTAATACTATCTGGATATGTTAAAGATATTAGTGCACCCCTAGTGGTTCGCTACATTTAATAACTTAGGGGTATTTAGGTTCATGGGGTGAGATTTATCCAGGTCTTGGAGGTAGATGCGTCTACCCACCAATTGCTTGACCGGCCGGATCGGGAGAGGCCGGTTGAGGGAGACCCTTTGACCTCTCCAGCCGGACTCTCTTGACTATTGTCTAAGAACCCAGCGGAAGGGATGGATTCGTCGGATGGATGGTCCGTCACACATGGACAGAATGACCCCCAGATTCCTACCCATCCCTCAAACCTATTTCCTTTGCAGAACTCTCTCTCCTTCCTTTCCTTAAAACGATCCTCCACATGGCGTCCCCAAAATTTGACATTATAGGGAAATTATTTTCCTCGAGGTATTCTGTCTAGAATTAATGTCCTTTTAAATATCTTTTTCAGGTTTGATTAATTTTTCGATAAAATGCACTGAAGTGGCATAATTTTATAATAAAAGACCTTTCAAATAACTTGAAAATTAACTTTGAAATTTGATGAATTGTTCAAATTCTGTAAAACAACCCACCCTTAGAGAAGTGTAGATATTCAAACTACGCACATACAAAATGATTCACATCTTCAACAAAGAGTATATTTTTGTTCTTTGTAAAATACTGCAACGAATTTCTATCAAATATAGGTATGTAAAATGTATTCTATCTACTAAACAATTAGTTACTGTGGTCAAATGGAGAAACAAATTCCCAGCATAACTACTATGACTCCAATTTGTACTTAGTTCAAGAGATGCACAAGAATAGATGTCTGAGAATGCAGAATGATTCCGATTTGGAACTCAACTCATACACTTTGTGCGTGTCTGCCATTCAATGAGATTTTATAGACTGAAAAATAAATGAACTCCAGCATTCTATGTCCAACATAATGTCAATTCTATAAATGGCTTTGAAAATGCATGTCCACGAAGGAACATATGAGCAATGAGCATATGCACATAAAAAGTGCTACATATTATTTGAAAAGTGCTACATATAAATGTAAAACCAACAGTGATGAGGGTAGCAAAGGTAAAGTCGTGCAATGTCCAATGTTTTAAATAAAATGTCCTCCACGTGCAAAGTAGTATCTTCCCCAAGCATAAACTTTCTAATAAAGTGTGTTTTATCGGTATTATTTTTACCTAAGTGTCCTGAAGGTAAGTATGTTTCTGTATCTATTTGCAAATAATAAAATTAGATAGAGCCTAGGATTCGTAATGAATTGTAAAGCGCTCTTGAGGTGATTTTTCACAAAAACGGCGCTCTACAAATTGTCCAATTATTATTATTATTATTATTATTTACGTGCATAGAGCAGATCGAGAAGATTATGTTCATGTGCGTTTTTTTTTTAATTAGTTCCTCATAGGAGACCCCTCACGGCCCATGTCATATTTGGGGATGCTGTGTGGGGGTCTTTGTTACATAAAAGGAAGGAGAGGAAGTTCTGGGAAGGAAAACTTTTTTTTAAAATTAGCTGCACACGGGAGACCTTGAGGAAAATAATTTCCCTAAGGGCCTCCTATGAGGGTTTTTTAAGGAAAAAAAGAAGAGGAATTTCTGGGAAGGAAATAGGTATGAGGGGAGGGTAGGAATCTGGGGGTCAGTGTGTCCAGAAGTAACAGACGAATGAATCCATCTCTTCAACTGCGGTGTAAGGCAGACTTCGACCTATTGGTCGAGGGTTTATAATAATAATAATAAATTTGGACAACTTATATAGCGCTGTTTTTGCGAAAAATCGCCTCAAGAGCGCTGTAAAGTAAGTGTTTCTGGCTGGAGAGGTCAAAAGACCTTCTCAACCAGCCTCTCTCGATCCGACCCGCCACGCACGGGCAAACCTTGACAAACCTCACTCCATGAACCACCCCTGCTAAGTTACCAAACGTAGCGAACCACTTGGGGTGACCTATGACAAGGGTGTTCATTATCCAATAAATGGTTCCCGGGGCGGCGGTACTTATAACCGCTTCCTAAAATGCAAATGTATGAGGGGTGGGTCAATGTGTCCAGGAGTGATGGACGCATGAATCCATACCTCCCACTTCGGTGCAAGGCAATGGGTCGGAAGAGTCCGGTTGGAGAGGTCAAAATGTCCCCCCAAACAGTCTCTCCCAATCCGGCCCGCTACTCAGTAGTTTGGCCAACGCAACAGCCAACAAGACCTAAACAAACCTCACCGCATGAACCCGGGCACCCCGCTAAGTTACCAAATGTGGCGAACTACTTGGGGCGACCTACGACGCGGCGCGCGGGGGTGTTGGTCACCCAATTCTCGCAGCGGCGGTACCCATACCTACCTCGCAAATTGATTGATTTAATGTCCCCTGATAAATATAGAAATCTGTTTCTTTTTGTGCCACATGGCATTTTTAAAATGAAAAGTTAAAGAAAGTAATTTAAACATGCTTAGGTTAGTTTTTTAGCATTGGAATAAACGATGTATCATCAAACTTTCTTTTTGTTCATCCGCAAGTTTAACATTTCGATAACAACTGTTGTATGGGTTTTAAAACGATTCCAAGAATTCTTACACACACATCTTTGACAATAAATTTAAGTTTGTTGAACTCATATAATATGAATCAACCCGTCAAATGTGCTTTATTATTTGTTAGTTCAGCATGCTGTACAAGTTACAAATAAAAGATAAGAGATATAAACTTTAAACTACTCATATATTTTCCCTACGATGTAAACAGTAATAAAATTACAGTATTGCCTCGTTTAACGAAGAAGATAGGTCACGTACATAACGCAACAATCGGACAGTTCGTTATCGAAAGTAAAAGTCACGCTCAAATGACATCGCTAGCATACATCAAAAAAATGAGAGACATTGGCGCACTAATAGTTGAAAAAAATCAGAGAGTGTAATTCACACGCGGTACAAGTGAAACATTCAGAAAACTAAAGTAGACAAGAGTGAGAAGGCTGAGAAACACCGCACATAGAGGAGACCGATTGTGCTATCTCTCGCAGGCTAAATCTTATAGATGTATGTGTTTGTCTCATTTTAGTGACGCTATTTTGAAGTGAAAACTCTTATATCAACAATGTGATTTGAAACTCAATGTAACGGAAACGAGCGACATTAAAAAGAGACAAACAAATACATCTTATAGGATTTAATCTGCGAGAGAATTAGATAGACTAATCGGTGTCCTTTTGTGCGGAGTCTCGTAGAATAAAATGTAAAAAAAAAATTAAGTTGGCAACGGAATTAAAATAAATAAACATCTACATCTACAATTATCCTACTCCTGATACTCTGCATTCGTCTCATTCTCTCGAAGTTGAGTTTTATGAAGGTTTCACTTCTACCGCGTGTGAACTGCACACTTTTTGTTTCGTTTCATAGAGTTTCAGCACGCACGTCCCGGTTAGACGAGAGGTTCTGGGTTCGAGTCCCAGTTGTGACCATTGTCTTTTCTGTGTCTTGTTCGCTTTCATATTTTCGTTTAGTAAAATAGTGTTTTTGTTTTTGGTGCTCTATTTATCAAAAATATTATTATTATTATTGTTACTATACTTCAATGAAATATATTATTCGAGGTAGTACTGTCGGTCAATTGTATTTCCGGCTAAATGTGAACCAGTCCGCTGTCACTTGTGAACTGTGGACTAAATTGGAGTAGGTACCTCGTACTCGTACCAGACATCCGTCATCCCGTCTATCGTCCATCCGACACTTGAACTTTTTATCTGTCCAAAATAATGATACCACTAATAGAATAGAATAGACAACAAGTTATTATAAATTGACTTAGAAAAAGGCATTTTACGTGAATGCTTATTGATGCATAGAGTAACTACAACAAAACAAATACTAGTTAAGTACTTCAAGCCGACAATTTTTTTTAACAAAATTATAAAGTTTATCCAATTTAATTTAAAATCCTCAGTAAAACTCAATAACCTCATTTTAGTCAATGACGTTATATAAATAAATAGACTCGCCATAGTCTCATATACTCACAATATAATGTGGAAAGTAAGGAACACTCTTTTGTTTTCAGCGATTTTCAGTATAATTTCTTAATTCAAAAGTTTATTCCTGTGTGATAAAGATAGACAATCAAATAATGCGTGTGTATGAATGATATGGGTATATATGAGCGGGCGGCGTACTGCTTGTCAGTTTTCGCGAGAAGAACGTTCGCTGTCTCCTTTTCTTGAGGGCCACTAGAATAAAAGGTCCGGCTCTCTGTTGGAGTTTGATATGTTGAGCTATGCAATAAATACAATTAATAGGGCAACGACAGTTTTCAAATGGTGGCGATTGTCATCAATACTTGTTAGAACTACTGATTTATGTGTTGTTTTACTGCAAGCAAACAGATAAACAGAGTGTTTAGGCTGATTAGTCTACTTTAAAACAGTGAAGTTTACTTAGCAACAGAAAGTTGGCTGTTGCGCGTCCAGACCCTTTACTTTAGTAGGACTTGAATTTTCTCTAATGACGTTTAAAACCGCGAGCGGAAAACATGAAAATTAATTGTAATCTTTATAATAATCGATAATATTAAGTAATTTGCGTGTACTTACAAATGAAAATTTAGTCATTAGCCTTTACTGTTATTTGCCGTGTAATTGAAACATTTTCTCATCACACAGGAGGGCATTTTGACACTTTTTATCAATGCTTTTTATAATGTAATTTACTTACTGGTAAGACGCAACCTTACTAGACGCGTAGCAGTTTAGTACTAAAGTACTAGATATCGAGATCGGTACAATTGTCTTGTTCTTATCTTCCCACTTTGAGATTTCTACCCCTCGTCTAATAATATGTAACGTCATTGATTTTAGTGTATTTCGTAGTTTTTTTTATTATGGTGTATCGTTTGACTTTATGTCATCAGTCTAAATATCTTTTAATCTCGATTCGTTTCTTTCATTTTTCACACTCAACCGTCAGATATAGCCTAATACTCTTAAGTAATACAAAATATTACCTAATGCTTATAACTTTAACTGGAATTACATGAAAAATTACAGGTTTTGTTAATGTAATTAAAAATGTCTACTTTTTTACTGCCCCTCGTCTATAGAGGCCGTCAAAAAACTTATAAAGATATTATAAAATGAGTTAGATTAAGATTGACTTTTTTCGCATTGCAGTGATCTGCAAAATTTGCTAATTACCTATGTACAGATTTTACAAAAAAACAACTTTCTTCTGAAGTTGCGTCAATGAATAAGCATTTTAAACTCTATTCATCGGAAGACTCTAATAAGATTTCCCACTAATCGACAACTTACTCCGTAAGTATCTATGTGTGTAAGTAGTAAATCATATTAAAAAAGCACTGGAAACATGTCTATTTTTCAGTGCGCACATTGGTTCTGTTCTAGAGAAAGTGAATAATTTTACCGATTTACAATGGTCATAATTCTGTCGAATCATCTGACAGTCTCGCTTCGGGTGATTTATGCTTTCTTATTAGCGTTAGCAATGGATCATGTATATAATTGTTCTCTAAATTAAACGTAACGAATTTTCTATTGCCTGAATGTCAGTGTTCACCACCACCACACCTTTATAATGAATGATGTTGGATCTGAATCGGTTAGAAAAAATATTTAGCATACTCCAATAATTCCAGTGCACTTAGTAACCCAGTGCGCTTGGTAACCCAATGCACTTAGGAATCCATTGGAATCATTACACAAATATAGTACAGGGTGCGGCAGGGAAACTTGCTGATTTGAAAAGTCAATAAAAGAAAAAGTACTTTATATATCGATTTAATTCTTTTTGTATCGTATAGTGCACATTTTGAATTTTTGTTTTAAGTAGTTTTGAAAATGACATCTGGCAAATGGAGGCCCTCATTAGTGATACACTGATCTACCCTAGATTTGAAGTTTCGCTCCACTCTTTCGAGCATATCGACGGGAAAGTTGGCGATGGCTTGACGGATGTTGTCCTTCAGGTGTTGCACGGTCCGAGGGTTGTCGTTATAAACGATGGATTTGAGATATCCCCATAAAAAAAATGGCAGGGTGCCAAATCGGGGAAGCGCGCCGTCCACGGTACGTCACCCCTCAAGGAGATAAGGCGCTCGTGGAAGTGTTGTGAAAAGTAGGCCTCGACGGCAAACGCACGCTGTTCCTTTTTCCAACGCATGACGACAACTGGCTTGTGGTGTAACAAAACTTCAGGACGCCCTCTTTCTAATGAGACCCTCCCCACCCCTTTCTGACCACGCCTCGCTCGTCGGCGTCCAATTCAAATCAGCAAGTATCCCTGCCGCACCCTTTATATCCTCGCAACGAAAGATCAGATAACAAAATAGAGTGAAAGGGTTGGTAGTGTTGGTAAAAAACATATATTTAGTTTTTTTATTGTGTTTAGTAAAATGAAAAGTACATATTACAAAATAAGTACTCTTCAATAATTCCAGGTGGTGTGACCGAGGATATGGAACGAACCAAATGAAACCATTATAAGGAATAACATGACACCTAAATAACCAATCTCGTGATCGATAAAAACCGTAATAATTAAAATGTTTTGCATCGGATTCATCATTCGCTGAAAGGTTTGTGGACTATTTTTAAGCATTCCAATACCCTCTGTAATTTTACCCAAAAATCCATTTTATTTTCTACTAAAGAAAGTAATCTATGGCATTTAAATCATTATTTGTGTTTCGGGCAGTAGGTAGTGCAAGGGTGTAAATTTTTCCGAGACTAAAACGTTAATTAACATTATCTGACATTTAATTTATCTTAGATCATGTTACCACGAGCTGCTGGGCAACACCATCCCTTATCAGGCCCATTAAATACATAAAGTTACATAATAATACATAAAGTTACATAATAATACTCTAATTTTACTTGTACAATAATTCTGCTCAATGTAATATGCTCCTGTTCCCTCCCGCCACGCAGTAGGTGGGCAAATGTATACGTCACCAAGACCTAGGCAAACCTCACCCGACAAATCCAACACACCTAAGGCTAAGTCAACAAACATGGTGAACCTCTCAAGGTGACCACTATGGTAAAGGTGTTGCTTATCCAATAAATGGTTCACGGAGCGGCGGTACGGTAAGTAATCTACTGTTATTTAAAGATTAACTTCATGCCAATGCCATGAACCTGTGCCCTTGCTAAGTAGAGAAATTTTTCAGTCCTACAGAACTGAAGACCCGGATTTTCTGAGGATAATTCTAATTCTAAAACAAGCCTTCAACTCAAGTCTTGTCAATTTTAGGCCCTAAATTATACATTATATATGTCATTGCTTTGTCTAAACTTTTTTAAATAGCCCGTAGATTCATTTTTGCAGATGATACTGCACTAGTTGTATCAAATGAAAACCCGGAAATAGCTGTTAAAGAATTACAAAGAGACTTTAACGAGCTACTCAAATGGTCTCATGTTGTAGGACTAATTACACAGGTCTACAACAAAAATGCTGTCTGGATGTTTTCAACTGATTTCTATGTATTTAGGTGTTCTGAAAACTAGAAAAATACTCAAAATTTTCCAGAACGTCAGGTTATTTTGCAAAACGGTATACATATATGTACCAAAATTGACCATAGTCTACTCTTATCAAAACTATTAGCTTTGGGAATACATGGTGTTGGGAATACATGCCTTCAACTCAACTCTTGTCAATTTTAGGCCCTAAATTATACATTATATATGTCATTGCCTTGTCTAAACTTTTTTAAATAGCCCGTAGATTCATTTTTGCAGATGATACTGCACTAGTTGTATCAAATGAAAACCCGGAAATAGCTGTTAAAGAATTACAAAGAGACTTTAACGAGCTACTCAAATGGTCTCATGTTGTAGGACTAATTACACAGGTCTACAACAAAAATGCTGTCTGGATGTTTTCAACTGATTTCTATGTATTTAGGTGTTCTGAAAACTAGAAAAATACTCAAAATTTTCCAGAACGTCAGGTTATTTTGCAAAACGGTATACATATATATACCAAAATTGACCATAGTCTACTCTTATCAAAACTATTAGCTTTGGGAATACATGGCTTTGGGAATACATTTGTACCGATGGCTAGTCTCCTATATCTCCTATCCTATCCAGTTAATAGCAGTGAATGGCTTTAATTCTGAAATTGTCAATGTACCATCAGGTGTCCCCCAAGGGTCTCACCTGGGACCTTTGCTTTTCACTATATTTATCAATGACATTATAAAATGCTTTAAGCATGCTAAAGTCTTACTCTTTGCTGATGATTTGAAAATATTTCTATCTATCAACTCTATTACTGATTGTTATAAACTTCAAGAAGATCTTAAAAGACTTAATAATTATTGTACTGTCAACTATCTTCACATGAATACAGCTAAATGTTATGTAATAAGCTTTACAAAAAACAAAAAAAAACCATCGAACATGATTATCGTATTACTAACAGTCAAGTGCTTATAAAAGTCAATCAAATTCGAGACCTCGGTGTTCTCATTGATAACAAACTTTCGTTTAAGGCACATATTGATATGATTGTTAAGAAATCCTTGGGCATGTTAGGATTTTTATTCCGTGTTGGAAAGGAGTTCACCAATATCCAAACACTCAAAATATTATATTACTCCTATATTCGTAGTCATCTTGAGTATGCCTCTCCTATATGGAATCCTCTCTATAATATATACACAAAACGCATAGAAGCTGTCCAAAGAAAATTTGTACATCACTTAAACTTCGAAAGACATGTGCGTTATCATGACACGGACAGCTCTATAAAACACTATGGACTTAAAACTCTAAAAAGTAGGAGAGATATTACGGATATGACTTACTTACACAAAATCTTGAATGGTCGTATTGACTGTCCGGCTCTTTTGTCATCAATTAATATTAGAGTTCCGAGTAAGAAAACGAGGGACAAGTCATTGTTTCATGTCGAAATTGCTTCAACTAGTCTCAGGCAAAATTCTTTCTTATTGAGAACTTGTAATCATTCTAACAAAAAATGTATCGATGCTGATATCTTGTCTTGTACTTTAAGCTCTTTCAAACATATAGTTAATGGAGCCTTACAATAACCAATTCATTACCAAATACTCGTAGAATAATTCATTTTAACAAAACTAAATAATTATTACCTTACTTTTTATGTTTTTTTTTTTTTTTTTTTTAAATTTAAAATAACGTAATACGTATATGTGTATATACGTACATGTGCGTATATGTAATATTTTTCCACTTTAAGTCTGGTGTTTTTTTTTTCTTTTTTTTTTTGTTGTTTTATAAATATTTTTTTTCAATATTTTTTTTAAATAGCCATTTAACTGACACACTATATTTTACTATTTTTTGTGAGTACTATCACTTTACTTTTATCTTACTTTCACTTGTTTTTTTTTTTTTAATGTACATATTTTTTCTTGATCCTACATCTAGTGTTTTTCAGTTTTCATCATTATTTTTATATATTACTTTTTCTACTTTCATTGTTTTTTATCTTATCTTATCTGTATCTTTTATGTATCACACAGTATTAGACAGTATATATAGTCTATGTTTAGATTGTTTATATAGTTCCTATCTCTGTAATATTAGGCAAAAAAAGTTAATAATTAATGACTTTTTATTTATTATTTGGGCATGATGTGAACATTTGTTATTGGGTTGTGACCTAATTATTATAATTTATTGTTTTGTTTAATGCATGTAATGTTATTAACCTGTAAATGTTCCTAATAAAATAAAATAAAATAAAAAATACAGATATAGATAGTATATAAAATAGTGAGCTCTGGCAATAAACATTTCATTGCTAAACCGTTCATCCGATTGCGATGAAACTTTGAGGATTTGATGTGTGCATGCTTGCGATGGTTTCTGTATACAATAGTGAGCTCTGGCATCATGAAATAACGAAAAATGAATTAATTAAATAAAAATTAATCGCAGAAATGTATGTACGCGCGAAACTTTTGAACGACTGCACCAAATTGGATAATTCTTTTTTTTTATGTTCTTTATTATCAAGACAAGGTTTGTATAAAACTACTGGTGAGCTCTGGCATTATGATATTTGTATAAAAAAATTACAATAGGTGGCACACGAGCTGTGAAGACTGAATGTACTGGGACTTAATGTATGGAATGCGGGAGGGGGGAGGGGAACTAGGGTAGGGGGTTCGAGGGAGGGGGGGAGGGGAACTAGGGATTGGGGAGGTTTAACCTGAATTTTTAGGCAATAACAAAGACCCTAACTACAAACAAATCGTTAAAAGCATTTCAAGCTTTAGGTTGCCTAATGAGTTTAAAAGAACATTTTCTTCATTCCCACCTCGACTACTTTCCAGAAAATTTAGGATATGTGAGTGAAGAGCAAAATGAACGATTTCACCAAGATATTAAGAAGATGGAAAAAAGATACCAGGGAAGATGGTGCATCTCAATGATTGCAGACTACCGTTGGACGCGTCAGAGAGACCTTCCAGATGCTTCATACAAGCGAAAATGTACCAAAAGGAGTCTCACTGGGAAATAGAAATGTGTTTAGTGCTTACTAATCAATGTATTTTAGATTAAGTTTTAATAAGCAATTATAAAAAAAAAATTTTTTTTTAGTCTTTTATCTTTTATTTTAAGATGATAACTTGTTTAACATAGATACCTAAATTGTCAGAAAACGTTCTGTGACAAAAATGAAAGTCATTTTCGGATTCAGCACACCCGAAAACATAAGAATTACGCAAAAAACCAAAACAGCTCTCAATTTTTATTTTTTTGTAGACTTGTGTTAGTATGTATATAAGATCACCGAGCTTGAAAATGTGGAATTTACCTAAAATAACAGCACATAATTTTGAATGTATACATAAAAAAAATGATAACATTTGCTACTGTGAAAAAAATGATTTTACAAATGAATATGCTTACCTTGGCATAATCGTAGATAATAACTTTAAGTGGGATAAACAAGTGATCAAAATTTGTAACCAGCTCCGATGTTTGGCCAGTCATTTTTATAAATTAAAATTTGTATTGCCTCGTTGCGCTCTCAAACTTATATATAATTCTATGGTCGAATCTATACTTGGATATGGAATTCGAACTTGGGGACACTCGAGTAAAATTAATATTAAATACATTCAAAATTTACAAACTGCTATAATTAAAAAAATTGTTAAACCTAGCATTTACAAACAAAGAAACAACTTAAAATTACTGTATGGGTCTGAGGGCCTACTTCCAATTAAAGAGCTTCTCTGGTACATTATAATTATGGATAATTCGGGAGAAAGCACGTATAAAAAATTATTGGTGCATAGTCACACAACAAGATTTACCGAAAACAAAGGCCTAAAATACCACTAATATCAAATAAGTATGGTAGCGGAACGCTCGAATATATGATACCCTTGATTTACAACATGTTGAATCAAAACATTAATTTAAAAAATAATGAGGAACCCTGCCATAAACTGACAAAAAAGTGTTTGATAAATGAACAACATATTTTTCTATCCTAAATTTTATATTAGGTATTAATATTGTAACCTAGGTTAATGTGTGTTATGTAATAATATTAAAAGAATGTAAAATGTGTGTATTTCATATATTCAACAGGGAGGGAAGGCAGAAGGTGGAAGGTAGCGAAGGAGGTGGAGGTCGCGGGAGAGGTACCGAGGGAGGGGAAGTGGAAGGGGAACGCGGGAGGAAAAACAGAAGCGGGTGGGGAACGGGGACGTATGGAAAAGGACATGCAGGGAGAAACATTGGCATAGCAAAGCATGCCGGGTACTCGCTAGTACCTAATATAATAATTTTTCGATTCTTAATCTTTGTGGTATCTCCGCGCGCGATACATTATAACTATAAATTATAACAAAGTCTGTTGGTGAAAGGAGGAAGTGGGTACGATTTCTTATTAGTTATTAATTAATTCAAAAATGAGAATATGATATTACAAAACCTTCTGAGTTTAACTATTCTTAAAAAGGCAACGGCAAATCGGTTAGGTGTAATATTTCCAAAGGTTTCAAAATATTACCTAATAATAGTTTGTTTTTTCCAGTAACACCTCACAAAAGTTACAGTCTGTATGTACCTTGTACATTATACATTATAGCAAAAGTATCTAATAAAAAATATGGCAATGCGTATTTTTTATTAGATATTTTTGACATTAATTCTACACGGGAGATCCTGAGGAAAATAATTTCCCTAAGGGTCTATGTCATCTTTGGGGGTGCTGTAATAGAGTTTTTTTGGAGGAAAGGAAGGAGATGAAGTTCTGGGAAGGAAAAAGGAATAAGTGGTGGTTAAGAATCTGGGGTCAATTGTCTCCACGCACATATGTATCCATCCCTCCCACTGCGGTAAAGGTGATGTTCCGAAAGGCCTTCTTCAACCACCCTCCTGATCCAACCAGCCACGCAGCTAGTGGGCGGATGCATTCACCACGTGAACCTTGGCACCAGTCTCCAAACACAGTGAGGTACTTGGATTGACCTAAGACCAGTGGCGGCTCGTGACTTTTGGGTGTGCTAGGGTGCTAATATTTAAAAAAAATGGCATTATGGATGTTGTCGTAGACAACTTTTTTTTTTTTTTTTTTTTCAAAAATCGATGTTTTGTATGAAGAAATTTCAGGAAATCCGTGCGGCAGACGGCCAAACTGAAACACTCTTGAACTGATTTTCAAAAAAAATTTTTTTTCGGCTACAGCAACATCAATAATGCCATTTTTTCTAATACCAGCACTCTAGTACATCCATATGTCACGAGCCGCCACTGCCTATGACATAAGTGTTGGATATCCAATAAATATTTCCCTTGGCGGTGGTACCCATAACCGCCTCCCAAATTGAAACGTTTGGCAACGGTGCGACGTTTCGGCGACTAGTTCAACCCACACAGCATCGCTGAAGGTAACATAGAACCTGAGGGAAATTATTTTCAATATTTTGTCATTAGAAGTAATTATTACCATTGCAGTTCTTGAGGTGATTCGGATTAGATGAACAAAGTGAAGGAAACAAAACGATTTTCAGAAGTTTCATTAGGTACCTACTCTGTGCGTAAATGCAATTGCAGAAATATGGGTGAAAGATGTTGGCAACTCTTTTGCGCGCGTTTATCATACTAATAATGGCTAACGGCCTATCCCCCTTAATTCTTTAATTTTACCCCTTAATTTCAATTTGGGAGGCGGGAATGGGTACCGCCGCCCCGGGAACCTTTATTGGATAACCAACACTTCTGCCATAGGTCACCCCAAGTGGTTCGCTACGTTTGGTGATTTAGCAGGGGTGCCTGGGTTCATGGAGTGAGGTTTATCTAGGTCTTTGAGTCGGATGACCAGGACACACTGAATCCGAGATTCCTACCCACCTCTTAAACCTTTTTCCTTCCCAGAACTCTCCTCTCCTTCCCTTGAAAAAAACCTCTACACAGCATCCCCAAAGATGACATAAGCCCTGACGGAAATCATTTTCCACAGGGCCTCCTGTGTGGAGCTCATGTAAAAAAAATCTATGATTCCTATAGTCATTTTACCAAAGGTTTCTAAGGCTGGCTAAGTCTTAGCCTTAGTGATGGAAGTCTTCCATCACGACACAAGGAACGTTTCCGTTTACTGTAGAAATAGTAGGAGATTTTCAAATATTGTAGAGTTTTTCGTAACCCGGGAATATTAGTCTTTCTTTTAAAAAAAAATAATAAAATTTATAAAAATTATGAAATAAAAACATTAAAATAAAAAATCCCCGAGTGTTTTCTCCAGAACATTAAAATTGACAATAGTTATGAGGAACGGTTGCGCGGCCCGTTTCGGCATATAAAATTTCATACAAAACTTAATTTTGGATTTGAGGCCAAAATACCCAATCAAACTGAATTATATTTATAATGAAAATATTTTATATGAATTATATATTTTTTATCAAAAGTCATATTAAATGTATAGTAAAAATATGTGCGTTTTCATCGTGATATTTAGGTAATTAATTAATTCAATTTTGCTTCATTTGGTAGGCAGCTTTGGATTTTTTGTGAATTAATTATAATTATTATTTAAATATCGTTCCTTTCATACAATATCTATATAATGAAAAATAGAATAAAAAATAACACATTGTAAATAATGCATTTTGGTAGTAATTTTAATTTATATAATATGACAAATTTTGTATTCCGGCGTAAAAGGGTTATTTTTATTTAAAATTTACGCACATAAAAATGCTTTATTTTCTTTTATTATTACTTTCTTTTAATATTATTATTTTATGTTTCATCATATTTTTATAATAAATGTGGTAAAAATATGTTTTTAAATGTTTATCATTTACTCACAGATAAAATTTCCCAAGCTGCTTCTAAATCACGAAATACTAAAATTTTGTAATTAAAACGCACAAATAAATAAAATAGTACAAATATTTATTGGATATTTGATTACAATTCAAACATTACATTTCTTATCACAATAATGTTGCAGCTTTTTCTTACACATTAAATAATGGTGAGACATAAGATGAGACACACCATATACTTACGTCTGTTTTCTCCAGAAGAAAAAAAATAGTACTTTGGAGGAAACAGACGTACGTACGTTGTGTGTTTCATCTTTTGTCTCATCATTATTTAATGCGTAAGAAAGAGCTGAAGCATTATTATGATGAGGAACGTATGTTTATATGTTTATTACCTTTGTTGAATCGTCGCCGTTCCGTAAACGAGAATACTAAAAGCACCTGTTACGTCCAAAATATATTGTCATAAACGATAATAATTTACAATACAAAATGCTCTTTCATGGAAACCCAAGACTGGGAGAGTCGACCTGATCCTGATAGCCTTGACTAAATAATGATTCAACTTTCTGCAACTCGCTGCAAAAACTCTAATCTCGTATTATTTATTTGAAGTCGTTTTGAAATGTTTTGTAAGTGGTACATTTCAAATCCATACACCTTTATTTAACTTGTCTAATATAAACCGCAGTGATAGAAATCTAAATTTATAATTATACTGCAATGCAAATAGGCTTAAAGATTTTTGTACTGAATTAAACTTGTCGTGACATACTCACATTGGAATAAATCGTTTTAATGAACAAAACGAGAAATGTTAATGTTAGAATTTATGTTACACATTGAGGACGAAAGTGTGATCAAAAAAATCGTGCAAAATACTCGTACAATGATAATATGATAATAGACTTGCAATATGTGTAGGTATATTATACACCGCAAGTCTTGACGGTGGCTGTATCGACTTGCCCACGTGTGCATGTTCATCTTAATTCAACCAAACCTAACCTAACCTATCACAACAAACAGAGCTTATGACCCAGTATATCAGCCAGTCCGTATCCTCACTATATACGATACTGGAGGTTGGTTTTTCCATCCGATTGTCTGATTAGACAACCGGAAGACCTTCGCGCCATACATTTCTTATGAAAGTCGGATAAACACCTCACACATCCGATTTGAAAACCGGATCGGTAATAAAAATAGACCACCACCTTCCGCGCCAGCCGTCCAATCCTGTCGGACAACGGGCTTGGCCCCGGTTTTAATGTCTATCCAGTTTTCGAATCGGAAGTGTGTGGTTTTTTCCGATCCGATTGTCTGATCAGACAATCGGAAAGCAAAACCTAATGTTTGCGCCCGGCCTTAGGTTTGGCGCATACATCAGATTTTTCCACTTGATGTGTGCGGCCAGCCTTAAACGGGCTAAATCTACCGCTCAAGACGACGCGCAACGAGGCGCTAGCGGTCACGTGGTAAATCTGACATCTACGTAAATAATATTAAATACTTCCATATCATCGAAATTTACGTAAATTACCTAACATTATAAGTGTGCACAAAACAGTTTGCTTTCAGCGATTAATGTCGTGAATAGTGCACGATTCCGCAAACAGGTACTATTTAAAATTAGTGTACTCGCACGTAGTGGGGAACTTTAGGCGGTTTGAAGTGGGGAACTTTATCGAAACTATGCTCGTAAAAAATTAACCCGTCTAAAAATATTTTATGTTCTTGAAAAAAAATTACGTCGTTAACCTTTTCAAAGATCGCGATCTCTCTGTGATAGTAGAAAGCATAGATACTCGTATAGCACTCACAAGCAGTGGCGGTTCGTGACATTTGGGTGTGCTAATATTAAAAAAGAAATGGCATTATGGATGTTGTCGTGTGCGAAAAAAAATATATTTTTTTAAATCGGTATTTTGTATGAAGATGTTTCAGGAAATCGGTGCGGCACACCGCCAAACTGAAACTTCCTGAAATTTACGTACAAAAAACTGATTTTCAAAAAATATATATTATTTTTTTTCGGCTACAACAACATCAATAATGTCATTTTTTTAATATCAGCACTCTAGCACACCCAAAAGTCACGAGCCGCCACTGCTCACGAGACAGTAGTTTCGTTTTCAAAGAAGAAAAAAATACGGTGCTTTCTTAAAATCATAGACAATCCGTGTAATACTGGTGATATCTAGGCTTGCGACCTATATGAAAATACGGATTATGCGCTAAGCTCGATATTCCAACTCCAACCAAGCTGAGCTTAAAATCAACTGATATACCAGGCCTGTGTGGAAAAGTTAATACAAAACGAAAGCTGTTCAGTAAGGGTTAGGTTAGTAAGAAGGGCATTCACAACGCTTGTCGATACAGCCACGCACAAACTTCCTTTATTTTCAACTAGCGTAGACGAGTTAAAAATCAGGGTATAGTCTGAATTCATTACAAATCAGTTTCAATTTTGTTAAAAAATATTTTTTTGTTAAAAAACTCATTTCAAAAATACCTACTTTGTCAATTGTCTGAATTCTTCACACAATCAGCCATTTTTTTAAATGACACTTAAATTCAAAGCAAATTAGAGTTCATTGATCCATATTTCACTCATAACAAACGCACAGCACAGACAACTGAAATCAGTACGGTTAATAGCTGTGTATTTTGCCTGCGTAAAGATATTGTTAACAGTTTGACAAAAGCAAGCAATCAAAATCCGTTACCATTAATTCACGTAGGTCGTAAATATACTCCCACATGTATCATCACAAACCACATAAATAATAGTATTTGTCGTTGTGAATAGCGCATTTTACTTTTGTATGTATTCCTTGATTTATTTCTGACCACACATCATTTATCGTACAAGGTTATTTCACTTGAGGCTGTTGAGAAATAGCCCAGAACCGAAAGGCAGTTTGTTGCGCCGAAATCAACAAATAAAAAATGTTTTCTGTTTCGGTTGCCCAACTTTAAACTTATCGCCGCAGGTTAATCAGAATTACACAGGTTGAACTTAACCTACCGATTCCGTAATTATTATTACGAACCACTTTATCAATTCTGTAATGTGGGACGTAAAAAAAATGAATGGGTAAGCAAAAGTTAAGAAAAAGAAGTTCCAAGGTAATAAAAAAAATGGTTGACACCTCACAAGATTACCTCCCTCTGTACGGTGTAAAGGCAGCATGAAAACTAGGTCGCTACCCAATTGGGCAGCGTTGTGAGGCGGGTTAAGGGAAGGGCTGTAGGGAGGTATTTATTAATCCGAATCTTTATGAGGCTTGGATTATTCCACACACAAGCCAATTACACAAAACGAGTCGTTTCGTCAAGCCAACACCAATTCAGGCCAACATCAAATCAAGCCAACATCAACTCAAGCCAACATCAAACCATGCCAACAACAACTCAAGACAACATCAACTCAAGCCAACATCAACTCAAGCCAACATCATCTCAAGCCAACATCAACTCAAGCCAACATCAACCCAAGCCGACATCATCTCAAGCCAACATCAACTCAAGCCAACATCAACTAGAGCCAACATCAGTGGAGGTATCTACCACTTACCCGCCCTGGTATAAGTAACAGATGGTTACTCCTTCAAGGCTCTCGCAAGGACTCTATTTTTTTTTGAAAGAACGAATCCCTGTCCCTGCATACAGTGTTAGGAAGCAGTATGCAAGTGCTTACATAACATACAAAATGCGAAAATTATAAAGCAAGTCGGGGATAAACAAATTAAAAAAGATAGGTAAGAGAAAAACATAAAAGGCGGCTGCTCGCAGGGTAATGGCATCTTGTGTATGTTGCAAGCATCTGCAAGAAAAGATAATGACCTTTCCTTTCTCTGTAATTATAAATGATGGCCTAGAACACCAGAAGGGTGAAAGCCAGAAATAATTGAAAAAAAAAAAAGATAATGAAAACAAGTATTATGATATGAAGAACGCTTGTGTCGGGTGGGATACCTCTCTCGTCATCTGGCAGTACCAGCCAGTATGTGTATGGTGATCGGTCATCGGTGAATGAATCTCAACGTCCGCGCCCTTTAGCCGGTTTCTAGGTTGTGCCTTGACGATAGTAAGTGGGAAGTAGGGAAGAGCCAACATCAACTCAAGCCAACATCAACTCAACCAAAATCAACTCAAGCCAACATCAACTCAAACCAAAATCAACTCAAGCCTTGTGGCTTGTTGTCTTATTTTTTGATATTTAAATATTTGATTTACAGCTAAATATAAAAGCTGGCATGTCGAAACACTGCACAAAGAAAGCTATTCGAATTTCATGACGAAGGGACTCGCTGTTTCTTAACTCTCGGCAGACCAAGATGCCAAACACAACGTCCGTGACCAAATGGGTCGGTCAACGACCCCATGAAATTTTTTGTATATTTGACAAAACATTTTTTCCTGCGTAAAAAGTAGAACATGATTATAATACAAGGTTCACGAAGAATGAAGGAATGATTGTTCCAAAATATAATAATAAGTACGGACGGCGAACCCTGGAATATAACGTGCCAAAAATATTTAACATGTTACCAATTAATATAAAAAATTGCGATTCTACAAATAGATTCAGATATATGCTGAAACAATGGCTGCTAAATAGAGATAGTTTATATTAATTCATATGTGTTAATTGTTATAATCTGTATGGTTATAGTAATAATATTATGTAATGTTTAAATTGTAACTGAACATTAAAATCCTGTTGACAAACTGCTTTATTGCGGTTTAACGGGATTGTACCTTGAATACCAATAAAAAAAAAAGATCAACGATTTTTTCTCATTTTTTTTAAACGGCACTTTATGTGTTAATCCTTTACGCATGAATACCTAAAATACTAAATAACTATTAAATTGACAGCCCATACCTCTTAGAATGCTATAAATTGTTCGTACCGAACAACTACTGCCAGGGTCGCCACCACGACTTGCTCTGTATCCCACATGGCAGAACAGATGTTCTAGTACAGTATGACAAGAGGTATGGTGCTGCTAAATGATATCTCTAGATCCCTTGACATTTTCAACATTCGTCTTGAAGGTTTCAAGAGTAATTTTAGGCAAGAACTCTAAAATATGTATTATTGTAATTTTATTTTTTCTTCTTTCTCGTTTAAAGCTACGTATATCTTATGTGTATTGTAATAGGATTATATTAATCTGTAATGCAAATATATATATATATATATATATATATATATATATATATATATATATATATATATATATATGTAGAACAATTTTCTCGGTTTACCCGCGTAACGTAGTCCTTAAAAGGACTTTTTAACTCCTGACGTTTCGGACAGATCACACTGTCCATCTTCAGAGGCCTTATGTCTTGAGTTTTTGTCTGAAACTGATAACTTTCGCATGTCAAAACTTAAGTTTTAGCTTTTTAAAAAAATGAGAAAAAATCGTTGATCGCAGGAAAAAATGTTTTGTCAAATATACAAAAAATTTCATGGGGTCGTCGACCGACCCATTTAGTCACGGACGTTATGTTTGGCATCTTGGTCTGCCGAGAGTTAAGAAACAGCGAGTCCCTTCGTCATGAAATTCGAATAGCTTTCTTTGTACAGTGTTTAGACATGCCAGCTTTTATATTTAGCTGTAAACCAAATATTTAAATATCAAAAAATAAGACAAGAAGCCATTTTATATATATATATATTTCATGTATTTAAGTAGATATAAGGAGAGCGATTTTGGGGTCTACCTTCGGCCCCAGTTGGCTGCGGGAGACTTAAATCATATAAATAAAATTAGGAGTACATATTTCGAAATTACCCGTTAATGGGGCACACAAAAAGGTTTTCTGTTAGATGTAAAACTAAGATAATGTTACGTTTCAATTAAAATTGAGACATGTAACGACACTAATATTTCACTTACAAAGTCTATTTCAAGTAGTTTGCAATAGATATTCAAATATATCGTTTAGCATATTAAAATCATTGCAAAACGTTTCTTAAATGATTTTTTATTAACTTTTGATATTTCAATGATATCAACCAGTGTCATTAAAAAGTCCACTTTATTTCTTGATTGACCAGATACAGGTACGTAGTATGGACTAATAAATAGGTTATAATTTGTTAAACGTCCGTGTAAGTAAAATCGTCGATACATGAATCTAATTACAAACCACTTCTACTCGTAAACGAGCACTTCACGCGATGATCCAAATAAACTTGTACAAAATATTTCATCACAATTTATTCAGAACCATGAGCGTATAAATTATGGTTGCAGAATCGAACACTATGTTTAATTCTTTAATTTAAGTGTAGATCAACGACCGCCTACGTGTTGAGTACCTACAATATTAAAATTTAAAGTGATTGAAGTAACAATTATTATAAGCAATAATTATCAGCCTGAAACACTCATCCACATTGAAAAATCTTCCGAGAAAAGATACATGACGCCACCTAGCGACGAATTTAACACTAACCGTGTCTCTCTCGCAAAAATAAAGTTGGTTGTTTTCAGGTGGAAAAATATAATAAGCAGTAATTGTTGAATGAAACACTAGTATATATTGAATCATTTGGCGGGTATAAGATAAGCCGCCATAGCTCAATTGGGAGAGCAGCTGAACGGCAATCAGAAGGGCACGGGTTCATGTCCCGTTGGCGTCATGTATCTTTTCTCGGAAGATTTTTCAATGTGGATGAGTGTTTCAGGCTGATAATTATTGCTTATAATAATTGTTACCCTTTGTGCTATTAACCCGTCTAATCACAGGAGACCCAAGTTGTCCCAAAACATCATATGCCGTTATAATAACAGGAGACAGAGATTGTCCCAGAGCGAACATGCATTATTAAAAGTTAGATATCTCTCCTCCTGTCATGCAAATATTTGTGATTTCTTTTATGGTAGAAACGGAATGAAATAATGCTTCTCATTGTCTTAGAATTATATGAGCTAGGATGTTCAGATATTTTACAAACCCGATCAAAAGTGATGGTTTAATTTTGCGCCAATTTGTGACGTATCACACA
Source organism: Limnephilus rhombicus (assembly GCA_929108145.2). Taxonomy (NCBI): domain Eukaryota; kingdom Metazoa; phylum Arthropoda; class Insecta; order Trichoptera; family Limnephilidae; genus Limnephilus; species Limnephilus rhombicus. Next base: position 20,215,175 of record OV815273.1, on the reverse strand, counting down.
TTTAATTTTAAAATAAAATTGTATGAAAGTGATAAAAAGTGAGGTGACAATTTTATTACAAATTTTGTTTAAAAAAGGAATCTGTATTTAAAATTTTGGATTTATTCTATTTTAATTACTTTAATTCAAATATTCGCAGGTATGCATTTTTTAGCCAATTTACATTTCCAATATTAAAATTTTAATATTTAGAAACAAAAATGTTGATTTCTAATAAACACATCGGAAAGATTATTTTATCTCAATTTAAGAACAATTTTTGTTTTTGCAAAAGCGTAAAAAAAACAATAAATAGGAACATTTAAAATGCATGGGATGAACCAGGAATTTTGCGCGCAAACCTTGACAGGCAAAAGTTGACAGAAAATTATTTTCTTATTATTCGAAGGGTTAACAGATGTATGTAACAATTAAAAATAATAATTGATTGAAGTAACATTGGTTCCATGTCAAAACATGACATTGAGGAAAAGTGAATAAACTGACTTAAATAAACCTAAGTTATAACCTATCACCACCTAATTTAAACTAACTTAACCTAACCTAACCTAATCCAATCTAAACTAATCTAAGGGAACCATTTCTTTTCTAGTCAAATTCTGTTTTGTCACTGCTCTGTTATATACAATATTATTATTTTATTAACGTTTCAGATTTTATGTCCGGGTTAAATCGTTCCCATAGGAAACACTTAACCCTTTCATGCACTTTTCCACAAATGATCACCTCGTCAATCCACGTTATGCACTTGCACTATGTAAGTATAATAATACAAGAACAACATGTCAAAGAGACCAAATGGGAAAATAATTCACCGACTCCAGATATATTTTCATATCACAGGGTTCGGCTCGGTGGAACTCCTTATTGGACCTGTAAATCCTACTAATCCCTCAATATGTAAAAGCCCCTACGGGCGTATAAGAACAATAAATAAATAAATAAATTAAGTACTTATATATATATAAATATTTAAAAAATCTTTTGTAATCCTACATGTATTTAAAATGACTGATTTTTGCATTATAATATATATAAATTCTTTGACAAATCTATTATTATTATTTTCAATATTTTTGAGGCGGGTATTGGTACCCGGGAACCATTTACTGGATAACCAACACCCCTGCCATAGGTCACCCCTAGTGATTCGCTACGTTTGGTGGCTTAGCAGAGGTGCCCGGGTTCATGGGGGGAGATTTGTCCAGGTCTTGGCGACAGATGTGTTTGCCCACCTAATGCGTGGCAGGCAGGTTGAGGGAGACCTTTTGGTCTCTCAAGCAGGAATCTCTTGCACCGCACTGAAAGGGATGGATTCATAGGTCTGTCATTCCTCTACACATTGAACCCCAGATTTCCACACACCCACATATCCTAATTCCTTCGCAAACTTCTATTCTCCTTCCTTTACATAAAAAAGACACTCAACACAGCATCCCCAATGATGACATAGGCCCTGAGGGATTTTTTTCCTCTGTGCCTCCTGTGTGGAACTAATGTAAAAAAATCCGGTCACAAAAAAGTTTAAATATTTGGAAAATCGTCTGTTTTATCAATCACGCAATATAATGTCGATGGGTCAGCTAAGAGCAGCGGTCCATAAACCGCGGGTCGCAGTGGCGGATACATATGCCCCCCCCCTCCCCCTTGCCACCCTGAATATAAGAAAATCTTTCTTCAATCATAAGCTCTACATGTCTAAACCATCTTAGCATCCCTTTCTTAATCTTACTTATTACGCTTGTTCATTACATATTTTTCTCACATTATCATACATGGCTTTATCACACATACGCCGCAGGGATCTCAATTTTATAGCATTTAGTCTTTCCTCTGCCAGTTTCACGCTTCACTGCCATACATCAGGGTTGCTACCAGCACTCCATTGTGGACTGCTAGTCTCGCTTCTTTCGACAGTTTTTTGTTAGCGCCAACGGCGTTCAGTTCTCCATAAATGCGGAATTCCTGCATTTACCCTTCTTTCAATATCTCTATCAGCCTTCCCATCTCTCGTAAACATACTTCCCAAATACACAAACTCATCCACTGTCATTTTTGGGTAACTATTAGAAATTTTCTTTGGAGATGCTATGCGAAGGGTCATTTTAGGGAAAGGAAATAGTGGAAGGAAAAAGGTTTGATAGGTGGTTAGGATTCTCTGCGTTATTGTGTCCAGGAGAGATGAACCTTCCCTCCCACTGCAATGCGAGGCAATGGGTCGAGAGATTCCTGCTGGAGAGGTGAAATGGTCTCCCTCAACCAGTCCTCTCCAGCTCGCCATGCAGTACCTACCTACGTGGGCAAACGCATCAGCCGCTACCATGAAAAACCACATCCCATGAACTCAGGCATCCCTGCTAAGTCACCAAACTTAGCGATCCACTTGGATGGCAGAGGCGTTGTTTATCCAATAAAGAATTCCCGTGGCGGCGGTACCCACACTCGCTTCCTGAATTGAAACTTTTGCTTCATTCACATTCATACGTCGTTTCATGTAAAGGTACCCTTAACTTGACCCGACTCAAGTATTTGGTCCGCCAATCTTTTATTTATTTATTGAAGTGAAAACTTCTTTAGCACCATTGTGATTTGACAAACACATACATCTATATGTTTTAGCCTGGAAGAGAATGAGATAGTATAGTCGGTCTCCTCTTCTGTATCTGCCACTGGCGGGTCGTGACCCCAAATTGGGTCGCGAATCATAATGGGGTCGCTAAAAGAGAAAATAACATTTAGTACTAATTATTTGCTTACAAAAATGCATAAAATGTATACTTTGAAATCTACCTGTACCAACCTTTCTTGTGTCCTGTAAAGATACGAAGTTTTGTAAGATACGAAGTTTGATTTCGGTACGAAGTTTTGTAAGAGCAAAGAAAATCGAGTGCAGTTCACACGCGGTAGAAGCGAAACTTCGCCAAAACAAACTCAACCAATAGGAGAGAATTTAAAAGTGAGATCATAATCAAAGCGGCCAATGAGCGCAGCTTGGCGCTTCGTAGGTACTGTAAGTAAGTAAGGTTTCATTATATCTCATTCTCTCGCAGGCTAAATCATATATATGTCAGTGGCGGCCTGTGTCTTTTCAGTGAGCTAGAGGGCTAAGATTGAAAAATATTAGGTTATTGACGTTATTGAAGTTGAAATTGATTTTTTTTTTAAATTTCATATTTTTGTGTGAAGATCTTCAGGATTCTAGATCACTGAAAACTCATGGAACGCCACTGATGTGTTTGTCTCTTTTTAGTGTCGCTATTTTTCGTTTCATCCAAGTTTCAAATCAAAACGGTACTAAAGAAGTTTCAAAAAACCGATTAGATATGTACTTACATACCGCAATTAGATACAAAAACACCAATCATTGGCGGCTTGCCGGTTAATAATAACAACTGATTTATCTATCTTATACCGACGTGTTAAACCTATTTACAAGTAATAGTTTTAACGCGTAACCATCGCAGCAATTAGAAATCCTTGTACTAATACAAACGGATACCATATTCAACTGTTGACGCGACCTAGAAATAAATGATCCCTTTACAATTCTCATTCGAATCACGGCGTATTTCCGCTTATCGGACCCAAGGATTATTTTTGGTTCCGATACTTCGGCACTATAAGTGTTAATGCGGCAAATTACAATTACCTATGTAAGTACCTGCACAGAAAATAACAATTACACAGTTACTTGCCTGGAAAATTACAACAGGCTACTCGCATTATATATGAACTTTCTAAGACTTCTAAGGCGTTTGGAAATTTAAAATGTTTAAATCAACGCAAGAAATTTTTTGGAACATTATACCTGCTTGTAACTTTTTTTAAATGTGAAATATTATACTCGTAACATTTTTTAAAAGTGAAATATTATACACGTAACTTTTTTAAAAAAGATTGAAAGAACCTGGCAAATTAGATCTGGTCAAATTCGGTAAATTTAAATGATTCATCTCTTCAAGATACATAAGAATCTAGAAAAAAAAAAAAAAAAAGATCTGGTCACCATCACATCATAGCCCTTTCAAGCATTCTTTTAAATTATGATTGGTGGTATTTTACTCGATCGCCACAGAGAATATTTACTACTATGGAAGTAACATTTCAATACCTGCGAAATAAAATAGTTTTTTTATGAACCATCTGTGGTGTTCCGTTTTATTGCACTTCTTCTCGAATGATCAGGAGTATCAATGGAGGTACTCTTTTCGATTAATATCGTTTTATTTGCAATGAAACTGAACTTAACGTCCGTTCTAATGGATCTTCTTTGTTCATCTGATGCAAGGGAACTGGTCACTGAAGGAGCCCAGATGTCGATCGGATATCATCGGCTATTTCAGTAACCTTTCGGGTATTAGACCCAAACGGGCGACATTTGACTCTCTCATACAATACAACTTTACTGACATCTGTTGAGACTTCTCAAAACTACTTATACTAACGACACCGGTTGAAAGACATGGAAACTCTATACATATGCGTATACACTACACTATCTATTTTAGTTGTTTCTTTTGATGTCTGATATGAATTGTCAAAAAGCGTGAACATGATTAATAGGGAATGAAACATTTTAAACTTATGTTGATCGTAAGCATCATGATATTAGATAAATAAATACTTAAGACAATTAACACGGATTTGGTAAATTTATTATAAAAAGACTGTAAGAACCTAATATTGTTGTACAATGTTCTCTGCAGAACTATCTATTCACATGAATTATTCTAAGCCAATAAAAAGTATTTGCAAGTGGCTCGTTGCTGATTACCTAAGTAAGAAATTAAGTACAGGTAAATCATTTTAAAGGGACCCTTGTTTGTTTAGTAGTGTACTGGATGAATTTAAAATATATATGTTATTAGCTTTATTTTTGTTAGAAAGCTGAAGAATTAAATAAAACAAAAACATAAAAAGAACATCTTCGAATTTGATCGATGTCACTATGGACCCTATATCTTTGGGCATTTTCAAGGTAAGAGACAAAGATATTGAAATCTTATATATTGGTCCTTACATATGAAATTGGCGTTTTGCCGTACTGGCAACTTTGACCTCAAATATCTTCTCTTTGGTTAGGAATTCCAAATTCAAATTGATACAGCTGTTTACTCATGTATTTGTGTTTCGAAAATTATAATTCATTTGTTTTTTCCTTAATTGTTTTTTTTTTCTTTGCGTCACTTAGTTTGCAAAATGGAAAACTTGAAATATCGCGTTATTTACGAGTACGATTTCCACCGTGGCACTAGTGCTGCAGAAACGGCTCGAAGGATTAATGATGTGTATGGCGACGGTGCCGCAAAAGAAAACACAGTTGTGTGTTTTTTTTTAATTTTTTTGTGTCGTTCGCTACAGCTTTCTTAAATCTGGCCAGACGATTACGGCAGATGTCTATTGTCAGCAACTGCAAACCATGACGGAAAAGCTAGCTGCTAAACAACAGCCACTGCTGCTTCATGACAACGCTAGACCACACATTGCACAACAGACGGCTACCAAATTATAGGAGCTTCAATTGGACATCCACCGTACTCTCCGGACCTTGCCCCAACAGATTACCATTTTTTTCGAAATTTGGATAACTTCTTGCAAGGGAAAAAATTCAACTCCGATGGCGCAGTCCAAACCGCCTTCAAAGATTTTATTGATTCCCGTCCGAATAGTTTTTTTAGTAAAGGGATCGATGAACTACCTGTGAGATGGCAAAAGTGCATAGATAGCAATGGTACATACTTTGAATAAATAAATATATAATATTTTTAAAAATCGACTTTATGTTCCTCCCATACAAAACGCCAATTTCATATGTAAGGACCTAATATAAAAATCTCGTGTCACGGCGTTTGTGGTCGCACTCCTCCGAAACGGCCCGACCGATTTTTATAAATTTTGTATGTATATTTGGTAGGTATGAGAATAGGTTTTAAAGTATACTTCATTCCGCTAGGTGATTAGGGTGTCCCTTCCAGGATAAAAAAAAAAAAAAAAAAAATTTTTGCAAAAATTGTTTTTTGTACTTTTTTTATTTGGCATCAAAAAATACTTATAACCCCAAATTTTCATCCTCCTAAACCCACCCTCCCATTTTTTAATCGCGATTTTAGTATTTTTGTATGAACAAATTTGTTCGAATTTCAAACAGAACTAAATTACTTATGTCGTTGAATGACAGATCCGTCTCATCTAACTTTCATCCACACATGTGCAAGTCATTCACGAGAATCGTCGCTTTGATATTTCATTCGATATCATGTTCTTGCGTGGGCAAACAATCGAGCTTATTTGTGTTGGCCAAAGACGGACTGACAAAAATATCGCACACTCAATTGCTCTTCGAAATTAATATTGATTTTCTTTATTTCATTTTCCTACTTTAGGATTAAAAAAATATTCCTTTTTTCATTTTATATTTAACTTTTAAGAGATCGAACAATGAATATGTCCGTTACCTTAATGAAATATATTGAATTGAGAAAATGAATGGTTGGTGTTTTTAGTTTGTTTTTATCGTCGGACATCGTCTATAGCGCTCCATTCCTCTTTCTGTCATAGATCCGATCCCCACGCACTTACAATACATTTGTTTTTTTTATTTATTTTATAATCACAATATTCACTAGAAATAATTTATAATAATAGTAATAATAATATCTTTATTTGGAAAACAAACAGCTTTACAAAGATACATAAAAAAGAGTGCTAAAATAAAACAGTAATAATTTTTTTTTAGTTTAGACAAGAAAACATAAAGAAAAACTAAGAAAAAAATAGTTAAGAGAAGCTAAATACTTAAATATACATGATAAGAATAAAGAAAAACACAATAAAGGGTAAACTTATGATCTTATAGGAGTATAAGGATGATATGTATGTAATTAGGGAATATGTGAATATATTGCAAATTAGGAAAATAAATCTGATAAATAATACAATAAATATAAATATGGATGTTAAGTGGTGTGTTGTGATGCATTACATTTATCGAATAGTGTTGCTTTGAATTTGTTGAAAGTTATATTGAAGATATCTGTATATGTGAGGTGTGTGTTATGATAGTAGCAGGCTCGATGTATGAATTTATTTTGTAAGTAGTTTGTGTTGGAGCGGCTGTTATAAAAAAGGGATACGTTTCTGCCATTGCGACCAGGAACTCTAATATCTATTTTTTGTAAAAGATACGGGGATTCTGTATAATAACAATTGATCAGAAATAATTCTCCAATAATTTAATTTTGGGATTTTAAAGAATAGACGGATATCTTCATTTGATTGGAATGCATAAAATGACCGAAAATTTATGTAGGAGAGAAATTTTTCCTGAACACGTTCTATTCTATGAACATATGTTATGTATCTTGGATTCCAAATTTTTGAGGCGTGTTCTAGGTGCGGACGAACATAGGTATAATATAGCAAAATAAACGTATCGAGATAATAAAATAGTTTTGATGTTCAGAACATCAAAAGTATATAAAAATAAAAATATATAAGTATATGAAAATCTCGTGTTACGGTGTTTGTGGTCGCACTCCTCCGAAACGGCTTTATAGATTTTTATGATTTTTTTTTATTTATATTTGGTAGGTACGAAAATAGGTCGTAAAGTATATTTCATACCGCTAGGTGATCAGGGTGTCCCTATCCAGATTTTTTTTTCAAATAGTTTGACAATTTTTTTTTGGCACAAAAAATACCTATAACCCCAAATTTTCACCCTCCTACCCCCGCTTTCTTAACTTAAGTACGGAGTATATATAGTACAGGTGTAGTAGTAATATTTTTAAATAAATGAAGACAATATAAGCGAAACTCAATCGAAAATCTGGAAACAGAAAAATCAGAAAAACATATTGACACCTCTGGGACTCGAACCCAGGACCTTCCTGGGTTCGAGTCCCAGAGGTGTCAATATGTTTTTCTGATTTTTCTGTTTCCATATTTTCGATTGAGTTTCGCTTATATTGTCTTCATTTATTTAAATATTACAATTTGAGGTTTTACTCAAAAGTAAAAAAAAAAAAAAAAATTAAAGTAATATTTTTAATTTTGTTCCAACATCTTAAGTTTAAATAGTTTTTTTTAAAGGTTTTTATATTCTTTTCTGCTTTAAGGTTATCTGGAAGGAGATTATATATGTGAACTCCCTCGTGGCCAATACTTTTCTTGCCACTTTCAGTCTTGACAGTATTTGTATACAATTTATTGTGTTGTCTAGTATAATGTTCGTGTACTTGTGATGTTTTTATAAATGTTGTGTTTGTGTGTATAAGTCCATTTTGTATTTTGTAGATTAAAAGACGTATGTTATATTCATACAATGTTCTTATTTTCAAAAGATTCATTTCCTGGTATAGTTTTTTTGTGGGAGTGTCTGGGTTATAGTTGAAGAGTTTTTTAATAACTTTGTTTTGTATTATTTGTAATTCGTTTAAGTACGTAATGTACGTGTTTCCCCATATTTCTATTACATAATTTAGGTGGGACTGTATTAAGCTAAAGTATAAGCCTCTCTTTACCTCTGTTGGTAGAAGATGAGCAATTCTACCAAATACACCAATTAATGGGATGATTAACATGCACTTGGGTGTTAAATTATTCAAAAAACTACATGGAAACAAAAGTTCCTAATTATAAATCAAATAACTCAAATTAATGCCTTTGGTGTGAGGTTACCCGATAATAACATTGGTTTTTTGTCTCCCGTTGCTGTTAGAATCATCAAATAGTTCCTGGTACGTTATATTGTTTATTTTTTATGCGTATACCAAACTCTTAACCTTCAGCTGATCGTAAAAATTCACATTAGATTAAGGCTGCGTTATCTTGTGATACAACCTTAAAAAATCGATCACAGCAATAAAAAATACCAAGTTTTTATACTATTAATTATAAGTAACTTAGAAATGGAAATTAGATACGATAAAACTTTGATATAAGTTCGGAATAAATTATATCTAACCATTTGATTTAGAAATAATTAAGTAATGATTTTTACTTGTATATTTTTATTATTTTATAAGTTTTCATGACAACATGATACCACACAATTAAGCACCGTACACACACGCAAAATTGCGAGCAATTTATTAGATACGAGAGGTTAGTTTTTTTTCTATTAATAAATTTATCTTCCGATAGTATTTGCTTACCCGTTTTCAGGCTGAGTACAACTAAGACGTTGGTGAAAATTTACATTTTTCCATACGAATTGAGTTTATTTGTAACATTTTGATTCTGAGAATGCATTAGAAGAACGGATACCACTACAAACGAAGTACTCGAGGAGGAAAAATTAAGATTGGTTATTTTATAGTAATGCACGTATGTGTAGCAATATATCGCAAATCATGTTCTCATTTCTTTCAGAAAGAGATTTTTGTTAAGGCACCTACCCATTGCTTTAAAAATGGCGCGGTGTGTACTTTAGAAATGGCAATATTTATTATGCTTTGTGTAGATTTCATACTACAACAAATTGAAATGTGACAGATTTGCTACAACAGACCGAGGCACACTTTCGGGGCCGTTACTCCATCAATCATAAATGGCAAACGCCTTTGCAGTTTTCATTTTTTTATAAACAATTTAAACTCTCTTGAGAAAATAACGGCTATATTCTTAGTTTCTTTTCGCCCACTTTCAGCTCTGTTGTGTATTTCTGGAACACATTTAGGTGAAATAACCAAATAGAATTCAGCATCGTTATGAAAATATTAATCTGTTTATTATGTTTTGGTGGTTCACGTGTAAACAGCGAATAAAGGATTTCCCAATGTGAGGTACCTACCCACCTTTGCATTTACGTCGAACATTAAAAAATAACAAATAATTTAACAAATTTGTAAAAAATAAATATGGGAATTCAAAATGCTTTTAGTGATTTCTTTGTTATTATTTATTGTTGGCCATAAATGCATAGCTAGGAAGTTATTAGCTTACAATGTGAAACCCTTTATTCGCGGTTTATATGTATTTTTTTTATTTATTTATTTTGATACAATATTTAACATTTTGTAGCATAATTTAATAATGCTGGCCTCACTTGGTGGCTTACCCGTGCATATGAAATACATATTGTCAATAAAACGGTTCCATGACAACTCAATACTCTGGCATTTCAACACCCCTTTGAAAAGTCATTAAAAGTGACGAAAAACAAATAGCCGATAACCTATATAAGCTAGATTTTTTCATCATTTTTAATGACTTTTCAAAGGAGTGATGTAGTGCCACTTTGTTGAGTTCTCCGGTCAATGATAAAGTAATGCGGCGGATTTATTACATATTTTTCAAAAACACTAAGTTTTAAAGCTCTTAAAAATATATATGTTTCACTGGTGACCGGACAACTCAGAATGAAACCAACTCAGAAGCAACTTAGAAAGGTCATTAAGAGTGATGATAAAAAAATATTTAAAAAATTGGTTAAATAGATTAAGTTGGGTCAGGGTTACCGACCATTTTAAAATTATTTTTTCATAGCAATGACCTTTCTGAGGTTTTTCTGAGTTGGTTTCATTCTGAGTTGGCATAGAACCGTTATTCTTGAACATAATATGTATACATTCCCATATACATGCTAAAACAGTAATTATATGAAATTCCCTCGGTAGAAAAAAATATTCTCTGAAAATTATTCAAAACCATTTTTGTTCAGTTATTTTACATGTTATTTGTATGAAAAAATCACAGGGTTTCTTTATATGCTATTTTAGACATCCCCCAGATCTTTGCTCTATTTTAAAAGAGTCGTGTATTATTAAACATTTTCACAATTTTCGCCTAAATATTATCGTTTTTAATATTAGCGCGCTCCCTCTAACATTCGTATTTACATATCTCTCCTTCTTCTTCTTCTTTTTGAGCGGGTACTACCGAATCTTAATGGTAACGAATTTACACCACCCACGGGGAAAGTCGATCACACATTTCGTATTCGATCTTTGAACATAACAAGAGAAAAACATATATTTATGCAATTCTAAAGATCGAGTACTTATAAATTTTTTTTAAGAATCTTAATAGGGTAAACCTAAAAAAGAGTTATTTTTAACGACTTCGCTCTGTATTAGGATTCTGTAAATATTTCCGAAGTCTAACCTCTGTTGCATTTCTTTCATCACCGCAAGTGCATCTATCTGTTTTGACTGAGCTGAATACCAAACATGGCGGTTCCATATTTGAATTTGAGGAAGTAATAATTACAACAGTCGTTCTTCCTCCTTCCTAATTATGGAGCCCACTTCCGGTTTAGGGTCCGCCGATCAATGGTGACGTTTCCTTTTGACCATGCTGTATTGTAATCGGCATTAACTTTAGGTACATGCTGTACGGTATTTTCGTAATTTGGACAACAGGGTGATTGAGAAATCTGTCCTAGATTTTCGGCAACCAAATAATGATGTTTGAGCTCAATTTGCATCGTTGCAATTTCTCGCCAAATGAAGTTTATATTTGGGTTATCTTGATGTGTTTTTTTACGATGCGACGAGTGGGTTGGAACCATTTGTGTTTTGTATCATAATTCATAATACACACAGTTCAAAACGAAGGTCATGCAAAATTAATATAATTATATATCAGTAGTTGCGCTGGGTGACTATTTTCATTGTTTATTATTATATTTGAGTACTAAGGTAGATATTAACCTAATTTTCCACAAGTTTGCAGTATTTTTTAAATGGCTATTAAATATTAGGTAATTTTTTATGCATTTAAAAAAATGTTTCTTAATGCTCCGCAGTAAGCGACCAGAAAGAAGAAGAAGATGGTTTTAAAGGGAGATATATAAAAACTAATGTTAGAGAGAGATCGCTAATATAAAAAAGGTTAATTGTGAACATTTTTGAATAAAACGACTCGTTTAAAATAGAGCAAAGCATTTAGATACACTGTGATTTTTTCCATACCTTTGACCTATGACACGTTAAATAACAGAACAAAATGTGTTTTTTAATAATTTTCGGAGCAAATTTTTCTAACGCTGAAATTTCATATCACTGTTTAGATTATGCAAATATATATATTAATTAATGCGAGGGCTTAAAATGGCTGTTAAGACGGTTTCTAAATACTTAACTTTAGTTCCAATCTATACTTATCCCAATCAAAAAGCACTTATACAGATGCATAATATTATTTTAATGAAGATTTGGGGCGTTAGCGGAAAAGTCAACATTGTTAAATAAAAAATTGATGGATGTACATCCGTCTACAAGTAACTCGGTGTCCTTGACTCATGCGGAGTTTGTACATTTACATTAAAGTGAATAAACCAACCAAACTCACATCTAGGAACTAAAATTAGGTACTCTTCTTAGCTGACCAAGCATATGTCCAAAAAATACTTAGAGATTAATCTGTCGCCTTTTTTAAATAATTCGATTGCGATTGTTCACATGAAAACGAAATGTCAAACTTGTAGACTGTGTAAAATGCATTGAAGTTCTTTGCGACTCATTGTTATATTTTCTTTTTGTAAAAAATTAAAATTAAGTGTATTTCGATGCCAATTAAGTTATCGACTGGCAGGAAAGATCTACCGGAATTTACAGCAATAGATTGTATTCGTTGCTTAGGAATTATTATGTTATTGAATTTGCAGCCATAGACTTTTGTTTAGCTTAGCTTCACACAGGAGTCCCTGAGGAAAATAATTCTCCTCAGGGCCTATGTCGTTTTTTTACTAAGGAAGTAGTGGAAGTTCTGGGAAGGAAAAGGGTATAGTGGGCAGGGATCTGGGGGTCAGTGTGTCCGTGAGTGACGGACGTATGAATCCATCCCTCCCACTGCAATGCAAGGCGATGTTGTGTGAGAGTACGGCTGGAGAAGTCAAAGGAACTCCCTCATTCTCTCCTCATCCGGCCTGCTATGCAGCTGGTGGGCAGACCCATTCGCCGCTAAGACTCGGACAAACCTCAACCCATGAACCCGGGCGCCTCTGCTAAGTCACCAAACGTAGCGAACCACTTGGGGTGACCTACGGCAGAAGTGTTTGTTATCCAATAAATGGTTCCCGGGGCGCCGGCATCGCGAATTGTAAACTATTGTAATTGTAGACTACTTATTCGCTGTGAATATAACAGGTATATCAAACAGCCAAAGAAAACAGACGACTCTAAAAGTGACAGAAATTTGGCGTAATCTATATTATAAAAATATCCGAGTTAAAAACTTCCGTGGGAACGATTGAAGTTATTGTTTTGTAAACGTTATTTTAAACTACAATTGGAAATGGATTTGAACGCCAAAACAACTACCACAAAAATGGACATAAAAAATTCTTGCATTACGTATTATTAATTTTGTTTTGTTTTTAATTAAAAAAATAAATATTTTAATCCACCCCGTTGTTTTTTTTTTTGCTCGAGTTGCACATTCAATTTACCAGGCTGTTACTATTTTGGTAAAACAAAGATGTAAGTAATGTATTTATCAAGAAGTCATATCTCATGACAAGTTTCATTAGTTGACAACAGTGGCATGCACTCGATAAGGGCAAAAAAAAAATGCGCCTACCCTAGAAAAAAGAGTAATAAAAAGAAATCAAAATGTATTTTTCATTATGAATTTGAAAAACTACATAGGCCTACGTTTAGTCATAGAGATATGCACATCATTAGTTATAGCATAGTAATAAGTATAACTAGCGAAAATATGTTGACCCGCCTGACAGAACACGACATATTTAATGAATTCAATTAATCGTTTTGGTGATTTTTTGTACACAATGCACATGTTATCGTGCACTTACGACAATTTGCATATTGCATTATTTAATATTTATATATAATAATATTGTAATTGAATAACATTGAAAGGGGACAATTTTTATTAATCCCTGCTGCTAATAATGGTTGTCTGTCTTTTGTTTAAACTCAAGTATTACATAATTATAACATTTACCCACCCAATTTCCTAGATAGGAACAGCTTTTTAGCACTTGTGAATTGCACATATCTGGAAGTACAGGCGTAAACAAATAATTACAGTAGAAGAGTACATGTGTACATAGGTTTTTTTACGACCCAATATAATTGAATACAATAATTGCTGTTCATGAACTGAAAGAAGTCCATAAGAAAATGGAAATAAATAACTAAACACTCCACAAAAAAAAAGAGATAAAAGATCTCGCCACGAAATATCTTCACCTATTCATAAAACTTTTTCAGACTCATTAGCCCAAAATAATTAGTATTCCGAACGTGTCCGTATTACTCATTTTCTTCTATCATTAAAGAGATCTGTATTATTTGCCTCATCATTTTAACTTACCATTGACCTTGACGTAATAACAGTTCATCAAGTTAATTTTACAGCCTGCCATCGTCTGGTCATAGGTACACTTTACACATCCTATATTTAGATTTAAAAAACGCAGAGAGTGCTAAATGGAACGAATCCAATAAATGTAGCTTTTCAAACAGTTTCAATCATTAATTTTGTATATATAGTTTATTCTGTGCTGTGCGTACTACTTGCCCTTTTCATATCTCTACATCTTCTTCTCTACATCTTCTCTACATTTTATAAATTAAAGTCCTCCGCGTCGTCTGTCTGTCTGTCTGCCTGTTCGCGATATCTATCTTTTACGGAGAGCTTAGCATACCCATTCTGTCAAAAAAATGGTCACGTACAATGCGGTAATTGGAAAGTTATTTAGACTGATACAGTATTAATCCTTTTCAACATAAATACGTTAGTTACCTCAAGCATTTCATGCGGCGTCTGTCTGTCTGTCTCTTCGCGATGAACTCAAAGATGTTGGTGGTTATAAAGGATGGATAACCATCCAGTAGATGGCGTTGTGTTTAATTAGCCAGAGCAACGCGTGGCCGGGTCAGCTAGTACGCTATAAAAATAAACCCTTAGCCAATATTTGATAATAAAAATGTGATCAAAATACTTAAATCTGTTGTTAGTTTGCTATGGCAGATATGGTAAGCTGGTAAAACAGAACATAATAAAATAATAGGTTAGGTTGGGTTCGTTTAGGTCAGGGGCGGATATGTGAGATTCAGTTAGGTTAGTTTAGATTAGGTTAGATATTGTTTTGGTTTATGTTAGGTTAGTTGTTTGTTATTTTTATCTGCTTTTCTTCAATTTTCTGTTTTGTCCTGAAACCAGCAGGGAGATCACGGGCGTGGTTTTAAAATTATAATAATCATATAAAGGTGACATGTCCAGCAACTTTACGCCTTAAGTTGAACATTTACATCCCCTTTCATTCTAAATTCCTTCTCAGCTACAGAAGTCTCTATTAATCTTGCAACCTCGCAATATTCAATTCAGACTTTATTATTGGAATGCTTGGTTTTCTGTGGCCTTTTCTACTCTTGTATTTAACTTATACACCTTTCATATGTAATTTCTGTTTTTTTTTATCAGAAAGATTCTCCATAACGTAGTAATTAGCACATGCCAATGTAACAAATCTTCCACGTGTTTCATGATCATGATCTGTAATCACAGGTCCCTTGTTCATCATCGTGGGTTATGGTAAAATAATTCACGAATTTTAATTTTGTATTTCAACGCTTCCTTATTTGGCCTTAATTATGGCTACTGTGGTTCAAGAAATGACCAAAACTGGAATAAATTAGTTATCATTAATCATGTTTTGCAGGATTCGATTACCACCGATTTCTAAAGATCGTTTATTTTTATTATTTTATTACCTGGTTCCCAGCATGCGTTGCAATGGCATATTCAAAGAAATAAATTGTTTCTCCCTGTATGTCCTATCCTCCCGCCCTCCCTCCCCACTCTCCCGCTCCACCGTTCCGCCATTCCCTCTCCCGCGTTCCATATATTCAGTCCCATTCAGGGCTGGGCAGTATTTGAAATACTTGTATTTGAAATGCGTATTTGAAATACAAATACGTATTTTGTATTTGTATTTCAATTACTTCCTAAAAATGTATTTTGTAATTGGTATTTCAATTACCTGCTGCTGAGGTATTTTGTATTTGGTTTCAAAATACATTTTCAAATACATTTAGCGATCTTAATAATGATAATGAAAAATAAACACACATAGATAATACATAGACTAAAAACGCTAGAATCCTGTATTATTGTCCTTTGCTGTAGCACTCTTACTAATGAATATTTGTAGTTCTCTTAGGGGGCATACATTAATTATGTGAGCTCGCTCTAAAAGGGGGGGGGGTCCAGCAAAATCTCACGTTACTTGAAAAGAATAAATGAAGTGGCCCAAATTTATCTCACCAAGGGGCGGGGGGAGTCTAGTTTGGAAGAAAAACTGCTCACGTAATTAATGTATGCCCCCTTATCATTGCTTTATAATGTACCGTACATTTTTTACGTCATTCTAGTTATTATTATTGTCCTGTGCTATAATAGCACTAATATTGTACATTTTGTATCATATTATATTATACTTGTCATTGCTTTGTATTGTACATTTTTGTATCATAGTATTAGATCAAGCACTATGGGAATAATTTGACTAATAAAATTGAATAAAAATTGCACTATTATGATTACAGAATTGATAGCAATCAAAGAAGCGGTGGAATATGCAATTAAAAATAAGTGAAAACAAATTGTAATATTAAGTGATTCTAAAAGTACACTTCAAAATATTAAGTATTCCGAAAGGAGTTCCCTGTAGGAAAATAGCCTACAATATTGTTGAACAAATAAGGTGGCTACAGCAGAAAGATGTGTCCATATGTTTACAATGGATTCCATCTCATCTAGGAATACATGGGAATGAAGAGGCGGATTTGTTGGCAAACGAAGCATGTGTGAATGGAATTATCTACGACTGGACGCCAGACGCTGAAGATTACTGCCAAAAAATAAATTCCATATCTAATAATATGTGGAATAATCATTTTGAAACTTTGTCTACCAATAAAGGAATATGGTACAGAAAGCTCCAAAACGAACCGTTTAAAAGACCATGGTTCACTGAGGTTAATCTGAAAAGATCGGAAATGAGAATCATTTTTAGATTAAGATCCGGACATGCACTAATGGGAAGAATATTGTGTTTGATAGGCCTCTCTGATTCTCCAATGTGCTCGATATGTGAACAAATTGAAGATGTCGAGCACACATTATCGAAGTGTGCATTAAATATGAAAGACAGAGAGTTATAATACTAATGACCTCGAACTCATCGGAAGTTCACAATTTAATAGCTTCAACAGAGTTTCATGCCATATCGAGAATAATGAAATTTATTAGATCATGTAAACTGGAAAATATTTGAAAGTGATTTTTTATACGAAATGAATATAAAAGGACTCTAAGTACCTTTTAAAGATCATTAGAGATTATAATAATAATATTATAATTTAAAAACAGATGAGGCAAAAATGACAACATTATGTGAGTCAGAAGCCTCGATAATATACATGACATTAAAAAAAAATAATTTGACTGATTACTAGATTATTTTTAAGTTAATTACTGTAGAGCGCACTTTTTTTTTACATGAGCTCCACACAGGAGGCCCTGAGGAAAATAATTTTACTCAGGGCATATGCCATCTTTGGGGATGCGGTGTGGAGGTTTTTTTTAAGGAAAGGAAGGAGATGAGAGTTCATGGAAGGAAAAGCGTTTAGGGGTGGGCAATAATCTGGGGTTCAGTGTGTCCTAGTCATCCGCCTCCAAGACTTAGACAAACCTCACCCCATGAACTCGAGCACCCCTGCTAAATCACTAAACGCAGCGAACCACTTGGGGTGACCTATGGCAGAGGTGTTGGTTATCCAATAAAGGTTCCCGGGGTGGCGGTACCCATTCCCAAATTGAAGTGAAATAACACAAAACTGCGCTTTACAAATGTCATCCATTTATATATAAAAATGAATCCTTGGTCACGCCATAACTTCAGAATGACTTTACCAATTTCTTTTTTTTTCTAATACTTTATAGAAGGTTCTTACGGAAAGAAAAATTAAGAAAGATTAAGTCAGAAAATTGGATAATTTCAGAAAATTTAACGACTATTTTAACTTCGCACGTTTGACAGTTCGCACGTTTGATGAAATTGAATTTAGCAGGCAGCTGTTTTTTTTTTGTAACAAAAGAATTGTCTATGGATTTTTTTAAATTATAGATATTTTAAATAGGTACCTATGTTAGGTACCGGATTTGATTGATTGTTCTTATAATATAGACAAATGAATATTTGTAATATGTGAAAAATTAAAATTTGAATAAAAAAATTGTAATAGCTGGCACACGAGTTGTTTGAAAACTAAATGTACTGGGACTAAATATATGGAACGCGGGAGGGGGTTGACGGGAGAAGGGAGAGGGTAGGCAGGGAAGGTGGAAGGGGAATGCAAGAGGGGAAAGGGATGCGGTAGGGGAATGGGGACGCACGGGAAAGGACATGCAGGGAGAAACAATTTATTTCTTTGAATACGGCATTGCAACGCATGCCGGTAACCAGCTAGTGTTATTATAATAATTATTATTATAATCTAACACCTAAATCCTATACCAAAAAACTTTACAAGTGGAGCGGAGCCGAGATGTGTCTCTTGAGCAATACGATTAGTCAATTTTAGCACGTCTCTATTTCGCTCTACTCAGCTTTGCTTCTATGGAAACGCACCCTTAGATATGGGCACTTCGACAATTTATTGCAAGTTGCAACCAAAGGTTCTACCAAAACCAAATGTATTTTGAATTTTGTAATTTGTATTTTGTATTTGTAATTAAAAAATGGTTAAAATACTGTATTTTGTATTTCAAATACACGACTTGAAAGTATTTTGTATTTTGTATTTCAAATACACGACTTGAAAGTATTTTGTATTTCGTATTTTAAATACATGCAAAAAAGTATTTTCTAATTTGTATTTTAATTACAGCAAAGCATGTATTTTGCCCAGCCCTGGTCCCATTACATTCAGTTTTCAAACAGCTCGCGTGCCGCTTATTACATTTTTTTTTTTATTAAAATTTTCATATTTCATATTACAAATATTCATGTGTGTATTTGACATAAGAACAAACATTCATCAAACGCGCGAACTGTCAAACGTGCGAAGTTAAAATAGTCGTTAAGTTTTCTGAAATTGTCCAATTTTTTTGCGCAATTTTCTTAATTTTATTTACGTAAGAACCTTTTACAAAGTATTAGAAAACTTTAAAAAAGATGAATGAAATGCGTAAAGTCGTTTTGAAGTTATGGCGTGACCAAGGGAAACAGGGATTAATTTTTTTATATATTGATTCGTCATCTGTTTACATAATATGTCAAAAGGAATTACCTATCGTTTATAGGTGATTGCTAAAAGCGAACTCATCTTTTATTTTGTTTCACTGGTCCAGCGATTCTGAGTCTCGAAGTAAAATTTACGCTCTGGTGAATAAATACTAATTACTTCTTTAAAACTAAACACACAATTGAAATTCATCAAAAAAGTTAACTTACCCAAAAAAGGTTATATTCGTCAAGGACACGTTATCTAAAACAGTAAACGTTTCTTAAACAGGTATACAAAAAAACACTATACATGGAAATATTATGATTTATTACGAATTACTAATTAGATTAACTTTTTTATTTTTCCGGTAAATAGTAAAATTGGCTATAATTCTCAACATAATTCGTCTTGCGTGGGTGTTTATGAAAGTGATTATTAGGTTGGTGAATCATGTTGCTTTGTCAATTAGATGTAATTGTTAAAAAAAATAGGAGTTCAGTGTTCAGTCACCTGCGGGGTAATGCTTCCGAGTTAATGACTCATAAAACCACCCACTGTGTGACAGGTTATTACTTTAATAAGAATTATTTATAGTATAAATCAACACCGTCATTCAATACATTAGCCCGATCCTTAAAAGTTAAAGAAAGATTACTTGTTTTATATTTTCATGTACGCTGTTCGTCATTAACAAAAACCCTCAAGTCAACAATTAATATAATTTTCCAGCAATAAATTCATGCTCTATTATCTAAGTAGTGTATATTCATTATGTTTGTTGATTATTGGGGATATCGCGGGTTTTCATTAGCCCGTGTGAAGCCTTTTATAATTAACCGATTGACGTCAATTGAAGGCAACGAGGCCTGTCATTAGATCGATAAAGCAATTATTATTCCCTCTACACTAAGGACGAAAACAAAACAAACAGAACACCTGATAAAATGATTACATACAATACAGACTGCGACGCCTCGTAGGCCTCGTAAACCAAATAGATGTTCCACTGACAGCTCCGTGGTAACTAAAGATAATGGAAATACGCGAGATTGTACATGAACAACAGTATGCAATCGCTCGCACAAAATTCCAATCCCCATACCTTCAGCCTCACATCAATTGGGGGTGCCTTCGTCACATAGCCTCTCAAACCTAAAATCAACTTTAAAAATATCTTATTATAAATTGGTACGGATATCAAACGAATTTATTTATTATTTATAGTGTCGATTTTTTGTACTTGTACGATGGTACACACAGTATATGAACAAGTAGTTTTATCCTAAATGTATTTGAATGAAAATCTGTTTTAAACTTTTGTTATTCGGCGGTACATCCTCTCTTCATACCCTTCCGGGGATACTTAGTTACATTTTGTGTAATTATATAAACTGTATTTTCCAAACTATATATAAGTATGCCGGGGGACCAATTGTCGAGCAATCAATTATCGTGGAACCGTATTATACTTTCGTGCACGCGGTTTCATCTCCGTTGTTTATACTATATATGGGCACGTCTAAGCAGGTAAAAACCATAGGAAACAACCAAGTGTTAATATTTTGTCGTTATAAATTAACCAGCTCTATGTGATTATTTTAATTATGCATCCTCTTTGGTAATAATATCAATCAAGTACCACGTTAATTTACATAAAACACGATAATAAAAAATAGCCGAAGAGCAGTTTGAAGTTTCAAGACGTATGTTATTATTTGTTTGATTAACGCGTACACAACACCTTCTCACTTCTGGTCTCCGTTCGTTAATTATAACAATTCTCAACAAAGAATCCGCTTCCTTGAACCCTCGACCTACCAGGAGGTCATATGGATGAGGAGGTAAATCGTGATCATTTAACCTATCCAATCCAACCGTCTATCAGTGCAGCATTCCGTCTATGAGAATTAACGAATGATGTAACTTTGATATGGCCAATGGGAGCTGAGATGCGAGCGATGTGCGTGGGTGCTGAACTTCTTACTTCCAGTGGAACGTGAAATAATTAATTCTAATGCCAGTGATCACTTTAAATGAGAAGATATCACTTTTATGAACGTACATAGTTAAAAAAAAATTATCGTGATCTATCTACGACATGTGTACCTATATGGTGTCTGAAAACTCGTACCGCAAGAGGTAAAATGGTGAATCTACATCACAGAGAGAACCTAAAAAATCTTTTTTTTTCGATTTGAGATTTTCGATTTTTTTTAAACTTTTTTCGGCAACTTAGGTGATGCACCATTAACCAATGTAAAATCGTGTAATTTTGGTTTGAAAATTAGATTAGCAAGTAGAATACATTTTGAAACACACACCTTTGATATAATCGAGTAATTTTGTATGTATCTATTTTATGAGCCCAGAAAAAAAATAAGGTATGAGGCCTAAAAACTTCTAAATTTTCTATCAACAAACCCCTTTTCGGTTATGGACTTATTGTAAACTAGCAGACTCGGCCACACGTTGCTGTGGCTAAGGAAACACAACGTCATTACCCAACCTTTATAAAATCCACACCACCCGCTTGCCAGCTGCCCGCTGCCCGCTGCCTGAATTGAATATTTGAATTTCTTGGCTTTTTTCTACTATAATAATAAACTATACTATAACTTTAATAATAAATAAATAAGATATAAAACTTCCTCTTGAATCAACTATATTATTATTATTTTTTATTTATATAATAATATAGTTAGCGATCGCCACTAATTATACAATGCTTGCAATGCAACACTGGATATTTTAAAAGGGAAAATCAAATACCTACTTACTCTAGGACATCTATTTTCCAATTTCTTCCGTAGAACGAATTTCAAAAGTGACTATAGTACGGCCCGCCAGCCGTTTTAAATCGCACAAAAATATGTTTTCTTTGAATTTTTCGGCTTTTCTCTAATATAATTTACATGTATTATACATATAAACATTCCTCTTCAATCACTCTCTCTATTGGTGAAAACCGTATGAAAATCCGTTGCGTAGTTTAAAAGATTAACGCGCACATACATTTTGAGCGACTTCATTTTATACTATGTATTGATGATGATGATGATTGTAAAAGGTGGAAAATTAAATTCTTTAGAAATGATCGTAAGACATTTAAACATTTGTGCCTGAAAAAAAAATAGAATACCTTTTTTGCCGATGTTTTTTTCTTGAAGAAATCAAAACGGGCGGTTGGAGTTAAACAGGAATGTAAGCATTTCGCCATCTACATAAGGAATGTTACTGTTAGCCGCCTTATCCCGAATTTTACACGACGTGTGGTGTTTTTTTACGTGCTTGGTTGCATTTTAAAAGACATAAAAAAGCCCTTAGTTTGGTCTTAATAAAAAGCCAGCGTTGGACTCGATTTACTCGAAAACGAAAGGTTAAATAAAAAACGTCACTGCATCGATTTTTCATCTTTCCGTTTGCACTACAAGTTTCCGAACACCGCGTAATGTATAATTTTAATAAATTTTGACAACGTCAATCGCCCTAGACATAATAATTAAACAAGCGTACAGTGATGTTGTTGTTTTGTTTTAGTTTTTAGAGAAAGGCGCGTGTTGTGTGTTGTGTTGACTTTGTAACGGTGGATTGCGCTGCAAAAGGTATCAACGCCAGATTGATTGTACAATCAGTGGCGGACTAAGCCCGTCGGAGGCCCGGGGCGGCAAAGCTGAATAGTTTAAGAAGTTTATGTAATTTTACAATCCATTTATTCTGTTCACACGGGCCTCTGGACCTGGGGGGCCTCCAAACGCCTCCATGTTCCCTCGATCAAATCCTAAATAAGACTTTACCCATTACCTCGATGACGATGTCTATAGGCATCAAAAAAATTGATGAAAAGTATGAATTGTTTTTCACTGTGAATAAAGCTAAATCCCACCCAGTTGTTATGCAGCTTTTACGGATTGGTATTTTAGCTTTCAATAATTAACATAATTTAACAAATTTTAGGTATTATTTTTCCTATTTCTAATTATTTTTTTACTGAAGCCCTGAAAATTGACCCATTTATAAAAAAAAAAAAAAATTGGGGATCGCTGGCAACGGTTAATATGCACTTTTTACAAAAAAAAACCTTTTGATTCACCTTAATTACATTAAAAGGCAACTATTTGCATTGGGGGAAGTGGAAAATATTTCATTCTAAATTCTAAGTCTTGTGAGATTGTACGCCAGAATCACAAACCATGTTACACAAACCTAGCGTAGCCGCTAAACTATTTGAAAACTGGGATGTTTTTCATGCCTTGACGCGAGTAGGCGTTATAAAGGGGCACTTTCTTTTGTATCACAAACCATGTTACACAAAAATATTTTCCACTTCCCCCAATGCAAATAGTTGTCTTTTAATGTGATTAAGGTGAATCAAAAGATTTTTTCAAAAAAAAGTGCGTATTAACCGTTGCCAGTGATCCCCAAAATTTACCAAAAAAATTTAAAATTTAAATTGGAAAAAAAATAAAACATGTGTGTTCAAACAATCACATATTGTTATCAAAAGATTAAATGGTCGGAAACACTGTTTGAACATAGTATTATATGCAAAAGGTGACCGCTAGATGTCACTGAAATCAGGTGATGCCTGCGCGCAACCTCTTGAGGTTAGCTGTGACAGTGTTTTCATACGTTTTTGGTTAGCTTGCCTTCAAATAATACGGTTTTGTAGTGTTTTTATGGGTGATTTTTATTGAAATTAATAGTTTGTCTGCGGTTTTCGTATATTTTTTATCAAATATGTCGAAAATACCTACTTCTCTTACTGTAATTCATCGTTATAATACGAAACTGTTGAATCACGCTGAAATAATGGCAGAATTGGAGCGCTCTTTTACTCCAGAGAACGTTGATGAACAGATGGACGAAGAGCATATTGACGATGATTTGATGACATATAACGAAGATGCGGAGGTGGATAACTTTCGAGATATTGCCGGCACATTCGTTATCGAGCGCAACATCGAGATTAAGACAATTGAAGAATCATGCCTTGACGAGCATGAACCAGATGAATTCGCTAATGACCTTGACTGGAATCAGCCTTCGACATCGTCCGGTGCAAGTCGTAATACCTTGCGAATATCTATTTCAAATGCACCACCAGCCAAAAAATGAAAACTACAGAACAAAAAGAAGTCTCACTGTAAACAAAAGTGGTCTAAGGCTACCTGTTCCAAGCAATGCCGTAATCCGGAGCATCTGATACATATGACCCCGATGAGGGATCATCCGTCCTACTGTCTATGATGGAATATATAGAGTTCCCCGCACGCAGTGAGCTATTTATGGACAATTTCTTCACATCTCACCATTTGATGTGTATCCTGAAGGATAAGAGAATGCACGCTACTGGCACATGTAAGCCAGTTCGCTTCCCTAACCTTGACGCTTCAGGCAAGTTGAAGACAGGAAAGCAATTGCCTAAAGGTAACATTTTCTTTTATATTTTCCTTGCGCATAACGTTCATTTACCTAGCCAAAGTGTAACTCTCACCGCTCTTATAATTACAGGTGAAACGTAGAAAACCTAATCCTCGTATGCCGTTGGCAGGACAGACGTGTAGTAGCAGTGGCCACGATCTATGATCGAATGGAGCCATTAAGTCAAGTGCAGCGATGGCAGATATCGAAGACAGACAAAAAAGGCAAAGTTTTAGAGGAAGCATGCAAAAAAAATCGATTTCCCGGCGCCAATACGATATTATAATTTGGGAAGAGTAGAGTAGACCTCCATGATAATGGTATAAAAAATTATCGGGTCAATGTTCGATCAAATAAGTGGTACTGGACTTTATTTGTATCTTGCCTCAGCAGCGCTCTTGTAAATGGATGAACGTTGCAATGCTTCTTGAGGAAGTACGATCATCATATAGGAAACCAGATGACTAGGCAACAGAGAAAACCTTCCCAGAAGGCATTCCATGTGGAGGTAACCCGTACTCTTTTACTGTCTTTTCCAAATCAGATCAATGCCGAATTCGGAGAACCTCGTTTGAAGGAAGGCCATGATGCAGAAGATGGGAATCGTGTACCTCAAATGGTCTATCGGTACCGAGCCCTTTGTTTTGCTGCTTCGAATGGTATCATTAGAGAATAATAACTGGTTAGTATTCCTCATTCTAGAATGTTTTTTTTTTATATTGAATTTTTTGTTATTTTGCGTATTTTCCATTAATTTTTTTTTTCATTGAATTATAACAGAGGCAATTATTTATTTTATATTATCAATATAAATCATACAGTTAACTGCACTTTAACCATAGTTGATATAAATTTTACTAAGGCAGGTTACCTCGAAGGGTTGCGTTTAGGCATCAATTTTCTAGACGCTCTGGTGAGAGGGTGGGCGGGCGGAAAATTCTAAAACTGATTTTGGGCTCTCCTTTAAGTCTATACAATCGGATTATAATGATGATTCAAGTTTATAAAAATAAACAATAAATCATGGAGGTAATGGAAGGCACCAGAATACTGTAAAAAAAAACATTTTTTTATTTCATTTTATGAAAGATGCATTTTTTGATAATGCTCTCCCCAAATGTTTTAAGAAAATTCATAAAATTGACAGAGATTCAGCATTTTATATGAAACCGTTTTAAACAGTTTGTGTGTTGAAATATCTTTCAGCAAAACTTTGAAAGCATTTTTCTCGAAACTACGGTTTTCAACCTGGTTGATAACATATAAGAAAAACTATACACCCGATTTTCATGCACCAAGTTTTAAACTATTCAAAAATCCAGTCACCATGCACCACTTAGGATTTTTTTTTATAAAGGGCCCCTTTTATTGATTTTTTATGAATGAAAATTTTACATAAAAAATCAAAATTCAAATATATCAAAATTCCCCTACGTGGTGCCATAGACACTGAATTTTCAAACAGTTTAAGACTTGGTGCATGCAAATTGGATGTATATATTTTTTGTATATGTTAACCAAACCAGGTTGAAAAACGTGTTGAGAAAAACGCATCCAAAGTTTTGCTGAAGGATAATTAATTCAACGTACAAACAATTACGAATGATTTCACTTAAAATGCTGTATCTCCGTCAATTTTACGAATTCCTTTCAACATTTGGTAAGAGCATTCTTAACAAATGCATCTTCAGAAAATGATTTTTTTTTTAAATGACAATTTTTTTTTTTACAGTGTCCTGGTGCCTTAAAGCCTTGTTTAGGATTTTATCAAGGGAACATGGAGGCATTTGGAGGGCCTCCAGGACCATACACCCGGGGCGGGCCGCCCCTTCTCCCCCCCTCCCCGTTAGTCCGCCACTGTATTCAATGTAAATTGTACGGCATTGTATACTGTTTAGTGTATGCAGAACGCACGTTGGTTGCATACAGACCAAATGGCTTTGCTTCAGGTAAGCATTATAATAAATTAAAGTGCCTTTTTCACAATCTATTTGTCTCTATGGAAGTGTGTCAGGATTGGATTACACACCTTAATAAAATCCAGCTGAACTATGAAAGTAAAATGAAATTGTATTTACAAAACTAGGATGAAACTTAGGATTACAAATACATACTTTTTCCATCCACAAGCAAATGCTTTTAATGAAAGATCAGTATAATTGTAAATTGTAATATTATAATATGTCTCTTTTTCAATTAAAAAATAATATATATAAATAATTGACATCCAGGACTACGGGTTGTAATTATTATTGTCATGAGTGAGTTTTTGTTATTGTTGTTGTAATACGTAATTATGTATTTAACATAATTAATAATAGTAAATCCTGTCTTATTTTTATCATAATACGATATCTTGTCCTAATTTTATTTATTTAACGCACAAAGGGCTTTTACATGTTTGGTAGTACAATAATTCATGACAGATGATTTTTAAACAGATAAAGAAATAATAAAAATAAAATTAGATAAAAAAGCACACAAGTCATAAAAATACAATACAATATACAATATAATATAATATACAATATACAATATTTTTCATGATTCCTTGCAAACATACAAAACTAATTTATTAAATTTCTTGGCGTGATATAATTGTTTTAAAATTACTTACACTTAACTTTTCATTAAACTTTAATCAGTCAGTTACAATTAGTGAGCATATAATTCTTGATTTCAAAATGTCTCCTTATCTCCCCCCCCCCCCTCTTTTCTTCCTTTTTATTATTATTACTTCATTCATTCAATTATTAAGTTTTAAGACCGGTTCATATCTCAGGCGTAATTATCAAATGACATTCTATGGACTTACGTAATAGGTACACAACCATGTAATAATTTTATTTAACATACCTTATAATCTGTATTATAATGTACTGTGTATGTCTTGATAAACAAATAAATAAATAAATAAAAATAAATAAAATACGACATCTTCAATTACCACCAGAGAAGGCCGCAAAAATAAATGTTTTTCTTACCTTTCAGGAGCAATTTTTATTTCAAATAAATTTAATTATTTCGATTTTTTATATTATGTTGTCTTATTATAAGCAAAATCACAATGAAAAAATCCGTAGTTGATTTTATTTTGGCGATATATTAGGATATTACATATGAAATTGGCGTTTTGCCGTACTGGCAACTTTGATCACAAATATCTTCGCTTTGGTTAGGAATTCCAAATTCAAATTTGGAATTCCACTCGTCTCACACGTACAGCTATACAAGACCTGCTCACGCACGGAAACCTTCTGATTTTTTCATGTACACACTAGACGGAACGTATTGTGTATCCAAAAACAATTCAATAAACAGAATTTAAACACCGTTTTCTTTCTTTGAGTAGCATTGCAACGTATGTCGGGTACTCGCTTGTTAAATAATTTTGAATTGAAATAATGCTTAACTACTTGCACTGTCAGGTGATGCTTCCGCCTTTTATCATAATAATATATGTAATAATAATTGTAGATGTTCAATCATAAAATAATTTATTAGAGAACATTATGAAAATATATGAAGATTAATGCTACACTATGACGTGAGTTAGACAAATATATTGTTCTCTTACGTAATACAAGTAGATGAAAGTAGGAAGACAGAAAAACTAAATTATGGCAATGATAACATATTTCATAACATACAGTGTCTGTAAGTGAGTTTTATTTGTAAATCTGTTTGCTTTAAGTAATAAGTTGATTTATGACAGATTGTCTATAGTAAGTAGTAGAAAAAAACCTTGTAAAAATATTTGTACCGCAGTCTGATTTGAACAAAAACGGCGTTACACAAATCATCCAAAGCATTTTTTCATCGATAGGACTTCAGATCACATAGAACATTCGTGTTATGTGACAAAAACTCTCTCAAGCGTTACAGACTATTCTTTGGTACGCTTTTCTCTTCGAGTAAACCATTTCGAAAGTTTAATTTTGAGGGAAACCTTTGAAACGCCGAATTAAAGCAAATTATTTATCTACACAGAAAAGCTTTGTCTTCGAAGACATGGGATGCATTACGCATTCGTTCAGCACCACTCCAAGTAGTTTTCAAGCAATTACTTTGCTTTCTAAGACAAATTCACTCAATGTGCGAGGACCTACCTTCATGCGGAGAGAATAAAGGTTGTTCCATTGACTAGCACCGGATAATGGGTACGGCCTACCTCACTGACCCAGTAAGGTGCTTGCAATCTGAGGGTATTGTACGTCGCCAACCGATACAATGGCTTGTTTCTCGCTATGTAAACACATCATAAAGTAAGTTCAGGCAATAATTGTCTTGTCTTCACTTGGCCGTGCGGTTACTATTGGAATGTAAATTGGAACATGAAAATACATACCCATTACCGGTTGTGATTTTCATTTCATACTATATACCACTTATCTTTAGAAGAAACTTCTGTTCTTACAAAGGAAATATAGTTTGCTTATTGCGGCCTTATAAGTCTTTGTCTTTTCTCGTCTTCTTTAATCAGATCTATTGTTAGCAGATTATATAAATTAAAATTCTATTCTTCGATAATTTCTTTATCATTAGCTGAATCTAGTATAAGGTATGGAATTACAGCCTGGGGTCTTTCCTGTTACACAAATGTAATAATGTTCAATCGGTTCAAAAGTCATTATTTAAATTATAAGCGCATAAAATTTTATACGAACAAAGACATAATGTTCCGCACTTTTACCAGAATCTCAAAATTCTCTCAGTAAGAGCAATTCTGTGGTATAAAATTATATCTCAGCATATGAATAGCCCTATATACATACATAAACTGGACCACACTTACAATACCCGTTTTACGCTAAATGAAGGACTAATTGTACCTAAGCACTTAAACAAATACGGACAAAGAACGCTTGACTACATGATACCAAATTTATTAAATATGTTACCTGCTGAAATTAAAAAATGTACAAATGGTAAAACAAATATTATGTTGTAGAATTGGCTCGCCGAAAGAAAAAAATTGTATTAAACACTAACACAAAAATTCTAACTGCAAAATAAAGTAAAATAAGTTTATTTATATCTTCAAAGTAAAAGCACCCATTGACAAACTACTAAAAAGTAGTTTATTGGTACTTTGCTTTTTTCTGTAAAATATTTATATTTTTTCCTGTCATATTGTATTACTTTGTCTTTAATAAATAAATAAAAAAAAATTAAAAAATTCCCGTAATATCGTAGAAAAACCTATAATCGAATAAAAATGTATCTTATCATTGTACCTAATGTAAAAACCTTTTTATGGCGTTAAATAAATAATATCCTATAAAACTGGAACAAGTAAAATCAAAAATTAAAGATTCAAATTCTGCAATTAAAGTTTTAACTAACAAGCATAAAATAACAGTCTTGCCGTGCTTATACAACGTTTTAAACAGTATACACAACAGGTCAGAACTAATTTCTAAAAAAGTAAAGAAAAGAAAATATTATGAAACATTTAGTTGGTCGTTTGTATAACGAAAATGGTCTGATCAAACTTCAAACAAATCTTAAATAGCACGTTTACAATTATTGTTTTCATCGTTGATTTTGCACTTGTTAGTATTATTTTTTCAACTCTTCTCTACTTTATTATGTAACATAATTATTATTTTGTATCCAGTACTCAACGCATAATGAATGAAAATGGGCCGTACTTTTATTTTGCTTCTATCAAAAATGCATTATCTGGATACCTACGTGTATATACATTTTGTTTGTACTACGAGTGTATTACGAGTATATACATTTTCGTTAGCGTTGATTACATGTTATTTTTATGGTTTCTTTGCAATTGTTGTTATGGACTGCAGATTTATTAAATATAGGTTTTGAGTATGTGTGAGTAAGATTAAGTGAGGTTAGGTTAGATTAAGTAGATTAAGTTAGATTAAGTAGATTAAGTTAGATTAAGTTAGATTAAGCTAGACTTAGGATGTTAAGTAGATTACTAAATACATAAGGTAAATGTATTATTGCGGGGCAAGAATTCCAATAATCCATGCGCTTGATGGCTGCAAGACGAGTTGTTATCTAGCCTCCTACACAGTTAAGTAAATTTAAATATGTACATATAAAAAGATATTTTATTTGATTTATTGGGGGGCTAGAATTCCAACAATCCATGCGCTTGATAGCTGCAAGACGAGTGGTTATCTA
This sequence comes from Limnephilus rhombicus, assembly GCA_929108145.2. Taxonomy (NCBI): domain Eukaryota; kingdom Metazoa; phylum Arthropoda; class Insecta; order Trichoptera; family Limnephilidae; genus Limnephilus; species Limnephilus rhombicus. The sequence goes on along the minus strand of OV815273.1, from coordinate 20,184,393 downwards.
GCCCCCTACATAGTTAAGTAAATTGAAATACGTGTATAAAAAGATATTTTATTTAATTTATCGGCGGGCTAGAATTCCAATAATCCATGCTCTTGATAGCTGCAAGACGATTTGTTATCTAGCCTCCTAAGCTAAGTAAATTCTAATGTAAAATCCATGCTAATTTGTACAGCGCTCTTGAGGCGATTTTTCGCAAAAACAGCGCTGTATAATTTGTCCAAATTTATTATTATTATTATTATTATCTAGGAAATTAACCGACCGTTTTTTCTTTTTGTTTCAGGCTCTTATAGTTTTGTTGGTGGATTGCTACGCTTGACCGTAAATTTCGATTTTCATTTCGCTTGGATGTAAACCCTTCATCTCTGAACCAATTTTCAAAGCTCTAACTGCTCTACCTTGGAGTTCTTCATCTGGAGAATCCCTTATCGTCTCTGGTACCTGCTACCTACTGAAGATACTTACACACTTGTGTACAGTGATGGTATTTCAAATAGTATTATTTTATTTATGTTTGCTTTCTGGTGTTGTTGTTTAATGCAATAAATAATTAAAATGATCATCGTTTACTTTTCATACATTTTTTAAAAATGAATACCGCACAAGAGTCCCCAACTGCTCCGGTCTGGAGCCAGTGAGACTATTGCATCCTCTGTTGGGGTATGTTGTGAGGCTAAAGGTATTTGGGAGTGGAAGGAGTTGGGAGAGAGGAAGGTGGGGAAGTACCTGGCTATTCAGATCTGATCACCAAACACGGCTAAAGCCATTTCAAGCAACGTTTCAATTCTGAATGGTGGTCTTACACCAGGGCGATACTGATTGTATCTTCCACTCTGGAACGTGCCGCAAATATACCGTATATAATTTTGAATTAATTAATTGTAAAATACCACAAATTAATCAAATAATATTTATTTGCGAACGAGAGTATTACGGTGACATTATTCATGAAAAGGGCTATCGTGTAATGTAATAAATAGTTTTCGTGTGAATAAATCATATGGTACGCAGAAAAATCATTATGCTAAACATTTGAACATATCCGCGTCCCTGTGTGTTTTGCGTGATAGTCGTGCCCTTGTATCAAAACCTTCATAAACCATTATTATATCATTATACTTACTCATTTTAATAAATACATTATTCATACTCTGCATATCCAATGTAACACTGTAACTCGTAGTTAAATCAGGCAGAACTTTTTACTCTAACGCATTCTAGCAATTATTTTGGATCCCTACGATACACCAGGGCTGAAATAAGGTATTTTGGATCCCAAAGGTAATTTGGATCCCAAAAAAGTAAAACAATTACACATTTTAAAACATTGAGAGAGCTTGGTTGAGGGAGATCCATGATCTCTCCAACACGACTCTCTCGAAACATTACCTTGCACCGCAGTGGGAGGGTTGGTACATGCGTCCGTTACTCCTGAACACACCTGACCTCCTGATTCCTACCCACCCCACATACCTTTTTCATTCTTAGAACTTCCTTCCAACATCCCCAAAGATGGTGAAGTCCCTGAGCTAATGTAAAAAAATTACATGGTGCATATTATAAAATGTATAGATTTTCCTAAGATTTTCCTATGTTATTTCAAGGAAACCATATTGTCAGAAATGTTTGTCTCTCTTTTTTAAGTAAAATAATCAAATAAATCAAAAATGTTGCCATGTATTACCCTACCTTCCTTCGCAGCGGTTTGCAACCCTGGGGTCGTGACCTCAAATCGGTCGCGAATCATATCTACTGAAAGGTCATGCAACAATGTCTCATTGCCCAATCAGTTGGTCAAGCACGGACGATCGACAAAACCCTTGTCAACACGATATTGATTGGATTCTTTATCTATGGTCAGTTGGCGTTAGTTGCGAGCACGGTCAACAATTGATAAAACTTATTACAACCGACGATTGACAAATTGCAGCGCGGCGCCCATATCAGATAATCTTCGGTTAACTGTTAATATACACAACTTTTTTTAACAATGTCATTCGTTACGCAAAATAACTGGCTTATTAGTGAGTGGATGTGAACTATCAAACCTCTTAGAATTGAATTAGATGGTATACGCGATCCGAAGACTTAATTAATTCATCTAAGACGCGATCAATTATAATTTACTAATTAACTCCCTCAAAAAGTCAAGTCAAAAAGTAAATGCGAGCTTGCAATGCATATTTTTGTAAGTATATTCAAAAAATTTTTACACGAGCTCCACATAGGAGGCCCTGAGGAAAATAATTTTCCTCAGGGCCTATGTCATCTTTGGGAATACTGTGTGGAGGGTTTTTTAAGGAATGGAAGGAGAGGAGAGTTCTGGGAAGGAAAAGGGTTTAAGAGGAGGGTAGGAATCTGGGGTTCTGTGTGTCCTGGTCATCCACCTCCAAGACCTAGACAAACCTCACCCCATGAACCCGGGCAACCCTGCTAAATCACCAAACATAGCGAACTACTTGGGGTGACCTATGGCAAAGGTGTTGGTTATCCTATAAAGGTTCCCAGGGGCGGCGGTACCCATTCCCGCCTCGCAAATTGCCAATTTGTTAATATTTGTACGTAATTGTTTCACGTTTGACATTTCGGATTGTCAATTCATAGAAAACACCTCCAGTGTTGCCAGCATATACCGATTTCTTAATTATTCCCTGTCAACATCGGTTCGGCAGCCAACAGTGAAACCGTGCTCGGGATATCTATATAAAATCGCCGGAAGTTACGCCTTTCCATCCGATATTGTAAATTTATCGATTTATCGAACGTTATAGTTCACTCTCCAAATGAAAACTCTTTCCTCTGAAATTAATAATGAAAAAATGATCACTAGCACTTAAATACGCTATCTATTAGTGGCGTATTTTAAACATGTAGAGTTAAATAGATTTAATGGACCAATAATTGGCACCAAAACCTCTCTTCCATCTCTGTATTGTAGTTTATTACCACTTATTTCTATCTGTCGAAGTGTTTTGTATAATTCTAGCCATTAACGGTTTTGGTTTAACTTTAACCGTTAGGTATAATAAAATATTCACAATACCTGTCGCAAATCATACTGTGCAACCTGCAGGCCTACACAATTCACTAAACCCACTGTTTGACTCACAGCTACTTTTTATTACACTCAGTGTATGAATTTTAGTAAAAAAACATATTGTTGAGTTCCATCATAAATATTATAAGCCACTTAAGAAAATACGACACATTGTTTAAAATCATAATTACATTTTACGTAAATGTTATTAGTTTTCGTCGGTTTTGTGTTGCCACTTTATGAACGTTGTTATTTTCCACGAGCAAAGTGCGTATTTTATAAACAAACAGGCTATGCCTGTGCCATGTGAGTTCTCATTCTTACAATTACTATAAACTATACCGCCGTCATAAGCAAAAAGGCAGCTAGAAATTTTCAGTGGTCACATTCTGACGTACTTTTTATTGTAACAGGTTGATAATCATGAAAGGTCTCGCTAGTGGCGTAGCTAGCATGGGTGGCACCCGGGGCGGATGTCACCCCCCGGGGCGTGGTATCACCCCCCCGGGGCGCGGTGTCACCCCCCCGGGGCGTGGTGTCACCCCCCCCCCCCCCCCCCCCCCCTATTAAAGAAATTCAAAACGCTAATTTCGACTTCAAAAAATTGGTCCAACCTGGGAGGGGGGGTGGCTAGAGAATTTCAAGGATTCGCCTATAAAAAGACCAAGCGCCACAAAATTCGGGGCACTCCACGGGGAGCTATGAAAATAATCCTTCGTAAAATCTTCGTAAAAGTATCTGATTCACTTGATCGTGCCATGTCTTCCTCGGGAGTCCCCGACTTCTTTTACCATTTACATTTGCGTCATATATTCTTCTTACACTACTTTCTTCGTTTATTCGTTCTGCGTGACCAAGCCATCTGAGGGTCCCTTTCTTAATCTTACTCATTACGCTTACATCAGCCTTGCATTCTTTGCGAATCTCATCCATAATTAATATGACCATACCCTTTAGTCATATTTACTGCATCATGACTAAAAATTGTATTGTGTGCCATATTTATGTATGATTGCAAGATTATTCCCGAAATAAATACAGTCTATTTGTTGCCTTGGATAAATATATAGTTAAATGTTACCGACGGGGTTAGCGTCGAATTAGCTCAGTGTTTAGAGCAGAGCCCTGACAAGGCTAAGGTCCTGAGTTCATTTTTTAAATGCGACCGTATCTTTTTGTTTGAAATTTTGGTCTGAGAGCCGCTAATATTGTTCGATGATTAAATATTACATTTTGAGATTGCACAACTCGTACCAAAAATTAGAAAATTACACATAGCCTACCTTTAGTCGTAGAGCAACGTACTCCACTGAAGTCAAGGTAACTGACAAAAACTATAATACGAGGGTCAGTCAATAAGTAATGCCTTCTATTTTTTTCTACTTAAATAAATTTAGTTAAGTGAAAATTTTGAATTTGGTGCTATTCCTCAAACCTTCTTCTAATCTGCTGCAGTAGTAATGTTTGCGTCAACACGTGGCAGCACTGCAGTCGCTTGAAAAATGGCCGACATCGATATTCGTACTAGTTAGCGTTCTGTGATTTATTCTTGACTGTAGAAGGTGAAACGCAAAAATTCACATTCATGAAAGACTAAAAAATGCGTACTATCATGCAACAGTGGATGTCAGCACTGCTAGACGATGAGTTCGTTACTGTAACCAAGCTGAAGGACAAACACCGATGGCTGAGGAAAAGCGGAGAGGCGTAGGCCATTGATTGCAGCGACTGCAGTGATCCCAAATAAATACAGATGTCGCATTCTCTCCCTCAGTAAAGGCAGTGTGATGAAGAATATTCGACAACTGATTTTTCAACAAAAGTTTGTGCAAGGCGGGTACCAAGTAACTTAACAGGCCAGAATAAAGAAACTAGAAAAACAATGGCCTCACAACACTTGCAGCTCTTAGTTTCTGGAAAAATTGTGACCGAAGGCGAAAAATAGGTTCATTTTTTTAAACTGAATCAAAGAGGCAGTCAATGGAATGGCATCACACAAACTCACCAAGGACAAAAAAAAAACAAATGTGTGTGATCGGCGGGGAATGTTATGGCGATGGTGTTCTGGATATGACCGTGCTTTTTACAACACTGTGATGCATGCCCTTGTTAAAAAAATGGACCAAAGCCGTGGAAATGGACGGAGATAATATTGAAAAACAACAAATTAATCGTCAATAGTGTGGTTTTCGACCCCTTTCATTGCATTTTTTATTACTTGACAATTAAAGGAGAAAAAATAGGAGGCATTACTTATTTACTGGCCCTAGTATTATAGCATCGTACACTATCTTCAATAATACGCAGCAATTCCGTATTAGTATACCTTATCTAAAGATTTAATTTACCGTACTATTTTATGATTATTTCGCTATGATTTCTAATATTTAATTGGTACAATCATGTATTGTTAAGTCTAATCATACAGTTAAACAAAGGTGTGTTATGTTACCTTCAAAATAAAACGTCGCTTGAGCCACTATCTACTTTGTAAATATAATAATATGAAATTATTTTATGGTAGTTTCTAGTGTCGGCATCCATAATTGTTCATTTGACACTTCATTTGTATTTCTTAACCCTTCCCTGGGAAAACTCAATAAATTGCTCGGGTACAGTAAGAACATTGTCGATATCTGACAATTTATAAAATATTTTGCCAATGAGCCCCTTGCATCACTTTTTTTTTAATTTCGATTCAGAGAAAAAAATATTTTACTTTTATTGTATTTTTGAAACCATTGCGATTTTTTGAAAATTTGTACTTTTTTTAATTAAAATATTTTTTTTTACCGAATACGAAAAATTTTTTTAAGATGTGAAAAAAAATTATTGCAAATATCATTTAAAAAAAAACAACTTTTGTTGAAGATTTTTTTTGTTCTATAAGTTTTTGTTTCGGGGTTAATATCAACTATTAACGTGTTTTGAAATTATCTTAATTGCCAGAAAAAAAAACTTTTTTGACAAAATGCTCCAACCGAAAAAAAATGTGTTTTAGGGTTCTGTTTGTGATGTACATTCACCAGTTTTCCGCTTGTACTACGACTTTCCGGACACCGTATATAGTAGTACCACTTTATTTTTTTACACACAATTTTTATCTAGGTTCATTGAAATCATTTTACTCACTTTTCTCGAGATTGAATTATTTTTTTTTTTTATGTTTATTCGCTTCTCCGTTTTAAGGCTATATGAATGGAGGTTGTGTGTTAGAATATGTTTATACACGGTACATGTACAGTGTACACCCTACGCTTCTTTACCACTTTTACTCCCTTACAAACGTGTTTTCCCTTACAAAGATTTACGCAACTACAACCATTTACATACCATAATGGTTGTTTATCGGTTGTGTGAAATTTAAAATACGTTTATTAGTAAAGTTCTTAAAGTCTTTAATATCCTGTATAAGATACTGGTAACTATGGCGCGGTATATCAGTCCGTCCGTATCCTCGATATGTACGAAATTCCTCGTTCAAATTTAAGCGGGCTTAATTGGCCTCTTATGCCTTTTTTTAAATAATCAATTCACCCTAAAAAGTGCTTTGAGCCAATAAAGTTAAGAAAGATAAATATAATTTTGAGGATAATTTATAAGGGACAGAACAAATAAAATATTGAAGTCATTCAAGGCTAAGAAGTTATACAGAACTGAAAAAACGCGAGAATTGTTTAGAGGCACCATCTACACTAATCTACAGAATACTGAGAGGAGAATGGTGGGTGATATTAATAAGCATACGATATGTTATGCTTTTGAAGGAATAATGATTTTTATGATTGAAGTAGACATAGTCAAGAGTCTCCTCCTCCACACCGCTCTGGCAGAGTGGATTTTAAACAAATTAACTTCAATAGAGCAGTGAACAATTCTTATTCTCGAAATACAGGAAATAAATCTTTTGGAATTTCTTTTTGCTGTGGAACCAAGGTTTACTTGTAATGTGATTTTGAATTCCATCATAGAAAGATCCAGTTCGGATTCGATGAAAGTCGCAGATTAGTTCCATTTTTGGTCGTCGAGGCGCTAGCGGTCACATGCCAAACTTGACGTTTACTTAAATAATTGCATCTCACCGAAATTGGACTATTGTATTCATCGATCGATGAGGAATGTCGACGTTATTAATTGATTATTATAAATCTAAAATAGTCTGGTAATGAATTTTCGGTTTCACCGTCAGGACAGTTTGTTTTCAACGGTTGGTTACTTAGTTATAATTTCGTGAATAGTGCACTGACTCATGCAAAACAAATAGTAATTAAAAATAGTGTGCTCTCATTTCCTTGCGATTGGAGCCAAAGACGTTACATACTTTAGACGCGGGGTAGAAATCTCAAAGTGGGAAGCCAAACGTAAGACAATAGAGAACTCCAGTCCAATTTTTTTATTTTTTTTAATGAATAAAGACCTTCAAACTTAAATAACTGCATTTTTATTTTTATTTTTATAGTTAGTTTTAATAGTTAAAATAATTGTCAAAGTTTTAATTTTTAAAGACTCCCAGAAACGCACCGTATCTATGGTGGTCTTCACCCACCCATAGTTTTTTACTTTTTAAGTTGTCATTTTGAATCAGTGATGTCATGTCGAGGGAAATTTCCCTAGATCTAGGGGAGAAAAATATTTTTTAGGGATAAGGGAAATCAGGACAAAATCTAGGGAAATTTCGAACTCTGGCAAAAATTTTATTACATATGACAATACTACTGGTAATATTTATATATATATATATATATATATATATATATATATATATATATACGTATATATATTTTTTGGAATTCCTATGAATCTTAATTATTGTTCATGTACTTACATGCAATGTTATTTTTAACACTGACAACTCAAAATGATATTATGGAACGTACCCATACTACGTGACACGTTCGGGGGGGGGGGGTCTTCAAAATACCACGCTTGGTACAAATGAGCGGCGGGTTGCTTATGATTTTTATTTTGCAAAGTGTTTTTTTTTAATTGGAATTCAGTTTCTAATTCAGTGGTGAGTGTATTCGTACTTTTAAATTATTACTTCACGTAGCAAAAAGTGTTTTATTTGGAAAATCACGGTATTATTAGTATATTTACCAAGTTCCGAAATCTTTCCAATTAATTATCATATTAATTAACATATAACAGGATTAGTGTTACACAATCGGGTGGCTACGTAGGTAATTGCGTAAATGTGAAATTTCACTTCGAAATCTAGGGAAATAATTTTCTTGGGCTGAGCATCCCTGATTTTGAATTTAAGAAAATGGCGGAATAAAATTAATATAGGATGACTCAATGACTTTTGTGTGAGAAATTGAGGCGTTTTTATTTAAGATTAACTGCTTTTAATATAGAAAAACATTGGTAAAATGTCCACATTTCACCGCTACTGTTATTGTATTTTAACAAAGTGCAATATAGAAATAATAAATCATCTTTTTCATTGCAAATACAAGTGACATCATTCTTCAATTTTGTGTTCAGGCGTGATTTTGTACATTGTTTTAAGTATAACACATACAGAAACACTGGTATTTATAATACACTGATCATGACGATTGTGTAGTAACTTGTATAAAAAGCCCTATACTAAAAACAATTTGAAAATACAATGTCAAATATGACACGACTTTAACCTCAAATAGGCAAAATTTATTGCAGATTGTCCGCAAATATAGCCCTTTTCGTTAATTATTGAGGGCCTAAATTATGTTTCAATAAACACAATAACTATTATTTATCTAAATCTCTATAAACAGTATGAAAATAAACCAAACACACGAAATGTTGAATTGCATAGGTACGTGTGCACTTCAAGTCATTTCAAATGTCAACACACTATCACCAGGTGACAGGTTAAGTGTGACGTCACAGTTAACCATTTAAGTAATGCCAACTTAACGCTGTGTTTTGAAAGAGGTTTAAAAATGCACTTTTTAATATTTTTTTAAAAACTCTGCGTTTAATATTATGAAATAAAACTTATATATTCAGAATCAGCGTTTCTTGGTCTATATGAACATATTTTTTTAAAGCCATAATATTTTTCACTGGAGTTCCTTATTGTACTGTTCTCGATTTCTAGTACTTTAGTACTAAACTGTCACTCGTCAAGTAAGATCATGTCTTACCAGTAGGAAAATTGCATTAAAAAAGCGCCAAAATGCCCTCCTGTATGATGAGAAAATGTTTCCATTACACGGCAAACGTTAGTAAAAGTGAAGAAATAACATTGAATTTATATGCACACACAAATTACTTATTATTATCGATTATTATAAACAATACAATTAATTTTCATATTCCCCGTCCGACAATTTTGTACGTCATTTGAGAAATAATACACATTCTTTAATTGTCTTATGGTACGGTCACACTGAGGTCAACTTCAAACTTTCGGACGATTGCGTAGAAGGGTAGTTCGCGCGTTGGAAGTTCGAGTTGGAAGTTTGGCTTCAGTGTGAATGTAGCATAACTTTTTAATACATGAATAACTTTTGAATTAAGAAATTACTGAAAACCGCTGAAAACAAAAGAGTGTTGCTTACTTGCCACATTATTTTGCGAGCATGTAAGACTATGGCGAGTCTATTTATATAACGTCATTGATTGGAGCGGGGAAATTTATCAAAAATCAACTCTTTAATAGAACCCGCCTCAAAATAAACTGCCGTCGTTGTTAAAAGATCGGGATCATAATATCGGTGCTTAGATAATATGACAGTAGAGGGAATAGATATTCCACTCATGTAGTTAGAAGTTTTGTTTTCCAAAGAAAAATTAAACACATTCCTCTATTAAAGTCATAGACAATACATTAATATTGGTGGCGTTCAACCTATATACGGATTAAGTACCAAGCCGAGCTCAAAATCAACTGATGATATACCGGGCTTATGATAACCTCCAACGGGACGATAAGATCCGTCGCTCCCGGCGGGAGATCGAAAGATCGCACGTTTAAGGAAATGCAAACTCTGTAGGACCTCATTTCCTGTTATTTCAATAATTTGTTCTTGCAAAATGAATACGTAATAATTGACAACTTACACTATTCTACTAAAAGAGGATACCTTGAATCGCCATCATCCTGGATGGAAGAGCATAGTTACGTGTAATTGTATACAATTTTCTAGTTTAGGAGGAGAGTAATCTCCAATCGTTCGGCGTTCCTTAGGCGGACCGGTTAAAGAGAAGCAGGTTTTAGTCTTGTATTTACATCCTGATGCTGGATGTTGGGCCGAGGGACGGGCCGTTATCTGGACTCGAGCTTTAAGCACCTATTACCACACAGCAAGTGCCTAGTGCCTGGAGCAGGTGTATCGAGATAAGGCATACCAAGAGTCCGTACCATCTGGAGCCAGTGACACTATGCCGCTATGCTGAAGGGGAAGAGGAATGGAAGTGGGGAAGGACCTGGTTATTCAGATCTGTTCACCAAGCACGGTTCAAGCCATTTTGAGCAATGTTTCGATTCTGAAGGGTGGTCTTTCACCGGTGAAATTATCGACGTTTTTTTTACATTAACTCCACAGAGGAGGCTCTGAGGAAAATTATTTCAATCAAGATCTATGTCATCTTTCGGGATGCTGAATAGAGGGTCTTTTTAGGGAAAGGAAAGGGGGAAGTTCTGGGAAGGAAAAAGGTATGATAGGGTAGAAGTCTGGGGGTCAATGAGATCAAATGATGATCAATGTGATGTACAATTTTATTATTTATTTCTCTACGATTTCCAATGTTTAATTGGTACGATCAGGTAATGTTAGGGGGCATACATTCCTTCACCCCCCCCCCCCCCTCCCCTTTTGAGCTCACGTAATTAATGTATGCCCCCTTAAGTCTACATAATCATAAAGTTATACAAAGGTGTGTTATGTTGTTACCTTCTGCTAATCCTTCCTAATGATTAGATTAACGAACGTATGAATCCATCCCACCCACTGCGGTGCAAGGCGATGGGTCGAGGGGGCAACCCTCCTAAGTCACTAAACATAGTGAACCACTTGGGGAGACCTATGGCAGGGGTGGTGGTTATACAGTAAATTGTTCCTGGTGGGACGGTACCTGTACCCGCCTCCCAATTTGAGTGCCCGAGATCTGGTCACCAAACACGTTTTAAGCCATTTCAAGCAACGTTTGGTTGGTCTGTCACATACTGAAATTTTCTACGACTGCCGCAAAAATACTAAATTATGTTGTTTTCAGTGAATAAATTGTGAAATATCACAAATTTACGAAAAATAAAAATTACTTTGTACCGGCTTTCTGCACATTCATAGCCAAAGATCGTTTTTAGTCAAGGATTGTAGGCCGTAAGCTGTAAAGCTGCTCTTCGCTTTTAACTCGCTTACGATCAATTTTAAAATAATCTAAAGTTGCCATGCCATTTTATCGTAGGGGTGAGCAGAAAGGATAAACCATTCATTCAGTGATTCACTTCTTACGAACACAACGGAAGTCCACTTCTTATGTATCAACTACTGATAGGACGAGACTTTGGACGAGACAGAACTAATTTTAATGTAATGTTAACGGAACCGTGTGCCGTAATCGCATGATTGCAGGACGTAGGAAAGGAGAACGTTGCACATCAAAAATCTAAAGCACCCGGGACTTATAATTATTAGCAAACCAGCGAGTTGCTGGTACGCGTTGCAAGACCACTTATATGAAGAAATTGTTTCGCCTCCGTTTCCCTTTCGCCTTCCTTTTCCCTTTCGCGTCCCTATCCCCTCCACCTTCCCCGCCTTCACTACTCCCTCGAACCCTCTCCCCCTCATTCATTCCCTTCTGCCCCTCTCGGATTTCCCTCCCCCTCCCGCCTTCTCTCCCTGCCTCTAAGCTACATGACGTACACACATTCTTCAAACCATTCGCTTATTCATTTTTGCATATTTAAGAAGAGGAAACGCAACATTACTAAGTACGGGTGGTTTCTCAGAATTTGAACAATAGGCCACTTGCTTGGATTTCATAACGACTTGGAAAAAATCGTGTGTATAGATTTTTTTACTAAGATTACGAAAATGTTCGTTTTTTTAAGTAAATAAATTCATTCTTTGAAAAATATCCTGTCTCCGAAAATGTTCTGTTAATTTTGTAAAATTCCACACAGATTTTTTTTTTTTTATGTGGCATAACTTTGATTTCAGACGAATTTTTGAATTTGACATTCAACGTTCACTAGATTAATTGTTTGTTCTCTGCGAACTTATCATTTGGTTTGACTTTTTGACAGATGTTATGAAGAGAACCCCGTACATTTTATGCTGTCTGTGCCTGTTTTAGAGTTATAATGGTGATGGTGCTGATTTTAACAAAATCATATTCTTATTATTATTATAATTTACAAGTACATTACATTGGATTTAGTAATATAGACGTTGAACATTATTTTATTTATTTTATTTTTTATTTTAAATACATAAACGGCTATACTGCCTTTAATAAATAAACATACAATAGAGTACAAAAGTAAAAAAATAATATCATTACATAATAGTAGTTTTAAACTTTAAAATAACATACAATTATTTTGTGTATCACAACAATAAATAACAAAAAAGAACAATGAGAAATATCATCATTTCATTTCAACATGTCCATATCGCGTATATAAAGTTACATTATGGAAAAATAATTTTTGAGTGCATGTTTATATTGCGCTAATTTTAAGAAATAAATGTCGCCGATAGTATAATGGTTTATGATCAATAAGATGGATCAAGGAAAAAAATATTAATCTGATGTAATATTTTTGGTATGCCTCGTTATTCTCCTGTGCCATTCGTGTGGAAAACGCTCTTTTTTAAATAATTTTCGGCTATGTAATTATCGTTTATCCGCACCCATAAAATTATGTCCCGTCTTTCCGGTTTATAAACAATGTTCTGATTTTTCGGATTGAAATTTTCAAAAAATCGACAGGGTTTCAAAAATACCATTAAAAAAATACAGAATGTCTTAGAATATTTGCCTAAACCGGATTTTTTAAAATGTGATGCAAGTGGCCTATTCATCACATTTCAAAGTTAAAATTTTGAATCAGTTAAAGTTCCACATATTATGTAAAAGTTTTGTTATTTTTTCATCATGGGTCGATTGTTTCACGGTACTTGGATAATAACAGATCTTGAATAAGACTTTCACAGAACTTAAATAGTAATTTTTAAAATTTTAAAATTGTTCAAATTCTATTAAACATCCTGTCTCCATGATTCGACAACAATGTATATTAGAATACTTAAAATTACCATAAAATCAAGTCTCCCCTTGGCTGTTAGCATACAAAGAGAAAAGTAGCAATTAAAACTGCCTTTAGCTTGGTGTGCATTTCACATCAACGCTTCATTTCCACTATATTTAGATAGCGGTGAAGCAAAATTTGCACTTAGTGAAGTTCATTGACGAGCAAAAAGGGGCATCTGATTTCATGTTTCCTTTTTATGGTGAAGCGTTTAACAAATCATTTTTGATAATTGGTTATGATTTGTTCCGAGTTTTCTATCAGTGGAGTAATTCGGGTATAACGGCGAATGTTTTGACCGAGGTAGGCCTGAATTGGTATACGTCGGTAGGTGCCTATTTTCGCATGGCGAGGTCACGGTCGAGGTTGCTAACTGCAGTGCTCTCAAGCAATTATTTCATTACGAATGTGATAATATTGATAGCAAGTACGTAAATAAAATATTATGTACATCTCTAATTAGTCGTACCTGGCGTAATCACTACAACTGTTTCTTTGAACCTATCGATGTTATATTTCAAAGTTCTTGTGCATATAAAATTATATTATGCACTAACTGACCCGACAGACGTTGTCCCGACTTAGCTATGAATGTTCAATTCAAAAAAATTGTTTCAAAACGTATTGTTTATTGCAATCCTTTTTTGATACAATTGTTTCTCCCTGCGTGTCCTTTCCTATTCGTCAAGTTCCCCTTCCGCCTCCCCTTCCTCTCCCACGTCCCCTTCCCCTCTTGCGTTCCCACTCCGCCTTCCCTATCCCCACTCCCCTCGCCCATTTTCCCCGTCTCGCGAACCCCCTCCCGAGTTCCCCTCCCCCCTCCCACATTTCACACATTCAGTTCCGGTACATTCAGTTTTCAAACAGCTCGCGTGCCACCTATTGCATTTTTTTATACAAATTTCTTAATGCCAGAGCTCACCAGTATATATAGAAACCTTCGCGGGCGTGCTCATAACAACTCACCAAAGTTTCATCGCAATCGGATGAACGGTTAACAATTCATAATTTCATGATGCCAGAACTCACTATTGTATATAAAAACCATCGCGGGCATGCACACATCTAATCCCCAAAGTTTGAATGAAATAGGTAAAGTTGTTCTGAAGTTATGGCTAGACCAACGGAAACAGGGATTCATTTTTATGTATACCTATAGATAACAGTTAGTCACTTTGAATGGAAATTAACATAATAAAAGCATATAATATCGACGTACAGATATTCAGGGTTTTAAAAAAAATAAAACAATGCTAATAATTGATATTTTTGGTCAAAGAAATTATTTTTATCAAGCTCCACTCATATTTAATAGCCTTCCAGAATATATAAAGTCATCTAATTCCTTGTACATTTTTAAAAAAAATCTTAAATTATTTGTATTAGTCGAGGATTGCCAATTGATTTTCTCCACTTTGTCCTTTCTAAATTATTAGCTAAATTTATAGAATGTTATATTATATACATATATTTATTATTTATAACCTAATCCTTAAAAAACAAAAATTATTTCATTTTAAATCAGATCTCAAAACTATGGTCACCCTAAAAGTCTACACGTTAACATTAATGTACTACCTAGCGCCATCAGTTTAGTGGGTACCCATAATCTTAATCTGTGAGAAATACAACAATATTGTTCTTTCAATACCTGTATAATTTTGTGTTATTTTGTTAATTTGTATAATTATTGTTAACCTCAACACAGGCTTGTCCTCGTGAGGTGACAAATTTTATTGTAAACATTTTTACCTGCAGTGTAAAGAAACAATAAATAAATAAATTGTAGGCCCTATATAATAATAATAATAATGGTGTACTCCAGAATGTATTCAGGAACAGTGCAATTCAATATATTTCTAATTTTAAAATAACAAAAAAGAAATTAGTCAAATAATAATTTTTTTTATATTGGTGCCCTTTTTACTCATTTAAAGTACGCTCTAGCGTGTTTAAATCGCACTTTATGGAACGCGCGTTTTTTAAAGTTACCATGGCAACATCAACAAATCAACAAAATGTGAAGTCTAAATGTCAACTTTTAACTATAAATCTGACAGGAATATTTTAAACGTCAAATAAAACATTACAAATGTTTCAAAAATTTTATTGATGGTCGGATGGTAATAAGCAATACACTTCCTTCTTCTTTGATATCATATAAGCGTAAATCGCACAATTCACATCTTCTGCAAGAGCCAAAGATTCCGCAAATGGCTACCACCTTCAAAAATAAGTACGTAATGTCCGGTGCTTCCGTGAAAAACTTCCGCAAATCATCTTCTTTGAATACATACGCCTTCTTAGCAACGTCATCCTTGCTAATTGCCTTCATGAATGCATGCACTTTTACAAATGATTTTAAATCAACCCCTTTATTTATCCTCAACAGACATTGCAATTTCGAATGTATGGCCCACATAGTCGATGCTTTGTACTGTTCCGACATATTCTGAAGGTAAGCAAGCACAACTCGTTCATCTACATCTACTACGTTTTGCTCCTCCATCCATGTTATGAACCTTTCATATTATTTTTTATAAACGTCTTTGGATTTTTCAGGTATTAACCGCGATTCTGCTTTGGTATTTAAATTATCAATGTTAGAACTCATTTTACAACACACAATAACTAGTAAAAACTGTGATGTCAACTATTAATCTTATGTGACAGATTGCAAATTAATGTTTGTGTTTTTCATTTCCATGACAACAAGATATTGTGATGTCACATCACGAATTCATTAATAGTTCTTATTTCCAAATTTTTAATAATAATATCAATATTTATGTTTTCAAAGTGTACCAATAAAAAAAATAGCGTAAAGTATTTGCTTTATTTGCTCTTGCTTTATTTCGCAATAAAGCACTTGCTTTATTTCGAGCACTCGGCTACGCCGTCGTGCTCGAAAAATCGCGCGTGTTTTAAAGACCTGTTTATCCACTTATATTTTAATATACTATTAAAAATAACAAAATACCAACACAGACAAAAGATAAAAACGAATAACCGTGAAAAATATGAAAAATGAAAGATATTTAACAACAAAATTAATGCAGGCAACCGTTTATGGGGGATATTTGACCGTCTACCGTTTCCAGAGGGCCGTCGAACGGTCGGGCCAGGCGAACGGAAGTTGAGAGGGAGATATAAGTAAATGAAGTTTTACTTAAGTCGTGTGGTCTAAAGCACACTCGTTTTTTTAATAATAGTCCACACGGCGGCCTTGAGGAAAAAAAATTCCCTCGGAGCACATTCGTCTTTGGGGATGCTGTGTGGAGGATATTTTTACGGAAAGAAAGGAGAGGAAGTTTTGGGAAGGAAATAAAAATGAGGGGTGGGTAGGAAATTGGGGATCGATGTGTCCAACACTGACGGACATATGTATCCGTTCCTCCTACTGCGGTGCAAGGCGATGGATCAAGATATTCCGGCTGGAGAAATCAAAAAGTCTCCCTCAACCAGTCTCATCCAATCCGGCCCGCCACGCAGGTGGGCAATCGCATCCGCCGCCAAGACCTAGACAAACCTCACCCCATGAACCCGGCACCTCTGCTAAGTTACCAAACGTATAGAACCATTTGGGGTGACTTATGGTAGGGGTGTTGGTTTTCCAATAAATGGTTTCCAGGGCGGCGGTACCCACATCCGCCTCCCAAATTGTTTTGCCTCACAAGTGCTCTGAAAGTGAGCACTCGTCCCTTCGGGAACATTTCCGCAGGGTTGCAGTTCTCGGTTATGTTTTTTATAAATTTGTTTCGAAATTTCCAGTGTTTCTCAAAATATTAAGAATCGATCCACTAGTGCTTTTTCTTCTCTGCATTATTCTCGGTGTCCAGTACAAGAGGTAACTTTTGAATCTACATCACAGAGACGGCCGGCGTAGTCCAGTGGTAAGGCTCTTGACTCGCACTCCGAAGGTCGCGGTATCGAATCCCGGCATGGCAAATTAATTTTATTTGATTAATTTGTGTTATTTCACAATTTATTCATTTAAAATAATACATAGTATATTTGCGACGCGTTTCAGAGCGGAAGATACTCTCAGTATCACCCTGATGTAAGACCACCATTCAGAATTGAAACGTTGTTGAAATGGCTTCTGCCGTGTTTGGTGACCAGATCTGAATTGCCAGGTAATTCCCCACCTTTATCTTCCCTATCTCCTTCCCCTCCCCACTACCTCCAGCCAGTACCGGATTATCCCTAAGGCAGAGTAGGCAGCTGCCTAGCGGCCCCGCATCGGCTAGGGGCCCCGCGTCCTGAGATAAAATGAGGAGCTTCAATTAGTGAGCAACGATGTTTCGGAAAAAGTCAGCTTTCAAGATGTTTTAATTTTTTTATTAGGAACATTTACAGGTTAATAACATTAGGTACACGCATTAAAGAAAACAATAAATTATAATAATTAGGTTATAACCCATAATTTTGGAAGTTAGAAAATGGTAAAGTGCAGTGGCGGACCGGTGCATCAAAGTTGAATGAACCCCCCCCCCCCCCCTCCTCCCTTAGTGAAGTTGATGTAATTTTAAAAGTTTTTTATTTAGTTTACACGGGCCTCCGAATCTAGGGGACCGCCAAATGCCTCCATGTTCCCTTGATCAATTTCTAAACAAGACTTTAAAAGGACACTGCGAAAAAATTGTTATTTTTAATTCATTTTCTGAAAGATGCATTTGTTAATAATGCTCTCACCATTTAAGGAAATTGGTAAAATTGATGAAAATACAGCATTTAATATGAAACCGTTTAAAACAGTTTGTATGCTGAATTATCCCCAGCAAAACTTTGAAAGCGTTTTTCTCGAAACTATGTTTTTCAACCTGGTTGACAACATATTAGAAAAACTATATATCCGATTTGCATGCACTAAGTCTTAAACAGTTAGAAAATCCAGTCACTATGGCACCACTTCGGGATTTTTTTATGAAGGTCTTTTTTTTTATGAACAATGAAAATTTTCCATAAAAAATTAAATTCGCTGGTCCGCCATTTTTTATTTTTTTTAGATATCAAAATTCCCCTACGCCAAAGGACAGTAGATTTTCGAACAGACTTGGTGAATGCAAATCGAATCTATAGTTTTTTTTAATATGTTTTCATTGTCAACCAGTTTGAAAAACGTGTTTAAAAAAATTTCGAGAAAAACGCATTCAAAGTTTTGCTGAAGGATAATTACAAACAGTTTCAAATGGCTTCACATAAAATGCTTTATCTCTGTCAGTTTTTTGAATTTCTTTAAAACATTTGGTGAGAGCATTTTCAACAAATGTATCTTTCAGAAAATGAAGTTTTAAAGGCGAAATAAAGGCATATCGTCATGATTTTTTTTTTGATATAAATAATATTGATTATATTTATTTCATACACACTTTATAGTATAACATCTGTATTATTGAAAAAAAAATATATATATATATCAATAAATAAGTCCGTGCGAGCGAATCTCCGGAGGCGCCTCGAAAAAAGTTGTTATGCGGTGAACTCCATAACTCGTCACCAAATCATTTCAAATAAAAAAAAATCGAAATGCGTTTAAGGCTCCGCAACCGGGATCGAAAAGAAGAAGATGGAGAGATACGAAATTACTAATGTTAGAGGAGCGCGTCAAAATCCATGCGAAAATGTTTAATAAAACATGTGTTTCGTTAGCCACAGCAACGCGTGGCTGGGTCAGCTAGTTATTAATAAATGTAAATGGCTCTAAGAAAGGGACTGCAAACAAACAAATAAATAAATGTGTGGGTTAGATGGATGCTGAAAATGGCACACGAAACATCCGGTTGTTTCATTGTGTAAAGGGTGTAAAATAAATCATAAATAATAGCGATCCCTATTTCTGACAAACGGCTTATAATAAAAATGAAATGAGTACTTCATCAAATTTTGCAAATTAACTTTGTGGCACCATTTTATTAATGAAATAATTCAAAACACTTTGTTTTTACCACGATAATCTTTATTTAAAAAATCAACATATTTTGAGAACGATGTTCTCATCATCAGGATATGTATGTACTAAAAACTAAATTATCAAGTATAGAAAGACAGGCGTGGGTAGAAATGGAAGTAGTGGGGGGGAGAGAGGTGGAAAGGGGAGGTGCTTAGAAGATCATCAGGGGGGAGGGGGGGGGGCGAGAGGTTGAAAGAGGGGGTGCTTAGAAGATCAAAGACAAAAAATTACAATGGAAATATGTTTAAGATAGGGTTATTCACAAAATTAATTTGATTATATAAAACAATTGTTGGTAAAATGTTATTTATTTAAAGTAAGTTCACAGATCACATATAGTAAAAATAGTCACAATGTATCAATTCACAATAGTAATAATTAACTGAGCAAGGGATCGGAGGGAACCTTGCTGTTTAGTCTTTGGGAACAACAAAACTGACTGTGGTTCTGCTTAGAGGGTCGTACCATAGGACGAAGCGCAACTAAGGCAGCAGTCGGGGTCTGGTTGGTGCTTTACTTATGGTAGTAGAATACTCCTTAGAGGGTCGTGCCAAAGGACGAAGCGCAACTAAGAGAGCGTACTAGTCAAGAGCGAGCTACAGACGAACTGGTTTGATTTAGGGCTCGCAGCTCTTTATATAGGCCATTCCTTGTTGCGGGACGTGGTTTATGTAGCGACTCGAGAGTAGGAAATGCGCAGAAGGCGTCTGGCAGCCTGGTTCGCCTAGTTTTTGGTGAGCAGGATGGCGCTGTACGGGGGAAAGAGATGGTTTAGTGGCAAGCGTAAAAACGGCGCGCTACAATTATTAATAATATTAAATTTCTAATTAAATTATTTCTAATTAAATTTCTATTTAAATTAGATATTTGATAATTTAGTTTTTAGTACATATAATGTCATAATGAAGAGAACATCGTTCTCGAAACATGTTGATTTTTTAAATAAAGATTATCGTGGTAAAAACAAAGTGTTTTTAATTATTTCATTAATTAAATGAATAATTGTGCAAAACCCTTCGCGGAGGCGAACAGCAGTCTGTCAAAATGTGCTTTAAAGATAATTGGACCAATAAAAAGCTTAAATTTTAAAAGCTTTCCTTTTGGTCTGTACATTTCCGGTCGTTACCATATGTTGAGTAATAATAATAATAATAATAAATAATAAATTTGGACAACTTAATCGCCTCAAGAGCGCTGTACAAATTAGCATGGATTTTACATTAGAATTTACTTAATTTAGGAGGCTAGATAACAACTGCAGTTATCAAGCGCATGGATTATTGGAATTCTAGCCCCCGATAAATTAAATAAAATTAAATAGTAGAGTAATATATTATCGTACCTTTAATTGAATAACATATAGGATATAGGTAATACAACGTTACATAACGACAATCTTATAACTCGATGAGTTATTGCACGTTGACGCGTATCGGCAAGTAATGTTCGTTTTTTTATCTTCATTTCTGGGTGAGAATCAATCATTCAGAACAGATTTTTTTTTAAATATCATAAATATTTATTAATATCTTAAGTATTTTAAATTCCGTAGAAGAGTCCCAAAGAAATAAAGAAAATCAATATGAATTTTGAAGAGCAATTGAGTGAACGATATTTTTTGTCAATCCGTACTTAGCCAACACAAATAAGCTCGATGGTTTGCCCACGCGAGAACATGAAGCCGCATGAAATTTAAAAATGACGAGACGCTTCTCGTGAATGTCTGGCGCATGTGTGGATGAAAGTTTGATCTTCTGTCATTCAACAACATAAATAATTTAGTTCTGTTTGAAATACGAAAGACGGTTAAGTTTGTTCATACATAAATAATAAAATCGCGATTAAAAATGGGAGGGTGGTGGTAGGAGGTTTAAAATTTGGGGTTATAGTTATATTTTGATGCCAAATAAAAAAAATATTTAAAAAAAAAATTGTCAAATAATTTTTTTTTTCTAGATAGGGAAACCCTAATCACCTAGCGGTATAAAATATACTTTAGAACCTATTCTCATACCTACCAAATATATATTTTAAAAAATCATAAAAATCGGTCTAGCCGTTTCGGAGGAGTGCGACCACGAACACCGTGACACCAGATTTTTATAAATAATATAGGTAATACAATGTTGAATAAGAAAAATCTCTTGGCACGATGAGTTATTGCACGTTGACGCGTATCGGAAAGTAGTGCTCGTTTTTATCTTCATTTCAGAGTGGTAGCTACTCTCACTAGCACTTTGGTGAAAATCAACCATTCTCAGTACAGAGTTTTTTTATGTGTCACAAGAGTCCCAACTACTCCCAACCCCCAAACTGCATTTTGGGAGGTGAGTATGGGTACCGCCGCCTCGGAAACCATTTATTGGATAACCAACACCTCTGCCTTAGGTCACCACATGTGGTTCGCTGGTGACTTAGAAGGGATGCCCGGGTTCATGTGTGAGGTTTGTCAAGGTCTTGGAGTGTCTGTCTATCCACCTGCTGCGTGGCGGGCCGATCGAGAGATCAACAAGTCTTGAGGAGGTTGTCTTTCATCGCAAGGGATGGATTCATATGTCCGTCACTCCTGCACACACTGACCCTCAGATTCCTACCCACCCCTTATACTTATTTCCTTCTCATAACTTCCTCTTCTTCCTTTCCTTAAAAAACCCTCCACACAGGATTCCCTAAGATGACGTAAGCCCTGAGAGAAAGTATTTTCTTCAGGGCCTCCTTCGTGGAGCTAATGTAAAAAAAAAACATCTGAATCCAGTGAGACTATGGCCTCCCCAATCGGAATATGTTGTGAGGCTGCCGGTATCGCTGAGCGAAAGGAAATGGGGGAAAGGATGGTTGGAAGTTCCTGGCTGTTCAGATCTGATCATCAAACGTGACTAAAACCATTAAAAAATATAATAAGTATCGTTTAAAAACTAAAATGATAATTACTAAAAATTACCTAATTAAATAAAAATTACTTGCGCAGGCCGGGATTTAAGCCCGCGACGTTATCAAAAATTACTTCAACGGTGTTTAGTGACAGATCTGACTAGCCTTTCCTCTCTTCAGTCTCACAACTCAAAACATACCCAATTTATGGTGATGCCATATTTCCATTAGTTTCGGGCAGTTGGCATTTTTAGACGGCTTTTTTTTAAATAAGAGTTAAGTTGGTAACTAGAGACTTACTGAGTAATTTCAAGTTTCTTGTGTGATGGTCTTTCTTCAGGGCGATGATGAGAGTTTTTAAGATGAAGTTATACATGAAATCCTACAGTATGAACATCAAAAAATATGCTACGGATAAATTGAAGCTTTTACTAGCTTTTCTGTGAATTGGAATTACAATAAAATTATTATTTACGTAACAAAAAATATGAAGTGATACAAAAAACAATTTTTAAAAAATACCCCTTTATGGCTAAGACTATTTTTGAGGTTTTGTATGTTCTAACTTTTTTCGTTTGTATAAAATTATGCACAAAATAAATAAAAACCACTTTGCTTACTTGCCTCGTGCAAATAAAACGCTCGATTTTTAAATTTTGCAGGCATGAGATTCGAAATATTTCTAGCGTTTATATTCCTCTTAACCCTCCGAGCGTACCGCAAATAAAATACAACACATTAATTATATACGAAGTAAAAGAGGTCGGATTTCGAACCCGTGACCGTGTTCATATAGTTGAATAATATACATTACGTTGAATAAGAACGACTATCTCTACCCAAGATGATTTGTTGCAATTGGGTGCATATCAGCAAGTAATGCTGGTTATTTACCTCTGTAAATGCGTTACTTGACGTGAAAGTCTGGACGGAAAGTGATCTTGAATAAATTATAGCGTCCGCCATTATTGCATAACTGCACAGTTGATAGTGCTGATTTAACCGTCCACAAATAGTTACGGATTACCATGTAAATTGTGTTGAGTTGATGTCTTAAAATTACTTTGTAGTTTCGCAGCTAAGTGCTCTATCCCAGAATCTGCCACTGAATTAAATTGTCGACTTTCAGAACACTTTCTTTATGTTTTGTATTCATTGTGTTGTAATCTCAGTTTTATATATATATTACCCGCGTGACTTAGTTCTTATATATATATATGTAGAACAATTTTCTCGGTTTACCCGCGTAACGTAGTCCTTAAAAGGACTTTTTAACTCCTGACGTTTCGGACAGATCACACTGTCCATCTTCAGAGGCCTTATGTCTTGAGTTTTTGTCTTAAACTGATAGCTTTCGCATGTCTGTTCGGTCCAAAAGCTAAAACTTAAGTGAGTGCAAGTCACTTCTTATGTCTAGAACGAAGTACCCGGGTTGCAGGTGATTGATGGTGGAGGGGGTGGGGGGCGGGGCTGGCAGTAGATACCTGATTGGTTAAGCTAATCGGAGACACTACTGGTAATTTTGGAAATGCCGATTTGGGGGATTTTCATCGATTAAGACTTTCCAGGGGTTGGGAATCCTGATTGAGTCATTTCTAGTATTCATTTTTTTTTTTTTTTTAATAATTAAAAAAAAAAAAAACTCGAGAACGGCTGAGCCGATATAACTGATTTTGGTTTTGAAATGTTTGTCGTAGTCCAGGGAAGGTTTAAACGGTGAGGAAATATGGAAACATTGCGAGGGCGAGGAAGATAGTAAAAACAACAATTTCATTTTCCTATGTAAACTGTTCTACCTACTTTCCTGTCAAACATTTGACGTTCGTCCCTTCGGTACGGTAGACAGGGGTCCACTCGAGATTGCGATGAAACTTTGGTGAGTCGTTGTGACCACGCCCGCGAAGTTTTCTATATATACTGGTGAGCTCTGGCATTATGAAATTTGTGTAAAAAATTGCAATAGATGCCACGCAAACTGTTTGAAAACTGAATGTACCGGGACTGAATGTATGGAATGCGGGAGGGGTGAGGGGGGAGTGGGTGGGGAGGGGGGGGGGGAACTCAGGAGGGGGGTTCACAGGACGGGGGAAGGGAGGAGGAGTAGAGTAAAGGGGAGGAGGAAGGTGAACGGGACGAATGGGAAAGGACGCGCAGGGAAAAAAACAATTTCTTGGGAAAATCAATGGCAAAGCAACGCATTCCGGGTACCAGCTAGTAACTGTATAAATTCTTAATTCCGGAATATGGGAAGGTTGGCGTAATCCCACACAAACCTGGTTAAATATTATAATATAGATTTGTTTGATCTCGATAATAATTTTAAAATATTTTTGTCGTGTATGTATGTATTATGTACTTTCAGGGACATTAAAATATATTGTGCACGTTGAATTGCGAAAGAACCACGACGAGGTGTTCTTTTGGAAAACAATTTGAACAGTGTGAACAAACAAAAACCTACGAATGCATTGTGAAGTCGGCTCTTGCTGGAACAATATGTGTTCCGTCATAAAATATTATCAAATTGTGCACAATGATAAAATACAGCATATAAGGTCAGTGTCTTTTGTTGTACATTTAGACCAGTGCTGATTGCCATTCTCTTGATATATTTTTGTCCGCGAGTAGATTCATTAATCAAATAATTTTGAAGGGTTCTACGCTCATCAAGTCTGGGGTTATTTATACGCCTTCGACTTCATATTATAATTCACATTCAAAATGTTAAATATGTTTATACCTACAAATGGTCACCTACAAATGGATTTATTTGGGATTTATTCCTTTGATTTTTGGTAAATATGCAGTTAGTACACCTCACGGATAACACGGAACGTTCGTGTTGTCGAAGTTTGATGCACGGATAATACGGAATGTTCTTTTTTTAACTAAAAGACAATCAAATATGACATTTGTCAGAAGTACCAATCTTATAAAATAAATTCTCTAAAATAAACTCGCTTTTCATCATACTTTTAAAAAACATCCCAGGTTTTGAATGGTTTGTTTGGCTACGCAGGGTTTGTCTAGCGGGTTTGTGTAATTATTTTAATACATTTCTTTCCATGTTCTACTGTTATAAATACTGGTACAAAATTGTCAATGATGCATTCACTTTGTTTTACGCAAAAATGTTTTTTCTATGATTGGCAGCATTGATGAAATGTTAAAATAAAAACAATGAATAAACATGGCGTAACCGCGCTAGTCAATTAATTTTAACAAAATTAAAATGTTAAATGCATATTTTTTGCATGTTTTTTGGTCTCCCCCGACATAAATACTCACTTTTCGTAATAATAAAGCTAAACCTAACTGTTTGGATAAAAAGTTTTCCGTATTAACGAGTAAGCGGTTTAATGCATAAATAATAATAATTCTTACATTTTCTTACATAATGCATTTATGTCTCCGTTCTAACAATGGTCAGCAAATATAATTCCTTCCAAGCAGTTGATCGGGGTTCAATTCTTTTGTCAATTTTTTAAAAAATATTTAAATGTGTAATTAAAAAAAATATTATTTAACCTCCCATGTTTTTTCAGGGATCTGTGCTAATTCACCGTGTAAACTTCTTCCACATAATTTTTATCTAGTAATAAAACAAAAATGTAACGTATGCATTTATAATGTGCATTCCAAAGCATATCTACCTCAAACGTTTAAAATTCAAACTAACTTAGAAATTAAATCGTTTTTTGTTTCTCCAGTAAAGTTACAACAATGGACAATGCTTAATAATGAACATTTTTATGCTTATTGAGAGATTAATAAATAATTATTTCCGCTGTATTAGATTTTCTGTGCTTGTGTTTTAACTTCACACAAGTTTAGTGACGATATTGAGCCATAATAATTTTTAAATATTTATGTTATCAAAAATGGTTGTTTGGCGGTCCCTATGTACTTTCAGGGACATTAGAATATATTGTGCACGTTGAAATGAGTAGAACACGGGCTCCCAATAAGAATGATGTTATTATGTAATAATATTCAAGATGGATGTTGTTACAAGATACAGCCACCAACTCCCGAGCGTAGAGGTCCACAGCGAGCACAGCCGCACAGCGGGCCCAGCCTCTCTGAGGTCGTCTGCAGTCTGTATTCTCCAGGCCGGGGCCGGAGCCTGTAGAACAGGGATGGGAAACCTTTTTGGGTCACTCGCGGGCCGAACATACACGTGCTTCTGTATAAATATTATGTCGTATAAATATTAATTCGAAAGTATAGGCATAATTCAAATTTGTTTGGTGTATTAGGTTTTATATTTAATTCAGCATTTTCCGACCCGGGGTACGATCTTGGTAACTAGGGGGCAAGCGAAAGATGCAAAAATTATGACTGGCAGGTAAATTTAGATTGACAGGTAAATAACGTCTATAGCAGGTGCTGGATTTTCCTCGGAGCGCGGACGTTTTCAATTTTTAACTTTTTTCAAAACATGTAACCAGCATTCTGAAACGGTGTTTCATGTTTTGCCATATTAGGTACAGGACTTACAAACCTATTAAACCCTTCATTTGGAAAACATTGCGTCCACTTGAACAATTTTTTGTCCATTTGTACACTCGAACTCTGTTTTGTACCGTCCATTATTTTCTATTTTAGCTCAACGCAGGAGGCGCTGAAGAAAATATTTTTTTCTTAGGGCCTGTCATCTTTGAGAACGCTATGTGGAGGGTCTTCTTGTGGAAAAGAAGGAGTGAAACCTAAGGAGTGAAGAGACCTACGGTGTATGAGGGAGGTAACAGAGAGGCTACACGTCTTTGGAAAATATTTGAGGTTAATTGTGGATATATTTTACAATGCTTCACATTTTAGCCATGTTTTGTCATACATAATAATATAACAGCAGTACTTTCACTATATATACATTTGGAAAATTGTTATTATTGATCCGAACAAAATTTTGTCCTCTTGGAAGACATTTTTGTCCACTTGAACAAAATTATTGTGAATTTAAACAAGATTTTAGATTTTTAAATTTTTTATAAGTAAACTATATTTTACCATTTGGTCACCCTATTTTAAAGTATATTACAGTACTTTGACCATCCATTTGTACGTGTTATTTGTTTTGCTAGCGAATAGGGTCATTGTGATGGCTTACGTTCAATTGGTTTCGCCGGACGCCGGCCACAGGTTCCCCGCCTGCTGTAGAAGTAGAGACAGGTACTTAGCACGGCACTCGGCAGTATACCTGTAGTTTGGTAGACTGCCAGTCTCTCGATAACTGTACCTTCCCAAACCTGACCCGATAGCGGCACCCGATAACTGGCCACGCATTGTCAAAGGCGGGCGTTTCACGGCACTCCGGGATACGAGTAACTGTGATGTGGTTAATCATATATTCAAATAAGCACTTTAAAAATATATCATGACTGAAAAATGTTGATGATTATTGCACAGAATTAGAGTAATAACACGAATAACCCGCGGAGTAAACGTTGCTTTGTAAATGATAGGCATTTTTGGTATAAAGTAAGAATGCACAAGAAAAGTATACTTTTGAAAGAACACCCAGCAATAATATCAGATCTCTAGAGAAAAGATTTTAGGTTACTTTTAATTTCCCGCATATTTCTGTACGGCGTGGAAACATGGAAAGTTAGGAAAGCGGATAGACGCCATCGGGGTGCTGAAGAAAAATGCCCAAGATTCTATGAACAGCCAGTCACACAAATGTCTCCATTCAGGAAGAACTAGATATCCACTTTATTCCAAAGGCTTTCAACTATCTGATTATAACGAATTATAAGATTATTTGGATACGTTGTTCGCCAAACTGAGAACCCTCACTTGGAGTAAATCATAGTCACTGGCAAAGTGGAAGGCAGAAGACGCAGAGGAAGGTCTGGAGTGCGTTGGAGTGATCAAGTAACACTGGATGATTGGCCTCCGGTACGTTGGTGTCCGCAGCTCTCCACGCGGCGCAGAACTGTGAGCCTTGTCCACCATGGAAATTGGAGTAAGGGTCATGATCCTCAGCAGTGAGCAACTGACTTAAGGCCCAGTAGTAAGCGTTCAAAAAGAAGAAGAAGGAGAGATATGCAAATACGAATATTAGAGGGAGCACGCTAATGTTAAAAACGATAATTAAGTGAAAATTGTGAAAATGTTTAATAAAACAAGACTCGTTTAAAATAGAACCAAAATCTCATGGGAATTGTCTTAAGTATCATACAAAGAAACATTGCGAATTTTTTCATACGTATAACTTGTAAAATAACAGAAAAAAACGCTTTTATAATAATTTTTTAAGTTTTCTATTATTACCGTTTCGGCGTGGCAAATATATAGATATTGTCTTCAAGAATAACATATAAAGTTTTAAGAGCTTAAAACTTGTGTTCAAGGAAAGTGTGTGATAAATTGGTATACATTCGGTATGGCAAGTCTTAAGAAGACATAAGTTAAGTGGGTATATAATCAAAGTAGGTATATTTTTGGAAAAATTGTATCCCTCTACCAAAAAATGAGTCACATCAGTGAGTACACCACTGATGTGAGTAAGCATCCAGACGTACCACAACAAAAATTATTTACCCAAGGTTCTTCGAAAATTTATTTTTACATTATACCTACATGTGTTGCCGACACGCAACACGTAAGCATTCCTTGATCGTACATTTTCACGCGTTCTCATATGCAAGACTTTAACAAAACCATCTTAAATATATATTATTATTTCGAGCGTATATTTATAAGTTTTCGATCTCAAATACCATCTCTTTCCCCCATGGCTCCCTTACTAGTTAAAGACGAGGGATGCTATTGGTTAGAATTTGCAACCCGCTGCTCAGGCTTACAAATGGTCTGACCGATATAAGGACGTGTGAGACCTCGATAAAGTTGAGTTGCCTTCCGGTCCTATCCGCGCATCTTCGCACACCTTTTGCTAAAATGTTTAGCGAGTGGTTGAGGGAATAATTAGATTCCTTTGGGTTAAGTAGTACATATTTATGAAGTTATTGTCATAGTGTTATACTGTTTTACTACTCGTCTTATTGAACTGTGTCATACTTGCAAATTGATTGTACCTACTCCAAATAAAGACAAATTGTGTTTACCGTAAAATAATTGTGGATTTTATTTAATTACCACCGCTGCAAAATGATTTTTAGATGTTAAGTCAGTTTTCTCGAGTCTAGAAACAGCTTTGAAAAATAATCAGCACTTAACGAAAGACCATAAGCCATAGTTTGTTTTTATTCTGACAACGTGTGGGTTTCTAGCTGCTTCAGTATTAATGTTGCAAGCTCACACGTTACATTAGTTTGTCTTATTAACGGGCGATAAACTCATATTTAGTTGACACAACATAACGGAAGAGAAATGTGCCTAGTAAGTGTGAAAAGAGCGCCCGTATCAATGTATAAGTATAAATACTCCTACATTTTTAAATAAAACATAACGGTAGAGCTATTATTAGCTGGCAGTAATTTTAGAACTTAATAGACCTGTCTCATCCACCTGCCCACACTATCTCTTCTTTAATATTACGATAAAAATACAACTACGACATTAACAGATTTCGTAACACCCATCCAAATATTTATTTTGATCTGTTCATCTAGTCATGTGATTTAAAATGTAACAAAATGTTTATTTACGTTTGTGTTTTATAGATTTAATTTTTTTTTATTTACGCACCAGATTTAAATGTCCGGGTTTAATTTTCCCCACAGGAAAAACTAAACCCTTTCACACACTTCCCAAGTGATCATCTGGTCAATCCACGTTATGCAATTGCACTATATGTATTAAAATTACAAAACAATACAAGAACAACATGTCAACCTACCAGAGACCAGATGGGAAAATAATTCACCGACTCCAGATATTTTCATATCAGAGGGTTCGGCTCTGTGGAATTCCTAATTGAACCTATAAATCCTACTGATCCCTCAATATAAATATTTAAAAAATCTTTTGTAATCCTACATGTATTTAAAATTACCGATTTTTGCATTTTTATGTATAAATTCTTTGACAAATCTAATACGCCTAAATTTTGAATCAGAGACCTAGGTATAATGCCAGTAGCCGAAATAACAAATGGTAATATTTTTATATTCCGAGAATGCCAAATTCTTTTAATCTCATTTCCTAAATCTGTGTATTTTCTAATTTTTTCAGAAACAGTTTTTTGAATATTACAGGAATTTGGAATAGCTACATCAATGATATAAGTTATTTTTTTAATTTTGTCATGTAAAACTATATCAGGTCTATTATGACTAATTGTTCTGTCTGTTAGTATAGTTTTATCATAATATATTTTATAAAATTCGTTTTCTAAAAATGAATTTGGTTCATATTCATAATATGGTACTATATAACGGCAGTCAATCAAGTTATGTTTAATTACCAAACTTTGGTGGATTATTTTTAAAACCTGATTGTGCCTAAATGTATACTCAGACGGCGCTAATATAGAACATCCCGATATAATATGTTCTATAGTTTCCGGAAAAGCCAAACATTTTCTACATAAATCATCAATTTGATTTATATCTTTGATTATATGCTTCCTATAATTTTTAGTATTAATGACTCTATCTTGAATGGCAAGCATAAATCCTTCTATTTCTGCGCTCAACTCTCCAATACTCAACCATTTGTTTGACGAAAGTTTGTCAACATACGTTTGGTTGAGATAATTGAAGTTTTTTGCATGAATAATTTTATTTGACCAGGAATCTAATAATTCCTGGTTAGTATTTATAAGAATGTTGGCATTCTCGTCATATAAATTTAAAGGTGTAATGTTTCTATCTGCCTTACAAATTATTTTGTGCATTTCTGAGCTATTAGCTTTCCTATGGAAAAAATTTCTAAGCATTTCTACCTGATTGTGTTTCAAAGATGTTATTTTGACTACACCTCTACCTCCTAAATTTCTAGGTAAATTAATTCGTTCTATAGCTGAATTTGGATGATGGCAATTAAATTTTGTTAACGTAGTTCTAATTAATCGTTCTAAACTATCTAAATCTGTATTGGACCATTTAATTATGCCAAATGAGTATGTTAATAAAGGTATTGCCCAAGTATTTATTGCTTTTACTAAATTTTTAGCAGATAGATTGCATTTTAAAATTTTTCTGATCCTAGTTTGAAATTTAATCCTAATATCATTTTTAATACTAGTGTGATCTAATCTATTCGATTGCGGGTATCCTAAATATTTATAAACCTCATCCCCTTTCATACTTTTAATATTGAAATTTCTAAATATACCCTCGTCTCCATCTACAATTTTGCCTTTCTCTATATGGATCGTTTTACATTTATCTAAACCAAAAGTCATTTTAATATCATCTGAAAAAATTTTAACTACCTTAATCATTTTTTCTAAATTTGATTCAGAATTTGAAAATAATTTTATATCATCCATATATAATAGATGTGAAACTATACTACTCTCTCTTGTATTACCCTTAATTTTTATTCCAAACTTGCTTTTAATTAACATTTTAGACATAGGATTCAATGCTAAGCAAAACCAAAGAGGACTCAATGAGTCTCCTTGAAAAATCCCTCTTTTTATTGAAATGCCCGGTACTACTATTTTCTTACCTTTTAAATTTACTAGTAAATCTGTATTCCAAAAGGACATAATATTTTTCAAAAAGCTAATTATAATTGGGTTAACTTTATATATTTTTAATATTTTGATTAGCCACGAGTGCGGGACACTATCAAAAGCTTTTTGATAATCTATATAACAAGTATGTAAATTACGCTTTTGATTTTGAATTTGTTTTAAAATTACAGAATCAATAACTAATTGTTCTTTACATCCCATATGTTTTCTGCGACAACCTTTTTGTTGTTCAGATAAAATATTTTTTTCATCCAAATGAGTATATATTAAATCTGTCAAGCAAGAGGTTAAAATTTTGTATATTGTCGGTAGACATGTAATGGGTCTATATTGAGAGGGATTATTAATATTTTCGCTTTTAGGTAACATATAAGTAATGCCCTTAGTTAGAAAATTAGGAAAATTTTGAGGTTGTTTGACAAGTTTTGAAAGATTTTTTGCAAAAAGAGGATGTAAAGTAGTTAGACGTTTGTACCAAAAATTATGTATCCAATCGCAACCCGTGGCTTTCCAATTATGAGTATTTTTTATAATTTTGGCTAACAATTCAACCGATATATCAGAAAAACTCATTTGTTCAATGTCTGAACAATTGAGTTCTTCATTTTCTATCCATGAACCTGCCTCATTATGTTTTATATCTTTACTCCAAATGTTTGTCCAAAAATCGCGCATATCTGATTCAGATGGCAACGGAATATTATTATTCGAAATAATATTTTGTTTATCATCAAGTTTGGAATAAAATATTTTCTCATTTTTTTGAAATAATCTATTATTATTTCTTTTATTATACGTATAATTATATCTTTTTAATCTACTAGCTTTTACACCTAATTTTTGTTTTAATAAATCTAATAAATCATTGATTATATTTTCATTATTATTACTACCAATGTTATAACCAAATTTTCTCCCAATTTCATCTACATGTCTCAAAATATTTCTACTTCTATTCCCATTTTTATATTCAATTACTCTAGCTATACTACTTCTTAAAAATACTACATCATTTTCTAATCTAATCTGCCATTCTGGTTTACTATAACTATATGATCTATCATC
Organism: Limnephilus rhombicus; assembly: GCA_929108145.2. Taxonomy (NCBI): domain Eukaryota; kingdom Metazoa; phylum Arthropoda; class Insecta; order Trichoptera; family Limnephilidae; genus Limnephilus; species Limnephilus rhombicus. The sequence continues at coordinate 20,151,608 of OV815273.1, read as the reverse complement.
AGAGGATGTTAATTTAACTCCTAACCTAGTACATATAGTGATAGCACTAGCGTACACTAACGTATGAAGATCTAAAAAACTAATATCGTCAAATATTATTTTTGGTAAAATTAAATTATTTAATTCAGAAATTAATTTAGATAATTTTTTTGACGTATGCAATTTTGGTAATTTTGGTCTAACTGTGGGCTCTATATCTATATATCTATTTATATTATTATGAAGCAAGTTAGCTAATTCTATTACATTATCATCTAGTAAGTTTAAATTTGCAATGTTGATTTCCCTAAGATTATGAATAGCGTCTAAGTTATTTGAATCTACTGTAATACCATTAGATTCTTCTACTAGAATATTATCTAAACTGTCTTCATTCAATGTATCTAATATAACATTACTACTCGTATTAATTTGTTCTAAATTATTCTCTAATTGCAATCTATCTCCTATTTCCTTTTTTATCTGATTTAATGTTACTAAAGGGATTAAATTATTTTTGAAAATTGCCCTTTTTTGGTCAGCTAATCTTTGTTCGTTTACTTGGGCAACCGGATAATTTTGTGAGAAAAGTAAATGTAATTTTTTCCTATACAATAACATATCTGTTTCTAGTTTCGTCACATAAAAATATGAACGTACGATGAACATATTGATATCGTTCGTCCATTTCATTCTCTGCCTAGGAATACCTGCTTTTGTTTTTTGGGGTCTCAGATTATCAATGTTCATCTGTAAAGATGACATAATCAACCCATTTTCATTTCCGTTGGTTGAAAATGACATTTTGTCACAGTTCAAAACAACTTGGAAATGATTATTATTATTATTCCTACATTCCAGTAACCAAGCAACTGTCGTCGTTACCTAATACTGTCATTTGTCAACAAATAATTTTCAATTTGGCCAAATTAAATATTTTAATGTAAACTACCCTTCAATACTACAAATCTATAATAAATATTATATTTTAGAATAATGTTATCAAAATAAAATATATAATTAAATTTACCTGCAAAATATATTTCAAAGTAATCTCAAAATACTGTTGTTTACCTTGGTTACTGAAGCCCTCACAAAAGGAAAAATTTTATATCGTATTTATTTATCTAAATATCCTACGGTTGACTGGCAGTTTATTTATTAGGTTATCTAATTTACTTATTTTCAAATATTTATATGTTTTGGGATCAAAGCTAATTCTTTTCTTTCTGATACAATAAAAAAATCAGAGAGCCAAAATACAAGCAAACGTCGAGGCTAGCGTTGCTAAGCAACCTAGCCTCGACACATTAAAAATTATTTAACTCATAACATTATAATTATTACATTAATTTACATTTTGAATATGGTTATAGCGTTGATTCCAATTGTAGGTGAGCACACCGTAAGTTATAAAACGTGATAATAAATTAAATTAAAAGTATTTTATTTTTTATTTTAACTTTATGAGTAAAACCTCATTGTAATATTTAAATAAATGAAGACAATATAAGCGAAACTCAACCGAAAATCTGGAAACAGAAAAATCAGAAAAACATATTGACACCTCTGGGACTCGAACCCAGGACCTCTTGCTTTCCGATCAAACGCGCTAACCACTGCGCCACGGTGTCGATATGAAATTCGGTCATGTTTAACTGTACCATTCTTCGACTAAGAACCACCTACATTATCTATTATCATTACCTACATTAAAATGGATAAAGATTTATCCAGACACTATCTAGAGAGCATTTAGCTCGGGTTTGAATCTTGCAATCATACATAAAAATAGTTGCCAATAATATATGCGTTAAAGAAAATGAAGATAATGTAGGTGGTTCTTAGTCGAAGTATGGTACAGTTAAACATGACCGAATTTCATATCGACACCGTGGCGCAGTGGTTAGCGCGTTTGCCCGGAAAGCAAGAGGTCCTGGGTTCGAGTCCCAGAGGTGTCAATATGTTTTTCTGATTTTTCTGTTTCCAGATTTTCGATTGAGTTTCGCTTATATTGTCTTCATTTATTTAAATATTATAAATTATAAGTATTTACATAAAACAAGGAGGATCAAAATCAACTATTAGTAAATACATACATGTACATTTACGTATATGTGTTCACACATTTACAAATGTATATGCTGATTGATTGTGATTATGCACGTGTTGATTCTCTGCACATATGTATTCATACATGTACATACACACACGCACACACATATACATTTATACACTTATTATAGAGCCATTGCATAAGTAGGTAAATGATTAAACTCACTGTTTCAAAATCAATTTCCTAGTACCTACGCATTAATAATAATAGATAATATTAGCTATTAACACCATTTTTTTATTATTTACTTTCGTGGTTAGTTCTCGTTGTGCTGACGACTGAAAGGCTGAGTTTGCCGGTGGTTACCCGCTGCATAGGGTGCAGATTATTTTGCTAGTTCATCCAAGCAGACTCCTTTAGAATACCTAAAACGGATTCAGCTTACCTGTAACACTCTGTATTCTGAAATAAATACAGTTTGATAAACAGACGCACTTGCATGTAGTAAAAAGTATGAATGGTTTGAGAGTGGATAGACATATAGATGAACAAACTTAAACAATTTTCTTTATTTGTTTTTGGGGTGGTGTGCCGTGTTGCCCTACCTCATTTTGTTGCCAACGTTTCGGACAGCATTGCAGTGTCTATCATCAGGGCAGATCCGGCAGATGTGTAGATCCTGATCTGCCGGATCTGCCCTGATGATGGACACTGCAACGCTGTTCTAAACGTTGACTAAAGAAGGAGATCGCGCAACGCGGCATAACACCCCAAAAACAAATATCAAATTTCATAGGTCACCCCAAGTGGTTCGCTACTTTTGGTGATTTAGCAGGGGTGCCCGGGTTCATGGGGTGAGGTTGGTCTAGGTCTTGGAGGCGGATGACCAGGACACACAGAACCCCAGATTCCTACCCAACCCTTAAACCCTTTTCCTTCCCAGAACTCTCCTCTCCTTGCTTTCCTTTAAAAAACCCTCCACACAGCATCTCCAAAGATGACAGGCCCCGAGGGAAATTATTTTCCTGAGGGACTTCTGAATGGAGCTCATTTAAAAAAAAATCCAAAAATCCAAAAAAAAACAATGTTTGCCATTTCCCTAAAAATGCTTAAAACCAACAAGGACAGAAAACACTTAAGTTTCAATTTTAACAATGACAATTCAAAAACATAGGTACATAATTTCCAACCTAATGATATTTATTCGTACAGCTTATATTTGTATACCATTCGTACACTAGTGACTAGTGTCAAGCATTAGTTTATCGTTCAAAAACAAATTACAAAAAATAAAAATAAATGATCTACGTAAACTAAAAGCATTTCTGCCATCATTCCCTTGACATTGCAAGTTATGACAGCGAGATGTAAGTTAGGAGCGGCTTACAGCGTTTATCTCTGCGGCATCGGCGGATGAATGAATCGATTCAGAATTCTTCTCGGCATCGCGTGCTCCGCGTCCGTTCTGCGTTACATTGAAAAGCGTATTTGCGAGAGAAAATGACAAATATCCGCCGCTGTTCCTACTAACTAGCTGCTAGCTGCCTAGAGCGATGGTAAAAGAACTTAAGAGGGTACCTATAATTCTACAATAAAAAAATAAGGATTCTGCTATTTTTTCAACGCATCATTAAAGCTACTATTGAAGCACGCGGAAAATGAAAAATCTTGACACTGAAAAATGAATAGCTAGACCGCTAGCAAAAGAAGATATGCATATGCACGTCTCTTGCCATGCGCAAAAGGGCGTGATTTGTTAATAATAGTTCGCTAGGGCTTGTTGGTGACTTGCTACGTCGCAGTCGCCTTGCAGCGGTCGCAGTCAGTCGACGACGCGTGGCGCCAGGGAATGGTATTTAATTTGATTTTGGTCGAACTATACCATTTCAACGACATGCAGGTAGAAGTTTTTTATAATGTGCACGTATATAGGTTAATCCTCATAATGCTCTGGACAGAAAAGACGACTAACGAATGTAGAAGGTCGAGTGTAGGTATTGATCGGTTCCATGCCAACTCAGAATGAAACCAACCCAGAAACACCTCAGAAAGGTCATTAAAAGCTATGAAAAAATAATTTTAAAATAGCCGGTAACCCTAACCTAACTTAACCTATTTAACCATTTTTTTATTTATTTTTTACAATCACTCTTAATGACCTTTCTGAGGTGCTTCTGAGTTGCTTTCTTTCTGAGTTGTCCGTTCACCGTATTGGTCACATCATGAGGAATGATAATTTCAACATTTGATAATCAAGGGGAAGATTTGATAATAGACGTTGTGACAGGGAAAAACCCCACAACTTGAATCTTGGGAACTTACGTAACTGGTACGAAAAGAGGTTAATGGTTTTTCCCAGCCAACCCCCAATATGATACATCGCAAAATTTATGAGGAATTTCCCCCATAAATGTTTAATTTGCTGCTGTCCAGATAATAATTAACACAGAAATCTTTTTTTTTTATTATTTTCATCGTAATGTTAAATCTTCCGTTCCACAATCAGCCAGGAACTTAGTGAGCATTGAGCAAGTACCTGGCGTACCTGCTGCGTGCAGAGTGAAGACTCAGTTGGAATAACATTACCCACGCCCACACTTGCTATCCGCGATCCCGCGAATACCTCCTCGCGCCTCTGCCGCCCGCTGACTTGTCATATCATTCAGTTTCATACACGCCTGTGGATTTTTAGATTTTTGGCATAGTTTCTTTTCTGATCTTGACCGATATATTTTATTGTTATTTAAGTGTTTATAAATACCATTTAACAAGATTATTTTAATTCTATTAGAACTTATCTCTTGGTAAGTTTGACTGTTTGACGGTGAATAAGGAAATCCAGTGAAAATATTATGGCTTTAAAAAAATATGTTCATATAGAATATAGACCAATAAACGCTGATTCTGAATATATAGTTTTATTTAATAATTTTAAACACAGAGTTTTAAAAAAATTATCAAAAAGTCCTTTTTTAATCGGGTCGTAAAAACACGCCGTCAAGATGGCATTATTGAAATTTTAGTGGTGACGTCACTGTTCGGCGTGTCGTGACGTCACCGTAAAGTCATTGTATGGGAATGTATGATTTGACACAAGCCATCGTATTAATTTATTTACATACTGTTTATAGAGATTTAGTTGTGTTTATCGAAACATTATTTAGGCCTACATAATGTTTCAAAAATAAAGGAAGGTATCTCTATTATTGAAAATATTCAAAAACTACTGCACAAAAAAAATAGTAATGCTACTTCTATTGAGAATACTTCGAACTACGGAATTCAAAATGGCGGCAGTTGATCAGCTGATTGCCCGATCCTATAGTAATTTTTCAGGAGTGATGACGTCACACGATTCTCCATACATACGGTGGTTTTCGGGGGGTCTTGAAAAATTAAAACTTTGACAATTATTTTAGCTGTTAAAACTAACTTTAAAAATAAAAATGCGGTTATTTAAGTTAGAAGGTCATTATTCATAAAAAAAAATTAAAATGGACTGGAGTTCTGTGTTACTTGCTGTCATTGTTTCGATTTCTTATTTCTTTTATTATTCCGTTGTTAGTATACGATTTCTCGGATTGCCGAATTTTGATTAACACTTGCAAAATATTCGTGCATTGGGTATATTTTTTGCTATATATACAACTGTATTGCAGGTTAGAGTAGTGAATACAATAATAACATTATTATAATATTGCTGTGCTCCACCTGTTGCGTTTCTGGTTATACCTAATTTAATCCAATATTTCCTATTTTGATTCAATGCTCACCATTTTAGTGCTCCTCAACTTTTTAAATATTCGTACCATTTCTACTAGGGTTTTCTTTCGGAATTCTCGTTTCCAGTTAATGCCAATTTATTATTTCACGCCATTTCTTATTTGATTCCTTTTCAACTATACTCATTCCACTTCCATTTCCAATGATCTCAAAAACAGGAGCATAGGTACTAAGTACTCTACCCAATGATATTTTTGGCGTCTATCCATGGACACAACGCATGTCATTTTTCCCACAATACGCGTCGCACGTCCACAATTTATACATAGAACAAAGCGTCTGACGTACGACGAAGAGTCTGTCGCAGCCGTGATAGTTGCAAAGGGGCAAGGTTTCCTCGCATTATTTATGGAACGAGGAAAAGTTGGCGCCGCTACGGACCAGGAGTGCATGAGTTGCCGAGTAAGGAAAAATTGTCCGCCTGGAGATAAGCATGATAGAAAATGCCGCCAAAGCCGCGGCGGCACATTGCTTCACAGAGGCCGCCGCACACGCGACGATCTTACACGAATAGACTAAAATGTTATTCTAACAATATAATACGGCTATTGTGGACATGTCTTAAAGTGCGTCAGAGATTTTTAATAGATGTAATTTATTTTCCTTGCAATATCTGACTGGAGGAATGTGAAAGATGGTGTTGGTTGCTAAAGTAAATGCTAAGAAAATTTCTCTGATAACTGAAAGGAAAGGACACCAGAAGTAGATAAGTAATAATGTAATATTTCATTGGTAATAATACCAGCGCAGACCCGTGAAAAATCACGGGATAGTCTGAATTCAAGTTAGTAAATAACGCTTTCTTGAAAATGTAAAAAGCACAGAACCTTAAAAAATCACAAATTTTGACTTGACTTGTCAAGATTACTCAATGAAATTTAAACAAATGAAATGTTTATTTTGGAAAAAGTTCGGTTTATGGGCGAAATTCCTAAAAAATAAAACTAGTTATTTTTATACTAACTTTGGGCCGGGGAATCCGAATCTGAAAGAATTAGGTTGGGGCAAGCAAATATAAACTGAATAACACGACTGCAAATTTTTAAATTCATACACAGCTTACAGGCCATTTTGACATTGATATTTGTAATCCAGTTATTATAAGGTTTACCGAACGGTGGGGGAACAAGCAATTTCCTTTGGGATATTTATTGTTAAAATACCCATAAAGTTATTGTTATAGTTTGGTACTGCTTTACAATTATTGAACTGTGTCAAACTTGCAAATTGATTGTACCTACTCCAATAAAGACCAATAGGCCACTAGCATCTCATTTTTTATTTTATTTTTTCGGTTTGGGCAAATATTCTGTGTTTTTTTTTTTTTATCGTATTTTTGACACCCTGGCGATTATTTGAAAATTTCAATCCGAAAAATCAGACCATTTTTTATAAACCGGAAAGACGGGACATAACTTTATGGGTGCGAAAAACGATAATTACATAGCCGAAAATCATTTACAAAAAAGAACGTTTTCCACAAGAAAGCGCACAGGATAATAACGAGGCATACCAAAAATATTACATCTCAATAAATATTTTTTCCTTGATCCATCTTATTGACCATAAATCATTATTATGTTCAACGTCTATATTACTAAAACCAATGTAATATACTTGTACTTGTAAATTATAATAATAATAAGAATATCAAAAAAAATTATTTTGTTAAAATCAGCACCACTACCATTATACCTCTAAAACACGTGCAATGTACGGGGTTCTCTTCATAACATCTGTTAAAAAGTCAAAAAGTCAAACCAAATGATAAGTTCGCAGAGAACAAACAATAAATCTAGTGAACATTAAATGTCAAATTCAAAAATTCGTCTAAAATCAAAGAGCTGCCATATAAAAAAAATAAATCAGGGTGTAATTTTACAAAATTAATAGGAACATTTTCGGAGACGGGACATTTTCATGTAGTGACGTCACGAGCCCAAATAATGGATTTATTTACTTAAAGAAAATAAAACTGTACATTTCTATACATTTTTACTAACATTTTCGTAGTCTTAGTAAAAAATCTATCCACACGATTTTTTCCAAGTCGTTATGAAATCCATGCAATTGGCCTATTGTGTTTACCGTGTAAACATGTGGATTTTATTTAATTACCACAGACACACAAGTACTAAAATATTTTCGGTAATTGATTTCTCTTGCACATTGTAAGTTTGAGAAACACTGCACTGAAACACTGCATACAGATTGATTACATCGCTATTGTGATGTGATAAATTAACTAAAGAAGTATAATCAGTGATGAAGTGCCGTGATAAGTGATAAAGTGATAACTGATAACAGATAACAGAGCGAAACGGTCCTGCGTGATGCGAGTTCCTAAGGCGAGACTAACATCGTAGTTTACACTTCTCTAAGTACTTGTAAATACCTCAGTTTTTTAGGACGGGTTGTTTCACAGAATTTTAACAATTCATCGTATTTCATCGATTTTAGATTTTCACGGCCAAAAGTATTTTCGTTTTTTATATATTTAGTCAAAGTTTCGGACAGTGTTACAGCGTCCATCATCAGGGCAGATGTGTGATCAAATGATGTATCAGATGTGTGATCATATGATGACGATTGATACTGTAACGCTGTCTGAAACGTTGGCTAAAAAAGAAGGTAGTGCAACACTGCATAACACCCCACAAATAAATAACAAAATTCTTTCTTTTTTTTTTTTTCATTTTTACTTTATGAGTAAAACCTCAGTTAATTTTCAAGTTCCGTGAATGTCCTATTCAAGTTTGCCTATCCTAAAACGGGGATTCCTCCTTGTTGAACAGCTAAAACATTTTACAAACATATAATGTGTGGTTCCATGACAGTTAATCCCCCGACATTTGCCCCCCGGCATACTTATATACAATAAGCAGTCGGATACGTTTTAAGATTTTCACGGCCAAAAGTATTTTCGTTATTTGTTTTGGGGATGTTATGCCGTATTGCGCTACCTCCTTCTTTAGCCAATGTTTCGGACAGCGTTGCAGTGTCCATCATCAGGGCAGATCCGGTACACTTCTACCGGATCTGCCGGATCTGCCCTGATGATGGACACTGCAACGCTGTCCGAAACATTGGCTAAAGAAGGAGGTAGCGCAATACGGCATAACATCCCCAAAACAAATAACGAAAATACTTTTGGCCGTGAAAATCTTAAAACCTATCCGACTGCTTATTGTATATAAGTATGCCGGGGGGCAAATGTCGGGGGGCAAATGTCGGGGGATTAACTATCATGGAACCACACTTACACCGGTACACTTCTACCGGATCTGCCGGATCTGCCCTGATGATGGACACTGCAACACTGTCCGAAACGTTTACTAAAGAAGGAGGTAGCGCAACACGGCATAACACCCCAAAAACAAATAACGAAAATATGCAGTCGGTTTAGGAAAAAGACGGTATGCCTACTTACAAAAAATATATAACTAAATGCCTCCGAACGGGTATGCAGAGAGGATGTACCGCCCAATAACAAAACAATAAAACATATTTTCATTCAAATAATCAAGGAAAAAACTACGTGTCTAAAAACTGTATGTACCAGCGTTTGAGTACAAAAAATTGACGCTGTAAATGATATTGTTTGACATCCATAACAGCATTATTATTAAATGTATTTTTGTAAGTCGATTTTACTTTTAAAATTGATAAATAATACACAAAAATTGAAAATTTGATAATAATTATAATTTTTTAGGCCTCAAAGGCCTAAACTATTGGATCAGGCGATCAACTATCGGGTCACCGTAATATGTACATCATCAACTAAGTAAATAAAAATAATTTAAAAGTTCTGTTATATTTAATCATTGACACTTGAATGATAACAGAACATGACTAAGAAATTCACAGAACTTGAATGTTAACTTTGAAATTTGATTACTGTACTAATTCCTTAGGTGATGAAAAAACACGTGTGTTCTCAAATCTACGTTTTCATATTTTAATAATACCAATTATAGTTTTATTCCAGGTTACATGCGGGATTAGAGTAAACCATCTTGGCATTTGTTGGTTATATTTTTATGTTATGTACGTATTTTTTTATCGTAACATATTGATACCTATTATGTATCTCACTGTACTAAACTTTTGTTGCTTATATTTTTATTTCATTTATATACTTTTTATTTCAAGATTAAAGATTGAGGTACTGCCTTTATTATTTAGGTAAAAGCCCTCTGGGCGTAAAATAAAATAAAAGAAATAAATAAACAACTAAATAAATTAATGTTCTCCAAAACGAGCTTGAAAAAAAATCATTTTTTCAGATATATGGTTTATAATTGTGTAATTTCCACTATTTAAGAAATTCTAAAAATTATCGTACTTTATTAAAATTAAATAGTCATAAATACATTGGGAATTCATATGTCAAATATTGGTTTATAAATGTGTAAATTCTGATTATGCAATTGTAAATGTTCTCTAAAATGGTCTGGAAAGAATCTCCCACTTGTGATCTCACTAAAGAAACCACTCATTCACTCTGAATGCATTATTAATGTTCTCCAAAATGACCTCGAAAAAAAATCACATCTTTGCGATTCTTTCAAAGACATAAATGAACCATCTCTTCGTTCAGAATACAATTTTTAAAGTTGTCTTTACAAAAGCAAATTCCTGTGATATCTTGAACGAAACCATTCCCTTGTTAAGAATATTATGAAATAAATATACAATTTGGCTGTCCTGAAACGGGTATCCTTCCCAGTTGGACAGACAAAGTATCATTTTGTAATGTATTGTAATATATATGCATGTATAAATAAACAAATAAATAACAAACAATAATGTTTAAAACTTGTTTAAACAATTTGTTTATGTCAATATCTTATTTCTGACAAATTCAGTTTATATTTTTATTTTTGAATTTTTATATCCGGGTTAAATCTTCCCCACAGGAAAAACTAAACCCTTCCACACGCTTTTCCACAAATGATCATCTAGTCAATCTACGCTATGCAAGTGCACAATATAAGTAGGTATAATAAATACAAAATAATACAAGAACAACATGTCAACTTACCTGAGACCAAATGGGAAAATAATTCACCGACTGCAGATATTTTCATATAAGAGGTGCTAGGTATGATAATACTACGTTGGGGGCCCTTGCTACGCCGGCCAGCTGTATGCTAGGGTTTTTAAAATAAACATTACCATCCAGAACTTTGCAGATCACTGCGCGCCAATACTCGGTCCTTCCCGAGTAATGTTCCTGATGGGAGAGAGCATGATACTATCTCCAGAGCATGGGCACAATGGATTGCATGTTATATTGATTTAGGTTAAATGAAAGATGATGTTTGGAAAAGTAAACGCATAGATTATATTATTTATTATTACAAAAATACACGTATGGTGAATTTGGCTTACCACCAGGGATCAGTAAATGGTTTTAAATCTATTTAATCTGGCTATAATCGGAATAACCGTGTGTGAGCGGGCGAGGTGAACGGTCGGTGGTGATCTGATCCTGTCAGACCCAGCTGGTACCATCAGGGCTTCGGTCCGGGAAGAGTGTCCTGGAGACGGCTCCAGCGTCTCCAACACAGGATGGCTGATCTCAGTTCATTGAACGAACCCATCGATGGCAATGTAGGAGCTCTACGGGCAGATGGCTTTGGCGGGTGACTTTTTGACTTTTTTAAATATTGGCATACAGAGCTCCGGGCCAAAAAGGCCCCTTTCTCTTTCATCATGAATTTATGTTAATGGTTGTAGAAGAAAATTGATTTATTTAGTTGTTTGTTAAAATTTTTTTTGCAAATGTACATGGCTGCAATATGGGGAGGTTAGAATTTACGGAGGGTTTGTTTTGGTTTTTTATGTGTGGTACGTATGTTTTCGTCGTACCGGGCGAGGCAGTTTATGGACGCGTTTTCATTGGTGGGAATTCCCGCATAAAAAGTTTCCGCGAGACTTAAGATGTGTTTTTTCAATAAGGGGATTTCAGAGTCTTTGTGAAGTTGGGCTACCCTCATCCATCTGGGGGCGCCTAGGGCTATACGTATGGCTTTATTCTGGAAAGTTTGAAGTTTTTTCAAAAGAGACTCTGAAGCGTGGGCCCAGATGGGGCTTGCATAAGTTAGTTTTGGCCTTATAGTTGATTTGTAGATTAAGAGTTTATTTTTAGTTGAGAGTTTTTTTATTTTTTTTGCTTAACATGGGGTAGAGGGCTGCAAGGATTTTATTTGCCGAGGCTAAAATTTCGTCTATGTGCTTTTTCCAAGTTAATTTACTGTCTAGTGTTACACCGAGGTATTTAATACTTTTTTTCCACGCGACGTTTTCTCCGAACAAGTGAATATTAGGTGGCCTTTTGGGACGTCTACGTGAGAAAACGCAGGCGGCGCTTTTGAGGGGATTTATACTTATTCGCCATTGTTTAAAGAAGGTTTCTAGTTTAGATACGTGGGATTGAACTTTACGGGTAGCTTTATTTTCACTTACCGAGGTTGACATGACGTCGGCTTTGGCGGGTGCAGTCCAGTTCAATTATACGGTTACCGTAAGGCAAAGAAGGCCTGTAGGCCTATAGCGCCCCTTGAAGATTACACTTCATTAGCGGAATTCGCGGATTTACAACGAGCGCGTGATCGCGTCAATTCCCAGTACTGAATCATTTAACATTATTCAGTACACGCGCGGACCTTATGCGGTCATTTTAAACAAGCACCACACTCGACTAGACTTTTGATAAATTCGGTTAAAACCCCTCGTCATCGAGGAAATATTATTATAACATTTGAACACGTTCCCCGTCAGGGATTCAATAAAATAAAATTAATTGACTGTGCTAAAGTTTCATGGCTGCCCTCGCCGGTGAAACAATTCCAGAGTGGCTAGAAACGGAGCCGGAAACCATAGATTCCCGGCGGTCTATGTGTTGCCCGCCCGTGCTCTTAATAACCTTAAGAAAATTAATAAAAACAATGGTACGTGTTCTGAAGAGGTGTTTAAAAAATAATAACTTTTATATAGGACTTAACACCGCTTCATAACAGAGGGTTTGACTCGGTAGAACTCCTAGCTGGACTGATAAATCCTACTGATCCCTCAATATAAATATTTTAAAAATCTTTCCTAATACTACATATATGTACTTAAAATGACTGATTTTTTGCATTTTTATACATAAATTCTTTGACAAATCTCATAAACCTAAATGCCAGTAGCCGAAATAACAAATGGTGATATTTTTATAGTCTGAGAATGCCTAATTCTTTTAATCTCATTTCCTAAATCTGTATATTTTCTTACTCTTCCAGAAACAGATTTTAGAATATTACAGGAATTTGGAATAGCGATATCAATGATATAAGTTATATTTTTAATTTTCTCATGGAAAACTATATTGGGTCTATTATGACTATTATTATTATTTTCATATTTATCCAAATGTAAACCACTGTAATAAAAGAAATTATTTTTGCAACCTATTATTTATTAGATACTAAACCTTGTTTATAAACATTTGAACATTTCGTACCCAATGTAAACGCCCCCTGGACGTATAAAAGAATAAATAATTAGGAAATAAGATAATAAGAATATAAACTAATATTATACAATAAATAAATAAAAAAGAAATGTTAAGTATACATATTATATAGCAAACAGTTTAACGAGAGTAATAAGAAAAATACTTAAAATAGTGTTACCTACTTTAATATGAGAATGAACTGCTAATCCACAGCAGAACAGTACTAATCATAATATTACTTCTGGAATCAGAGGTCGCGGGTTGTGAACCAGACAAGGGAAAATAAAACGGTTTTATATTTACATAGGTTCGCAGCATACAGAAAATTAAAAGCATGTAAGTGAACTAAAATAAATTATTGATTGCGAGACTTAAACTGTTATCTTACCGAGCTAAAAAAAACAAAAAACCTAGTCTTAATTGGAGACCTCAACATTAATATTCTAAAATACAACGAACATCCCCAGTGCCAAGATTACTTAAATACCATTGTTTCACGGAATGGAAAGTGCAATAAACTCACCTACACGATGTACACCACACTCTTCCTCCTGCATCGACCATATTATGGTTAAAACATCAAACCAATACACTTCAGAAATCCACATGTCATCAATTACAGATCACTACGCCACCTCCTTCACAATGAGTTCCAAACACAACGTACAAAGCAAAACATCAACTGAAATAACAAAGAAAATAATTAACTATGACCACCTCAACAAAACGATTAGTTCTAAATCCTGGGACAGTCTCTATAAGATAGCAAACATAGATGAGGCATTGAACTACTTCTCTACCTACATACAAGAAACCCTTGTTCAAAACACCAAAACCACCACAAAAACCATTCCTAGAGCTATCAAACCTCTAAAACCGTGGATAAATCACACTATCATCAACTGCATTCGGAAACGCAATTCCATACATAAAAATGTGCCACGAATCCATATGATATTACACTTCATAATTTCTACAAAAGATACCGAAATTTTTGCACACAAGTCATTAGGAAAGCCAAAAATCTATACTACAATAAAAAAAATTCCGAATGCAACAACGATCCTTTAAAAATATGGAAAGTCCTCAAGGAAGCTACCAATTGAAATAAAGCCACCGACGCCTTAAACTCTCTCAATATCAATGATATCACCGTAGACTTTACATCGAACCCCAACACAATTGTCAATCATATAAACAGTTATTTTTCAAATATAGGTCCAGAACTAGCAACAAAAATCCAATCAACCAACCACATGCTGGGCCCTAGCGTTCACCCTTCCAATGATGAATTCCCAACCCGATTTGTTCTCAAAACGGTTACAGAGAAAGAAGTTTCTACGGTAATAAATTCTTTAAAAAACTCTTCATCCACCGGCATTGACGAAATACTCAACAGTTTCTTAAAAAAATTGCCCCGGTTATAATACAACCATTAACTCATCTGCTGAATATTAGCATTCGCCAAGGATTATTTCCCGCCATTCTAAAACAAGGTCTTTTTATCCCTATTTTCAAAACAGGCTCCAAACTTGATATTAGTAATTATCGTCCTATTACGCTACTCAATTCCCTGTCTAAAGTATTTGAAAAGATCGTTAATAATAGTCTTATGGAATACCTGGAAACCAACAACTTACTATCGCCGCGGCAAATTGGCTTCAGAAACCATAAAAGTACAATCGATGCCATAGCCACCGTTACTGACCACATCTCTGGCCACCTTGATAAGGGCTCGAAATGTCTATCGGTATTTCTCGACCTGTGTAAAGCGTTTGATACAATATCACACATCAAATTAGAACGCAAATTGTTCAACATAGGTATTAGGAATAATGAATTAAGCCTCCTCTCCAGTTTCCTATCTGACAGATCCCAATGCGTTAAACTCAGAGCTACAAAGAGTCAAAATTTACCTATTAATTACGGTGTCCCACAAGGCAGTGTTATAGGTCCAACGCTCTTCCTAATATACATTAACGAGTTGTGTAACCTAGATATCGATGCCACTATTGTCAGTTTCGCCGACGACACTGTACTACTATTTCAAGCAAAAGATTGGCCTACCGTATATTCTAAAGCGAAGGTAGGAATTCAAAAGGTTAAATATTGGCTTGACTCTAACACATTAACTCTTAACGTACAGAAAATAAAATACTTACTGTCTAGTCTCACCAATATCACAAAATCAAACCTACACCCAAAATTAAAAATACACGAATGTAATAACTCATCTCTGAACCGGTATTGCAACTGCCCGTGCCTAGAAAAAGTAACAACTATCAAATATTAAGGATTAACCTTTGATACACACCTAAATTGGAAGCAACATATACTTAACACTACAAACAAAATCCGCAAATCTATATACTTTTTCAAACAAACGCGCAATTTCCTTAACCTACAACTTTTAAAAACAGTGTATTACTCACTGTGCCAATCTCACATCGAATACGGAATTTTAGTTTGGGGTACCACTTATTCTAATGCCCTCGACCCCATCATTAAAGCACAAAAATTAATAATAAAAATAATTCTTAAACTTCCTCTCACTACCAGCACCGATACGATCTTCAATACTTTCAACGTTATGGACATTAAACAGCTCTACGCAAAATCCATCTTAGTTTATTTACATAAAAACAACAAAATCATTAAACACCCGAGCCAAAAATAAAGAACTTCTCCAAGCTACCTTTTCTAAAACCACCTTTGGACAAAAACACTTTAAATACATAGCTTGCAAACTACACAATACACTTCCAGCAACGATTAGACAAACGGAATCAATGACTAAATACAAACAAGATATTAAGAAATGGATTATAAGTATTGGACGTCACACTACTGCTAACATCAGTAAAATAGATTACAAATAGACAGAATTACCATCTCACGTATGTCCTTACCCTTATTAAAGAACTTAAAATAGTAAAATCCTATATGTATAATATAAATTCGACAGGATTTACTACTCCATTCATCTCATCCTTCACCTATATAATGCTCTCTTTATGGTATTAACCCTCAATTTAAATCATATTTTTGTTTGAATTGTATAAATCAGTATGTATCTTACCTTAAATATTCTTATGTTATAATTAAATATTCTTATGTATGATACTCATTTATGTACCTCTACGCCTGTCTCAACACAGGTATACCCTAGTGAGACAGGCATCGAATAATGTAATGCAAACATACCTTATATAGATAAATAAATAAATAAAATAAATTGATTAAGCCAAAAACCAAACTGTTCGGTATCCTGCAAGGTCCGTAGGTAGTACCCGTAATATTTTATTTATTAAAAAATCTTGAAGCCTTTTTGAACATACTTTCCAAGAACTTGTAATTTGTAAACGAAAATTTAATGTGTGGTTATTTTTTTATAAAACTGATGAAATCGGCTAGGCCAAATTTTTATCAACCCAACCACTAGTTTTGTCGGTAAAAAATGCAATTTGCATCGCCTATACTGACATACAAATAATAAATCAACCTAAATATACACACCTACCTGTAGGTATGATGCAGCGCAACCAGAACACACCGCGGTATTATTTACCCGTTATTACATCATCTGATCGATAAGACAATTTAGCGGTTCTATTCGACTCCACCTTTGCTACACGGTCTACAGAAATTCGTGGTATACAATACGCTACAAATTAGTATATAATTTACCATAAAAGTAGTTTGCCTCCTTTTGGAAATCACCTTTTTTTTTAAAACAAAGACGTTCCCGGGTTACGAAAAGCGTGACAATATTTAATTTATTATTACGCACCAGATTTAAATGTCCGGGTTTAATTTTCCCCACAGGAAAAACTAAACCCTTTCACACACTTCCCAAATGATCATCTGGTCAATCCACGTTATGCAATTGCACTATATACGTATTATAATTACAAAACAATACAATACCAACATGTCAACCCACCAGAGACCAGATGGGAAAATAATTCACCGACTCCAGATATTTTCATATCAGAGGGTTCGGCTCTGTGGAATTCCTAATTGAACCTATAAATCCTACTGATCCCTCAATATAAATATTTAAAAAATCTTTTGTACTCCTATATGTATTTAAAATTACCGATTTTTGCATTTTTATATATAAATTCTTTGACAAATCTAATACGCCTAAATTTTGAATCAGAGACCTAGGTATAATGCCAGTAGCCGAAATAACAAATGGTAATATTTTTATAGTCCGAGAATGCCAAATTCTTTTAATCTCATTTCCTAAATCTGTGTATTTTCTAATTTTTTCAGAAACAGTTTTTTGAATATTACAGGAATTTGGAATAGCTACATCAATGATATAAGTTATTTTTTTAATTTTGTCATGTAAAACTATATCAGGTCTATTATGACTAATTGTTCTGTCTGTTAGTATAGTTTTATCATAATATATTTTATAAAATTCATTTTCTAAAAATGAATTTGGTTCATATTCATAATATGGTACTATATTACGGCAGTCAATCAAGTTATGTTTAATTACCAAACTTTGGTGGATTATTTTTAAAACCTGATTGTGCCTAAATGTATACTCGGACGGCGCTAATATAGAACATAAAAAAAATATTATTATTATTAGATGATTTTTATAGCGCTATTTTCGTGAGAAAAATCACCTCAGGGGCGCTTTACCTACGATGATGCACTAAGTATTTTTGATTTGAAAATTAGATCGGTTAGAAATATTTTAGATACTGTGCTGCCGAAACCGAAACCGAAATTTTTTTTAGACGTGTTAACAACGTTGTTTACTGTTATTTGGCTCATTTTTTATACTTATTCAACAGTTAACATGATTGTGTTAAATTAAATAAATAAAAATAAAAAAACAAAAATTGAAGTATGAGAAAAAATTATTATATTACTTCTATAAAACACACAACATAAAAAATAACAAAAAATGTTAACAACTTCTTGGAACTTCTCGTTCGGCTGACTTCGGGTGGGTTCGTGGCTCGTATGTCACCCGCCATCATCAGCAAAAAAATCAAATAATGAGGTCCTTCCTTGAAGTGTTGATTATTGACAAATGTTTGTTCCAAGAAGTAGTTAACATGTTTGTTAATTTTGATTTGTTTTATAGAAGTAATATAAAAAATATAAAAAAATTAACATACGTACTTCAATTATTGTTTTTATTTTTCTCATTTAACACGCATAAACAGAATGTTGTGATTTTGAACGCAATAAAAATTAAATTACTCAATTAATAAGGTCCTTTCTTTGTAATGTATATGTTGATTATTGACAATTTTTTGTAAAATACAAAAAAATATTATTTTTTCACATACTTCAATAACTTATTATTTTATTTATTTAATTTAACACGTGTTAACTGTCTGAATGAGTGTAAATAATAAGCCAATTAACAGTAAACAATCGATTTTTAACATGTCTAAAAAAGTTTCGGTTTTGGCCGAAACTGAGACAGATACCGAAGATTCGGTTTCGGTGGAAAGTCCTGTTTCGGTCGTTCACTAATTTTTAATAGTCTTTTTATAAGCCCAGAAAAAAATAAAGTATTAGGCCTATAAAATCTGCTTTAATGTTCAAAATATCCTACTTATGAACCTCTTTTTGGTTATGGTTTTATTGAATAATGTGGGAAATTAAATTCTTTAGAAAACTATAGCAAAACATTTAAATATTTCTGCCCTTGGTAAAATAAAATAAAACAATTTTTTCGTGAATAATCAAAACGTGGTGTTTTAAACCTTTTCGCATTCTACATAGAAATCATCCGGTTAATTAGTCAGACATATCCGAAAAACGGATATTTGAGATAAGTATTCAGTTAGATATATGTAAAAGTATACCCTCTGTCTGGTACAACACTCAGATTACTCGTAAACACCACCAAATCAATTTTAATACAGAAAAACTTGTAGTGATTTAAACAAAATGTTGATATTGGCTAGGTCACTAGTAGGATATTTCAAAATGTCATTCTAATGTGCCGGAGCATTATGCCTCCCGGTAAAATTTTATAGCATTTTCAATATGTACTAGCACTCCGAAGGTCGCGGGATCGAATCCCGGCGTGGCAAATAAATTTTATTTGATTAATTTGTGTTATTTTACAATTTTTTCATTTAAAATAATATATAGTATATTTGCGGCACGTTCCAGAGTGGAAGACACTCTCGGTATCGCTCTGGTGTAAGACCACCATTCAGAATTGAAACGTTGCTTGAAATGGCTTTAGCCGTGTTTGGTGACCATATCTGAATAGCCAGGTACTTCCCCACCTTCCTCTTCCCTGTCTCCTAACCCTCCTCACAACATACCTCACTGGCTCCCGACGGAAGCAGTTGGGACTCTTGTGCGGTATTCATGTAAAAAACATATATATTGGATTTATGACGATCATTCGAATATTGTCCTCATTATCTCAAAACTTTGTATTTTGAGATGTCTCACTAAGCAAGTAGACGATCGATAAGGAGTGTTATTATTAGCGGCCTGATCCCGAATTTTACGCGGTGTATTACCTTAAAGTGAAAAATGTTGCCGGTGTAACGATGGACGGTACCGCGCAATTTCATCCTCCGATAAAATATCCCTCCGACCAAATATCTCAAGGACGAAATGTATCTCCACTACACTGAATTCTTTTTTTGTTAGATTAGGTTAGGTTAGGTTAGGTTAGGTTTTAGTAGATATTTTGTGGGGTCGTGTTTTGTCCGTAGGATATTTTGTCGGGGATATAATATTGTCGGCGGTTGCTTTTGCCCACCTACAGCATGGCGGGCCGGATTGGGAGAGACTGATTGAGGGACATTTTAACCTCTCCAGCCGTACTCTCTCGACCCATCGCCTTGAACCGCAGTGGGAGGGATGGATTCATTAGTTCGTCAATCCTGAACACATTGACTTCCCAGAACTTGAGAATTTCTCAAAATAAAAACTCCTCTCCTTTCTTTCCCTAAAAAGATCCCCCACAGCATTCTTAATGTTGAAATAGGCTCCGAGTTTTTTCCTCGGGGCTTCCTGTGTGAAGATAATGTAAAAAAAGTATTCATTTAAAAAACTGTGTGTGCCATTAACACGCGGTAGAAGTGAAACTTTCAGGAAACTAAAGTAGACAAGAGTGGGAAGTCTACGAAGCTCCGCGTAAAGAGGAGACCAATAGGCTACGAAGCAATGCA
Organism: Limnephilus rhombicus; assembly: GCA_929108145.2. Taxonomy (NCBI): domain Eukaryota; kingdom Metazoa; phylum Arthropoda; class Insecta; order Trichoptera; family Limnephilidae; genus Limnephilus; species Limnephilus rhombicus. The sequence goes on along the minus strand of OV815273.1, from coordinate 20,131,108 downwards.
CAAAGGGGAGACCGATTATGCTATCTCATCCTCTCGCAGGCGATTTATGTGTTTGTCTCTTTTTAGTGTCGCTATTTTCCGTTTCATCGAGTTTCAAATCCCAACAGTGTGAAAAAAGTTTTCACTATAATAATTCTATGAAAAATAAAATGAGTGCAGTGCAACGTTTTTTTTTTTTTTTTTTTACAGTGAATACCGCACAAGAATCTCAACTGCTCCCGTCTGAAGCCAGTGAGACTATGGCATCCCCAATTGGGGTATGTTGTGAGGCTGAAGGTAGTGGGGAGGGGAAGGAGGTGGGGAAGAGGAAGGTTGGGAAGTACCTGGCTATTCAGATCTGGTCACCAAACACGGCTAAAGCCATTTTCAAGCAACGTTTCAATTCTGAATGGTGGTCTTACACCAGGGCGATACTAATAGTATCTTCCACTCTGGAACATGCCGCAAATATACTATATATTATTTTAAATTAATTAATTGTGAAATAACACAAATTAATCAAATAAAATTTATTTGCGCATGCCGGGTTCGAACCCGCGACCTCCGGATTGTGAGTCAAGAGTCTTACCCACTGGCCTACGGAGGTCGTCATAAATTGTATCTTATTCCTGTTCAAATAAACCAAAGCTGGATTAACTTGTGGTGGTTAACTTCCTATTAGATTTAAATGTTTTACATTATTACTGTACTTAGTACAGGTTAAATTGCAAGCGATCAACGGTAAAGTGTAATGTTGCACCTAAGGATCCAAATAAGGTACTTTTGACTTCCGCGCTACATCGATAGCAACGACAAGAGACCATGTTTGCACCTGTAAATGTGATGACGATTTTATAGATGATATACATTTTATTACACTACGAGTTTCCGTATTCCATGTACGAATTTGTGCTCCAAATAAAGCCTCAGATTGTCATTAAAAAGTAGTGTTGGAAAACCGTTACTCAATATACGTTTTGGACCGCTTTGCTGTACAATTTGGTAATTCCCAAATGCTCCAATTAAAGAGTCAAGAGCCATGTTTACGGTGAGCGGTCTTATCGAACAGTTCGTAGATTTACACTACTTTATACATTCCAATCATTAGAGTATTAGATGTTCTGTCTCAGGCACAGAGATAGAGAGAGATAAATCTCTTCACTTGTGCGAAGGCAGTTTTTTTTTATTTCATTTGAGAGCATGTATTATTTTATTTTTATTTTATTATGTTTAGGAATCAAACAATTATTTATAAGATTAATTACAAAATTAATATACGTATGAAAAAACGGTTCCATAACAACTCAGAATCAACAAAACTCAACACCTCTTTGAAAAGTCATTAAAAGCAGGGAAATAACATAACTAACGTAACCTTCTTAACCAAGAACTTTACTAACTGAAATTAGAATCATTTGCTAAATCTCCGCTCCTATATCCATTGTATTTTTTTTGTTTATTAAGACATACACAGTACATTATAATACAAGTTATAAGGTATGTTAAATTAAATAAAATATATGTTCTAAAGCAAATACGTATTTTGTTTATATAATGACCATTATAAGATTATTCCTATTCCAATGTAAAACATGTGTTCCTTCAAAAATCAATCAATAATTCCATATCATCATAAATACAGAGGGACGGGGGTTAAGTGATTCTGCATGATAATACGAGTAAAAAAGATAAATAACTTTTTTCGAAATTCCAACTTTTAGGGGTAGTTTTGGGGTTAAAAGATAAAATTAGCGTGTGCGGCCAGATTTATTATTTTCCGCTTTTACGATGTGGGCCAATCACAATCGAGTCGGGCGCCCGGCAGGCTCTCAGCAAGTAAGATTGTACCTCTCACGAAGGATTTTTAGTAGGTACGTCTTTTTCTATGGGAAAAAAATGTTGGAATTTCGGAAAAAGTTGTTAATCTTTTTTACTCCTACCATCATGTAGAATCACCTCCCGAAGTTAATGCACTTTACCCCCGGACATCCTGTATAATAACGATTTGACAACAATAAAATTAGGTCATTAATAATTCATATCACTTTTAAGGTATTCCACGAACAATATCGAAGTAAGCTACAAACCCGAGGTAATTAAGCCTACTACAAAATAATTAGAAATTTGACAGTCAAAGACGACACAGCAGCAAATGTACGAAAACCCATATAATTAAATAAAATCCATGATAATCACCCCTCTCCCCTAAATATAATAAATAAAATACGGTTAAATAAATTAATGTGGAAATAAGTTTCATATTTTTTATGTAGTTTTTCATCACTTTTAATGACTTTTCAATTGAGGTGTTGAGCTGAATTCATTCTGAGTTGTCCAGTCACCAATAAAACAATTAAGTTTGATTAATTATCTACGTGTAAACGAATTATGCATAGATTACAAATAAACAACAAGAAGAGTGAAAACAGCGAAAACATAAAAAATGAGTATCTTTGATTATTGCTTCTAGAGATAGATTCAGCCAGTTTAATTTTATATTTTTCAATCTTCATATCAGAGTTAAAGTGTCTAAATCCCGTTGATTTTTTTACAGTTACGTCTCATTGATGATTATCTACATAAAGCATCAGATGCATCATAAAAATAATTTAAAGTTTAGTCTACTCTACTATAACGTTACGAAGTATCTATCTTACATTTAAAAAAAATGGCCACACTCTGCCAAATCGTTGCAGTTATTAGTGCTTTAAAACTTTGATGATCTGTTGGATTTCTAAACAACTCATTAATTAAACTTGTGGTGATTAATTGTGTTTGCCTATGAATTTGATGATTTTCTTAAGAATGAGTTGCATTCAAAAGACGATCTCAATGAGAAGGTAATTGTAAAAGAAGTATTCACATTCACAATGTCTTATTAGCCAACTTCACAAGGCAAGTACGCTGGAGAATAGAAAAATGAGCTCATCCATAGAAAACTAGAAGATATAAAATTCCATGTCTTCACTCCATCTCATAAACGAAATCTTAACAGACTTTTGCGGCGCTGTGATATCTGCAACTACGTGTTAATTTAAAATTTAAATCGAGAGATTGCTGAACGATTCAACAAATATAACTAAAAAGCGCACTTATCATCTACGCAAGGGAAAGCATTACAACCATAGACATCCATATGTCCGTGATTACAACTCTTTCTTTGCGTAGATTTCGTTTATGAGACATGATTCACATGGCAATGCGCGTTTTCATCCCGCGACAAAATATCCCCGACAAAATATCCTCCGACAAAATATCTTACGGACAAAACGTCCCAATATCTACTAAAACGTAACCTAACCCAGCCTAACCAAACCTACCAAAAAATTGGACAAAAATACAACAGACATCCTGTAAAGACAATAAATTATCGTACAAAAATAGTAAAATGCGACAAAATGTCTTTAAAGGATGTCTTTAGTAGATATTTTAGTTAGATGGTTTTAGTAGATATTTTCTATTGCCTATTCAAGTGTTTGATTAACTTGGTATTGTCATTTCTTCTTGGATCCTCCCCAAATTTGTACCTCATAGTATATTCTAGGAATGTTATGTAGCTCCGTAACCGTAACCGAAACTATCGGATATCCGAAATAAATAAATATCCATTACCGTAACCGAAACTGATATAAAGGTTTCTGATAGTTTCGAATAAAAGCGGAGTCTAGTCTCTACAATTAAGGTTAAAGTTTATTAATAAACATTTTGTAATGGTTTCATTACTTAGTTTTTTTATTATATACCTACTTAGATTACAGTAAAAGTGTACCAAGGTTTTATTACAATATAATTTTTGTTTATTATAATTTTGTTTTTGTGCTTTTACGTACATACATACCTTCATAGGTTCCTACGTAGCACTTAAAGTGGTTATAATTAGGGATGTTATCATTTGTTTTTACATACGTATATAGACTAGAAATAAAAGTCAAATCTTGCTATTTGTATTTTACTTTGATAATTTTAAATTCTAATATCCGTAACCGAAATTATCCGAAACTAGCGGATAATCCGAAATAATTTCATATCCGTAACCGTACCCGAAACCGGTATAATATTATTCCTATATCCAGATACAAAATTTCATATCCATAATATCCCTAATATATTCTCACAAATACTGACAGATTCATCTAATAGGTATTACCTGTTAAGTTTGATGAACCTTACAAACATTACTCGTGAAGAACCTCACTAAATTAATCAACAAACAAAATTCTTAAGCCAATAGTGAACTATTTTTATAGACTTTCGAGTACTACTCGAACGTCTACAAAAATAGTAACACAAACGAAATTATAATATTTAATTAAATGAAGACAACGTTAGCGAAACTAAATCAAAATTCTGAAAACAGAAAAATCAGATAAAGATGCGGTATCATCTGGGACACGAACCCAGGACTTTCGCCTTGCCGGGGCGCAACTCTACCAACTGAACTAAAGCGTCCATATCCGATTCGGTCATATCATACTTCGACTAATAACTGCCAATAATATCTGCATTTTCTTAATGCATATTTTATTGGCTAGTTACTATCTTTATGTATGATTGCAAGATTTCAAGATTAGAACAAAATCAAAAAGGTGCATGGTGAATACCCCCGATTTAAGCATCACCTGAATTTGCTCTCTGAAACGCGCTACAAAAGTCTCCAATCTAAAAGGAATGGGACCTTTACAGTAACAGCTTTTAAAATTAAAAACTATTATATTGACAGGCTATAACAACTACCGCCACGGTCGTCACCACGATTTGCTCTGTATTCCACACTGCAGAACAGACATTCTGGCCCAGCATAGCATGACAAGAGGTATGGTGCTGCTAAATGATATCTCTAGGTCTTTTGTTCAAATTTTGCCTTGAAGGTTTCAAGAGTCGTTTTAGGCAAGAACTCTAAAATATAATTATACTATTGCAATTTTTTTCGTTTTAAAGTTAGTATATGTTATGTGTATGTACCTAATATGATTAAGCACAAAAAAGATTAAAAAACTAACTAACTAACCATCACGCCGTTTCCCCGCAGGGGTAGGCAGAGAGGACGGACCGCCAAACAACTCGGTCTTGGCACACACTCTTTGCCTCACTCACATTCATACATCGTCTCATACATTCTCTTCTATTATTCTGACTTTTGACATGACCCGACTCAAGTATCTGATTCACCCTTGATCGTGCCATGTCTTCCTCGGGCGTCGCCGACTTATGCTATCTAGATAGTGTCTTGGATAAATTTGACCCGTTTTTATTTTTAACTAGCTGGTTCCCGGCATGCGTTGCTATGCCATTTAATAAATAAATTGTTTCTCCCTGCGTGTCCTTTCCCATTCGTCACCTCCACCTTCCCTCTCCCCACTCCACTCCCCCCCCCCCCTCCTTCACCCGTCACGCGAACCCCCCTCCCGAGTTCCCCTCCCCCCTCCCAGGTCCACCCCCCTCCCAGTTTCCCCTCCCCCTCCTTGGTTCCCCTCCTCCATCTCTCCATCCCTCCCGCTTTCCATAGCAATGGCCGCTTCCTCGCGTGCCACCAATAGCAAATTTTTTTATACAAATTTCGTAATGCCAGAGCTCACCGGAAATTTTATAAAAACCTTGTCCTTACAATAACGAACACATAAAAAATTAATTATCCAATTTGGTGCAGTCGTTCGAAAGTTATGCGCTTAGCAACACATTCTCCGATTCATTTTTATATTATAGATATGCCAATGCCACATCTATTGACTTGTATGCAAGTCTAGGATGAATATTTAATGATAATAGTTCTGAACTTCACATACCTAACCTTATTTTTTGCCAATTGACTGCAGTTCAAGTAGCTGGTAATGTGGGCGTTGACATTATGCTATTTTCGTCAAGTATTATTTTTGGTTGAAAGAATCTCAGGAGACGCTCAGCGGGTCATGCAGCTTTATTTATGTTTCGTCAGAGCGGAAATGTACTGAATAGTTTTTCAGGCCAACGTTCTAAAAGTTTAACTCAACGCAACTGCTTTGTGGCTTGGAAAAGACAACTTTAACTGTTGGCGATAAATTTGTTGCTTTAACTCGTGAGTTTACTAAACTAATGGGCACTCTAGGCGCACGTAGAGTTGCATGTCACCTGTTATACGCATGTCGAATAATATATAGCCGGCCGTGGATAATTTCTAATCGGTAAAGAAATTAATTAGTATGACGAACTGGACTGGCCGGTGGTTTGACCGCCTTATAAAAAATAACAGCAATAAAGGTAATTTAAAATGGTGGGTATTTGTACTGGTATTTGCTTGGAAATTTATTGTGTAATCGTATTAGACTCCAATCATTTTTAATTCGACATATTTATTTTGTGAAATCAATATCCAATCTTCAAACTACTTTTTTTTTAAAAAAAGCAAAAGAGAAGAAAGCTACATCTAGCGACATTCTAGTTTCACTTCTACCGCGTGTGAATTACACACTCTGATCTTTTTTGCTTGATTGTGGATTACGAATATCCTTTGAAAATCTCCTACTAGCAGCCACCATCAATCACCAATAAGGGGAAATATTTTTATGGAGGATTTAGCCAATTCAAATTGGGAGGCGGGTATGGGTACCGCCATCCCGGGAACCGTTTATTGGATAACCAACACCTCTGCCGTAGGTCACCCCAAGTGGTTCGCTACGTTTGGTGACTTAGCAGAGTTTCCCAGGTTCATGGGGTAAGGTTCGTCCGGGTCTTGGCGGCGGATGCGTTGCGTCTCTAGAAACATCGCCTGGCATCGCAGTGGGAGGGATGGATTCATATATATGTCACTCCTAGACACATTGATCCCCAGCTAATACCCTTTTCCTTCCCAGAACTTTCTTTCCTAAAAAGACCCTCCACAGAGCATCTCCAAAGATGACATAGGCCCTGAGGGGAATTATTTTCCTAAGGGTCTCCTGCGTGGAGCTAATGTGAAAAAATGTTTTAATGCCAGTTGAGAAATTGATTCATGCCTGGGAATAATTTGAGCGTTGCTAACTCGGTCACTGACTAGTCAGTTATTGATTTGATTCAGACTTATTATTTTAAATAGCGCCATTATTTCGTGAATATCTCTCAAGCACCTAACGTAAAAACTAAGAAAGTTAAAGCATTCTTATTTATAACTATAATCAATCACCAACTAACAAGTGTCTATCTTAGAAAATCTTTTTCATTAGTGACCAATTTCAATAAACCATATGGCGTGTTTTTAGAGATTTGTTATATGAGATTTTGTAAGTTTCGTCATTATGTATATATTATGACGCTGTGAACTTATTAAAATAGTTTATGTTCACTTAAAAATTCCAGACAAATTCTGGGCAGATTTCATGACGCCAGAGCTTACGCTTCGAGATTTCATTATTCTTTTAACAAACTAAATTAATGATGAAAGTGAAAGGGGCCTTTTTTGGCCCGGAGCTCGTATGCCGATATTTCAAAAAGTCATTAATCTTCTAAAACAAATATGAACAGATATCCTGCGTTAGTTCAAACTATAGCTCCAGATTATTTTGTTCAGAATTAGATATTCAGTGGCCTCCGTGGTCGAGGGATAGGGCTCTCTACTAGCACTCCTGAGGTCGCGGGTTCAAATCTCGGCGTGCGCAAGTAAATTAATATATTCATTAAAATTAATGTATAGTTTACTTGCGGCACGATAGAGTGGAAGATACTCACAGTACCACCCTGGTGTAAGGCAACCATTCAGGATTAAAACGTTGCTTGCATTGGCTTTACTTTCTTATCTTCCTCTGCCTCACCTCCTTCCCCTCCCCACTACCTTTAGCCTTACAACATTCCTTAATTGGGGATGCCTTAGATATCTCACTACCAAAATAGTAATTTCCAAACGATTTCCATGACCAAACAATAAAGTGTTTCCAAATCCCCCAATTTTCACAAATTCGGCTTATCTCCGCTTAGCGCGATGTTTATTGGAATGTGTTGACCTTAGCGACTAGCGACTAACTTATGCAAATAGTGTTCTGCGACAGGCAAAGTGAAGAGGCCTGGGACTGTGTGACCCTCCTCCTCCCCCCCCCCCCCCCCCCCCCTCCCCCTACTAACCACCTCAGTGGTGATCGGTGTATCCTCTTCACCTCGCCTCGGGCTAATTGTTTGCGTTCGATTTCACATCAGCATATTGACCAATTGGTTCGGGGGAAACTAACTAAGGTGCTTTTAAAAATACTGACATTTTTTTTACTGTTATGCAAATTTTCACATGTAGCAAACACTTTGTGGGTATAATTATAATAATGACAATAAAATAACTTTGTTTAATTCATCTTTATTACATTTTTTAAAACCAACCGGTTTCCGTTCGTTGTGAACCTTCCTCAAGGTGAATAAAATATCCTACTAATCCTATCCTATCCTACTAATATTATAAAGGTGAAAGTTTGTATGGATGTATGTTTGTTACTCTTTCATGCAAAAACTACTTAATAGATTTTAAAAATTCTTTCACTAATAGAAAGCTACATTATTTGCGAGACCTATAGGCTATATACTATATATATTGGTAAGCTCTGGCGTTATGAATAATCTTTGGCGTTATGAAATTATTTATCATACGTTTTCTGTCGCTAACAAAATCGATTTATTGCAAACGCCAATTGTCGCCTTGGAAACGATGTTTTTTTTTTTTAATTGGGTTACTATGGACATCCCTTTGATGTTAAAATTCAAATATGTATAAAATACTAATTCCTACTTTACTGAATGGATTTTAATGAAATTTTACAATAATATACACATAAAGGCTATAGCTCAGAGCTCTGGCATTACGAAATTAGTATGAAAAAATTGCAATAGGTGGCACGATTAGTAAGATATCTATAATTCTTTAATCGATTCAAATTATAGGGAAGTAGGCACATCAAATAAATTCGCTAATTTAAAATATTTTCTAAAATAGAATTTTTATTTAAGAATCTTTGTTTTGCAAAATGTCATTATCAAATTTTGACATCACACAACAATTATTGTTTTAATTGGATAGACAGGTATCGCATTTTAAAGTATAAAACTGCCGTACTGGATTTTTGGTAGAATATAAATATGTAGAAGAATAATAATTCGTACTTAATATCTATCTCTAAAAATGAATCACCGAAATGTATGTATGCGAATAAACCCGAACGACTGAACCAAATTGGATAATTCTTTTTTGTTCATTTTTTCGTATAAAACTACCGTTGAGTTCTGGCATTATGAAATTTTTATAAGAAATTATAATAGGTGGCATGCGAGCAGTTTGAAAACTGAATGTATCGGGAACGAATGTGTGGAATGCGAGAGATGAGTGGGGGGAGTGTGGAGGGGGGGAGGAGGTGTTGGGAGGGTATTTGTGGAGGAGGAAGGGGGGGGGGAGGAGGGTAGGGGGGAGGGGGGAGGGGGAGGAATAGGGGGGGAGGTAAGGAAGGGGAAAGGGGAAGGATGGAGGAGTGTGTGGGGAGAGGTAGGGGGTGGGGGGGAAGTAGGTTGATGGGGGGGAGTGGTGTGGGGAAAGAGAATGTGAAGGGGTAGGGGGTGGAGGGAGTGGTGAGTGGAGGGAGAGGGGGAGGGAGTTGATGGGGTAGTGGAGTGGAGAGAGGGAAGGTGGAGGAGGCGGAGTGGGCTGGAAGAGGGGGGAGGGAAGGAAGGGAAAGGGGAGAGGTGGAGGAAGGTGGGGGGATGTGCAGTGTGGAGGGTGTGAAGGGGGGTTGATGGATGAGTGGTGTGGGGAGAGGGAAGGTGGAGGGGGGAGGAGTGGGGGAAGGGTTGGGTGGAGGGGGAGGGGGATTGATGGGGGGAGTGGAGTGGGGAGAGGGAAAGTGGAGGAGGCTGAGTGGAAATCCCCTAATACCATGCGAGTGAAGCCGCGGGAAAAAGCTAGTATTAAATAAAATACAGTATTTAAGAGAGAGAACATCAACTGTGTTGGGGGCCGGAGGGGAGTTATGATGTTAAAAATTAGGCTGTTTGACAAATTTTCTGTTTATTTAGTAAATTGGTTTTATTTATATTTAATATTTTTTTTATTAAAAGAGCTTCTATTTAAATATTTATGCTTTTTGCGGGTCATTGACAAAACAGAACATTGAAGAAAGTTTAAAAAAAAAATAAAAAACGAACAAACAACTCACCTAATCTAACATCTAAATTTTCCCAAAAAACAATATACAGGGTTAATCTCAGTTGACCTCCCAGGTAAGTACGGTCTTGTATATTTTCTACGTTTTTACGCAGCATCACGTTCGTTGGTCAAATACGCTATACATATAGTTTTGTATTAGTGATCGATTTACCGGTGGATGCAATCTGTTAGCCATAAGTTGTTATAATAGGTAGTCTAGTTTCTAGTACTATTAGTAGCTAGTAGTAGTACAGTGCAGTACAGTACAGTAGTCAAATAGGGAGCATTATAGAAATATATCAAAAATAAGTACAGTCCCCTTGGGTGATGTTTTACAAAAACAGCGCTATACAAATCATCCAATTTTTTTTATTATTTTTTTTTTTACCCTATCCTAAGCCACCATAATCTAAAATAACCTAGTTGTGCGAACCTGGGCGTGTAAATAACCCCAGAAATCTCTGAGCGAAATACTCAAAAATATGATTACGAATTTACCTTGCGCGGACAATATATCACAAAAAATAGCAATCTGATAAATTTCAAGAAAAAGACAGATACACTATCCTTGCATGCTGATTTCTGCAACGTGGGAGGCCCCCCAGTAATAATAATAATAATGATCTTTATTCCAGGATGTGGGGAGGTAAGTGCAATCCCACACATACACATCCCATAGAGATTGTGTTAAAACAAAATATACGAGATTATACAATACTAGTGGTTAGGCATAATGATTTTTTTATTTTATTTTGTTTGTTCGAAAAAATAATTAATACATTTATATTGCAAAAATGGTGATTTGGCGGTCTCTTTGGATTATCAGAGACACTGAAATGTATTGTTCGAAAAACTGATTTACAGTATAGTAGTGTAATATTGCTTACTATCAATTCAAAACTTGGTTTATAGGCATATTGAGCATCTAAATGATTGCGCGATAAGAAGATTCAAAAGAACAGTATGAAAATTGACTTGTACGTGCATTATCAAACGCTTTGTCCCTCTTACGCTTGCCTGACATTTATTATTATTCCACAACTTGCAAATAAAAACTAATTAATATAACCGGGTAACTAATTAATATAACCTTAATATAACCGGGACAAAACTCTGCTGATCGGTTTTCTCATGAACCAGTGTTATGCTAAAATCAAGGTTAAAGACTCTTCACCGGAGCTGCTGCAGAAACGACAATATATTCAACCTTTTGATAATTGGCACGGAGACGTGACTTTGACAACCAATAAACTCCACTTATCACGAGTACCAAGTCGAGTTTCAAAATAATGCGTATTGGGAATTGAAAACAACAACAATTTCACCATTCGCCTTTGTTGCAAAAGAAATTGTTCCCAAATCAAACAAATACAAAATACAGGGCAAGGGGGTTATCATTAAATCCACACATAAGGCCCCGAAGGCATAATACACCATCTTTGGGGTGCTGCAAAAATGATGCACATTGAGGACTCGGAAAATAATATACAATACTTAAACATTTCGATTTAACAAAATACTTTTTTAAAATAGATTTTCTTCTAAATATTGTTATTTAAATAAAAATCGAAAGCATTTTATAATTTTAGCGTGAAATTAGCGGCGCTTAGTGAATGTAATACGAGTAATTTATATTACACCACATTATACACCACTTAATATTCATATTATACTTAATATTGCCCAAAAAACTGATTCTTAAAGTTATATTCAAGAAAAAACGTAGATTTTTAACTTATTACTTTATAAAGAATGTAATGTCATGAATGTAAAAAAGCCATATATTGCACAATTTTTTAAATAATATTAATATTGCAGAAAGACACAGAAAAATTCGTACTACCAGAATTGACTCTGGTCTTAACTTTATGGCAATTCAAATAATTAAAAAAGTAACTAGACATAATAACAATGCGTACAATAAACTGTGGGATCAACTGTCAGCGGGCCAATTGTCGGGGGATCAACTGTTGGGTCACCGTACTTAATAGAATACAAACAATAGTTAGTAGTGAACAAAGTTAAATACAAGAATTTATGCAAGTAGCTGTAGTATATTTTTTACCTTGGTTTTACCATTTCAAAATTATTTTTTTTGTAATATTGCCTTTTTGTATTTTAATTTTTTATGAGTAGTTTTTTTTGTTTCTTTTTTCTGTCTTATACAAGTACTATATAATAACTCCATAAATGATGGCATATCAAGTAATATATGGTCAGAGTCAGTCATTCTATGTTTTTTTAGTAATGTCCTAGTTTTAGTAGTTTCCTGTGCAATAACCATATTATGACCGATAGCTGAGTTTGTTCCTCCTCCGCAAATAATTACACCGAGCTCTGTTATGGATTGACAAAATGCTAAATACATTGTTTTCATTAGTTTCATTTTCTTCTTCTTCGTGTACCCTATCAGGTGCCCCCGACGTTGGCGATCACTCTGGAAAGTGTCTCTCTATCGTGCGTTGCCCGAAACAGCTCCGTAGTCCAGTGGGTAAGACTCTTGACTCACAATCCGGAGGTTGCGGGTTCGAACCCGGCATGCGCAAATAAATTTTATTTGATTAATTTGTGTTAGGTATTTCACAATTAATTCATTTAAAATAATATATAGTATATTTGCGGCATGTTCCAGAGTGGAAGATATTATCAGTATCGCCCTGGTGTAAGACCACCATTCAGAATTGAAACGTTGCTTGAAAATGGCTTTAGCCGTGTTTGGTGACCAGATCTGAATAGCCAGGTACTTCCCAACCTTCCTCTCCCCCACCTCCTTCCCCTCCCCACTACCTTCAGCCTCACAACATACCCCAATTGGGGATTCCATAGTCTCACTGGCTCCAGACGGGAGCAGTTGAGATTCTTGTGCGGTATTCACTGTAAAAAAAAAAAAAAAACTCCTCCACGCTTCTAATGCCGGCCCACTCTCAAGACATTTGTCTCCTACCAGGCCCTCGGCGACCCTCTATCTCGCCTTTTAATATTATTAATTGGAGCAAGTGATACTTCTCTCCTCAAAGTATGTGTTTTTATAAGTTTTATTTTAAAAATGTTTATTATGTTTAAGAAAATGTGTTTTGTTCTGAAGAGTTTATTTGTGATGTGTTAAATATGATATGTCCATCCGTAGTTCTTGTAAATTATGATGTCTGGATGTTTTATAATTAGAGATATTAAATGTTTACAATCGTTGCCGTCCTCGCTAAAAAGAAATCATTGAATTTAAAGTTGAAAAGATTAAAAAAAATGTGTAAATAATCAAAATGGCGAGTGCGGTAATATGTGGAGAACGTAATTATTTTTAATTGTAAAATCACCGCCTTAACGAAAACTTCATTCGTGGAATCATTCATTCGCATGACAATCTTCATCAACGTCAATTAAATTTATGACATCTCATGAAAAAATGTATTTTCGAACACTTTTCCTTTTGAATCGGCGTTAATTTGATCTGATAGCTGTCATAATTAGTAACAAAATGTCTGATCTGTGTTAAAAGAGAAATGTCGTATGACTATAACAGTCATTAATATTTATTTCGTAATGTTCATTAATTCACTCGGTGCTCCTAATTCGTGCTAATACTTCAATGAAAAATAATCTTTACATTACAAATAATTATAATTAATTTATTATTTAGTGAAATGAATTATTTCGGTCATTCAAAACTCTCACTAAAAATCGACATTCTTTTAGTTATTGCATTATAAATTAATTTCATGTAATTACATGCATTTTTTCAATTAAAGCACAAATCCCGACGTGCACAAATCAATTTTATTTGATTAATTTGTGATATTTCACAATTTTATTAATTTAAAATTATGTATCTATAGCATATTTCACGTTTCAGAGTAGAAAATACTCTCAGTAGCTCCATCAGACCACCATTCGAATTAAATGTTGTTTGAAATGGCTTTAGCCGTGTTTGGTGACCAGATCTGAATAGTCCGGTACTTCCCCACCTTCCTCCTCTCCATCACTTCCCCTCCCCGCTACATTCAACCTCACACCATACCTACTAACTGGCTCCAGACGGAAGCAATTGGAACTCTTGTGAGGTATTTGCATAACAAACAAAAAATAGAATGAAATAAAACAATAACTATGTTTTTAACAACGATTTATTTAATTTTTATAATACCGACCGGTTTCGCTTTACTCAAGCTTCTTCAGGGTATAAAATTAAACAGTTATGTATATAAAATTAATCAGTTTATTTTTTTACCCTGAAGATGCTTGAGTAAAGCGAAACCGGTCGGCATAGTAAAAATTAAATTAATCTTGGTTAAAAAACAAAGTTATTGTTTTATTTCACTCAATATGTCAAACCACAAAGTGACAGCTTTCTATCAAAATATAAAAAATATATGTAAAAATATATAAAAATAAAAAATTTTAAAATTTTAAACTTAAAAAAATAAAATAAAAACCAAAAAATAGTATTGCATAAACGTTTTTTTTTTTTAAAATGATACAAATTTTTTATACCATTACTAACTTCTTTTGTGGTAACCTAGTACCTACCTAAACCTGTAGGAGTTTGGCATTCGTATTGTGGTGTTTAAATCAACCTGTTTTGAAGTTATTTTTAATGTCACAACAAAAGATTCGCTGCCACGACCTTGTTAACCAGGAATTCGGTCAGCCTTGCAAAGTGTTGTGCCGTGGAGATGGAAACATCAAGGCTATCCGAAATGTTGGATCTGGGAGGAGGAAGAAGCGCGACAAGACACGACACAAAAAATCTTCAAAGTAACAATAAGATCTAAATATAATATCCTGCAATAAAACTTGATAAAGTATTGATTGCATTCTCTCATTCATCTGAGCCTCTATAAGATGATAGCGTGATTACATGTCATTCATAAGCAGATATTTTGTACAGCCGCATAGATATGCGCATATAAACGTATGCATTATGCAGCTGTAGCAGTATGATGAATTATTGTGGAATTTTGTGTAGGTATTCCTACTTATATCGTGCTGGATTACATTATTGACGATTCCGACAAACAGAAACGAGAAACATAATTTATATCAAGTCAATTTTTAATTAGATACCTTCTCTATAGGTCTTTGAAATCTGCAACTGAGAGAAGATGTGATTTTGATGAGTTTTGAATTTGAATGGCGTTATAAAAAGTTTACCAGCATTCCATTTGAATGTTTTTGGGATAATGACTTTCCGAAAAACAAAAATCGAAAGCATATTGGTTTGCCGTCCGACCAAGAAAAGCCAGCTCGCTTTTTCTGTGTCTTTGTGAAAGTAATAATTGATATTCCACTCCCTTCTGCCTATCCTTGGACACCATGGAAAAAATTGAATGGGTCTCTGGCGTTCCCAATTGGAGAAGTTTGTGGGTAAGAAGAAGATTGATTGGTAAGTACCTGGCCATTCAGGTCTAGTAACATTTTTCTTCTTTTATTTAGTTAATATATATTAAATTTTACATTTACAAGAAAATAAATGTTAAATATGTAGGGTGTTAAGGGACGTACTTGACTTTCTTAAACCAATGAATGATTCCTGACATTATTTGGAGAAAAACAATGTACTCGTACATGAAATTTTGGTCTCCGGTGACTTTTTTGAGTCATTCTTTTTTCTTCAAAATTAAATTTAAAAAATCATAGGTAATTCAGTCGAGTAACCAACCAACCCTTCACCCTGTCTCCAACTGTCCAACATCTTTTGACGACCTCCGTAGTCCAGTGGGTAAGACTCTTGACTCACAATCCGGAGGTCGCGGGTTCGAACCCGGCATGCGGAAATAAATTTTATTTGATTAATTTGTGTTATTTCACAATTAATTAATTTAAAATAATATATAGTATATTTGCGGCATGTTCCAGAGTGGAAGATACTATCAGTATCGCCCTGGTGTAAGACCACCATTCAGAATTGAAACGTTGCTTGAAAATGGCTTTAGCCGTGTTTAGTGACCAGATACTTCTCAACCTTCCTCTTCCCCACCTCCTTCCCCTCCCCACTACCTTCAGCCTCACAACATACCCCAATTGGGGATGTCATAGTCTCACTGGCTCCAGACGGGAGCAGTTGAGATTCTTGTGCGGTATTCACTGTAAAAAAAAAAAAAAAAACATCTACCATGTTTTTATGTTTATTTAAAAGGAAAAAAACATCAACTTACTCACCGGAGACCCAAATTTCATTCACATTTCTTACTCCAAATAATGTCAGGAATTAGTGGTTAAAGTATGTCTAGTTCGTCCCTGAATACCCTGTATATACCTATATAAAATAGTTGTAGATTTTGTTCGTAGTCCTCACTAGGAGATCCTGTGCTGAGGGGTACTATGTTTTTGATATCTTTTAAGCGACTTCCATTGTACAGCTAAACACGGCTACGGCAATAGCCATTTCAAGCAGCTTTTCGATTTTAAAAAGTGGTCTTTCACCGGGGCTACGACCATATACCACTCCGAAACGTGCCAAAAGTATAAGATAAAATTACCTTCATATGCGTTGCTAATTAACTTAATTTCCAGTGAAGTTTTGTGTTAAACTGTTGCATTTTGTGTTAAACTGTTGCATTATCTGCTGACTGGTCTGCCCGCGGCCCCGAGCACAGAGCGCTGAAGTTCTAGAAGCTGCGCGGGAGACCAAATAATCTGGCGCAAGCCTCGAATATCTGTAAACCCTAACGGTACCAAAACGTGTTCCCCAAACACAAAAACGCCATTATGTTCGGAATTCAAATTCAAGGTTGCCGAAGAACACCGAGATAATAATAATTACTGTATCGCGGATAAAAACTTCTTAATTGGGCTGGATTAAAAGACGGATAAAACTTCCTAGGATACAACTTCAAAGGATAAAACTTCCTAGGTTAGACTGGTCAACATCATACGCATTA
This sequence comes from Limnephilus rhombicus, assembly GCA_929108145.2. Lineage (NCBI taxonomy): Eukaryota > Metazoa > Arthropoda > Insecta > Trichoptera > Limnephilidae > Limnephilus > Limnephilus rhombicus. Next base: position 20,114,131 of record OV815273.1, on the reverse strand, counting down.
CTTATAATATAATATAAGCTGCGTAATATTTTCTTATGTGCCAGGTGCTTTAGCTCGATTAACTCGATGTCTCAGATGATAGGCCTTCTAAAGAGACGTAGGTACCTATAATACATTTTTATCCTTATTATTTCAGAGATCATCATTCATTGGATTTGTTATGCGTAGTTTAATAAGTGGCCAGTAGCAAAGGCAGTAACTAAGTTGTAAGTGGTAACTTACAACTTACACTGAGAAAAAGTGATAAGTGCCATCTACATTTTTGTGATTTTTGTGATTTAGATTATAGCCCCTACCTTGCTACAATGGTGCGAGCGCGGGGAGGATGGGGTTTGATAGAAAAGACAAAAAACAGTTAGTAATTTAAATTGGAGTGTGGCAGGTACATTGAAAATTACCTTTTCACTTTAGGAAGCGGGTATGGGCACCGCCGCCCCGGGAACCATTTATTGGAAAACCAACACCTCTGGCATAGGTCACCCCAAGTGGTTCGCTACGTTTGGTGACTTAACAGGGGTGCACTTGTTCATGGGGTGAGATTTGTACGGGTCTTGGCGGTGGATGCGTGTGCTCACCAGCTGCCTGGCAGGCCGGATCGGGAGAGAATGGTTGGGGGAGTCTCATTGACTTCTACAGACCTGCTCTCTCGGAACTTCGTCTTGAACCCAATGGGAGGGTTGGATTCATACGTCCGTCACTCCTGGACACACTCACTCTCAGATCCTTCCCACCCCTCATCCCCTTTTCCTTCTCAGAACAGCTAATAGGGCCAATTTTCATGAGCTATAGATACGGTATTCTTTACAAAGTGTTAGATTTTCGAAAAAGACGCGAAAATCTATTTCAGACATCCTCAGTGATCTATATCTATATATTTTCGTTATTTGTTTTGGGGGAGTTATGGCGTGTTGCGCTACCTCCTTCTTTAGCCGCAAGGAAGAAGAGGTAAAGAAGGAGGTGGCACAACACGGCATAACACCCCAAAAACAAATAACGAAAATACTTTTGGCCGTGAAAATCTTAAAACGTATCTATATCTATATAGATTAAATGGAAGCAGGCAAACTTCGTTTCCATAAAATTTATTAGATCATCAAGCATTATATTAACCCGTCTGCTTGGTTCAATATATTCGTACGTCACAATCCGGAAGCCTCAGTTTCGCGCGTAAATTCTGAAATTGTCACTTTGGATCGAGATTATAAAATATCTATGTAAGATAGCTTTCATATTTGGAAGACAATAAGACGCATTATTTCGTTCCGTTTCTGGTTAAAAGAAAAATACGTTATGTTTGCATGAGAGGAAGAGAAGATATATGACATTTAAAATGTAAGGTCGCTCGGGACGTTTTTGGTCTTATGAAAGTATAACGCGATTACGTGTTTTGGGATGTATTTATTCCTAAACAAGCAGACGGGTTAAAGAGATGCGTGTTTTATAAGTATCTAAACTATTTCATATTTGCACAGGTCCAGTTGTTTAATTCTTGGAAGCCATTGAAACCAAAAATGAAAGTCTAAGGTTCTGAAGACCTCCTTTTTTATATTAACTCCACACAGGAGGCCTTGAGGTAAATCCTATCCCATGTCATAAATTATATTGCACTAAGTTTTCCAAATAAACACTCTAGTATAAAAGTCAATTCTAAATATTTCATCAACTTGTCATGTATTTAGATGCCCGCCATTAATTTTCTTACAGACGTTGCCTGCTGAAAAGATATCTGAAAGAGATATGCATGTTTTACCTAAAGTATTTTATGTATTTTTTTAACACGAAGTAGGTAAATAATTAAAAAGTTTAAACTTTAATCACCGAAACCGTGTCGGGATATCAGACCAACGATCTTATCCCCGATTTGGCGACTTTTAACAATTGTAGCAATATCTTCAAGCAAGTAAGATTATCATTCGATATTACAAACAATACGTGCATTTTTCACACAACCAAAAAATATACATCAATACCTGTTGAACAACTGAACAAAAAAATAAGTCACGTGTCATGACAACGAAGGTATTTTATTATACGGTTCAAGTGATCTTCAACACGCCATATAAATTTAATTCTTTCTTAAAATATATCTTAATTTGCACATGTTCTGTTACGTGATTACACGTCAGGTAACTGGGTTTAATTGCCCGGTTGGGTTTAGCGAACTTTGTCTGTGAACGTTAGGACTGAGCGTGTGCTGAAATTTCGCTCAGCGAATTAATTATACTAAGCGGTCGTCTTCTAAGTCGTTCTTCGCAAGATTCATCTCTGCCGCAAGCCGTGGATGCATAAAAATAAATGGATTCTACGGATAGTTCTGTTTTAATATCTCCCTCTTTTTCATAAAAGAGGCAAGTAATGATGGAAAGAGAGGCTGCGGTGGAGTTCTTGGGGTAGGACCGTACGAATGCCAACGGCAAAATACAGATGACTGCTGAGGATAATTACACATTTGAGTATGATTTATTATTTTAGATAGATGTTGCATATTTTCTCAGATATCTTTGTTAATTTCATTTATTTTTATTATTTTATTTTCATGACAAGAGGACTTGTGCTGTGCTTAGTAAGCTTCTGCAAGAAGATTGTCTCAATAATAGTTTTGCTGAGCGGTAGCGGTTTCGTATACGTGACCTTGAAGTCCGTGTGTCCATCACAACATTACTAATGTCGTAATTGACATGAATATCTGGGCACTCTTCGTAAAGTGTTCGCAAATATTGTGAATAATAATATGGCCATTAGAATCACAGCCCAAGGCAAGGTCACTTTGGTTGTTTGTGTCGTTTTATACGTACGAGATCAAGATGGTATTATAATTCTTCAATGTTAAACAAAGGTATTATAATTTATGCAGGCATGCTCCGAGAAGCCTTTAAATAAATACATAACCAAGCATTTATGTCTACATATTTAAACGTAAAGACACACCTTTATTGTTAATGTGCAAATGAAAAACAGATCTGCGTCGGCTTAAGTCGTCGCCTCTCCTTAGGTATATCTTATTTTGCGAATTGTTTTATCAAAGCGCAAAACGAGATTAATTAGAAACCATTGTTTCGATAGGCCAAAGTCAAAAAACACGCCCACCTGACACAACCGACCACAATAGGCCACTTGCATTGATTTCATAACGACTTGGGAAAAATCGTGTTGATAGATTTTTTTTATTAAGATTACGAAAATGTTTGTAAAAATTTTTAGAAATGTAAGGTTTTTTTTTAAATAAATAAATCCATTATTTGACGTCACTACATGAAAATGTCCCATCTCCGAAAATGTTCCTATTAATTTTGTAAAATTCCACACTGATTTATTTTTTTTATATGGCAACACTTTGATTTCAGGCGAATTTTTGAATTTGGCATTTAACGTTCACTAGATTTATTGTTTGTTCTCTGCGAACTTATCATTTGGTTTGACATTTTGAGAGATGTTATGAAGAGAACCCCGTACATTTTATGCTGTATGTACGTGTTTTAGAGGTATAATGGTAATGGTGCTTATTTTAACAAAATCAAATTTAATAATATTCTTATTATTATTATAATAATTGACAAGTACAAGTATATTACATTGGATTTAGTCATATATAGACGTTGAACATTGTAATGATTTATGATCAATAAGATGGATCAAGGAAAAAAATATTTATGGGATGTAATATTTTTGGTAATTCTCGTTATTCTCCTGTGCCATTCGTGTGGAAAACGTTATTTTTTTTAAATGATTTTCGGCTATGTAACTATCGTTTTTTCGCACCCATAAAATTATGTCCCGTCTTTCCGGCTTATAAAAAATGGTCTGATTTTTCGGATTGAAATTTTCAAAATATCGCCAGGGTTTCAAAAATACGATTAAAAAAAATACAGAATGTCTTCGAATATTTGCCTAAATCAGATTTTTTTTTAAATGTGATGCAAGTGTCCTATTACAATATGCTAAAGTATAGACACGGAGATTACACTTGCTCAAGACGCGGATGCTGATTTCTGGACAATGATTTGGTGATAATTCCAGTTCGTGCCTATCGCCTTCTGCTGACAAAACCACTTGTCATGCAATCAATGTTCACACTTTGGGAGGTCTCAACGAAAATTTAATTTCAATGCGAAGAACAAAAACACCACTGAAGGACGGTCATCAATGCAATGTCATTTACATTGGGTTTCCCGCAAGTTTAATTTATCTTCCATGGTGTTGTTTTTTTTTTATTTATCCAATTAAATTGAAACTAAGCTACTTCGCCTTGATTGTTTGTTTCGTTGTAGGGATACATGGACGCGGATCAAGAAGAAGGTGTCCGATGAACAAGTTCTGGAAGATTTAGACTTGGAATAGATTTGACAGGAATGCGATGATCGAAACCCATTGACATGAGAAATCAACTGAAACTAAAACGTGTGGTGCGTACCAAAGATATTTAAGACCTTTATGCATTGCAGAGATAGGTCTGAATCTGCAAATGAAGCCTCGAGGATCATTAGTGGAATGTATTTAACATGTTCAGGGCAATCATAAGGTCAATGGGACAGTAACTACCAAAATTATAAGACGACAATAGTTCATACTATTAAACAAATTAAATAAAGTGTAATTCCTATTATTTTTACCTGGCTAGCAATTGGGCTCAATTAGCAGCCTATCGCATGGCGAATGGTAACGCCAATGGGGTATTTCCACAAACGAGGAATTCTGTTGAAAATGTACGGAATTTTTAAAGATTATTTTTCTGATTTTAATAATCCTATTAAAAATGTTTGATTTTTATGTTTTCATTCAATATTATTGATTTTAAAAACGATCTAAAATTGATCAAATCAAAACGGCCCATGATTGGGAAATGGGTTTGTGACGTCACAAGTGTCGCTCAGCTGAACTAGCATAAATAAACACTGTCAGTGAGCGTCCTCACTCATGACGTCACACGATAGCCACGCCCCAAAATATCGTTTTTGAGGTAATTCCAAAATGGGAAACTTTAACTCGCTGTAGAAAATTTATTCGTCAACATAAAAATAAAATAAAAATGCTGTAATCATGGTAATTTTTTGCTTAATTTTTTGAAGCAATAAAAAAAACACGTGGAAATACCCCATTCCGCTAACCATCGAGGAATAAACGAACTACTAGTTTTACGTGAACTAGTGCTTATATCATCAACATGCATATGGTACAAACATTTTTTTACATCCTCCGACGTAATTAGTTAATCAGTTTAACAAAAGATTGTCACAAATATATTCACAAATGACCTTCCACTTCTGGACACCTAGAGACACTTCTGAATATGCACACATTATAATTTGGTAATAGGTACGTTCCTGGACAATTAATAGTCGGGAGGTAATTGACATTATTATTACACACACAATTAACAATGTGTGCAAAGCTAGTGCGAAGTAACGAATATCCGCTCGCAATTACCCAACACTATTTCAGTAAATTATCATTTTTGTGATTTCACCAAGTTACCTAATTGACACTATCGCCGGTGGATGATCTCTGCTGCGTTAATTGTGTTTCACCATTCGCATTCTTAGCCCGCAATTTCGCTCATAATTCAACCGTACATTTATGTTGTCTATTTGCATTAAGATTTTGTTATTGTCGTAATTTGTATATTTTTCAGATGTTTCATGTGCGATAAGTTATTTTAATAAAATTATTTTATGTACGTAAGTTCTTACATATTCAGTGCTAATTCGGTCGATAAATTTACTCTTTTTTGCTAACCAGCTAACAAGTCGTGTATTTTTACATATATTGAAAAATATTACTTCACGGTACCTTCATGACTAAGTGTATGGCAGAAATTCGTTTTATGCATCTGCAAAGACTCTTGAACGATGATTTATGCTGCCCTGAAAATTGAACACTTTTTTGGTTTGGAATTTGTAGAACAGGGCAACTATTTTTAGTCATTTAAATTATGGCGTTATTATATTAAACTGTTAATAAATATTCTTAACACCATATTGTGTAACATGTATGTATGTATGTACCTATTATTAAAGATAATATTAAATGAAACGGCGGTCCAGGAGGCTTTGAAGTTGTTCAAATGGCCCACGACGGTAAAAAGGCTCCCCATCCCCCTGTACGGTGGAAAAAATAATAAGAGTGTTTAAACGCAGGTACTGTCAAATAGTTTGCACGACACATCTGTTTCGCAGGTATGTAAATAAAAGTAAATATTGGCAAAAATGGCGATTTAACACAATTTAATTATTGTAAGGGTAACGGGTCCGGAAGTGGTGCCGTTCATTTCCCGCCACGAGGTAAACAATTAATATTTTTTTAAATGTAATTAGTTTTTTATTTTTTATTTAACTAGTTAGATTTGCATTTCTTATACTCGTCTCGGCGTCTAAAGAAAGGTAGGTATTATAAGAATTGTTTCTGCAATACTTTTTTTACCATTTATTATCTTGGTTTAGCACTGCAAACATCCGAAAATAATGATTTATGAATTGTTTTCCGGTGAAGAATAAAGTGAAGGAAAATGCCTTCAATTTAAAACCAGATTTCTTTTCATTTCAAGTAAACACAAAGCCTTGAAATTTTCATGACACAACACAAACTTGTTTTATTTGTTCTTTGTAAAGTATTGCAAAATTGGATAATTTGCACAATAATTATTAAAGTACCGACATATTTCTTCGTTGCGTACCAAATAACAAATATTTCTTTAATTATTGTAATGATTATTGAACTAGTTATCGAAAGATCGTTGTTGAAATTTTAGCAGAAACACACTTACAACATTTTTTTACAAATATTTTAATATTGTCGTTTTGAATAGTAATAAATCGGTTTAAGAATGGTTTTCGTTGTTTCGCAATAATCGAAATGCTTCGAGTGGCTTCAAAACTTTTTTGTTGAAATTTTTCGAATGCAATTTGAATAAATACTTAATAAATAATTGAAAATGACATACAGGAGCATTTGGCTGTTATTATTGAGCGACACGAACATTTCGGAATTTAAAAGTATGCAAAACGATTCATTTTACAATAGTATTATTTTTTATAATCGATTTTTTTGTAATACGTACTCTTATATATGTATATCTCGATTATGTACACCACTATAATGAACAGAAATGCGCTGGTAAAGGCATACTTGATTTAATAAGCACATATTGTTGGAATAGTTGGCTTCTTGCTGAGATTGTATTATTTCCTGTAACATATTTTTGTTCTACCTAATTTAGATAAGCGACTCACGCAATGATGAAAGAAACACGGAGGATGATGTAATAAAAGCATTTCTTAAGAGCGTTTAACCAGCCAGCGGACGAAAATCCACATTTCGTCGAAAGTTGTTCTTACGATCGTGCAGGGCGGTTACAATGAGAAAGATTAATTATTCTACGTACTAGCTTTTTAAAATTATAACTCAATATCGATTTTATTTCATTTCAAATTTGCTTTAATTTATACCTACATCCAGAAATGCTGAAAGGCGTGATGATAAAACTATTAAAATAATGTACTTTTTGTAATCATTTTTTTAATTTTAAATATTTATCATTTTTCAATAATGTCTAAATTAAATAAGAATGTAAAAAAAAATCCTGAAATATATTAGTTTGTAAGTGCGCAAATAAATACACAAACAGACCAATTTTCGTCAAGAAACACATGTAGGTACGTACATATTTTTTAATGATTTTATTTAAACTAAAATTAAATTCTAAAACATGCGATACCCAGATAATGTATTGATTTATTTTACTGCATGATTATATTTTTTGAAAAGGGTGTGGTATAATACAAAATCTTTTTTGAAAATTTAACAAATCTGCCAACGACCTATGGTATAACCATATTATACTAAAAATAATATTTTTTTCTCAAAATTTAAAACATGCGAATGCTAGATAAAATAACAATCTTTCGAAATCCATTTATAATTTTTTGTGGAAAAGAGTCAATATGTCGAAAATCTGATTTAAAAATGACATATTTCTGGTTTTCTCTGATAATACTGTCTTAATAAACGCCATTTTCGCCATTCGGTGTTTTTAAAGAATTTCTTTCTGTATTTGAATGCATGGTGTCACAAAATAATGATATAACGTTCTTAAAACATAATTTTATAAAAATATACCTAAGGGAGAATGTCTGTATGTGGAGGACGAGCGGGCTGGCAAGCAGGTGGTGTGGATTTGATTTGTAAGCAAATTAACAGATGGCTGTGGTTATAAAGGTTGGGTAACCATCCAGTTGATAGAGTTGTGTTTCGTTAGCCATAGCAACTCGTGTCTGGGTCAGCTAGTAAGATTTATTTCTAATTAGCAACCCTTATTACGCCCTTATGGGTATTTTCCAAAACATAGCTAAATTATATAAATTAAAATATTATGAAAATAAAAAGTGTGTAAAGAAATGTAAGTGGTTCAAACAAAATAATATTGTTCAATTTCTTTATAACGGGTAACCGCGATGTTATATTATGTAATGTTATAGATACACTCAAAAGGATACCCTAAAACAGGGATGGCGAACCTTTACGTATCAACGTGCCATTTTTCTAAAGAAATGTTTGATGAGGTCATAGACGTGCCAACAAATAATTTTGGCTTTGTGATTATTGGGAAAATAACAATAATAAATACTCACTATCAATTAAAAAAAACTATTTATTTACTACAAAAAATGGGAACATTTTACATTATACGCGTAATTTAAATTAAAGTAAAATTAGTGTCACCTTTACTAATCTAATCATGGCATATTTATTTATCTGTCCACCAAGTTTTAAATTCTCTGATACTCTTACTATCTTGCACTTTTTGTTTTTTTGCAGAACTAGCCATATTAAATAACATTTAAATCATAGATGAAACTCAAATATACTTTAAAATACAATTATATCAACGAAATTCACTATTATGTTATGCATAAAGAAACTATCCATCATTCATTGGCAATAGAAACTCGCCATGTAGATTGTAGGTACGAAAACAAACGAGTGAGCGCCGCGCTTCCCTCCGCCACCGCACTGTACCCCGCGTATCGCAGCCCGCGCACCGCACCCGAACAATCTGTAGCGTAGGGATCACTCGGGTTTGCTCGTTCACCTATAACTTAACTTAACATTTTTTTCGCAGTGCATAATAAATTTTGTGATCACTGATCAGTGACGTGCCCAAAATATTGTATCGCGTGCCAATAATAACACGCGTGCCATTGGTTCGCCATCCCTGCCCTAAGAGAAACATTGTGTCTGCGTTATCTGCGTTAGTCTGCGAATATTTACTATATTCACAAGTGAGCATGGATGCAGGCGTGTGGTGTCTTACTCCCACTTCAGCGACTCCTATAACTTATAACATAATTAGTTAAAGAAATATGATTGTTTCGCTGGTTTCCTAGGCATTTATACAATCGAGGGAGACAAGCCAGCCAAGCGTGGGACCAAGGGTCTAATAATGAACTGCTGACTGTGGCCTGAAGTCGTCAGGATCCATTGAACTCTACTCACATTTTTGAACAAAGGAAGTTCTGCGAGAGCTGTGAGTCTTCACAGTGAGTAAGGCAGGTGCGTCAGGGTGCCTTATTCATCTGAAGGAAAAAAATAACAATTTTGCTTCTTCATCATCAACGCATCAAGGAAAAATATGTATGTATAATGTAATAAATAGTACAGGTTCCATGACAAAACTGAACTTCGAAGTAAATTCGAAGTACAAACAAACAACATACGACCTAACCAACCGAACCTCAAATAATCTATCCTAATCAATTATTTTGTCTCGTTCTGTTTTTTCACTGTTCTGTTTTATTCGATTAGATTAAAGTTTACAAACATTCCCGGATTACGAATAACCCAACAATGTTTGAAAATCTCGTACTACCTGTGTTGTGATGGAGGACTTAGCCAGTCGAGGAATCGAACACGCGACTCTCGGGTAGGACCCAAGCGCTGTGCCCACTCAACCACTGACCGGTCAATACGGTCGATACCACTAGCTCTTGTTTATGGAAACAATTCAACATACTAATTTCGGTTGTCTGTGCGTGAAATTTTAGTCCCGCGTAAAATCTGGTACAGTGAACTAAAATTTGCTCTGAATTTAAGTGACATTTTCAAAATTGGATTCAGCTGAGTAAAGTATTCAGACAAGCGATAAAGTAGGTACCATTTGGGAGGCCATGTATGGGGTACCGTCGCCCCGGGAACCTGTTGGAAAACCTACACCCCTGCCATAGGTCCGCCCAAGAGGTTTGCTACTTTTGTAACTTAGGGGGCTTACATTAATTATGTGAGCTCAAAAGGGGGGGGGGTAAGCAAAATCTTGAAAAGAATATACAAAGTGGCCCAAATTTATCTCACCAAGGGGGGGGTCTAGATTGGAAGAAAAACTGCTTACGTAATTAATGTCTGCCACCTTAGCAGGGGGGACCGGATTCATGTGGTGAGGTTTGTCCAGGTCTTGGCGGCGGATGCGTTTATTCACCTGCTTCTTGGCTAGGGGAGATCTTTTGATCACTCCAGCTGGATTATTTTGACTCATCGCTTTGCACTGGGAGGGATGGGTTGTATGAATATATATCCGTCACTCCTGAACACATTGACTCCCAGATTCCTACACATCCTGTATACTTTTTCCTTCCCAGAACTTCCTCTGCAACCTTAAATAAAAATACCCTCCATACAACATTCCCAAAGATGACATAGACATAGACCCCCGAGGTATTTTTTCCTCAGGGTCTCCTGTACGGGGCTAATATTACAAAAACTACCTATAATATTATATTTTAACAATTTTCGTAAAAGGAACTAATTTGTCTACAATTCGGACTATCACATAATTTTTTTGAACCGTGCTAGTTTTTTGGTCTGCGCTAGTTTTTATTACAAAAAGCTTGTGTAGTGAAGTTCTTTCGGAAAACGAAAGGACTTTTTTTAATGCATTTGTAATTATATTAGAGAAGATTTTATGTAACTAATTTTAATTTAATTATTGCAATAAATTAATCTGATTCTAATTCGTTTTATTCTAATAAATTATCCAAACATGTGAAGTTGCGTAAATCTTAAAGTATGTATTTACTGATAACACGGAGGAATAATAAGAAAATAATTAAAAAGCAAATCACTAAACTTAGCATAGTTAAAAAATACATGGTGTAGATTATTTTGAAAAGGTCACCGCGCGCCGCGGCCGCTCCGTTATAATTATTCATTCTGACAATGAGATATCGAATGTTAGATAATAAAATACCGTAATCATTTCATTGTTAGTGGCTAAACAATAAAATAATATACAGCTAGTGAAATTTTGGCTGGTCCATTTGTGTAAGTAGTCATTATTTCCAAGAGATGGAGATTGGCAGAACAACAGAATAAAAACAAAGGTCTTGCTTTATCTCCTTAATTAAAAGTTATGCAGATTTTTGGGTTAGTTTCTACTGTTATTTTGGAAATGGATAGACTAGTTATAGATCTTAAAAATGTAGATTTAATTTTTCGTACAAAGATAATATTTGATGTAATTTAATTTATTTGTTGACGCCCTACTGGGTTTTAGATGAATTTTATAATGCAGGTGAGTTATTTAACTGTTTGTTGAAGTAACAAGGGTGGAGAATGGAGATAGTACTTACGTATTATTTATTTGTAAAATAAGTTACAAAACGCATGAGTTAAATACATATCAAATTACACGGAAAATACACTTATTTTAAATTAAAATTTTGGATTAGCAAATTTTTATAAATATGCAACAAATATAAATTTAAAAAAATGTTAAAATGTTAAATACGAAATAAAAGAAGATAAATATAGTAAACATGTATATTCACTATGTAGTGGTAAACTCGTACATTTCAGAAAAGTATAAATACACAAACTGTGTACAAAATATAAATATATAAAGGGCGGAAATAGAGGGGTGGGGGGAGTTCAAACCCTCCATCGGCCTCAGTATTGCGTTAAAAGAGAAAAGTACTCATAGATTACATTTGCACTCAGTGGCGGCTCGTGACTTTTGGGTGTGCTATAGTGCTAGTATTAAAAATACGCATTATTGTAGCCGAAAAAAAAATGTATTCCAAAATTATTTTTTTTCAATAATAAATTTCGGGAATTTTCGGTGGCCGCACGGATTTCCTGAAAATCATCAAAAAATATTTTTTTCGCCTACTGCAACATCAACAATGCCATTTCTTTGTATATGTTTAAGGCTCTGCAAAAGGGCCCGAAAAGAAGAAGATGGAGAGATACAAAATTACGAATGTTAGAGGAGAGTGCTAACATTTACAGCGACAAAATCGAAGCGAAAATTGCGAAAATGTTTAATAAAACACGACTCGTTTAAAATAGAGGAAAAATCTCGCGGACATCATCTTAAACAACATTTAAAGAAACACTGTGAATTTTTTCATACATATAACTTGTAAAATAACTGAAACAAACGTGTTAATAATAATTTTTGGAGCATACTTTGCGATTTTTTTCTATCGAGGGAATTTTATATAATTTGCGTTTCGGTGCGGAGAAAGTCTAGATATTATCTTTAAGAATAAGATGTATTTTTTTAAGAGCTTTAAAACTTACCGTGTTTAAGGGAAATACGTAATAAATCGGTACAAATCCGGGTTGCGGGCCCTTAAGCACTTTAGCAGCTAATAGTCGGCCTAAGAGATATCCCGAAAATTTAAAATATATTTATCATACTTGAAAAAAAATATATTATTTCGGGTTGATTTTTTTACCAAGTGAAATATCAAAAACGTGCGGAAGAATGGGTACTTACCATTCACTTCACTCCCAAAGTAATTGAAATGACGAGAAACCTATCTGCACATCACAATTTAATCATACACTTACAGATAGATATACTTTTCTTAGTAAGCTTGTTTTAAAGATTAGACAAATTGATATTGGGTGTGGAATTATAGTAGAAACATGACGCGGACAAATAAAAAAGCGTATTATTACAGATTAATAAAATGGTCACGGATTAACACGTTATAGTTTCTAGAAGTGCCGATATATTTATATTCATAGTAGAAAAACCATACTGAATATTTTCATGCGCCACGTACATTATTATTCCAATGGTGTTTATGGTTGGATTGTAAAAAAACTGAAAGGATTCCAGCGAATAAAATGAATAGTAATTTAATATTGTTTAAAGCTTGCATTGGTTAAATAAATTATATGGTTATTGCTTTTGCATTATGCATGTTAATGCATGCGTTGATCACCATTATAAGAAGAACCGAGTCTATGATTCCACTCTGCTAATTATTTTTAATTAATTAAGATTATTATAATTGGTAAATGCATTATGATTTACATTGTACCATGAGTATAAAGCTAATCTTAATATATAAAACTAATGTTTATTTGTTTGTCCCTTAAACGTTCCTAAACCATTCATCCGATTGCGATGAAATTTTGGTGATTTGTTGTGCGTATGCCTGCGAAGGTTTCTATATATAAAGGTTAGTTCTAGCTTTATGAAATTTTCTCGTAAACCATTCATCCGATTGCGATGAAATTATGGTGAGTTGTTGTACGCACACCCTTGAAAGTCGCATGGGAAAGGACACACAGTGAAGGAGTGACTGTGGGGTGGCGGACGATGCAGGGCAGAGGGAGGGATTTCAAAGGATATATAGTAGCGGTAGGGGATAGCAGGGAATAAAATTCTAAAATCTATACTTCTCACCGGATGGCTGTATGTGACCTGTTCACGCGTCGGTAAACCTTCTGATTTGAATAATATTCCCATGTATAAATAAAAATATATCCGAAAGCACTTCAATAAATATAACTACCTGGTTCCCGGCAAGCGTTGCAATGCCATATTCAAAGAAATAAATTGTTTCTCCCTGCATATCCTTTCCCGTGCATCCCCGTTCCTCTCCCGCATCCCCTTCCCCATCCCTTACACCTTCCCCCGTCCCACTAACCCCCCTCCCACGTTCCATATATTCGGTCCCAGTACATTCAGTTTTCAAACAACTCGTGTGCCACCTATTACAATTTTTTTTATTCAAATTTTCATTTTTCATATATTACAAAATTCATGTTTGTATATTATAAGAACAATCAATCAAATCTGGTACCCAACATAGGTAGCTATTTAAAATATCTATAATTTGAAAAATCCATATACAATTCTTTTGTTACATAAAAAAACAATAAAAAAAATTCTATTTCATCAAACGCGCGATCTGCCAAACGTGCGACGTTAAAATAGTCGTTAAGTTTTTTGAAACTATCCAATTTTCTGCGCAATTTTCTTAAATTTTCTTTCCGTGAGAACCTTCTATAAAGTATTAGAAAACTTTTTTTTAAATATGAATGAAAAAGGTAAAGTCATTCTGAAGTTATGGCGCATGACCAAGGGAAACAAGGATTAATTTTTTATATATGTATAGATAATAAACTTTCTTTGAGTGGCGTTGCAACTAGTGGCATTACTCGCTAGTGACAATTAAAATAATCAAAATAACACATCAAAAACTTTCGTATTTCTTTCATTTGTACACATTAACACTTTAGTTAGTGTAATAGGGTAGCTGAAGATTGAAGATTCTTCCTGTATACAGTATGAAAATATCTCTCTAGTGACAACTACACAATATGGTAAAAACACACTTTTCTGTTTGTTTGTCGAAATTTTATGGAATGTAATTGTTGATTACAATACATTAAAGAGACTTCTGTCATATTATTGTGGTGAAACACACAACAAACCGCAATGTAAACATCTTTTGTTATATATTTGTCATAATTAAATAACAGATAAGCGATAGCAACTTCATCATAAAAACATATGCAATGCATGTACACACAATACACATTTTTTCAGCAATACGTTAAGAGAGACTATTTTTAATTATAAATCATTAACCCTATCAGTGACAGCACGAACAAAAAATAATTATATCATATATTTATAAATATTTTTATAGTGCAATAACTAGGTAAAACCTCAAATTGTAAAATTTAATCATTGACGAGAATATTAATAAATCGCAAACAAAATATGTGAAACAAAACAATTCGGTCGCATCTAGGAATAGATGCGACTAGGAATAGATGCAACTAGAAATTCCTAGGTGCGACCGAATCTTGTTCTGATTTTTCCGTTTCACATTTTTCATTTAAGAGTAAGTTGTTAATGTTGTATTCAAGGATTTTATTTTTAAATATATGTTTGTTCTTTTAGCAAGCTTCGATCGTAAGTTTCGGCTTTAAATCCTATTAATATTATAAAGGCGAAATCCAACTAATATTATAAAGGCGAAAGTTTACATGGATGTATGTTTGTTACTCTTTCACGCAAAACTACAGAATGGATTTTAAAAATTCTTTCACTAATAGAAAGCTACATTATTTGCGAGTACTATAGGCTATATATATTGTTAAGCTCTGGCGTTATGAAGAATCTCTGGCGTTATGAAATTATTTATCATACGTTTTCTGTCCCTACCAAAATCGATTTATTGCAAACGTCAGAAAAAACAAACCAATTGTCGCCTTGGAAAAGATGTTTTTTTTTTTATTAGGCAATTCACCCTTAAAAGAGTGCTTTGTTGGCGTCGTACTTAATAACTATCTCTAAAAATGAATTACCGAAATGTATGTATGCGCACAAAAACTCGAACGACAGCACCAATTTGGATAATTCTTTTTTTTTGTTCGTTATTTTGTATAAAACTACCGTTGAGTTCTGGCATTATGAAATTTGTATAAAAAATTAAGAGCAGTTTGAAAACTGAATTTATCGGGAATGAATGTGTGGAATGCGAGAGGTGAGAGGGGTGTTGGTGGAGGGGGAAAGCGGAGGGGGACGAGGGTGGAGGGAGGGGGTTAGGGGAGGGAGAGCGGGAAGGGAAGGAAGGGGAAAGGGGAAGGATGGAGTAGGGTGTCGGGAGGGGTAGGAGGTGGGGGGAAGGGGTTCGATGGGGGGAGTGGGTTGCGGAGAGGGGATGTGGAGGGGTAGGGGGTAAGGGAAGGGGTGGATGGAGGGAGAGGGGGAGGGGGTTGATGGGGGAGTGGAGTGGAGAGAGGGAAGGTGGAGGAGGCGGAGTGGGGTGGGAGAAGGGGGAGGGAAGGAAGGAGAAGGGGGAGGGGTGGAGGAAGGTGGGGGGGAGGTGGAGTGGGGAGGAGTATGGAGTGGGGGAGGTGTCAGTGGAGAAGGAGGGGGAGGGAGAGGGGGTTGATGAATGAGTGGAGTGGGGTGAGGGAAGGTGGAGGTGGGAGGAGTGGGGGGAGGGGTGGGTGGAGGGGGAGGTCTATTTTCATATCTACGATTTCAATTGTCATCACTGCAAACAACCCATGAACTGCTATTTGCTGTGATGTCAACTGAAATCGTAGATATGAAAATAGAGATGAAAATAGCGATCGCGTAGAACGAAAAATGTTGACTTTAGTGTCTTATTGGAATCGGGCTGAAAAAAGATGTTGTGTATAACGGCCATAAAAAATTAGTCACCAGGTTATAAATCTTAGTTTTAAGTCAGTTATTGTATTTTTTATATGTAGGTACGTATTTTTGTACAGCGCCCTGGAGATGATTTTTTTTACAAAAAGGCGCAATACAAGCATACACATATTATTATTTTTAGTCTTATGCAGTTCGATTCTGATAGATTTCATTGGGGATACCTATGTATTATAAATATGATGATCCATTATATTTGCAAGATTTTATTTCTTAGAGCAAGCAATCTATCTGCCTAGATAAAACCAAAGTCCGACGAAAACATATCAGCACTTATACAAATTTTCACAAAATAAGAAGTAATAAACTACTAAACTGCCAAAAATTAAATAAAAATGTTATGTTTTAATGACATCGGATGGCGATGGTAGGAAAGCAGCGAATGAGTGAATCAAACTTCTGTAGATTCCAATTGGAACCGAATGACCCAAACACAGAACCTCTCCAAATATCCATCACCATTACATTTCATGTGGTTTTTAAAAATGCTTTCCCTTTCACAAATCAAAGACGTCTCAATAATTCAGAATCAAGTGTGTCCGCGGTTTCTATTTTCCTACACACCTACAGTCAGCACTAAACTTGCTCACTTTCCAGCTGCAGCGAAAGAAACATCTTCTCTGAATAAAACATGGCACCTTCCAAAGTAATAGTTGAACGTGTTAGTTTGTCAGTTTTTCATTGTCAATGTTTTGCAATGTAATTCATACTTAAATATGCAGTGGAACATCTAAGTCGTTTAGTATTTCATCATATGGCTTTTATACCTGTTCGATAACAGAAAGCATTTATTCGTGTTTAGGTAGGTAGGTAGGTACCTGCGTATTAATTCTAAAAGGAAAATAAAGTGCAGGTAGCGAATGATTCTAGTAAGAATATTTTTATTCGTGTGGTTAGCGCAGTTTAGTGATTTATCATACTAAGTGGGCATTACTCTTACTAGAAAAATAAGTTACTTTTATATTTTCGCGTGGTGGTGTTTATTATAAAGTAAGCAATAATATTCCTTAAACCAAAATAAAATTCTAAGAGGAATTATTCCTCAAATAAAATAAAGCAATATGATCACAATATTAAATTTGAATGTTTTTGAGTAAGCAGTAAGTAGGGGATTTTAAAAGAAAAAACTGTTATAATAATAATAATAATAATGTGATTTTTTTAAATATTTATATTGAGGGATCAGTAGGATTTATAAGTCAAAATAGGAATTCCACAGAGCCGAACCCTCCGATATGAAAATATCTGGAGTCGGTGAATTATTTTCCCATTTGGTCTCTGGTAGGTTGACATGTTGTTCTTGTATTGTTTTGTATTTATAATACTTATATAGTGCGATTTCATAGCGTGGATTGACTAGATGATCATTTGGGAAGTTTGTGAAAGGGTTTAGTTTTTCCTGTGGAGAAAATTCAACCCAGACATCTAACTCTGGTGCGTAAAAAAAAACAGAACCTAAAAAGAATCATGATTCTTGAAGAGTATTGTTTAAAATTGCGTTAATAAGATTTTTCACTTTATAAGTCATGGTAAAAAAAAAAACATTTTGGCAATTTTTTAGCAGTGTGTCAACCATTTTTTTAGTGTGAGATGGGATTTGGAAAAATATGTTTAACCAATGTGTATTTTCACTTTTTTTTATTCTCGAAACAAATTACGGTAGTCGAGGTATCTATTTTTATTTTATTTTCACGCTGACGAGTAAATTTTCTTAAAATGTGCCGTTTTTGATTTGTCACCAAAACGACATGTTCGTTTTTATTCGTGAATTTGGCGGCGTTGATGTCTCGCCGGGCAATTTTATTGACAGCCGTCTTACCAGCCAGTAGCGTTTTCTACGTCATAATGACATCGTAGCCAGTTGGAGCCGTTCCGGAATGAGCGGTTTTAGATCGCTTTTAAAATCATTAATGTATGATAGAAAATATTCAAATGACAGGTTTTTAGTAATTATAATAATCAGATTTAAAAAAAAAATCTAAATTTTTCACACATTTTTAACGGTATTCGTAGTTTGTGAAAAAAAAACCTATCGGTTATGTTTTGCGTTTGGTTAATAGATTTTCAGGATTACGAAAAAAAATATATTTCTGCAATTAATTTAGAGTACCTACAGTGCTACATGTATAAGTTAGCGGAGGCGTAAACATGAACTAACGCTAGATCATTATATTTTAATCTAGCATCCATACCTACTATCGTTATGTTGTTGAGACAGAGCCCTCTCTTTTCGCTAACTTGTAAGGTTAGCATTGTAATACTAAGATTATAAATGGGTCTATGTACTTACTTATTAGAGCCGTAAAAGACAATATTGTTGGTATTTCGGAAACCATAATCGAAACCTAAAGTATCTAATATAAATATATTTTACTAGCTGATACCTGGCATGCGTTGCAATGCCATTCCCATGCTTCCCTTTACCCTCCCGCGTCCCCTTCCTCTCCATCATTCTCTTTCCACCTTCCCCTATCCTCGTCACCCCTCCCTCGAACCCCACCTTCTTCGTTACTGTCTCCCTCCTGCCTTCCCTCCCTGCCGATAAAATATATGAAATACACACATTTTCATTTATACAAATTTCATAACGCCAGAGTTTACCATTATATATTGCATATAGCCTATAACCTGCGCACAACAAATCAGTTTCACCGCAATCAGATGAACGGTATGGCAGAGCATAAAATACGAACAAATAAATATTGGTTTTTACATATAAGATTACTATATTAGTAATACATATTTTAGTCCGGTGGCATTGAAAATGCTCCATTTTCTTTACATCTCTAGCAGAGTTATTATACGCACCTTTTTTTACGGCAGCTAAGTAAATGTAAATAGATAACTGTTACTCATAACGTGGGTTTTTTATGTTTATTGATGTCGATAGATAATTTTTGGTTTAATTACGTGAATTTCTAGTAAAGACCAGATGATTACAGGGTTTTTCATGAATGCAGACTTTACTAATAATATAATTACAATTCCACAGTTACCGTCCATCCAGTGAACGTGTGATTCATTTATTGGTCCTCGTTATGTGAACAAGATATTATGATACGTATACATTTACGAATCGCGACGCGAGCCGAACCACGAATTATGGGGACGAAGCAACCGCAAATGGCGTGAAACGCCGTTATACGTATATATTCAATTTGGGAGGCGAGTATGGGTACCGCCGCCCATGAAAACAATTATTGGATAACCCTCTGCCATAGGTCACCCCAAGTAGGTCGCTACGTTTGTTGACTTAGCAGGGGTACCCGGGTTCATGGGGTGAGGTTGAGGTTTGTCCGGGTCTTGGCGGCGGATCTCTGTCCATCAGCTGCGTAGCAGGCCAGATCGGGAGAGACTTCTTGAGGGAGACTTTGTGACCTCTCAAGCAGAACTCTTTTGGAACATCGCCTTGCACCACAGTGGGAGGGATGGATTCATATGTCCTTCACTCCTAGACTCACTGATCCCCAGATTCCTACCCACCCTTCATACCTTGTCCTTCCCGGAACTTCCTTTCCTTTAAAAGACTACACAGCATCCTCAAAGATGTCATAAACCCTGAGGGAAAATATTTTCCTCAGGGCCTCCTTTATGGAGCTATTGTAAAAAAAATATGAATACGCATCCTTATTTATTAAAAAAAAATACTACTTCTTTACGATTATTGGCCATTCGATCTAAATTTCCATTAATTTCATTTATGAGTGATGAGTTCTGCCACAGATGACGGCAGATTACGAAGTCCCACGGTGTGTGAGTTTTATGAGACTCTCGCTTGTTTCCGACACGCCCATTAGGGTCGCCAATTGTCAGTAAAATGTCATTCCCTGCGAAGGAAAGTGTGCGAGTTTTGCCGATGACATATTTCTCCAACACAATAGACGCGTTTAAAACGTGGGTAATCAAAAAACACTTTCCAACCTTAATCTTTTCATCAGTTTTTTGGTGGAAAGACAATTTGATTTATTTTCAGTGCTTCGAATCTATAACTTAGTGGTAACCTGTAAAATTGCTGTAAAATTGCCAAGGTGATACCAATTCACAAAGGTCATACAGGCTCATCTCAATCTTACCAATCTTATCAAAAAAATTTGAACGTGTAATCTACGAAAGATTAAACAATTTCCTATTAAAAAAATCATTATTTTATAAAAAACAGTATGGCTTTAGGAAAAAATTTAACACACTTGCGGCAATAAACGACTTAATCAGTAAACTTAGGGGTGGTATTGATGGTGGAAATTATATCTTATCTATTCTAGTTGACCTTCAAAAAGTCTTTGATACGGTAAGCCATGATATACTTCTCAAGAAACTCGAGAAACTTGGTGTAGTTGGTCCTGCTCTTAATCTATTCAAATCATATCTTAGCAATAGAAAGCAATTCGTAAGCATTAAAAATCAAAATAGTAAGCACCTTCCAATAAACTATGGAGTTCCGCAAGGATCCATACTAGGGCCACTACTGTTCCAAATCTATATCAATGATATTTCTCAATTAAAATTAAACGGTGAAATTTTCTTATATGCAGATGATACTACAATATTCTACTGGGGTAAAGATCTAAACATACTACTAGAAAATGCACAAAGTGACCTAGAAAGAATTTGCGGTTGGCTCCAATCAAATATCCTAACAATGAATATAAAAAAACAGGATACATGATTTTAAGTTCAAACCGTAAAATAATTCCTGCACATGTACCATTAAAAATTGAAAATAACGATTTTCAAATCCTGAAACAGGAAAAATATCTTGGTCTGTGCATCGATAAGCATTTAACTTTTAAACAACACATTCAAAATGTAAAAGATAAAATCACACCCTTAATTAGCGTTTTTAGCCGGTTATCATATCTATTACCAATTAGATTTAAAAAAAGTTTATACTATAGTCTCGTACACTCACACCTAAATTACCTGATTGAAATCTGGGGAAATGCGTATGAAACATACATCAATGAATTACAGGTAATTCAAAATAAGATAATCAAAAAACTATTTCACTACGAATCCAAAACATCCACAAAAAAATTATATTTGGAAACAAAACTGGTAACATTAAGAAAGCTATACGAGTACAATATATGTGTCCTTATATAGAAAATAAATAATAAACTCATACATACAAATACAGAATTCATTAAAACGTCCCAAGTACACAAACATTTTACACGATAACATACGTTTAAACACCATTCATACTAACTACGGTAAACAATCAATTAGTTACGAGGGGGGCAATTTATATAATTGCCTGCCAGATGATATCAAAAACGAAAAAAGTGTGTGCAAATTAAAAAAAAAATTGTTCATGTTTATTCACAAAAAACAAAGTAGTGATAGTGAATAATATCGTATGGTAATATAATATCATGTAAAGGTTAGTATTGCAATCTAATGTAATCTAAGGTTATGAAATGTAAAAACTATGTAATGTAAAAACTATGTAATATAATGTAAAAAGTACATAATTCAATATTCTAGTTAAGTAAGTGAAAATGTTATTTTCTTTTTACTGGAATAAAAACTTATGAAAAAAAAAACCTGTTATTTTACCTGGGTGCGTGTAAATTAAGTAAGTAATAATAACATTAATTAAGTAATTCTTTAAGTGACTAGAGTGTTTTTAAAGTGAAAATATTATACACTTCTTTAGTAAAAAGCCAGGTAGAGTATAATTCGCCCATTTGGTCCCCATCGTATAAAATACATTCCGAAAATATAAAAAGGGTACAGCACAAATTTCTAAGATTTATTAACTTTAAGCTGAATATTTCAATTAAAAATATTAACTACGTCCTTTTGATGAAACAACTCAACTTAATTACGCTGTCAATAATTAATTAATTAAATATCCCTTTTTTACAATATCTCCACACAGGAGGTCCTGAGGAATAAAAGTCATCTGAGGTCCTATGTCATCTTTGGAGATGCTGTATGGAGGGTCTTTTTAAGGAAAGGTAGGAGACGAAGTTCTGGAAAGTAAAAAGGTGCGAGAGGTGGGTAGGATTTTGGGGTTCAATGTGTCCAGGAGTGACGGACGTGTAAATCCATACCTCCCACGAGCAAGGCGATGGTTCAAGAGAGTCTGGCTGGAGAGTTCAAAAGGTCTCCCTCAACCAGTCTCAGGTGGACAAACGCATCCGCCGCAAAGACTTAGACAAACTTTCCCCGTGTACCCGGACACCCATAATTATTTCCCGGGGTTATATAATTGGTTCCCGGGGCAGCGGTACATACTCTCCTCCCAAATTGAAATGTATTGAATCATAATGTACTGTGTATGTCTTAACAAACAATTAAACAAATATATGTATTGATAAATCAATAAACAAATAAAAAAATTATAATTTTTTGTTAAGTAAATTGAGTTACAGTTTGCTTTCAACAAACGTTGCACGATTGATATTTTAGAAACGAAAATCTTCCAAAGGTAACTTTGGAGTACGTTGTTGGAGTATGAAATTATGGAAGTGAATGGAAAATGTAAGTGTATTATGGATTATATAGAAAATTAAATGTGTGTGAGGAACTTTTAAACACAAAGAAAGAGCATTTAAACCAAACATTTTGCAGATTAAAAATAATTCTGTTGGTAAGGTGAATTAAATAAGTACACAGCATACGTGTAAATTTTAGCAAAAAAACTGTGTATTTTTAGGAGAATCTAAGTGCACTATAAAATAAAATGAAATAGAATTTTAAAGATTTCCACAAGGACATCAACAACAGATTTTTTTTAACAATGCGTCGTTTCTCGTAAATACCTAACAAAAATTCCAAAAATATTCTGGTTCATCGTCTCGGTAAAGACAAAAAGGCAAACACCTCAAATAATCATAAAACCTGAGTAAAGCAAATACACAAGATAAATACGCCTAAGAGTAATTGTTTAGATTTAAACCCAGGACTCAAACCAATTATGGAGTTGAGTTACCATCAAATGTTGGATTGCGATCCAAGAGTTGTCTGATTTGTTCGTTAGATGTCGATAGAATCATTTTATTTTTGTCCCTTTCTCACACAACAAACAAGGTAAATATAGATGTACGAAACCTTTATAAAAAGGCTTGCATCGGTAAAATTAACTTACTTCTTTACGAAAACTTGCACTAAGAATTTAAAATACTACTGAACCCTTGTCCGTTGGGTGGGGAAAGTTATTGTCGTCAGTTTGTAAATATTCAAATCATAACAATAAAAAATCAAGAACTTAAAGTTAAAACCAAAAAGTGCTTCATTTATAAAAAACCAGTCTACCCAAAGAAATTCTCCTGAGTGAAGACCTCCAATTTTTACAGTAATGCTACCTTTTAACAAAGAATTTCTGAATTTTTTGACGTAAATTTATACCGCACATTCCCAAACAACATATTAAATCAATCAATAGGTTAACAAATCTTGTCTTAACGAATTTTCAGAAAAAGAATTGACAAGTATTTAAAAAAATATCGTCATAGAAGTTAAAGTAAATACCATACGCCCTACACCAACCTTGAAATTGAACCATAGCTGAAAACCCTGAAAACCACGAAATCCCTGAAAACCGCTGAAAACCTTGTATCCGACCACCTCAGTACAGGACCTCCTAGTGAAGCAACTAAGAAAATGTTTTTTTTCTCTTTTTACAAGTTTATCTCACATATTATCTTCTTAAAATTTAAAATTATAAAGTAATTAATTATAAAAAAAATACATAGAAAGTGCCTGTAGGAGCAGAGTGATGTGCGGTATGGAGAATCTGAGTACGAACGCACAGCAGTATTTGCTTATTAGCACAAAGTTGATAATAAAATAATTAACTTTTTTGTCGGGTGTAGGCATAGACATATAATATTCATATGTCTATGGGTGTAGGCCAAAAATGCCACTGTTTCTAATGCAAAAAGGAAAAACATAATTCTTATTCTGGGCGTACCTCTATTATTTCAGGTAACACAATATCAAACAAAAACCCTTCCGTCCCACCATACCAATCAAAGTCAAATTAGCATACCAAAAAACAAAGCCATAAAACGCCAGTTTTTTTCAGAGACCCATCATTATTAGGAAGGTACCAACGCCTTCCGCTTACGCGGCGCATTCAGTCAGCAAATCAAGGTCACACAGTAAAAAAACTTAATCATTCGAATTCTTTTGCATTTCAGGCGAGCCGTTTAAACTTCACTTTTTGAAAACGATCAAATAACTGAATAAGATGTGAGGTACCTGTTTTTGAAGCAAGAACAAAGCTTAAAGTAGGACGACATTCTTGACTAGAAAATATTCGATAAGATGTCGTCATCAATAAGTGGACTGAAGAAATTTCGTTGAGGATTCGCATACCCTTCATACATTAAAGTCAATAGGTTTCTTAAGTTACCAGGTAAGTAGATACCTACTAACTTTCCGTGCTTTCTTAATTTTTGTCTATGGAAAAAGCAATTTGAACAAAAGTATGCTTACTTAATCTTCTTCTTTTCACTCAATAAAATAAAAATTTTCTTCCCATGAAAATGTGATTGTCAAACTTTCTACATTTTAAACTTTATTACTACGGAGCATCAAAATATATAAATTTAATATCTAGTTCGCATGACTAAAACAGTTTTAAATTTCGCAAATTGCCGCAAAGACAAATGAAAAACTTCAAGACTCTTGAAAAGGTATAATATTCTAAGGAAATTAGTTAAGGTGCTCTCTAGTGACATTTTAATTCAGATTTGGACATGTTCTATTAGATTTCATTATATTTTTGAGTTAGCCGTTGTTGTCAGTTAAATTATTGGTATTAAACACAGATTAGAGATTAGAAAAATAACTACGTTTAGAAGAGAAAAAAAGGAAAATGGATTTTATAGGAGGAAAAACACATTTTATGGGGGTCGGAATCGAAATTTGGGAGGAAAAACGAAGGAAAATGGAAATTGAAGAGTTTAAGAGGGAAGATAGAATACCAGTTTGGAAGGGAAAAACAAGATTAGGACAAGTGGACAGGGATTAGAGAAAGTATAGGGATTGGGCTGAGAAGAGATTAATGGAGAAAAATTAAAGATCACGTGGCATTAGAATTCATTCAAAAGAACTGAGCACCGCCAAACAGGCAACTTTTTCATCGTTATCTTCTGATCTCCATCGGTATGCACCTACGAAGTAACAATTGTAATCTCTATTTGTAAAAAAGCAAATAACAGCTTTCCGTTATCAGTTACTATCCAACCATCGCACCGGATGGTAATATTTAACATTCGCTAATTTCTGTGCATATCCGCTGCAGTCTAATAATAGGCTCACTTTCGTTTTAGATCTGTTGTTCTACATAATCCATATCAGCGGCATCTGAATGCCGTTGTCAATTCGGAGGTAGGTGGCTGGCCTCACAGCCCAATAAGCAGTAAATAACCAAACAACGCAGCAAGTGGACCTGACGACTTTCAATTATTATTATTGGTAAATCCGGGAACTTCGACACGAGACACGAACCATAGGCGGTAGGCTGGCCCGTATGGAGGCTTTTTTTCAGATAACAAAAGTAGCGAAAGATTGGATTACAACGTCATTATAAATGTAGGATTAAAAAAAATAGATACACGCGTCGCCGTTCTGACACCACTTTTTAAATTTTTTGTTAATTATATAATTTTTACACAGTGTTATTAAGGGAAAATAATAATAGTCTTTCCTCACCATAAAACGTCTTTGGTATTTGGTGAGGGAATTCTAGCAAAAAATCATTTAACTAAGTAATAATAAAATAATGTAAATAAATAACAAGAAAATAAAATAATAAAAACCCAAGATTTATCGATAAAAACATGAAAAAAAAATTATTAAATAATAAAAGGGAATAATACTGTTATAGTAATTTTAAGCAATAGCTGAAATTCTTGAATATTTTCACCAATTTTTTAATTTGAATGAAGGTTTTTTAAAATAAGTTATTCATAGTTAGAGGTAGGTATTTTGAACACGCTTTGTGTTTGTATTCTGAAGTCTAATTGGTGTATTTGATTGCCTGTTATTTGTATATTTTTCTTGCTGATATCGCTGTATCGAATTTGGCGACGAAGTCGGGGATATTTCCAAATTTCATAAATTGTTGGAATTCTACACAACGACTTTTTAAAACAATATTAACAATTTTTTTTTAAATTTCAGTATTTTTAAAAACGATTGCCCGTTGTAAAAAAAAAATTAAAAATTGTAACTTGTAAAAAAGGGTCATTTTGAAAGTGTAAGTTGCACTATGGAAATTCACATCAGACGAAGTTAAATTCAAATGATTCACAGCCAACCGGAACTATCAACCTTGGATCTATAGTTTTTTTTTTAATTAATTAATTAATTTAGACGGATTAATTATCGATTGACGATTTCTTATTATTATATTTTTAATTTCAAATGTCATTCAATAGAAGTTCTCCTCTTGTGATGCCATGGTGTTTTAGAACATCTGTTATTTCATGTGGTTTTTTGAACAAGTCGTAGTAACGACTACGGCTGTTTTTGGTATTATGGGAAAATCTAATTCTTTTTAAAAAGGCTTTGCCGGTCCAGCCTACCGAACATATATGTGACCGATAATACTGCCTTACTTTCTAGAC
Source organism: Limnephilus rhombicus (assembly GCA_929108145.2). Taxonomy (NCBI): domain Eukaryota; kingdom Metazoa; phylum Arthropoda; class Insecta; order Trichoptera; family Limnephilidae; genus Limnephilus; species Limnephilus rhombicus. The sequence continues at coordinate 20,087,068 of OV815273.1, read as the reverse complement.
ACAAAACCGGGCTCATAATGTTATATTTTTGTTTCCAATCAGAATATTAATTAGTCATTAATTTGTCCATATGGTAAACGTAAACTAAAATAGTTTGATCATCTGTGAAATGACGCTTCCTCTTCTGGTTGCGGATATCACTGTTGCAGGATTATACAATTGTTATAGACAGAATTGCGATGCAGATTATTAGTAACTATTGTAAACTTACTAATATAATTAAATTAATTTTGTTCTTCATGATACATTTTTTTACATTTAAATGTGTGTGTTTTGCTAATTAATTTATCTTTGTTTTCATTATTTTAACGAGTAAAGTCTTATATTAATGTCTTATGTTTTATTTTATTACAGCGAAATCAGCTTGTGCAAAAAAAATCGTTGTAGGTATTTAACAAAAAATATGTTTAAAGAATTAACAAATATTACATTTATATTGACATATCATCATAACATGTGTGCAAATTTCGACTACCAAAATACGGGCGTGTGCTTAGTGTGGTAATTGAAAAGCATGTAAAAATGTGTATAAAATTATTTTATAAATAAAAAATAAAAAAAACTACAAATTAAAAGCTTTTTTTAATGAATTTTTCAGTATTTTTCTCCTGCAACACAGCTGAAAACAAATATTCGTCACTGGTTGCCCAATTTCAGCATTGCTTTTCAGAAATATTTTTTCGGTAAATATGCAGTTAGTCTACCTCGCGGATAATACGGAACGTTCGTGTTGTCGAAGTTTGATGCACGGATAATACGGAATATTCCTTTTTTAACTAATAGACAATCAAATATGACATTTGTCGGAAGTACCAATCTTATAAAATAAATTCTCTAAAATAAACTCGCTTTTCATCATACTTTTAAAAAACATCCCAGGTTTTGAATGGTTTGTTTGGCTACTCAGGGTTTGTCTAGCGGGGTTGTGTAATTATTTTAATACATTTCTTTCCATGTTCTACTGTTACAAATACTTGTCAATGATGCATTCACTTTGTTTTACGCAAAAATATTTTTCTATGATTGGCAGCATTGATGAAATGTTAAAATAAAAACGATGAATGAACATGGCGTTACCGTGCGAGTGAATTAATTTTAACAAAATTAAAATGTTAAATGCATATTTTTTGCATGTTTTTTGGTCTCCCCCGACATAAATACTCACTTTTCATAATAATAAAGCTAAATATAACTGTTTGGATAAAAAGTTTTCCGTATTAACAAGTAAGCGGTTTAATGCATAAATAATATTTTTTCTTATTGAACAATTGAAAAATATTTTTAAAAAACTGTCTGACGTCTCGTTCATCAGTAAATCTTTCAAAGCTCAATAGTCCACGATGGAAATGTCCTCACTTGCTGAAAAATCTGCAAAAAATTTTGTGCAGTCAGATTTTTGTTTCGTAGTCACGATTTATGACGAGAAACTTCTTTCTTCCATATTGCGACTATCTCGGTACTGTTCAAAACTTTCAAAATGATTTCCCATTGCAGGCCAGTTGCATCACAGAATTCTAACAATTTTTAAATGTCAACGTTTATTTTCAAGTTCTGTTAAATTTTTATTATAGTTTTGTTATTATTTCAGTTCTGCGAAACAACCGTCCTATAATGCTATGATAACAGAAATTGAATAGAACTTTCACGGAATTTGGTTATTAACTTTGAAATTTGATGAATTGTTCAAATTCTGACAAACAACACTTCCTAAGACTTTTCTGAGCTACTTATAAAAGAATAATTCGTAGAAAGCTTATTATTATTTAATTCAAGTCTGATACTACGGCGATTTGAGAAACGATTCCACGTAAAAACAGAATAGGTCCAAAATAAACAAAAAAAAAATAAAAAGCAAAGAAAAAGAATAAACAAACAAAAAACCTAACCTATTTTTTTCATGTTTTGTTTTGTCACTGTTCGTGTTTTATTCATTGCTCTGAGGAACGTATCCCTCACAATATTGTTCATCAGCTGAGTTCGCGAATAAACAACATTACAAGCAAGAACAACCTACTTTCTCATCGCGCCGCCTCACGTCACTTTCTTGTTCATTGATTTGCAGATTTCATTGGCTCTTGCCGGCAATGCCGGCAGCCGTCTTGCGACTATAGACTTGTCATCCTGCCGTCTTGCGACTTGCCGCTTGCCGTGCTGTTGGCTGTTGACCCAGGCTGTTGCTGGTGACGTCCCGCGCTCCTCGCGGATGCCGAATCTAATCTACTCAGCAATTAAAATTAAATTACGAAGATCCGGCGATAATGGAAGTCTCCTAACACGAAGGCAGACAATGGCCCGCGGACACAACAACGTTTGGCAAGTTTCTTGCACTTGTAGGTCAGCGGAAATTAATTTTTAAATAATTAAACCGTCCAAGTATTAAGAATGCCAGAAGACCGAATTCCATTGTAAATTGTGAGTGCGATTGTTGTAAAGTACCTACCTACTGAGTCTTTTCTAATATTCAATCCACAATTCATACCGAATTTGAAAAATTACACACTACCTTTGAAAGACAACCTTTCGTCGTAGAGCAATGCACGCCTCTTGACGCTGCTGTTGAGATAAATTATCCTTTTATCATCTGAAAAGTTACAAGTTTGTACAAGATATTATTATGAATATAGTACAACTATTTCAAAACTGTAGCCATAAATAGAAATAAAACTGTGATACAATATCACAGGGAGATAAAAATATTATCATTGTTATTGAAACGAAATTCGTCGATGTATCATAATATTGAGATTGCATAGATTACGATAATTTTCTGATTTGTCCAAGTGAACAATATCTTAGGTGTTTATAAAAGCCGTCTTTTTAATAAATAAAAATAAAAATTAATAAAAACTTGTTTTTTCTGGAGGAACATTACTCATCGATGATTTCGAGTATAAGCTTCAAATAAGAAGAAAACCTTTTAGAATTGACGAAGGGACCGGAAAGCGACGCGACGCTGCGAGACACGCAGCCACCGCTTTGTCCATTGCCCATTGCCCAAGGCACGCGGCGGGCCTAGCGTGAGGGAATTTGTAAATAAAAAGGTACCATAGTCAGCAGCAGACTGAAGTTTAACGAGATTTCATTCATCTCAGTCTCGGAGACATGTCTCGATGTCTGGTAGTGGCCCGACCATACTTTTACTACGAACTACTGAATGGATTCTTTGGAAATATATAGGATGAAGATTTTAGCTATGGTAACTACCACTACGAAAACAATTTATTCCAGAAGTAAAGAGGTCTTTTGAAATAAATCATAGTATGCCGTTTATGAGTAGGTAAGTATAAATAACACCGGTTATTATTGTAAAATACATGGTCACTGCACTCATATCTATTGTCATATCACTCACTTCTCCGCTCACTTTTAAATGTCCGATGTGTGTGCATTAGATTTGTATAACGCCGTTTTTTCTGAATCACCTGAAGGGCGCTGTACAAATTTATAATATATTTCTATAATCTTACTTCTAACTACAGACTGGACAAAACATTATAACAACTCATGACTAAAAGGTTGCATCCACCGGTTCGGCGATCACTAATAAAAAACTAAATGTACAATACAATTGACCAAATATAGATACACAGTGTTATTTATACTCTGTACGGGTATACAATATACAGGATCAGCATTGCGCAGTAAGTACGCACGTAGTGCAGGGGTTTCGATGGAAATATAAGGCACATTGCCAAAAAAAATCTAAATTTGACAAAATTTTTGCTTCATAACTAACAGTTCATTTGCAGAACAGTGATGTCCTGTTACATTTCATCTGACGGCGCGCGGCACTGCGTTATACTAGCTTTTCAAACTATTGGGCACACAAATGACGTTCGCTATAAAACAGTTATTTGTAAAATGGACACAATGGATCTCACTACTTTGTGAATATTATTTATTGACTATCCATGTTCCTAACCACAACTGCCATCAACCATTTTTATGCGATCCAACCTCACACCATCTAGACTTGACTAAAATAAAGCCAAGTTATAATATTTAAATGTTTACTGCCTTAGAATCGTGTAGCAAAGGCTCCTCCGATTTAAAGTCCACTTTTAAAAATAGTACGACAATCATTGGTAAATAAGTCCAGTAGGCCTTATAACTATCATAATAAACCTAAGTATTATTTGCAAAAACTTTGTTGACAAGCTTTATTTCATAGTTTGAGAAGTGAAACCCGTAACCTCGTGTTCCCTGAATCACATAATAATGTACCACTATATATATTATTGTACTGCAGTGGGCGTTTCGTTTGTCATTATTATTGCACTGTCAACTAGTTCACATATCCCTAGTAGCGTACTTAAGAATAATTTAAATATAACAAGTGACGCTGACACTATGTACATAATTTAAAGATACCCGCAGTGAGAGTAGATGAAACCAGATAAAATGCAGACTTTATGATATCATTTAAGCCTCTCAAATATCCATTAGCATTAAATCGGCTATCGTTTTGCCTATTCTTAAACAAATCTTATCGTTTGATAACCGCTATCATTGATAAGATAATGGACTTAAAAACCCAATTCAATGGAGGTCACAATACCTTCCCATGATATCTTATCCAAGAAATGACGTAAATACATAATATTATTATTCAATCTCACTGCATTTCAGAAATAGAAGATTGTACGCAGGTGTTGGAAGATCAACAACAAGAAAAGTTCAAATACGACCTAAATAGATAGCGGTAGATGTAGGTAGGTTAGATGTAACTATATACCACGGTTGAATTTGGCAGCCACCTCTGGTCTGGAGCTCCAAAATACATATTGAAAAAAATCATGACTCTGTGCAGAAACGGGCGGTCCGTTTCTGCACAGAGTCAGAAATTCAGAGATTCTCCTAATTTAACAAACGGATTGCAATCTTCAGAGCACAGGCATCAGGTGGGAATGCTGACCTTGTTCTACCGGTGTTACAATGGAAGATGCTCCTAGGAACTAGCGTCATTGATCCCCTCTGCACCGGTGCGTAATCGGGAAACACGCCAAACACGCGCCCAACATTTGTACACCGTTGACACTTCACATGAGAACGGGTCGTTTCTACGACTCGGCTGTGGAACGATTTGCGTCCTCTGTATTTCCTCCCTCCTACAACATGGGTCTCTTCAAACCCATGTTCACTCCTTTCTCTCCTCAAAAAGACCCTCCACACAGCATCTTCAAAGATGACATAGGCCCTTTCCTCAGGGCTTCCTGTGTGGAGTTAATCTAAAAAAAAAACATATTCATCATGAAGCAGAAAATCGGTTTGTTATGTTTATGGGAGTAAAAACTCCTGGAGGTTTTTGTTCTTTATTTTTGGGGAGTTACGCCGTGTTGCGCTACCTCCTCCTTTATCCAACGTTTCGGACAGCGTTACAGTGTCCATCATCAGGGCAGATGTGTCTGTCCTGCCCTGATAATGGACACTGTAACGCAGTCCGAAACGTTGGCTAAAGGGGGAGGTAACGCCACATGGCATAACACCCCAAAAATAAATAACAAAAATACTTTTGGCCGTGATAATCTAAAATCATACCTTTTGAATGTTAATCAACAGACTACCAGACAATACATTTTCAGCGTTTTCAGTAAAATGTACTAGTATGTGGGAAAATAATTCATTAATAAGAACAAGAATCGAAATCAGACGAAGATGGGTGGTCAAACCTGTATACACTTACCTACTTAAGTTATTCAAATGACTTCTAAGAAATAAAGGCTTTACTTTTCGTGTTACTCTCGCGTTTCCATTCAACCAAAAAGCTTCCATGAACTGAAAGAAAGCTTTCAGTATGCAAGCGTGAACTTTTCTCTCGTTAGTCTGCTAATGTGTACATGAAACGACTTTCCGCTTTTTGCCTAACATTTCTACTGTTTTAATAAGATCATAATTCATCAAACAAAGTCATGAATAATGTACATTTAGTGGAGGGAAGAAATCGCCTCTCTAGAGTCTCTCGCCACACGAAGCGGCTCACGGCTGCCATTCATTCGGCAGTTCTAGTAAAACCAGTTAGACGAGGAGAGACCGTATTGTAATTCAGTCGATAGGTGGCAGGCGTGCGGCGCACACGTTTTCTGCTTGTGTTGAGAAACTGGCGATAGCTTCCCGTATACCGTGTAAACACTGCCACTGCAGGCACTTGTCCGAGAGTCGAGAGACTTCACCTCGTGGAATGTTGTGAACCTGCCTGTAAAATATACTAGCAGTATCCTCGTCAGCCGGTGCGGCCACTATCCATTGCCACTGGTGCCGGCGTTCCCCAATTTCCTTCTTGTGTGTGCTACAAATGTTGACATTGATAAAGCGAGCAAATGTTTGATAACAGAGTGATTTCAGCGATAGAATTGTGCAAATTATTAACGTGGAAAGTGCTGCGGCTAAAATAATAGTGTCCTATCAACTACTTGCATTATGTACACATCTCGGAAGCGAAATTAATATTTATGAATATTTGGTACAGTGTGCAGAAGCTGGGAAGCGCATTTCTCTCAGCGAGTCGCTGGTGACGTTTGTCTAGTTTTATTTTGGTGATGTTGTTTTGTGTCTCTTCTTGAGTACCCCCGGGAGGTACGAGGATCAGTTTTAAAGCACGAGCCTAAACTTGAGAGTGCTTCGAATATTAGTGACGCCTGGTTTTATAAACCTGACGCTAGAACCGAGTGTTTTGAATATAAATGAGAAAATTACCTATCCTAACCAGTGAAGAATATGATTCGTGTGCCTTTACTTTATGAGAACTAAAGTATTTGGCTTCGCTCCTTAATCTTGGATAAACCAAGGATTTTTTCCTTCACTTGACCAAAGGATTCACCATCAACATTCCAATTTCAGAGGTAACAATAAATACCTACATAAATTACCTTCTTTATTTCAGGAGACCTTTAGACCAGCAATTCTGCAAATGGACACGGTTGAAACATAGCCTTAACTCGTTGCTCCCATTGACTTGTTACGCTTTATATAAATGACCGAGCATTACGTAGATTCGAGATAAGTTGGAATTGAAACATTGTTATTTCCTCACAAAATCTCACGCACATAAATTTATGCAATTGTCGGTAACGTGCCGAGGCTCTTGCTACAAAAGGTTTTGCATTGTTCGTTCGTTTCGGTAGCTAACTAATTATAATAAAAGTTTTAGTGTAACAAAGAACTATGATAGAATAATTCATAAGTTAATGAACAATTAAAGAAAAATCCGAATGAAATAGGTACCTACAGAAACATCCCAAACAAGTTTCAGAATATTTTTGTATCACAGCCGCGCAGTCCCAAACGTTGCGCCTACCTCCCCGAGGATGCAATTTACATAGCATTGACGCTCACCCTTCAGGAAACAATTTATTATTATGCTTTTGTTATATGAATATATTCTATCGGATCTTTGACCGCCATTTGGATAGTAATCTAATAGTCTACTAATTTAACATTGCAAAAATTCATTAATAAAGATCTTTTCTGTACAAAACTGGCTTGCTGTTGTGATGATTTTTAAGTTTTATGAACCTTACAAAGACGGGGGGGGCATTTGTCGATCCAACTCGCGACCGTTCTTCGTATTTCTCAGTCATAACCTTTGTAATATTTCCATTCGTTTCCACTTTTTTCCTTAAATCTTGATAAATCATTGACAGGTTTTTCATGTGATAGTTGCACCGCACATTGGACGTATGGAATCCCCGAAAGGAAGATATTGCGGAAGATTTTGTGAGACTACATAGAGGAAAAGTTGAAGAGGAAGATCTGGAAGTAGGTACCTGGCATTTTAGGGCTAATCACTAAACATAACTAAAGTTACTTTAAGCAACGTTTTCGATTATGAATAGTGGTGTCTCACCAGGGCAAAACTTGATATTTATGTCATTGCTACGTACCTCAAAAATTTTCGTTACTTTTTTGGGTGTTTTTTTTTTCGGAAAGCGGTGTATATGTACGCTGAGGATGTTTAAACGTCAATTCAGGTTTGTCAAAACCATAACCAAATAATTATTTTTCACCCCGGGAACCCTTTATTAGATAACCAAAACCTCTGCCGTAGGTCACCCCAAGTGGTTCGCTACATTTGGTGACTTAGCAGGGGTGCCCGGGTTCATGGGGTCAGATTTGTCCGGATCTTGGTCCACCAACTGCATGGCTGGCTGGATAGGGAGAGACTGGTTGAGGGAGATCTTTTGACCTTTCCAGCAGGACTCTTAGCAGAATTTGGACCGCAGTGGAAGGGATGAATTCATTCGTCCGTCACTTCTGTACACTCACTGGAGACACTGACTCCAGATTCCTACCCACCCCTCATACCTTTTTCCTTCCCAAAACTTCCTCTCCTTCCTTTCCCTAAAAAGACCCTCCATACAGCATCCTGAAAGATGACACATTCCCCGAGGAGAATTATTTTCCTCGGGGCCTCCTTTGTGGCGCTAATGTAAAAAAAAATATTTAAAAAATGTTTTTTAATTAAATAAAATTTACGATAAATTTAAAAATGAAAACGGCAAAATTTGCAGTTTTTGCATAAAAATTCAGAATTTCGCTTAAAAATTAGTTTTATCGCAAAAATGCGAAATTTTGAGGGACCTGAAAGACACTAGGTCCCTTGTGAATGGTAATAAGGAGTCCCTTTTGGTGCAGCCAGCATAAAAATACTTTTGTTCTCTCTAGAATTAATCTCACCTTATACAATGATGTTATTTTCACTATATCATGATTTTGTACAAAATACGACCGGAGCAGCGCTAAGAAGGAAAAAATTATAATTTATTCCAATTGATTTAAATTTAATTACCCACATTAGCCTATGAAAAGGAAAGGAAACACTGTTTGCTCAGTTTGCCGTATTTATAAACAAATTGCCTGTTAACCTACCTTTAACTTGTCATTTATTTTAATGATCTTGCTTAGTTCTCATTAGGAACTGAAGCATTTAAGCTAGACACGTGGGTAGTGTGTGAACGTGAATGATTATTATAATCATGCCTTGATTTAAATATTTTTTACACCCACGCTAACTTCTCAAGGTGATTAATGCAACGCGCATTGATTTAAAAAAAAACACATCACGCCAGTTCTCTTTATGGATATGCAGAGTAGTAAAATACCTAATTCATTTAAATATCGATGACCTAATGAAACATGTAAGTATGTTTTTTTCTAATTACTTCCACACTGAGGCAAACCTCAGGGTCTAAGTCATATTTGGTGATACTGTGCGGAGGGTCTTTTAAAGGAGAGAAAGGAACAATACTGGGTCAGTGTTTTAAGATGAAGGAAAAAAAATTTTGTTCATTATAATATTACGTAGCCCTAAAAATTACCTTTTTTGCATTAACTCCACACAGGAGGCCCTGAGGAAAAGTCTTCCTTTTGGGAAGGTATAAGGAGTGGGTAGGAATCTGAAGTCAGTGTCTCCAGGGGTGACGGAGGTATGAATCCATCACTCTCACTGCGGTGCAAGACTTTGTTGCCGGAGAGGTCAAAAGTCTCCCTCAGTCAGCCTCTCCCAATCCGGCCCCCCACGCAACTGGTGGGCAGATGCATCAACCACCAAGAAGCACACAAACCTCACCCAATGAATCCGGGCATCCCTGCTACTCATCAAACACCCCACTCAACAAACATAGCGAATCACTTGGTTTGACCTACGGCAGAGGTGTTGGTCATCCAATAAATTGTTCGTGGGGCGGCGGTATCCATACCCGCCTCCCAAATTGAATTGCTGATAAAGTCATTCGAGTAATGCTGAAATTCTATAAACAGTTATATTTTCTAAATTCTATAATTCTGAAAATAGTCGGATCTCCCCTGTCCAATATGATCCCAATTTAAGACTTTAAAGACTCGCCACACCCATTTTCTGTCAGTTCGGCCCCGGACGGAGCGGGGAACGGACGTTAGGCTCCGCGTCTCTTGGTTTCGTGAAATCAATTTAAAATTTCCGCTTTATTACAATAAACAATGCGTAAAAAAGGAGTTAATGTTTTTACAGGCCTTTACGAAATCAACCTGTAAAAAAATGCTTAAATACCTTTTCCAACCTTTCCAAAAGCTTTTTCTCAAGTATTTTTAAACTCCTCCCATAAAGGGGCGTGAATTCCGATTCTGATTTTTTCCTGGAATATTGGATCGCCTTAATACAAAATCCCTCTGGACTTACGTCATCTTTAGGGATGCTTTGTGAAAGGAAGGAGAGAAAGTTCAGATAGGCAGAGAAGCGAAGGTACTGCATTTGTATTACGATTCTGACTGTGACACACCCACTTTGGAACAAGGAACAAACCGCGTGTACCGTCGTCATTATGTCGGCTTATTCGTGTACTTTCACACGCTGGCTCTCTTCTGGAGTAATCAAAACCGATCAATATCCATTATCTGTATGCTTTACCTTCGTGGTCATGATTGTGTTTGGAGAAATCGTGAATTGGGCTCATTGATATAAATGTAGACTAGATTGTCCCTCAACTAACAAACATCTAAGTTTTATTCTTTTATAACCACAGCAATAGAGACCAACTGCAGGGAGCCTCTTGGGATTGTGTACGGCACCATTAAAATTATGGATTCTCGTGAAATGAAAGGAAGGAAAGATGACAGACGTTGAGAGAACTTACCTAGCTATTCAGAGTCGATATATAAACATGCCTAAATCCGTATCAAGAAACATTTCAGTTCTAATTGTTATAAAATTATAATTTTTGGGAATTTTTGTCAATTTCAAACCCAAAACTGATTTCCAAAATACCTGTGATGATAAGTTTGTATGGATGTCAAACGAATTTGTTTACAGTGTGGATTTTTTGTACTTATACGTATACAGTATTTAGACATGTAGTTTTTCCATGATGCATTTGAATGAAAAAATATGTTTTATACTTTTGTACATCCTCTCTGCACACCTCTTCAGGTTTACTTAGTTATATTTTGTGATCCCTAAACCGACGACGTATCGTATTGTATTTCGGGGGGGCAACTTTCATGAAAACCAGAATGATTATTCTGTTGTGACGACGGTGATCTTCCACTTTATCGCATTGATATATATATACTAGATGACTAATGACCGCGCCAAAGCATTGCCACTGTACATATGTCCAAAAGCATATGCCCCGCTAACGTCAGTTCAGTGCTCATTGTGACGCCGACCGACTTGTGCCGGACGATACGCGATCAAAACTATCACCAAAATGGTTAAATGCGTCGCGAAAAAATGCGATTCAACATAATAAAGCAAGTGGAATTACTTTCCACACCTAATTTTATTGTTTTCATATTCACATTTAATAAAACAAAGCAGAAAATGAAATAAAATGTCAAATACTCTAATATAGGTTCAGTGTTGCCACTAAAAAGTCGTTTTAGTTCTCCCACATTAATGGGAGAATACATAATTTATGGAATAAGTTACTATGGAGGTAACCATATTAAAATACTTTAAAAAAATATGTTTTGATCTTCATACAACATACTTCATTAAAACTTATTTTAGTTTATTAGTGAATAATCTAGTAAGTAATTATATTTTTTTACGTATTTTATATTAATAATTTTGCAGGGCACCATAAGATGCAGCACGCCGTGAGAAGTGGGTGGAAATAATTCGATTGCTGAGAAAAGAACTTTGAAAACACTTTTGAAACAATTTCTGTTTGAGTATTATATACTATTGGTTCAATAAAAAATATTGGAACAAATAATGACTTCATTAGTTGTGCATTCTTTTAGTCATATAATGAAAAATACATATTAAAAATAATTTAAGTAAGTTTATTTTATTACAAACTAACATTAAAAAAAACTATTTCATTGTTTATTTTGGGTAAAATTTCACATTGTAGGCAACACCAAGCCGCTATTGCAGGTTTGCGTTTCTGGCTTTTTCTAATCCTAGCGGTGGTAATGTTCTCGTGACTTGTGCAAGTGAGACGAATATATGTTTACTTTCAAATGTTTAGTGATTCCAAAGCTACGTCGTTGCAGTTGTAAAGTGGTTACGCTTTTTTCGATGAGCGGTAATGAAGTTTGCTTCTCTATTTATACAAGGTGTCCGAAAACTCGTAGTACAAGCGGGAAACTGGGGAATCCTCATCACATTTGGAGTCGATTTTGTGGTATAATTTTTTTTGATTTGAGCTTTCGTTTTCGAGTAAATCGAGTCAGAAGTTGATTTTTTTTTTGGTCAAATTCTTATAAATTATTACTGACGTTCATAGTACCTAACTAATAAAAACTAATTAAAAGAAAACAAACAAAGAAATCCGGATTTAAAGCATTATTTTGAAATTATTCATAATTTTATTCCGTGTAGTACGGTCGTTTCACGGTTAAAAACAGCTGTTCATTTTTTTCGCGCTTCTAAGTCAAAGTGCAATGCGAAATTTGCTGTCCCTTTCTGCGCTCGGTTCGATCAACACAATAGAAGGGGTAAGCTACTAATGGCTTGGCCTTGAACTGTGAACTTGCGAACCAAATTCTGTACGGAAGCAAGTCCAAAAAGGTAAATGTTCAGGAGATGTTGTATGATAGATAACAAAAAAACTAATTATTAACTCAATTAGTTTTGTTTTAAGAAGGAGCAAATGAAACGAATTTTTTATAGTAAAGCCATTAAAATAATTGTTTAAAAAAAAACGCTGACTTGAGTCAACTTTTCAATTTGGGAGGCGGGAATGGGTACCTCCGCCCCGGGAACCTTTATTGGATAACCAACACCTCTGCCATAGGTCACCCCAAGTGGTTCGCTACGTTTGGTGATTTAGCAGGGGTGCCGGGTTCATGGGGTGAGGTTTGTCTAGGTCTTGCAGGCGGATGACCAGGACATGCTGAACCCTAGATTTCTACCCACCCCTTAAACCCTTTTCCTTCCCAGAACTCTCCTCTCCTTCCCTTCCTTAAAAAACCCTCCACACAGCATCCCCAAAGATGACATAGGCCCCGAGGGAAATTATTTTCCTCAGGGCCTCTTGTGTGGAGCTCATGTAAAAAAAAAACTAAAACATGGACTTGAGTCCTACTGCCTCTAAATGAAGTGGACTATTTTGTTATGACATGTGGTGTATTATAAAAAGAATAAAGTCCATGGTACACCCTTCTGCTTCTAAGATAGTTGTTGCATCATGGTACTTGCATCCACATGCAATTTTGAAAATCGTATTTTTTCTTCATAATGGGACTTCCATTTTTCTGCCACTGATAAACATGATAATTTACTTCAAGTAAATTATCATGTTTTACTTCACGTAAAACGTATTTACTTCAAGTAAATTATCATCAAAAACTCATTTCTTCAAATTTCGGACTTGGACCGTTTTATCCTCGGGATCGCGTCGAATTCATTCAAAAATACAAGGAATGCGCCCGAGAGTTCCCTCATCCGTCTCCCTTTAGCACCGTTTTAAAAAACGAAACAGCGCTATTTCACTCGAGTTGTATGCAAACAGTTCCGTGTTTTGGACCACCCAATTAGTTTGTATCAGTTTGTATTTACGCTTTGACGTGGGATGTTTCTTGTGTTTTATTTGAAACGTAAATAATAGTGCGTTATTAATTATAGCGTAACATTGTGACTCTTTAAGTTATTTTCTTTGTGTGATTAATTGTGAATGAAATTAATTGAATAATTAGTTAGTGAGTAATCTGTTATTTATACCAGGGCGGGAAAGCGGTGTGTACCCTCCTATGTAGTTGTGATAAGTTGAACAATTGGTGACAAATGTTTGTGATGTGTTTTTGGATTTGAAAACATTGCAACCAGATGCGGAGCTGCCACACAATAAAATAAATTGGTACGCTAATTATTATTTATGCATTAAACCGCTTACTCGTTAATACGGATCCAAACAGTTAGATTTAGCTTTATTATTACGAAAAGTGAGTATTTATGTCGGGGGAGACCAAAAAACATGCAAAAATATGCATTTAACATTTTAATTTTGTTAAAATTTCACTTGCGCGGTAACGCCATGTTTATTCATTGTTTTTATTTTAACATTTCATCAATGCTGCCAATCATAGAAAAATATTTTTGCGTAAAACAAAGTGAATGCATCATTGACAAGTTTGTACCTGTATTTATAACAGTAGAACATTGAAAGAAATGATAAGTTTTAAGATTTTCACGGCCAAAAGCATTTTCGTTATTTGTTTTTGGGGTGTTATGCCGTGTTGCGCTACCTCCTTCTTTAGCCAACGTTTCGGACATCGTTGGCTAAAGAAGGAGGTAGCGCAACACGGCATAACACCCCAAAAAACAAATAACGAAAATTGAAAGAAATGTATTAAAATAATTACACAAACCCGCTAGATAAACCCTGCGTAGCCAAACAAAGCATTCAAAACCTGGGATGTTTTTTAAAAGTATGATGAAAAGCGAATTTATTTTAGAGAATTTATTTTATAAGATTGGTACTTCCGACAAATGTCATATTTGATTGTCTATTAGTTAAAAAAGGAACATTCCTTATTATCCGTGCATCAAACTGCGACAACACGAACGTTCCGTGTTATCCGTGAGGTGGACTAACTGCATATTTACCCGCTAATTAACCATATTGTAATGCCTAGAAGAGGTGGGAGAATAAATTATTAAGATGAAAATAAATAAACTATGGACACGAAAAGAGATTAAGCAACTTATAAATAATTTTAGAATAACATCTTCCATCTGTCATCATGACATTTCCGCTTTTCAAAAATTTTAACCCTAAAAAGCCGAAATGTTTTTAAAATAATTTTTTTTTCTTAATTTTAAATTTAAAAATGCTTAAATTGAAAATCTTTATGTTTATTTGGGTTCTCTATGTGATGTAGGTTCACCAGTTTTCCGCTTGTACTACGAGTTTCCGGACACCGTGTATACCTCAATGCTTTATCGCTTGTCCGAATTTCAAATAAGCAGTTCCACTCTTGAAAATGACAACTAAATTGAAAGCAAATCCGAGTTTTAGATTTCGTTATAAATTCTAATTTGGATGGTAAAGGACCCCTCTCATCTCATCCTCCGCCGAACGTGCGTGAGCCGCACCTCTCCGCACTGATACCGTGTGACGTCGGACTTAATGAGATGCGCGTCACCTTATTCCACTTAACCGAGTGGTCTCAATAGCGCATTCAATGCAGCAAGGTGAGGGTGGAACTGCAGGCTGCAGTGTGTGGTGTGTGCACTGTGCAGACTGTTGCACCGGCAGTGACCTTGCTGCACACGACACCAGCTCAACACCGACACCCGACACGCTACACCAGGGAAATGCCTCGCTCTGTTTAGTGTGTGGGGAAACTTAATCCTAGGAATCATACTTACCTACTTCGTATAGAATAAAATATCTTTCTCCCACTTGAAGAATATCTACAATTGTTGTGAATCAAGAAATTATATTGTATCAAAGTGTATTTATTACATATTTTTTAATGTAGCTATCACTTTGTGGTTATCCATTATATAAAAATGAAACAATACAACTTTGTATAAACCACTTATATAATGCGTAAATCCTATCGGTTTCGGAACAAACGTTCCTTCTTCAGGGAAAGCTTATACTAATTTGTTC
Source organism: Limnephilus rhombicus (assembly GCA_929108145.2). NCBI lineage: Eukaryota > Metazoa > Arthropoda > Insecta > Trichoptera > Limnephilidae > Limnephilus > Limnephilus rhombicus. The sequence continues at coordinate 20,071,529 of OV815273.1, read as the reverse complement.
CGAAACCGGTAGGATTTACGCATTATATAAGTGGTTTATACAAAGTTGTATTGTTTTATTTTTTTTTTGTATTTATTGCACTTGAAATCAATATATATTCTGCTTAGTAACAAAATTGTAGTATTGCACAAAAGAAGTGAGTATTTTGTGTTGACATTCGGGCATTACTCATTAACTTGCAGACATTAAAAGGAATTTATTGATGACTGATTTTTTTTTTTAAATTCGATGTATCTAAACACAAATCACTTTTAGAGCATTTCTTTTCTTGTGAATTTTAAATCTTATCCATGCGTAATTCCTTGTCATTTTGTTTAAAACACGTAATTTTTTCCAGAGGTTTGTTTTGTTGAAAGTAACGTCAATCAAGTATACAAACCAACACTTTCTCTGAAATCATATTATGAATTGTAAGTAGGTATTTCAATACTTACCTACTTAATTATGACCATAAATATTTATCGTACAAAAAAAATTTCAATAAGGTTTTATCCAATTTCTCTAAAGAAATAAAACAGTTCTCTTTTCAAACTTTATTCAGCCGAGCGATTGTCTATGTTTTGTGAGATCGAGATAGATCTCGGGCGAGATCTCTTGTCAGATTTGTGTGATTTTCTAAGGCTGTTATCATGCTTACTTGCATGAATTCGTGTTTAAAACGACCTAAACTAAAATACGTGACAGCTCGCAGCTGAAATTCTGACATCGGAGCATAGAAAAATCAAATAACAGCCAAAGAAAATCACACCAATCTGACAGGAGATCTCGCCCGAGATCTATCTCGATCTCACAAAAGATAGATAATCGCTCGGCAGGTCGGTAGGTATCATAATATTGATTGTTCCGATTTGACAGCTCGTAGTGGGAACTGGGAACTACGATCATGCGAACTCTGGGGGGATAAAAAAAATAGATTATTTATGCATTAAACCGCTTACTCGTTAATACGGAAAACTTTTTATCCAAACAGTTATATTTAGCTTTATTATTACGAAAAGTGAGTATTTATGTCGGGGGAGACCAAAAAACATGCAAAAAATATGCATTTAAGATTTTAATTTTGTTAAAATTAATTCACTCGTGCAGTAACGCCATGTTTATTCATGGTTTTTATTTTAACATTTCATCAATGCTGCCAATCATAGAAAAATATTTTTGCGTAAAACAAAGTGAATGCATCATTGACAAGTTTGTACCTGTATTTATAACAGTAGAACATGGAAAGAAATGTATTAAAATAATTACACAAACCCGCTAGACAAACCCTGCGTAGCCAAACAAACCATTCAAAACCTGGAATGTTTTTTAAAAGCATGATGAAATGCGAGTTTATTTTAGAAAATTTATTTTATAAGATTGGTACTTCCGACAAACGTCATATTTGATTGTCTATTAGTTAAAAAAGGAATATTCCGTATTATCCGTGCATCAAACTTCGACAACACGAACGCTCCGTATTATCCGTGAGGTGGACTAACTGCATATTTACCAAAAATAGTATCCAAACCAAAGATAGTATCAAAAGACAGTATAAATATAGTAATCAAAAAGATAGTATCCATCTTAAACCGGAACCGGAACGTAACACACAAATTGACAGACATTTATGTCAAATAATCGAGTTAAAATCGCTACTCTGAGTCAATTAATTTTCTGTTTCTTTTCACAAAATTTGATAACCCGCATGACAATAAACACCGCACCTATACCATATACATTTGAAGTTGGCACTTACCTTAATAAATATGAACATTTCTATTTTAGTACATCAAAAAAATTGCTTTAAACATTTGCGAGAAACTGACAATCATAAAATCATTTCTTTAGATTTAATCTCAATCTGATAACTGAAGTATTTTTAAAGTCTGTATAAAATCATAATAATAAAATGTTAAAGTAGGTACTTGACCTATCGTCGCACGTCATTCACCGTGAAAAATATCCATTAACATTGCTTGGAAATAAAAATAATTTCTTCTCTTTTAATGCGGGTTTTACCTGAAAACCCTTAACATTTTTTCTCGGAGTTTAATGACAATGACTCATAATTGTTAATCTCTTAAGGCGATGCCTTAAGAGATAAACAATATTTTTTTCTGGTCTTACAACAAAACTTGTCAATAAAGTACTCAATTTTTTCAGAGACCAAGATGTGTTCTACTCGCAGTATTTAATTAAAGCTTCTATATTATGTCTAAACTATCAAATTTAAAAAAAAAAATACATGATTTTGCATTACTTCGTAGAGCTTCGCTGTAAGTGTTTATTATCCTGCCAGGATTGGGTCTGCCAAGTGAAGCGTTAATTTTTACCCGCTGCAAATATGCGAAAAATGGTTTTTCGCCTCTTATCGTTTTTCGCCTCTTAATTGCCAATAAGGAACTCCAGTCCAATTTTTAATTTTTTTTAATGAATAATGACATTCTAACTTAAATAACCGCATATTTATTTTTATTTTTAGAGTTAGTTTTAATAGTTAAAATAATTGTCAAAGTTTTAATTTTTCAAGATCCTCCGAAAACCACCGTATGTGTAGTGAATCGTGTGACTTCATCACCCCCGAAAAGTTACTACAAGATCGGGCTATCAGCTGTTCAACTAGCGCCATTTTGAAATTCAGAGTTCGAAGTAGTTTTTGAATATTTTCAACAATAGAGATAAATTAATAAGAGATACCTACCTTTATTTTTGAAACTGAAGTATTTAGGCCTAAATAATTTTGCAATAAACACAACAACTAAATCTCTATAAACAGTATGTAAATAAACGAATCAGATGAAACGTTGTTAATACGATGGCTTGTGTCATACCTACATTCCCATACAATGATTTTTCGGAGATCAGTGACGTCACGACTAAACATTTCAATAATACCAACTTGACGGCGTGTTTCTATGACCGGATTAAAAATGGACCTTTTAATATTTTTTTAAAAACTCTACGTTTAATATTATTTTATAAAACTTATATATTCAGATTCAGCGTTTTTTGGTCTGTATGAACATATTTTTTTAAAACCATAATATTTTTCACTGGAGTTCCTTATTATTTAAAAGTCTGCTTTACGATCTGATTAATTCTAATGAAGTAGATTATTCTTTTTATGACGACTTCATTAGCGGGAAAGTAAACTAATCAGTAATCACCCAATTTGCATTTAAATGCATATTTGCTCTATCAATCAATTATTATTTATTAAATTATTTTTTCTGGTTTGCAATATGTATAGCATTAATATGCTGCGTGTTTTGTTAATCTGGTTTGACAAAAGTCAGCTAAAAACGAACCAATTCTTGTATATCTTTATAGATATAACATTTTCCAAAAATAGTTTAAGATGATTCATGATCTGAAAATGTGTTTTTTTTTGGTTTTTTCCATCATCTGTTCACCAATAACTAACCATTTGATTACATTGACACTAAAACAGGCGTGAAATGTCATTAGAACAATATTAACACAATGGCCGGCTATATTTACTTATAAAAATGGATACTTGTATATTCTGTGTTCCACAACAATATGAATCATTACACCTGTATTCACACGGACAAACGCCAAATATTTACACACTGGCTTCTTTGTAATATTGTCATCGCTGTGATATCATGAGAAATATGTTGGCGCATTTTCTTTTCGATTTCTGATTCCACTTAAAATGACGAAATTTATTATTATCTAATTGAATCTACGTGAAATGATTACTGGCAATAACTCAGGTACGCCTCATATGTCGTACGTATGTCTAGTAATGTTACATTGTCGTGTAAACAAGCTTATGGGTCCGAGTGGTCAACGGGATGCACACCGTAAGATGTCGCATAAAATCGGAATCGGACCGCTAAAATAGGTTACGTTAGGTTAGGGTTATGGGCAATTTTTTGTTTTTGTTTTTAAAACTTTTCAAACAGGTGTTGAGTTGACTTTATTCTCAGTTGGCATGGAACCAAAAAAAATCACCTCCAAGTGTTTTATTTTATATTAAATGAAAAAACACACTTTTTAAAACACCACTTTTTATTTGAATTAACATTTAACAGCCAACCTGGTTTCGCTTAGCTCCAGCTTCATCAGGGCTTATTATATCAACTAAAGATAATTACATACAGACACATATATAAAAGAAATTGAGAGAATGAATGAAAGATATAGCAATAGAATATTCAACATCCTATTGGTGCCAGAAAGAGATACAAATAGAAAAGAGGGAGACAAAAATAATTACTGGATGGGTAAGTAAGGGGGGGGAGGGAGGGAACTGTTTCAGAAGAGGTTAACGGAATAAGCGGCCTACACACGACACTGCATGTAGTGACTGCGGCAGTGACTGCAAAGAGGGTGGAGTTGAGCGAAATAGCGCTGTCTCGTTCTAGCGGCCCTTTAACAAACGAGACGGCGCTAGTTTGCTCAACTCCACGCTCTCTGCAGTCACTGCCGCAGTCACTACATGCAGTGTCGTGTGGAGAGCCCAATAAATTAAAAATGGAACTATCAGTTTATAGACTAGACTATATATGTTTTATTTTATTTTGCAAAGCTTAGGAAAAATGTTTAAATGTTTTACGATCATTTTCTAAACAATTTAATTTGCAACATTCTACAATAAAACCATAACTGAAAACGTGTTTGCAAGTAGAAGATTTAGAACTTTCAAGCAGTTTTTACAGGCCTGATATTCTAATTTTTTTGACAAACGTATATTCGATTACTTCAAAGGCATATATGTGTTCGACTCGCAGTATTTAATTAAGGCATCTAAAATATTTCTAAGCAATCTATTTTTCAAACTAAAAACACATGATTGTGCATTGCTTAATAATGCGTCACATTAATCAAAGGACACTGACAATGCGTTAGTAACAGTAATCATGGTGACTGATAAACGAGTTGTGCGTTTTATGAAGCAATAAAGGCAGGTAAGTCATGTCGTTACGGAGATTCACACCTGATTTCATAATAAGACAAGGTATTCAGTGTAGCATCAGGTAATAAATTAATAAAGCAATAGTTTCACTCAGTTGGAGAGCTGTTTGATGGGCAAGAAACGGCGCGCGTAGAGGAAAAGAAAGCTCATTATCCGTTGGTTTCTAAAGCATTAGATTAGATGACAGGTATTGCACGCTCTTGTTATGGCATAAGTGAAATCCAGTGCATCCACTACTTAATTGCCGGTAGATCGGAGTGCGTGAGGAGGTAGAACTAGGGGAAATATTCTCATAATGGAAGTAGACAGAAATCTAGTTCTGCGTTGTCACTTCCTTTGATATTTTTCATCCATAGACCCTACCGGTTTGGCTTCGCCTCTCTGCTCTATATTTCTAAGCTGGAATTTATAGATTCGTCTATGCTGTAACACCGTAATCCGGCTTATCGATAATCGCTACAGTACCAGTGACGTGTCGGTAATTCTGACAAACTCCTGTGTTTTTCCGAGAATTTTCAACCTGTTCAAAAGGTCATATGGAAAATCCCTTTTATTACTAATTTAATTTTTGGTTATATTTGTATAAATGAATCAAAATTAACCATGGAGTATAATCACTATTCATTCGCCACTCTTTAAATGTTCGTACGGGTCGAAAACCTGCTCTCTCAAAGAACATAGTAACTGCAGATCTTCAGCACATAAATTAAGAGGAACGGCTATGCAGCCCTTTTCATACAAAATTTAATTTTGAATGTGAGGACAAAATACTTAACCAAACTGAAAAATATATTTTTTATCAAAACATGTAGCAAATATCTAGCACGACTGTGTACTACTTTATTATTTGTGTTTTAAATTATACAATGTAGATTATTAAAGAAATTAATTTTTCAAGATTTTAGAGTCATATTTGGCAATTATTTGTCAGTTTTTATGATTATATGAAAAAAAAATTGCTTTATTTACTAAATATAGAAATATGATGAAATATAAAATAAAATTATTAACAAAGTATTTTGATGGGCGTAAGTGCAAATTAAAAACGACCGAAATACGTTTTTAACACAAATTTGTCACATATAAATTAAAATTTCTGGCCGGAGAAATGGCTTTCTTGTAATTTTTTATTTTTCATTATAACTTAGTAGGTAAGATCAGATATTTTTTTAATGATTTCAATTAAAAACAAAAAAAAACTAATTTCCTACTAATATCATGAAAAATTGATTACGTTATTAATCTATATTTTAAAATTTAAAACAAAAATAAATAAAATCTGTAATATCCGTACTAGATATTTATTTGCAACACATAATTCATTTAAAAATCAGTTTGGTTTAGTATTTTGGCTTCAAAAGCAAAATTAAGTTTTTTATGAAAAAGGTCGCGCAAACGTTTCTCTTAATAATTATAATAAAATGGCAATGCTATGAATATGTCTCATTGGAAATAACTCGTTAAACAAAAGTAAAATATAACAGCTTGCCAGTAAATTAATGTGAATACTTTAACAGATTTGAACATTTCTTTAGAAACACAAGGCATTGTAAATTATACTAAAAAATAATAGGTGTATTTTCTTAACAAACAGATCCTCTGTACATTACCTAACTTCAAAATATTTTACACTAAATTATAAAAAAATATATTTTATACTAAATTATAGAGGATAGCAACAACGGTGTTACAAAGGTAAGGTAGGGAGAAGAAGTAATAGAACTATCTAAAATATAGTTGAATTGTATTATTTTGTACGCCCCTGAAAAGTAAATACCGGGTTTTCACTGACTTATTGATTAGTTGAGTTAACTAACTCTGATAAGGGCATTGTTTGAATGCTTCCTTTTGTTGTTGAAAAACTCTCAACTATTTAGATGCTGATAACAGGAATTCCAATGACGAAACTTAACAATACTTCTTACACTTATCAAAGGGAATGATTTAAAAATAAAATGATTTAGATTTTTAGCAATTATTATTATTGCGCATTAAAACGTGGTCAGTCTACCAGTATTTATCAAACAATAATTAAAAAATAATTGCGCAGCATCGATTAAGTTAATGATAATAATACTCGTACGTTTATTACAATTTTCTTAGCACGTCAAACTAAAGTTATTGGTTCCAAACGTGTACTACGGATTCTACATTGCAAATAATTATAGCCACTTTCATTCTAATAAAGAGCACCATTAGTATTAAATTAATTATACCTATGCTAAATTATAACTTTAAATGAGTTTTGCGTGTTTAAAACAATAGGCTATTGTGGATTAACACAATATTAATACGACGTCACTCGTAACTTGCGATAATAATTATTAAAAATATTTTACTTTTGCTCAATACAGTCATAGAATGCACGTTAAAATATTAATAAAAAAACGTGTCATTTAGCTTCCACGTGTAACTAATCAGACAATCAATCTGATCGAATAAAACTATATACAGTACGGTAAACTGTGATAACTTAGTGATACTTGGGTTTTGCTGAATTAAATACGTAAAAATATGCAATGAATTTTCTTACTACATGAAAGAATCCAAAAATAATTGTTAGGATTTAGGCTGTTTTTTTAATGAAAATGCAGGTCAAAACTGAGGTAATCTGGCGATATACGGTTACTTGGTGATAAGACTAGCCATGACTTGGTGAATTATTTTTATTTCTGGAAATAATTACAAAAATCAGCATATTTTATATTATATTATGACCTAAATAATTTCACTAAAACTGCACTTAAAAAACATTTTGTCGCTAATATTTTGGCATAAGACTTAATGCTAAGTTTTACAAATTGAGCATGGACTCCGTTCCGCTCCATTTTTTTACTTGGTTATCTTTCTGTCATCTTTGTAATTGCCCCAACACCGGCCACAAATATTAGAGTTCTTAGGTTTATTTTGCTGATCTTTGGAGTTTGGAGGCTTTGGATCCTGGTTTTCCGGCCCGGTTTGACATATTCAATGGCAAAATGCATCTTTAGCCATTGTTCTGAAAATAATAACAGGAATATGAGACATGATACTGTGCTTTACACCAATCGAGGCGAAATTTTGCCTCTCTTACATAGACGCGTTAAAAGCATAGATAATAAACAAACTATCACCATGTAATTTATTGACGTTAAGTTAACATTGTTTATCTTACCGACCTATTCTTCTGTGAAAGTTTCGGATAATATTAATTTTTCACTTTTAATAAAAATTAACGATGCAATCCACAAACTTAACAACTTAAACTTGACAAACTTAACTTTACAAAATTCTCGCAATACTAGAACAAGACATGCTCACCAACTACAAATACCAAAAACAAACACATCCCTTGGACAAAAACACTACAGATACCAGGGTATAAAACTATACAATTCTCTTCATACACAATATAAAACAACTAATATTATTGAATACAATAAAAACAAAAGAAACTGGCTACAATCTTTTTAACTTTTAATTTATAATTTTTGTCGAATTGAAGTCGATTTTATATTTTGATTTTTATTGTTTCTCTTTTTATATTAGCTATTAACACTCTTTTGTTTTACTATTCACAATTTATAATTTATAATTTACAACTGAAATATGTCCTCTACAACACAGGTACTCCTAGTGTGGAGGACAATATATTATACCTTTGTAATATAAATGTACTAAGAATAAATAAATAAATCCACCATTTTAACTGTGAATATTACAATGTTTTATTAACAACTACTGGAAACTATTATTTCTGTATTGATTATTATCACCTTTTTGATATTTTTTTACATTTAAGTAGGTATTTGGTGCTCACACCATATACCTACTATAATTGTTTAATTACCACTTGATTCATAATCACATAATCATTAACCATTAACAACTAAATATTATTATATAAACGGAACTTAACTGGTTTAAATTATGTTCACTATTTTATGTACAACTTTACTTTATACACAACTGTATGCTTCCTAAATAAACATAAATAAAATAAAAAATAAGAGGGGTCATCACCACCTTTATTGTCGGGGTTTGTTCGAGGCTCGCATTTTAATTAATTATTTTCTCCTTATCTGCACCATAATATTTGGTATGTTCACGTGTGTAGTCGCTAACATTTTTTTTTTTTAATAAATAAAACTTCGTCCGCCGTATTTTTACACTCGGTAAATTAAACTCTATCTATACCTAACTAATGTTTGTAGATAAAATACGTGGTTGTGTGGTTTCCCCTTATTTGGGTCGAACATCGTCAATGACCACACGTGCCGGAAAGCGTAATATTGCAAATATTTTAACAATATATATTTATTTTTGCAACGCAAAGTTTCCGCGGAATTGCACAATGCGTTTAGCAATAATGCGAATGAATCCCTGCTGCTACTTCAGAATTACAACATAAATAATATTATTGTTATATTTCAGTTAAATTGACTGGACTGTTCAGGATACACATGCATTTAAAAATATTATGTTGGATCATTAAATTGGGTAAGTTATATTTTGCGATGTTTTTACATAAGTTTTCATAATCCTGAGTGCGATCAAATTGATTTATAAATTTACTAGTACGTAGTACCCAGCTTGCTCACGGGTCATCATTCATCATATTTTTTCGAATTCTTCTTTCTGCAAAATTTTGAAAAATGTAGAACACAAGAATATTCACATCTCCATAGCTCACATTGGAAATGACGCTCTGAAAATAGATGAGTTGTATTATAAATTTCAACAAAAAAAAATTACGAATTTCTTTACGCCAGAGCTCACTTCTTCACCCGACTTGCAGAATATTTTTCGAATTTTTAGTGAATAAGTGGGTAAGTACTAAAATACATTGAAATTAATGTTTTCACAGCTCCGTAACTCATAATTGAAATGGCGTAGAACACTAAAAATATTTGCGTTGACCAAGAAATTCAAGGTAGAAGAAGCTGTGAAGATTTGGAGACGCCGACAGATACTCATCAAACTACAGATGTCTAACTGCTTCAGTCAAGCATTGTTTCCTGCTTTGTCTTTAGGAAATGTCTATTCATCATAATTAACAATTAGCTTAGGTTATGTAATTAGGTACCTGCCCACAATTTTGCCAGGTACATTTTTTATCACAACAATAATTTTAATCACAATAACAACTAAAATGTTTGCAGAATTTCATTTTTACAACTTAAATGTTTGCAGAATTTATATACATTTATATAAATTCTGCAAACATTTTAGTTGTAAAAATTAAATTCTGCAATTATTTTTTTTTATAGAAAGAAACATTTTCAACAACTTTGTTACGAATTACCTGACAATGTTTGAAAACCTCCTTCTACCACCACAGAAAATGTTGGTTGTGTAATGATGGGGGACTAAGCCAGCGGAGGAATTTAACTCCCAACTGGGTGGGACCCAAACGCGATGCCAACGCAGCCAATGACAAGTCAATTTGATAAATAAAAATAATTTTATTTCTTGGATTACTAACTCCTGCTTGACACTTTACGTTTATTTAATTCCCCATGAATACGAAAACCGAGATTTCAAATGTAAAATCCAACATTCTAACTTTTATTTTCAACTCTAACTTAAAACACAATTTCTTTCGGTCTGGACCGCCCAACTTCTGGGCAAACCAGTCGTGCAGGGGACGCTAAACTGTGGTTAAAATTATTACATAAAAGCTGAAACTGTTGAAATACTGTATTCATACAATGTGATAATGTCTGCTAACTACTGCACATTACCCACTCTATATAATTTATAATCAACAATGACCGCACAGCGACGATTTCAGATCGCACACTTTTACTTTCCCGAGTTAATATTTACTTTCTACGAATAAACAATCGCTCTCTTTTATGTTCTTAATCCTATTTAGTTTGCGCAGAGTCTATTAAAAATTTATTACTGGGAGAAAATTATTCTTGAATTACGCCCATACATAATTAGTACTTAATTACAGTTAAGCAACGTGCTGGAATAATGAATACATCTTTTATGAATAAAATTTACATCACAATGCGTTACGTTCACAAATCGTCCACTATTATTATGTGAAAAACGTGTCGTAACGTATTTATTTACGTTTATCACTGTCAAAAATACAACGCTACTTAATTTTGGTAAACCTTCCATTAAATCTACCAACATTCCTTACAGGTTTTCTCTGTAATCGTTATCGATCGGAGAAGTACTTACCTTCAAATAATAATGCAATTAACAGTTAGATCATATAGCGAAGAAATGCCTTGTTTGATAATCGCTTGATTAATTGATAAGTTTTCCAACGTCATCGAATCGTCACTAGCTTTCTAAGAAAATCTAAATAATCAGTATTCACAAATAATATTGTACATATTATTATTGATTTACTAATAAAATAGTACTGTACTCCGTGAGCTTTTGTATATTTATTTAGATTTAGGATTCCTCCCTGGATTTTCACATTAGGGCAAATATTTTTTTAATGTAATATAAACATCGACCGCTGACATGTCCCTTCGTTTAGCTTTTTTTGATAAGTTACTTGTAGAAGGAATTAGGACCCTCCAAAAATCATTAAAACTGCCTGGTTTGAACGTCATCAACAGATGTTCAATATTATACTCATTTAAGAATGTATTTTTTAAAAGAAAAACGTGCAGACATAAAATATTTTCTTATAAATAGGAGAATACAATCCTCGATTTTGACGATTTTATTTTGGTATGAACCTTTTTACTGTAACTTCGGGAATTCCGCAGGGCTCTCATCTTGGACCCTTGCTATTTTTAATCTTATCAGCCAATGGCGCATACCAGTCATTCAAATTTCTCGGCGCCCGCGCTTCCTCTTAAATTAAAATGAATTGCCTTGAACCGCACATGTTATAGTGTTATGTGGTAGTAATTAGTAATCTTGTTAAAAACTAAGAGTAAATAGGGTAACAAAAAATAGTAGGAAAATATTTAACCTTATTTTGTTGAAACTAATGCATCAATCATTGTCTTGTTCGATGGAAGTGATTGCATTTCTCAGTGAGTTCTCAAGGTGTAAGTCATAAATTTGTTCTAATTTTTCTACTTATGCTTTATCCTTGAAAATATGTTATATATGATGTACCTTCACAAAGCGTTGATATATATTTATGATTATAAAAGCAAAGGAACAGAGGTCACGTGCAGATAGGATGAAGTGACGATTTGAAAAATTCTGCCGGTATCAGATGGGTGAGATTTGCTAAGAATCGGAAGACTGGAAATATTTTAGGGAAGCCTGTATTATAATATAAAAATTACTAACATGAAATGAACACAATTAAAATTATAGTATCAATATGTTTTCAATTATCAATGATACATATTATATAATTCGATTAGTTATCTGAATATAATCAGTGACAGGATACAGTTTTATTGGTAGCGTTGTACCTGTCTGATTATAATTTATATATTTGGTGTGGCAATCTTATTTCCTTCAGCCAACGCGAACTAATAAAAAAAATCCTTGAAATCGATAGAGAACGAAACGGCAAAGCCAGTTTTTAGAAAGTGTATCAATATGATCACTGCATACAATTTCGTGACGTCAATATTAGTCGATTACTGTTATACAGGTCGACAACTTTATTCATTTGGTGACGCCTTTACCGAGCGTGAACTCGCTTTTTTATATACTTCACATGTCATTCGCCAATCGAGCTTACCATATACATTAAAATATCTTTTGATTGAATGTTACTCTCACTTTTCCAAATTTCGAATTTAGAATAAATGTAATAGTTTGGCTTAAAGGGTTATTAATTTATTATCTGCTATAAATAGATACTAGCAGGAATATTTTGTTAGTAAATCTAGTTAGTAAATAACGGTTTCTTGGAAATGGTAAAAGTGAAGACCCTTAAATAAATCACGAAATCTGACTTAACGTATCGAGACCCTGACAAATTTAAACAAAATAAATATGCATATTAAATACAGAATTAAAAAAATTTTCTCGTAAAAAAATATTATGTTATAGTTAATATTATGTCATGTTATGGTTTTTATCGATTTTCTAAATTCTTAACAGGTCCGTTCCAATTTTGAAAATAAAAATAATTTTCTGTTCAAATATAATATCAAGTATAGGTAGGTAGGTACTTCTTCTCTTATCCGAATTCTTGACATAATCGGTTCCCATTTTGAAAATGCCACTTAAATTCGAAACTAATCAAAGTTTATGTTGAACCAGAGTGACATTCACAGACAGATTCACAACCGGAATTAGTATATTTATAATAATTTGTTTCAATATGTAAGCAAAACTCCTTCACTTATCGCAAATTTACTTTGTGGCGTGATAAACAATTAAAAAAATAAAAACCAATTAAATCTAGATTATGTAATTATAACGTTCGTGTTTTAATCGTGTAAACTTAAAATAAAATACAGACTGCGAAAATTTGTGCAATTTTCAAAGTACAAACTGGTTTTACGCTTAATAATGGAAGAGGCTCTGGTAACATAAACCGGCCTTTTATACCGTTTGCGTCTTACATTCATCACGATTATTCCATAGTCTCCGACCTACGTTCATTACACCAATATTAAAAGTGTTTCAAGTTTTAAATATTGTTAATTTAACCTTTCAGCGTACCATTACTGTAACATGTAGTTTAATAAACGTAGTTATGCAGAAAGCAGCCAGCAACAAAAAGCACAAACTGTGATAAAGGCGCCTTTGTAAACATTGATTAATCAAATGTACACATCACCTAAAATGTTTTTTTTTTTGCTTAGTCATAAATAATATATAGATACCAATTTCTTACAACTTTAAAGTGGATTTAAATGTAGATCTTTGGAGATATTTGTGTGTTTTAGGTCTGGCGGTTTTCTGTAGAATATATTACATTAATGAATGTAAGCTCGGCAATCCCTTACTACGTGAAATGTGCATTCTGCAGAAAACCGCCCGAGCTGCCAAAAAAACTAAACATGTGTAATTACTAATTTAATTACATACAAGCGCCGCCGAGAACATTTTCTGCTGATTAGGTAAAAATGTCATTGTTCCAATGACATTTTTTTACATTAACTTTACACTGGAGGCCCTGAGGAAAATAATTTCCCTCGGTGCTTACGTATGTTTGTGGATATGTGGATACTGTGTGGAGGGTATTTCAGAGGAAAGGAAGGAGTGAGCATGGATCTTGAAGAGACCCATGTTGTAGGAGGGAGGAAACACAGAGGCCGGCAAAGCAACACAGCCGAGCTGTTGAACTCAAGAATGAGTTGGAGAAAAAATTACAATGGAGATATGTTTAAGATAGGGTTATTCACAAAATTAATTTGATTTTTAATTAATACAAACATATTTCCATTGTAATTTTTTGTCTTTGTTCTTCTAAGCACCCACCTCTCCACCTCTCCCCCCCCCCCCTCCCCCTGTTGATCTTATAAGCACCTCCCCTTTCCACCTCTCTCCTCCCCCACTACTTCCATTTCTATCCACGCCTGTCTTTCTATACTTGATCATTTAGTTTTAGTACATAAAATTTCCTGATGAAGAGAATATCGTTCTCGAAACTTTTTGATTTTTTAAATAAAGATTATCGTGGTAAAAACAAAGTGTTTTTAATTATTTCATTAGTAAAATGGTGCCACAAAGTGAATTTGCAAAATTTGAAGAAGTAATTATATAATTCATTGCTGAGTTTTGAGAAATAGCCACATTAAAAGTGTTTTCAATGAAATTTTTCGTATTTAAAAAATAATTCTAAAGGCGATTACTATGAGTTTTTCTATGAAAGCAGTCTGGCTGCTTTTAGTAGAACATAGAATGTATTATTTTTCCAAAATTGTGAACTGGCTGCTTTCTGCATTACTACGTTCAATTGATCCTTTTGGTCGTGTCAATTAAAATTGTATGCATGACGTCAAACGTGCCGAGATTTTAGATTCCTGTCAAGCTTGTCTGGACCGTGTGTTTATTGAATTAAAATTATTATGTCATGTTTCATATCTGTGCACACTGCACATTGGAGACTGGGCTACGGCCATTGTCTGATCTAAACCTGAAAACATTTCTACAATGCAACTTTCGATTTTCAGTTCTCGTTTCAAGGCTGCAGGCCCATAATAATATTTACCCACTGGACACTATATAGACACTGGACACTACTCTAATGATATGTAACACTATTCAATTTATGGTTTTATAATTCGGTCGAGAAATACGGTGTTAATGGTAAAGCGTGCGAAATTTATGGACAACAATATAATACCTTGCGTAACAGTCTTATCAAATTAAGTAAATGTAGGCATTATTTCATTTGAAGTGAAATATAACGGTCGTTACAGCCAGTCATTAATGGTCAAATAAGGCACACAAAATTTGTGTAAATCTTTTAAATATTTGAATCTCAAATATGGTTTATCGAATTTGATTGTATATTATTATTACAATTGCAGAATGGAAAATGACTGGCTAAAATAATTTGTTGAAACGGGATATCCGTTTGATAGATATCTTATCGGACAGATTGCAATCTTTTAAATAAAGACGTCATGTGAATAGTCTACGTTTGTTTTACTGGTGTTTGAGTGGAAGATGCTCAGAAGGACTTCGGCATCGGAGATACGCCAAATACGTGATCAATTTTTTGAAGTGAAAACTTCTTTACCACCGTTGTGATTTGAAACTAAACTAAAAAAATAGCGACACTAAAAAAAGACAAACACAGGCATCTACAGGTTTAGCCTGTGATAGAATGAGATAGTATAATCGGCATCCTCTTTATGCGGTGCTTAGCAGTCTACGTTAGTTTTCTGAAGGTTTCACTTCTACAAAATGGGAATTTCACACTCTTAACAAGGTTGAAAATTTTTCAAATCACAACATTTTTAGGCTGGCTATGTAATAAAATAAATAATAGGGCTTTCCCTCCCACCTACTGCTCAAGATCCTCCACACAGCTTGCCCAACGATAAGAATGGACCTGAAGATAACCTCAGGGCTCTCTGTACGGAGTCAATACAAAAATAAACCAAAATTGTTTTTACAGAAAACATTAACGACATACTTCGTTATTAAAAATAACGGTATTCGGCTAATTGCTTTCACTGCAACAACAATAACACGAAACCTATCACAATGTGTTCATCACAAAAACAATGACGCAGATAACAGACGACAAGTGGAAAAGTTGTTTTTCTTCCTCATTCATTGAATTATTGCACATACCGAAGCGTTTTTGGAATAATTGTGACAATACATATTGTTAATTTCCTGGTAATGACCCGCTATCGTTAGTAAACACGAGTCGAGGACGTCCATGACGATATATTATTAGAAGTGCCTTTGACAGTTTTGTAGATAATTGATAATTATTACTTTCATGCATTAGATACATACGTAATATGTATTCCCGTTGTTCCTCGACCGATAAGGATAATGACCTACACCAGAGATCGTTGTTCCCTTGCTCAACAACATTGTACTTCATAAATTAAAAGTTAATGACTGTGTTCAATAGTAGCTGAAAATCTTTAAATCAAAGCTTCTTTACCTACTTTTAATATAGGAACAAGCATATTTCAGTAAAGCATTTGATAAGGTTCGACATCACATTCTTATATCCAAACTCCGACTGTTAGGCATCAAAGGAAGTTTATTGACATGGATTATCAGTTACCTCAGTAATAGAGTGCTTAGTGTCAGGATTAATTTTATAGAATCCTATGTATTCGAGGCCACAAGTGGTGTCCCGCAAGGGTCCCACCTCGGCCCAATATTCTTCTTAATATTCATTAATGACATTGTAAACATATTTAAAGATGTACAAGTCCTACTTTTTGCAGATGATCTAAAATTGTTTAAAAGAATACGAAATATATATGATTGCCTAATTTTACAAGCTAATTTAGATGAATTTTTTAAATGGTGCGAACAAAATATGTTATTTTTGAATACTGAGAAATGTCAAGTAATACGATTTTCCAGAACTGATTCTCATATTTTACATGAATATAATTTAAATAATGTTAAATTAACACCAGTATTACAAATTCGCGACTTGGGAGTTATATTCGATTCAAACTTAACATTCACACCACATATAGATAATATAACTAATAAGGCTTTAAAGATTCTTGGCTTCCTTTGTAGAACCCTAACTGATTTTAAGTCCTTGGATTGCATGAAAACACTCTACATTTCATTAGTTAGATGTCAAGTAGAATATAATTCACCTATTTGGTCCCCTTTCTATAAAGTACACTCTAACAAAATAGAACGAGTTCAACACAAATTTCTTAGGTACTTAAATTTCAAACTCAAAATTCCAATAAAAAACATTAATTATTTAAGTTTAATGAATCGACTAAATTTAATTACGCTGTCTGACAGAAGAATCATTTCAGACCTAATTTTATTGTACAGAATTATGAACAACCTAATTGACAGCCCTGCCATCGTTGCTACTATTAAACTTCATGTACCGACAAGGAATACTAGACAAAATATAAATTACAACAACTATCAATCACACTCACTTACCAATAGGATGCATTATTTAGGCAACAAGTTTGGTGGTATTGTAGATGTATTCGCTGATTCCCTTTACATTCTAAAATGCAATTTAAACCAACACTTTGTGGAATCCTACAAATTATTGTAACATGGGTATAATATATTTAACGATTTGATTTGTTATTGTAATGTTTATATTATATTTTGTTCTTTGTTATTGTTAAATATTACATTGTTTAAAATATTTCACGGTTTTCCACAAGATTATACAAGTGGTTTTTTTTTTTCTTTAAAAACTACTTGTATATTCTTAAAAGTTTTTTCACTTTTATAACTTTTGGTATAAATTCTATGTATGTGTAATCCTCGATATCTTAAATATTATTTTCTAATCTATGTAAAAGCCCCTACGGGCGTATAACAACAATAAATAAATATTATGAGTACTTTTTTGCGCAATTTTCATAAGCACTGTAATAATTATTAGGTAATTAATTTTGCTTCTCAATGATAATTCATTGCAAATGCCCTTTAAGCCAAAGGCAAACAAACTACGCAAAAGATTTTCTTATAATATAATTAAATGTGATGACGAGATATCTGTTACGACTTCTTCAGATGACACAAACAATCGTGTCTGCTCAATATAATACAAACCAACCTCACTTAGAACGTGCAAAACTTTAATCTTACCATGTCGTCATGTTCCTTGGTTCCTCTTACTTTGCAAAGGTTATAATTTTCATTTGTTTTTCTGCTAAATAACATGTCTTGTACATGGAATTTAATTCGTGCCATTTCCCTGCATTTGCGTTTTCTTGCAAGATCCGTTCTCACCCATTCGAAATGCACCGATAACGGAAATCGCTCGTCCGAAACATAGCCACAAGAGCAAGATATATAATTTTGCTTTTTCCCATGAGCCTTTCCGGCATCACAACACATAATGCGTGAGAACCAGGGAAAAGCAGAACATATTGAAAAAACAACCCATAGTCTGTAAAAGGTATCATCATGAGCTTCTATTTTTTCCCATCGCAGATATTTTTTAATTATTATTTTTTGCGTCCACAATATCGACACCCACGACAGCTTAAATATGTTGAAGCAGTCTTTTTGGATACGTTTCAACAATAATAACATTTGCTTTTGTTATTAGTCAGTTTGACGGTGTTTCTTGTTTTTTATCCCCTTGGGATGCTGGGTCTTCGAAAAAAGGTAAACAAGTCCTACCTGACCATACCCTGCTATAACCATACCGCTGTTAGTTCCGTTGTGACATCTCCCTTTTTATCTTGAATGACGCATGTATCAGAGAGAGAGGCTGCAAAGAAGCTCTCATCGGCAATGCCATATTCGATCCTGCGTGTCAATTTAATTACGCCAGGTAAAAATAAATCAAGCTAGAAGCAAGAAAATGCGTAGCTTCTTCCACTCAAATCATGGATACGGTGGTAAAGACGGGTTCTATAAAGTCAGGTCTACCCTTACCTGCGCTCTGTAGATTATAGTTGAATATCGCTGAGGTGTGACGTAGGTAATGCATGACCGAGCCCAAGTTATGTATTCTGTATAGGGAGCCTAAGGGTCCCAGGAAGACGTAACTCTATTTTTATAGAAATCTTATGTCATTTGTGTGTTCTTTACGAGTAACTCCGAACTAAAATCCGCTTCGCAGTTGGAATTTTTATTAGCCACCGCTTTTATTTTTGATAATATTCGTTACACTATTTAGACAACGGAAATGATTATTATCATATAATAGGTACTTAGTTTGTTTTGTCCCCTTGACGACCTTCCTACAAGAGGCGATAGTATATCCTCCAAAAATGAATATAATTTTTTTGTGTCTTTCTTTTCTGTTCTTCTTTGTATCTTTCGCATGTATGGGACATTTTATTGAATTGCATTACCGCTCCCACTGCCTTTTAGAATAAATTGTTATTTTTATTTGACATTGATGAACTGGTATACTGCCGTCATAAGCAAAAACACATCATCCTTCTTGAAGGTCTCCGTGACAATACAGTGTTTTTACTTATGACGGCAGCGTTGAAGATGCACACGCTCGTTACCATTATTATTATACCTCTGCCATAGGTCACCCCAAGTGGTTCACTTCATTTGGTGATTTAGCAGGGATGCCCGGGTTCGTGGGGTGAGGTTTGTTTAGGTCTTGGAGGCGGATGACCAGGACACACTGAACCCCAGATTCCTACCCACCCCTAAAACCCTTTTCCTTTCCAGAACTCTCCCCTCCTTCCTTTCCTTAAAAAAAACCCTCCACACAGCATCCCCAAAGATGACATAGGCCCTGAGGGAAATTATTTTCCTCATGGCCTCCTGTGTGAAGCTCATGTAAAAAAAACTTTTATATTGGAGGCAGGTACGTACCTACTTTTTCGCTTGTCTTAATTATTCAGGCAATCAGTTACAATTTTTAAAATGACACTTAAATTCAAAGCAAAATTGTGTTCACTCAACCAGATTTCACGCAGGACTAACCCAAAACACAGACAACTGAAATTGGCATGTTTGATAAGGAAAGTTTCAGTCACTGATAATAGAATCTGAGTATCCAGGGGTAATAATTTATTTCCGTTATAACTACCAATCTATCAAGCACAACTGTAGCATTTTATTGTAAGGTAAACACAAAATAATATTATTATCAAGCTACCTACGTCGGGTCGTGTGGAATAAATCCATACATTATTTTAATAGATCGTACAGCAAGATTGAAGGCGGTTGCACCGCTCAGATAATGCTCTGTTCTCTGTTCACCAGTCAAAGGGATTACAACTGTGCACACACAGGTAGGAATGTGCAGGTGACTACCAACAATAAAACATATTTATTTTGTTCCTGCGGATTATTCTAAAAACCCCGCCTAAGACCGTTACAAAATTCCGAGGAAAACCATTTAAGACTCTTTCGGAAATACATGATATAATTTAATCTGCTTTGTACCTATTCGAGTTTTTCTCTTTCCCACGCTGCTTTGGTTAGCTTTTGTTTATTATCTTAACAGATTTCTTTAATTAAGATTATTTACATCTATTGTTGTTACTATTGCAAAACGTTTATAAAAAGTTCAAGAATGCCAGCCGGTTATGTAAGAGCCGATAATAGGACACTTTCTAAACAATACCCTTTGCCTTCGAAGTGAAAATAACATCGTATTACAATGTAGATGCAATGGCGGACCTTTCTGAAGGAGAACTGAACCGTGACTAGTTTCTAGTTTTTCGATTCTGTCGAGTCCAGTTTATAATTGAGCAAAAAAACCTAAAGTATGATGATGCGGCCCCGGTCAGACGGTCGGGGAGGCTTCGGCTACCCGCTTCGGCTTTGTTCCAAACAACGCTCCAGGCTTTGACCGACAGCGGCCGAAATCATCTTCAAGAAATTGAGGTAGTTTTGTTTAATGATTATTGTTGGTATTCATCGAGATTCAAGGATTTCTTCTTTCAGTTTTTAAGGTTGTTTCGTGTAACTGACAATAGTTTCGTGATTCTCAATCATCTCCAGCTTTTCTGTGTAATTCTGGAGCCAACTAGAAAACGTGAACATTTTCGTAATCAATAATGAGAAAAAGATTACGTTAGGACGCTAATTGAGTTACGAATAATAACATTTTGGTAAAAAAGGATTCATTTCAGTGCAGAAATTTTGAGACTAACTACCACGTGTATTCCTCATTGCCCAAAATGCTAATTGAGGAAAGTAATGATGCCGAATGCGGATATCTTCAATTTGTCACTGAATAAATACAAAATATTGTTACTGAGCCCGTTCAGATATATAATATATTTCAGCATAATTTTTACTATTCCTGTTTAAAAGCCCCTGAAAAGGGCGTCTATAATTAATTAAATAAATATTTATGTTGGTAGGAGGAATATAAATAATTTAATAATATTATTAAAGTATTATTACTAATGACCTAATGACATAAAACAATTGCTTTGTATATATCTAGGTAATTTTACATGGTTTTACCATGTATGATCGTGTTAGAAATGTGGATATCCGCAAAGAATGTAAGGCTGATGTAAGTATAATGAGCAAAATCAAGAAAGGGACCCTCAGATGGTTTGGGCACGTAGAGCGAATGAGCGAAGAAAGTAGTGTAAAAAGAATATATGATGCAAATGTGAATGGTAGAAGAAGTCGGGGACGCCCGAGGAAGACATGGCACGGTCAAGTTAATCGGATACTTGAGACGGGCCATGTCAAAAGTCAGAATAATAGAAGAGTATGTATGAGACGATGTATGAATGTGAGTGAGGCAAAGAGTGTGTGCCAAGACCGAGTTGTTTGGCGGTCCGTCCTCTCTGCCTACCCCTGCGAGGAAACGGCGTGATGGTTAGTTAGGTAATTTATTTATTTTATTACGACCGACCAGATTCCTTTAATACACTTCTTTTAAATTTCGACTTTTAATTAAACTTCTTTTTATATTATTGTAGACAGCAATCACTTTGTAGTTTGACATATTTAATAAAATAAAATACTTTTTTGTTTAAAACCACGAGATTTATTAATTTATGAACCGACCGGTTTCGCTTTATTAAAGCATCATCAGGGTACAAATTAATACTAATTTGTACCTTGTATTAATTTGTACCCTGATGATGCTTTAATAAAGCGAAACCGGTCGGTTCATAAATTAATAAATCTCGTGGTTTTAAACAAAAAAGTATTTTATTTTATTAAACTTCTTTTTTATATCCTGATGATGCTCGTGTTAAATTAAACCGGTTGATCGAAATAAATAAAATAAATTTCGGGGTTATGAACAAAGTGATTTTATTTATGTTATTGTAAAAATCAATATACATATATATTATAAAAGAAAGTGCACAATTACCTGAGGGGCGTGCTTTTGAAAAATATAAGGGCTGGAAGTTTCGCCCTCTAGAAATATCTAGAACATTCCAGAACATTCCAGAATATTCGAGAGTATTCCACAACATTCCAGAACGTCCCGGAGCATTCTGGAATGTTCGTAAATAGGGAATCGGGAACATCATTGTGGAACATTCCAGAACACTTTAATGTTGTGGAATATTCTGGAACATTGTGGACCATTCAAAGCCTTTTTTGTGTGGGTGGGGCTACCCGTTGGTACGGGTATATAAAGCAAGATCCGTTGTGGGTTCGAACGTTAGTTGAATCTCACATGAACTCGCTGAGCGAAGCCGGGTACCCCATCTAGTATTTTTATTATGTTACAGGGTGCGGCAGCATAACTTTCTTTTTTTAAATACGCGCCATTCAGTCGGTTGATGTCGTAGGGGGGTGCTAGTGATCTCGTTCGAGAGGCGGACTTTTAAGTTTTGTCCCTACACAGTTTAGTCGCCATCATGCGTTGGAACAATGAGAAGCGTACGTTTGCCGTTGAAGCCTACTTTTTGAATGGATTTTCTGTGATCGCAACCCAGCGCGCCTTTCGGAATCACTTTAATTTAGCCTCTGTCCCGGACCGGAAATCAATTGTTGTACGGGTCACTACGTTCAGACAAACTGCAAGTGCGGCAAGAGGAAGAACTGGAGTCCCTTGTCCCATTAGATCACCGAGTATTGATGGCTGTTTCGAGGGAACACTTTGCAGAGCGCCTCATCTCAATTAGGGGTGATTTAGAGTGGCCGGCCCGCTCTCCCGGTTTGTCCCCTTGGATTTTTTTCTATGGGTTTTTTTTTAATCCCGTGTTTATGTGAACCGTCCAAGGACCCTACTAGATTTCCAGAAGTCGTCCAGGAAGAAATTGCCAGGACAACGCATGAAATGCTGGCAAGAGTCATGACAAACGCCAGAAATCAGAAAGGGGGACGTCACCTACCTGATTTGATTTTCAAAAACTAAGTAAAACAAAACTTTAGGTATGTGCCTAAATTATATAAAAAAACAAATAAAGAAATTCTGATTCATACAATGGATTTTATTAAGTTTTGAAAAAATGAAGTTATGCTGCCGCATCCTGTATAATATTATTGGATTCCTCTAACATAATTATTTATTTCAATTATTAACGTCCTTTTTAAGGGCTACATGAATAGTAAAAATGATGCAGTATTATATACAACTGAACGGCAACAGTAACAATCTTTGTATTTATTCAGTGATAAATTAAAGATATCAATCACTCGGCATAATTACTTCTCTCAATTAGCAGAACACACGATAGTTAGTCCCGAAATTTCTGCACTGAAATAAATTCCGACTTCTAGTATTATGTAGTAGAATCCGAAAGCTTATCAATGCAAGCAATTCTGGACTATCAAAAAATCGACATTAAGAATTTTAGATACCAAGTGAAAGTGAAAATGAAAATGAAAAATCCTTCTGTTCGACAATTTAAGCATATTTCTATCATTTAAAAGGGCGTTGTTGTGGGTCAACAAAATTGCTGGAATATATTATTAAAATTGGTAATAGTAGCTTAAGATAATTAGTTACTGAACGAAATTTTTAGACCCCTTTTTATTATTGTCTTTACTGTTTTTACCTGTGAAATTGAGGTTAGTTGTAGTTAGTTTCCATTAGTGCACTTATTCTATAAGATCCAAGGCCTTCTTCTTTCCATTTATATACCTCTGTAAAAAGCAGTAACTGACTGACAACAGATCCCTTCCATTTGTAATCTTGGTATAATATATGGTTTCGAAACAGATTTAGATCTCAAGCTTCTGTGCCGCTTCATGTCTGATTATTCCTTGTAAGGGTTCACAGCCTCCGCCAACGGTCGCAGCACCTTTTCAATCAATTCATCGTCAATAAATTATAATGGTGTGATTTTTTGCAGTCTTTTTTTGCGTTAGATCTGAGTCACGCTGTATATTATAGTCTTGCTACAGAATCAATCGATGACAAAAGAAACAAAGAAGATTTGTAAAGTCGAATAAGAGACAAGGAACGTTTTGTGAATCACAATTGTTACTAACTCGTGTTTATACTCTTGCAGAAGTGCCTTTTTATATCGGGATAGATCATTTTCAACAAAATTTTGAAACTATGGTAGAATAGACAGTCTTGATTTAACTAAGCTCATCGAATTTCATATACCCACTAGAGCAACTCGCTCCAAAATCTTGTTTCAATGTAACAACAACAGGACTTAGTACACGAAACACTCGCTTTTACCTAGATTACATGACGTTAGTAATAGATACGCAGATGTGGCGGATCTATTTAACTGCACGGAAGCTGGGTACAAGAAGGCTATTCTATCATATATCTTCATTCAATATTAATTTTATTTTTACTATAGTATTTAATGTAATTGTAGCCCTTTGTGTCATTTCTTAATCAAATGCCACAATTAACATCCCTCTTTTTTTAAATTATTTCCTATATACCTACAACTAATATTTTGTGACATGTATTATGTATTTATGGTATATTTATACCGTTAATAAATAAATAAGAATTTAACACTGTGCTTATAAGTTTATTATAACATATTTTATATTTACAAAATATTCGTATATGGAAAGTGAGAGCGACAAAGTAACGATTTACGAGTTGTTAAGTCGTCGGCAATCCGGAATAGAATAGTTTCTGTTCATTTGTACCGGCAGTCGGTGACTGGGTGAAAATGTTGTGAGATCGCCATTGGCGTGTGAGGAGCCAATAGGAATGATTCCGCGATTCAAAATAGCTGCGTCGTTCGCTGCCACACTTCGATTCCCGTTTTATATAGAAGAGTAAAACAAATTATTTCTATCTATACGAACTGGGCAATCCTCTAAAAATTGCTGCCACCTTTGCTGGAGTAACCATCTGTTACTTATACCAGGGCGGGTAAGAGGTGGATAACCTCCACTGCCACCTTTGCTATTATTGCTAAACAAGTCGAGTTTCGGCTAGTGAGGTATTAACGACCACATAATTGTATTAATCTTAATCTTTTCTATTAAAAATGTTTTGTTCTGTGTATTTAAAGGTACTTGTGCCGTAGATAATAAATAATAAAAAAATACTATGCTTATTTCGATTGCGTTTTCCATAATTGTTCTGTGTATCGTCTACAGTTCTACAATCCAACATCTAAGGAACCAACCAAGTGTAACAATCATGTCTCGAATGAGATCACGCAATCACAGCCAGCCTGGTCCAGCCCGGCTGGTGTCTGCAAACTGGGGACCAAACCAGTGACAGTCATAAGCTATCAGCAATGACTATGACTGGAAACTAGTATTGTGTCTGGTATTAATATTAATGAGAAGTGCGGGTGGATGCGAGGGTGTCACTGTGCCTGTTACCAAATCAAAATACAAACACAACTTCGCCGAAAACAAACGCTGATCTCATTTATCAACTAATATTATGTTAATAGTTGTCAGAATTATGGGTTAATGACAGGCAAATATTCGCGACCACCATATACACACATGTTTTTATCTTCACGCCTAACAGCGTCAAATCTTATGGTACGTTTCCACGCTTGCCAAGGCTTGGCAAGCCTCCACAAGCTCCAAGCGTCCACAAATCTCGCTTGGCATTTGGAAGTCGTTTACATGCTTGTGAATGCGTCAGTGCGCTACCTACACCCGAGCATGGCGGACGCCGAACTTGTGTCGGCTATTGCGTTTGGTTTATCAAACTTTTATTTGAAATACAAGCAAAGTGTAACAAAAACAAGGAAAGCTCGACGACCACGAGGATGATGGATGATACAGATTCATAAAAATCGTCCCAGGTCACTTCGCACAAAGAGGAGACATTATCTCACAGGCTAAATCCTATAGATTTGTCTCTTTTTAGTACCACTTTTTCGTTTCATCGAGTTTCAAATCACAACGGTGCTAAAGAAGTTTTCGCTTCAAAAATAATGATCGCAATTGGGACCCGAACTCGAGGATCACTTGTCTTATATAAAATTATTTTGTATTATAAAATCATCAATAAAATATTATTTATTTATTTTGACTTTTTAGGTAAATCCAGTCGCAATAAATTACATAACATAAGTGCATTAAAATTATGTACTTATACATTTTAATAAGTCTGGCATGCCTCATACGTCAAACATATGTCTCGTAATATTATAAATATCATAGACCGCATGGAGCAAAAACGGCGTGCATTCGCCACCAGTTCGAAAGTGCCACTGAGCGTTTGCCGAAGCTTGCCGTTGGATCCGACCCCGATTGGATCGGCGGCAAACTCTCGCAAGCTCTTGCAAGCCAAGCCAAACGACCTGTTTACACGTTTGCGCTTGTGGACGCTTGCCGAGACTTGGCAAGCGTGGAAACGTAGCATTACAGGCCTGTAAATGCTGATGTAAAATAAAACCATGTGAAATTATGTAAACAGCCAGTCACTTTTTACGCCTGCAGTACCTACTTCCCGAACGCAATACAAGGCAGTAGAATATTTTTATGTTTATGCAGAGAGATTGCTTTTATGTACTAGAACATTTTTTGAAGTAAAACTTCTTTACGCACGCTTGACTTGGGGAGTAAGCTGGCGAACGGGTGACGAGAGCATTGCGACAAGCGTGGCAAACGCTTCGTATATTACCTACTGTAGGGCAAGAGAGAGAGGTGCGAGCACACATTTTCTTTCTCTCTTTCTCTCATAGCCAGTTACGTTACACAGTGCATGCCTATTTTCTGTATCACACTGTAGGAGCAAGAGAGAGCAGTGCGCGTGCACATTTTCTTTCTCTCTTCCTATCATATAGATGGAGCAGAAGTCTTACTTCAGTCGTGTGGTGTAAAGCACACTCGTTTTTTTATTTATTTTAGTCCATACTTACATATGATATTATCACACCACGGATTGCTTTCGACGAAAACTTTAAGAATTTCTTTCGGGGCAGTAGGTAGTTTTATGCAGTCAGTGGCTGACTTGGCATCGCGTTTGGGACCCATCCACGCGTCGTGAGTTCAATCCCTCGCCTGGCTAAGTCCTCCTTCACTACACAAGCAACACTTTCCGATTACTGTGGTGTTATTAGGGGATTTACAAATATTACCAAAGTACCGGAAATGTTTTTCTGTTATTTAAAAAAATATTAAACATTGATTGATGAGAAAGCTTTGCTCAGAATTGAACTGACGTAATGTCAAAAAAACCATTTACTCACAAAATGTAAGAATTCACCTGTAAATATTTACAAGTGAATAAATAGCCTTGCTTAAAACTGACATTTCCTAACCGTTGGCGAATAAATAAGAACGTGCGCGAATATGTACCAACTTAAAAATAAACATGTCTCTTTGGGTATAGCACAGGGCCTCATTAAAATTTATAACTGGCCAGTCAATCACCTGTGAACGTTCACCGTAACACTTTATTGAATATTGATACCAATTCTGATAATAATTCCGCTATTAAATACCAGACTGTTATGGACCTGTCCGATTTCACTGTATCTAACTTCGGCATCTGGTTCACAGTTCAGGGATTACTGTCCTTTAATCCAGTACCTAATACAAACTCAGTAATCAGTAAGAACAATAACCCCCAATACAGTAATATCACTAATCAGTAAGGACAAATATTTAAGTGAAAGATTACCTTATCATTTTGAAATTACTAGATTTTTTTCGATGGGTTTAGGGTCCTACGTGATATAATTCACTATTTTTTATTTTATTTATTTGCTTTATCTATTATTAGATAAACACTCAACTAACTCAGATATAAGCGTTAAGAATTGGCTTGTTATCCAATTATGTATTTAGGTAACCTTTCTAGTTAAATAAGTGTAAATGTTATTTTTGATTTTTCTAATAATAAAAAAACATAGATCACAAAGAAACTTACCTACCTAGACACGATAGAATTTTATTAGTAATGTTATTTGTCACTGCTCAGTGTTAGAATTTACATAAGGTCGAGAGATCTAATACAACTTATTTGCTTTATATTGTACATATCACTTGACATACTTAACTTAATACATAGCTGAGATATAAATGGTTTTCCCTTCTTTTTCATGACCTTACAAAGAGTTTACTTACATATTGTAAGTAGGTGGCCAATTTCTCACTTATCTTCGCAACTAGACTGTGTTGACATTCAGTACAGTCTAATGCACTACTTGTATTGAATTAAAGCGCATATTAAAAACATAAACAAACATTATTGTAGGTGTATGTATACCATATATGTTTTTGTATTAAGTATGTACAATTTAATATATGTAAAATATTGAGCACTTTCCTACCCTCATGTAATAAATAATAAATCATTGTAATAAGTACCTAGTTATGTGATATTTAAGAGGGCATTACCAGAGAAAACCAGAAATATGTCATTTTCAAATCAGATTTTAGACGTATTGACTCTTTTCCACTAAAAATTATAAATGGATTTCGAAAGATTGTACTTTTATCTAGCATTCGCATGTAATAAATTTTGAGAAAATTTTTTAATTTTTAGTTTAATAAGGTTATTCCATAGGTCGTTGGCAGATTTGTTAAATTTTCAAAAAAGATTTTGTATTATACCACACCCATTTCAAATAATATAATCATGCTGTAAAATAAATCAATACATTATCTGGGTATCGCATGTTTTAGAATTTAATTTTAGTTTAAATAAAATCATTAAAAAAATGTACGTACCTACATGTGTTTCTTGACGAAAATTGGTTTGTTTGTGTATTTATTTGCACACTTACAAACTAATATATTTCAGGTTTTTTTTTACATTCTTATTTAATTTAGACATTATTGAAAAATGATAAATATTTAAAATTAAAAAAATGATTACAAAAAGTACATTATTTTAATAGTTTTATCATCACGCCTTTCAGCATTTTTGGATGAAGGTATAAATTAAAGCTAATTTGAATTGAAATAAATTCGATATTGAGTTATAATTTTAAAAAGCTGGTAAGGAGAATAATTAATCTTTCTCGTTGTAACCGCCCTGCACGATCGTAAGATCAACTTTCGACGAAATGTGGATTTTCGTCCGCTGGCTGGTTAAACGCTCTTAAAAGTTTTTTTTAATCAATCACATATAATATTTATTATCAGCCAATGGACACAATAATAGTTTTCCATTCATTTTAGTCCTGATCATTTCTAAACAATTTGTTTCGTTTACTACGAATCGCTACTTATAATAAATGTATAAAATAAACATTAAATTCTTATCATTGAAGAAGAAGAAGATAATATTATTAAATCTAAATGAAAACATGAAACTGATCAAGAAACATAAAAATGAAAACGTAACGGTCGCAACTGGGACTCGAACCCAAGATCTCTCGTCTTACCGGGACAAGCGCCTCAACCAACTCGGCCAACCAACTCTTATTTTTAAGTCATTTTGGCATTCTCATATTTAAAATTCAGAATTAACCATATTATTTTCGACTAATTTTAAAAAAAATTATTAAATATTTTAATTAATTTTCATGAACAACTCATTATTTTTAACTCGACCCTTTTCAGCAAAAAAGCTAATGGTTCCCATTCTTACACTATATTTTCCTTTGCACATCCCTTTTGCTCTTTGTATTCCCCACTCCGAAACTTATATTTATCGTTTATGTTGGTATTTGTTATTAGCTGTTATTAGTTATAATTTTGTCCTAAATTACGTTCCTAATGTATATAACGGTTGTTCCATGACAACTCAGAATCACGCAATTTCAACACCCCTTTGAAAAGTCATTAAAAGTTATGAAAAATAGCCCACAACCTCTATTTAACCGATTTTTTATGACTTCAGGGAAGGTATTGAAGTTATAAGATTCCGTTTAAATAATTCCTATAATGATGGCAAACCAATTATTCTAACTGCAATAATGATAATTTATGAACACGAATCTTTTAAGATTTTTGCTGTTTTATTTTACAATGTCGGTTCATTTGTCATTGTCATTTCCTATCGACAATAAGCTATACATACATATAAGGCAACGATGTGTGCAACGGTTAATTCTGTAATATTTTAATAATATTCAATAATAAATATCATTTCTTCTGGGTAAAATTTGAACACCAAAACAACACACTGACCTCACTTTTGCAACATGATTGTCCGATAGAAAAACAATTACTTTTGCCAATAAATGTTTATAAAACGTGTAACAAGAAATAGAGACACTTATAACGGAGATAAAAAAAATCTTGTACACACACTCCCTCTTTCTTATAATCAATTTATGCAACAGAAAGAGAAGTTACAACGGAATTCTCTGCGGCAGCATTATCACTTGAGGCCAACTAAAGCGTGTTCTAAATGTATAATTTGCATGCGAAGTGCAAATGTGAAATAAATCTTTATAATCGGCTTATAAACCAGGCTTTACTTTATTTACTAACGTACATATATTTTTACAGAATGTCGGTGTTGTGTTATATATTATTTTACGCGATACTTCTTTTTCAATCGACAAATGTTACGTGACCGAGAATTTTACGGCTTAAGATAGCAATTTGTATGCATAGATTTTCAGAAATAAGTGGTGTTTGCTATTTTATGTTCGCGATAAGTCACTGTTCTAATCTCGGGAAAATGTTGGCCTTCACCAACTCCATAATTTCTCTATAGTTCAATGTATGCATAAACTCGTAAAACTATAAATCGACAAACCTATAAAAAATAATTACGTAGCAAACTTTTGTATTGGTATAAACTTGCGTGTTTGTTCCACATTCCATCGTTATTTGAATGGAAGGTGCTTCGAAGAACTATTGATTCCTTTAGAACAGGTGCACGCTGGGCCGTCAAAGCTTTTTTTCATTTCAAATCAGAGATATGTGAAACAGGTTTCAGACATTTTTAAATTTTGACATTTGCCGTACGATCTTGTACTCGACAGCTTAGGGAACGTACCCATACTACGTGACCTATTTAGGGGGGGGGGGGGGGGGTCATCAAAATACCACGCTTGGTCACAACGGGGGGGGAGGCTTAGGTTTTTATCACGTAGTCAATCTAGAAATCTCGCGTTTTTTTTCGAGCTACGAGGGGAGGTTTTTAAGTTCGCGGAATGGGAAGGTAAAGTGATTAATGGGGGTACCGCTGAATTAGGTTCTAATTGAACAACTCATTTTTAGGATAAACACCGGGTTTTATCGTAATTAGGTCATTAGTCTTTGAGCTATCGTCGACCAAACACTTCAATCGGGAAGATATTGTGAAATGTGGAGAAAATTGAGTTCCGCGCTGTTATAAAGTTCCTTTAAGTTAATTTAAGGATCGGAAAAATGTATTAGGGTAGTAGGTGAATATGTTGAAAAGGAAAAATAATTTTGGTTTTTATTTCCACTCCTTACCCAATCCGCAAACTTAAAAACCCACCCTCGTACATTCAAATAAGTGAAAAAGTTCAGGGAACGTGTTTGTTGAAGATGATTGAGATGAAAAATGTTTATAAAAATAACAAGACTTTCGTTTCCATAAATTACGTTCCGGTTTCAATATATTTTGATATAAGTTTGATCTTGATAATATTTTTTCCACTTGTAATGCATGCACTCTTGCTGTCACGCAGCAAGCGCCGTATTAATAAAGACAAATATAAGCCAAATAATGCCAATAAAAAAATAAAAATAAATAAAAAATAAATAAAAAATAATAAAAAAATGCATTTTTTTATTTTTGGTACCAAAAAATGATTCGAAACCATATTTATAAAATACTACGTGAAAACTGTAGGGGGGGGGGGTCTTGGAATATACTACACGTGGTCACCGGGGGGGGGGGGTAAAAAATTGCAAAAAGTGTGTCACGTAGTATGGGTACGTTCCCTTAGGTAATAATAATTAATCTAATTATTAATAATTATTATTTACAAATAGATACACAATACATATTTACATATAGATACACAATACATATTTACATGTCAGGTCACTTCAGATAAACACAGTTTTATACTACTTTGCAGGTCTATTGATTAAATCCATCTTATAAATAGTTAGTTTGCCTTTAGCTATAAGGGATTGTTTTTCCTACCTCCCGTTTTAATTATCGTTCTTTGTTTAGTTTAGTTTATTTTATTTCTATACTTACAGTTAAATTAAAAAGAATCGTTCAATAAAAAGTTCAGTTCGAAAAATTTGGTGTGCAAGTGAAAGAAATTCAAAAAATATTCGGAATATAGAATATGGTAGTAGAGTGTAAAGTAATCACGTAATCAGTTACTGAATGTAACAGTTTTAGGGAGGCGGGTATAGATACTGCCGCCCCGGGAACATTAATTGGATAACCAACACTCTCTAGTTCGCTACGTTTGGTGACTTAGCAGGGGTTCCCGGGTTCATGAAGTGAGGTTCGTCCAGTTGTTTTGTTGTGTCTATAAAAATAGCGCCCTAAAGGCATTTAATATTTACATATTTAACTAACTAACTAACTAACCATCACGCCGTTTCCCCGCAGGGGTAGGCAGAGAGGACGGACCGCCAAACAACTCGGTCTTGGCACACACTCTTTGCCTCACTCACATTCATACATCGTCTCATACATTCTCTTCTATTATTCTGACTTTTGACATGACCCGACTCAAGTATCTGATTCACTTGATCGTGCCATGTCTTCCTCGGGCGTCCCCGACTTCTTCTACCATTCACATTCGCGTCGTATATTCTTCTTACACTACTTCCTTCGTTCATTCGCTCTACATGCCCAAACCATCTGAGGGTCCCTTTCTTAATCTTACTCATTATGCTTACATCAGCCTTACATTCTTTGCGGATATCCACATTTCTCACACGATCATACATTGTTTTACCACACATACACGTCTCAGGGATCTCATTTCAACAGCATTCAGTTTACTTTCATCCTTCCTCTGCCAGTTCCATGCCTCACTGCCATACATCAGGGTAGGTACCAGGATACATATTTACAATGTCGCAATAGTCGTAATAGGTGAATAGCTGAGTTGGCATCGCGTTTGGGTCCCACTCAGGCGTCCCGTGTTCGATTCCTCGGCTGACTAAGTCCTCCATCACGACTCAAGCAACATTTCCGGTTTACTGTGGTGGTAGTAGGAGATTTTCAAATATTGTCGGGTTATTCGTAACCCGGGAATGTTTGTCTTACTTTAAAAAAAAAAAACTGAATGTTCAGTTTAGTGGTGGAATGTATTCCCTACTTCTACATTTCTTCTGTTCTATCACACTCATGATCACCGTTTCATTCTTTATACATTATCCCCAAAGATGACTATGTGTAGTAAATATTGAAAAACTCCCCCTATTCAATATTTTATATTTTAGTGAAATACTATGCTGCATTGTGAACGTAAATAAGAAATACGTGCGATGGAAGAGAATCATTCTAGAATTTCAAAGCTTTATTCATAAAACTTTGCAGTCGGCAAAATCAAAGCTTACGCGCCTATACTAAACCATAACAATGTATCGGACTTCCTGGAAGTTGCGGGTTTCTTGCAATTTCCAGGACAATGAAAAAGAGAAATAATAAGCCATGACGACTGGACCTTTCTGCCTTATATTACGTCAGTCCCAGCACCTTACAGCGATAATACCAGTATTATACAATATACTATCTACAATCGTCCATTCATAGAAATGCATTAATGCGGTGTGCGATTTTCTTCCATCTCGTGCTGCGGGCTTGTTCTAGAAACTTGTTTGTGTCAACTAAGTCTGGAATTAAACTACCTTATTGCCGTAAAGCCGTGTTTAAATCAAACTGGTGACGTTTGGTTTATTACGGAACTCTCGAATCTAGGCATTCGAAACTTGGCCACCTTGGATGGCCGCGGCTGCATGTGGTTTCTTTACTGAATGACACTCTTTCCAGTTTCTTTTAATTACCATAATATGTGATTATTTGTGAAAAGGGTAATTGCCTCTTATTAAAAACATTCGCTGGAGGTCGTCGGGAAATAAGATGTGTTAAAAAATTTAAACTTTCTGGTGCGGCCTTCTGGTAACAGAACCGACAAGATAAAATGATTTTATATTTATTTCATCCAAAGGCAGGTTAATTTAATTAATATCATACACAGAAAAAAATACCTTCGCAGAGTGAAAGCTAAATTGCTCCTAAGTGCTTTGTAAATATGGAAATGAGCAACCATTATCCTTGATCGGTTTCTTGTCCTTATAAGATATTAATTTGTGCGTTTACATTACAGGTAAATAACGCTGTTCATTTACTCTTCAGGTTCGTGGCATTTGTATAGGTAACAAAAATAAAGTTTATAATATTTCATTTTATTGGAATATCTTTTATAATGTTCCAAAACAATAAATAAAATAACTTTTGAAGATTCTGCCCATATACACATACACAGTAATAGTTAAACATTGAAGAACAACATAATAGTTATAAATCTAAACGAAACATTTTTGTCGATCTCATACTTCAAACTCAGAATTTATCTTCAACTAAGATTTTCCCATATTTTTAGGCTGATATTTTTTATCCTGAGTTCGATTCCCTGTTTCATTCCCAGTTTCCCTTTTTATTTTGTGTCACTTGTTCTGTTTAGTATTTCGTTCAGATTTATTATTATTATCTTCTTCGGTTCCACGCCAACTCAGAATCAAGTCATCTCAACACCTCATTGAAAATGTCATTAAAAGCTGTGAAAAAAATATTTTTTAAATAGCCCATAACCCTAACTTAACGTAACATATTAAACCATTTTTTTTATATATTTTTTCATCACTTTTAATGACTTCAATGGAGGTCCTGAATTGATTTCATTCTGAGTTGTCCGGTCACAATCTTCTTCAATAATTAAATAATATTTATACTTGCAAACGAAATAAATGTATTTACGAATGGTTAGTTAATGAACATATAAGAGCGTGTTGACGGCTGATTTTGGATTGTCGACGTTATAAATATTGCTTGAATTAATTAACCTACAATTACTCGGTCGACTTCTTTATCCACACTCTTTGTCATGCTCACTGGTTTCCAATAACCATACGTTTACAATCAATAAAGCTTCTGGTCTGACAAGTTTTTCATTCAGAGTTGTAAACGAATAAGTGGATTATTTTTAAACCTTTATGAATCCAGCACGGCCAAACAAACCAGAGAACGTGGCAAGTGATTGAGAAATACAAATACAAAGTTGCCAGCTATTTGTGGCTATCTGAAGAAAATGCTAAGGCAATTACTTTTTTAAATGCCTATTGTGATATTGGAAGAAACTTCTTACGTAAAAAGCTTCAGCGACGAAGACCTTACTTCCGTATTTATTTACTTCGCCCGTTTCTTTAGTTTAAGATATGCATTAAAAGTAATTTTTTATGTCGTTGTGATATTTTAGAACGTTATGATGGCACGATTATTTTTACAAATTTCTCAACAGTCGTCGCAAATCAGCTGTGAAAACAATGGAAGAGAGACTTCTTGTATATAAAGTAGCATTCTTTATTCTATGATAGTTAGTAGCACAATTTCTACTTTATTTAGAATATGATCAATAGCCATATTAATATGCAGTGCTACTTATAGACAAACACAAAGAATCGACAAATCTCACCGCTGCATGCTTCTTTCTCTAACAGTGTAACTTTCAAATTTTGTCTTTTCTATAAGTAGGTAATGTGTATTGTGTATTATACCTACCCATAGAATAGCACAGGTCACGAACGATTTACCAAGCGCAAAGAGAAAATATAATAAGTATCTATTTAAGTTTACTTAAACATAAAAATGATTGGTTCGAAACAACAGCTTTTATTATTTCTACATTTCATGTTTTTACTTATACCAAATTGGGCACATGGACGTATTTGTGATTGGACCACTCTCGCAAATGCCCAACATTCCAAAAAAACAAATAATTAATAATTAGGTTCATTAGCTTCCCACTTGCAAAATATGCCTGATTCATCAATTTAAAAAGCAATTTTGACAATTCGTTCTATAGGGATTTCGGCTTTGGTAAGGGATGTATGCATGATGGTATCCGAAACCTGCTTCTATTTCATTTGTTATCTATTGAGTTATTTGTGGCGATACATATTTATATAATAACAGAGATCATGTAAAATGTAAATCAGTAGCGGAAATATCAGAATACAGTAATGTTAAATTACATCCATATGAAAGTACTTGAAGAAGATTCGTCATGAAAGATAATATGGAAATTGCTGCACTTTGTAGACGACAATAATAATATTATCATCTTACATATCTATTAATTAATATTCAGATGCTTTAGAAATAAACCTAGTTTACGCTGTCGACTCCGCGGTAAGGCTTCTGTTAGTAATCTCACTCAGTATTCAGCTTGCGAAACCCCGAGAGAAGGATGTGTTTGTTCCTGCAGACAATGTAGTCAATATACCAGTACCACAAAGCCAAGTAGAGAAGTACTGTGGATGTATGGTGTATGGCTGCAATTAGATTCACGACATTTATACGCCTGTCTCGTGGGTAATATTTATCACCACCCGCCACCAGTCTACACACTACACAGCCATATATATTTTATTGTATTCTACTTGTATGGAAAAGCATAATAATCACAAGCCTTAGGATTTAATGTACCCGGTGATTATTGAGCTAAACAATACGTCAAAGTCCATAAAACAATGAAAATTTTATAGAAACTACATTTTTTCTTAACATATAAGGTCTCAATATAACAAAGCGACATTTAATTTATGTATTTTCTGCTTTGAAACTATTTTCGTTCAATTTTATTAATTGTAGCTCAAAGTAATGTATTATATATAGAAACCACATTTTTTCATAACATTTAAGGTCTCAATATGACCTTATGACGTATTATTATTTATGTTTCTTATTTTACCGTACAATTGCTTCGTAATAATTAACAATCTCTATTATCTACGAGTAACGTTTGGATATAACTTACTTTAAGGCTCCATAGTAAGTGTTAAAAAAGAAGAAGAAGGTGGCTTGAAAAGGAGATATATAAATTCGAACATTAGAGGGAGTCTAATATTAAACAAAACGATAAAAATTAAACAAAAATTGTGAAAATATTTAATATAACACGGCACATTTAAAAAAGGGCAAGAATCTATCGGAAAATTAAGACATTTGCCGATAGGTTTTTGATTTGATTTAAAGAAACTCTGTGAATTTTTTCATACCCATGACATGTTAAATAATAGAACAAAATGTTTTTTTATTAATTACCGTTTCGGCTCAGAAAATGTATAAATATTTTTTTTTATTGGTGCCCTTTTTTACTCATTTAAAGTACGCTCTAGCGTGTTTAAATCGCACTTTATGGAACGCGCGTTTTTTAAAGTTACCATGGCAACATCAACAATAAGCAATACACTTCCTTCTTCTTTGATATCATATAAGGGAACGTACCTATACTACGTGACACGTTTAGGGGGGGGGGGTCTTCAAAATGTCACGCTCCATACAAATGAGCGGCGGGTTGCTTAGGTTTTTGGTCACCGGGGGGGGGGGTTAAAAATTGCAAAAAGTTGGTCACGTAGTATGGGTACGTTCCCTAAGCGTAAATCGCACAATTCACATCTTCTGCAAGAGCCTAAGATTCCGCAAATGGCTACCACCTTCAAAAATAAGTACGTAATGTCCGGTGCTTCCGTGAAAAACTTCCGCAAATCATCTTCTTTGAATACATACGCCTTCTTAGCAACGTCATCCTTGCTAATTGCCTTCATGAATGCATGCACTTTCACAAATGATTTTAAATCAACCCCTTTATTTATCCTCAACAGACATTGCAATTTCGAATGTATGGCCCACATAGTCGATGCTTTGTACTGTTCCGACATTTTCTGAAGGTAAGCAAGCACAACTCGTTCATCTACATCTACTACGTTTTGCTCCTCCATCCATGTTATGAACCTTTCATATTCTTTTTTATAAACGTCTTTGGATTTTTCAGGTATTAACTGCGATTCTGCTTTGGTATTTAAATTATCAATGTTAGAACTCATTTTACAACACACAATAACTAGTAAAAACTGTGATGTCAACTATTAATCTTATGTGACAGATTGCAAATTAATGTTTGTGTTTTTCATTTCCATGACAACAAGATATTGTGATGTCACATCACGAATTCATTAATAGTTCTTATTTCCAAATTTTTAATATTAATATCAATATTTATGTTTTCAAAGTGTACGAATAAAAAAAAATAGCGTAAAGTATTCGTGGATAACTGGTAAAACTATAATAATATATATATGTATAACTTATCCACTTATATTTTAATATACTAATCTTCAAAAATAAAATATTTATTTAAGAACCTAAAACTTAAAGTTTTCATGGAAAATATGTTTTAAATCGGAAGAAATGCCAACGGGTTTGTGTCTTTAAAATCTTTAATCGGTTTTATTGATTTACAAAAGAACTGCTCAAATTTAACTACTGTAACGTTACCTTACGATTATTAGTAAATATTCTGTCCAGCATTAATGCGGCAAGCAGCGTCTAATGTCACTGAAGATAATTACGATGATATTATCTTCAAAATATTTTAACGTTTTGGTAGTAGGTATCCAATAGTATGCTTGCTTACGAATAAAAAGCGATGTGCTAAAAAGCTATTGCTTTCAAATAGAGTGCGGTCAAATAAAAAGCTCACTCAATCTTCAAGCCAAAAAACATTATAGCTGAACGATTGAAATGGGAAACGGCGATCGAACCAATTGAACTTTGGATCACAATAAAGTCGTGCTATATAATATGTATAATATAAAACGTATCCAGAACTTCATGGTAATCCCAAGCGTTCGATAAGTTATCTCCTACTTATACAATGTTTGTTAAGAAATAGTTTTCATAAATCACAACGGTTTAACGCAATTACGTGTGGTCTTTCATAATATCGTAAAATAACAATAAAATTGTGAAGTTATAGGAAATAACGATGTTGTGGTTCAAAGGTGAAATGTTTTATTTTCTTTAACCTGTTGAACGTGGATGACATTTCAAAAATTGCACGAAAATTACCTTGATCGGTTCTGGTCGAATATCGTTATAAATACGCAGCAATTGTTTTGTTTGCGATTGTTTTCTGTTTACCAGATAATGTATCTTATTATTCATGTATACATGATTATATCGTAAGAACTTTTACCCAAATAGCTAACTAACTAAAAAAAAAAAAAAATCTCCCATTTTGAAAATAATTGTCAAAAAATATATTCATAGAAATATAAACTGATTTTATTATTTCTACACAAACCTGAATACATATCCAACATAAAAAAACACAATTCAAACGAGTTTTCAAAGAAATAATGACTTTTATACTCATTTTAAAACGTAAACGTAACTTTGATAGCTGCCAAAAGCCACCCGCAAATTTTATAGAAAATTATTGAAAAATAATTCAGAGTAGCCACAATAATAAAATATTACCTAGGTCCTAGATTGATATTGGCGCTAGCGATTCTGAAATTGTGCTTCATACAGTTTCTTTATGCATAAGTGTTAAAATCGCATATTAAAAAAAAGCAAAGTTTTTGTGGCCAAGATGAGAGGTTAATGGTCCTCTTCTCGTGGATTTATCTTTTTCAATGGGCATTAGTTCCAGTTCTACTCGTAGTGGAAGACCACCGCTCATAATCTAATTCGACTATTTTCTGGAAATTACTTCAAAATGGCTTCAAGGTTAAACGGAAAATGGCCCTGTTTAAAACGTTAGGAGAAAAAACACTTCATGCACGTTACGTATTAAAATATTAAGATGAATTGTTGGTTGGCGGGGGTACACACGGAATATGAATAAATAGACGTCCTCTGTGGTTGAAGGGTAAGGCTTATTAGAAGGGTATTTATATATAGAAGGGTAATTAAAAATAATACGTAGTATTTGCGGAACGCTCCTGATTGGATGATACTTTCAATATCGGTCTGGAGTAAGAATACCGTTTATAATATTGAATTGAATCACCAATACAATAATAATATTGTATCTTTATTAATTTTTTGAAGTAATTGAGTTTTTATAAGGAAAAAACTATTTAGGCCATTATACCAATGATTTATTCATTGATATAATGTCAAAAAACAATTCATCAAAGCATAACGTACAAAAAGTGTTTTTTTTTAACTTGATGAGTAAAATCTAAAATTGTAATAAATATTCATAAAGACAGTATTAGCGAAACTCATCGAAAATCAAAAAAAGATACGGTCACATCTGGGAGTCGAACCCAGGACCTATGATTTGCCGGGTCAGTGCTCTACCGCATATTAAATTTTAAAAAATGGATAAATTTATCCAAGACACTATCTATATTGCATTTAGTTCTGGTTGAATCTTGCAATCATTTATAAAGGTAGCAGCCAATAAAAATATGCCTTAATAAAATGAAGAGTACTCGTAGTTCTTGGTCGAAGAATGATACAGTTAAATATGACCGAATCGGGTAGGGACACATTAGCTCAGTTGGTAGAGCAAGTTCAAGTCATAGGTTTTGTGTTCGAGTCCCAGATGTGACCGTATCTTTTCCCGATTTTTCTGTTTCAGATTTTCGATATAATTTCGCTAAAATTGTTTTTATTTCTAAAATGTGTTAAATTGCGACATCTACGAACGCGAAGATTATGAATTATGTTACATATAACCCTAATTTTAGTAATGAAATCTGAACAGCATCACAAAATCATTTTAATTTTTTTTTTGTATGAGCTCCACACATTGCACTAGCAAAAGCAATAACGTATGGAATTTTATGTGATCATTTGTTCATTATATAATCATTGTTTTTGCGGTTAGTATATCATTGTTTTCTAGATTGGCATGCAGTTATGAATATAAAATTCTGACAATATTATTGTGTGGAAGTCATTAAAATTTTCCTTGAGGATTTTTTCCATTCTTGTTTTATTAGTTTGTTATCGTATAAAATTGATATCGAAGGAATGTATAAATTGATTGATGTTTATCGGCATTCGATGAAATGCAGTTCAATACGAGACTACAAACGTTGCGAATTTTAGATACGCAATCTTGGAATATTTAATTATTTATTATCTAGAATTAGGTTACGTTACTACATTATCATTTTGATATTCCCAGTCAAACCAATGACTATGCCTGTTTACGTTTATTCATAAAATAATTAAAAAATAATAGCTGTAACGCCTAACATATTGCGACCAACGTTGCATGGAAGCCGTGAAGACTGCGCAAAAGAACATTTCGGATGTGTGACGTAAAATTATTGTGTTAATATTTTTGGTCAATTTAGATAATATTGATAATTAACCTCAATTATTGATTTTTTCTTATTAATTGAACACAATTAATTTAATTCAATAATTTATGAAGTTAAAACTTCTTTAGCACTTTAGTGATCTGAAACTCGATGAAACGAAAAATAGCGTCACTTTTTTTTT
The DNA here is from genome assembly GCA_929108145.2 of Limnephilus rhombicus. Classification (NCBI taxonomy): domain Eukaryota; kingdom Metazoa; phylum Arthropoda; class Insecta; order Trichoptera; family Limnephilidae; genus Limnephilus; species Limnephilus rhombicus. The sequence goes on along the minus strand of OV815273.1, from coordinate 20,029,848 downwards.
TTTTTTTACATGAGCTCCACACAGGAGGCCCTGAGGAAAATAATTTCTCTCAGGGCCTATGTCATCTTTGAGGATGCTGTGTGGAGGGTTTTTTTTAAGGAAAGGGGAAGGAGAGGAGAGTTCTGGGAAGGAAAAGGGTTTAAGGGGTGGGTAGGAATCTGGGGTTCAGTATGTCCCTAGGTAGGAATCTGGGGTTCAGTATGACACTAAAAAGAGACAAACACATACATCTACAGGATTTAGCCTGCGAGAGAATGAGATCGAATAATCGGTCTCCTCTTTGTGCGGTGCTTCGTAGCCTCCCCACTCTACTTTAATTTTCTGAAGGTTTCACTTCTACGGCGTGTGAACTGTACACACTATTTTTGAAAGTTTCTCAAATTATTAGCTCACGTAACGATGTGAGCTAACTGAAGATTAATAAATAAATATTTTCAATAAATTTTAACCTTTAACCATTTGGAAAAAAAACATTTTTTTTAAAAGAAAGACAAACATTCCCGGGTTACGAATAACCTGACAATATTTGAAAATCTCCTACTACCACCACCACGTTCAGTGGAAAATGTCGCTTGTGGTTTGATGGAGCACTTAGCCAGCCGTGGAATCGAACACGCGATGCCTGAGTGTGACCCAATGCGATGCCAACACAGCCACTGACCGGCCATTCCGATATTCCCGATAAATTTTGTATATTGGAACAATGTTGGTATTCGAAAACTTTAGTTCATTTCGACAACACATACATTCATAAAAAAAACAACATAATATGTAAAATACTCTTTTTTTCTGTAAGTAGGTACTATACTTTGGATAACTTTTGGAACATATATTCTATTGTTTTCTGTAAGTAGGTACTATCCTTTGGATAACTTTTGGAACATATATTCTATTGTTTTCTGTAAGTAGGTACTATACTTTGGATAACTTTTGGAACATATATTCTATTGTTTTCGTTAACTTTTGGACTACCTATATTGTCGGCTCGAACATTTTTGACAGTATTTTGTCTCATTATACATTTTCAAATGTAAAATGTTTCAGAATGTCTTCCCATATTTGACTAAGTCCCGGGTTACCTCAACCATCGTTTGGTGACTTAGCAGGGGTTCCCGGGTTCATAGGGTGATGTTTGTCTGGGTTTTGGCGGCGGATGCGTCTGCGTACCTTATGAATTGTACCGTACGAATTGAGAGAGACCGCTTGAGGGAGGCCTTATTACCTTTCCAGCCGGACTCTCTCGACGAACCGCAGTTGGAGGGATGGATTCATACGTCCGTCACTCCCGGACACACTGACTCCCAAATTTCCTCCCACCCCTCATATCTTTTTCCTTCCCAGAAGTCCCTATCCTTCCCTTCCTTAAAAAGACCCTCCCCGCAGCATCCCCTAAGATGACATAGGGCCTGAGGGAAATTATTTTCCTCAGGGCCTCCTGTGTGGCGCTATTATAAAAAAAACATCATCCATTGAAAGGACAGCTTCTCCAAGCCGTCTCGGGATTTCTGAGTGTCTTAATAAACATTTTAACTAATTAGTTGTGTTGTAATTGTTTCAGGAGCCGGCAGCCATGGCGGCTACGGTGGCGGTGTCCTACCCGGAGCCCGGGGGGACCGACCTGGCAGACTACTGGGCCGAGTATGGACTGGCCACCACCTTCTACGAGGAGCCGCAGCACTATGAAGGTAAGTCAGATACTCTAAATCGCCCTGGTGACACCATTTAGAAAGTCGAAATGTTGCTGATATCGTAAGCACAAAACATAAATACGTTAAGTGACCAGAGGGGCGAGTGCTGGTCCTCTTAATATTAAAAACGTAATATTTGTACAGCGGATAATAAGGTAAGGAATTGCCCTTAACCTTAAAATTAACGATTTTTCGTTAACTATGAACGAACGTTTAATGTGAACCGTGACCAGATGTGAATTAAAGTCCATAGAAAGGCTCTATTCTTGCCGCACACAATAGAAAATAATAATAGCACAATGTGATAGAACCCCTGGCTCGGTCCTTTACAACTCTGTGTGGTCTGGTAACTTAATTACTTACAATAATTTATATTTGTTTCTGCTTTACAAATATTCCCGTTTCTTTATGTAAACTTTCTAAGTCGCAGTGATGGCCGTTTTCTACGACTTGATTTCTGCATAATATTATTATTGTATTGCTTATAATATCTCGAACATGATTAATTTATTAATGAAGCACCCACAGAGAAATCACACACAAGTGCTCAATTTCCATTAAATACTGATAAGAGGATAATTTCTCCACCTATATTGGTACAACAGGTAATTCAATTTCACTACGATGTTGTGCGTTGTTAGTGAGTACCTGCGTTTGCAATCGTAATGATGATATCGCAATTTATCTACTTGGAGACTTCACAAAGTTTCTCGGTTTTATTTATAGCTACCATCTGCATTAGAAAATGGTGATGTGTACGGTTTTCGGACAGATTAATAAATTATCATTTTTAAAAACATGCAAATGCTGCTGGATGGTTTTTTAACTACGGCAACAAACCACTGAAAATATTATTCATGCCTTCAAATAGATCCTTCCTGTAGATTTGAATGCAAACAAAACTTAGTGCCTTTTATTAGATCGAGGCAGCCATTGATCATTGCGTAGATACTCTATCTCGCTTCCAATTGAATTTGAATTTGTACTGAAAGGCCGTACTTCTGAATTTGAAATTTAAGCAAAGAATGGTCGGATTTTTGGATCATGAAACACGTCCACATCGCGATACAAAAACGGTGAAGATAACCGAAATCTTCCAGTTTCATACTATATTCACCAAACCAAAACAAACAACAGACCCTAATCACACAAGTCACCAGACTTGTTGATAAAATTTCCCTCTCCTGTCCAGTGAATTAATCACTGAATTCTACCAAGTGTCCGTAATGGATATTTGTAAACCGTTTTCCGCAGATGTTGCTTCCAGTTTCACTTAAAAGTGATCAAACCAAAAAAAGGAACATCTTACAGACTTTTGAACAAGTCACTAGACTTGTTGATAAAATTTCCTCTCCTATCCAGTGAAATAATCACTGAATTCTACCAAGTGTAATGGATTTTTTTCAACCGATTTCCGCAGATGTTGCAATTCGAGGCAATGGTATAAGACTAATTTATTTCAATCTGTCTATGTTTTTGTATAGTGAAAAGATATCTAAAGGCATAAGAAGTTGTGGGCATAGCTTGTAATGTATAGCAAGCTACAGATGTCAAGTATAATGATTCTGTTTCATGGAATAATTAGCGAGTGATGCGGACTCTAGTTTGCGTGGGAACCTCTTGTACCTACTTGACTTTATAATATTATGATTGTCCTGGTTCAATGATACAATATACAATTTGTCTTTGGCATCCCAGACGACTCCGCTCGGTTCTGGTTGCACAATGGATCGAGTCAATGCTCTATTATCCGTAGAACCGGACTATTATTGGACCGCGTTCACTTTCGCTTTCGCAAAATCATCTCTTCTCCCCATCGATAGTAATAACAGCTAACAGCATCGCGAACTCGATGGACCAATACATTTAATCCACCTCTTCCACTCTCCGGGTCAGGCTGGCTAGACACAACCTTGGGTCATTTTGCACCGAATTACGCGTTACATTAAGACGTATTTACTCGTAAATCATTTATATTACTTTTATATGCTAACAAGACAAATTTTTATGTATCAAGGACGACTTCTTAAAAATTCAATAAAGTCATTATAATATCCAATCACTTCCTAGGCAATAATTCACTTATACTAATAATTAAAGTAGGTAAATTAATCTGAAAACAATTTAATATTGAAATGTGATATGGATATAACAATATAATAACTCGTAATAATGTCGATGTGTGATTTTGCCCGGCAGCTTTATAATGTTTTAAATTTTGTAGGTTGGTTCATAAATATGTTTAATTGTCGGCAACGCATATTTTTCATGGCACCTTCCAACCTGTTCTAAAAAATCCAGTCAATGTTATACCTGCCCAGTAAATTATACAGAATAAATTATAAGTTGTACTTAAGTAGATAAATTAACATCTATTTCGTGAACATCTACGGTCCGGCGTTTCTCGTCTAACCTGTTTTCTTTGGATTCTGTGCAATAATTGAGAATCGGCCAGGCTATCGAAACCGCTAAGTAGGTTGGTATAGCTATTGGCCAGTTACAACGTTCTAACTAACTTGTATCTAAAGTACTCATTTGAAACGAGCCTATAATTAAATCTCTCATTATACTGTCAATTAAAATATCTCTATTCTTCGTGTATACGATAGCGAAATTAAAATTAATTGAATTCCTTAACAGATTTTAATATTAATCAAATTAATCTTGGATGAATTCTTTGTTTCAATTTCATTAGAAAATCGTTTTCGGCCAAGGCTACGTGACCCAGCAGGATACCGGGAATTTGCCGAAATACCAAAAACATGGCCTTTATAATTTATAAAAAAATAAACAAGCAATATAAAAATGAAGTCGAAATTTTAGTGCAGGTAAAATCCTTTTTTGTGAGCCGTAAACAATATTATGTTTACCTTAATTTCTTTTGAATCGAAATCGGACTAGTTATTATTTTTCCTTATTTTATTATTGGTCCTAGTTATTATTAGTCCTTATTTTTCCAAACGGAATTGGGACTCATTTTTTCAGTGACCGGACAACTCAGAATGAAATCAACTCAGAACCTCCTTTTGAAACGTCATTAATTAAAAGTGATGAAAAAATATTTAAAAACTTTGTTAAATAGGTTGCGTTAGGTTAGGGTTATTTTATAATGTTTTTTTTCATTGCTTTTAATGACTTTTCAAAGAGGTGTTGAGTTGAATTGATTCTGATTTGGCATAGAATCCATTTTTCGCTTAGGCCTGTTCTGCATTTGATTTTCCTAGCTTTTGTCAGGGCAACCAACGGAAGTCTTTCCTCCAGAATGATCAGTGGTCGTGCTACTGGCATACAAAGCAAATATTATTCATTAAAAGTAGCAGAGGTTCGAAATCGTTGGTTCGATCGTTGATCATTTGGTATACGGTGATGGTCCCGCTATCCTTTGTCAAGAATTTCACTTTGGCATAAAGATCTCTTGGAGCGCTCTCTCTCGTTAATCATCTATGTTTGATATCCGTAAGTAAGGAAAACCTGACATAAAATGCTAAACACCAAATGTCAAAGGCCTTGTATCCATGTATCCCTCCCACATATCGAAGGATTTCTATTATACAGGAAATGCTTCAAAATTTCGCATATGGCATATTTAACATTCATTCATGACTTGTAGCTGATATTTAGCAGTAAACTTCGGCCATGGCCTGGATACATATAATGGCAACGCGAGAAGTGACAAAAACTGTCTATGGAAGGTAGATATATAAAAAAAATATCACACTTACTCGTATATTGTTGCTACGTGAGGTCATGAAAAAATTACTCTAAAAACGCGTCTTCAAATATATTTCCGTTACTCCCCTGTTTTTAACAAACTAACTACGGTTGCGCTGTCTTAATTATCCATTCCAAATATCGCACTATCTTTCGCACATGTGAGAAGTATGATTGTTTCCCAAAAATACCTTGAAAGAGTCAACATATTTTCCAATAAGAATAATAATTCGTTCTCGTTCTTCCCAGAATGCTATGAGAATGAGATGCACGTGAGAAAACAAAGCTAATCCACAGATCGGAGATTACCATCTGAGAGTGTTCTCTAACCGAAGTTACTGATGCACCGATTATAAATAGACTCCCCTTTCCGGCTTCTGTTCGCGTTTCAGGGGGAACACGTCTTTCAGCAATACAATGAGGAATCGGTGGGATAGTCTAGATTCTAGATAATATAACTGAATAGTTTCAAGATCATAAATAATTCATTACAAACTGTACCGATTTACAACTGAGATAACGTTTTATGGTGCTATCTCACGATTAACCATAAATTAAATAACAGTGTTGCAATAGCCACTTGATGGCATTATCAATGAAAATAACTGCATTTTGGAGTGATTTACTAATCCGTATACCACCTAGAAAGCTACTTGAACATTTTTCTCCAAGAATCTTTAGTTTATTCTTTCTAGCTTCAAGTCTACCACGCAATTGTGCAATTGGCCAACCTAGCGCTGTTTTGTACCTAGTTATGACAGGATATATTGAGGTATTCATCCATTTTCATACAAATTTGATTTTGAATTTGAGGCCAAAATACCTAAATAAACGGAATTTTTTTTTAAAATCAAAAGGTATAGCTAATATCTGGTGCGAGCTATTTAATTTATTTTTGTTCCGAATTATAAAATACAGGCCATTAAAGAATTCGATTTTTCATGGTTTTAGAGGCACTTTTCGAAAGTGTTCTTTACTAAACAGTGATATTCAGTTTGATTGGGTATTTTGGCCTCAAATCCAATATTAATTTTTTTTATGAAAATGGCCGCGCAGTCGTTCCTCAACTGAGAAAACTGATGAAGTGATTAACCAGAGAACACATGTGCATTTTAACACGTTCAGGGCTTGATATCTGTGAAACTAATTAGTAGGTATGTCTTATGTGAAAGATAATTAAAACTTAATATAAACTTTACCGTTAATTATATACACCTGGACTTTTGATTTTATAAAAATACACGTCGTCCTACATACAGCTCGCAAACAGATTGGGAGGTTTTAAATAGAATCTTATATTTTTAACAACATTTTTACGAGCTGAAAGCGTAAGTTTGAACGCTTATTATCATAGTAGGAAATCATGAATCAACTGGAAACAAGCAGACAGCAACCTACGATACAATTATTTTTAGTGTTCCCGCCAGCCCGCCTCCTCTCTAACTAAAATCTAAACACAAGAAGTTGTGGACCGCCACAGTGAGAGATCACGGTTGCAGTCAGAGATCTGCTCTCTCGCTGGCCATTGCTCGAGTTTAAAGTACCAAGTGGAAATACTTTATTGTGAAAAATATAAATATGCTGGACTCGTGTATTTTTAGAAACTCTGCTCTGCAAGTTCCCAGTATGACGTGTCTCAGTTGTTTGTAGTTGGTCAGTTATTAGTTTCATAGTGTGGAAGGTAATTCAACTCATGCGGCAAATATGGGTTGAAGTGCATGTAAATAGTTAATAGTGAACGTGGAATGCAGTTTCATTAACAATGGGAATGGGTGCCTTGTGTCCGCTGCCCACAAACAGCTGTTTCGGTTAGTTATGATTATTTAGAGTTATGATTGTATAATATCTGCCTATGATTTCGAATATTTTGTATATCTGCCTAATATCGTTGCGTTTTCATTAAATCAGTAAATGTTCCACTAATATTATAACTTTTAATTTGGAATTAATAGCAGTATGTCGGTGGCAAAACGCACAAACCTTTTAGGTAAGCAGTACAAATTCATGAAAATGTTTGAAAAACCCATTTTGGCGGCGTCTCTTGAGGTTATTTAATTTGTAGATAATAAAATTATTTGTGTAAAATCTACGTTGATGAATTCGCCACAAATCTTTACTAGAAATTTTGTAAACTGTGTAAAACTCGCAATCAAAAAAGTATGTTTCTAATTTTCTCTTATTTAATAAATCAAAACCGAAATTTCTTGTACTTAGGTACGTAGCAGTGGCGGTGCGTGAGTTTTCAGTAACCTAAAGCGCTAAGATTGAAAAATATGACGTTATTGACGTTGTTGTAGCTGAAATAGATTTTTTTTTAATTCAAATTTTTGTAAAAAGGTCTTCAGGATTCTTTCAGTCAAGGGATGCGCCGCATCCACATTTCAGTATAGCTTCATTCAAAAAGTTAAGATTTTAAATACAAATAAAATTCAATTTCAGCTACAACAACATCAGTAATGTCGTATTTTTCAGTCTTAGCACTCTAACTCACTGAAAACTCACGGACCGCCACTGGTAGGTAGGCACTTAAATACTCACCTACCTGATTATAAACCATTATGTTTTTTTATGTAAAAAAAAATTATTTCAAATAAGGATTTTTACAATTTCAAAGAACCTTCACTATCTCAATGAGATTTTTTTTTCGTCAGGCAGGTAGGTACATAGCATAATATTGAAAAAATGCACCATAACACGGGCATGAGCCCAGTATGGTGGTCGAAAAATCCACAAATGATGTAACCATTCAAAGCAATGAATAAAGAAAAAAAAGGTCCAAATAAACACGACTTGAACATTTGAAAACATAATCTTTACTGAACCACCAAAACGGCCACCATCTTGAACCGTAAACGGAATGTACAAATAAATTTACAAACCGATGAAATGCAAAATGGTCAAGTTAAAACGGGATTTCGCTAGGCTCAATCAATGAATATAAATTATATTACTTTAACCACTCGGACCCATAAGCTTGTTCTCACTACAATATAACATTGCCATTTTGCCATACATATGTATGACGTATGAGGCAAACCTGATTTATTAACACGTATTTAGTGTTTTATTACTAGAAGTAAACTTTTAAGTTCAGCTTTCAATAAAGTTGTTCACATGCACATCAAAATAAAACTCATTATTTCTTGCGAGTGTTTTTTTGTTGTTTATGAAACATGCTGTACCGGAAGTATCGCATTCGCACCGGATTTAACCCAACAGCCTTCAATTTAAATATTCTTAGAAATATTTGGATGGTGAACAAACTAAGTGTTGACCTAGTCAGAGATATTACAATAATTACTAGAAGTAGGTACCTTTGTAAATACAAAAAACTGTCATTAGCTCGTTTTCCATTGTCGGTTTTATAGACTTAACAATTTCACGGACATTTTGTTTTGTATCTGGAATTGGCAGATTACGAAATGTCTAACGACCGTGCAACTTTCACGGCACTCACTCGAAGTAGCTACCTATCAATAAATATATCAGTAAAATATAAATATCTAGCAACACTGCGGTTCATCCATCAGCGAGCGTTACTCCCGATGCACGAGGGTTCAAATTGTAACTTTAGTTGGACAAAAATAATGATTGTTACTGAACAATAGGAAAACCTATCATTTTTTGATTATTTTTTTACGTGATTTTCATACATATATATCATACATCAACAAACTTTAAAATAATCTACAACACTGTCTATTAGATAGCATCCAGAGTGTTTGAATTTACATCAAGAAATTTGGAATATGTTGTCAACACAAGGTAGCAATTGAAAATTTTACCAAAAAAACGAGTTGAGTAAGAATTATAACAATAAATTGAAGTATCACAATGTTTAGAGGAAGACTTTAAGGACGAATTGTTTTTAAAAAATTGAAAATTTCAAACATTTTTTTAATTTAATTTTCACGTTCTGTATACGTTCTAATCTTGTTCTGTTATTAGTTTCTGGTCGAACTTTGGGTTTCGGTTTCGGTTACAGCCTAGTTTCGGCAAAAACAGGTTTCGGCTAAGTTTCGGTTTCGGCTGCCATCTAGCCGAAATATGGCCGAAACCGAAACTGAATTCGGGAGGTGTCGCCCTACGATCGGACACGTTTTTGCTACGCCCGCGCTCATAATCGTGTCAAGACCTGTTAATTAGATTTATTATTATTGAATTATGAATACTGATAATAATTATTAGTCCATTAAAATTATTAATAGTAGTAGTTCAATGAAGCCTTCACAGTTTTTTTGCATTAAAAATATTCAGTTGTTGTACCTACTTAGTAGGTACTTTTCATTTTTTATTTTATTGCAGTTTCTTTTTTAAATATTATTTACGAAGGAGTTGAATCGAAATAATTAAACCTGGTTTAGTATCTTAGTATATTTATTTCAAATCAACTCTATATTTCAAAAAGCACAAATAATTTATTTGAAATAGGGAGTGATAATTTATGTTATGTTTATTAATAATTCAAATATCAGAGACTGAATGATTAATATATGATTTTAAAATAAAGACTGACTGATTCAGATTGACTATTTTTTTCCAACGAAAACATGACCTTGTATTGATGTTTCGGTTTCGGTTTTGGCCAAACCTGAGAGCGAGGCTGAAATTCGGTTTTGGTTTCGGCCGTAAAAACTAGTTTCGGTCTACTAACTACTGTTATTATATCATTATAGGTCAATTTCTTGATAAAACTAAAATAATCACAGAAACTTTCACATAATCTGAAAATTAACTTTAAAAAATTGATGAATTGTTCCAATTTTGAAACAACCCATCCTCAACATAATAATAACATAAATAGTGTAAGTACAATCTTTAAAAAAATGTTTTAAATTTGTAGAACAAATCACTCAACATTAGAAATGAATTATAATAACAGATGCGGTTAACTTTTCAATCGGTGGCGTCGCTAGTGTAGATTTTGTAGAAACAAAAAATACCTATCTGGATTTAAAAAATAGTTTATTCGTTCGATAGTTCATTTTTCGGCTGCCTGCAAAGTTGACGGCGTCAAGTTGTACTTTTAGCACCTATAGTTCCACGGAAAATGGGTCATTCTTGTGGTAGTAAGTTTACGGTGTGATCCGGAAATAATACAATTAATTTTAATATGATAAGTATTTTTTTGTCCTCCTTTAATTACATAATTCTATTTTAATCAGTTTTTAATTTTTTCGAAATCTTACTCGTATGTTTATTTGACTAGCTAAAGTTGTGAATCGGACCTCTGTGCGTCGCGAGACGTGATGTCTCGAATCGTCTGCAAAGCAAATCATCCCTCAGCAGGTAAAGGCGTACCGCTGATAGCTACAGCTTTAGCCTCTCCCACTTTCTCATAAACGGCGCATGTAACCGAAAGAGAGGTTACAACGGAACTCTCGGTGGTAGCAGGCTACATAATATTACCTACTTGCACGCGATGTCACGTTTCAATTTAATTTTATACAAGAAGCATTAATTCAACGTACCTATTTGGGATTAATCTGCAAAACAGAATAATTATATTCTTAACACGCCCTGATGAAAAAAAATATGTAGGTATTTTGATTGCGAATTAACATCATCGAGTGCGTAGTTTTATAGACTAGTTCTGAACAACAAACACTCGGATAAGATCATAAACATGGAACCAGTTCAATCAGTTTTTTATCATCTACCTTGGCCTACCCTTCTCTAAGATTCAAAAACATTGTGATTACTACCCGGCGTCCACGGAGATTTCAATGTTCTTTTTTCTGAACAATAAATTTAAATATATGGAGAAAAAAAACAGAATGGCGTCTTGTATTTTAAGATTTTGATTGATAATTCAAATCTCTTCAACTAATGGTGGAAATCACGTTGCTAGCTTTAAAAGGTTGCTTTCCACTATAAATTCATATTTGCTTCATTCGGTTAATTTATCTCATTCAATTCACTCACTTCACTTAACTCATTTGCCTCACTCATTTCTTATTCATTTGCCTCATTCGCCTCATTCAATGCACTTTCCTTACTCAACTCATTCTCCTAAATCACTTCATTCACCTCACTCAACTCATTCAGTTCATTGACCTAACTTACCTCAATCAATGCACTCACCTCAAACGACTCATTAACATAATTCACCTCACTCAACTCATTCTCCCAATTCACTTCATTCACCTCACTCAACTCATTCACCTAACTCACTTCATTCAACTCACCCTACTCATTCACTTTAATCACCTCACTTACCTCAATCAATGCACTCACCTCAAACGACTCATTCACATTGTTCACCTCGCTCAACTCTTTCACCTACTTCACTTCATTCACCTCACTCGACTCATTCACCTAATTCAACTCATTCATTCAATCTGTACACATGTCAGGACGCCAGAGCTCACCTTTCAATATGTTTGCTGCTTTTTGGCAAAATTACACAAATTGTTGGAATGGATAGGTTTTTTTAAAGTATCAAGTTCATAATATCATTATACATTGCGAACTGAAAGTAGTTAAAATCTCAGTAAATTTCACGATACCAAAGCTCACCTATGGAGTGTTTTTGCTGCTCCAGAAAAAAGATTTCTGCTCTTTTCAAGATAAAAGATAATGGGTATGAATTTACGAGCATAAATTCGCGGCTCGAATCATTTGATTACATTAAAACTAGTAGTCAATGTGCACAAGATAAATTTTCCATCGAATCACAATTCAAGGCTTGTCCTGACCTCGGAATCCAGATTCAGGCCTCACATTCAGATCGCTCTCGGAATAATTCCATATCATTAACCCAACCAGGAACACGGTGAAGGTATTTTTTTATAAGCAAACCAACTTACTTCGAACATTACAAACTTTATACATGCTATTATCTAGTACCTACCTACTACCCATGTATTGAACCTACTTGTAAAGATATTTTTTTAGATTTATCCTTCACCCAAGTGTAGGTAGGTACCGAACTATTTCTTTTTTTAAATAATTTTTAACCTATCCACCTCAGAAATTATTGGCTGAGATAGAAACGCCTTATTTCATATAAATGTACTCAGATCTTCCTTATATCAACTAGAACTACCCGCTATAAAATTATTTTTATTTTCAACAACAATATGAGGACAGAGTCATTTAGATACTCGCTTGTACATATGTAGATTGCATGCGGTTGGCAGTACTTTCGCAGAAATAGTTGATGTGTTCAACTGCACAACTACACGGAATAAAGTCACAGGAAGGCTATATTAACATACCTCAAAAATTAATGTTAGCATAATACTATTCTTCTGCATGGATTCTATAGTTGGTAGGTACATAGCATATTTTACTTCACGATTTCTGTTCCAAAAAATTATTACGTATATCTTGCTCCAAGGTTTGCTCTTCTAGAAAATCGATATTTTTATTTTCTTTTTCTATTTCGCCAAAAGTTTCTTAAATAATTGCGTTGCACGCAATAATATTATTTTGCTTAGTTCTGTGCAGATGGAACTGACGTCATTGTAACTGTGGGGAACTATCGTGTCGTTGTGAGTTGTGACTGTAGGGAACTGTCACTGTTTTGATTAAGTACTAATATTTTCTTGCAAAGTTTCCATTTTGCCAAGAGCATGCTTTTAAATAGCACGTGTGTTCAATTGTTTATTTTGAGCACGCTTATTCATGAGAATGCTAAAAAGCATGCCATACACAATCAAATCTGGACAATTGAAAAGCATGCTCATTTCAAGCGTGCTTATTTAAATTTCAATACTTTTAGGACTGGACACATCTTCCACGACAAATTTTGATGGTATGCTCATGCCTCTACCAACAAACTGCTAAATCTCTCCGCGATCTACCTAGATAGTGTCACAATGTTTTAGGGTTTAAATCAAAGATATTGAAATACAAAGAGATATGCTATGATGGCCGCCCGACCGTCGGTGGGCTACTACCTGATGGGGGCATAGTTTGGATACGTAAAGAATTTGTTCATTTAGTTGATTTTTTAAGGTGTGCAGAAGTATTGGTTAAAAATATAGTTTTAATACGGAAAGAATTCGTTCATTTAGTTTAACGTTCGTTTGGTTTATTCGTTAATGGGTTAACAATATCGGCGAAACCAGGAAACACAGTTCCACCCAGTAAAAATATGCGGATAGCACATCTCTTACATTTCAATATCTTTGGTTTAAATTTTAAATGCATCTATGTTCAAATATAACGTACATTTTGCATAACAACAATACTTATTAAAGAGACCTGAAACCATGAATGGGCAAATAAGTCCAAAACAGTGACAGGTCTTTGAATCTTTTACTTGCCACTTCCCTCCAACCATTTTGCTTGCCTAATTCAGAAGCTCCTAATGTTAACGTAACGGTGTTGTTTGGTTGTTCCAGAGGGCGAGCAGGAGGCAGAATGGCTTGTGGCCGCGGGGCTGAGCCAGCTAGCGCTGCCCTTCCTGGCGGGGCGCGAGGTGCCCGAAGCGGAGGTGTCTGCCGCCCTGCGCCGCCTGCCACGGGCGCAGGCCCAGGCCGCCCGTCGACGCGTCAAGGACCTCAACAGGACCCTACGGAGACAGCGAGCGAGGCGGCCAGACATCAGGGACGTGTTCCGGGATCATGAGGTGAGATTGCGACCAAAAAAGAGATAATATCATTTAATATTATCCTGCCAAAAGTGTTATTACGCATCTTCTATGCTTGGTTTCATAATCCGTTCCTGTAAACAATTCAAAGATCTTATTACTTTCAAAATACTGTACCTATTTTTCATACGTTCGATTACACATCTCAAGTGTGGAACCCGGGCTCTGCAATACACAAAAATAAAATTGATAGTGTTCAGAATAGATTTTTAAGGTACCTTATCTTCCGCTCTTTTCGATCTCATGTTAGTAATGAAGACCGAAAAGTTCTTTAAATTCAGTTAACTTGCCGAAGAAATAATATCGATTTTACGTGACATAAAACAAATACTCACTAAGCAACATGACTCCAACAAGAAAGTTCAATCCCTATATGTAGGTATATTCCCGTCATTTGCCTCTTAATCCTAATTATATGTTCCTCCTCCCCCCTCCCCTTTTATATATTGTAACTAAAAATAAATTAATTAAGAAAACACCCTTACATTGTCACACTTTATCATTCACTATCATAAGTGGAAAGTTCATAATTGGCATAATTAACTATCTTATTATCGTGAAATATCAAATTTGCTGTCAAATTTCCCTAAAATAAATAAAATACTAAATACTCCAATTTGGGAGGCGGGTGTGGGAACCATTTATTAGATAACCAACACCTCTGCCATGGTCACTCCAAGTGGTTCGCTACGTTTGGTGTCTCAGCAGGGGTTCCCGAGATCATGGGGTGAGGTTTGTCTGGGTCTTGGCGGCACATGCGTCTGCCAACCTGCTGCTTGGCGGGCCGCATCCGTAGGTACTGGTTGAGGGAAGCCTTTTTCACTACTCCAACCGGACTCGCTCAAACCACCGCCTTGCACCGCAAAAGAGGGATGGATTCATACGTCTGTCACTCCTGGACACTGACCTGCATATTCCTACCAATCCCTCATACCTTCTTCCTTTCCAGAACATCTTCTCTTTCCTTTACTTAAAAAGAACCTCCACACAATCTCCACCAAATTATTTTCCTCAGAGTCTCCTGTGTGGAGCTGACGTAAAAAAATGTTGAAGCCACCACAACATATTAGGAAACCACCTTAGGGGGCATACATTAACTACTTGAGCAGTTTATTTTTCAATTTAGACCCCCTCCCTCGGTGAGATTTGGTGGGACCCCCCCCCCCCCCCTCACGTGAGATCAGCGATGTATCTGGGGTCTCACCCTATCCCATCCCGCCCCATCCTATCCTATTACGCTCCCCCGTTGAGGTAAATATAATCGCGACAATACGCTGAAAAACTGTTCAAGATCATATTTACCTCAACGGAGAGGACAATGTGGGATAGGATGGGGCGGAATGGGATGGGATTTTTCTGGACCCCGGCCCATGTCATTAGACTTTTTCAGCCAACAAAATATGGGATAAAGTTGGCGTGAGATTTTTATTGACCCCCCCCCCCCCCCCCCTCCCCGATTTAAATTAGATTTGGTGAGATTTTACTGCATCCCCCCTCCCCATTTTGAGCACACGTAATTAATGTATGCCCCCTTACGAGTTGACCCACGAATTGAAAGCAATAAATTGAGCTTTCTGAGGGATGCGATTATGTGGAAAAACGATAAATATTATGATTATTTTACCAATTTTAAGCGTCGCGATGTCACGCGTCGAAGGAACGCCAGGTATGCGCCACTTGGAAATAAAAATAACGAATTAATATTATTTGGATTTTATGTTATTTACACATTGTTTATTTTACCTTTTTTTCTCTGAAACCAATGACTCACACTTACCTGCTTCGTATGTTACAATGATTGTTAGGTTTTTCCACTAAACCCTACTTTCTGTTAAATGTATCGGTTATGATAAAAAGGGAGAGGTTACAAAATACAACGGGTATTATTATTAGGGATAAGCCCAATCCTAGTCTAACTTTTAACGTGAAAACCCATCGGTTGATACCTTTTAATTACATACCTGGAAAAAAATTGGATACTAAACGTAATCGTAACATATGCCTACTTGTCAGAAAGTTTTTATGGAAAACCTTTATGAAATGAATAATATTTTGCAGTGCGTGCGTCTACTATGAATGTGAAAAGTGTCTACTTTAAGTAAGTAAGGTACTAGAATTTAGAGAGATTCGAAAATTCCTATTAGCATTTTGGCTGTCAAAATTAGAAAGCTTCTCCGAGATTATTCTGATAAAATGAGTAATATTTAAAGGCGTAAGAACTAGGTACAATAGAATGTGTATTTCCTAAAATGTTTTCGGGAAGGTACCTACCTGCCTGAGTGGTGCAGTGCCTACGCAGACGCACTCAGCGCACTTATGACTTATCGCACCTCAATGGCCGGTGGTAATTAAAAAGTAATTTCCGAAGAAAAACACTCGGGTCAGTAAATCAACAGTAACACTGACTTTTGGCATGTGCCTACCTCACACTCCAGTCAATAACATACTTTTAGAGCGTACGCATTCAATTTTATTGCTGACGGAATTTGTGGCCGTTTGTTATTTTATTTCGTGCACCAATAATATTCGCGGTTTTTCATTAGTCAAACGAACAAACAAGTGTTGCCATACAATATGGTTTTGACACATGGAAAGTTTACGCCGAGGATTTATCGGTTTTCGGTATGTTTACTTTTATTATAAAAATGTTTTACTAGAGTTTTGACTACATAAGCATGCGTAAGTGTTGATTTCAGGCGTATATTATTATGGTATTAATATATCGTAGCATTTTCAGAATGATAATATCAAACTAGAAATAAAACCTTCTGCACCAGTACCTAATCGGTAAGAGTGTTCTTCTTTATAATAATACTAGCTGAACTACTTAAATAAAGATATTTTTTCTCCCTACGTGTCCTTTTCAATTCGTCCCCGGTCCCCTTCCGCCTCCTCTTTCCCTCACGCGTTCCCGTTCCACCTTCCTTCCCTTTCCCCCACCCCTTTTCCGCTTCCACCCATCCCGCGAACTCCCCCGCTCCCCACTTTTCCTGCCTTTCCCTCTCCCTCGACCACCCCTCCAGCGAATCTTCCCCCCTTTATTCCCCTCCGCCCCTCCCGGATTCCACTCCACCTCCCACCTACCCGCCCTACCGCTAAAATACATTAAATAGACTCATTTTTCAAACAACTCGTGCGCCACTAATTGCAAAATTTTTATACAAATTTCATAACGACAGAACTCAACTGTGTATATAGAAACACTCTTCTGCTAAAATGCAATGTTCTGTAAAAAATTTGAGTCAATTCATCGATTACTTTCCGATATTTGCAGACTCAAACATACGGAACCTATTTTTTTTACAGGATAGGGACACCCTAATCACCTAGCGGTATGAAATACACTTTAAAACCTATTCTTATACCCAGGGCTGGGCAAAATACATGCATTGCTGTAATTAAAATACAAATTACAAAATACTTTCAAGTCGTGTATTTGAAATACAAAATACAGTATTTTAACCATTTTTTTCTTTCAAATACAAAATACATTTGGTTTTGGTAGAACCTTTGGTTGCGATAAATTGTCGTAAGTGCCCTTATCTAAGGGTGCGTTTCCCTAGAAGCAATGTTGAGCAGAGTGAAACAGAGATGTGCAAAAATTGACCAATCATATTGCTCAAAAGACACATCTCACCTCCGCTCCACTTGTAAAGTTTTGTGGTAAAGGACCCAGGTGTTATTTGGATAATAATAATAATACTTATTATTATTATAATAGGTAACATGACATTTGTAGAGCGCAGTTTTGTGTTATTTCTAATGACCGACCAAAGGTTCGGTTTCGGTTTCGTCAAGGTTCGGTAAAAAAAATCTAGTTTCGGCATCAGTTTCGGTTTCGGCAGAAAATCTGCCGAACCTTCGACCGCACCAAAACTCTGCATTCGTGAATTTTCGCGTGTCGTTTGCCTGACTTCGGGTGAGTTCATGACTCGTGTGTCATCCACCGTTCGGCGCGGCGTGCTTGTATTGTGAGTTTATGTGATCACATAATTCAATTATTTTTTTATTTATTTCATTTAACACCTGTAAATGAAAATTAAAATCTAGTCTCCTTCAACGGAAGCAATCTTCCGAACAGAACCTCCATCGATATGCTTGGTGTTACTCTAAGGCCCGCAGATACTTTAATAGTACACAACTGCTAACACTGTACAAATCGCAAGTGCGCCCCACTGTTGAATTTGGCAGACACCTCTGGTCTGGAGTCCCAAACTACATTTAAAAAAAACCCTCGACTCTGTGCAGAAACCGGTGGTCCAATTGATAGATTCTCCTAACAAAAACGGATTGCGATCTTTAGAGCATAGGCGTCAGGTGGGAATGCTATCCTAGTTCTACTGGTATTACAATGGAAGGTACTCTGAGGAACTAGTGCCATTGTTTTGCCGACCTCTATGTTTCCTCCCTCCTACAACATGGGTCTCTTCAAGGCCTTTCACTCCTTCCTCTCCTCACAAAGACCCTCCATACAGCATCTTCAAAGATGACATACGCCCTGAGTGAAATTATTTTCCTCAAGACCTCTCATGTGGAGTTAATGTAAAAAAAAATTGTAATTGTAGACGCAATTAAAATTAAAATGCTCAATTTATGAGGTCCTTCCTTTATAATGAGTATAAGTGTAAAAAATAAGCCGAATTTCAGTAAACAATAGATTTTTAACATGTCTAAAAAAGTTTCGGGTTCGGCCGAAACTGAGACAGATACCGAAGATTCGGTTTCGGTTTCGGTAGAAAATCCTGTTTCAAAATGTACAATACAAATCAATGACAAGCATAATATAATATGATACATATATGATAGAAAATGTACAATAACAGTGCTACTATAGCAGGACGTGTTGCCATCTCTAAATATGAACACACATAATATATTGCTCTGGATTCTAGAGTTTTTAGTCTACGTATCTATGTCAGTTTATTTTTCATTACCATTATTAAGATCGCTAAATGTATTTAAAAATGTATTTTGAAGCCATAAGTATTTGAAATACAAATTACCTCAGCATCAGGTAATTGAAATACCAATTATAAAATACATTTTTAGGAAGTAATTGAAATACAAATACAAAATACGTATTTGTATTTCAAATACGTATTTCAATTACAAGTAATTCAAATACTGCCCAGCCCTGCTTATACCTCCCAAATATACATAAAAAATTTCGTAAAAATCGGTCAAGCCGTTTCGGAAGACTGCGACCACAAACACCGTGACACGAGATTTTTATATATAAGATTACCATAGATATTGTTTATGCAGGAAAGATAAAAAAAATTAGCTTTATTATAGAGTTTCAGGCTAAATGAAATAAAATGGCCACCACATTTTATGATTCCTGAATCGTTTATGAGAAAGGGGGGAGATTACCTGTACCTACCTGATTGGATGTCATCCATATGTCTTAATTTATTTTATTATCGAAGTTGGTACCATGAAAATACAATACCTATTTACCGGTCGCCATCGGTTTTTTTGTCTTAGTAGTTCATAAATCTAATTTTAATTCCAGAATTCCAGTGGTAGCGAACCCCGATCCCGCAGTGCTACTCCCGACTCTTTGGATTCCTTGCCCAGTGGTGGCTCGGCCAGTCCCCCCACAGAATGGGCTGACCCCTCTCCACTAATGTAAGTCCCCACCAATACATCCAACTCACTCTACCCTCTACGCTCTCATTTTTTTTCTTATTTTTAATCAAATTAAAAATAAGAAAAAGAAAAAAGGTACCTACCTGTTCATGCCTAAGAAATAAATCTATGGATAAATGTAAAAAAATGTTGGATGAGCGTAGTGGGTACCTACCTAATTTTATAAAAGATGACATACAAATAGGCATAATAAATAGGCATGTACAATATTAATGCTATCCATAAATTATATCACACGAATTTCATGATTTTTGACCCCTCCCCCCCCCCCCCCCCCCCCTCCTAGTGTGACATCACATATTTTGCAATTTTACATCTAAAAAAGTTTTGCATTTTAATAATTTATAGATTTTTACATGTGAGATCTTCACAGATCTGATGCCCCCCCCCCCAATAACCCTTGTCAAACAATGTCACACTTCTCTACTCCTCTCCCTCCCTATGTAATTTATGGATGGCCCTTAATATTATACTCGTATTTGGTTAGGTGGGTAACTACTGAATGTTAATAAAAATGTTTTATGACTAATCCATTCTAAATTTCCCATATGATTTTCATATTCATTTCATATTGTCAGGTACAAAACTTTTGGAAAATTAAGGAACCACTATTATTCTTCACTGCCATAGTCACTTGGTTCACAGCGAAGAAGAAACCATAGATGATAATTTGAATTATTTTTCCAGTGACAACTACCCCATCCCCATTCTGAAGCAGAGCCTGTACCGGACACCCTCTGCACCCCCGGCCACCTTCCCCGGGGGCTCTCCGCCCCTGGCCCCCCTGCCCGCCAGTCCCCGCCGCGAGGGGGGTACAGGGCACTCGCCCCCGGAGCACCTGCCTTACCTGCAAGCCCATCATCAGGAGCTCTTCAAAACGTCCGAGCTGCACTGGGCTGATGTGGCTTCCAATACAGGTAAATTACTATTAGAATTCTGCTGTTGAGAACTCTATTTTAAACTCTCTTTCATTTACAATACAGAGCTCGCATTTCACAATAAATAGCATACTTTATTTTAATTATGCTTTCAAAGCTATTTTTTAAATTATATCAAATCAATTGTACAAGACTTTTTTGTAATTTACGAATTTTATATTTATTTTATTTATTTATGGAGAAAACAATTTTTTACCACAAACACAAATATGGGGTGGCCCATTGGGTACATTGAATTTAATTGAAAAATAAAACACAGTTAATTATTAAATTGGGCAATTTTATTGATTCATAAAATAGACAGTTTTTAAATAAAGTAGTAATATAATAGTAATATCCTAGTCATGGAAGCCCGCCTCAGTCCATCATCCAGCATCGATGCACACTGGAGAAAAATACTGGCTCCTAATGTGGTCAGAGAATTCTAAAAGCCAATAATTATTACTATCTTCTTATTTTCTTATATCTTATCACCTTTGTTTCATGCATTTATAATCATATTTACCTGCCTTTCTTATTTATTTTTTCTCTTTAAATATTTTGTATATTATGTATTATAACCCTTATGGAATGTGTGGGATTGCACTATTCTCCCCACATACCGGAATAAACATTTATTTATTTAATATGATGTTGGCCAAACGGCGCTGCGACTTTGCTGACATACTTTTTCTCCTGACTTCCTGACCTTTTTGATAAAATTTTCAAATACCTACTTTTACCAAGCAACAATAAAATCATAATTTTTCTCAACTCATCTACTTTATAAATTAATAAAAAAAACTTTATATATAATTCACTACGTTTAATTTTTAAATAATTTAATCTGGCATACCCGATGGGCCACCTTTACAAACTATACATAATATTAACGTTTTCCATCTATTTTCAGAGGGCATAGAGCTATTAGGTTATCAAAGATTTGGAACCATCCAAGGACCAAGATTAGGAAGAGAAAGAATGGCAACAGCGTTACTACAAGACCATCAACCTTTCAGGTAAACACTTAGCCTCTTATCAACATATTTGTGAGAATAAATTGCATTTGTGTTAATCAAAGATAACTTTAATATTAGTAACTTTGATTTATGCTGGCGTTAATGTGGATAAATACTTATCTTCAACAGACGGAAACAATCTCACTCATCTATAACACGTGCCCACAGCGTGGCATCAGAAAGATTCGCAAATGATAAAAGTAACCTCTCCCGAGCGTCCTCGCATGAAGTCTTAAGTTTCGAGCAGAAATTCAAGAAAGACACAGAGAACTTCGTAATTGATGAGGTAACTTTCTAAAATATTCTTTGCCTCCATCATGTTTAAACTTTCAATATTTCGACAATAACAAGGTTCCATCTGTCCCTGTAACGTCATGCCATTATGGGATCTACAGTCAGCAACTTCAGAGTTCATTATCGCAAGATGTTACCGCAACAGGTGGAACTTTGATATTCCAAAGGGTCGATTTTATCACACCTTTTATGAGAGAAAAGTGTTGAGAATATTCTATAAATAATTTGATGTTTGTTTGCAGATGTGGCCAGAAGACGGCATTGCCGTCAATATTGAAGAACTCTCAGAAACGCATCTCCGAAAGCTAATGCCGTTATTGTGGCTAGATCTGACCGCCTTATATGACAGACATAACCTGCCTTTCCAAAAGAGGAAACCTTACAAGAAGAAGCGAAAAGAAGGTAAATACTCATATGAAATTTAATCATCTTCGTTTTCAGTCATTTTTCATGTATAAAAATTTGAATAAATTAAGTTCCGTCTCAAACTGTTAACTTATTTAATTTCAGAAAACAACGTTTTTGGTGTCTCTCTTTTGACGCTTGTACGAAAAGACCATTTGGTAGCTGGAGAAGCAGGAACTGTTGTCCCAAAAATCTATCGCCTTCTATTAGACGCACTAATTAATAGAGTTTACGAAGAAGGCATCTTGAGAATTGCTGGAAACAAGCACAAAGTAAGTTATTTAATGTAATTATTAATGCTTAATCAATGAACAACTAAACTATCAATGAAAATAGAATAAGACACCGAAAATAAAAAAGCTAACAGTCGAAACCGGGACTCAAACCCAGATCAATCCAGCCTTACCGTTAATGATGTTAGTAATTTATTCTTAAATTGAAATATGAGATTAATAAAAATGACCGAATTTAATTAGGTCTCAGTAGCTTAAGATGAAGCCATAGTAAATAATGCAAAATCATATGTTTTTGTTTTGAAAATTTGATCGCTTAGAAGTATTGTAGATGCTTCAATTAAATACTGCGTGTAGAATATACCGTGGCCCTTAAAAATATCGGACATTTTTTTTATAAGTCTGTTAATAAGCCTATAAAAAAATAAAGTATAAGGTCTAAAAACCACACTTTCAAGTCCAAACTCTCCTGTTTATAAACCCCTTTTCGGTTATGGTTTTATTGTGTAATGTGGCAAATTCAGTTTATTTTATAATGATCGCAAAAAAAGTTGATATTTACACCCAATCTTGCCAAAATAAAATAAAATATGCATTTTCGCGTTGTTATTTTACAATACGGCCGCTAGTCGACGAATTCGGTTTTTCAAAGTGAACCCTATGGCGTCCACCGAAGAACTAGTTCACGCCACAGTCGCCAAACCTCAGTCACGCCCCGAACTGAGCGGGAGATGGACGCGTCACTTCGCGTCGCTTGATTTCGTGAAATCAATTTTAAATTTCCGTTTTATTACAATAAACAATGCGTAAAACAGGAATTAATATTTTTTACAGGCCTATATGAAATCAACCTGTAAAACAAAACTCTCAAATACCTTTTCCAACCTTTCCAAAAGCTTTTTCTCAAGTATTTTTAAACTCCTCCCATAAAGGGCGTGAATTCCGATTTCGATTTTTTCCTGAACTAGTGGATCGCCTTAATCGGTAAAGTATTGCTCCCAGTAATACTAGAGGATCTGGGTTCAGTTGCGACTGTTATATTTTTATTTTCAGTGTCTTAATCTATTTTGATAAAGAGTTGTTAATATTATTTTCAATAACTAAATATCACAATGAGTAGTCTAATAATTTAATTAATTACAACGATTATTTTATAGTACCATATTTAATAATTTTGCATTAAAATGTGTAATAATACGGAAATGCTAATGATGTGATCATTCTTTCAGGTGGAACTCCTCTGTAGTGAAATAGAACGTAGTTTTTATACTGAACCTCGGGTGGTGGAAGAAGCCATTGCTGCAGCAGGTTCCCACGATGTTGCTGCTACACTCAAAAGGTTCCTCAGAGAACTTCCACAACCAATTCTCACTACAGAGCTGGTTACTCTGTTTTATCAAACTCACGGTATGTAGCTTTTTTAATATAGATTTTCTGTTTTATTATTGTTAACCTTTTAAATGCCAGTATGTAGGAGTGTAGCTGTGAACAGCAGGTCATGTATTTTTAATCAAAATAAATCATTTTTAAATCTTATTTTTATAAATTAAAAACATTACACCTTGAAAGGATATTTAACCCCTCCGCAACGTAAGTAGATATAAGCGTTAAAAATAGGACAGCAGTCAAGTACAATAAGCGTGTTTATCCGTCAGCGCGTGTGTTTCCGTAGAAATCGTTCGAACTCCGTTATTGTTTTAGTTACATCCCTAAAACAAAAAGTAAAAGGTTGATAGTAGATCAAGCTGCACATCCCTATCAAGTTGTCTATGGAAATACATAACAGGAATCAGCTGTCAGTCGTGTAGTTGACAAAAATATTTACCCGCGCAAATTTGCTCCACCGCGCTCCACATTTTAAATTTTTATTAAATATTTTTATATGAAATGATAAAAAAGTGAGGTGACAAAAGTGTTTATTACACACATATACAATAGAATAAATATTGTTGTTTACATAATCTGTGATTTTAGTACCGTTTTCACATAAAAACATCATGTGAGTCATTTTTACGTATTTTTAATGTTTGCGTTCTAAATTTTAATATTTACAAATGCTAATATTTATTTGTAATATAATAATTTGAAAGCCTATTTTGTAACCTTTCTAAAACAGTTTTTACTATTCGGCTACGTTTAGAAATGTTTCATTTATAGAGTAATTGTGAAGCGGTAATAACAAAAAGTTTTCGTAAAATGTCGACACCAAAAGCGAATATTCTCGAAAATTCGGAAGGGTTAAATGACTTAGCAAAAATCTTGAAAAAAAAAAAATATATATATATATATAAAAATAAAAATAAAAAAAATCTTGCTCAAAGAATAGCGAGATAACTCGCTATTTTTCTATGGCCGGCCTGCTGGGCACGGCCAAGAATGCGAGAAATCTCGCTCTTGGCACAGAAGCAGTTAACAATCAAATATGTACCATCAAACAAACAAAAAATCTTCTGTTCCTCACTTGCCTTGTTCCAGTGTTCAAATATACATATTTTGATTCATACTCCTCAAATAGACAATCTTATTTCTTTGTGTTGATTATTCTTCTTTATACGGTTGGAGGGGAAGTGAATAACTAAGAATATGTGATATTCTCTCGGAGAACTGGTAGAATGAAACCTCTTCAACAATATCCTCTGTGGGTTGAACCTGTTCACAAACACCATCCCCGTCTGTTTTTTTTGCATCAGCTAATGTGGCATTAAATGAGTAGTGTGTAATTTACATACATATGAACTCCAGGGAGGGAGGAGTCGGTTATTTACATTATATGCGACCCATCTAATGTCGATTTAACCTGCGTTAGCTAATGCAAATGATACAGACTTACCCAGATATGGTTTAATATTGTCCACCTTAACCTTCCAGTAGTCGGTGATTCTGCAACTTTAGGCGTCTGATTTTAGAAGACGACTGAATATTTCATGATATTTTATATAGCATATAATAAAAAAGTATTTTATTTATATAAATAATAAATTTTTAAAAACACATTAGTTGGTAATCACTTTTTAATTTGTTTGTGAAATCTCAATTTTTTATACATCTGACACAAAAAAGCGCTATAAAGAAGTACTAATACTAGGGGGGGGTTAAAAATCGCAAAAAGTTGGTCACGTAGTATGGGTACGTTCCCTAATCAGTAAAATAAGTTCGCGGAGACTCACGGACCGTGCGCAACCGCTGAAAAGTTAAAATCTAAACATGCTTTCCAAGAAAGAACCCTGCATGCAATAGTGGGTTCCACAATTATTAATACATCAAATGAACGTAGCATCTCTTGTTTTAGCGTTGGATGGCCCCGCACAAGGAAGAGCTTTAAATCTTTTAGTTCTGCTGATGACATTTGAGCACCGAGCCACCTTGCTGGAGCTACTCCTGCTGATGAACCAGATCTGCCGATGCCAAGCTTCTAACAAGATGTCCGAGCATAATGTAGCCATGATCATCGCACCAACACTATTCCCTCCCAGGTGAAATTCTTGTACTTCATTTGAAGATGACCTAATTATCATATTATTAAAGTGAATAAGTTCAATTTATCTCTTATTTTTATAAGTAGATGTCAATCATATGCAATTTTTAACAGATTGATGCATTAAAATTAATAGTCCATCTGTCAATGACTCAATTAGATAAAATAATTGAATGCAGTCGAAGATTGTTGGACTATATTATCGACAAGGGCAATTTTTAAGAGTTGTTTGTTTTTTGTCCATTTCAGTCTCGTAATGAGACCAAGCGATGGTTTGGAGGCCCAGCTGCAGATGGCCGCTAACAGTTGCCGTGTGACAGAAGCCCTCATGAGGTTCAGCGACAACCTGTGGCTTGTACCTCCCACATTGGCTTCACAACTCGACAGGAAGCCTCATGTACGTAGGACTAATGGACACATGGGAAACTTATGAAGCCTCCATCATGAGTCGAACTTATGATAGCCGCCGCATCATTAATCAGACTTAGGAAACTCACGCTTGCTACGTCATTATTTCTTTTATTAACTCAGGAAACAAATGATCGCTTCATCGTGATTTCTTTCCAATGAGCCATTTGGATGTAATATTATGTGGACCATAAAATAAGATTAATTTATTTTTAGCTTGTGACACCAGCTTATTTATAAAATCTTATCAAATCTCTCTAGATTGTTGATAAAATCAAGAGCATTTGTTACCCATTAAATTTTCATTTGATAATAATATCTCACAGATGTGAAAATAAGTTACATAATTATTCGAAGAAAATTTGTATATATTTATTATAAATTCGCTTATTGACTATTTGGATGTAGTCAATGGTTGCAAAGACATATTAATTTATGAAAGTATTTCTATAAATTTGTAAATTTTAAAATACTGAACAGTTAATTTAAGTTAGTAAATTATTCCCATTAAGATTTGGGCCAATAGAAAATTAATATAAATCAATGAGTCAATTTCTTTTGTGCCTTTGCGAAATCCAAACTATATTCAAATATTATTATGTATTAATACTTTTTAACATTTTATTTGTACATCGTCAATGGTAATTAGTTAGCCACTGGAGTGATCACGCGAAATAAATAAATTTGCCTCGATTGCTCGCGATTTCCCAGAAGATCATTTTTTAAATTTTTCGCCAACATTAAAAAAAATCATACCTTTGAATTTTAACATGGAAACATAAAAACTTATTGTAGTACTGTATAGCCAATGAATTATTCTGTATTTTACCGTTCATCTCGTATTTGTAGGATTTATAAAAAAAATATTAAAAAATCGTAAAGTTTATAACCGAGTGAATTTTGTATGTTGTTACTTTGAAACTGCCGTGAGGGGTACTTATTCGAGTCAACATAGAATATTTTCGATTTCTGTATGTTGTCTGTGGTGAACTTGATAACGAAAGGTGCATATCTATGGAAAAAGGACTTAATTTTAACCGTAAACATCTGATCAAAAATTCAACGTGAAATACATATTTTTTAATTTTTTTTTAACATCGTTGTAAAATAGTCTACGAAGTTCTGATTTGCGACATCTATGGTCATAACAGATAAAGCATTTCAATAGCTTCGTTTTAAATAAATGGCTGGCTGGGGAAATGTTTAAAATAATTACAATAAATGTTTTACGAATGGTAGGAAAATGTGGTTCAATGTTGGACCATAATCGCTCCAGTGGTTAGTTGTCGCTCAAAATGTTTTATCGAATATAAATTATCATCGCTTTGCTATACAAGTATCGCACAATAAACTTAAGACCATTTCTGCAATGTAAATATCACGAGCTTCATCGAGGTTTTTCGGAATAAGTCGCTTTACGAAATAAGTTACCAACAATGTGATTCATTATGTTTAAAGACTCACAGTTTTTTTTTATAATTTTCAATATTATTATTTATTATTACTTGTAGTAGGGAATGTGTCGAGTAAGGGGGCATACATTAATTACGCGCGCTCAAAAGTGGGGTGGGGTCCAGCAAAATCTCACGTTGAAAAGAATATACGAAGTGGCCCAAATTTATCTCACCAAGGGGGGGAGGGGTCTAGATTAGAAGAAAAACTGCTCACGTAATTAATGTATGCCCCTTAAGGTTTCCATTATTGAATGGAAAGTGTAGGTTTTATACCTAGTAGCCAAAGCAATATCAAAGAAATATTATTAAAAGCACTTCTTAGTTTTTACATATTTCACTAAGAATAAGCAACATTTTGTGAATACTTGTGTCGATGTACATAATAGTAATAATATGCTTTTTCTCCTCCAATGCCGATATTTAAAAAAATGCATTTTTATTTTATTTGTAGTAATCTATGGTTTTTATGTTACTGTCTTTTTGGCACATTAATTCCGAGTTGAGCCTGCTGCTTTCTTCCAATTTCAATGCACAGTTCTTTACTTTGAAAACTTAAATACAAATACCGATAAAAAGACAGCTACAAAAAAAAATTTATTGACATTAAACTGAATTTTTTATATTCAATGAGCGTTATTTGGCATAACTGAAAGAATCATATCGGTTTCTCTATAGAAGACACCAATGTATTTTATATTTATTTCTTTGAACAAACTTTTCTACTTATTTGCTTGTACAAAAAGAAGACTGATATTAAATGTGAATTGTAATCTATAATGTGTTTATAATAAAATTATCTAATTGTTTACCCATAATTCTTTTTAGCATAAATACATTTGAAAAATACAGAATTTGTTTCAATTCCACCCTAAAAAAAAAATCAAGTGCAGTTCACACGCGTTAGAAGTGAAACCTTCACCCACACAATCTCAACCAACTCTGAGCGTCAGTGCGAATTAATGTGAACACAGGTGTAGAATTAGAAAAAATATATATTCTTTATTGAATAAAAAATTAGAGAAACAATTACAATATATTTTTTTTTAATACGAAGTGTGTCCTGCCTTAACTTTTATAACTTCTTGTACAAGGTTTGGCATAGAATCAACAATTTTTTATACAATTTTCTGATATTTGCGTGTCTCTAAATTACTGCCTCAATCAGCTTTGTTTTTGGTGTGCTTGTCTTGCTTTAACTATAGCCCACCGATTTTCAATTGGATTTGGATCCAGAAAGTTACCAGACTATTCAACGTATGTAATTTTTTTGTCTTTGAAATATTAACAATCTTTATGCATTTTTAAAGATAAATATCCAACTTTAAAAATAAGAAACAAAAAGCTTTAGTTAAGTTTATCTCTGCAAAAAAACTGTAGTTCTAAAAAATTACAAAATTTAACGCATCTGTAGCTTGGTGTATCTCGTAACTCACTGAATGATAGAAAACGAACACAAAATGGCCACTATTACAATATGCTACATACAACTGCAAGAACAAGTGTAATTGTGCTAATTATTACGTGTTCACATTGATTCGCACAGTACTGTAGGTACTGTACATAGGTAAGGTTTCATTCTCTCGCAGGCTAAATCCTATTGATGTATGTGTGTCTCTTTTTAGTATCACTTGTTTCCGTTTCATTGAGTTTCAAATCACAACACTGCTAAAGAAGTTTCACTTCAAAAAAGAAACAAAATAATTACAAAATTAAAAATGCAGGTTCTTATTCATAATGACATATTTATTATAATATAATATTTATGTGCAAAAAATATTACACTAGATTCATTATTTAAAAAGTTAAGACACTTAAAATACAAAAACACACATTCAAGTTAAATGTATTAGAGTTTGTCCACACGTAGTGCAAATATCTGTTTAATTTATGATTTATTATGTTCTGCAAATCAAACAGAAATCATTTACAAAAAATAATTCACTACTGTTATTAAAAGTATGTTTTTCTCACTTTCACAGATATGGAATAAGTAGGTTGACCCCGGCTGTAGATACCATAAATAACAATAGTAATATATTCGCTGGCATTTAATTTTCATATACAATGCTGATAGCTCCGTTGTAACCTCTTTGTCATAAAAAAATCGAGTGCAGTTCACATGCGGTAGAAGCGAAACTTATCAAAACAATCTCAACCATAGGAACCTTGAAAAGTGACATCAAAATCAAAGCAACCAATGAGTGCAATTTGACGATTCGTAGGTTTACTGTAATGTGTCATTTCCGTTTCATCCGAATTTCAAATCACAACGATGCTAAAGAAGTTTCACTTTAATAAATGACTGATGATGAATGAGTAGAGAAAGAAAAAAAATATAAAGGTTAAAATAGAGCTCTCAACGGCGGGCAGGACCTATGCCCGTTTAATAATATGCATGTTATTTATGAATCACAACTTCTGCTGGTCTGCGCAGACGTGGTGTCTATCGATTCAACATCTATGAGTGACTCCTAGTCGATCCTTCTCTTCTTGACCAGCGACCCGAGAAGGTCGGAAATGTAGGGCAGGTTGTTGGTCTGGTCGTTGGCCCCCGTGTCTCCGGAGGCCAGGGACAGAGACTGAGCGGCACCCCCGCCAGCAGTCTTGGCCTGCCCCTTCATGTTGCGGTGCTGGGGGAAGCTGGGCATCAGCTTTGGGTCGCAGGCTGAATAAATACATATTAGTTAGTTAGTGAAAGATTATAAATGAAAGCAATAAGTGAAGATTCAAATTAATATTTAGTTATAGCTAGACCATATGCAAAAGAACATGCACAGACATAAGTCCCTTGCAATATGCAGAATGGGCATGATTTACATATTAGTAGCTCCCTAGTGTTCGATGGTGGTTAGCCACGCCCAGGGCTGGGCAGTATTTGAATTACTTGTAATTGAAATACGTATTTGAAATACAAATACGTAATAAGTTTTTGTATTTCAATTACTTCCTAAAAATTTATTTTGTAATTGGTATTTCAATTACCTGCTGCTGAGGTATTTTGTAATTTGTATTTCAAATACTTATGGCTTCAAAATACATTTAGCGATCTTAATAATGATAATGAAAAATAAATACACAGACTAAAAACGCTAGAATCCTGTACTATTGTCCTGTGCTATAGCACTGTTACTAATGATTATTTGTAGTTTTCTTATCATTGCTTTATAAAGTACTGTACATTTTTTTAATGTCATGCTAGTTATTATTATTGTCCTGGACTATAAAAATGAATCCTTGATTCCTTTGGTCACGCCATAACTTCAGAACGACTATTTCATTCATTTTCTTAAGCTTTCCAATACTTTGTACAAGGATCTTACGGAAAGAAAAATTAAGAAAATTACGCAGAAATTGGATAAATTCAGAAAACTTAATGACTATTTTAACTTCGCACGTTTGACAGTTCACGCGTTTGATGAAATTGAATTTAGCAGGCAGCTGTTTTTTTTTGTAACAAAAGAATTGTCTATGCTAATTGTCAGCTGTTTGAAAACTGAATGTACTGGGACTAAATATATGTAACGTGGGAGGGGGTTGGCGGGACGGGGGAGTGGGAGAGGAGAGAGGGTAGGCGGGGAAGGTGGAAGGGGAATGCGGGAGGGGAAGGGGATGCGGGAGGGGAACGGGGACGCACGGGAAAGGACATGCAGGGAGAAACAATTTATTTCTTTGAATATGGCATTGCAACGCATGCCGGGAACCAGCTAGTGTTATTATATTAATAATTATTATTATCTAACACGTAAGTCCTACACCACAAAACTTTACAAGTGGAGCGGAGACGAGATGTGTCTTCTGAGCAATATGATTGGTCAATTTTTGCACGCCTCTGTTTCACTCTGCTCAACTTTGGTTCTAGGAAACGCACCCTTAGAGAAGGGCACTTACAACAATTTATTGCAACCAAAGGTTCTACCAAAACCAAATGTATTTTGTATTTTGTAATTTGTATTTTGTATTTGAATTTAAAAAATGGTTAAAATACTGTATTTTGTTTTTGAATTTAAAAAATGGTTAAAATACTGTATTTTGTATTTAAAATACACGACTTAAAAGTATTTTGTATTTCGTATTTTAAATACATGCGAAAAAATATTTTTTAATTTGTATTTTAATTACAGCAAAGCATGTATTTTGCCCAGCCCTGGCCACGCCGCACTCGTATAACTGCGCTTCTTTCCAGATGATGGTAGGGAACAGTCTTTTATTTTTGGTCAAACTATAGTACGTTTTATAACTTGGGAACTATTTAAATAAGAACCAGTATTTTTGGTCATGAACGCTGATTCTCTATTCGTTTCAGCTTTTGATCAAATTGTGATCAGCTGTTAAGCATAATGGTCGTGTTTATAATCAATATCTTAATATATAAAACATGTCAGTTACACCATTTATAACTCGAGAACGGCTGGACCGATTTTTATGAGCTTTGATTTGTTGGATTTGTATCCGTCCTGAATAGCAGAATAGCTATTAAAACATAAAAATTCACAAAAAAAATTATTACGAAGAAAATAATTTTCCTCATACATTTTGTATGGAACGAATTCTCATCTTTTGAAAGAGCTACAGGAATATTATGATAAGTAAAGACCAGATTATATGCAACAAAAACAGCCCAAAATATGCAATAAAAATAGCTAAAATATGTACGAAAATCCATAAAAAGGGCCAAAATATGCAACATGAAATAATACAGGAAGTTGTATTATTAAATATTTTTTTATTTTAGTAAGCTACATATTAGTTCTCTAGGATAACAACCGTATTTTCGAAAATATCAATTACAAAATGTATTTAACAATGAAATTTACAATTTACCTTTAAAAACGTATATGACTAAGTACTGTTCTAAATGTTCTGTAGACAAACTTAGTCTACAATCGCTTAATATATTATTGTAAGGGGAAAAGGAACGTTCTACGTCTACTGATATGACTGGACAGAATTTAAATTTGGTTGCGTTTGAACTTATTGTGCCGGGCAAAATTTCACCTGCCCCGTTGATGAAGCTATCAATTTGGCACAAGGGTTCCAACCCTGGGTTATTGTTCAGTAAGTTTTCAAACTTTTCTTTGAGTTTACTCGGGAATAGCTTTGGCATTGAGGAATTCATAAGGCGAATTTTCTTCATAACCTCAATAGATTCATTCAACGCCAATCCATAAGTTTCAAGCTCTTTTATACTTGCAGGTATGTTAGGCGAAATGAGTGCTATCATAACTAGGTTTTTTTTAGCATCGTCAAATGCTTCTTTGCACTGGAAAACTGGCAAAGCCTCTGCACTATCGAAGTCATTGATAACACCCTTGATGGCCTCAAAATGTGTATGGTAAAACATTGCAGCTTAGCGCGCTTAGCTATCTGTCATTTATAGTGTCACTATGTGAGGCATCTGAACGATGAACGAGATCAAGCGTAAATATGCAAGATCTCAATTTTTTTGCTAAAATATGCAACTACTGCTGAAAAGGGTCTAAATATGCATTTGCATATAATCCTGTCTTTAGTGATAAGGGATCGTACCCATACTACGTGACCTCTTCGGGGGGGGGGGGGGTCTTCAAAATGTCACGCTTGGTACAAATGAGCGGCAGTTTGCTTAGGATTTTGGTCACCGGGGGGGGGTTAAAAATTGCAAGAAATTGGTCACGTAGTATGGGTACGTTCCCTAAGTATAATATTGAGTAGTGAGTGAATTCCAAAAATTCAAAAATGTCAATGCGCTGATTGTTTTACTTTTGTTACATATAATGCGGCCCCTTTTTCTTACATACTAAATGTCAACAGTCGAAAATGGGACACCCGTCCAGAGGAAAAATACAATAATTATAATAGATCTCCCTCACACTATAAAGAAAATGAAACGCAATTCTCGTAAGTGGAAAAGTAAGAAAATCACAAAAATTATAAATCCATACACGATGCCAAAATACTGATACTGACGAAACCAAAAAACGGACAGTTTCGCATCGATAATTGCTTCATTATGTAATTTAACTTAATAAAAAAAACTGAATTTAATTCAGCTCATAAGTTAACTGAAACTGAACTTAATTCAGCTCATAAGCTCATAAGTTAACTCAACAGTTATTGATTCTGAGGCGGTACGAAGTTTTCCGGGTCAGATAGTATATTATAAAAGAAAGTTTACTACAATGTGCTTGCTGCTAAAACTCAGAAACGAGTCCCGGTACAATCAAAAGAGTTATATGGTGTGGTAGCCCTCTATCCTCAATCCATGGAGAAGATTCCCTTTTTTTACCTGAAGGACGTGCTTTTTAAGATATAAGGGCTGGAAGTTTCGCCCTCTAGAAATTTCTAGAACAGTCCAGAACATTCAAGAGTATTCAAGAGCAGTCAACAACATTCCAGAACATCCCGGAACATTCTGGAATGTTCTGGAACATTGCGGACTATTTGAAGCCTTTTTTGTATGGGTGGGGCTACCCATTGGTAGGGGTATATAAAGCTAGATCCGTGGTGGGTTCGAACATCAGTTCAATCTCATATCAACACCCTGAGCGAAGCCGGGTACCCCAGCTAGTAAGAAATAATAAAATGAGTTAACTTACGTAGTGGTGGCTCCTTGAAGTATGAACTCTGCAGGCATTCCTCGGCCGTGGCACGCTTGTTGGGGTCGTACATGAACAGGAAGTTGAGTAGCCTCAGACCAGCAGCAGATAGCCAGGGGAATCTCTGCTTCAGGTTATTGTACGGCTGTTGCTTTAGAGTGAAGTTCTGCAGGGCTGGGAGGGAACTGAACTCGGGCCAGATGGCATCAGAGGGGGTACCTGAATATTGTTTGAACATCAAAAACACTGAAGAGATCGACATAAGTGTGTTGTGGGCCTGTCTAGTGTGCCCAAAATAAGGTCAATTTTAAAGGACAAAATGATGAATATTTTCAAACATAGAAATTCTTCCTTGAATAGCTAACCAATTTCATTAGCCACTTCACATTTGCTTAAAAAATTGCTAAATATATATGGCATTTAAAATACGGAAAGCAAATAACTCACATCACCTCACTTCTGTCACTTTTTTTTCATTCCATGTAAAAATAATTAATAAAAAAATTCCAACCAAAAAAAAAAATTTCAAATTGAGATCCAAAATATTGGTTTCGTAAAGGTGTACATTTTACTTCTTGTGAGGTTAACTTTTAATATAAAGCTTGGTGTTATCTCTTTCTAGCGGTGTTTATATCATATTTCTCACTATGATAGTAAGGGAGACAACGATTTTCTATGACACCTATATGAGTTAGATGTGATTTTAGATGTTCACGGCCAAAAGAATTTTTGTTATTTATTTTTGGGGTGTTATGCCGTCTTGTGCTACCTCCTCCTTTAACAAAGTATCCAGTGTACACCAAAGCTAAATGCAGAAATCCATGTTGAATTATTCTGGAACATCAGCTCTTAGAGAAGTAGAGCTTGCAACATGCTATCGCTTCCACATACATAAGCACACACTTCGCCACTATCAATTACCAATATGAGCTGTTCCGAAGAGGGAACAAATTAGCCTGAGAGGTTTAAAAGTAAAGAGAGCTTGTTGATTACATAAGTCATGTGAAGTTACACAGAATTAATATGAAGAAGAAATGGTGCGGAGTACACTTACCCAGAAGATCCACGATCAGCTCCAGCTGCGCAATCTCGGATCGACCGGGCAGCAGCGGCTTGTGGGCGAGCAGCTCTCCGAGGATACAGCCGGCGGCCCACATGTCCAGAGCGGGCGTCTGAAGCGTGGCCTGCAGTAGCAGCTCGGGGGCACGGTACCACAGGGTAACCACGCGCGGGGTCATGCCCTTGCCGGGGAGTCCGAGCCAGCGGGCCAGCCCGAAGTCAGCTGGAAAACCCAATTATACAGCATATAGGTTATATCAACACTTTACTGCCAAAAGACATTAACCACTCAGGTATTTTGCGATTGTGCAAGTTTTCTGTCTCAAACGAACTGTCAGATTTATAAAAACTTTGTGTTATTTCCGGTCCGCAATTAAAGCTCTATAAATGAAATATTTCTGAACTTAGCCGAATACTAAAAACTGTTTTTGAAAGGTTATGAAATAAGCTTTTAAATTGTTATATTACACATAAATATTAATATTTGCAAATATTAAAATTTAGAATTAAAATTTTTTTTAATTGTAAAAATGACTCAGGTGATGTTTTTATATGAAAACAGTACTAAAATCACAGATTATGTATAAAAAGAACACTTATTCTATTGTTTAAACGTATAATAAATAATTTTATCACCTCACTTTTTTACCATTTCATACAATAATATTTAATAAAAAATTAACAATGTCTAACGGCAAGTAGGCGATTTGGCGGATGAAAACTTTTTCTACAAAACAAGTCTTTTTTATGTACTTCTACGGACAACTTTGAATAGAGATGTGAAGCTTGATTCACTATGGATCTTCTGCTTTTTGTTTTACGGTTGTCACTAGAAGAATAACAGAGTTATAACGATTTCTGTGGGAACACATGCGTTAGCGTGAAAACACGCTTATTGTACTTGACTGATATTGTTATATTGTCGTGTAAACACGCTTACGGGTCGGAGTAGTTAAGTGAACAAAATGTTGATTCTGTGATAACCAACTTTAAAGTTTCAGCTACATTTTTAATCAGTTTTATCCAAGTAAATATAAATACTAAGTCAATATTTTTAAATGCACATATTCATCTATTACAACTGCTTTCATGTGGGAATTTAACTTTTTCATTTCATTCGCTTTAATAGTAAAAAAAGAAGAAAAAAAACACCACTTGTGATTTTTAGCAAACATCATGCAACAATGAATGGTAATATTTTTTGTCCAATCACCAAAATGTTTTCGTTATTTTATAATTTTTAGGTGTATTTTATGCACATTTATCCCACTTTCGTCATAAAAAGATTCTTGAAAACCTAAGCCGTTTCCTTTCAGAACAATAAAGTATTGCTGTAGTATTCAACGCCTTACCGAAAGCAAACTCCCTTTTTTTAAATTTAAAGAAAAATGATAAACTTACCAATCTTCACACATCCTTTGTCCGTCAGCAATAAGTTAGATACTTTCAGGTCTCTGTGCACTATATAATTTGCATGTAAATATTTCAACCCCTTGAGGACTTGCAGCATCAAGCATTTGACCTGGGATTCAGTGAAGGGGGAGGCCATGTTGTCCAGAAGAGAGGCTAGATCTTGCTCACAATATTCCATAGACAAAAATATACTGAAAAAAAACATTCATTCTTTCTAAATTCAAAATTAAAAGTAAGCGATAAAATGACAGATTTATAAAACATATCGTCGGCAGAAAGGCTAATTGACGTAACCAGCAAATCCTCTACTTTCGGGAAAGTCGAAAAAACAAAAAAAAAATTTCAGAAAATAGTAATGGTAACCCCTATCTCTTTGATTTTTACAGTGAATAACAGAATAATGTTTATGTTTCTACCAATATAATTAGATCTATGTAATTATTTAAAAAAGTGATGATTTTGGTGGTTACATCCATTCTTTTTTGTGAAAATTTTACGACTGCTTGGTTGTAACCAACAATATCTAGTATGAGAAGCTCGGTGTGCGTAACCTCTTTTAATAATAATAATTAATAATAATTAATAATAATAATTAATAATAATTGGCTAATTTATATAGCGCCGTTTTCGTGGAAAATCACCTCAAGGGCGCTGTACAAATAATATATAAAAGAATTAACATTACTGGCTTAAAACTAAGATTTACAATTACAACTAGTGACTTACATCTAAGACTTATAGCTACTTATATTACTGGCTTACAACTAAGATTTACAATTATAACTAGTGACTTACATCTAAGACTTATAGTTAGTGACTTATGACTAAGACATATAGATTCTAACCTAAAACTGGTGACTTATTAACACACATATTTACAATTAAGATTAGCGCCAGAAGAAGTAGGAAGTTTTTACATATTCATTTTTTTATATTACAATTCGAGAATACGGGTGCAAAAAGTATAATGAAGGTTAACTGGATTTACGGGAAGGTATAGATATTTTAAATAAATTAATAAATTTAATAGTCGATCTTTACTGCATTAAGGTGATTCATCGCTCACCAGTAAACAGATTGAGGTATCACAATTAACAGATTACATTAAACAGATTGAGTTAACTATAAACAAAGAGAAAAGAGGAAAAAAAACTATTAAAAATTGCAAAGTTTAAATAGAATGATGAATTTATGGAAAGGAGTATCGGAAAAAGTGAGTTTTCAGTTTGGATCTAAATTCCGCTGAGTTGGTTATGCATCTCAATTCCATAGGAAGTTTATTCCAAGCATCGGGGCCGGATACTGCGAATGCACGATCACCAAACTTAGTGTTCGGATTTCGCTTAGGTTCTTTCAACCTTCCAATTGCAGAAGATGTCGCTGATCTAAGAGTTGACTGCCTTAGACCAATATTTTCCGGAATGCATAGTTCAGAGATATAGGGAGGAGCCATTTCATTGATAGATTTAAACACTATCCAGGATAACTTGTATTGGATCCTTTCAGGACACTTCAGCCAGTGAAGATTTCGGAGGTGTTCCGAAATGTGCGAAAATTTGGGTACTCCAGTGATAAGTCGTGCTGCGGCGTTGAAAACTGATTGTAGTTTGTCAGCCATTGCAGTAATCAAGACGTGATACTATATACGAGTTCACAAGAAGCTTAGTTGCTTCTGTAGAAAGGTTCCTACGAACTGACTTAAGTTGTCTAAGGTAGAAGAACCCCGTGCTAACGGTCCTATTCACCTGGCTTTTCAATGAAAGGTCTGAATCCAGATAAACTCCCAGAAGTTTGACGGTTGTTTTCGCAATTACGTCATTGCCGGAAATAGCAATTGGTGAGTTATTTATTGAATGTTGGCGTCTATTTGTGGCTGCCCACAGAAACTCGGTCTTTGAAGGGTTTAGCTTCAGTTTGTTTGAGGACATCCAGAGACTGATTGCTTCTAGACACTCAGCTATGCGAATTTTAAGGCCGGTGATCTCATTTGGTGTGCAGTAAAAGTAGACTTGCTGATCGTCGGCATAACAGTGAGATAAGAGACCAAATGTCTTTATTATTTGTGTTATTTGTAGCTCCTAAAACCATGGTGTAACCCTCTTCAAAGGGAATCAGACTTATAATTAGTTGATGTAACCAAATTTAAATAAATAATTATTTTTGTAATGGGAGGTACGGCGAAATATTCTTTTAACCGCTTCTGTGCCAAGGGCGAGATTTCTCGCATTCTTGGCCATGCCCAGCAGGCCGGCCATAGAAAAATAGCGAGTTATCTCGCTATTCTTTGAGCAAGATTTTATTTTTTTGATATTTTTTTTTCAAGATTTTCGCTAAGTCATTTAAATATCCTTTCAAGGTGTAATGTTTTTAATTTATAAAAATAAGATTTAAAAATGATTTATTTTGATTAAAAATTCATGGCCTGCTGTTCACAGCTACACTCCTACATACTGGCATTTAAAAGGTTAACAACCGTTTTTTTCATATCGAAGGCAATAAGTTGACCGCTCGCAACTGACATTTTTTCAGAAATAGAGTTATGCACATAATTTTTTTAATTTTTTTCAGCTCTTTTTATATCATTATATATCATTACTTTTTTTATATGCATAACTTATTTTTTTTAAATAGTTATAGAATAGAAGTTTTTAAAAACATAGTTAAAAAATATATAAGAAAAAATTTAAAAAAAACATCGAAAAAAAATTTTTAAAAATTTAAAAATTGTACACCAAAAACGTCCAGTCTGGTGGCCGGCCGATCAAAGAACTCTTCAATGGAGGTGATCTAGACTACAGTAATTCGTTGGTTTCATTCATGTATTTGATTTAGTCATTGCTAGTGGGGCACGCGAAAGCACTGTGGAACGGACAGGTTTCGGAAGATTCCGTCGTTTTCCAGGCTGCCGGTCGGCAGACCTGCTTTTTTCTTATTTACTAATCGACCCCTATCGTATGAGACCATTCTCAATGACCATGAGCACAAATATTCACCCACGAATTTACGTCTTCACGTTCACCATGCATGGGAATGGGTATCGCCCCATGGCGGGAATGGGTACCGCCGCCCCGGGAACCTTTATTGGACAACCAAACCTCTGCCATAGGTCACCCCAAGTGGTTCGCTACGTTTGGTGATTTAGCAGGGTGCCAAGGTTCATGGGGTGAGGTTTGTCTAGGTCTTGGAGGCGGATGACCAGGACATATTGAACCCCAGATTCCTACCCACCCCTTAAACCCTTTTCCTTCCCAGAACTCTCCTCTCCTTCCCTTCCTAAAAAAAAAAACTCCACACAGCATCCCCAAAGATGACATAGGCCTTGAGGGAAATTATTTTCCTCAGGGCCTCCTGTGTGGAGCTCAAGTAAAAAAAAAAAAAAAAAAAATCGGTCGGATGCGCACTGAACGCCGAAGCAGGATGCAATAACAAGATGTTTGATTTTCGATTAAAACAGTGTAACGTTCTCCACAAAATAAAAGTCTTCAAATCTGTGGTAGTGTTCAACTTTTAATAAAGTTTTTAAACTTACAAAATGATGTTACTAAAAACTTTCGATACGGCACAACTTAAAAGATTAATGTAACCAAATAAAACTTAAAACTTTAGTCAGCCGTTTACCGTAAGCGAAAATATTTCCTAAAATACGGGAAGGCTATTTGACGTAACCATATAATTTTTCATAGTAAATAAAAACTAAAACATTGGATACGCCCGGGTTAAAGGGAGTAACCCGCATTTTATTAAGAAAACGTCGGATTTTCAATCACTTACATCAATTTTTGGTTGGACTTCCAGGAAAAACAGTAGGTATTTTAAGGGGGTAAACTTTCAAATTTTCATAATATATAAACTTCGAGTACACAGATCGACGCAGTTTTTTTTTCAAGTAAAATAGCATCAAAAAGTGAAAATCGACAAAATGCTGGTTACGTCAATTAGCCTTTCTGCCGTCGATATTACGTTACTATATATTTTTATTTTCAACTTTATGAGTAAAATCTCAAATTATAATGTTTAATTAAATGAAGACAATATTAGCGAAACTCAATCGAAAATCTGGAGACAGAAAAATCAGAAAAAGATATTGGCACATCTGGGACTCGAACCCAGGACGCTTTGCTTAGATGGAAGTGCTCTACCAACTGAGCTAAGGTGTCTATATTCAATTCGGTCACTTTTAACTGTATCATACTTCGACTAAGAACTACCAACATTATCTTTATTTTCTTAACGCACATATTAGGCTGCTATCTTTTTAAGGGTTCGAGTCCCAGAGGTGCCAATATCTTTTTCTAATTTTTCTGTCTCAAGATTTTCGATTGAGTTTCGCTAATATTGTCTTCATTTAATTAAATATATTTTATTACCTTTCAAGACTCCGTCCAACCAAGACTTCTTTCAATTGCACAATGTTTTCATGCCGACAAGCCAACAGAACCTGTATTTCCCTCAGGCCGCTTAGCGGAAGTCCATCTTTTTCTACTTCCATACGCACTTTTTTGAGTGCAACAATGTTTCCATTGATTTTATCTTTGGCACGATCTATGGATAATACCAAAACACAATAAATTCCATAAATCATTTGAAGTAAATATGACATTATTTTAGTAAAATGTAAGAATGGTGATACTTACAGACAATACCGTATGTTCCTTCTCCTATTCTATTCAATTTTTCAAATTCACCAACAAATCTGCATCTACCAAGCTGAAAAGAAAAAACAATAATCAATATAAATCAATAATCAATATAAATCAACAATAATCAATATATAAAGAAATAGCTATTAATATCTAAAATTATTATTATACTTTATGAGTCCAATATTCTCACATAAAATTATAGATTGCTACAGTAGCAAACCAGACATCTCTTTCGGGAACCAATTAACTTGTGAATTTTGTTTGGTAAATATTTCCCTATCGAGTCCACGCTCAAAATACACTTTAAAAAATTAAAACAATTGTACTAGGTAGATAATGGTTAGTAATAAATAATTCAGTAACCGGAATTGAAAAATATTGCATTTTAATTCAATTTGGGAGGCAGGAATGGGTACCGCCGCCCCGGGAACCTTTATTGGATAACCAACACCTCTGCCATAGGTCACTCCAAGTGGTTCGCTAAGTTTGGTGATTTAGCAGGGGTGCCTGGGTTCATGGGGTGAGGTTTGTCTAGGTATTTGAGGCGAACGACCAGGACACACTGAACCCCAGATTCCTACCCACCCCTTAAACCCTTTTCCTTCCCAGAACTCTCCTCTCCTTACACAGCATCCCCAAAGATGACATAGGCCCTGAGGGAAATTATTTTCCTCGGGGCCTCCTGTGTGGAGCTTATGTAAAAAAAAAAAAAAATTAAACGCAAACAGCCTTACAAAACCCAGTGAAAATTTTATTCAATTGACAAACGGCCGCGGATGTGAAAACAATACTAATTAAAAAATTGTTCATTGAAAGAAATAACACATTGTTTACACGGCCTGAGAGGGTAGTTTATCTCTGTTTTAACGATTGATGTCCGAACGAAACTTGGAATTTTTCCAAAGTATTTGGAATGTTTTATATATTTCTTATTTTTGAAGGTGTCGTAAAAACAAATACCATTTATGAAAACTAGATAAAATTAGCTTTTAGATTTGTGTATTTGAAATAAACTTTAGGTTTAAAAAACTGCCATATTTTATGATTGAAACGCGGAAAAAAATGTAAAAAAAATTCTTACCAAATATTTTTGATGAAAGTGTAGAGAAATTTACAAAAAAAAAAAATTTAAAAAATACAGTCCTGTTATACATATAACTAATTTGGAAGAAAACTGTCACTTCACTTTTTTCTGTTTCATACAATAAAAAATTGTAAAAAAAATTTTAAGTTTGGTTTTAATTCCAAAAAATTAACAATAAAAAAACTGAAATTCTAATGCATTGCTTGCACATCTTAAGACGTTAATTTCTTTGATACATTTACCAACACGTGTTTTAGATATTTAAGTTATATAAAAAACATAACCTTGAATAAATTCTCAAAATATAAATACCACACAATGTAAATTTAATTTTTTAAATAACCTATAAAACAATTTCCTGACAGTTCGACATTCAAGGTAAGGATTATTTTGCTAATTTGATTAAAACTGATGTAAAACCACTCAAAAAACACCAAATATATTAATTACTTGAATATAAAAGTTCATTGGTCATTATTATATAAATAATAATCACATATAAGTAAAATTAAAACACATTCGCGGAGCCAAAGTTTTTCGCGGCTTTAATTTTTTCCAGCGCGCCACCGCTTTCCATTTTTTTAACCGTCGCCACCTAGCGGGTGTGAATGAAAACAAACAATTTCATAAGTAAATTCTAAGAAATTACAACGTCAGATCTAAAATACATTGAATGTATTTTTACAACGTGATCACGCAAGAAAGTTATTAGTAATATATTGTGTTTTAGCTTATACGGGGTTTATTTATGTTATTGCAATAACACAGGTTATCGATCGCGCTGTGTTTTTTTTTAGTAAGGCTGTTAATGTCTGTAATAGACGTGTTATCGGGAAAATAGAAGACGGGGAGTTTGCTAACTTCCTCGTTTTCTAATTTCCTGTCGCACTGCGGACACCCTCTCTCTTCAGCCGCCATTAGTTGTATGATAACGACGGCGGCTGGGGCTGGGAGGTATATAAGGTAGGGCGCCCTACCACACAGCCAATCAACTTGAGCGCCGAGAATTTATTGCTTGAATTGATATTGTTATGTTTATGTCTTATGTCGAATATTTTTGTAATTGTATTTTTTGAAATAATAAACATGCTGGACGGAGATGGGTTTGGTTGGCAGAGAAAAGTGTAGCCCCAAAGGTCATAGCGCCCGTCATGCGAATTGTTGGCGGCGGTTACGACCCCCGCCCCGCGAAACACGGCTAGCCAGAGAAAGGCAGCCGGCCCATCTCGCTCTCTCTGAATGCGGGCGAGGTGGGTTTCGTAATAAATACGTGGGTACCAGCCCTCAGCGGGCACTCTGGTACTGAACGCGAAACACTACCCTCCTCTCGGCCAACCGGACCATCTCTCGACGGAAATTAACCTGAAATTTGGCTTTGATTTCACGAGACACAGCAGCTGTTCTAGAGTATAGACTACCGGCAGCCTATCATACAGTCTGTGGAAGCGGCGGATATGTCCCTTACAATGTCGTTTTTCAAGGACCACCATGTTAATTACGATGATGAAATACGTATTTTTAAAAGAAAAAATCACTTTCTTTCAGTTAGACAATAATAAGTACGAATTGCAATCTTCGGAAATGATAAATAATGCGTATTAATCATTATTTTGTTCCGTTTCATAAACACGAAAAATCACGCAAGACGTTTGCCGTCGTAATTAACAACATGGCGTTCCTTGAGAAATGACATTTCGCGTTTTTAAAGATAACAAAATAACTATTAAAATGCAATATTTTTCAATTCCGGTTACTGAATTACTTATTACTAACTGTAATCTACCTAGTACAATTTGTTTTAATTTTTTAATGTGTGTTTTGAGCGTGGACTCGATAAGGAAATGTTTACCTTTTGTTTAACTCACAGACATCCAAATTGATAGCCTTGCCCTTAAATGAAATCTGGGTATATTTCGAC
Organism: Limnephilus rhombicus; assembly: GCA_929108145.2. Taxonomy (NCBI): domain Eukaryota; kingdom Metazoa; phylum Arthropoda; class Insecta; order Trichoptera; family Limnephilidae; genus Limnephilus; species Limnephilus rhombicus. The sequence goes on along the minus strand of OV815273.1, from coordinate 19,985,301 downwards.
TGCTGGCATTTCGATAGCTGGAGGCAAACAACACGACTATATTTTGGTAAATATTCAGAACAAACGTCAACGGTTATGTAACGGGATTGTGTATATTATCTTTACTTTAAAAAACAGCCTACGTTTTTGAATGGTTTGTCTGGCAAAGCAGGGTTTGTGTAGCGGGCTTGTGTATATTATCTTAATTTTAAAAGTTTTATCGAAAAAAGGTGCGTATTAACCGTTGACGTTTGTTTCGAACTGCAAAAAGAGTGATTTGACAGTGTGAAAGCAAATTTTCAATTTATGTAAATAAAATTAAAAATGTAACATTTTCAACCTCCCCCAATGCAAATAGTTGTCTTTTATGGTAATTAAGAAGAATCTAAAAGTTTTATCAAAAAAAAGTGTGTATTAACCGTTGACGTTTGTTCCGAACAATTACCTATATTTTTGGCACCAGGAGAGTTTGAGAATGATTTGAATAAACTACAACATCAGTTATACGTTGACCTCCGAAGAGCAAACATTGAAATAACCAGACCTTGCACAGAAAATTTAAGTTCGCTAAAGTGAGGCAACGGTTTGCAGCGCAGTCCATTGCGGGACTTTTCTGAACAGGATCTGAATGTTCGTTTTTAACCAAACCGCCTAATGTAGCAATGCTAAAAATAAATGCGGCGGGTAAATTATAACACTTTTGTAAAAGTAACTAAATAGTGTAACAAAATATTCAATTTTGGAAACAAGCCCAAACTTTTGTTTATCCGATTTGGGATTTGTACAAGTTTTTTACACAGCCAGCAAAATAAAATAAATAATAATATTTAATAAGAATAAGGGTAAATATCGGTTCGGACTGGCCACGCTTATTACGAATAATTTTTAGAAAAAAACTTTAGATTCGCCTTAATTACTATAAAAGGAAACTTTTTGGCTTTGGGGCGGCGGAAAATAATGCATTTTAATTTTCATTTGCATAAAACCAAAATTCGCTTCGCGACCGACAAAGCGAAAATCCGCGGCCGTACCTGTCACTGTGATGTTGGTATCCTTGATAAATTAACAAGAGCTAATACGACTGTAGCCGACTTCGTGGGATAAGGCGCGTAATTATGAAATTTGTCTAGCGGGCTTGTTTGTGTAACATGGTTTGTGATACAAAAGAAAGTGCCCCTTTATAACGCCTACTCGCGTCAAGGCAAGAAAAACATCCCAGTTTTCAAGTGGTTTAGCGGCTACGCTAGGTTTGTGTAACATGGTTTGTGATTCGCGGTATTTCATGTAGGTATCCCGCGAAGTCGGCTACAGTCGTATTAGCTCTTGTTAATTTATAAAGGATACCAACATCACAGTGACAGGTACGGCCGCGGATTTTCGCTGTGTCGGATCGCGAAGAGAATTTTGGTTGGTAATTATCGGTTCGGACTGGCCACGCTTATTACGAATAATTTTTAGAAAAAAACTTTAGATTCGCTTTAATTACTATAAAAGGAAACTTTTTGGCTTTGGGGCGGCGGAAAATAATGCATTTTAATTTTCAATTGCATAAAACCAAAATTCACTTCGCGAACCGACGCAGCGAAAATCCGCGGCCGTAGCTGTCACTGTTATGGACTGTAGCCGACTTCATGGGATTCCTACATGAAATACCGCGAATCACAAACCATGTTACACAAACCTAGCGTAGCCACTGAACTAATTGAAAACTGGGATGTTTTTCTTGCCTTGACGCGAGTAGGCGTTATAAAGGGGCACATTCTTTTGTATCACAAACCATGTTACACAAACAAGCCCGCTAGACAAATTTCATAATTACGCGCCTTATCCCACGAAGTTGGCTACAGTCGTATGAGCTCTTGCTAATTTATTAAGGATACCAACATAACAGTGACATTTACGGCCACGGAATTTCGCTGGGTCGGTTCGCGAAGTGAATTTTGGTTTTATGCAATTGAAAATTAAAATGCATTATTTTCCGCCGCCCCAAAGCCAAAAAGTTTCCTTTTATAGTAATTAAGGCGAATCTAAAGTTTTTTTCTAAAAATTATTCGTAATAAGCGTGGCCAGTCCGAACCGATAATTACCAGAATAAGTAATGATTTTTCGTGTGTTTGAAACCAACTAAGGATGATAGACGTACAAGCTAATCCAGCTACTATAAAATTTTACCTTTACCTCATTTCCTTCGTGAATGTATAACAAAAATATTGTACTCACTGTGTCTTTCTCCGGAATTTCGATAAGTTTTCCTGTACGGAAAGACACCAAGACTCCCTTTCTAGCTGCAGAGCCTTGGGAATCGTTTTCATCTTTGGCCGGATTACTTTTATCAGAATCTATAAAACAAAATGAACAGTGATGAAACAAACCGGCGCAAAACACGGTGAATGTATGAATTGTGGGTAATACAACAATGAAGGACATCCCATAAACTTACTTCTAGTTAGTATCTCCATTGTTTATAATTAAAGAAAACAATATAACGTATAGGTTAGCTTTTGTAACGAAATTCAATCAAGAAAAAGTCCCAAACACCACATTTTGTCATTGAAAACAACCGGCTGCCAAAATTATCAATTTTTGCATTTCTATGGTTAAGTTGTATAGATAAAAGTTAAAAATCATGCGCGTAAGACATCATTCAATATCATTTTCGGAGAAATATATTTTTTCTGCGCATTAGATTAAGGTGTCTATGTATATAACCAAATTAGGCTCAACGATTGCAAATGCCCCTACTTCTATGGTGGTAAATCTATGTTTTGAATTATCTCGGGTTACTGTCAAATGATTGATTTATTTATGCTGTCAAATTACCTAAATAATAATACTTTTTAAATCTTAAAAATTTTAAAACAAAATTCACTGTACCGTACTGTACTGAATTAGAAAAAAAGATGCGGCTAACAAACTGTTTTAGATTTCTTTGGCGTCAAAGAACGTGTGTATCTAAGTCTTACAATCATATTATAGTACTACATATTTTAATAATTTTAATATATATAAGTATGAAAGTGTTTTCTTGAATATCATTAATTTAATTCTAGCGGAGACCTTGGTAAATTTGAAATCGTTGAACCGAGAGACATTGGTCCTCTAAGATGTATACCAGATCATATAGTAAAACCTAGTTATTATGAAACTGGAGAAGTTGTATCAAATCTCTCGATGCCAGAAATAAAATCATCGGAACAAATCAAAGGAATGATTCAAAGTTGTAAACTAGCTAGCCTTTTGCTAAATAATGTTGGAAACTTTATAAAGGTACAAACGAATGTTTTTATACCTGAATTATAAAGATAAATTCATAATTCGTAATAAATTTAAATAGGTACCCACTATAAATATAAAATATTAAAGTATGTTTTAGGAAGGAGTCACCACTGATGAAATTGATGCTTTCGTTCACGAAGCCTGCATAAGCAATGGTGCATATCCATCGCCACTGAATTATAGAGGATTTCCTAAGTCTATCTGTACTTCTGTGAATAATATAGCTTGTCACGGAATACCCGATAGTCGACCGTTAGCAAATGGAGACATTGTGAATGTTGATATTACAGTAAGTTACGAGTTGTTTTCCTTGGAAAGGTTCTATGATATTTTTCTAAATAAGTGAGAAATAATTCGTGGGTATGAGGTGAAGGCTTTTTTTGGAAAAAATCAGAAATTCTGAAAGCTATGATTCTTGCAACGCTTTCTTACCTCACAACTGAAACTGAAACCCAAATCTAAAAATATATATTGTTTTAATAGAAGTACACCTTTCTGTGCACAGATACTTGGACTTTCCTCCACCAAGAAAATATAGGTTTTTTTTTAACTAGTTAATTGATTTAAAAATCTCTACTTTTTTCTGATTTAACTGATCGACCCACAAATTGTCCTACACAGTAGGGGTAATATGCAATTATTTACAAATAACAGAAAAAAATACTTCTATTATTCATGTTTTCACTATTTATAATGTTTCACAGGTTTTCCTCAACAACTACCACGGAGACTGTTCGAAAACATTTTTGATTGGAGATGTAGATGAGCAAGGAAAAGAATTAGTTAATGTTACCGAAGAATGTTTAATGAAGGTAAAAATACTGTTCTCTTAATCTTAATATATAAAAATTGTTTGTTCCTTACGCGTTCCTAAACCATTCATCCGATTAATGAAACTTTGGTGATTTGATGTTTTTTTTTTTTTTTACAGTTAATACCGCACAAGAATCTCAACTGCTCCCGTCTGGAGCCAGTGAGACTATGGCATCCCTAATTGGGGTATGTTGTGAGGCTGAAGGTAGTGGGGAGGGGAGGGAGGTGGGGAAGAGGAAGGTTGGGAAGTACCTGGCTATTCAGATCTGGTCGCCAAACACGGCTAAAGCCATTTTCAAGCAACGTTTCGATTCTGAATGGTGGTCTTACACCAGGGCGATACTGATAGTATCTTCCACTCTGGAACATGCCGCAAATATACTATATATTATTTTTAATGAATTAATTGTGAAATAACACAAATTAATCAAATAAAATTTATTTGCGCATGCCGGGCTCGAACCCGCGACCTCCGGATTGTGAGTCGAGAGTCTTACCCACTGGACTACGGAGGTCGTGTACGCATGTCTGTATGTAATAGTGAGCTTTGGCATTATGAAAATGTTTCCTATACTTATTCATCCATTTGTAATCAAACTTCGGCGAGTTGTTGTATGCACGCCCGCGGTAGGGGAAGGGTAATGCGTGAAGGGGGAAGCATGATGGGGGAAAGCAAGAGAGGGGTGGGGGGAAGGCCTGGAAGGTAGAGGGGAACGCCGGAGGGGAAGAGGATTTTTAATAAAATGCAGATATTTTGACAGTATTATTCCTATGTTATAATATTACTCTGTTTTTTTTATTACAGGGTATATCGATATGTGGACCAGGTGTCCCATTAAGAGAAATAGGTTTTGCAATAGATAAGTTGGCCAGAAATTCCGGTTTCACCATTGTACCGGCTTTCCTTGGCCACGGCATTGGAGAATATTTTCATGGGCCACCGGATATTTATCACACAAGTAAGTTTATATAATTCAAATTGACGGTCCCGAAAAACAACGTCGGATGTGCGATTTTATAGTTTTGCAGTAGAGCTTTTTAAAGTTTTGTTTCTGCATCTTTACTGCTTTTGAGATCAAGGAAGATAGTGTTGTTTTGATATTTGGCATTTTGTTAAAAATTCCGAAAATACAGACTTTTAAGAGGAACGCATGCGTGGCCTGTTTCATACAAAATTTTGTTTTGGATTTACGGCTAAAATATCAAATTAATTGTTTTTTTCTTTTTTTAAAATGATAAGTTAGGCATGTATACAGTTAGGATGTGAATCCGATTTTCGATTTTTGCTTTAAATTATAAAATATAGGCCCCAAAAGATGACGATTTATCCATGAATTTAGGAGGCAACTTTGGAATTTTTTTCTGGGCATATGGACGCAATTTTAAAAAAAAACTCCTCACATTCTGAGTCAGGAATATGATGAAGTATACGATAAAATTTTATTCTGCACTGAAAACAGTTTTATTAGTGTAAAAAACCGAATTTAGATACGCGCAGATTTGTAGTAAAATTACTTAGTAATTAGGTTTTTTGTTGTTGTCTCATCCACTCATTTGCCAGCCGGACGGGGCAGCTTGTACGGGGTAGCTTGCGCGGGTCGGGGGAAGGAGTAAAATCGCGCCAGACAAACTAATACATACATAACTCAATCGCCATACATTAACAATGGGTGTATCTATGTCTTTGTTTGTTGACAATATGCAGGTTTTCGTTGTTTTAGAATCGTTTTCGAATCGTTACCGAAAAAATCGAGAACCATATTCAACGTATTTGTGTTTACTTGGTAGGTAGTAAGATTATCATTTTTTGCAGTTAAGCTTTTATTTTTTAAATATTTTCTACGATATCGGGGTACCTACCTACCTAGGTATTTATGGCAGTGAGGCATGGGAACTGGCAGAGGAGAATGAAAGTAGGTACCTAGACTGAATGCGAGGCGGGTATGCGTACCACTGCCCCGGAAACCATTTATTGGATAACCAACACTTCTGCCATAGGTCATCCCAAATGGTTCGCTACATTTGGTGACTTAGCAGGGTTGCCCGGGTTCATGGGGTGAGGTTTGTCCGAGTCTTGGTGGCGGATGCGTCTGCCCACCAGCTGCATGGCAGGCCGGATCGGGAGAGAATGGTTGAGGGAAACCCTTTTACGTCTCCAGCCGTAGGTACACTCTCTGAACATCGCCTTGCATCGCAGTGGGAGGGATGGATTCTTGCATCCGTCACCCCTAGATGCACTGACCCACAGATTCCTAATCATCCGCAATACTTAACCTTTTATTTTTCAGAACTTCCTTTCCTAAAAAGACCCCTTATTTTCCTCAGGGCCTCCTGTGTGGAGCTAATGTTAAAAAAAGCTGTAAAAAGAGATCCCTGAGGCGTATGTATAGAAAACAAATATATATATATATACATAGTAAATTCCGAGACGCCGATTTTGGAACTTTACAGAATAATTGAATGTGAAGTTACACATATTATTTGACTTTCAAATCTGACATATTAACAAAGGACAAGATTATGTTTTTATACAATAGCTCCACACATGCCCAGAAGAAAATAATTCTCCCCTATAAGGGCCTATGTCATCTTCGGGGATGCTGAGTGGAGGGTATTTTTAGGAAAGGAAGGAGAGGATGTTCTGGGAAATAAAAAGGTAGAAGGGGTGGGTTGGAATCTGGGTTCAGTGTGTCCAGGAGTGACGGACGAATGATTCTATCCCTCCCCGTGCGGTGAAAGGCGATGTTCCGAGAGAGCCCTACTGGAGAAATCAAAAGGTATCCCTCAACCAGTCTCTCCCAATCTGTCCTGCCATGAAATTGGTGTGAGCTGTAGCAGAGGTGTTTGTTATCCAATAAATGGTTCCCTGGGCTGCGGCACCCATACCTCTCTCCCAAAATGAGTATTAACACTCAAATTTTTATAGGCGTTTTTATTGCTGTTTTTTTTTTTATTCCAAAAATATTCTACGTCATCTACGATTTTATATTGATAAACTTTTCCTTGGAATTAACTCGCTGAGAATTGAAATTGTTATTATTTTGAATTTAAGTTTTCTAAAGGTACAATATTTTATTTCTTACTGGCGAGTTCCCGGCATGCGTTGCAATGTCACTTAATAAAGACATTGTTTCTCCCTGCGTGTCCTTTCCCATTCGTCCCGTTCCCTTACCTCTCTCTCGTACCCTTCTCCTCACGTTTTCCCACTCTGTCTTCCCTCTCTCCACTCCCATCTTCCGCTTCTCCTGTCCTGCTAACTCCCCTCCCTCCTCCCGCATTCCATAAATTCAGTCCCGATACATTCAGTTTTCAAACAGCTCGCGTGCCACTTAAAGCATATATACCTAGTATATTTGCGGCACGTTCCAGAGTGGAAGATACTCTCAGTATCGCCCTGATGTAAGACCACCATTCAGAATTGAAACGTTGCTTGAAATGGCATTAGCCGTGTTTGGTGACCAGATCTGAATAGCCAGGTACTTCCCCACCTTCCTCTTCCCGATCTCTTTCCCCTCCCCACTACCTTCAGCCTCACAGCATACCCCAATTGGGGATGCCGTGAGGCATCTCACTGGCTTCAGATGGGAGCAGTTGGGACTCTTAAAATTCTAATAATATTTCTAAAATTCTAAAATTCTCTTAATATTCATAAAAAAAAAAATCTCACCACTACATATATTAACCATCGCGGGCATGCGCACATCAAATCCCCAGAATTGCATCGCAATAGGATGATTGGTTTAGCAACGCGTATGGAACAAACATACATACAAGCAAACATACATTGATTTTTATACATAGATGTTTCGTAGAGTTCCTTGCAGAATTGTATAATATTATCATTATTTTTTCCGGAGCTCTTCTAACAATACATGTCTCAGCTAATATTGAATGAACTAAGCAAAAGGGTGATTTCTCGTCTTGACGAAAATATATTGACATATAAAATTAAAATTTTGTTTCGGTGGTTTCTCGCGTTTTTACTGTGTGCACGTCGAAACGCGGGACACCGGACACACTAACACCATTACGAAATATGTCGGGAGTCTCCCATATTATAGGACGTGTCGCTATAGATATTATCAACAAAAGGGGCATTGCACCGTCTTCGTGCAAGTATTCGGGCATAGAAATAAATGCCTTATTTTGTTTAACGCTCAATTTTACTTATTTACAATTTTATGTCATGCATCCGATTCCCGTATCTCCTATAACAATATAATATCTCCGTTAATTTCAAGGCACTACACAAAAAGATCATTCCTCGTATTCTCCGATAAAATGATGTTACATAATAATTACGCGCCCTTTTCTTTAAAACTCTATAACACCATATTTTGCTCGCTAGCGCTGCAACTAAATACCACTACATAGAAATCTTCCCTTCCCGCCTCCCCGCTACACACCGCAAATACAATATTTCGTTAGAAAGGGACAAACGAAAGACAAGAGATTATTGAAGATCTACTTTGGTCGCCGGCAAACAATGGTCTTAAATCAACAAAATAAGCCAACAATTAAATTTTTAGCAGATCCCACATTGTTCTTCAGGACCATCGAGATAAAATGTACCCCAAAAACATATACATCTATCATATAAATTAATAAAAGAATTTTGCTTACCAATATAAAACTCCTATTTTGTTTCTATTGATGTCTGGAATCCATTATGAGAGAGATTGTTCGTTGGCCTTTTTATTTACATTTTGTGAATAAACATTCCCTGTATTTATTTATTTTTCCAACTTGCTAACTTTCTCTCTGTGGTATTCATTAGGTCCATCATCTTATTGACTTAATCACAGTACACACACAGGTGAATAACTTAGATAGCATGTTTCTTTTAGACTTTAAAAATAAAAACATTTAATTCTTATTTTCAAAGCATGTTAAGACAGTTATATAGAATGTTTTTTGACATGCTGAGGATTGTTTCATTTCATTAAAATACCGAAGGTTATTAAAATAGTTTATCTGAATGTATGAGTTGTTTGAACTGAATGTACCGGGACTGAATGTATGGAATGCGGGAGTGGAGAGGGGAACTCGGGAGGGGGGTTCGTGGGACGGGGGAAGTGGGAGAGGGGAGTGGGGAGAGGGAAGACGGAGTGTAAACACATGAGTGGATGCGGGAGAGGAAGAGGAGGCGGAAGGAGAACGGGACGAATGGGAAAGGACACGCAGGGAGAAACAATATCTTTATTAAGTGACATAGCAACACATGCTGGGAACTCGCTAGTTACCTATAACTCTGTAGTGATGCGCATTTCAGAATATTGTTTTTGTTTCAGGAAATTCTTACCCAGGTGTAATGTTGCCAGGAATGACATTTACAATAGAGCCGGTTGTTAGTTTGGGAGGAGAGATGGTAGAGTTACTTGAAGATGGCTGGACTGCGGTGACGGCTGACAATGCTAGAACAGCCCAAGCGGAGCATACTATTTGTGTGACGGAAAATGGGTGTAATATTTTGACTGACGGTCATTTAACTGCCTGAACTGTATTTATTTATTATTAAATTATTTTTCATCTAGTAAATTATGAGTAAAAATTGTGTTTTTTATTAATCACTCATACCTAGTTACTACCCAACTTCGCCCGAGTCTCAACCTTATTTTTTCAAAAACTTTTTTCTTACCGAGCAATTGAAAAATATAGTTGATAACATATATGTTGATAATGATTCTAGTGAAGAAAGGGTTATAAGCAAGGGGCATTAATGGCGAATTGAACAGGGTTTATGGCAAGTCTTCTCTATCTTATACAACATTTAGAAGATGGACCCAATTGTATAAAAAAAGGAAGAAAGTCCACTGAAGATGACCACTCCGGGTCCTTAATATTGGCGGCGGCTGAGGAAAACATAGAAAAAATGAAGGAAATCGTACTCGCAGGTTCAGACTGGAGCAAGAGAGTTTGTACTCATCGGATAGCCAATCAAGTGAACATTAATATAGAAAGAGTTGTAGAGATCTATGAGAAAGGCGTTTGCGCACTCGGTGCCTAGAATGTTATCGGCACTTGGTCGACGGCGGTGAGTGGAAATTTCTCAAGCTGTACAAAGAGTACGGGGAAGATTCCTCTATATCCAGAGGTCTGTAAGAATCTAGTGAGCAGGAATTTTATTTTATTTATTTATCATTTCTTTAATCCCTGGGGACCGGAGAGCCCTGCAATAGCAGTGTTGAAGAATTGTGCCTATGTACTGCAATTGCAGTGCCGACCTTATACATTCATTAATTCTTCAAATATTTTACTAACTAGGCTAGTTAAAGATAAATATAAAAATATCACTTTATCAAGTTTGGTATTGTCTACATGCTAGAATTGAAAGAAAAAACTTTTTATTTATTGAAATTTCTTGCCGTCCACTACGGGTTAAATGGTAGGTATTATTGTTTACAATTCAATTTTTTATTCCGTGACAAGCTACATTATTCACAGAAGTACAGATAGATATAGGATTATTCTTCTATAAATCAGAGATGGTTGATATCCCTTTCCCAGTTGGTTCCTTTGCTCAGTCGATATTATTTCTCTGAGAAACGGGTTCCTTTTTCTGTGAAATTATGTAACCCCCCCCCCCCCCTGGAACTGGTTCCAAAAGTAGCTGAATAAAGAACCACTTTCAAACCGTATCTGGTAACTGGAACCGCAGTGACAATACATTTCTGGTATCTACCATCACATAAGGAAAGCTTCAAAATTTTAAAAATTTACGGATAAGACCGCTGTCGAGGCCCGTTACTACAGCAAAACTTGTGAAGATGTTGCATCAGCAATGTGAGAAGTATAATTTCCAATTTTGGGGTAAGGTATTGAATTTGAAACAACAAATTATTTCATCAGATTTATTTGCCATAATAAAATTCTTAAATAAAACAAATGTTACTTGATACATTCAAAGCACAAGCACATTATTATATCACTCATTGTATATCAGTCAAATATTTTAAAACTCCTGACAAGGCAATAAAGCAAATTGGTATTTTATAAATAAATTTCATAATATGTATTGAACTTTTAAACTGTGATAATAATGTATTAAGTATATTGATGTATGAATTATTGTTAAATTATGTTATTATTTTTATAATCAACATTAAACATTCACTAATTGTGCATTATTTTAAACACAATAATTTGATTTATTTTCTAGGTACAATACATACATTTTAGTATGTCGATAGATTTTTTTTACTAGTTTTTTTTTTTTAAATTCGAGTCTTTGGTGTAGGTACCTTATATTTATTCACAATACACCAAAAATGGACCACTTTAGGTCAAAATTGAAATACACTTACGTTACAATCAAAGTCTTTGTTTAAATTCAAACGTTACGAAATTCAATTAACTAAACATTATTAAATAATGTTGATTATAAAAATATATAGACCTTTTATAATTATTTTGGTGCCAACATCTAGAAATATGAATATAGTTTAAAATTCAAATGATGGTGGCAGTACCGGATTATCCCTAAGGCAGAGTAGGCAACTGCCTAGGGGCCCCGCATCGGCTAGGGGCCCCGCGTCCCGAGAAAAACTGACTTGCTTCAATTAGTGAGCAACGAAGTTTCGGAAAAAGTCAGTTTTCAAGATGTTTTCATTTTTTTATTAGAAACATTTACAGGTTAATAACATTAGGTACACGCATTAAAGAAAACAACAAATCATAATAATAATTTGCTTATAACCCAATAAATAACTAGTTCATATCATGCACAAACAATAAATAAAAAGTCTGTAATTAAAACAAATATATAATCATAGTTCTATTTTACTTTAACTTTCCTTCTTTTTGTTGCAACATTACTTAGTATCTGAAGTGATTGAAGGTGCCGTGTGTGGTTTATATTGGCATTTGTTTTGTTTTATTTCTAATTATATGTTTAAAATACAAATGTTGTACAAGCTTCAGTATGCACTACCTGTCTGCTTGCTAAAATTCTTTGGGAAAGGTTGTCTGGAAGAGATCACTTTAGTGACAAGACGGCTCTTTGTATTAATTTTTTTAACAATATATATTTTTGTTTCTACATATGTATGTGTCCTTTTATGTGCAATAAAGGGTTATTGTATTTTATTGTATTGTATTAGTTTTCTTTATTAAATTGGGTGATGGCATACCTTTTGTAACGTAGTAAAAGAACAGATTAATTATGAATAAAATTACGTTTTGGTAGAAAACAGAAAAAAAAATTTTGGAAGTTAGAGAAGGGTAAAGTGCAGTGGCGGACTAAACCCGTCAGAAGCCCCGGGCGGCAAAGTTGAATGAACCCCCCCCCCCCTTAGTGAAGTTCATGTGTAATTTTACAAGTTTTTTATTCAGTTCACACGGGCCTCTGATTCTGGGGGGCCTCTAAACGCCACCATGTTCCCTTGATAAAATCCTAAACAAGGCTTTAAGGACACTGCAAAAAAAAATATTTTTAATTAATTTTCTGAAAGATGCATTTGTTAATAATGCTCTCACTATTTGAGGAAATTGGTAAAATTGATAGAGATACAGCATTTTATATGAAACCTTTTTAAACAGTTTGTATGTTGAATTATCCTCAGCAAAACTTTGAAAGCGTTTTTCTCGAAAGTTTTTTAACACGGTTTTCAACCTGGTTGACAACATATTAAAAAAAAACTATACATTCGACTTGCATGCACCAAGTAACGTAATATGTTTTCTTATGTAGTCAGAGGGAGTTTTTTTTCGATTTTATTTTTATTTTTGGCTGCATTTTGAAGTGAAAAACGCGATTTTCGCTAAAAAATTTCGGTGAATTTGTTATTATAAAATGATAAAAAAACTCATCGCATCGGTCAAGTCAATTTTCTGAATGTTTTACATTCAGAAAAAAATAAAGTTTTAAAACCTTACCTACCCCTCCCCCCCCTTAAAGTTTTGTTAAGGATTTGATCAAGGGAACAAGGAGGCGTTTGGAGGCCCCTTCAACCTCCCCCCCCCCGCCCGCCCTCCCCACCACTCTCCACCCCCCGTTAGTCCACCATTGGTAAGGGGGGCCCCGAGACGTGCGTTGCCTAGGGGCCCCGACATGGTTAATCCGGCCTTGGATGGTGGTGTAAGGACAAGTCACACATTCAAACACCTGTATTTGTATGCTGAAATGGAACCAACCAGTAGATGGTTTAAATGCCCAGCACAAGAGGAATTCTTAAATACAGTACTTTCACTATCATCCTTCTTATAATGGGATTTTGGACGCACATCATAAGAGATTAAAGGTTTCATCATTTAGTCAGGTAGAATAATCAGTGTGCAGCGTTACGCCACTTCCAAACAGTCATAAGTCGTCTTGTGCAAGAGTTTTACGGACTAGAATATTATTACTTAATGATTAAGTATATAAAATACGACACAACGATGTCGAATTTTCACATCAACAGATATATTTTTGTGAATAATTATTATAATATTACGAGAATTTTATAAAAATTTAATGGAAATTTCCAAAAACACGTTATGCAGTAAACATTTATTTAAACACTTACAAAAAACTTTATATTTAGTAACAACGAGATAGAATAAGATGGAAGGGCTTTAATAATAGTAAATCATTTAACCATTGATTTATGGAAGGAGAATAATTATTGGATTAAGGATATTAGAGTAAATATAATATAGTATGTCTTCAATAGAAGATTAAAATACATAAAATGTAAAACATTATAAAACTCCAGAATACTGGAGAAATTATAAAGATTCTATGATAAGTGAATTTAAAATTCATAATAGGAAACCTGTGTAGTTGTGCTCCCGAGATTAATTTTATCTTTCTGACCCTCCCTTCCATAGGCCGTGCAAAGTACTTGACACATAATAATAATATTTAGAAAGGTGTTTATGCAATAGCAAGAGACGAAAGGAAGTTTGAAATTGAAGCATAGCCTATCTAGGTTGAGCCGATACTACTTGTTCACTTTGAAGAACTGTTGGACAAACTGTGTGAGACTGAACACCTGGCCGGGTCCCACTGCGGGGTCCATGTTGGTGTATTCGTCTAGGTTGTGGGCAGCACCTGCAACAGACAAACATTGTTGACATTTCTGTAAATACACAAACTGATACTAGGGTATTTTAAACAGTGACTCGTAAATAAAATTTACGATGTAAGATTTTGAGAAGTTACTCGTAGGAGCATTTACATATGCGTCCAACTTATGGTAATTAATGCTCACAGAAGTTTTACTAACATAAGATCTAATGGCGACTGCTACACTCGTAATTTATGCGTAATTTTATTACGCGTAAGATGGCTTCCTGTCAACAACAATTTGCTGTTGTCAAATTTACGCAATTTTGTCAATAAAGACGAAAAAGTTGGAATCAGTTAGAATAGAAGTTGGCTTGAGAGAAACACTTCTCCACGCGCTTTTGTTGTGTTAACGGCGGAAATTAATAGAGTTCTTTAATTTTATCCAAATGACAGCTACGTGAATGACAGTAACCGACTTTGGATTCAAATATGTAATGTTGTAAACAGAAGCATTGAGATTAGAAAGAAATTATTTAAATAGAAGGATGCTCATTTTCAGAAAGCTTTTTTCTAACTGAAAAATAAATGATATCTCTTTGGTTTTTGGAATCAGAAAAGTTTCTTTCTGTTTATATTTGAGTTTTATGTAGTGTTATTTTTATATTATTTTCAGGAGATAATAAGGTAGTAATTAACCTAATCAGATTTCAGTTAAAATAATAAAAATACTAATTTTCATAGGAAAAAATCCTACGAAAACAACTGTCTTTTATTTTATTTTATTTGTGTACAAAAAATTTACAACATTACAGATATTTTATCTAATTAATTGTAATAGTACCATTTTCACAGTGACGAGGCCATTGGTTAATTGAAAGAAATATTTTAGCAACGCAAAACATCTACGAGTTTCTAGAGAATGGTAGTTAGTCATACCTAGAATAAATCTCGTAAAAAAAAAATGTAGGAATTTTTTATGAACTCTTTCAATGTTTAAAATATAGGATGGGCCCAGATAATACAATTCGACTCCAGTACACTTAGCACCAGTGAGTTGTAAAGTAGCCTAATTGTTAGTGGGTTTTGAAATGAGCATGAATTGCGAATGACAAAGCCCAGCAGTTTATATGCTCTGTTGCATATAAGTCATTTGTGTGCTGGTGGAATGTCATTTTGCTGTCAAAAGTAACCCCTAGATCTTTTATTTGACTAAAACGATGAAAAATGTTACCGTTAATTGAATATTCAAATATGATCGTCTGTTTTGCCCTTGTGAAAGAGACTACATTGCATTTAGGTGCACTGAAGCTTAAGCAGTTAATTTTTGTCCAGTTTGCGACAGAGTTCACATCGATTTGTAGGAGGACACAGTCAGCGAGATTTTTTATTATGCGGTAGAGTTTGAGGTCATCAGCAAACAATAAATAAGAGGAATGAGTGATGATTGAGCCAATATCGTTGATGAACAACAAAAATAATAGCGGTCCAAGAATTGATCTTTGCAGGACTCCAGAAAAAACCAGGAATTCAGCAGAACGAGAACCCTTATAAAAAATGTATTGTTTGCGATTAGTGAAGTATGAAGCAAAAAGTAATAAAAGATTTTTGGAAAAGCCAAACGTAGCTATTTTTTTTAACAGGACATCGATATCGACCTTGTCAAAGGCCTTTTCAAGGTCAAAGTATGTAACATCTACTTGGTTTCCTTGGTCGAGAGTTCTTGATAGTAAGTCGGAAATGCATAGTAGATTTGATGATACTGACATCTGGGGTTTAAACCCATGTTAACGATCGTCAAGAAGAGGTTTGACATGGCTGTACAAATGCCGATGAAGGATTTTTCGAATATTTTCGCTACAGAGCAAAGAATTGCAACCGGCCGGTAGTTATGGATATCGCATTTATCACCCTTTTTATGTATCGGGGTTATTTTGGTAAGTTTCCATATGTCCGGAAAAGATCCAGTTTTTAAGCAAGTGTTAAAAAAATGACACAATGGTGAAATAAAAAAGTCAGAACAACCTTTAAGAATGAACGTTGGTATGTTATTAGGTCCCATTGAGTTGGGCTTACTCAGTGCAGATATTGCCGTCTTAACATCCTCCTCTGTTATTTTGACTAAGTCGAACGGCTGACATAGATTTAAATGCGTTATTTGATTTTTTAAGCGCCTTTACATAAGTCCAGAACTGTTTGGAATCTGAAGCTAATGATAGTTCGATGGAGTTTAAATAATTTTTTGTGAGTCTCTTATTTCATGTTTAACTAAATTACGGTAATGTGAGAATTGAGCGTAGTCTGCGAGGAGTTTACTTTTTTCAATTTTTTATGTAGCATATATATTTTTTTTTATATTACTAATAATATGATGAGAGAACCATTTAGGGTATACTCTGAGCGATGAAGTGCGGGGTGTAGAAGTCGGTATACATTTGTCAAATATATTATAAAATAGATTGTAAAAGATTTCACTTAGAGTATTCACGTCTGTTGAGTTTTGGTAGACAGGTTGCCACGAGCATTTTTAATTTTTGACATCTCGTAATGGCGCATTTTGGTACCATTTCTTACGGTAAGTCTTTCAACTATCTGGAAGTTTGCACGGATGCAATTAGGCCTGTCAAAAAACTTATGTAAGAACAACTTCTGTAACTTGCTATAAATTACGGTAAGTGACTTTTAGAGTCGTTTACATTAGTAATTTGGCCGTAAGTCGCAAGCGACTTACGCAAAAAAGTACGTATGTAAGGGCAGGCTAAGCCGAAAGATGATAACAGTTTATACGATAATTTCACATAGGTAATATTTTTGCAGTGCTGAATGTTTGAAAAGTAAAAAATGCAAGACCATGTTCGAGAGGTCAAGAGAAATATTATTGATATTAGGGGGCATACATTAATTATGTGAGCAGTTTTTCTTCCAATCTTGACCCTCCCTCCTTGGTGAGATAAATTTGGGCCACTTTGTATATTCTTACTTAGCTTACTGCTTCACCATACCTGCAAAAGCTGTCTTCTTCTCTTAAACTTCTCGAACCACCCATGTATCTTATTATCATGAATATATTAAATGATAATATCGTAAGAAGTTTTCCCAGAATAGCTAACTTTAACTAAAAAAAAAAAAATCTCCCATTCGGCAAGCAAAATCAAAAAAATATATTCGTATGAATATAAACGGATTTTATTATTTCTACACAAACCTGAATACACACACTACATGAAAAAAAACCAATTCAAAAGAGTTTTCAATAAATAATGGCATTGATACTTTTTTGAAAAGGTAAAATATTGTTATTTTTACCACTGAAAGCCGCTAAAAAGTGACCCGAAAAGTAATAGAAAATTCATTTAAAATCATTCCGAGAAGCTAGATTAATCAAATCAACTGTTACGTCAAGGAAGACGTTGGGGCAAGTGATTCTGACCTTGTCCTTCATAAAGTTTCTTTAAACATACGGGTTAAAATCGCATTTTTAAAAATATGCAAAGTTTTTTTTGGCCCACCGGCGGGCCAGTGACAGTTGAGAGGTTAAACTTTGTACAAAAAAATCAGAGCACGAGTTTGGAACACGGACTGATGTAGCAATTGAAAGGAAAGTCCCGGCGTACAAGCTAGTGATGTGAAGAGGGGACTTTCCTTTTCCGCATAATTTTTAGAGCCATTTTTTTACAATTTATTTTGGTCATAATTCGAATTACTCGTTATCAGAGGTTCCACTGTACATACATAGTACTAAAAAAATATGTTAATTCCTCCCCACAAACCGCCACTGATTTAAAGGTAAGAATGCCTACCCTTCCCAATGATGGCCGGGTACGGCGGAGGAGGTTTGATCCAAGAGCCATCGGGTCTCTTCATGTGTCGTCGATCTGATGCAAAGTTTTGGAAAAATTCTACTGCTGGCACAACACGGAAGTACCTGAAAAAGAATCATTATTAATTTTATTACTACAAATCTTGTGTAGGTATTCGTCGTCTACGTCCGAGAGAATGTACAGCAAACGCAGCAGAAGATTTCAATTGATTTATTTAATAATTACGAATAAATGCAAGTCGGTAAATATAGTACAAAGTTTTAACACGGCGAGAAAAACAGAGTCGATCAACGTGGGTAAGTGCGTGAAGTGAGTGTGGGAGTGAGTGACCTCTCCATCGGCCGTCCGGGGTTTATATACCGGGTGATTCCTTTGTTCTCGAACTTCTCAGTGGGGTGAAGCGCGTGCGTCTTGACCCCCAGAGTTGCTGACGGTGACTCCATAGTTCATTTTTATTATTTGTCAATCTTACACGGGTTGAGTATTTTGTTTACTCGTCGTTTGGACGGATGTTTCTCGGTATGCCTTTGCTTAGTCCGCGGCTTTCGTATCGGGTGTCATTGATCGATAATATTGATGTTTCAAATTCCATTGTCGTCTGTTTGTTGAATCAGCTCCCTTCGCCTGCCCGTGTTGATCGATGGTTTGTTTTGGGGTCGGCATCCTGCGTCGGTATTTTTAGCAGAGGTGACGCGGCTGCTACAGGGTCCGCCCCCAGTGAGGTGGAGCCTCACGATTCATTAAATTTTCATTGGTCCGCCGCTGACTCTCAGCTCCTCCAATGCCTGGCTTCTGTAATGCTTCCGGCATCTCCTCCAAGTGTAGTATACTCCCACCAGTAGCACTGCTACTGATAGTATGCTGAGCGTTGCCCATTGTAATCTGTGTGTTTCCACATGAATGTCTCCTGTCTGGGCGATGATGACTTCTTCTTTGCTTGATGCTTGTCCCATGATGTAAGGCGTGCTGTTTGTCGACTGAAGCAATTTTCGATTTGTAGCTTCTTTTATACCAAAATTGTTTCGAAATAATTTATTAAAACTTGCTGACAGAACACCCTGTATGTGCGTTTCTGAGATTTGTTTAAACCGCTGCGTGCGACTTTTTGTTATCGCACTATTATTTTTACGTCGCCTGGTGTCGTCATGTTCGGTGAATGAACGGTCATTGTATCGTCAGCTGTTATTATGGTTCGCTTCGGGTTTCGCTTATGTAATCGCATTCTTGTGTTTGCATAACACATTTGAAAAGTTTGTCATTCTTTCTTCGATATTATGCTTTGTATTTCTCGGGAAACTTGACACTGCGTCCACTTCTTGTTGTCCTTGAACTTGGTTCCTGTTTCGTTATTTTTTTCGTTGTTTTCTTATCTGGTACTGATACAGCTGATGGCATAATAGCAGGAGTTATAGATGATTTTCCGTCTTCGATAATGTATGCTGGTTTTATACGGTCTATAGTAACTGTTTTTTCCTTTCCATTTATGAGAATGACGTAAGTTCTCCCATTGCGTTTTATAACTTCGTATGGGCCGCTATACGCTTGTTGTAATGGTCCACGAATAGTGTCGTCTCGTAGCAGAACGTGGGTTGTCGAATGAAGATCTTTGAATATGAATGTTCGTCTATTGTTATGGCGTGTTCCTTCTACCGGTTGGAGATTATGCATTTGTTGACTTAGGTTTTTCACGAAACCGGTTAAGTCATCCTTGTCGGAAGATCTCGCGTTCAGGAATTCTCCTGGAAGGCGAAGCGGCTCTCCATATACAAGTTCTGCTGATGTGCATTTCAAATCTTCTCGCCAAGCAGCTCGTATCCCCATTAGCACGGTTGGTAATGTCTCTGTCCATCGGTTGGTCTGGTGACATTTGATAGCCGCTTTCATCTGGCGATGTAATCTCTCTACCATCCCGTTTGCCGCTGGATGATAGGCTGTCGTGTGGATTTGTTTTGTCCCCGCTAAGTGATTAAGTTGTCTGAATAATTTAGATTCGAATTGTTTTCCTTGGTCGGTAGTTATCCGGATTGGTGCGCCAAAACGAGTAATCCATCCTTCATAGAATGTTCGGGCGACCGTTTCCGCTTCTTGATCTCTGATGGGGAAAGCTTCAGGCCATCTTGTGAATCGGTCCACGCACGTCAAGCAATACCTATATCCTTCTGATATTGGCATAATGACGATATCGATGTGTACGTGTTCGAACCTTGACGAACTCAGTGGGAAGTTGCCTTGTGGAGCGCTTACGTGTCGCGTTACTTTGTTACGTTGACAGGGTAAGCAGTTTCTTGCCCATTTGTTGCAATCTGCTTTAATGGAAGGCCAGACATAACGCTGTGTTATGAGTTTGGTCGTGGCTTTTATTCCCGGGTGAGAAAGGTTGTGTATCGCGTTGAATGCGGCTCTTCGGAATCTTGTCGTAACGAATGGTCTCGATTTCCCAGTTGACACGTCACAGTATACAGATGTGTTCGTGTCAGGAATAATGACTTTTTCCAGTCGTAGAGACGATCCTTCCAGAAGATAATTTTTCACCTCTTCGTCGGTTTCTTGTTCTTTTGCCAACTCGGCATAGTTAATAGGTGTCTCGATGGCGTCGATTCTGGATAATGCGTCAGCAACTATATTATCCTTGCCGGATACGTGTTGTATATCCGTTGTAAATTGTCCGATAAAATCGAGGTGTCGGAACTGCCGTGGACTGCATTTTTCTGCTTTTTGGGCGAAAGCATACGTGATTGGTTTGTGGTCTGTGTATATCGTGAATGTCCTTGCTTCAACCATATGGCGAAAGTACTTGACCGCTAAATAAATAGCAAGTAGCTCTCGGTCATACGCTCCGTACTTTCTCTCTGCTGGGCTCAGTTTTTTCGAGAAGAATGCCAAGGGCTCCCACTGGCCATCCACTCGTTGTTGCAATGCTGCCCCGGCGGTGGTATCGGAGGCGTCACTTATGATGGCCAATTGGGCATCGCTCTCCGGATGTGCCAGCAATGTCGCTTGCGCCAAAGTTTCTCGACATTCTTCGAAAGCCTTGATGGTTTCAGGTGTCCAGGGCACTGGTGTTTTGCCCTTAGCGTTTCCTTGTAGAAATTCGTTGAGGGGTGCTTGAGACTCTGCGGCTTTGGGTATGAACCGTCTGTAGAAGTTCAATATACCCAAAAAACGTCTCAGGTCCTTTGTAGTTGCCGGCCGTGTGTATTGTCGGATTGCCTCTACTTTGTCGGGTAGTGGTCGCGTACCTTCACTGGAGACCAAGTATCCTAGGAATTTGACACTTGATTCTCCGAAGTTACATTTCGCAGCATTGACGACTACTCCATACTCCTGTAATCGGCGGAAAAGGATTTCTAGGTGCTGCAGATGTTCTTCTTCCGAAGTCGATGCAATCAGTATGTCGTCAATATACGCATAGCAGAAATCCAGTCCTTGCAAAACTTCGTCGATAAAGCGTTGGAATGTTTGTGCGGCATTCCGTAGTCCGAAAGACATATAAGGAAATTCGAACAGTCCGAATGGGGTTGTAATTGCTGTTTTTGCGATGTCTTCCTGCGCTACCGGAATTTGGTTATACGCCCGGACCAGGTCAATTGTAGAAAAAATTTTCCTGCCCCGGAGTGATTGGGCGAAGTCCTGGATGTGGCGAACAGGGTACCTGTCTGGTATTGTTCTAGCGTTCAAACCCCGGTAGTCGCCACAGGGTCTCCACTGGTCATCGGTTTTAGGGACCATATGGAGTGGTGATGACCAGCAGCTTTCGGAAGGTCTGGCAATTCCCATTCGCACCATGGTCTCGAACTCCTTCTTGGCGGCGCGGAATCTGTCCGGTGCGAGCCGTCTGGGTCTTCCGCTGACTGGAGGTCCTGGAGTCGTTCGGATGTGGTGTTTCGTTGCGTGCCGGGTCTCTCTCATCTGGCCATCGGGGCGAGTTAGGTCGGGAAATTTTTGTAGTAGTTGGTGGTAGATGGTCGATCCCCTTACAGTTTTTATCGAAGCAACTCCGCAGGTGCTGCTACCTCCTTGGGTTGATAATTTCGTCATTTGGTCTCGTAAGCGGCGGTTCTTGACGTCAACTAGTAGCCCAAAATGTGCTAAAAAATCAACGCCAATGATGGGTTTGGAGACATCCGCGATGACGAATCTCCAGGTGAAGTCCCGCCTGAGTCCAATATTCAATGTCAAGGTGAGGTCTCCGTACGTAGAAATAATGGTTCCATTGGCCGCTGACAATTCGTACGGTTGCTTGTCGTAACGTCCACGGAGTTTATTTCTGGGGAAAACACAGAGATCTGCGCCCGTGTCAATCAGATATTGGATTTTGGTGTTTTTGTCGGTGATGAATAGGCGGCTGGAAGTCGGGCAGGAGTTACTGGCCGCCATCAGTGCTTGCCCTGTTCGTTTCCCGGGCGAAATGCACAGGGAGCTCTGCACTTTTGAGCATTTTCTCCGAACGTGCGATGGTACCAGCACGTGTCCTCTTCATTTTCTCCGTTCCTGGTCTGCGAGCGTGGGCGGTAGCCTTCGCTTCTACTCTTCGAGCGTGTCCTCACCCGATCCCGACTGCGGAAGGTTTCGCGGGCACGTCTACCATAAGTTGGCTCGGGAGCATTGACGTTTTGTATCTCGTTTCTTAATGTCGCCCGTAGGTCTTGTATTTCTGCCTTTAAAGTCATCGTCAGCCTCTGCAGTCGGTCTTCCAGTTGTGCGTCAAAACCGGGCGTTATTTCTGCGATATGGGCTCTGCTCGTGGAGTCTGCGATTGCGTCCGCCAAGTCAGCCACTTTATCCAGTACGGCGTCCTTCTGTGTCGTCAGTACCATCTGCATGGTGTGAGGAAGACGGCCCATCCACAGCGTTCGGAGTACGTCGTCTGGTACTGCTACACCCGCTAGGGTGCGTAGGTGGCGCAGGAATTGAGACGGCTTTCTATCCCCCATCTCTTCGTGTTCTAGGAGCCGGCGCGTCTTCTGTTCTTGTGTTGAACTCAACCGGCGGGTCAGTTCGGTCTTCAGCAGGAGGTAGGCACCGGTCTCAGGCGGTTTGAGAATGATTTCTCGTACCTCGGCAGCATACCTTGGCTCCAAGGCTCCCAGGATGTACCCAAACTTGGTTTGATCGGTGACGATGCCCGAAGCTTCAAAACTCCTTTCTGCCATGCAGAACCACATTTCCGGGTCGTCTGGGCAGAACGGTGGGATCCTCACTGCTACTCTGCTGATTTCGGCCGCCGCGCTTCCGCTCGATCCCGGTTGTGCCATTTTGGTGCTGTTTCAATTCGCTGCTGGTGCTGTATACTGGACCTCTCGTTGGCTCTTCGGCTGATGATGAAGGCGATGTTGCGTGTGTTCTTCGGGTGATGATGAAGGCGATGTTGCGTGTGTTCTTCGGGGTCACCACTGTAGGTATTCGTCGTCTACGTCCGAGAGAATGTACAGCAAACGCAGCAGAAGATTTCAATTGATTTATTTAATAATTACGAATAAATGCAAGTCGGTAAATATAGTACAAAGTTTTAACACGGCGAGAAAAACAGAGTCGATCAACGTGGGTAAGTGCGTGAAGTGAGTGTGGGAGTGAGTGACCTCTCCATCGGCCGTCCGGGGTTTATATACCGGGTGATTCCTTTGTTCTCGAACTTCTCAGTGGGGTGAAGCGCGTGCGTCTTGACCCACAGAGTTGCTGACGGTGACTCCATAGTTCATTTTTATTATTTGTCAATCTTACACGGGTTGAGTATTTTGTTTACTCGTCGTTTGGACAGATGTTTCTCGGTATGCCTTTGCTTAGTCCGCGGCTTTCGTATCGGGTGTCATTGATCGATAATATTGATGTTTCAAATTCCATTGTCGTCTGTTTGTTGAATCAGCTCCCTTCGCCTGCCCGTGTTGATCGATGGTTTGTTTTGGGGTCGGCATCCTGCGTCGGTATTTTTAGCAGAGGTGACGCGGCTGCTACACTTGTAAGTAGTACTGAATTAGTAAAAATCTGAATTTAACTTCTCAAACACCAACGTTACCCATTGGATACGAAAATTTTGTATCCGTTGAGCTCCGGCCTATCCGTATGCTAACCTGAAACAATTCTTTCTGTTTCCGTGGTATTTTTACCCTCAGCACACTACAGAGGTGTTACGTCATGGGGGCTCGGCATTTCAAAGATTAGAAAAAAGGACAGTTGTAATACTAGATATTGAGTTAACAAATTACACTTAGAGACAGTGAAAGAAAATGGATAGACACCCTCGAAATGTGGTGCTGGTGAAAAATGCTCAGGATTTCATGGATGGTCAGTCGTACAAATGTTCATGTAGAATTGAAAATGTGTCCATTCTGAAAGAACTAGGCATCCAGAACAGGCTTTCATATATCTGCCTACAACGTATCTTAAGATACTTTGGACAAACTGAGGACTCCAACTTGGAGAAACTCATAGTCACTGGCGGAAGAAGATGCAGAGGAAGGTGACCAAGGCGCTGGAGTGACCAAGTATCACTGGCATCTGGTATGTCGATGTCTGCAGCTCTCCATGCAGGGCAGCACCACTAAGAGTGGGGGGGCCTTGCCCACCATGGAAATTAGAGTAGGGGTCAAGATCCTCAGCAATGAGGAAACGACTTGAGAAAAAGGACCACGTAATTTGATGACAATGTTATCGAGCTTGGTTATGTTGTATAGTGCGGGCAAACATTGAAGTTAATGACTTACATGCTTCAAGGAACTCTATGAGAGATGATTGTTATGGCTGTTGTTAGGTAGCGGCCTCCCAGCTGTACCCCCTCCCAGCTGTACCCCCGCCTCCCTTCCTCCAAACGCCCGCAAACCGCCCGGCAGTCGAGCACCTACCTCCCTAGCCGAAGCACGGTCGGACCAACGCGCACATTCGCGCCTTTCCAGAACGCTCGATACGAACTCGATACAAAACGGGATGTTTTTGCGGCGCTTCGAGAACGGTGCACGAGGCTCACGCCGCATAGGGGCACTCCCTGTGCCGACCCCAAGTCCACCATGGCCTTCCTGCCAGGCATAGTCCGCCCTGCGGCCTGGCTAGCATATTCCTGGGACCTTTCGACGATGGTCCCCGTTACCTGTGAGTAATGACCAAATAATCCTCCTTTTGATGTGTGTCCCCCTCTTTCTCGCGTATCTACGATTGACCCCCAGAGTTGGCACGAGCTGAGAGAGGTTTGGCAGGCCCCCCATGTGTAGATAGACAATTAGCTTACCTGTGCATAATTATTAATTGTGGATGTACCCTTGGTTGTATTTGTGAATCACCAACAATACAAGTAATGTTTACCCCAGACAGCGTTTTATTTCCCTGACGAGGTACGTGCAGTGTTGGTTTATTTTATGTATTCTCACTTGACCCCACTAGGAACCTACGACCCTGGTGCAGAGAGATTTAACCAGCTCTGCCGAGCAAAACCCTGAGCTAGACTTGGTGCAGAAGGTAGGCACTTCCGCTCGAGGCGCACGACACTGTTTATCGCTTACTGGTAATTTTATTTAATTTTTAATAAAATGTGGCAAACGCATCAACTTACCTATAATAATCGGAGTTGACAACATGGTCTGTTCGGAATGTCTCGGTCACATACTTGTGGAAGAAAGTAGGAAAAGGCAGCTCTGAATCTAAATCGTACACAAGGCACGTTTTTTTATCCCAGCAGTACATAAATATTACATGGTAATCCTGGAAACCAAAAACAAATATTATTGACACTTTTAACCTTTGACAAGCCATACGAAATTTATTTTTATTTATTTATTTATAAGAATATTCTACATTGCTTAGTTTTTTTGTGGTGTTTCATCCGCCATGCTAGGGATATCCCTGTTTTATGGCGGGTGAAGTTTACAGATTTGAAATTATACATTTGTAATGATTGATAAATAAAATTAGAAGTTGTACAGATTAAATTAAATTGCAAAATTTTATAATAATTAATTAATTAATAATAATGAATAATAATTATGATAATAACAAAAATAAGTAATAATATTGTAATAATAAGTTGATAATAATAGTTATTAAAATATAACATATAAGAAATAGTAATTGAATTATTTGTTAAATTAAGGAATTAAGGAACATCGTTTCTAATCATCGTTTCTAGTTGTAAGGATCCATTGAGATAAATGTTTTTTAAAGGTGAGCGGTTGGGTTTCGGTTTTTAAGTTCTCAGGGAGAAGGTTAAATATTTTAGGAGCTAGGTATATGAAATGTCTTCGTGCTGACGTGGTATGTAGTGTCGGTACATTGTAGTGTCGGTTGGTTATTGTTATGGTCGTGTAATTATGATGTAAGAGAGTTTTTTTCTTATATTTGAACATGAAATGCGTTAAAGTAAATTTTAGATGGAGTTGCCGTATGTTTAGAACATTATATTCAGTGAAGAGTCGAGTGGAGGGGTATCTTGTCGGTCGCTTGTTGATAACACGTATTATCGTTTTTTGAGCTTTTTGTGGGGGATCAATAAATTTATGAGCACAGCCGCCCCAAATTATGATGCCATATACGAATAGGGATTGGCAGAGAGCATAGTAAACTCTTTTTAGTATAATAAACACAATTAAATAACTTTGTTTCAATTCCACTTTATTATGTAATAAAGTGGAATTGAAACAAAGTTATTTAATTCTTTTTAGTATTGTTAGAGTTCGAAAAACATAGGAGAGCTTGCGAATTCGGGGGGTTAGACTGGCTAAATGCTGATTCCAACGAAGATGACGATCAATTAGGACCCCCAGGTATTTTATATGGGAAACTTTTTCCAAATTTGGGCAAGTACAGGAAGAGTAAGGTCTTGGACAAGAGTGGATTGTTATTTTCTGGTTGTTAGAAGGTTGGGTAGCAGCAGACAGACTAAAGGTTAAAAAAATTGTTTTACCAGCATTGAGGGTGAGGAGATTATCATCTAACCAATTCTTTACAAGGCCTATGTCATATTGAGCTATGTCATAAGCTCCTTTCCAGTTTTTATGTCGAGCTATAAGCACAGTATCATCTGCAAAGGATATTAGTTTTTCGGTTATGGGTAGGTTACAGAGTTTATTGATGTATATTAGGAATAAAATTGGGCCTAGAACACTTCCCTGTGGGACTCCGAATTGTATTGGCAAAGGGTTACTTATGGCTGCGTTATTAATTTTCACAGTTTGTGATCTACCAGTAAGGTATGAGGAGAACCAGTTAAAAGTTGAATCCCGGATGCCTATTTGAGATAGTCTTTCCAGAAGTATAGGGTGGGAAACTATGTCGAATGCTTTGGCTAAGTCAAAGAATATGGCTAGGCAAGAATCGCCTTCGTTCAGGCTATTTGTGATGTTCTCAGTCAGATCTAAGATTGCAGATTCTGTGCTAATTTTTTTTTGGAAGCCAAACTGATTGGGCGAGAGAATCTTCTGGGTTTCCAAATGGGAGATAAGTCTACTTTTAACAATTTTTTCAATGATTTTTGATAAGACACTTAGCAAAGAAATGGGTCTGTAGTTTTCGATATTTGTTTTGTCGCCACTCTTATATATTGGGATATTTGTGATCTACCAGTAAGGTATGAGGAGAACCAGTTAAAAGTTGAATCCTGGATGCCTATTTGAGATAGTCTTTCCAGAAGTATAGGGTGGGAAACTGTGTCGAATGCTTTGGCTAAGTCTAAGAATATGGCTAGGCAAGAATCGCCTTCGTTCAGGCTATTTGTGATGTTCTCAGTCAGATCTAAGATTGCAGATTCTGTGCTAATTTTTTTTTTGGAAGCCAAACTGATTGGGCGAGAGAATCTTCTGGGTTTCCAAATGGGAGATAAGTCTACATTTAACAATTTTTTCAATGATTTTTGATAAGACACTTAGCAAAGAAATGGGTCTGTAGTTTTCGATATTTGTTTTGTCGCCACTCTTATATATTGGGATAGATTTCATGTTCCATTCCGTTGAATGTTTTTGTTGGAGAGGGAAGGAGCCACTATTGAAGCTTAGATTTACAATGTGTTTTAACGGTGTGGTAATAAAGTGAGCTATGTGTTTTAGTATGTAAGGTGAAATGTTGTCAATACCTGCAGCACTATTTGTTTTTATGGAAAGTATTGTGTCAAAAATTTCTTTAGTGGATGTGGGGGCTAAGATAAGTGTGGGATGGAGAGAGTTCTGTAGTCTTACCCGTGAAGTTAGAAGGTTTTGGGTTTTATTTGTGGCTTTAAGAATTTTGTTGGCTAAGTTCGTTCCGATGTTACTAAAATAATGGTTGGCGTGAACGGCTAAGGTTTTTGGGTCTTCGTGGACTTGGATATTTTTCCCAATAATTATTAGTGATTGAATATTGAGTGAAGTTTTTTTATTTTCTGAGATGTCATTGACTACGTTCCAAATGCACTGGGGTTACTGAGTTACCCCTTGTATTTATCTATTTTGGTATGTAAATTAAAACAATTTATTTTTAACCCATTTTCTTACTGAAACTGACCCCCAGTTTTGTTATAATCAACTCACTTTTATGTTTTTTTATGTAAAAATAATTAATAAAAAATTCCCAAAGTTTCATAATGTTGGAGTTTTACCTACCATTAAAACTCTTATTATGTTGTCTTGCTTATCCAGAATATATAATGTGAGAGATATCAGCCTTATTTCCGGCCAGCGTCGGTCCATTGCTTTATCTTGAATTTCCCGCCTTTCTTCTATAACTCCCTTCAGCTGTCAATTGTCGCCGTGCAGTTGGCATCTTGGGATGCCGTGTTAATTCAATTTGGACTCACCAAGCAGAGCTTAAATATATTCTGGATAAGCAAGACAACATAATAAGAGTTTTAATGGTAGGTAAAACTCAAACATTATGTGTGTCGTTGCTTATCCAGAATATATAATGTGAGAAGTGTTTGTTATCGCTTGGTGACAATTCTAAAGCCAAAATTGTGACTATTACTGTATTGCTTGAAATAACTTGGTCAAAGACTGAGAGTGAATGGGGGGGATTCAGCACCTCAACATTGAGACCTCTGATTTGTCTATAATATTTCTTGAAAGTGTTTTCTGAACGCCAGTTTCCTCTTTCCAAAATGGTGTCTATAGGACACTCTTCCAGCCAACTTCTTGAAGCTGCAGCTGATCTCAAACTCCCAGGGGAGGCATCAATCCCAGCATCCTTCAAAATTGTTTTAATCCATCCACCAATAGCAGTTCTCGAGGCTGGCCTTGCAGGCCTCAACGTGGAAATAAACAGACATTCAACCCCAGCTTCATGTCTTTTGTTCTCTCCCAAAGACATAAGCTTTCTCAATCAGAATATGGGATCTATATTACGATCCTCTGCTTTGTAAAGCTTCCAACCAGACTGTCTATGTGTAGAGGTGTCCTTCTTAGAACCAAAAAATTTGGCCATAATACAATGTGATCATCATTGTCAACAAGATTATCAGAAGATGTATGTAGTAAGGTCAGATCCTGTACTTGTCTTCCTGATGCCAGAAGTAAATTAACAGAACATCTACGAGATGCTTCGAAAACAGTCAGGTCATTTGAAAGATTCTTACAAAGCCAAGACACCAAGCGTCCTATTTATTTGCAGAATTTCCTATAC
This sequence comes from Limnephilus rhombicus, assembly GCA_929108145.2. Taxonomy (NCBI): domain Eukaryota; kingdom Metazoa; phylum Arthropoda; class Insecta; order Trichoptera; family Limnephilidae; genus Limnephilus; species Limnephilus rhombicus. The sequence continues at coordinate 19,955,853 of OV815273.1, read as the reverse complement.
CTCTCATCACTCGCTTGACCAAGGGATGATTACTTATCCTCAAATCGCCTATGGGGTCATACAAAACCGACACTACAGACTTGTGAAGCGCTATAGTATTGGGATCCAAGCCTTTCCTCACTCTTAGGTATGCTAAAAAACCGTGCCAGCTGAGATCCCGAAGGGTTATTAGGACACGTATTATTAATGGGGCACCATTCCTTCCAGCTCTTCCATGCCATGTGATAAGTTGTAAGCTTAGGTTTGCGCCAACCCGCATTCAACAGAGCTTTTTTCTTGCTGTGACCGTTCAATGCTTCACTCCACCCCTAATCTTCCACACCTGTAGTTGGAACTTCTGGACCTGTTGAGGATGAAGTCCTGTCGATAAGTCTATCAAGCTGTCGACCAACATATGTATTATGTGAGGTCGGTCTAGGGCTCTTCTCTTTAGGTCTGGTAACCAAAACACTTTTGGCCAATTTGGGGCTACAATCAGGTACACCCCTGATGACTTGTTCAGATGTGCCAGCACTCGTGGCATTAAGCAGGGGGGAGGAAAGATCCATTCCAAGGGGAAATTCCAACTCCTGCTGAACACGTTGTGAAGCATTGCTCTCTTGTCGTGGGAATCTATCGAGACATACTGATCCACGACGTGAGCCCTCGAGGGAGTGAATAGATCCACTACTGGACTGCCCCACTTGTGAAAAACAGCTCTTACCACTGGGGGTAGAAGGTGCCATTCTGGTAATGTCATCCCTCGGGATAAATGATCCGCGAGGCCATTGTAGCGTCCCGGCAAATACTGCACTTGTAAAAAGATTCTGTGCTTGTCCAAAAGCGCAAGAATCTGAAATGTCAGATGAAGGAGACCCATCGACTCGGTGCCCCCCTTGTTCCTCAAGTAGGCAACGACTGTCCTGTCCTGAACTTCTCAAATTCTTTAAGAACGAACGTTGGTATGTTATCAAGACCCATTGAGTTGGGCTTACTCAGTGCAGATATTGCCGTCTTAACATCCTCCTCTGTGATTTTGACTTAGTCGAACGGCTGAACTATGTGCTCGGTGTTTAGGATGGCGTTAACGTCGAGAGTTGGTTGTTTAGTATTATAGACGGATGAAAAGAATACTGCAAAGCTGTATGCAATAACATCATACGTATTTAATTCATTGCCATCAAATGTCATAGATTTAAATGCGTTATTTGATTTTTTAAGCGCCTCATCTCCTTCATGTTGCAATATCCTCCCCTCTAACTGTCTGTCCAACAACCCAACAAAGGTACATAGTCGATCAGGGCTCCCCGGCCGTGATCTGCCGCATCCGTAGTCAGAAAATGTGTTGGGCTGGGAAAATGAAGAGTTGAAACATGATCTAAGTTGATCATCCACCATTTCATTTCCGACAAAACCTCCTTCTTTATCGGAGACTTTTGCTGAGGGGTCAGCTTCAGCATTAACTGTAATTGTATCAGCCGAGTATGAAGTCGACCTCTGGGGACCACAAAGGTAGCAAAAGTCAACTTTCCGAGAATACTCTGAGCTTCTTTCAGAGTCCATCTTCCTTTTGTCACGAAGCTCTGAAGTGAGTTCCAAAGACCTTGGTGTCTGTATTTGTTTAAGGACTTCTGTTTCAGATGGGGGTTCTACACAATTCCAAGATATTCCACTGACTGTACTGGCTGACGGACACACTTTTGGAAATTTACCGACCAACCTAACCGCTCTAACAATTAATGGGCCAGGAGAAAGTCGTCTAGGTACACAATGATCCTGATACCCTGTCTACGCAGGATTTCTGCAATCCAATTTGTGATAGCTTTTAAATTGAAGATCGACCGTTTCGAGCCGTCGCTCTTTTGAACCAGAAAAAGTGTTGTTAGGAAGGTGGCATTGTCGTCAGCGCTTTCCATGTACCATCTCTCATCATTGTCATTTCCGGGATTACTTTCGTTTTGAACCTCCTTGCGGAAGCTTGGCTTGGACTTATCAACAAGGGCTCTCGGATGAATGGTATGCGGTATCCTCTTATCATATGTAAGATGGTCTCTGGGACATCTAAGGCCTGCCATTCTCTCCAATAATCCTGTAGTATAGTTGACCCGCCCGAAATGGTTGATAGTCACCTGCCTGAAGCGGCCACGAGAGGTCTGCCCCCTCGCGCCACGCTTCTGTTCCCTCCCCTTACCCCTCGTACAGGAGGAATATTGGGGGTTTCGCCCGTGGTCTGCCCGCCGGGGAAACGAGGGAAATGCCATATTTTCCTTTGATGTTTGCTTGGGGGGAAAGGCAACAACCTCCTTAGATGTTGAAGGACGGTTGTGCGCGACACCTGTTGAAGCGGCCACGAGAGGTCTGCCCCCTCGCGCCACGCTTCTGTTCCCTCCCCTTACCTCATTACCTCATACGGGAGGAATATTGGGGGTTTCGCCCGTGGTCTGCCCGCCGGGGAAACAAGGGAAATGCCATCTTTTCCTTTGATGTCTGCTTGGGGGAAAGGCAACAACCTCCTTAGATGAAGGGCGGTTGTGCGCCGAATGGCTACCCTGAGGTAGGCGCAACTGGGCAGAAAGTGCTTCTTCCCCAAAAGGATGAGTGGTAGAAGGAGGAATTCTGCTGAAGAGCCTCCGTTCCACTCCAATCTTACAGCTGTCCATTGTTCCTGTAAAGACCTGACAGGGAACCTTCTGAACTACTTTCCCATTTGATAAGTTTTTTGGAGAGCCTGTTGAAAGCACTCTCTGCTTCAATGAGGCATGCAATGCCAGCATCTTTTCCATGGCCGTAAATATTGGTGAGGCGGTGACAAATGCGTGGAGCAAGCCCCGAACATCCCGTCACATTCCAAAAACCAGTTTAATAAACTGGTCCCGCATTGCGGGAACTATCAGATATTAAGCTGATAGGACAGATAATACACTTATCTTAGCCAACAGGCCGAGAAGCGATTGCTAATCGGCGCAGCGTCATTCCGTTTTCGAGAACCAGCAACGCAGATTTATATAGCGTAGGTAGTAGGAATACGCTAAATCTGTCAAAAATGTTTGCACTAATTTTTCATAAAATTTCGGCATTTGCGGGTAGCAACAGATATTATTTTCGTTAAAACAATTACGAATGAAAAATTTCACGACCGGACGTGGGCGAAATAACGCCAAAATTGTATTAACACGGCATCCCAAGATGCCAACTGCACGGCGACAATTGACAGCTGAAGGGAGTTATAGAAGAAAGGCGGGAAATTCAAGATAAAGCAATGGATATGACCGACGCTGGCGGGAAATAAGGCTGATATCTCTCACATTATATATTCTGGATAAGCAACGACACACATAATTTTTTTTTCAAATTGGGGTTGGGAACTTTGGATTCATAAAGGTGTACATTTAAATTATTTTGCGGTTAACTTTTAGATTTGAATATAAAGCGTGATGTATTCTCTTTCTAAAATTTTTCAAATATATATTTTTTAATGCAAACATAAAAAGTTTTAAAAATGGCTCACTTAAAACATCTAATAAAGTTACTGAAAACGAAAAAATTAAATACACACGCATATTTTATTAAAAAATGTATTATAAATGTTATCGTCACCTCAAGTTTTTGTTTAATTCGTAAAAATAATTTTTTTTAAATTTAAGTTTCATAATTTTTTTCAAAATACGGTCGGAAACTTTGGTTTCATAAAGTTGCACATTTGAATTATTTTGCGGTTAACTGTTAGATTTGAATATAAAGTGTGGTGTTTTCTCTTTCTAACACCGTTTGGATCATATTTTTAACCTTGGTAGTAAGGGAGACACGATTTCTATGGGACTTGTATCAGGCTTAATTTGTTCCCCAAAGTGAACAAATTATCATATACGAGGGGAGGTCCAAAAGTTCGTGGAATGAAAGGGTTTTAAATAAATAAAAAGAAAATACTTTGTTTTACGTCCCTTTATTGTTATTTTTTTCCGTCTACCGGTTTCGGTACCTCCGTACCTTTATCAGGACTGAATATAAAATTACTGACAAATACAGGGTAATAATAAATATATATATACAAATTGTGAAAGAAAGAGACAGTAAATTAGAGTGGGACAGTGCGTCAGTTGTGGGAGGGAAGTGGGGGAGGAGCAAGTGGGATAACGGTGTATGCTTCACAGGAAACACAATGTGTTTGCTTTTCAAGTCACAATGTGTTTGCTTCTTTTGAAAAAAGAAAGGGTTTTAAATAAAATGAAACAATAAATCTATTTATCATTTTCAATATTATCACCCTTTAAGCTGAATACATTTATTAGATCTATGAATTAATTTTTCTACACCATCGTAAAAATATTTTTTATCTTTTGCCTCAAAATGAGCCAAAATTGCCTCCTTTACCTCATTGTCATTGGAAAATTTCCTTCCCCTTAAGCCTTTTTTTAAATTGGGGAACAAATAAAAAGCACTTGGGGCCAGATCTGGGCTGTAGGGTGGGTGGACTAGTGTTTCGAAGCCATGCTTGTGCAGAGCAGCCATTGCAACTCTGCTCTTGTGAACCGGCGCATTGTCTTGCAAGAGCAACACACCCTTGGTCAATTTTCCTCGACGTTTTTCTTTGATGGCCTCCTTTAATTTCTCTAGTATCGTTGCGTAGTATTCTCCGGTTATGGTCCTTCCCTTTTCTTTGTAATCAATGAGTATTATCCCCTCACAATCCCAAAAAACAGTAGCCATCGACTTTCCAGCTGACTCCCACACTTTGAATTTCTTTGGCGGTGGTGTACCCTTTTTATTCCATTGCATGAACTCTTGTTTGGACTCAGGCTCAAAGTGATGAACCCATGTTTCATCTCCGGTAACAATCCGCTCCAAAATCTGTGCAGGTTCGTCTCCACACAACTCCAAAAATTGTTTTGACGCATCGACCCGCTGTTGTTTCTGAAGTGGCGTGAGCATTCTCGGTACCCATCTTGCACTGACTTTTGTCATACCCAGGTGGTCATGTAGGATTCGCAAAATGGTGGTATCTGATGCTCCAACTAATGCAGATAACTGTTTTTTCTTCAAACGGGTGTCCTCCAGTACAATTTTTTCCACTTTTTCGACGATGTCTGATGTGGTGGCCTCAACTGGCCTTCCTGAGCGGGGGTCGTCTTCAATCGACTCCCGACCATGTTTAAAAAGACCATGCCACTTGTAAATCATTAATTTACTAGGGCACTGTTCCCCATAAACGGTTTGCATTTCATTCAAAATGGTCTGAGCGTTCTTTCCTTGCTTGGTAATGAATTTTAGCACAGCACGGTGTTCAATTTTCTCCATAGTTTCAGTTTTCTTCCGGATTGACTTGTTTAGCAGGTGAACATTTGTAAACGAATGATGCAATAGGGCTGAAACTTAATTTATATACTAGTGATGAGTCACCAATTAGTACGACACTAACGAGCGCCCCTATCCCCACTTCATCCCCTCCATTCCACAAACTTTTGGACCTCCCCTCTTAAAAGGGCAAATCGAAGGGTTATTATAAATTACCAAAAGTAGTCCCCAAATAATTTTATTAATAAAAAATAAGTAGATTTGTAGTTAAAACAATTGTGTTGCTATGTTGCTATGTTTTGCTAACCACACACACTTCTTTGAATCATGTGAGAGAAAAAACATTAAAAATTATGATTTCATTATAATTATTCACTTGGGATTTTTTTAATGAGCTAGTTGCATGTGACATGGCATATTTTTATCATAATCATCTCAGGCTAGCATTTAAAGTCGGGGCACACTTTATTGCTATGCCGTTGTTTGCGTGCTTGTAAAGAGTTTTTTTTTTAAATATTGCATGTCGGCCACTCCGAAATGTGTGAACTTGCTAAGAAAATCTGATTCCGAAACAGGCGACTTACTCTGTACCTTTGTACAAATTAACAATAATTATTTTAGAAAAATATGCCCTGCATTAAGAGTCATGTTAAATCGTCAATTTTTATGCAAACCGATACAAGGGACCAAATATTGAATGATAGCATAATGATAAATGGTTTTTGGCCATATTTCGATTATTTTCATTATTTATGAATATAAAATACTCCTTAGAATTTGTTATCTGTGCAAAAAGATACAAACAAACTTGATAGCTATGTTTGTAATGATTTTTCATAACTTATCAAAGTTAATGCTATCCTATAAACTAAGATAATAAAATATAAATTATTTATTTATTTTAAGGAAATCAATTAATTAATCACCATTTCCACCATTATCCAATATAATGGTGGAAATTCTGTCCTTGAATATACATATATTATGACACTAACATGCAGCAGGGGTAAAATCTGAAAAATATTGCACATGCGACTTTTAAGCTACTTCCACACTGAAGCCAACCTTCCAACTCCGAACTTAGTTTGCAGTTGGAAAATTGGCTGATGGTGTTTTTTTTTTACGTGAGCTCCACACAGGAGGCCCTGAGGAAAATAATTTCCCTCAGAACCTATGTCATCTTTGGGGATGCTGTGTGGAGGGTTTTTTTAAGGAAAGGAAGGAGAGGAGAGTTCTGGGAAGGAAAGGGGTTTAAGGGGTGGGTAGGAATCTGGGGTTCAGTATGTCCTGGTCATCCGCCTCCAAGAACTAGACAAACCTCACCCCATGAACCCGGGCACCAATGCTAAATCACCAAACGTAGCGAACCACTTGGGGTGACCTATGGCAGAGGTGTTGGTTATCCAATAAAGGTTCCCGGGGTGGCGGTACCCATTCCCGCCTCCCAAATTGTTTATTTGTGGTGGCTATCGTCACCCCGCAGCCAACCTTCCAAACTCCATACAGCTGTGGTTACGCTGTTATCTTATCAGTTGCTTACAATTATTACGTAGAAGTACATTCACGACATGTTTTCAAACAATTATTATATAACTCTCCCGTAATAATATTGTCATAATAATAGGCGGTACGTGTGTCTTGATCGCCTGCCGTTTGCAGACGAATGTGGATGGCTGCAGACGGCTGGTTCGTGCGATTTGGCCGTCGTGATCGCCTCAGAGGCGATCCCGGGCCAACTCGAACTCCCACCTTCCAACGCATGAATTACCCCTCCACACAATCGTCCAAACGTTTGAAGTTGGCCTAAATGTGGCCATACCATTAAAATTTCCTCAATTTTACATATTATTAGGTTTTAAATTTCATAGCTATATCCTTCACAAGAGAGCTATACTAGTCCCAGCAAGAGCCAGTGCGGACATCATCGACGTTTATCCTCTACCTTCTCACCAGTCTTGTTTGAAAACAAAAGACAGAAGATACTAGTACAATAACGTCACATACGATCTCTCCCTAGGGCTGGTATACTACTAACTACTGTGACAACTTATTATATTTTCTTCTAAATTAACGATAAACATTTTATGGATCTACAATTTACAAAATAAAATAAATCAATAATTGACATATATTTTCATGAATTTATCCATAAGCGTTTAAATTATATTCCAGCTAATAAGGAATATCTAAAGACTAGCTCAAACATATTGCCATAAATAATTTAAGTGAAAAGTCTTTGTCCCATAAGGGGTCACTGACATCACTTGATAATAAACTACTAAATTTGAAAACATTTTAAAAATTTATATTTTATAATACTCTTACCCAAAAAACTAGACGATCCTCTTCACGGCCAGCTCGCTGTCGCCAAAGAGGAACTGTTTTGCAAGGATTAGAAATGAAAACGACAAAACAACGCTCCAGCTCCTCTGGAACTCGTTCATTTACATCTTCGCACAATTTCCACACATTTTCCTCACTAAAAAACAAATACGTAATTTTACGTAAAATAAATAATATTATTATCATAATAATGCGAAAGTAGGCAGACATATTAACATAGGTTAACTTACCAATAACATGACACATAAGAACAATCGGTTTGTTTTGGAAATAATGGTTTCATAACTCTATCAGATTTCTGTATGTTTTCGTTGGATGGTCTCGTTTGCGTATTTAAAGACATGTTGACATTCCTCTTTGTTTCATTCCTCTGCTCAAAATCGATTTCTTTCCTTCCCGCCGCCTGTCGGCAAAACAGAAATCATCTGTTTTTATTTCGTCGTAGTTCGTAGATGGTTCGTAGTAAATTGCGTAGCGTATAAATATTATAGATCGAACAAAACTTTTCGAACAAGTACTAAATAATAACTAAACTAATCCGAACTTCAGACAAGCCGGCCTACGCATGAATAATTTATGAGTTTGTTCAAGTTAAGCAGGCTAATAGCTTTTGTTATTTAGCTTTTTGTAGCTTTTGTTATAAAGCTTTATTTATTATCAAAACCGGCGAGCATCCGGCAAGTATACAATAGGCCTATATAGGATAGGGCATAGGCATGGCATAGGCCTTAAAAATTAAAAAGGTAAATATTTACTATTCCACCACTTCTTCCGGCATTGATACATAATATTTATTGTTATCAGATTAAATATTTATAACTCTCTATTAATTTTAAGTTGTTCTTTTATATATTCAATAATAATTCAATTTGGGAGGCGGGAATTAGACGTGGGCAAAATTGAATGACCGAATTAAATGAATAAATTCAATCTTGTGACACACTCAATCTAATTCTCAATTTCAAAAGGAATTGATTCTTCATTCCTTATCTTTGGCCTTGCATCCTACGATTTTTAATGACACCATACATTTTTAATTTCCGTTTATTTTACTGTTAAATTATTTCAATGAATAATGTGTTCTGTAAACGATTTAAATATTATATTGTTTCATAGGTATTTAAATATTATTAAACGGGCCGCGCGCCGCGAAGTGGTCGACGGACGGTATTGTGAACGACTTGCCTATTACGATTGTATTCCGCTACCGCCGTGCCGCCATTCTAAAAACACCCGAACATCATCAAAGTCCATGTCCCAAAATGGCCAAAACGCGGCCGCGATTCATCCGGGTTGCCCGAGCATCTCTTTCACGCAATGAATTAATCATTCATCCTAATCAATAGTCCTGAGATTGTCATAAAGTCCCCGCCGTCCCAGGTCCGTGTTCAATGTCCGCGTCCCAGGTATCTAGTCTGTCGAAATCGAGATTGTCCGATTCCGACAGACAGAGGAATTAAAACAAAAGTCTTTTTCACTTGTGACGTCATGGTCTTTTGTAAATCTCAGACCTCAGAATCTCAGACCACGTCAATGTCACGATATGTCCCAAACGCATCCCAGTCCTAGGTCCGCAGCTCGCGAGTAAATCAAGTCACTGCTAGGTAAGACACAAAACATTAGTCAAAAGTTACTAATTCATTCCGCAATGCCTGCCCTTAATCCGTCCGCGCGGTTCATTTATTCCCCCGCGCGCCAAGCCGTCAATTTCATTACATAGTTAGTCGAAAACTTTCGACTTTGAATCTGAACATCAGCAGTGAGAAGCTAAAATGATGCTTATCTGTTTTTTGGTATGTACGGAAGATATTGTACCTACCTACTTTTAGACGTAGATCTTGGGTCGATATAATATGTAAATTTGCAGATATTATAAGGCCAATTAGCTGTGGTTAGCTGTCATAAAATACTCATCTTAATGTTAAATGTATGTTTATATTAGATCACGTGAAATGGAACAAAATTATAAGTTTAATAAATAAAATAAAATCAATAAAAAGGGTGAAACGAAAACTTGTATAATTTTAAGATATAATTGCTAACAATAAATACATTTTACAAACGAAAAATTACGACACTAAAAAAAGACAAACAATATAGGATTTAAATGTTCGGTCTCCTCTTTGTGTGGTGTTTCGTAGCCTATTGGTCTCCTCTTTGTGCGGTGCTTCGTAGCCTCCCCACTCATTGTGATTTGAAAACCGATGAAACGAAAAAGTGACACTAAAAAGAGTCAAACACATTAATCTATAGGTTTTAGCGAGATAATCAGATAGAATAATCGGTCTCCTCTTTGTGCGATGCTTGGTAGCCTATCAGTCTCCTCTTTCGCGGTACTCCGGGTACTCCGTGGCCTCCCGGTCTCGTGTGCGGTGTTAGCCTCCCCATTCATTTAATTTTCAATTATTATTATTATTATTTTTTGGGATTTAATTGAATTAAAGGAATGAATTAAAGGAATCAATTCAAAAGGCCATGGGAATCAGACTGAATCGATTCACTCCTGGGAATCATTCTGCCCACGTCTAGCGGGAATGGGCCGCCATTCCGGGAACCATTTATTAATGTAGGTCGTTCCAAGTGGTTCGCTACGTTTGGTGACTTAGCTGGGGTGCCTGGATTCAGTGCCAGATTCGGGTGCCAGGTTTGTCACAGTCTTGGCGGTGGATGACCTGGACATCTAGATTAGACGAACCTAGACTTTCCTTCCCAGAACTTCCTCTCCTTCCTTTCCTTAAAAAGATCCATCCCCAAATATGACACAGGCCCTGAAGGAAATTATTTTCCTCAGGGTCTCCTATGTGAAACGTGACAGCTAATGTAACAAATATTATTATTCAATTAAAAAACGGTTTATTTATAATAAATAATAAAAATAAATAAATAATAAATAAGTGTTTATTCCAGTATGTGGGGAGGAGAGTGCAATCCCACACATTCCATCAGGGTAATATACACATACATGTACAAAGTATTTGAAAGGAAAAAAAGAAAAAGAAGGTGGATATGAATGTACACGAAACAAAAAAAAAGATAATAAGCTAATAGTAGTAAAAGGAAAAACAAATGAAATAATAATATTAAGCTTTCAGGATTCTGTGAGCACGTGAGGAGCCAGTACTTTTCTCCAGTGTGCATCAATACGATGATGGACTGAGGCGGGCTTCCATGACGAGGATGTTTCCAGAGCTGGTTATCCTTTCCCTAATTCCTGCCACCCTGGATCTAATAAGGGCTGCAAAGCCAGGAACTCGCCCCTCCGTGAACATCCGGGAAGCGCTGCAATATCTGGGGAGACCAAACATTATTTTTTTTTATTTTTTTTTTTTTATTATTATTAAGTTAAAAGAAACATAGTATTTCGCTTTCTTAACTTAAATACAGAGCATATATATATATATATATATATAGTACAGTAATAAGAATAATATTTTTAATTTTGTTCCAACATTTTGAGTTTAAATAGTTTTTTTTTGAAGGTTTTTATGTTATTTTCCGTTTTTAGGCTATCTGGAAGGAGATTATATATATGAACTCCCTCGTGACCAATACTTCTCTTGCCACTTTCAGTCTTGACAGTATTTGTGTACAATTTATTGTGTTGTCTAGTATAATGTTCGTGTACTTGTGATGTTTTTATAAATGTTGTGTTTGTGTGTATAAGTCCATTTTGTATTTTGTAGATTAAAAGACATATGTTATATTCGTACAATGTTCTTATTTTCAAAAGGTTCATTTCCTGGTATAGTTTTTTTGTGGGAGTGTCTGGGTTATAGTTGAAGAGTTTTTTAATAACTTTGTTCTGTATTATTTGTAAGTCGTTTAAGTACGTAATGTATGTGTTTCCCCATATTTCTATTAAATAATTTAGGTGGGACTGGATTAAGCTAAAGTATAAGCCCCTCTTTACCTCTGTTGGTAGAAGATGAGCAATTCTACCAAATACACCAATTAATGGGATGATTTTTGTTTTTAGTTTTTCTACGTGTTGTTTAAATGTTAAATGTTTATCAATATATAAGCCCAGGTATTTTTCGCTATCTAGGATATGTAGGTCTCTTTCTTCTATTTGTAATGGTTTATGCGATGGTATTATTCTTTTAGGTGAGCTTAAGATCATGTAACCGGTTTTATTAATATTTATTGTTAATATATTTTGTAGTAGCCAATCGTTTAGTACATTAAGATCCGTTTGAGATTGTTCTAATAGACTTTCTAAGTTTTTGCCGAAGTAAAAAATTGCCGTGTCATCTGCGTATAAGAAAATTTCACCATGTAGTTTTAGCTGACAGATGTCATTTATGTATATTTGGAATAAAAGTGGCCCCAGTATTGATCCTTGTGGAACTCCGTAGTTTATACTCTCGAGTTGACTGTTTTTATCTCCTATGTTAACACATTGTTTTCTGTTGGACAGATAGGATTTTATTAGTTTGATAGCTGGACCGGTTACACCTGTTTTTTCTATTTTTTTAATCAGTATTTCATGACTTACGGTGTCAAAGGCTTTTTGAAGGTCTACGAGAATTGCTATGACATAGTTTTTATTATCTATGCTAGTTCTAAGTTTATTTATGAGATCATTAGTTGCAGAGAGAGTATTACATTTTTTTCTGAAACCGTATTGTTTGGCATATAGAAATGATTTTTTTTTCAGAAAGTTGTCTAGCCTATCGTATATTACTCTTTCATATATTTTTGATAGAATCGGTAGGACAGAAATGGGCCTATAGTTAGATGTTTGAGTTTTCAAGCTCCCTTTATATATTGGAATAACCCTTGCAATTTTACAACTGTCTGGAAATTGACCTTCTTTCAGGCTCAGGTTAATCAGTTTAGTTAGTGTAGGAGTTAGTAGTGGGGCAAGTTTTTGTACTGTTGTACATTTTAGTTGATCATGTCCAGCACTCGCGTTTGATTTTAGGGATTTTATGATAGCTAATATTTCGGTTTTATACGGAAGGCGTTGTTATACTGAACCCGAAGTCTTTCTATACTACTCTTCTTGTAGTTTGCCCAGAGTTCACACGTATACAGTGTTGCGCAGAAGGAAAGGAAGAGCGTCCTTTTTACAGCAGTACTGCAAAGGCGGAATCTTCTACTGAGCATGTTAGCTTTTACACTGAGAGCTCTTCTTTGCCTATCGATGTCGTCATCGTCCATCAGATTACTGGTGATTATGTGTCCAAGGTATTTAGTTCCTTCAGTCACCTGCAGGTTCACACCATTCAGGGTAGCTGGAGGAATATTTTTTGCTCCTTGTCCATATCTTACGACCAGTAGAGCCGTTTTAGTGGGGTTGTATTGCATGTTTGTTTCTTCAGCAAACTCTTCGCAGATCTTTAAAAGAATACGTAGGCCCCTTATGGATGGTGCCATCAATACCATGTCGTTGTTCAGAAACTGTCCTCCAATTTGGCAGCCTACCCCTGCATTGTTTAGCCTGTCGGTGAGTTCGTCCATGTACAGGTTGAACAATATCGGGGACATGCATCCTCCCTGTCTAACGCCGCTCTTCAGGAGGAAAGGTTCGGAGAGTCCATCTTTCCACCTTACTAAGTTTTCCTGCTGTCTATGCCACGAGTCGAGGATATGTATCACCGCCGGTGATATGTATCACCGCCGGTGATATGCCTCTTTCCCTTAGTTTACCCCATAGTAGAGGGTGAGAAACCCTGTCGAAGGCCTTGCTCAGATCTAGAAAACATGCGTACGTGGTGGCCTTTTTATTCCTGTAGTATTCCAGGGTTCTTTTCACAGTTAATATAGCAGTATCGGTAGACGTTTGCTTTTTGAAGCCCATTTGGTTGTCCTTAGTTTCCAAGATGGGACCGATCTGGTTTATTAGTAGACGTTCGAATAATCGTGCGATGGTGGTGGCAATTGAAATCGGTCTGTAGCTACCCTGGGAGGTAGAGTCCAACGATTTTGATTTGAGAATGGGAGTTATTATTGTTCTTGTCATGTCAGTTGGTAGGTATCCATTCTTTAAGATGTCGGTAAACAGACTCGCCAGCAGTTGAAGAATTGGTCCTCCAGCGTGTTTGATGTGTTCGATACTCAATCCGTAGTGACCTGCTGATTTTCCAGCTTTCATGTATCTCAGGGCGGTGTTGACCATGTCTGCTGTGATCAAAAGGCCACTGTCTTCATTTAGGATAGGACTAGGTGGTGGTTTGCTTGCAGTGTTCGGTGAGGTCGGAGTAGAGATGGAGAAGTGATCTGCAAAAATGTTAGCAATTGCTTTAGTGTTTGTTTCTCCATTTATGTTGCACGGAATTTTACATTTCACGTTGCAGTGTTTATTTGTCTTCAGCCAAAACTGTTTGAAATCACGACTATGTAAATCTCCTGCTATTTTGCCCATTTGAATTTGCTCACAGTCGTTTTGGCATTTTTTCAGTGCTAGTTTGAACGCAGCACGCTTTAATTTTCGTTCATCCGCAATTGAGCCCTCATGCTCATAAAAACAAGTTCTGCTGGGTAATTAATTATTATTATTACGTGTGACAGCTTTTTCGCCTTCTGAAGGCATTACCATATTTGAGAATGCCTTCTCTTATGCATTCATTCTTCAGTATCAGCCCTATTGTGTAGTTTGTAAATTATAGTCTAAGTTTTAAATTATTGGCCTACGTAGAACTTCCACCGAAGAGAGAAATCAAAATGTGTAAGCGAGCAAGAAAAGAGTGGAGTGAAATAATGAAAGAATCGCCTGGAGGAGGAAGAGGGAATCAAAATGACAAACCACTTCCAAGAAAACTTTAACTATTTTGGAAAGAGGTCAAAAGATCCCGGAGTGGTTCAGACAACAGGAGCATGGAAGTGATAAAATCGAAAGATGGAAAAATTTTGACGAATGAAAAAGACAGAGAGACGGATGAAACATTTTAAGGAAGACTTCGAAATCAACCCGGGTGATAGTAATTCCAGCGGCGATGCAGAAATGAATGATGACGGAGTGAATGTTACCAAAATCAGAAAGGATGAAATAAAAAGATCAAACGCTTTTAGTATTCCCACGCTTACGGAACGGCGACGGTACTAAAAGGCAATAAACATATGCTACTTACTAATAGTTCCTTATCACTTATCACAAGCTGCAAAAACATTAAACAATATTGAGGCAAAAGATGAGACGCGCAATGTACGTACGTCTGTTTCCTGCCAAGGACGACGACCACAAGGCTTGACGACCTCCGTAGTCCAGTGGGTGAGACTCTTGACTTACAATCCGGAGGTCACGGGTTCGAACCCGGCATGCGCCAATAAATTTTATTTGATTATTTTGTGTTATTTCACAATTAATTCATTTAAAATAATGTATAGTATATTTGCGGCATGTTCCAGAGTGGAAGATACTATCAGTATCGCCCTGGTGTAAGACCACCATTCAGAATTGAAACGTTGCTTGAAAATGGCTTTAGCCGTGTTTGGTGACCAGATCTGAATAGCCAGGTACTTCCCAACCTTCCTCTTCCCCACCTCCTTCCCCTCCCCACTACCTTCAGCCTCACAACATACCCCAATCGGGGATGCCATAGTCTCACTGGCTCCAGACGGGAGCAGTTGAGATTCTTGTGCGGTATTCACTGTAAAAAAAAAAGGAAAAAAGTGGTACTTTGGAGGAAAGAGACATACGTACTTTGTATGTCTTATCTTTTGTCTCACCATTATTTAATGTGTTGCTGCAACATTTTTGTGATAAGGAATAAATTTTTATTGCTTTTATTGTATCGTCGCCGTTCCGTAAACGTGAAAATACTAAAAGCGCCCATTACACGTGTGACCAATGTTAAGGCTGTTGGTTTCGACAATATCGCTGCCGAATATTTTAAAACAGTAATTCCCAAAGTGGTGCAGGTGACGGGAGAGTGATTAAAAAATGGGGGTTCACAAGTTGTAAGTGGGGGTCCACGAAAATGTATCTGGTTTCGATAGTAAAGAACAAAAATTTTGGCTTGGCTTTCTATCAATGTAGGCAGATAATACACTACTCAAAAAAATATTGGAGCAAAAAAATTCCAAATTTTTCGGTGATTTACTATTTATAAATTATACTAGGTATTATTATTATTTTCTTTTTATTTTACCACTCCGAATTTAGGGTAGGAACTCAGCCACCACGCAAATTTCCATCATTAGATCTAATCTTCACATTTTTGACAAGTTTTGGGAATATGGTAGAAATGTTTTGGGCATGTAGAGCGAATGAACGAAGAAAGAAGTGGGAGAATATGTGACGCTAATGTGAATGGCAGAAGAAGTCGGAGACGCCCGAGGAAGACATGGCACGATCGATGAGTGCAAGCAGTGGCGTAGCTAGCATGGGTGGCACCCGGGGTGGATAGGGTGGATAACGTGGTGTCACCCCCCCCCCCCCCCATTAAAGTTGACAAACACAAATTTCAACTTCATAAATGCACCGTCCCTGGGGGGGGGGGGACTAGAGAATTGTGCTCTTGGGGGGGTGACACTCGGACGGGTGGCATCTGGGGCGGGCCGCCCCCCCTCGCTCCGCCACTGAGTACAAGTGAATTAGATACTTGAGTCGGGTCATATGAGATGATGTATGAATGTGAATGAGGCAAGACGTACCTTTTCAAGGCAAGTGTGTGCAAAGACCGAGTTGTTAGCCGGTCCGTCCTTTGCCTACTCCTGCAGTAAATGTCGAGATGGTTAATTAGTTACACAGAAGTATATATTGATACACATAAAAAATTGCTTGTTCCCAATATTTGGATAAAATCAAATTCAATCATCGACAAAACAAAAACAAAAATGTAAATGGAATGAATTATTTTTTATTAGATATTATTCGACAAAGTAGGTTATCTAAAATTATTTGTTCGGCGGGTTTTTTTGCACCATTTTTGTTTTCTAAAGATTTTTCTAGAAATGATGTTGTCCGTGAATGGCGTGCTTTATAATAGTAATCATTTGCGTAGGAACTAGAACCGCGTTTCAAAATCTTGTGACATTTGAATTGCATGGGAAGGTTGGCAGCGATGGCAAATAGAGTATTTCAGGGGCGTAAAACTTGGCTTTAACCTTGAAACTGACAGGAGTGAACCAAATTCTTATAGATAAAGCTGAATTTTATTATAGATAGGTCTAACTTTAAACGTCAAATGTCAAATTGCGTCATGCGATTATCAAACGAATTTGAATTTGTGTTGTTGACATCGCCATGGGCATATTTCATTTAAAAATCGTTTACAGGAATTCCAGAGGTGGAAAAATGTTTCAAATGTGTCCGCAATTGATCCAGAAATCAGGTAATTACATGAGACATTAACATTCAGCTTAATTTATCTGTAAATCTATTTGAGGTTAAATGACATATTGATAAAATATTCTTTCAATTTTACTTTAATAAGTATAATTGTATTACGTACGCCTCGTACGTCATACATATGTCTGTTAATGTTATATTATCGTTAACACAAGCTTATGGGTCCGAGTGGTTAATGTTTCACAAATATTGTTTCAGAAAATGTTCCAGACTTTGAATGACTTTGGAGCTTTACGTTAGGAACACCTTATAACATTGTTTGGCAGACCATAACACCGTTAATGGCAGGTAAAATTAATAATGCTACTAATTTATATGTTCATATGAACAGAAGTGAGAATACTTTTCCCTTGTGATAAACAAAGTATGTCATCACAAGGGAAAAATACTGTATATTCTGTTCACAAACTTTGTTTAATGTGATATATTTTTTTCAGAACACATGATGCGGTTTTTACCGTGAGATGGCTGAAATGGGTCCCCGATGAAGGTATAGGTACTCTGATTAATTTCGGTTGAAAGGAAATTTAGAATATGTAGATTTCATTCTACAAGAACTGTACGGTGACTGCTGGAAAGGAAAAATGGATAAAACGCTATATAGATGTGACATTGAAGATGAACGTATATAAACAAACAATACAGCTATTGTTTATGT
Organism: Limnephilus rhombicus; assembly: GCA_929108145.2. Taxonomy (NCBI): domain Eukaryota; kingdom Metazoa; phylum Arthropoda; class Insecta; order Trichoptera; family Limnephilidae; genus Limnephilus; species Limnephilus rhombicus. The sequence continues at coordinate 19,938,286 of OV815273.1, read as the reverse complement.
TGATCTTTAATGTCACAGCTGTATGACGCTTTAGCCATGTTTCCTTTCCATTCCTTTGTCGATATTCTTTTTCAATTCATCGAATTCACCGAACCAGTGTTTTTATGTGCTATTATCGATTGTCTTTCTGAAAATAAAAAGAATTTAAACATGTACCCCCGAGTTATCATTTTTCAAGCAGAAAAATGTAAATTCGTCGTAGAAAACCAATCATTATTTGAAAATGTTTTCCTTTTATAAGGATTCATATTTCAAGTATTTTAGGTTTTTTACTAACGCTTGAATTTTTGATTTCCTCAGGATAACAGGTTTCCATCTGACAAAGCTCCTTGCTGAGGAAATGAGCTTTAAAAATTATGTAAAACTCATTCCCTCAGGCTTTGTCAGATGGAAGGTTGTTTTCTTGGGGAAACTAAAACATTTTTCTGCTTTCAAGCATTTTTATTTTTAAATAATTTATTTGGCTAATGAATTAATAAAGTAGGTCCAATGCGATTATATTGTCTATGGTGGCAAATGGCCTTGAACTTCCTCTATGTTATTAAGACAATAGTCTTTGGTGGACCATTTTATTTTTGGTTAAGTTGGTGACAGTGATGACGAAATTTCTAGTATGGAGAAGGCCCGAAGATATCGATCTAGGGATTGGTTTATTTATGGAGTATTTTTTCATTACCCTCTGGTTGGGTTTTTCTTGGACGGTATTTTAAGTGTGTTGGCGTATTCTCGAATCATTACAAATTCTCGTTACTTTTGACCACCCGTGATTTCAGTCTTTCCCAATATCCAGTACATCAATCGCGTAAAATGACTCGTGAGTAATTGTAATAATTATATATCTATTGAAGCTAAAATTATTACTGTGTTCCACATGCGTATATTCAACACCTGAGATGACCAATATTCCAGAAATTTCACAAAATAACAGATTCTGTTTATCTTTGTTGTATTATTGAATGTTTAGTTTCCATAGTTTTCTATTTTAAAACAAATGATTTCTCATGGATAAGTTGTTTCGTAATTATTTAAACTGATTGTTTCTAACATTAACAATTTATAGTAATTACAGTGAAGTTTCATAATAATTATCTCTCTGAGCACATCAAGTTGTTTATTCAACATTTTACCAGAGCATTCTGAATAACCGTTCGCCTTTATTTACTTCTATGAATACTATTTTCCTATAGAAACCAAAGCTCCCATTGATCAGGGCATGTAGCTGGAGCTGTAGAATTTACACAAAAACTGTTTCAAATGATGTATATTAAAAAAATGCATTATTGAACACCGCAAGTTCTGTTGGGTCTGTTTATACATCCTTAAACAATTTCTATGTTATTTTTATGTGGATTTCCTCAGAAAAAGATGTTAAAACCGAGTTTCAGTTAAGCTTTTACTTGATGGGGCTTTCCATGTTTCTAGTTAGAGTATAACCTTTCCCAACATATCTTTGATGAGGTGAAAGTAGACGTGGCTCATTATTTAATTTCGTTTTCACAGAAAGATGTTAAAATTACCCTTATCTCTGTTGAGAGCCTGATCAGAAAATCTAAAGCATACACTCGAGTGCCGAACGAAAATATGCAGAGACGCACAAAAATCACCTTGACAAGTTTTGCTCAAAAATCTGACTAAAAACTATGATTTTTTTCAATTGTATACCAGATAATATAAAATCTTATTATTAAAATATATTTCATGTTTATATAGCAACACGTTTACCCAGAATATCTAACTTTAGCTAAAAAAAAAGAAGAAATATCTCCATTTGGGAGACAACTATAAAAACAAAATATTTGTATGAATCTCTATCTCTACATATTATAAATTAAGGTCCTCTGCGTCGTCTGTCTGTCTGTTCATGATAAACTCAAAAACTACTGAACGGATTTTCATGCGGTTTTCACCAGTAGATAGAGTGTTTCGTGAGGAAGGTTTAGGTATATAATTTGTCAAGGATTTGTGTAAATTGGTTGAAACATAACGATAATTATTAGAAGTGTCGGAAAAAGTCAAGCCGCCTGGTAGCTTACATCGGTTCATGACGAGTTCATCGAAAATGAATTCATCGAAAATCAATTCATCGAAAATTAATTCATCGAAAGCAAATTCATCGAAAACGAGTTCATCGAAAATCAATTCATCGAAAACCAATTCATCGAATGATCAATTCATCGAATCGCCAATTCATCGAAAAACATTTTTTTTGTTGATATTTGAGAGAAATGCCGAGTGGACCGAGAAGTTAAAAAAGCATTGGTCAACCTAAACTAACCGAACCTAACTTAACCTATTTAACCAATTTTTAAATATTTTTTTATCATCACTCTTAATGACCTTTCTGAGTTGTTTATGAGTTGTCTGGTCACCGTTCCTTAGATATCCCTTTTTTGCAGTATCAGACAATCAGAAATCGAAGAGATAACCTATAAATTTTACATTGTCACTACGAAACTGACAGTTGCTAAACACATTTAACTCAGTTAAACAGACCTTTTGGGTATTTAATTTTGACAGCTCTAATATCTAAAAAAATTGTTTTTCGATGAATTGGCGATTCGATGAATTGATTTTCGATGAACTCGTCGGTTACCCTTACATCGAAAACACTGCCTAATCCCTTTGAGATTAACAAAACAATGCATAGTGGGATATTCCTCTTTTATAGATCTACAAAAAAGTACATGATGGCATATAATAATAATAATAATATTCGTTTATTCCAGAATGTATGCAGGGGAAGTGCAATGCAATACATTCCATATTATATATATCTATTATATATTCCATACCTTTTACGGATAGTTTACTACACCCATTCTATCTTCTAAAAAAATGGTCATGTGCAATGCTGTAATTGGAAGGTTATTTAGACGGATACAATATTAATCCTTATTAACTTAAATATATTAGTTACCTCAAGCATTTCATGCACATTATTATAATCTTTCGCACCATCTCTACGTATTATAAATTAAAGTCCTCCGCGGCGTCTAATCTGTCTGTCTCTTCGCGATAAACTCAAAGATGGCGGTGGTTATAAAGGTTGGATAACCATCCAGTAGATGGCATTGCGTTGTGGGTCAGCTAGTATTATATAAACTGGTATTAATTTGTACCCTGAAGATGCTTAAGTTAAGCGAAACCGGTCGGTTAAAATATTAATAAATATCGTGGTTTTAAATAAAAAAGTATTTTATTTTATTAAATATGTCAAACCACAAAGTGATTGCTTTCTACAATAATATTTAACTGGTTTTATTATTTCTACATACTTGAATACATTCATACTCTACCTTAAAAATATCAATCAAAAAGTGTTCACTGTTTACAAAGAAATAATGCTTTTTATACTACAGTGGAGCGTCGATTATCCGAACTAATTGTGGGACGTGGGTGTTCGGAAAACCGTGGGTGTTCGGAAAACCGGTATTTTCGGATAATGGAGCCATACATATATTATGTACTTCCATATTACGAAGTGGTGAATGAATACCATATTTAAATTTATATCTTTAATGACAAATAGGAATTAAACGAAAAAAAATGTAAAATTAACGCTTAAAAATCATCAATATTTGTCTGCCGAAGCAAGCCTACCCGCTTACGAGCGGCTAGGTCATGTACTTTTTTAAGGACAGATATTTGATACTGTTTGCTGCTCCGATCATGTAGGACGCGTCTTCTAAATCAATCTTTTTATGATTTCTTATTAGGCTTTCTTTTCCCTCCTTTCCCTTTTCCTAAAGTAACTTACGTAAAAATTATTTTCTATAATACCGTTTGAAAGCCTCAATAACGCCTTGATCCATGGACTGTAATAATGAAGTCACATTAGGTGGAAGAAACATGACTTTTACAAACTCGTCTTTTTCATTTCATGAAGGATGAGTTGGGGTGTTATCAAGAAGCAAAGATGTTTTCGCTCTTTTACCATTTTTTAATTGATGGGCTTTTACAGAGGGTATAAAGGTTTCTGTAAACCATTCCATGAAAATTGTACTATCCATCCAAGAACTCTTTTGCGAAGTTTAAACTGCCTGATATGATATGATCCTTGCTTATTTTAGGACCAATGCTAATGGCTAAGTTATACTTATAACATAACCAAAGCTAAATGTTGCTAATTCACGACGTGAAGCAAGAGTTTTTCGTGGCAAAGCTTTCAAATTGAGCCCGGTTAAGTCTGCATTGTAGACGTTTTCGAGAGTAGGCACGCGCGGGTTGGGCGGGCGTAGTAGTTCAGATAAGCGATCGTTCGGATGATCGATGTTCGGATAATCGACGCTCCACTGTACTTACTCTGAAAACTCAAACATTTTAATTTTTTCAATGACTATACCGCACGGACCGTCGTCGGTATACAGACTGTAATAGGGGGTTGGTAAAAACACGACAAACGTACACGCCAAGCCAAATATAAAAGGCACAGAAATCGACAGAGAGAGGCGGCTAGCAGGCGGCAGGCAGACCCGGGCAGGGTCCGTCGCCTAGGAAGATCCGATGAGAAAGAGGGCTTGGACGGTGAAAGCTTGCCTTTTTGTTAATTTAGGTACTTAACCGTGGCCAAGGGAAGTACTGTTCGACCTCTAGCCCGAGCCTCTGATTGGTCAAGCCGCTTTCACCGTCGGTAGGTACGGATATGCCCGGGTTCTAAGTTCCTACTACCTGCTAGTGCCCATTTTTTATTTTAATAAGGTTTACATTACATACAGAATACAAATGACTTAAGAAATACAAACAAATATTGTATATTAAAATAATTTAAACATGTAAAGTTATTCTGGCATAAGCACGTCTGATACACTTCCCCCGGCGAAGAATTCGCCTAGCTATTTGGGAAGACGTGCATCGTGTTGGCGACTCCGATGGCCGCAGATGGTGTTCCTGGAACGCAGGGCGACAGGCCGCGTTGTCGATGGCGCAGGCGTGTAGCGGATGTCTGCTCGGTCGTCGGGTAAGCAGGTAGTCTTGTGAACCGTGCTTTGTCCCGAGGCGCACAAACTCTTCCCCCATCTACACTGTCGGCTGGAGTAGAGATGGGTGGAAACTTCATCCCTGCATCAGTAGATGTCACCGTCATAATGCGCGTTTCATTGTCTGAGAAAGCGCCTACAATATGGCCGGGATCTCTGGGGCCAGGCGATGCGGCACCGCGGTCTTCGAGACAGCGGCATGTGTTTTCTCGGGGCCCGCCAAAAGCACGGTGGCGGCCGGCGTAGATTGAGCCGGGGGGTCGCTGGTACAGCAATGCCAGACACTTTGGGGCCAGGCGCTGCGGGGCCGCGTACTTTGGGGTAGCGGTCGGCGTTTACCGTCGGATCGGGGTGTACATTATACCTGAGTTGAGTAGGTATATCCGGCCGTGGCTCGTACGGGGCGGCAAAGCCGGTCGCTTGATCGGGGCGCCCATTATTCCTCGGTTTCGTAGGTATTTCTCCTTGTGATTGACTGGCGGGCTGTATGGGCGCGTGTTGAGTTATCCTATTATATGTGAGGGACACAGGGGCCGTGAAGTTCACCAGCGTAGTTGATGTATCAGTCTCTGCGGCCGAGATGTTCATCGGAGTGGTCAAAGCGTGGGTCCCCGCGGCCGAGATGTTCATCGGCGTATTTACAGCGCGGGTGCCTGCGGCCGAGACGTTCATCGGCGTGGTCACAGCATGGGCCGAGATGTTCATCGGCGTGGTTACAGCGTGGGTGCCCGCGGCCGAGATGTTCATCGGCGAGGTTAGAGCGCGGGCCGAGATGTTCACCGGAATGGCTGGAGCTTTTGGCAGCGCATCCGGAAAGGTCCCTGGCGTGGTTAGAATATGGGCCGAGATGGTCACCGGCATGGCTGAAGCTTTTGGCAGCGCATCCGGGAACACCGGCGTGGGTGCAGTAACCGGGAAAGTGACCGGGATGGCTGGAACTTTTGACAGCGCATCCGGAAATTTCACCGGCGTGACTGGTGCTCGGAGTACCACATCCGGGAAGATCATCGGCGTGGTTAGAGTATGAGCCAAGATGGTCGCCGGCATGGCTGGAGCTTTTGGCAGCGCATCCGGGAACACCGGCGTGGGTGCAGTAACCGGGAAAGTCACCGGGGTGGCTGGAACTTTTGGCAGCGCATCCGGAAATTTCACCGGCGTGACTGGTGCTTGGAGTACCACATCCGGGAAGATCACCGGCGTGGTTAGAGTATGGGCCGAGATGGTCACCGGCATGGCTGGAGCTTTTGGCAGCGCATCTGGGAATACCGGCTTGGGTGCAGTAACCGGGAAAGTCACCGGGGTGGCTGGAACTTTTGGCAGCGCATCCGGAAGTTTCACCGGCGTGACTGGTTGGGCAGGCCTCAGGGCTGCCAATATGTATGCAAACTGCTGGGCGTGCTGATTTTGCATGGCACGCATCCGGAAGGTGTCATCAGTTGACGATCCGGACGTGACGTCATCATCGGAGCAGAGAGGTGCGGGACCCGGGGCGAAGGAGCCCGGGCGATGGGGGCTTGAGACGTGGGGGCTCGAGACGTGATGGCGTGTAGACGTGATGACGTGTTGTTATCCGGCTCGAAGGACCACTATATACCGCACGGACCGTCGTCGGTATACAGACTGTAATAGGGGGTTGGTAAAAACACGACAAACGTACACGCCAAGCCAAATATAAAAGGCACAGAAATCGACAGAGAGAGGCGGCTAGCAGGCGGCAGGCAGACCCGGGCAGGGTCCGTCGCCTAGGAAGATCCGATGAGAAAGAGGGCTTGGACGGTGAAAGCTTGCCTTTTTGTTAATTTAGGTACTTAACCGTGGCCAAGGGAAGTACTGTTCGACCTCTAGCCCGAGCCTCTGATTGGTCAAGCCGCTTTCACCGTCGGTAGGTACGGATATGCCCGGGTTCTAAGTTCCTACTACCTGCTAGTGCCCATTTTTTATTTTAATAAGGTTTACATTACATACAGAATACAAATGACTTAAGAAATACAAACAAATATTGTATATTAAAATAATTTAAACATGTAAAGTTATTCTGGCATAAGCACGTCTGATACAATGACGTTTCACGAAAACGAATTTTGACGTTCATTGACAATTAATTTGGTGGGCTGTCAGTAGAGGCTATATTAATGAAATTAATAAAAAATAGAATTGACAGTGTTATTACCCCAAGCTAATCTGATTTTGTCCTGTATACAGTTTTCGAGGTCAAAATCGCTTTGCGAAAAATTCCGAGTGGATGGTATTAGGATGGGTCTCCGAAGCACCATTGGTCAGTCCAATCATTTAAAAAAAGGTCTTCGGAGCATGATCGGCACACCACTTGTTAAAGGATTTTCAGTTAGATCTATTACTCTTTTTCTAAGGATAAAACATCAACTTTTTATATAATTTATTTTGGGTTTGTGGGGTGAGATTTGTCTAGTTCTTGGCGGTGAATGTTTTTGTCCTATCTACTGTATGTCATGTCGGATCGGGAGAGACTGGTTGAGGAAGACCTAACCTATATTTTTCCAGTCATACTCTCTCGACTCATAGCCTTGCACCGCATTCGGGGGGATGGATGCACACGTCCGTCACTCCGGACACATTGACCAATTGACCCCTAGATTCCTAGCCACCCCTCGTACCTTTTTCTTCCCATTAATTCCTTCCCTCCCTTTCCTTAAAAAGACCCTTGTGACTTGTAGGAGTTACTGACCCCCACCAGTTTTATACGCTCATTCACCGAACCCTTCTTAATTGGAAAAATAAAATATGATTTTTTCCAATTCAAAACATAGGTACATAGGTGCACCAAATGAACAAAACCATTTTGCGCCCTTGAGGTGATTTTTCACAAATATTATTATTATAAAACATGATATTCACACAAAACATAATACCTAATGTATATTTACTGCAAATCAGTGTTACTTCTGAGGTTGCCTTTCAGAGGCCAATTCAGAAATGTGGGCTTTACCTTGGCAAGTGCCAGTCTCATGTCATTTTCGTGACAAAGTCTGTTATTCTTGTTTTTATGTCCTGCATTCTCGAAAAAGATTGCTCGCAAAGATATGTTGTAACAAACACTATGAAAATCTCCAGAGCTTTCTTAGCAATAGCAGGGTACGTTACCATTTGTTGACACCAAAACGTTGAGAGCGTTGTTTTCTTGAAAAGTTGCTGTTGAACCTGGCTCTGCTGAATTTCAATGATTTCATCGAGGTATTCATCGTTGACATCTGTTGTCTCAACACTAAACGTGAACGGCTGTCTAACCCATGCTGGATATGACTCTCTTGTAGAGAAGTATCCGACGAGAGACTTTGCAAGCTCTTCTAAGTGCATGGCAATTGCTTACTTCAGTTCCGCGGGTACAGAAATGTCCCCGATTTCAGAGTCGGGGGTGTGTCTTGACCTCCGCCGAGCCCGCAAGACTGACTCACCGAACCCCTGGGGTTCGATCGAACCCAGGTTAAGATCCACTGCCCTCCACACAGCAATGCCTTGTCTTTCAGTTTCTATTCTGACCTTGTCCTTCAGTTTCTTTATGCATAAGGGTTAAATCGCATTAAAAAAATATACATGTATATTAGGCCTATTGGGCGGGCTCGCGACAGATGACAGTTTAATAGTTTAACGAACTGGTTTTTTTAGGATGTAATTTTCAATGTTGCTGTTTAAAAGATTAGTATGTAACTTCTTTATCCATGAAAAGACAACACTTTTTCATTCTTCAATTCATTTTTGTATTTCTTGTGGTAAAGCATAATAATTCATTTCTACGGGTAATGGCAAAATAGTTTTTGCCACTGAAGCAAGTATAATAAGTACTATTGCACCTTCTAGAAGAGTTCAAAAGCATGTCACTATCATAAAAGTGAAAGCGTGACTAAATAATGTGATATTTAGTTTTACTTCACAATAGTAAAAGTAGCTATGTATCCATTTTTATGGTAAACTACCTTTTATAAATCTAGTATTTTTATCACCATGCAATTAATAATGTATTATAGCTTTAGTCCCTGGCTTGCTCAGGCTTTACACCTTTTTAATTTCAGGTGTAGGCAGTAATTTTTCTCTTATTTTGAAAGTCGGATTTGCAAAATTTCATCAATCCAAATTTTGTTTTGGGGTGGGAAAGTGGGAGAGTGGTTTTTCGAAATCTCATGTAAACAGTAACCTCTTTAAATTAAAATATATTCTGAAACTTGTTTTGATATTGTTTAAAAACAAACCCACACCGGGACACTTCTAATATAAAATTTAAACTCTATAATCTGAACCATTAAAAACCGAGCCTGTTCGGTTTAACGAATTTTCGAATTACTGGATCTTTATATTAAGTGTATTTTCAGAAGAGACTTTGACATTTTTTAGGATTTTAATGTACACGGTTGATAATTTTATTATTTTTACCTTGTAAATCAAAACTGTGGATTTATCAATGTTATATTCCCTCGCTAATGTTGAAAAATTCTTCACTTTCAAGCCTCTTTCAAATTACACTTTTTTCGTCAATGGTTAACGTCTTGTGTTTTCCACCCTCCTGATGGTTTGAATTACTGGAGGTTTCGGATTACAGAGACTATACTTTATATCTATATATATATAAATCAAAATATGCTTGCTTGGGTGTATATATATGAGATGTCTATGCATTGCTAAACCATTCATCCGATTGCGATGAAACTTTGGGGATTTGATGTGCGTGTGCCTGCGATGGTTTCTATATACAATAGTGAGCTCTGGTGTCATGAAATTATGCATTGCTAACCATTCATCTGATTGCGGTGAAACTTTGGGGATTTGATGTGTGAATGCCTGCGATGGTTTCTATGTATAATAGTGAGCTCTGGCATCATGAAGTTATGCATTGCTAAACCATTCATCCGATTGCAATAAAACTTTGGTGAGTTGTGGTGAGCATGCCCGCGAAGGTTTCTATATATACTGGTGAGCTCTGGCATTATGAAATTTGCACAAAAAAATTGCAGAAGGTGGCACGTGAGCTGTTGAAAACTGAATGTACTGGGACTGAATGTACTGACTGAATGTAAGGAATGCGGGAGGGAGTAAGGGAACTCAGGAGGGGGATCGGGGGAAGCGGGAAAGCAGAGAAGGCGGAGTGGGAAAGCGGGAGAGGAAGGGGAATGGGACAAATGGGAAAGAACACGCAGGGAGAAACAATATCTTTATTAAGTGGCATAGCAACGCTTGCCGGGAACTCGCTGGTAAATAATAAACCAAAGACGACATACTCAATCTCTCTTAAAGTATATTTTTTTAAATATTATGTTTACTATAATCCGGTACGAAATATAGACCATACCCAAACCTTGAAATAAATACCCAATTTAATAGTAAAATATATACCTTTTCACAATAAATTATATTCAAAAGAGCGAAACTGCTGAATATATATTTTTTTTTATTATGAAACATGTTTTATACATATTTTGTAATAAACGTTGAGCAATAATATTGTCAAGTGGTAAGAATTTGATGTTGCTGACCTTCACAATACGTGTTTTTACCTCATTAACTTGAAAATATTGCAAAACTGTAAATTAACCATCATTTATGTCGATTGTTGTGCTATCACTGTGAATAGCACTATTACAACATTAATATTTGTTAAGTGACACGATTTTCGAATACATAAAATCTTTTCTGGCAGAATAAATGGTAGTTAAATTAGCACCACCTATGTATTTATTATTATGTGGTAAATGCTATGTAAATCTATTTCAGGACAAATTTATATTGCTGTTAGGAAGCAAATATATTTATGCATTATTCTTTTAAGGGAACGTACCCATACTACGTGACACGTTTAGGGGGAGGGTCTTCAAATTGTCACGCTCCATACAAATGAGCGGCGGGTTGCTTAGGTTTTTGGTCACTGGGGGGGGGGGGGGTAAAAATTGCAAAAAGTTGGTTACGTAGTATGGGTACGTTCCCTAACCCTTAAATATCTCAAAGCCAAATATAATTGTGAAAATTATATTTGAAATAATAGACACACTTCTATAATATCAATGTTTTTTCTTTGACGGTAATGAAATACATTAAAAACTTATAAAACCTAGCTCGACACACTGCAAACTACAATGCACCTCGAGGTAGTAATTATTTCACTGGGCTGCAAATGTAGCCAGCCGCGCTACAGAGGTTAAATGACACCGACACATATCAACGACCAATCAAATCACACAATAGAACCACTAGATCCTACAATAAAAAACTAATTCAACTAAACAGACCCAGGTTTACCATGGGCTTACAAGTTTTATTGCCCAGCCGAACGATTCTATATCTTTTGTGGGATCGTTATCGAGATAACGGACGTGATCTCCTGTCAGATTTGTGAAATTTATTTGCTTTTTCTATGTACATGTACAACGTACATTAAATGAATAAAAAATGATCATGCATACTTGCAGGAATTCATATTTCAAATGATCTAAACTAAAATATGTGACAGTAAATATGTAAAAATCCCTCGAATCTGACAGGAGATCACGTCCATTATCTCGATAAAGATCTCAAAAAAGATATAGAATCGCTCGGCAGGGCTGCCAAATTTCTCGGGTGTCAAACGAGTCCCTGTTGAAAGTATTTTTAATTTGCATTGAGGGTGAATGTTTCACAAATTAGATTAAGGTATATTTGTGACAAATTTTATTTGACGGACATGATTTTTTTAGACTGCATTCTTCACCGTCATGGTTGATCAAACAACTATTACTGTGGTGTACTGGATTAACCACTGATTAGGATTCCAGTTGGTGATCGGAAGTTTCCAATGGTTTGTCAAGATTACCAGTTTGTTTATTATCTTTATCGTGTTTACAATGAATAACTAATTGTATTCAAACGTCCCTTCGAAACGGTGCTCTGTTGATCTGCGGCGCGGCGGCTGCTCAGTGAGCTGCTCACCTGTCTATCGGATATCTTTGTGGCGGGTAACTGTTATCTCTCTCGTCTAGTACTACTACCAAAGATATTGAAATACAAAAGAGATATGGTACGATGTCCGTCTGATTGTCGGCAGACTACTACCTAATGGGAATAGTTTGCCTATGGAAAGAATTTGTTCATTTTGTCGGTCTTTTGAAGGTGTACAGTAGTATTGGACAATATAGTTTGAATACAGAAAGAATTCGTTTATTTAGGACAAGTTGTTTAAAAAAATTACATGGATTCATCAAATATTTTAAGTTAATTTTCACATTCCGTGTAAGTTCTACTCAAGTTCTGTGCTTATTTCAATTTTATGAAGCAACTGGCCAATAATGATATCGATCCATAATCGCAGTATAGCGTAAGGGCCGAACAGTAAATTGTTCAGGAGAAGGTTTTTTTAATTAACTTCATTGATTCCAAAAAGAATTTTGGTTAATTAGGATTATTAATCTTTGGTTGATGCCTATGTAAAGCTGATAATACAAATATCTAAAATTCTTCAGTTTTTGAGATAGTGGCGTTAACGCTTTGCCTATGACCCTGGCAGATTTTTTCCCTAAGAAATGTCTCATATGCTGTTGGGAGTACATAATTATTTTTGAAATATTTATCACACAATCATGATAGGTAGACAAATAATTAAATAAAATGGTTCCATGACAGTTGATCCCCCCTTTCCCTCCCCACTACCTTCAGCCTCACAACATACCAAAATTGTGGATGCCATAGTCTCACTGGCCCCAGACGGTTGGGAAAAATGATATACATAATTTGCATTACTTTTTGTACTAATATTCAAATACAAAACAATAAATTAAAAACACTTATGAATTTCCGTTTAGTTTCCGATGCTACTAGCCGCCGACACGTCTGCAGTATAATAGTCACCAGGTGGATGCCAACCGACTAAACTGAAACATTCTTGAATGACAGCGTAGAAAGCGTAAACAGCATAACTGACTACAGTTGCTTACGCTGAAAATTACAACTTCTAAAAAAGTATCAGGCATATAAGATAGAGCTGCAATATTTTTGTCACTGATGTATTAGGCAGCATTGTACAGTTTTCGTTAAAAATCGTAATTTGACAAAAATGCCGTTAACGTTGTTCTGCCGATTATGGGTCGATATAATAACAGAACTTGAAAATTAACTAAAATTATTTGATGAATCTGTTTGATGCACAGTCCCACCCAGTAAAAACTGCGGATAGCACATCTCTTATATTTCAATATCTTCGACTACTACTGACCGACAGACAGTTGTTGAAAGACATTGAAACTACAAACACTACAATAACAATCAAGAACCATTGTGCATTTACCACTACCAGCCACAATATAAATTAAACTTTTTTTTTACTTGAAACTGTATTTCTTAACTCTTTAAGTGATTTTGAATCTGTTTTATATTGGAATAATTTCTCTTTCCAGGCGGCAATCAAAGAGATCTTGCTCGTGCCAAAAACCAGAAAAAGCTCGCCGAACAAAACAAGAAGAAGGCAACCGATGGGATGACCCTGGAGCAACGTAAATTTAGGTAACGCCACCATTATACCATTATTTGTACGTAATCACCAAATTATTATTCTTTCATACTAATACCAATTACTGCAGGATGTTGGCAATTTAATGTTAGCAATTTTCCAAAATATTTGAAATAGCAGAAACGGGCACTCCGTTTGAAAGATTCTCCCATCTTAACAAACGTAATGCAATCTTTAGAGCACAGGCGTCAGGTGGGAATGCTATCCTTGTTCTACCGGTGTTCCAATGGAAGATGCTCGGAGGAATTAGCGTCATTGATCCCCTCGGTGAATAGTCGGGAAAAGTACAAGTGTGTACATTGTTGACATTTTGTCATATGAAAACAGGTCGTTTCTTCGACTCGCTCTTATATGTACACAGTTGACTTTGACACATGAGAAAGGTTCGCTTCTTCAACTCGTACTTGACTTCAACAGCTCGGCTGTGGAACGATTTGCCGGCCTCTGTGTTTCTTCCTTCCTACAACATGGGTCTCTTCAAGACCAATGTTCACTCCTTCCTCTCCTCAAAAAGACCCTCACACAGCATCTCAGATGACATAGGCCATGAGGGAAATTATTTTCCTCAGGGCCTCCTGTGTGGAATTAATGTAAAAAAAAAAAGTTAAGACCATTTTAGATTCTATTTTAGTATGTTTAGATGTTAGATATTGTATATATGTTCATATTAATCTTCTTATCTTTGTGTTTGTTTGTGATGATATGTATGCAAATTCATGCCGCTATAAATTTTGCACGTCTTTAGTTTGGTGACGGTGAAATTACGAACTACAGATTTTTACCTTATATTTATATATTCTTTAGATTTAGATAACACACTTGGTTTCACCGGTAAACATAACGTAATCAGGGTATACCGCCATTGTTACGATATACCCTTTAATTTTTCTTGAAATTTATTTTTAGAAATGCAAACACAAACCTAACCTAACCTTTTTTAACGTAAACTTTGCTTTGTTGTTTTCGTTTACCTGTAATAATATGATTAACCCTATGTAGTTCTAAATTACGTGCAATCATTAAAAACTTTAAACAAAACCATTGTGTGAAAGCTCCCATGTGGTACCTAATTTAGTTAACATTGAAAAATCCCATATTGAAATGGTCAGTCATCAAATTTTCTGTATGTATTTTTCAGCCAATTTGCCTAATAGCCATTGTTATTGAAAGTTAATTAAAAGAAACATGCTCAGGAAATACACTCCCTTTTTCAACTAAGTACCCTTTTTAGCATCGTAACCCGGCCAATCCTTTTTACTTAAATGCTAGTAGGTATATAGTTTTCAGGTGATACAAAACTTTTCGAAAATGTGTTGTTCTTTTTTTAGCAGTATAATCCTTTCTAACATAACGTATTCAAAGTCGGTTTCTGAAATTTAGATAAAATTAAAGAACGACTACTGTTAGTCCCCCAACCCATGATAAAGTCTTCTTTCTAGCCAAACTTCTAATCTCAACACTTTCTTCGGGCCCTTTTTATCTTTTTTGACAAAATTGTGTAATTATGACAGCAGCAACTCGTTGACGCTGGAAAGCCATCTTTCCACGAATAAACTTCCAAGGGTAACAGGAACTTACAAAAGTTAAACAATTATGGAAGTGATTATGGGAACCGCCGCCTCTGGAAGCATTTGTTGGTTACCCCAACATTTAGGTCACCCCAAGTGGTTCGCTGTGTTTGGTGACTTAGTGGGGTGCCCGGGTTCATGGGGTGAGATTTGTTCAGGTCTTGGCGGCGGATGCATCTGCCCATCAACTGTGTGTCGGGCCGGATTGGGAGATAGTTCAGGGAGACTCTTTGGCCTCTCCAGCCAGACTCTCGACCCATGGTCTTGAAACGCAGTGGGAGGGATGAATTCATAAGTTCTTCACTCCTGGGCTCATGGACCCCCAGACCCCTTTCCTTCCCAGAACTTTCTCTCCATTCTTTCCTTTAAAATATCCTTTACACAGCATCCCCAAAGATGACTTAGTACCTCCTGTGTAGAGTTAACGTAAAAAAACTTTTTACGTTAACTCTACACAGTAATTTTTCCACTTGTAATTATAGGTGTGCATGCACTCTTGCCGTTAGGCAGCAAGCACCGTATTAATAAAGACAAATATAAGCTAAATAAATTTTTTTTTAACTTTTTGTTAGCAAGAAATGATTCAAAACCATATTTATGATTTACCACGTGAAAACTGTAGGGGGGGGGTCTCGGAATATACTACACGTGGTCACCAGGGGGGGGGGGGGGGTAAAAATTGCATAAAGTGGGTCACGTAGTATGGGTACGTTCCCATGAACATTAATTACCATAAGTTGGACAAATACCTAGTAACCTCTCAAAAATTTGCATAAAGTGTAAAATTGGCACATTTTTCAAAGGTTAAATCATAACTTATTGTGTGTTTTGTGTTTTCAGAGATGCAGAGCTGATGAGAGAAAAGCAGAAGAAGAAAGAGGAGGAAGAGGCTGCAGCAAAGGCCACAAAAAGTTAAACGGGACGAGAAGATGATTTTAATATAACTGTTTTGAATATGTATCGCCATAGCATGAAATGATCAATGGTCATTATTTAATCTTTGCAGTTTTTCACTTGACAATTTACTAAACTATTTTATTTTTTAAATAATATTAAGTTTAGAAGAGTGATAATTTATTTTGACCTCTTTGATATTTATGTAACTGTAAAGATATCATCACTCTATTTTGTACAATAATTAAATTATAAATAGCTTTAAGACCCTTGCATTTTTCATTAAATCCTCAGTTCCCAAAATCATTTACTGTTGTTCCTTTATTCAATATTTAATCTGGTATGGTCCTACCACTGAGAGCTCTATTGGAACCCCTCTCTTTGTTACATGTTTCGTATTTGAAAAAGAGGGAGAGAGTTACAACAGATCTATCAACGGTAGGAGCTAGTGTTGTACGGGCGATTTTGTATTTTTTAATTTAAATTTATTTTTTTCTATAAATTGGATCACGGTAAAGGCTTATTTTTTTATCTATCAACGGTAGGAGCAAGTGTTGTACCGGCAATTTTGTATTTTTTAATTTAAATTTATTTTTTTCTATAAATTGGACCACGGTAAAGGCTTATTTTTTTTTTAAATCTTATGAATTGGTCAATTAGACATATTTTACACATTTTTGCATTAACTTAGCTTCCCGGATTTTTGATTTATTGGGAATTTAAAAAAGTGCATTTTTTTCCAGAGGTACAAGTATGTGTTTGTACCTTTGGACAATGTCTTGTCCCTTTGGACTAAATAATTTTTTGCAAAGATAACACAAAAGCATACCCTTTAAATATGAGTTTATTTTGTTAATAGAGTAACCCCTATATCTGTTGTTTCGTGAACTCTAGGTATGAATTTGTTGTCTTAAGATGACAGAAAATTGTCATTGTCTCGGCATCATTCCGTAATGACTTTTCAGTATGAACTGTTTGTGAAAGTATTTCTTGCTGGAATCGCCCATAGTGCCCGAACCTTATTTGAAATGCGCGACAAACGTGAATTACTACTGTTTCATTTGAGATATTTTTTTAATCTTTTTAGAAGCACGCAGCGCAATTTCATTTTTCAATACGGTTTTAAACTTTTCTCTTCTTTAATTTTAAACTTTCCCCAAGTTCATTTTTCTTGGACATGTGTATATGTCAAAATTTTCAATCTTTGAAAATTTTGCACAGTTGATGACATCGATGGATTTTGGCTACTTTGGATTTGTATTTTTAAAAGTGCTGATGTCAATGTGTCTGGAATTTCAATAGTTTCTCCTGATGTCTTTTCAGTCTTTTGGAGTGTGTTTTCCCCTATTGGCTCATAAATGTTGGAATATTCGAATTTGTATGTTCCTTTGGACAAGTCCAAAGATACGCGCGCTGCGCTGTCCATAGGTTCAACAACCCATGGGTTGACAAAAAATAAAATCCATAAAATTGAAAGTTATGAATACAAGAAAACTGCAATAATGTGATTTCCGACTACAATCTGAGCTCCATATTACATTAACACACTCAAAAGAAAACAAATTACCGCTCTCACAAAAACAAAAAACCTGAAAAATACTTAATTTTTATGCGAAAATTCTTCAAATTGTCACTGCAAAATGTTTAGTGATTTGACACATCAGAGCTGCCAATTCATAAATGCAACTATTTTTAAATCTAATTTAGGATGATGTCTTGCCATGGAAATCAAACGTGTCCAAAGGTACAAACAGAATCAAACGTGTCCAAAGGTGCAATACTTGCCCCTACACCTTCATATATTTGTTTTTCCTATTCTGCCGCCGAGAGCTCCATTGAACCTCTCTTTCTGTTGCATGCATTGTTTATGAGAAATAAAAAATGACAACTGAGCTTTTCAGCAATAATAATAATAATATTTGGATGATTTATATAGCGCCGTTTTTGTGAAAAATCACCTCAAGGGCGCTGTACAAACTTATAATACGTTTCTAAAATCTAAAAAACTACAAGCTAGGCAAACAATTATAAACAACTTATGGCTAAAAATTGCATACATCGGTTCATTGATCACCGATATGAAAATATTTGTACAATATGCGACTTGATGGTGGGGCTGCTTATATATATATGATGTTACGCTATAAAACATTTACAGAAATAACAATTCTTGGGGTGGCAAACTCATACGTACCTACAATACAGATTAACAAATTTTAACATAATGTTCGTCATAGGATTTTTAGCTTTTTTATTTAGTTTTTTTTTTTTACATTAGCTCCACACAGGAAGCCCTGAGGAAAATAATTCCCCTCGGGGTTTATGTCGTCTTTGTAGATGCTGCAAGGAGGATCTTTTTAGGAAAAGGGTATGAGGGGTGGGTAGGAATCTAGGGGTCAATGTGTCCAGGAGTGAGGAGTAACAATTCAAATTCCAGCACTCCCAAAGATTATACACGCCCTGAGGGAATCAAGTTGAAAAGTACCTGACTATTTCTGGTCACCAAAACACAGTAGCTTTTAAAGCAACATGGATTCGATTCTGAATGGCGGTCTTTCACTGGGATGAAACTGAGAGTATACTACCTCTCTGTATCAGCACAATATGTAATGGGATGGATTAATAGGGTAATTTTTATTTTAAGCTTTCCAACTGTATATTGGTGCTACTACACCCGGTGACTGAAAATATGGAATTGAGATTCATCATTTGTTTCTTGTTGACAGACAAAATATTTATATTATTAATTAATCTACAGGGGTTAACATAAAAAATTACAAAGAAGTAACAAATACCAACTGTCCGTAACAGATTTTGAACCAAAAAAATGTTTTCCAACGGCCATGGAAAGCGAAAACATTGTTGCCACGCCCCTCCTGCACTGAACAGTTAAGTTCCGCTATGGCTTGTAGTGCTCCCATAGTTAGTTTCCTGTGCAGGGTCTTCAGTTTAGATTCATACAGAGATTGGGAAAAGGTTAGGTTAACCTTCCGTCAGGCGCAACTAATCTGAGATAAAGTGATCTGTTATTTTTGTGCCAAAGGGTAAATATCGCCGATCTAGGGGTGTGGCCTTCTGACTTTTCCTCCTTCCCCGCCACTCAGAGGGCTGGTTTCCGTTAGTCTCGAAAAATTGGAGTGTGGCATGGCAAGCCACCAATGAACGCTGGCGAACTACTAATAAGAGACATATTTTTTGTTTGTTTTTTAATACTCCTGTTTGCAGATTAGCCATAGTGATATAACTATGCTTTTAAATTTGAATTGGGTTGATTCCTTGATAAAGATTGATGATAATTTTCTCATTGAGTGTGTAAAGGTACGGCAGGTAGGCACTGAGTAAGTATATGCGGCTCCTCGGCAGCACACTTCATGGAGCAGCCTGATTCTTATACACTTCGACCTTCTTTCAGACCGGGTCTCACTGCCCCTTATAGGTTTGTATGGATTAGACCAAGCTTTCGGTAAAATTCACATCTGAATCAGTCAACCACTACATTACGGTTAAAAAAATCAACCTGTGAAAACAAAGTTTTTACTATAACACATCTACTTTTAATTTTGTAGTGAAACATTTTGACTTTCCACCACGGTCCTCTGCATCGAATAGCATGACCTAGTAGCACCATCTGTTGGGTGACCAAAAGTTGATAGAATGCATTGTCATCGACAACAACTTTCTGCCGAGTTTCAGCTCGTTCGGATGGCGGGAAGTGGGTTAATCAAGATTTGCATTCATTCATTCAAGAAAACAAAACCGAAATTCAAATAGATGTATTTAAAAAAAAAAATTTTTTTTTTTCACCTGCAAAGCTTTAATTTCCAAAAAAAAAATTGGAAAACGACTCGCTTCCTGTTAATTTGAAAGTTCTATAAAAAATTCTTAAAAGGCTCTATTATAACTAATAATTTGTGTGATGATTAAAAAAGAATCCGAAAACTTTGTTGTTTGAACGCTGAATAAATACATTATTTCTAAATCCAAGTAGGTGTAAAATGTTGTGGTGGTATCATAATTTGGTAATAAAAATGAGAGACAAATTTAAGAGTTTCTCAAGGGAGTGAATGTTCCATAAAAATCGCAGTTATGAATCAAATATTTAAAATCACTGCTAACTTCACCCACATTCATATTTTTCTCAAAGGAAGCAAAAGTGATTAATATATTTACCTTTTGTGCAACTAAAACGACAATTAGTATTTTGATTCCGTGATTTGAAATTATTATTAAAAAAGCGCCTTGGAGTATTAATAAATATTTTTTTGTTATTTGTTTTATTAGTGATAAATAGGTACTAATTCCGATATTGGTTTTTATTTTGGTTCTTACCGACTAATTTTACAGTTAAGTGTTGCCATGCGGCTTACCTTCATAAAAATGCAACATTCTCAAAAGTAAGATGGCAGCTGCGACTAGTGTCGTCGTTCTGGACAGAGGAAATAATACGACTTGTACAGTTAATTTACATGGTAAGTTCGATTAACTTATTTTTACACTCGTCATATGCTTTGTACTTCGTTTGCGCGGGTTTTTATTTCTCAAATCCGCCTTGTTATAGTCATTATAACTTAGAATTTTTTTCTTTCGTAAAAAAAATATAACCTATAAAAAACACTCATTAGTCAACACTCTTTCGCTTGTATTATTATTTCTCACGAAGTAAATTGGTTTTAAAAACGGTCTCCGTGTAAAAAGCCTTCTTTGAGTGTTTCTTACTGTGTCGTATGGTCATTTTAAGATAATTCTAATTTGTAAACAAAAAAACTTTTTGTTGTACTATTATTATTCTATGACATTAGTTGAAAAACATTTTAGCGCCAATATTTTTAAAAATGTGAAAGTCACACATTTGTAATGTCATGTAGGTACTCAAGTTTTCTTATTCTTTTCAAGTGAAGTTTTAAGATAGTTCTGAATGTTTTTTTGTTGACTTCTACTTTGAATTTTTATTCAAAATGGTAAAGTTTTTATATTAATATGTAGGTAGGTAAGTACATATTTCTGTCACTTTTTTTGATTGCGCGATCTCTTAATCTACTAATTTAATTGTGCAATAATAAATTACCTACTTTGGGAAAATAAACGTACTAGAATCAATCTTACAATACTCATTTTTGTTAGTCTTTTGGGTCGTTCTATAAAGCTAGCCGATAAGTAAAAAAAAATAACATTTTGATATCACATCGAAACTTTCGACTCTTTCGAAACCATCGTTTACGTAAGTAGGTACCCACCTACCACCTACAAGCTATAAATTTATTTGAATCTTTTTTTATTAGCTGCGTGCATTTGTTGAGAAATGTTTGTATAATTATAAAATAATGTTGACTGATCTCTGAAAACTCCAAAGCAAATAATGTTCAAATACGCCGATTAAAAATACTTTACAATCTGGATTATATCAATAATGGTATATTAATTTTACAGTTATATGTTGATAAGGCCATCAAATAAATAAATATTCATTTGCGCTTATGGTCCATCCATACTACCTAGGTAGGTATAATATTACAAAATACAATCCTCCGAATACAATTAAACTGAAATCTGACAAACTATTTACTTTTTGCATTACACGGGAGGCCCTGAAGGGAAAAGGCCTCCCAAATTGCTATCTTTCTCATTATAAAAGATTGGATTCTATAATTTCATAGTATTTATTTCGGTGTAGGTATATTTATGAATGCATACCTACCTCTATTTTCTGTTCAACCTGTTCTACGATGGAGAACACTTGAAGGTTTTATTTTTTTTATGTAAAACAAATAAAACCTTCTATTATAGTACACAGTTCATTGCCATTGGCGTGTCGACCCTCTGCGCCGTCCACGCAGTTACCAGGAGGCGGACGGCGGACCACGGGGGCCCGCTATCATGATATAGAATGCACAAACATTTTAATTTTATAAACCTCAAACCTCAGAGTCATGCAAAGTTTTTTTGTTTATTAAAAATATATATACTATTCATTGTAGACGCGAACCGAACCACGAATTATTTAATAATGGCACAAGTTTAATAATGGGTCATTTACAAATATTTTTTGATTATTTATAATATTTAAATTAACATTGAAGCTCTTTCTCTTTTCTAAGGTTTCTAATTTGTCTAAATGAAAACCATTAATATTACAATGTAGCAACTCAATTCCATTATTAAAGTCAAAGGTGTGATTCGTCTCCAATAAATGATTGGCAAACTCCGAGAAACTATTATTGTTTAAACACCTCATAACATGTTCTTTTATTCTTATTTCAAAGTTTCTCGAAGTTTTATCTATATAAAAGAATCCACAATCATTAAACTTTAATTTATAGATTCCACATTTTTTTCTTTTTTAAATCTCTATCGTTATTATTTAACCACTGAAGCGACGTTAAAAAAAATCATGCCTTCGAATATTGACATGGAGACATAAAATTTATTATAGTGCTATACATATATCCAATGAATTAACCTGTATTTTACCGTTTATCTCATATTTGTAGGATTTATCAAAAAATATTAAAATTTCGTGAAGTTTATAACCGCGCGAATCCTGCACGTTTGTTACTTTCAAACTGCCGTGAGAGGTACTTATTCGAGTACTTATTCGGTACTTATTACGTAGAATAGTTTAGATATCTGTACGTTGCCTGTGGTATACTCGATAATGAAAGATGTATCTAAGGAAAAAGGACTTAATTTTAACCGTAAACAGCTGATGAAAAATTCTGTGTGAAAAAAAAGTTTTTTTTTTAAACATCGTTCTAAAATAGTCTACGAAGTTCGGATTTGCGACATATATGGTCATAATAGATGAAGCATTTCAATAGCTTCGTTTTAAGTCCATAATAACAAACGTGGGTACTACAAATATTAAAAATAAATAAATTGCCGAATCAAGAGATAAATATTATACTTCAAAAGAAGCATAAAAATATGGATTATGAACATGGGAAGGAAGAATATAGATTCAATTTTGCAACCCAATAAAGATTAATGCTTGTATTGCACTTTATTTTAGATTTAACTGTATAATTTTCGTCTGTAATATTTTAACGTAGGTATTTTACTTATATTTCAAACAAGAAAACTTGTACAATGTTTCCTTAGAACGGGGTACCCACCCTTTTTCTCTAAAAAACTGTAAAACAAAGAAATAACAAAATGGGCTTTTTTATCCTAAAAGCAATCGGAGACATTTAAAATGGCGGGAATATGTGGCAAAAATCGCTCTAGTGGTTAAAATGTAATTTTTATGTTTATTATTTGCAAAAAATGCAGGAAGAATGTCATATGGTACATTCTTTGTTATGGTGTTGGAAATTTTATTATTTTCCTCCATTTTTTCCTTCCCGGTCTATTTGTACAGGATAAAAATATAGGATTTAAGAAATTTATTCTTGTATTTTTTGTTGAGAATGTTTTCAACAAATCATCCATTTCTGAAAAATATTTCAGTTTTCCATTCTACGATTCATAGATTAATTAATGTATCTCTATCTCAAAGTAATTAAGTTTAATAACAGAACTTCTTATTAAACAAATTGCAATTAATAATGGTTATAACATTAAATTGGCATGGTGTCACTGAGTTGTCCGGTCACTAAAGTTTAAGGACGGGGTTGTTTACCAAATTTGAACAGTTCATCAAATTTCGAAGTTAATTTTCAAGTTCTGTGAACGTTCTCTTCAAGTTTTGTCATTATTTCAGTTCTGTAAAGCAACTGGACTGGAACTTTCACAGGACTTAAAAATTAACTTCGAATTTTGACGAATTGTTCAAATACGGTGGAACAATGATTCTAAAGATTTTAATATTTTGGGTACATGTATTATGTAGTTTCTTATGGTTTCTCTATGTTCTTCCCAAGGTAACTCACGCCTTAACTTTAGATTTAGATCAGGGATCCACACAAGCTTTCTCAGGGGCCGGGAGTTAGTCGTCACGCCACTGTGCTGTTATCAAGAAAAATACATAATACCTACCTGCATCAATTTACCCTGATCTTTTTTCGCGCATATTGTCATTGAATTTAAAACATAAAATTTATTAAATTGGTAAACAATGTATAACATTATTTAAGTAATATTCTGTCGTACTAGCTTTTGTGTCCTAATTCAACCGTGGTTTGCTTCAACACGTGATCTTAGACAATATTTTTGTCGAACGAGATAGCTCCTATACAGGTATATTCATTGAATCTCTCACTCATGCAATAAGTTATCCTTTATTTTGAGGTACTATCCATATGACCTTTTTATTATTAGATATTATTTCCGTTTTTGTTTTTCTTCTGTTGTTGTTTTCCACGGAAACATTAATAGACAATTGCTCGGAATGCAAACTTCAATGTGACTGAAAATTGTCGCGTTGTCTGCACTATTTCTATAAAGTAATACAATGTATTTTTTTTTTTGTATTATTGTTTATGTCACTTTTTCGGGAGTTTTTATCGGGACCGACAAAGATGCAAATAAGACTACGGTGTCGATGTGAATGAATTATTACTAGAATTAATTTTTTTTATTATTCATCTTTATTACTTCTATTACAATTAGTGGTGTGCTATGTCTGTCTCACTAGGAACGCCTGTGTTGAGAGCAGGCGCGGTTTATAATAAAAATACAAATAACAACACAATATTGCTTTTAAAATAACAGACAATGGAAATGCATACTTATAATTGGAGGCGCAGTTTATATTATAATCAGTTTAAAATAATAAAAAAAATCAAGTTACACAATGTTACATTTAAAGTAAAGGGTAACCAGCATCGCTGGAAATGCATACTTATGAATTGATTTTGATAAAATCTTTGATGTTAGATTGGTCTTGGCTGATAAAGATCAGTACTAGATAATGATCATTACTAGATAATGATCATTGCCGTTCGTGGTTTTATCTTGGTTATAGTTAGACAATTATTTTCTTTATTAATATGGACAGAAGCTCATACACGATAAAAAAAATCCACATCGTGTCTCAAGTCTCGTCTAGTGTTACCATAATCGGAATTGTGTAATATTATTTGTCATTGAAAATACACGGATCAGATATGATTTTAGATTTTCATCGCCAAAAGTATTATCATGTTTTATTTTTGGGATATTACGCCGTGTTGCGTTTCCTTCTGTAACGAACGTCGTTTCGGACAGCGGCACAGTGTCCATCAGGGCATTCATCATTATCATTACAACACAATTACTCATCTGTCCTGATGATGGAAACCCTGGTAGGCGTTGGCTAAAGGAGATAGCGCAACACGGCATAATATCCCCAAAAAATCACGATGGCTCAGTTTACTGATGTAAGAACACTAAAAATGATGATTTTAAATAATAATTTCTTTATTAAAGAAGATTACACTAATAATCTAAACGAAAATATGAAAAAGAACAAGTCACAGAAAAATAAAAAAGATAACGGTCGCAAATGGGACTCGAACCCAGAACCTCTCGGGACAAACGCCTTACTAATTCGGCCATTACCACCTCTTATTTGACCGTCATATTTGTCAATCTCATGTTTCAAATTTTAGAATTAATAATATTATCTTCGACAATTTTTTTCCATATTATTGGCAACTATCTTTTTCTTTGGAAATAAGTGTTCTAAGAACTGGTTTGTAACCTAGATAGTGTCTCGGATAAATATATCCGATTTTATTTATATGGAATACCTATTGCCCTTTTTGTAAAAAAACTGAGTCTCAGTAGCGACTGTTATCTTTTTATTTTCTGTGTCTTGTTCTCTTTCAGATTATTAGTTTTATCTTCTTCTTTAATGATATATTACATTGATGGGAATAACCTTCAAACGTTATAAAAAGAGAGTTGTTCTAATAAAAATTGAATAATTTCTTTCCCCAAACAAATTGTACCGCAGTTATGGTCATTTGTATCTATTTTTCTTTTAACCCTATATTTTGAGAATTCGGTATTATTTATTATGCATTTGAAATATAACATTCGAGTACAAAGGTCACCGAGTCCTTTATTTATGACGTGCCAGATAAGGGATGCCGCAACTACCCCTTTAACCCCCCTAAGGGCGGCTTGCCCTCGCTCCCTTACGTTTTCCCGGAGTCGTTACTCATTACCACGATGATTAAATTTTAGTTTTGCCCTTGCAGATTAGTATTTGCAAATTACGAAGTGCTGTTTTTAAATACGTCTTTTTGAATTTTGATTTTGTTTTCGTGAATGAATGAGCGCAAATCTTGGAAGTGGAATTTAAACCACTTTTCGACATCCGGTCGATCTGAAACTCGGCAGAGAGACTCGTTGAGACTTTTGGTAGCACTCACGCACACATGCGCGCACGCATGCATTTCTCTGAAATTGCCTTCTAGTCGGCACAGGAGGCCCTGAGGAAAATAATTCCCTCAGGGCCTATGTCATCTTTGGGGATGCTGTGTGGAGGGATTTTTAAGGAAAGGAAGGAGAGGGGAGTTCTGGGAAGGAAAAGGGTTTAAGGAGTGGGTAGGAATCTGGGGTTCAGTGTGTCCTGGTCATCCGCCTCCAAGACCTAGACAAACCTCACCCCATGAACCCGGGCACCCCTGCTAAATCACCAAACGTAGAGAACCACTATGGCAGAGGTATTGGTTATCCAATAATGGTTCCCGGGGCGGCGGTACCCATTCCCGCCTCCCAAATTGAAAATATAATACAAATGGATAGCGCAACTATGTCGAAATTGAAAATAAGTGTAAATATAAAAATAAAAAAGCCGAATTTGTTGATTTTGTGGGCTGCTTGATCCGATTGTCACATTTTTTGTTGGTTTTTTATTTCGGTACGCTTCTAAAGTACACGCCAAACTTTAATTCCGGCCTGAACTTGATACGGTCCATTCTCGTGCAGTTGCTGACTTTACAACGATCGTAAACGAGAGAGTAAGATGCGTAAAACATACGTGCGACAGTGAAAGGCGTGGGCGGGGAGGCATATCACATTCCCGACCTTAAACTCACCTAATGCGACGATTTCTGTATCAACTTCAGGCCGGTATTAAAGTTCGGCGTGTACTATACCTGACATGTCTTGACTTTGTTAAATGTACAATGAATGCTTACTTTGTTACTGGCTGTTGAAAGGGATACCCATGTTTTCGTTTTGGTGTGCCCAGATTTTTTTTTACCTGTCTCCTCAATGTTGACAACGTCGTCCTTTTACGTTTTTAGAATTCGCAGATTTGGATTTCTAGCCAAGGACCTTACAAAAGAATATAATTTTGATTAATTTAGTTAATTTAAAAATCACGTGTCGCTACCGATCGGACTCCAATTCATATGATAATATGATATGAAAATGGCCTGGCTTACAATTTTATTTAAGCTATGAGCTTTCAGTTCAATGTTCCCACTGCAACAATAATGCATTAGATAAAACAATAATCAGATACAATACTTAATACTCACATATGTAATTACTGTAATCGCTGTGTGCTCTGATGACAACAATAGGTATCTCTGAATAATTCTCAAGGTGCCCTTGTATTTACACTGATTTTAGGTGGAAAATTTCAAGGAAACTCAATAATTATTACAAACCGCGAATTGTTGCTAAATAAAAGACTGTCCAAAGAAGCAAAGCTAGCACTCAACAATGGAGTGCTGGTACCTACTCTGATGTATGGCAGTGAGAAATAAATATATTGTACTATAGTAAATACATGATTAGTAAGAGCCCTTCGGATGGTTTGGGAATGTAGAGCGAATGAACGAAAAAAAGGAGTGTGAGAAGAAATAGGGGACGCCCGAGGAAGACATGGCACGACCAAGTGAATCGGATACTTGAGTCGGGCCATGTCAAAAGTCAGAATAATAGAAGAGTATGTATGAGACGATGTATGAATGTGAACGAGGCAGAGTGTGTGCCAAGACCAAGCCGTCCTCTCTGCCTACCCCTGCAGGAAACGGCATGATGGTTAGTTAGTTAGCGAATTGTTGAAACATTTTCACGATTATAAGTAAAGCATTGTCCCGAAAATGTAAAAAAATCGTAGAATCAATTACTATGTTCTTATGTAAAATCGACCATAAATTGTCATTGCAATTCTAGTAAGGGGCCATCCATAAATTACGTCACACCTTAAGGTGAGGGGGGGGGGGGGGGGGGGAGTAGAGAAGTGTGACAAGAGGTATGGGGGGGGGGGGGGGTCATCAGCTCTGTCACGATACATGTAAAAATATAAATTATTAAAACACGTACTACTGTTTTGATTATTTTTACATGTAAAATTGCAAAATATGTGACGTCACATTAGGGGGAGGGGGTCTCACAAATGTGACGCTGTGTGACAGGGGGGGGTAAAAAAATCACGAAATTCGTGTGACCTAATTTATGGATGGCCCCTTAGCAGAAACTTGTGATGTCCTATGCTTATTGACTTTTTTACGTTCATTCCGTGCTTTCACAAATAATGATATATTTTATAATGATATTACAATATTTATTTTTTAACATGAATTACTTGTAATGCTTGTAATTAATAGTAATATAGAGCAGCAATATCGTGCACTTCAAGCAAATAAAGTAGAAATTTAATCATCATTTAATTATACTCTTTACACGTCGATATGTAATGCTTTTTATTTATTTTTTTAATGTATAGGTAATTACTAATTATTAATATGTAATTAAATTACTAGAAAACGTTCGTTCGAGGTTCAACACTTGAAATAGTTTTGAATAGGTAATTAAAAATATGAAACAAACCATTTAAAATAATGTTATAAGTCATAACAAACCTCTTTTTATTTATTTATTTTTCAATTATACTGATATTACTGCAAAATTAAGATCATGATGAAAATGTCTGTTAAATTTTTGGAATGGATTATTATTTAAAAATAATGTTTTTTTGTTTGTCCTCTATGCGTTCCTGAACCGTTCATCCGATTGCAATAAAACTTTGTTGACTGGTTTGCGCACGCTCGCGAAGTTTTATATATATAATGGTGAGCTTTGACGTTATGAAATTATTTCCTATACCATTCATCTCATTGCGATGAAAATTTGGTGATTTATTGTGCGTACACCCGCAAGATTTCTGTATATAGTGGTGAGCTCTGGCGTTAAGAAATATGTATAAAATTTTTACATTACGTGGCGCGCGAGTTGTTTGAAAAATGTCTTTCAAGTAGATTCGCAGCAGGAGGGGGCGGGGGGGGGGGGGGGAAGGGAGGAAGACAGGGAAAGTAAAGGGAGAGGAGGTTTGCGGAACGGGAGGAAACTGGAGGGGGAAGGTGGAAAGGAATCGAAGGGAACGGGAATGCATGGGTAACAATTTATTTTCTTTAGGTGGTATTGCGACATTCGCCGGGTACTCGCTAGTTATTACAACGTGAGAATATTTGCATTGACCCCAGAAATATCTTTTGTACTCGCTAGTTATTACAACGTGAGAATATTTGCATTGACCCCAGAAATATCTTTTCAAATTTCACAACGCCAGAGCTCGCAGTTTAAGAGCTTTTGCTATTTCATACACATGTATTATTTGCTCTATTGGCAATATAAAA
This sequence comes from Limnephilus rhombicus, assembly GCA_929108145.2. Taxonomy (NCBI): domain Eukaryota; kingdom Metazoa; phylum Arthropoda; class Insecta; order Trichoptera; family Limnephilidae; genus Limnephilus; species Limnephilus rhombicus. The sequence goes on along the minus strand of OV815273.1, from coordinate 19,908,834 downwards.
TACTAGCGCAGACCCGCGACAAATCATGGTATAATTTTAAAAATGATAAAAAAAATATTTTATTATTGGTAGTTTTTTTTAAATTTTATTTAGTAACTATATATTTATTATTTTTTACATTTTTATGTGAAACATGTTAGGTATATAGGTACATAAAATAGAAATTATATTCGTAGTCCTCCTCACTAAGAGATCCTGTGCTGAGGGGGACTATGCTTTAGATAAGTTTTCAGCGACTTCTATGGTTTAACTTCATGGTTTGGATAAGGTTTTTCAGAAACTTCTACGACGATGTTTTAAGTGTACTAGTAAGTTCATTTTCCGATAGTTCCTTCAGCCAACATTTGTCCTTAATGTAGCTATTTTTTTGTTTAAATTGGTTTGATACTAAGTGGGAGTTTGTTATATAACTTTACTGCTAAAAATTTAGAACTTCTTTGTCCAAACGAAGAGTTACATTTTGGTATATTAAGTATGTCTATTTGTTTGGCTCTGGTTTTATGAGCATGTGAGGTGTCTGCTTCTGAATCATTTTTTGTGGTGATGTACTAGAATGTTTTTGGCATAGATTTTCTGTATGCTTGGTACATCAAACTGTTTAAAAATTTCTGTTGTTGACGTCCTTATGGAGACCTTTAGTACGGTCTTTATGATGCAATTCTGAGTTAGCTTCAGTTACTTTATTGCTTGTCTCAATTATTCACACAATCAGTTTCAATTTTTAAAATTACCCTTAAATTCAAACCAAAATTTAGTTCATTGAACCAGAGTTACGCAAGATTCACAGAAACCAAAATTAGTGTTTTTGGTGATAAAATGGTGATTACAGGCAACACATTCGAATCCATTAATTTTATTCAAGCGATTATCTCTGTTTTGTTGTTGCTTTAAAAATGGAGAAATTTCAGCATTGAATAGTGAAAAGCAACGTCTCGCCCTTTGCTCTATCACACATGGCTTATTTTCACAAGACTTCATAATTATTCGTGAATGAAATTATTATTTTATGATTTCTGTTATTTCTTGGTAGTAATTAAACGTGGTACGATCCATTCTCCCTGTAGATCAGAGTTTCTCAAACTTATATGAAAAAAGATCAGCCCCCACTCGTCTCCAGAAAAACTGTGTGACCTTTTTAAACACATAATTACATTATCAATGTTACAATACCTTTTTTTTAAGTAACTTCACACGGGAAGGGTCCTGAGAGGAAACAATTTCACTCAGGCCTGCGTCATCTTTTGGAATGCATTTATGGCAAATTCACGTTAAAACCGAAATTTGACGCTATCTATTAAAAAAGTTAATAAATCTGAGGGCAAAGGAATACCGGAATCTATCTTTTATTATTTATCCCTATAATAAAAAGGAGATATCTGTGACGGGCTGGCGGGCGGCATGGATTTGAGTTTTGCACAAATCTACAGTTTTATTCCTTAATTGATGAAATTTTGTAAATGTTGACCTTCAAAATAAAGGAAATGTCACTGTCTACGTCAGATTTCGGAAAACTTCCCCCATACCCCTTTTCCCACTCCTTGGAAGAATTTCGATATTTCTCGATGAAATTTTGCACACTTGACGTTAAATATTACTGCCTACATCTGATTTCGAAAAACTCTAATCAGCTAGTGATATCAGCTAGTGAGTTGATAAAATTGATTTAGTTTTGTTCCTTAGATACACGTCTAGCAAGGAAAAACGAGATAAATCACAAAATCAAATAATGGTAGTGGCGTAAAAGCACCCACTCGATTTTCAATAAAAAATAATTACCATTACGCAATTTTACACCATTTGAGGAGCATAACAGCGATCCATGGTTTGTCACCGTATATTATGCCTGTGTTTACTTCACAAATGTCAAAGTGGACGATGAGTTTTGGACGATAGATGCATATATCCCAGTTTATGGCTATGATTCTTACGACAATGCATGACCGAAAATCTGAATGGTGTAGTGACCAAATTATTCTCAGCCTTCTAATTTATTATTGTCCTTACCGCCTCCTTACTCCTCTAATGCTCCTCGGACAATCACGTCGCTTTATCGCCTACTTTGGGAATCACTGTCATGGTTCTGCCGTTGAGTGTTCTGTTGCAACCTCTCCCTCTGTTACATGCTTCGTTTATGAGAAAGAGAGATATAGATAACGACGGAGCTATAACTGGTGTGCATCGATTCTTGGCCCTTCTCTGTCACTCTGCCGATGGCTCGGTACTGACAATTAACATGCTATTGACATTCCTTGCCTTTCCTTGACACGCTCCGTTTCCTTAGGCTAAAATGTTACAATCCACTTTTCCACATTGAAATAAACCAATTAATGTCTTTAGTCGGCCAATATTAATAAATATATCACGATATACTCTTACATAGTTACAGGTATTTGTTTCGGGCAAATATTTATGGATATTATTAATTCTTTCACCTACTCACTAAACTAACTTCACGTTCATTATTTTTAGAGCTTCGACATGTGTATGTATTCCTCAGGGCTAGTTGACAGCCTGTCAGATTTGACACTCAAGTAAATTAAAAAATTCCTTTGACGGGGACCCTTCAAATTAATAAAAAGGCTTTGGTCGTCGATTTATGGCGATTTATGATATCGAAATTCTTTTAATTTATTTGCACATTTTCTTGGCCTGCCTGACGCCATTTATTAGGGATTAGATAAGGATTTATGGATCCATACTGATAATAATTTCCCCTTTGTGACTGACTACTACTACACCTATTTGTTAATTAAATTACGTTTATCGTTTGCTGTAGGCTACAAAAATACCTAAAACAGTTTTCTAACAGATATTCACACAAGTTTCTAGATAACAATGATAACTTATGAAATTAACTGAAAAGGCCACGCCAATTTCACGAGATGTTCTTCAAAGTTGCCATTTTTAATTCCAGTGTGCACGCAACTCTCAACTTGGTGTAACTCTAAGTGACCAGCTCAGATATGGGGACTCCAACGAAGCCAGAGTTAAGTTAGCCTCTCAAAAACCGAGCGTACTGTACATGGCCTGCAGATACTTTAATAGTACACAACTGACAACTGCTAACACTGTACAAATCACAAGTGCGCCCCACGGTTGAATTTGGCAGTCCCTCTGGTCTGGAGCCCCAAAATACCTGGAAAAAAACATTCGACTCTGTGCAGAAACGGGCGGTCCGTTTGATAGATTCTAATAAATAAAAAAAACAAACTAAATTCCTTTAACTAAATTAAACTTATTTCCTAACTTATTAAACGGATTGCAATCTTTGGAGCACAGGTGTTGGGTGGGAATGCTATCCTAGTTCTACCGGTATTTCAATGGAAGATGCTTCTAGGAACTAGCGTCATTGATCCCTTCGCTACCTTTGTCGGGAAACACGCCAAACAGTGTCCAACATATGTTGACATTTGTCACATGAGAACGGGTCGCTTCTTCGACTCGTTCTTGTGTTCAACAGCTCGGCTCTGGAACGATTTTCCGGCCTTTGTATTTCCTCCTTACAATTTGGGTCTCTTCAAAACCAATGTTCATTCCTTCCTCTCCTCAAAAAGACCCTCCACACAGCATCTCAGATGACATAGGCTCTGAGGGAAATTATTTTCCTCCTCCGTGGAGCTGGAGCCTCCTGTGTGGAGTTAATGTACAAAAATACGAATAATCCCATCTATTAGAATATTATGCAATAATAATTATTCATACTTTTTCCTCGTTTTTTTAATCCCTTACGCTTGTATTATTTGTGTGACTAAATCCATGTAAATCCTCATTAAAGCTGTTAATCCTTAATCAAGCCCTTCTCTGACAAGTTGATCGTTATTCACCGTATAAAATTGTACCTTTTCAACCTGTACATGTACAGATGTACCTTGTTTCATTTTTTTCTTTCAAAGGCGGGAATATTCTACTGTTATTTTTTTACGTTACATAGCATTCTACATAAGACATCCAACAGACAGAGCCAAGGTTCTTTTGCATCTGTATTGGGGTATTATAAAAATAAGGGTGAATTTTAAGAGAATACCTAGGGAAAGATTCACTTGTAATAATGATAATTATATGTATTTGGCTGATTTATATTGCCGTTTTTTTTTTTGAAAAAGTATCTCAAGAGCGCTGTACAAATAAATTCATAATAGAATTGATATTACTAACTATGATGTATATTATTATATAGCTAGTGACTTTTGACTAAGACGTATAACTACTAACGTCCTATTATTTATTAAAGCGAAAACTTCTTTAGCACCTCGATGAAATTGAAGCGAGCGACACTAAAAAGAGACAAATACATAAATCTATAGGATCAATGTTCAATCTTGAAACCCCCCAAAATGAACAGGCAAAGAGAACACAAAAGAAAGCTACATATAGCGACTCCGAAGAAGAAAACACAAATACTAACAAGATTTCCAATTGTATATACACTGGAATTCGATGAAATAAAATATAGAAAAACCGAAGAGGTTGCAAATGAGCTATCAGCGGTATGTCATGTTTGTAATATTACGTTTTAAGTATGTTATATATATATATATATATATATATATATATATATATATACATATATTCGCATGTATCAAAAAAATGCTGATAAAAAAAGAATAAAAAATCAGAGTGTGCAATACACACGCGATAGAAGTGAAACTAGAAAGTCACTAGTGTCGCTTTCTTTTCTTTTGCCTGTTTATTTTAAACTGGTTTGAAGATTGGATATTGATTTCGCAAAAATAAAAATGTTTTTTTTGGATTTCGTAGGATTCGAACCCCCGTTCGCAGGATGTCTTTCTCTCTGGCCGCTGAGACTTGTCGAACGTCTTGCCCGCTGCGCTGTCTTATATTCTTGCGCCGAGGCGCGAATTTAACGCATTATATTAGAACCGAAGACCCGCCAAATAATAAATTTCAGTGACGCATTTCAGTTTCATCCGAATTTAAAATCACTAACGGGGCTAAAAGTATCTATCCAGAAAAATATGAACATCGACGACCTTTCAAAACTATTTCATTGCAGTTTGACTGCTTTTGGTGTTTTTTTTTTATCATTTCTATCAGAAATGTATTGGCAATATTGACTATGCCTCTCCTGAATTAGGTGATATGCAATAAATGTAAATTGCAGTAAATGCAATATTTCCTTTCAGCCAGTGTGTGTATCGTGTTGTTGTTGTGGTTGTAATATGCAGTCGGTGAAATATAAATAATGAATGTATAATTCTTCCATCCACAGGAGCTACCGTGGTATCGTGGCGAGTGAACAACCAGGAACAACTTTTTGTGAGGTAAGTGCTATCTTATATTATACTACTTTAGGGATGCAGTTTATCAATGGATTTTCGGATGGTTTTGGCCGAAACCGGGACTAAATCTAATGAGTTAACATGCTATAGACATTCCTTGCCTTTCCTTGACACGCTCCGTTTCCTTAGGGCTAAAAAGTTACAATCCATTTTTCTACATTCAAATGAACCAATTAATATCATTACCCCGCCAATATTAATATTTTACTCACGATATAATCGTACATTCATACTTGCAGGGATATGTTTCGTGCAAATATTTATGGATATTATTCATTCGTTCACGTTTTCACCAACTTCATGTTCATTGTTTTAGAGCATAAACTTGTGCCGCCAATATTAATATTTTACTCACGATATAATCGTACATTCATACTTGCAGGGATATGTTTCGTGCAAATATTTATGGATATTATTCATTCGTTCACGTTTTCACCAACTTCATGTTCATTGTTTTAGAGCATAAACTTAGAGCCAGTTGTTTGACCGTCCGTTATATTTGACATCCTCGCAAATCGACAATTAGCGCTATTTTGATTTTTTTTCACCTTTGAACGCTCCCTTTTGGCAAGGGACCCTTCAAATTAAAAACAAATTACGCTGTTGTCGATTTATGATGTCGAAATTCTTAATCTAAATCTGATTGATGCAATGAACCTACAAAGGGCTTAGCCAAAACCGAAACCCATGTTGGTTCATTGCTTTGAATCGATGCTAGTTTTAGCCGGAACCGACATCCTTGTTGGTTCGTTGCTATTGAATCTTTAACGGTTTTAGCTAAAACCGCGTCCCAGTTTGATTGATGCAGTGAATCTATAATGGGTTAAGCCAAACTCGTTCGACACCCATGTTCGAACATTGCAATGAATCTTTGACGACTTCAACCAAAACTGAGACACAATCTGATTAATGCAATATATGAATCTACAATGGCTTTTAGGCAAAATCGAAACCCTGTTGGTTCATTGCGATGAATCTATGATAGTTTTAGCTGCATCCGAAACCCGTGTTGGTTTATTGCAATGAATCTTTGATAGTTTTAGCCGGAACCGAAACCCGAAGTTGGTTCATTCCAATGAATCTTTGATAGTTTTAGCCGAAACCAAAATCCTTGTTGGTTCATTGCAACGAATCTTTGATAGTTTTAGCCGGAACCAACATCCATTTTTTTTTTTTAAGGAGAGTTAGTTTATTGCATTGAATCTTTGGTGGTTTTAGCCAAAATCGAGTCCGAGTCTGAATTCATTTATTTATGTTTTTCTATATATTACAGTGTTTACCTAATTATTAACATTTTTACATAATATATTTTGAAATAAAATTAACATAATGTTTTTTGAATTTTTTTTTATGTTGTGTGTAAGTTAGGATTGAGAAGGTGAAACTGTGGGTGGGTAATATTGTGTGTATGTTTTGTGAACACCTCACTAGGAGAACCTGTGTGTTTACGTGTTTATTGTTAAGTGTGACAAGTATTTATGTAATTGATGCAGTGGATCTACAATGGGTTTAACCAAAACCGAAACTCGTTCTGGTTCATTGCAATGGTTTTAGTCGAAACAGAGACCCAACTTGGTATGAAGGTTGTCGCCAAAACCGAGTTGCTTGATTAAACAACCCTGTTTAAAATTTGATAATCGTTTAACTTTCAACGCTTTATCGGACCAACGTAACACATCCTCGACATTTATTCCACCGTTGAGTGCAACATAATATTTATGTATACCTACACGATAATGTATTCCTACATATTTTTAAAATCCGTTCGGTTCGCTATCGTCTGCGAGGGACACTGTATGAATAATTAAAGTCCTTTATTCGATTTCAAAAAACACAATTACCCTGGAAAAGAGAACGTGTTTCGGTGCGGAGTGGGAGGGATGAAGGGGGTTGGGTGGGGATGCTGGTAGGCGGGGGGACGTGGCTTCCGCGCCTTCTGGGGCAAAAACTAACTAAGCAGGGAAGCTTCGTAATAATCCACGAGACAAGTTAACCGTATTAACTGTTAGATTGCTGTTGCCATTTCGAACCTTTTTGTTCGTGCCATTCATCATTGTTATTTTAAAAAGTTGTCTCGTATTTCTATTTCTGTATTAAATAAACTCAAATAAACCTTTCATTATTTAATTTATTAATTACTACCACCCGGATTCATTCGAGTTTCAACAATATATTTTTTTATTGCACATTGTAATGTATCATAATATTAGAATACTAGCAGTTAAAAACCCGCTCCGCAGGTTTTTGCTGCTGGGCCCTGCAGGCGGCTTTTAGTTCGGCTTTCTCCCAGTTTGAGGGTTCGTGACCATTTATAAATCCGATAGGAACTGGTTCCTAAACTAGCCAGTTCCTCGGATCCACTGTGATCCAGTGACAGCTAGTCACCGAGACAAAATAACCGAGACACGCAATGACGCCATAATGTGTAATATATATTGCATGTAGCCGCCTATTAATCCTAGTACGTATACCTAGGGAATAAACGTCCATATGCGAGCTGCTGACGGAAGTAGCGACATCTTTTGGCAAATTCTTGAATTAAAAACGAATTACAACGGTAGCTTTGCTTGAAATTTCACCAACACAGATGTTATTTGTGGCGCGGTGCATAAGGCGTGGCGTCGGACATCCAATGGAAGTTGGGTTCTGGAATTCAACCACGCAGATGCAAGGCTATTAATACAGTTTGATTGATGATCAGTTCTATCATAGTTTCCCGTTGTCTACGCTACACTCGGGTCACATGGGGTCGGTTACGACGTGTGCCGAAGATAGCTGAACAGGCAAGTCATTCTTTTGTGAGAGATCCGGAGACAAAATCTAGCTTCCCAGTTACTAGGACGTGTGTTCTCTTAAACCATATTTGTATATTAACGAAATAGCAATAAACGGTCACTGTGGTCTTCAAGAACTACTTACAAGTCTTTCAATCAAAACAGAATAGTACTTAATGGATACTTCAGAATTCAATGTGGAAATGAAGCTGCGAGATAAAAATAGTTACTACGACCAAGAAACTCCAGGCATAGAAAGTTATTTTAATGTGAATACCGCACAAGAGTCCCAACTGCACCCAACCGAAGCCGATAAGATTACGGCATCCCCTATTGGGTTATGTTATGGGCTGAAGGTAGTGGGGAGGGTACGGGTATGGGGAAGTACATGGCTACTCAGATCTGGTCACCAAACACGGCTAAAGCCATTTAAATCAAACTTTCAATTCTGAATGTTGGTCTTTTACCAGGGCAAAACTGAAAATAACTTCTTGTCTGGGACGTGCCGCAAATATACGTTTATGCAATTAATTGTGAAACAAAATACTTAAACAAAAAAAACTTAAAAAACTTAAAAAACACACGGTAGAAGTGAAACCTTCAGAAAACTAAAGTAGACAAGAGTGGGAAGAGGAGACCGTTTATACTATCTCATTCTCTCGCAGGCTAAATTCTATAGATGTATGTGTTTGTCTCTTTTTAGTGAGGCTATTTTTGTTTCATCGAGTTTCACCGCGGTGCTAAAGAAGTTTTCACTTCAAAAATACTTGCGCACGCTGGGATTTGAACATGCGAATTTGACCTCCGGATTCTTAGCCGAGGTCTAGAGTCTTACCCCTCGTTATTGATGGCACTCGAACTCAGGGTTCAAGAGTTTTCCGGGCTTTATAGGTACTAAATTAATTAGTACCAATCCGTGTCTCGTGTCACATGGATATTTGCCAATGATAATTTTTTATTAAAATATTTAATCAAACTCCACAAGTATTTTATCAATCTACGAGTGTGATGGAGGATAGTGGGTATCTTTGGCATATTTGGTAATTACACTTGATGCACCAAACATGACAATTTCAGTGGCAGTAACCCCTCACGCTAATTTGTTCGCTTTTAGAAACAACTCTTATAGAAATCGTTACTTATAAGGAGGAATGTGATCTGAGCAGAAAAAACCACGCTTTATATTCAAAAGAAAAAGTTAACCACAAGAGATTTAAAATATACACATCCTTATGAAACAAAAGTTTCCGACCGCATTTTAAAAAAGATTTTTGAATTTTTAATTCATTTTTTTACATTAAACGTCAAAAAGGTAAGGTAATAATTTATAATAAATAAAAAGTGAGATAATGTTTATGATTTGTAGTGTAATAAACGTGTGTTTTATTTTTCGTTATCAGTAACGAAAAAAACGACAAATATTCTAATCTAATAAGGTACCCATTTTTAAAACTTTTTTTATGATCGCAATAAAAAATTACCTTTAAAAAAATTATAAGTTTATTTTGAATAATAAAATTGTAAGTGTATTTCATTACCTTTCAAAAACTGTTTATAGTTTTCCGTTTATTTGGATTTTATTGGAAAACGGAAATATTTTGACCTTCTGACAGAATGTGCCGGAGGCCTGAGGGGTTAACAATATATATCTGTGACAGACCCTTCGATATTAAGCAGTAATGAATGCTAGATTATGATTTGTGGTTTTAGCTAATTTCATAGAATCTTTGAAATAAATCAGTGAGAACAGGCTTCCTGTAGAATAGAAACCCAAAGTTGAATGGACTTCAACTTTCGTTCTATTAAATATTATTTGACCATAGATTCTCATAGAACAGACAAGGTGAGAACCTTTCATTAGTATGTGTGTGCATTATAATAGATACCTACTATCATAACGGTAGTACTTCTTTTTATAGCGCCGTTTTGTGATAAAATCACTTAGGCCATGTAAGGGCGCTTATAGTTCAATAATAATGAAATGTCTTAGCTAATTATGTAAACAAGAGTGTTTAGGTATGGCGGAAAGGGGTGGGCGGTTTGTCGTTTTTTTTTATATAAATCTGATTTTTTAATCAGAGGTTGATGTCATTTTGCACACTTGACCTTCAAAACAAGAGAAAAGTCCCGGGCAAAGCCGGGGACTTCAGCTAGCCTTAATAAGAGGTAAAGCCTTAAGCAGAGAATCAGTGTGGATGAAGATGCAATAAACCTTGAACGGTGAGCTCTGAATCTTGAAATATGCACAGTTTTTTTCTGTCTAGAATTACTAGGCTAACGTCACTGTTTTCAGCTCGCAGTCATTCCATTTTGAGTTATGGGCTATTAAAATATCAAATTTACTGACGCCATATTGTCTGTTCTTAATATCATCATAAATAACTTTGTTTATAAGTAGCTACGATTTGTACTTTCTATAATCTCTCCTTGGCTTAATGCATAAATCAGTCGACGCCGAATTCAATAATCTACAATCTGATACCGCTCTTCAGAAAACGGTTCCTAATCTAAATCAAAATAAGGTACTCCACACATGTCTATGAGGTACTCATTAGATAAATCGTTCAAACATATAGTTCTTATCTCAATATCATTATACTATGAGGTAATAAAGTCATAAAATGACCGTTCGGTAAATAAATTAGTTTCATCAATAATGCTTAGGCAAAAACCTTAACCCCTCAAGCTAATTTGTTCGATTTTGGGAACAACTCATATAGATCTCATAGAAATCGTTTTGTCTCCATTATTAACCCTGGTGAGAAATATGATCTAAACGGTGTTAGAAAGAGAAAACACCACGCTTTATATTCAATTCTAAAAATTAACCACAAAATAATTAAAACATGCGCCTTTGTGAAACCAAATTTCCGATCGCAATTTGAAAAAAAATTATTAAACTTCGGATTTTTTAAAATTAATTATCACAATATTTTTACACGGAAAGATTAAAATGTAGGTGACGTTAAGTTTTATTATCAGTAATTTTTGTTACAAAAACGTAAGGTCAGCCATTTCCTTTTTTTTGCATTCAAAATTTGTATGTTTAAAAAATTATATGTTTATTTTGAATTGTAAAACTTTAAAGAGTTTTTATCACCTTTTAAAACCCGTTTTGAATTTCCGGATTCAATCAGAAATATTACATTTATTTGGATTTTATTGCAAATCAGAAATATTTTAACCAGAATACGCTGGAGGCCTGAGGGGTTAATTTAATTAAATAAAGCCTAGATAAAGGCATACCGTTGATAGCTCCGTTGTAACCTCTCCCTCGTTAAATGCTTCAAATACCTGGCACGAATTCTGTCAATTTTTAGTTTCGAAGATTTTTACTGCGAAATACCCTCTTTGCGTTAATAATAATGCTTATTATATTATACATTATTATTATTTAATGTTCTATAATAAAAAAATGTTTAGGTATTAAAAAAATAAACTTTTTAATGTTCTATAATTTAAAAAAAAGTTTTTTTTTAATACCTAAGTTGTTATATAAATAATGTCTTTTGATTAATAATTCCCACATCATTATAACGTAGATTTTTGGGTTTATCATCGATAAATATCTTTCATAGAAAGAACCGTTTGTAAAATGGGAGCGAATTGTGCGCGTTCACACTAGACTTGCTCTAATATATTTCGTTTGCACTTTTTTCGTGTGGTCAATTCTATATACAATAGAACGAAAGTTGAAGTTGATTCTATTTCTATCGGGCGTTGTACTGCGCATGGAATATCTGTTCCCCGTCCCCACTGATCTCTTCATAGCTTGTATGAAGTAGATCGTAGAATAGGTGAGGTGGGAATGCGCCATTAGGTTGAAAATGTTTTTTTTTTTTACATCTTTTTTTAGGACCTATGTCATCTTTAGGGATGCTGTGCGGATGATCTTTTTAGGGAAAGGAAGGAGAGGAAATTCTGGGAAGGAAAAAGATATGAGTAGTGGATAGGAATCTGAGGGTCGATATGACGATCAGGGGGACGAAAGTATGAATCCGTCCCTCCCACTGCGGTGCAAGGCGATGGGTCTAGAGAGTCCGGCTGGAGACGTCAAAAGGTCTCTCTCAACCAATCTCTCCTCCATCCAACCAACCAAAACCTAAACAAACCTCACCTCATGAACCCGGGCACCCCTGCTAAGTTACCAAATGTAGCGAACCACTTGGGGTCACCTACCTTGGTTATCCAATAATGGTTCCGGGGGTGGCAGTACCCATACCCTCTTCTCAATTTGATAAATTTCGTAATTGATAGATTCCGAGTAAAACTTAAATAAATCTACCTATGTATACTAAATTTAATTGCAGTGATATTTTTAGGTTATTTCTGACTGTTGGAGGAGTTAGTGGGAATTTTTGTTTAAAAAAAACATACATATTAATTATTTGATGAAAATATAAAATTATTGAAAAAATCAATAAATATTTAGGATGGTTTGAGAATATTGTGTAAAATGGTAGGTTTGAGAAGAGCAGGTTTAGTTAGTCGGGTGCCCTCCTACTCCCTCACTCCCCGCCCCTGCGAAGTTGGCGTTCGTCTGCAGAATTTGCCGTCGTGTTTTTGCCTCCGGTCTCGCCACATTCCCTTTACCGCTTCTTTCTCATAGGATTCCGCTCCTCCCATCTCCCATCTTGCCGAAGACAAATGGTCGCGGCCAGTTGGGCCCTTCCCTCCCACTCTAATTACATCCTCTCTCCCTGTCGCCTCTATCACCGGCCTCCATCATAACACAATCGGTCGATAAGCATTCGCAGTCACCCACTTGCGTATCACACTCACCACTCACTGTTCTCTCTGTTCACTGTATCCAGTAGCCATGCCCCTCCGTGTGTGTGCCCCCTGCTCAAGCTAGCCCAGCAAGCCCCAAGCCAGTACCTACCTAACTACCTAGAACTAGTACCTACCCAATCATTACCTTCTACTGTCCGCTAAATAAGTCGTGGACCCCGCTGTTTAAAAGATGTAGGGATTTGAGATAAATATCATCGGTCTCGGAAATAAAAAAATTGGGGGAAAAATTAAAGAAAGTATGATTTTCGCTGGTTGTACAATGTACATTTTTCATATCTATGTAAATATATAAATCAAAATATGCTTTCTTGGGTACATATTATATACAATACTCATATACTCGTATATACTTGCATATATATGCATGTATATGAGTATTGTTTTCCCAAACAATGATTGTTAAATCAAAATTAAATTTTTGAAACTCTTTAAATTAATCATTTTATTTGAAGTAGTCGCCTAATACTTTGAATCGAATCAAGAATTATATTAAATAGATATCTATGTTAGATACCAAATTTGATAAATTGTTCTTATAATACACAAAAATGAATATTTGCAATATATGAAAAATGAACGGACACGCACGGGAAAGGACATTCAGGGAGAATCGATTTATTTCTTTGAATTTGGTAATGTAACGCATGCCGGGAACCAGCTAAAAGTTCGATTATTACTAATTTTGTAAGTTTTGTTTACTTACTTACTGTCAGTGGCTGAGTTGGCATCGCGTTCGGGTTCCAGCCAGGCTTCGCGTGTTTGATTCATTGGCTGGCTAAGTCCTCCATCACGACACAAGCAAAATTTTCCGCTACCGTGGTGGTAGTATGAGATTTTCAAATATTGTCAGGTTATTCATAACTTGGGGATATTTGTCTTTCTTTTAAAAAAGTAATCTTGTTATTAAAGATATTGTGCAGAAAATAATAATAATTAAATAAGTTGTACTTATATAAGATCAGAAGTTATAAGACATATTTTTTCAAGACGGCGCACAGTAAAATATTGCTGATCCATCTAAACTCTAAATAGAACACAAGGAAATCAAGTCATGTCGCATTCCAATAACACACTTTTTCAGTATCAGAATTAAAGATTTTTAAACATTGGTGGGAATACAATATAATGTAACCAGAAATATTATTACATGTCAATCCTGATGAGTTACAAAACTCATTTGCTCTGAACGACGTGAAATTATGATAGGAAATTTAAAAAAATAAACTGCTTTTCTAGTTATGTTTGTGGTCAATCTTTCAGATCTAGTAAAATATTATTATTATTTATTGTGGTATTTTAAATAGGTACATAGTTATCTATGTCCTAATACAATCCTTATATATAATACTTAAAATAACACATGTGATACCTCAATCTGTTTACTGTTGAGCGATGAATCACCTTAATGCAGTAAAGATCGACTATTAAATTTATTAATTTATTTAAAATATCTATACCTTCCCGTAAATCCAGTTAACCTTCATTATACTTTTTGCACCCGTATTCTCGAATTGTAATATTATGTAAAAACTTCCTACTTCTTCTGGCGCTAATCTTAATTGTAAATATGTGTGTTAATAAGTCACCAGTTTTAGGTTAGAATCTATATGTCTTAGTCATAAGTCACTAGCTATAAGTCTTAGATGTAAGTCACTTCTAGTTATAATTGTAAATCTTAGTTGTAAGCCAGTAATATAAGTAGCTATAAGTCTTAGATGTAAGTCACTAGTTGTAATTCTTAGTTTGTAAATCTTAGTTTTAAGCCAGTATATTAATTCTTTTATATATTTATTTGTACAGCGCCCTTGAGGTGATTTTCCTCGAAAACGGCGCTATATAAATTAGCCAATTATTATTATTATTATACCAAATCAATCACATATCTTCGAAATTTTATTTTAAATGCCTTTATGCTCTCTTCCAATTTTATTTCTTCTGGTAATTCTCCAAATATCTTCAATGCTCCGTTCATCAATGACTTTTGACTCTGTGTTTTTTTTTCTGAAGAGGAGTCTTAGTTCATTTCTTTTCCTCGTCTCTTTAGGAATTCAATAGACGTATGACCATTGATTATTTTGTAGTTTAACAATATAGTATTAAGGTAAATAATTTATTTAAATGACAAGATATTTAACTCAGTCAACATTTTCTTGACTGAAGTGTACCTATTTTTCTTCAATATAGTTCTCATAGCTCTGTTTTGTAGAATTATCATTTGTTTCATTAATCCGTCGTTGGCTAAGAATAGAATGTTGCTACAGTAATTTATGTGCGGTACAATGATTGCGTTGTACACATTTTTACTGGAGACTGTGTCAAGAAATCTTCTTATTCTTCCCAACAGCGAAATGTTTTTGGCAATCTTTTAATATGTGCTAAGCCGTTTTTATTTTTATTCATGCTTAATCTGGATCCTTCTGGTTACATTTGTCCAGGTACCCTATAACCTTTTGGTCGACAGTACAGTACTTGTCCAGTGGTAGATATTACAAGTCAGTAGGAGCCCGCTAACGAAGGCAAACTGGAAAACACCGCCAACATTAGGCAAAGCTCTCAACCCTCGAGCCTCGAGCCGGGGTCCAAATCTCGTCACGACTAACAAAAGCTGTATTAGCTTACATAATTTATAATACGTGCACGTGCGAGAATTTCCCCTTTTTGCTCCCGGCGTATTCGGGAATAAACAGAGGCTGCGAGAACCCTACGTCCAGTTTCTTTGCCTTGTTTTTCATCCCACAAAAGTTTTCCAACTTCCTGTTTTTGTGGTAAAATATTTGGCGCAGACCGATCCTTAACCGAATTTTAGATAAACATTAATGAATATAGAAGGAAGTTGCCCCTTAGCGTCATCATCTGTAATGTTGCTTTAAAACTGGAGGTTCGACTTCACTTCCAGAAGTTCATATTTATTACAGGGTGTGTGCTACTGCGAAAGACTTGTATTCTACGGGAGGGGGTGATTAGGTAGGTTCATTTGAAATCTGATTTCCGTGCATAATTTCGGCCAAATGCAGGGGACGACAATTATTATGATATTTAAACTGACTTTGGTTATGTCGGAAGTTAAAGACTTATTTTTTTTAAGTGAAAACTTCTTTAGCACAATTGTGATTTGAAACTTGGTGAAACGAAACATGGCGACATTAAAAAGAGACAAACACATACATCTGTAGGATTTAGCCTGCGAGAGAATGAAACATTATAATCGGTCTCCTCTTTTTGCGGTGCTTCGTAGCCTCCATAATTTTGTCTACTTTATTTTCGTTATTTGTTTTTGGGGTGTTATGACGTGTTGCGCTATCTCCTTCTTTAGCCAACGTTTCGGATAGCGTTGCAGTGTCCATCATAAGGGCAGATCCGGCAGATGTGTAATTGTTAGTGGTGAAATTTGTGCTTATGTACTTGAAGCGCTGCCCTGATGATGAACACTGAAAGGCTGTCCGAAACGTTGGCTAAAGAAGGAGGTAGCACAACACGGCATAACACCCCAAAAACAAATAACGAAAATACTTTTGGCCGTGAAAATTTAAAAACTAATTTGTCTACTTTAGTTTACGGATGGATTCACTTCTACCGCGTGTGAACCGCACAATCTGGTTTAAAAAAAAAATTGTGTGATATGATAAAAGGATGAGAAAATATATGTAATTTTACAAATAATATGCTTTTGGGCTTTTGATTGGTTAGGATTTGTTTCGGAATAGATTAGAATAAATTTGACGATTATTGAGCTAAGAAAAATGGCGGGGTTGGCTTCGTTAGGGGTAGGTAATTGACCGAAATTAGTCCTGTTTTAACTCGATTCGTTTTGCAATTCGTCTGTCTCGTAAATTTCTTTGTATATTACGTTTCAAGGTGGTGGCCGTTTTAATCGTTCACTAAAGATTCTTTTTTCAAATGTAATTTTGGAGTTTCTTATTCGCATTTTTTCAATATTATGGTACCTACCCGCTTGCCTGAAAAAGTTGTAAAAAAGAATTGTCATTGAGATAATGATGTTTCTTAGGACAAATTACATAATTCATTATTTGAAATAATAATAAATAAGCATACGATATATATGTTTTACCCTTTTGGAAGCGAGGTTTACTGTTCATAGAACTATCTTATACTATATAAAAATGAATCGCTGAATGTGTTGCTAAGCTCAAATCTTGAGAGCAGCTGAACCGATTTCGCTAATTCTTTTTTAGAATATTCCTTGAAGTGCGAGGATGGTTCTTACGGAGAGAAAAATTAAGAAAATTGCGCAGAAAATTGGATAATTTCAGAAAATCTAACGACTATCGCACGTTTGACAGTTCGCGTGTTTGAGAATGACATTGTTAAATCAGGATTCTATTTTTGAAAATCTTTAAGTTGATACATTTATTTAAAGTAGGTACTCCCTAATAGTTTGAATCGAATCAAGAATTTTAGATATTTTAAATAAGTACCTATGTTAGGTACCAAATTTAACATACATGAATAATGGAAATTTGAATAAAAATTGTAAAAAGTGGCACGCGGGCTGTTTAATAACTGAATGTACTGGGATTGAATATATGGAAAGGCGGGAGGGAGGGAGAGATTGGGGTGGAGGGGGGTGGGCGGAGAGGGGGAGGGGGGGTGGAGGAGGCGGAGTGGGAACCGCCCTTACACCATGCGAGCGAAGCCGCGGGAAAAAGCTAGTTAATAATAAATAATCATTTTTATATAACTAACCATCACGCCGTTTACCCGCAGGGGTAGGCAGAGAGGACGAACATTCATACATACCTATTTTTATATTATTCTGTCTCTTGACATGGCCCGACTCAAATATCTGATTCACTTGATCGTGCCATGTCTTCCTCGGGCGTTCCCGACTTCTACCATTCACATTTGCGTCACAAACCTCTGCATGCCTAAACCATCTGAGCGTCCCTTTCAATCTAACTCATCACGCTTTCATCAGCTTTGCATTCTTTGCAGAAATCCTTATTTCATATATGTAAAATGTATAGGTAGGTATAAATAAAATTAAGGAAATAATTCTTTTTTTTTTAATTGTCATTTATTTTCTTTTTTGTGTCGAAGCGCAATGGCTCCTACATGCGACATCCATTAAATTGTACCCACGTGTAGCCAATAATAGGTATTATGATGCAGAACAAATTGTTACTGGTGTAATAATTCACTCAATTTATGTTTCAATCAATCAGTCGTAGGTATCGTACATTACGAGTTCTGTATACTAAAAAAAACATCGTACTCGATTTATATCGTGATAAGTTATGAATGATAAGCCTTGTATTGGGCTATTAAACTTTTTGCTACTGTTATAAATAAATATACTTGAAAAACTATGCTAAAAACACGACTAGATTCGATCAAACCAATCGGACAGATTGCAAAGCATCTAATGATTTCGTTTTATGAGACGTTGAGGTATGATGATAATGGTTCTACCACTGATAACCCCGATGCAATCTCTCTTTCTGTTGCGTGTGGTGGTGACCCGATAGTTGATCCCCCAACAGTTGGCCCCCGAAATGATATTATGAAATTATAATTTTTTGTGTATTATTTATCAATTTCAAACCGAAAATCAACTTCCAAAATACCTTTAGATAAGTTGGCATGGATATCAAACGAATTTATTTACAGTGTCGATTTTTTATACATAAACACTGATTATATACAGTATACTTACAGGGTGTTAAGGGACGTACTTGACTTACTATATATAACCAGTGATTCCTGACATTATTTGGTGTAAAAAATGTAAACGAAATTTTGGTCTCCGGTGACATTTTAGGCTAATTTTTTTTTTTCAAAAACAAACCAAAAACATTCTTCCACGTGTCGTCACTGGTCACTCGGCCGAGTAACCGAGCAACTCCTCACCCCGCCCCTAATTGTCCTGTACTCACTTGTTTTTTTTTTAACTGTTTTTAGTTGAAAAAAAAACATTAATAATGTCAGGAATCACTTGGTTAGCAAGTCAAGTACGTTCCAACATCATAATTTTTTTACTTGATGCATTTGAATGAAATTATGTTTTATACTTTTGTTATTCAGCTGTGCATCCTCGGGGAACAACTGTCATGGAACCATTGCGAACCATCCAACAATGATTAATGCCAGCTGTCACGGAACCATTACAATGCATCCAACAATGATTACTTTCAACCGTCATGCAACCATTGCAATGTATCCGACAATGATTACTGTCA
This sequence comes from Limnephilus rhombicus, assembly GCA_929108145.2. Classification (NCBI taxonomy): domain Eukaryota; kingdom Metazoa; phylum Arthropoda; class Insecta; order Trichoptera; family Limnephilidae; genus Limnephilus; species Limnephilus rhombicus. Next base: position 19,889,769 of record OV815273.1, on the reverse strand, counting down.
ACTGTCATCGAACCATTGCAATGCATCCAACAATGATTACTGTCAACTGTTATGGAACCATTGCAATACATCCAACAACGCTTAATGTCACGGAACCATTGGAATGCATCCAACAATGAGTACTGTCATGGAACCATTGCAATGCATCCGACAATGATAACTGTCAACTGTCATGGAACCCTTGCAATGCATCCAACAATGATTACTGCCAGCTGTCACGGAACCATTGCAATGCATCCAAAAATGATTACTGTCAACTGTCATGTAACCATTGCAATGCATCCAACAATCATTACTGTCAACTGTCGTGTAACCATTGCAATGCATCCAACAATCATTACTGTCAATTGTCATGTAACCATTGCAATGCATCCAACAATGATTACTGTCAACTGTCATGTAACCATTGCAATGCATCCAACAATCATTACTGTCAACTGTCATGTAACCATTGCAATGCATCCAACAATCATTACTGTCAACTGTCATGTAACCATTGCAATGCATCCAACAATCATTACTGTCAACTGTCATGTAACCATTGCAATGCATCCAACAATCATTACTGTCAACTGTCATGTAACCATTGCAATGCATCCAACAATCATTACTGTCAACTGTCATGTAACGATTGCAATGCATCCAACAATCATTACTGTCAACTGTCATGTAACCATTGCAATGTATCCAACAATCATTACTGTCAACTGTCATGTAACCATTGCAATGCATCCAACAATCATTACTGTCAACTGTCATGTAACCATTGCAATGCATCCAACAATCATTACTGTCAACTGTCATGTAACCATTGCAATGCATCTAACAATCATTACTGTCAACTGTCATGTAACCATTGCAATGCATCCAACAATCGCCGAACAGCGCCCTTGAGGTGATTTTCCACGAAAACGGCGCTATATAAATTAGCCAATTATTATTAATCATTACTGTCAACTGTCATGCAACGTATCCAATAAAGTTTACTGTCAACTGTCATGTAACCATTGCAATGCATCCAACAACAATTACTATTTGATTACGTTTTATAAATCGTGGAGGTATGGTTCTCCATTGTAACCTCTCTTTCTGTCGCTAATATCATTAATTTGTGAGAAATAAAAAGATGTTACAAAGGGGCTATCAGCAGTTTATAAGCCTTAATTACAGAGCGGTCCGTTATTATCGATCAGGCGATAAAAGTTATCAAAAGATAAAATCAGCCTTATTGGAATAAAGATTCCGTGACTTTGACTGATGTGAGTTTTATGGGCATGACACCTGCGGAAGTGAAATCATTTTCCCTAAGCCGGTTATTTATATGAAGATAATAATAATATTTTTATCTTCATATAAATAACCGGCCTAGGGAAAAATATGAAGAAAAAAATATTATTATTACTTCATATAAATAACCGGCCTAGGGAAAATGATTTCACTTATTGTGTTGACTGATGACTCTATTTACCATTTTTAGCATTTTTTGTGCGCTACTTAGAATTTTACATAGTTTTTTAACAGCACGCAACTCCAAAGCATTAGGTTAATAGTGCTTTTATAATAATATGACCTCTAAAAAGTAAGATTTATTTGGAAGGCGGGTATGGGTACCGCCGTTCCAGGAATCATTTATTGGATAACCAACACCTCTGCCGTCATCCCAAGTGGTTTGCTACGTTTAGTGACTTAGTAGAGGTGCCCGTGTTTATTGGGTGAGGTTTGTCCGGGTCTTGGCGGCGGATTCTTCTGCACACCGATTGCGTGGCAGGCCGGATCGCGAGAGACTGTTTGAGAGACCTTTTGACCTCTCCAGAAGGACTCTCTCGGAACATTGCCTTTCATCTTAGTGGAAGGGATGGATTCATACATTGACTGGATTGGATGGATGAATGGGTTCATTCATACTATTATTATTTGGGAAGCTGGAATGGGTACCGCCGCCCCGGGAACCTTTATTGGATAACCAACACCTCTGCCATAGGTCACCCCAAGTGGTTCGCTACGTTTGGTGATTTAGCAGGGTTGCCCGGGTTCATGGGGTGAGGTTTGTCTAGGGCTTGGAGGCGGATGACCAGGATACAATGAACCCCAGATTCCTACTCACCCCTTAAAACCTTTTCCTTCCCAGAACTCTCCTCTCCCTCCTTTCCCTAAAAAACCCTCCATACATCATCCCCAAAGATGACATAGACCCTGAGGGAAATTATTTTCCTCAGGGCCTCCTGTGTGGAGCTCATGTAAAAAAAATAGGCCATTGGCCCTGAGGGGAATTATTTCTTTAATTATTGAATTAGTATGCAGAGGTAATGTAAAAAATACTTATTCTTCTTCAATGGCGCTATAGCCCATTTCAAGCCTTGGCCTCATTCAAAATAAGCCTCCACCGCCCTCTGTCCTCGGCCGTCGTCTTCCAATCTGCAACATGGAGTAATCCTCTTGCATCCTTCCTGACATCATCCTCCCATCTCAGTCTAGGTCTGCCCGCCTTTCGTTTACCTCCCGGGTGTCCTGTCAGAACCTTCTTCGGTACTCGTGTGCTTGGCATTCGGTGCACATGTCCGGTGTCCGGCCCATCTCAATCTTTGGAGTCTTAAATGGGTGGAGAGTCTGGGAGCTTGGTAAACTAACATAGAGCTCATTATTGTGGCGGATTCTCCATGCCTCTCCCTCTCGCACCGCTCCTAAGATTCTTATAATGCAAAAAATACAGAGTGTGCAAATCACACGCGGTAGAAATGAAACCTTCAGAAAAGTAAAGTCGACTAGAGTGGGAAGGCTACGAAGCACCGCACAAAGAGGAGACCAATGATTATACTATCTCATTCTCTCGCAGGCTAAATCCTATAGATGTATGTGTTTGTCTCTGTGTCGCTATTTTTCGTTTTATCAAGTTCAAATCACAACGGTGCCAAAGAAATTTTCGCTTCAAAAAAGATCTAAAAGTATTATTTTGTGGGTTAGAATAGGTACGTTTTAGACCAATTCCTAATTATGTGTCCGATATAAGAAAGATAATTGTTGGTTATAAACGGAATATTAGATAGTGTGCATTTTTTAGTTTATACTTAGTTGAAAATAATAGTATGTGTTCTGCAGTAGGTATGTAACGGAGTCTTGTAGTTAAATTTTTGTCTTGTTTTTTCGGAAAAAAGGCTTATGTTAGGTATAGCGATACCCAGGGCTGGGCAGTATTTGAAATACTTGTAATTGAAATACGCATTTGAAATACAAATACAAAATACGTATACGTATATTTCCTAAAAATGTATTTTGTAATTTGTATTTCAAATACTTATGGCTTCAAAATACATTTTCAAATACATTTAGCGATCTTAATAATGATAATGAAAAATAAACACACATAGATAATACATAGAATAAAAACGCTAGAATCCTGTACTATTGTCCTTTACTGTAGCACTCTTAGTAATGATTATTTGTAGTTCTCTTATATCATTGCTTTATAATGTACTCTACTTTTTTTTATGTCGTGCTAGTTATTATTATTGTCCTGTGCTATTATAATAGCACTGTTATTGTACATTTTGTATCATATTATATTATACTTGTCATTGCTTTGTATTGTACATTTTTGTATCACAGTATTAGATCAAGCACTATATTAATAGTTGGATTGATTACTAGATTATTTTTAATTTAATTACTGTAGAGCGCACTTGAAGTGAAATAACACAAAACTGCGTTATACAAATGTCATCCATTTATATATAAAAATGAATCCTTGTTTTCCTTGGTCACGCCATAACTTCAGAATGACTTTACCTATTTCATTCATTTTTTTTAAGTTTTCTAATACTTTATAGAAGGTTCTTACGGAAAGAAAAATTAAGAAAATTACGCAGGAAATTGGATAATTTAACTTTAAGAAAACTTAACTACTTTTTAACTTCGCACGTTTAAAAGTTCGCGCGTTTGATGAAATTGAATTTAGCAGGCAGCTGTTTTTTTTTTGTAACAAAAGAATTGTCTATGGATTTTTAAAATTATAGATATTTCAAATAGGTACCTATGTTAGGTACCAGATATGATTGATTGTTCTTATAATTTAGAAAAATGAATATTTGTAATATGTGTAAAATGAAAATTTGAATAAAAAAATTGTAATAGCTGGCACGCGAGTTGTTTGAAAACTGAATGTACTGGGACTTAACATATGAAACGCGGGCGGGGGGTTGGCGGGATGGGGGAACGGGAGAGGGTATGCAGGGAAGGTGGAAGGGGAATGCAAGAAGGGAAGGGGATGTGTTAAGGGAACGGGGACGCACGGGAAAGCACATGCAGGGAGAAACAATTTATTTCTTTGAATATGACATTGCAATGCATGCCGGGAACCAGCTAGTGTTATTATAATAATAATTATTATAATATAACACCTAAGTCCTATACCACAAAACTTTACAAGTAGAGCGGAGACGAGATGTGTCTCCTGAGCAATATGATTAGTCAATTTTAGATTTTAGCACGTCTCTGTTTCACTCTGCTCAGCTTTGCTTCTATGGAAACGCACCCTTAGATATGGGCACTTACGACAATATATTGCAACCAAAGGTTCTACCAAAATTAAATGTATTTTGTATTTGAAATTAAAAAATGGTTAAAATACTGTATTTTGTATTTCAAATACACGACTTGAAAGTATTTTGTATTTCGTATTTTAAATACATGCGACAAAGTATTTTGTAATTTGTATTTTAATTACAGCAAAGCATGTATTTTGCCCAGCCCTGGCGATACCAACCTTCAATATTGTGGTCTGGTAAATAATTGAGAAATTAAAAAAAAAAGTCACCGCCAGCCGTTGTCTTTAGATACCGTAGGTAGGTATGCGGAATTGCGAAAACCCGCGGCACTTCCGGACTGCACGGCGATTTTGCGTAATCCCTAATTTACAATGGGACAGCAAATCCTGTGGTGTAATTTTAATCATTAATAATAATGGATAAAAATAATATTCGTTTTAATTCCCATAAATTGCTAATTAATTTAAAAAAATAAATAAAAATTAATTAGCGATTTTTTTGGCGACCAGACATTGTATTGTGCATACCTACTGGTGCCCATGTATCACTTCTGAGTGATGTCCTTGCGAAACGGCACTGAGAGACAGTGTCGTCTTTACGTACGCCTAAATATTGTTATACGACTTCAAAAAGGAAGAGGTTTTCAATTCGATGTATTTTAAAAAAAAATGTTTGTTACCTCAGAACTTTCGACTGGATGAACCGATATTGATAATTCTTTTTTTTATTTGAAAGCTGGTGCTTCCCGTGTGGTCCCATTTTAATTTGGTCCAGTTCCGACAATGGCATCCATTAGAAAACCATATAAGTCTTAAATTTGCATAAGTATCTGCGCGACAAATGGACGAATAACTCATATCATGCCAACCGATTTCGATAATTCTTTTTCTATTGGAAAGGATGTACTTCAAGGGTAGTTTGATGAGAGTTTGGTTAGGTTCTGATTATGGGATCCATGACAAAGTAACGGAACTCTTCAATTCTTAGGAGCAAATTAACGATATCTTGTTATTTTTGGAGTCGGTGTCAGCAAAGGTACCCGGCCCGGCGTGTTCACTTGACAGCTCCCCTCACGCCGCGGCCCCGCTCTCGCCTCTCGCCTCGTCAAGTCGCGGGTGCGACACAAGCACACCTCACCTTTTTTTTTACACGAGCTCCACACAGGAGGCCCTGAGAAACATAATTTCCCTCAGGGCCTATGTCATCTTTGGGGATGCTGTGTAGAGGGTTTTTTTAAGGAAAGGGAGGAGAGGAGAGTTCTGGGAAGGAAAAGGGTTTAAGGGGTGGGTAGAAATCTGGGGTTCAGTATGTCCTGGTCATCCGCCTCCAAGACCTAGACAAACCTCACCCCATGGACCCGGGCACCCCTGCTAAATCACCAAACATAGCGAACCACTTGGGGTGACCTATGGCAGAGGTGTTGGTTATCCAATAAAGGTTCCCGGTGCGGCGGTACCCATTCCCGCCTCCCAAATGTAATGTAACCATAACTATGTATGTAGTTACAAGCCTACCTTGGATGCCACCGACTCCAAAAATAACAATCGTACCTACCATATTGATGAGTAGAAAAAGTAGGTTGATTATAAAGTTGTAGAAGAATACGAAATTTTTTTTTTACTTTTTAGTGCATTTTTTTAAGTCGTTTTTTGTTTTGTTAAAAATTTTGTTTATTTTTGTGCCGAAAGGGGACAACAAAAAAATACGTTCATCGAATTCTTTCTATGTGTTACATTAATTACGTGAACAGTTTTTCTTCCAATCTAGACCACCCCCCTCCCCCTTGGTGAGATAAATTAGGACCACTTCATAATATGAATACAATATACTCGAAGAATATATTATATTCTTTCGAGTAACGTGAGATTTTGCTGGACCCCCCTCCCCTTTTGAGCTCACGTAATTAATGTATGCCCCCTCTCACCATCGCCCTGGTGGAAGACCACCATTCAGAATTTTGAGCTTTGGTGACCGGTTTGAATAGCCAGGTACTTTTCTTCCGATTTTTTTCTCCCCATCTCTATCCCCTTCCCATTACATTCAGCCTCACAACATCTCCCAATTGGGAATACCATAGTCTTACTGGTTTCAGCTTCAGACGATTGGGAGAGTTATTACTCTTGACGTGACTATAATGTCAACAATGACTAATGATAATAATTTTAGTGACCGACCGAAGGTTCGGTTTCGGCAAGGTTCGGCAAAAAAATCTAGTTTCGGCATCAGTTTCGGTTTCGGCAGAAAATCTGCCTTTCTTACTGTTCATATTTACGATTTTTATTATGTAATAAATTTTTACCGATTATTTTGTTTGTTGATTAATAATTCGTTTATATTTATTTATTCCAGTAAACAAGCAGTTTTCGACGGCAAGAGGGCAATCCGGGGTGGTATCCCCTTCGTATTTCGTAAGTATTTCACTCTTTTATAAATAATTGCCAATATAATTTTTAAATTTTAATTTCCCACTATCTAAAATGCTTTTATTTTTTATCTTAACCCCCCCAAAACAGGCGTATTTTTAGAATGTCAAAATATTTCCGGTTTGCAATAAAATCCAAATAAATGGAATATTTCTGAACATATCCGAATACTAAAAACTGTTTTTGAAAGGTGGTGAAATGTTTACAAATGTCATAGAAATAAAAATATAATTTTCGAAATATTAAAAGTTTTAATTAAAATTTGAAAAGGTTTTAAAAATGTCTCACAAAAGGGGGGGGGGGGAGGGGGGGGGGGGGTCCAGCAAAATTTCACGTTACTTGAAAAGAAAATACGAAGTGGCCCAAATTTATCTCACCGAGGGGGGGTCTAGATTGGAAGAAAAATTGCTCACGTAATTAATGTATGCCCGCTTACGTTTTGTGTATCTAAGATTACTGATATCGAAAAAAAAATTGTATTAGGCAAATGTTATTATCATCTCTCGTTTTAGTGATTTCGTAAAAAAATTCTAATTTTTTTTTATCTAATTGCTATCGGAATCTTTGGTTTTTTAGAAGTGCACATTTAAATTTTTCTATGGTTAAATTCTAGATTTTAAATATAAAGGGTGTAGTTTCATATTTCTGTTTATTATTATATTTCTCACCATGACAGTAAGGGAGATATAAAGATTTATATGAGACTTATGTGAGTTGGGACAAATTTGATCTCCTGTGATTAAACGAGTTAACCCTTAGCGGGACTTTTGAACTGAATGACAAAAATGTCAGTAAATATGATGGAATTCAAATTTTTTATGAAATTTTTGATTACTGCATATGTTTGGCAGTATTGGTTACTTAAATATACAGGATGTCCGGGCGTACAGTGCATTAACTTCGGGAGGTGATTCTACATTATGGTAGGAGTAAAAAAGATAAATAACTTTTTTCGAAATTCCAACTTTTAGGGGTAGTCTCCTGGTAAAAAGATAAAATTAGACCGGTGTGTGCGGGCGGCATTATTATTTTACACTGTTGCCGAATCCCCGCTCCAAGCGCTCAGTGTTGAATTCGAATGTAACAATTTTATTCGCGTAGTAGTGTTTCACTTTAAAAACTTTATTGTTAGTCAAAACTTCTTGATTTAATGTGTCTTTATCTAGTGTGTATTTATTAAGACTGACTTAAGGGAACAACTTCATTCAGTGCGTGTTTTTTTCAGACTTACTTTTGTTTACTTAGTTGTAGACATGCCTAACCTGCCTATTTGTGCGTAATTTTATCATTGAATTATTATTATTTTTTTATTTTTTTTTTTTACAGTGAATAAATACCGCACAAGAATCTCAACTGCTCCCGTCTGGAGCCAGTCAGACTATGGCATCCCCAATTGGGGTATGTTGTGAGGCTTAAGGTAGTGGGAAGGGGAAGGAGGTGGGGAAGAGGAAGGTTGTACCTGGCTATTCAGATCTGGTCACTAAACACGGCTAAAGCCATTTTCAAGCAACGTTTCAATTCTGAATGGTGTTCTTACACCAGGGCGATACTGTTAGTATCTTCCACTCTGGAACATGCCGCAAATATACCATATATTATTTTAAATTAATTAATTGTGAAATAACACAAATTAATCAAATAAAATTTATTTGCGCATGCCGGGTTCGAACCCGCGACCTCCGGATTGTGAGTCAAGAGTCTTACCCACTGGACTACGGAGGTCGTCAAAATACCGTCGTATTATGCCAATACCGTGTAATTTTGTTATTGAATTATTAGGTCAATGCCTTACTTTACCAACAAAGAACGGGCAGACATTCATTAATGAAATATGCCATAACGTACAAATTGATATTACTTTACGTTTTCATGCTTGCTTACAAGCCGAAGGTGGTCATTTTGAAAATTTGTTAAACCAGTTAAAAGCGATGACATTAGTTAAGTGTTCAATTAGTTTATAACAATTTAATCGTAAAAAGCGTGTCTTCAATTGTTATTTAAGTGCAGTTATCTTTGGTAAATTTTGGGGATCGCTGTCAACGGTTAATACGCACTTTTTTTTGAAAAAATCTTTTGATTCACCTTAATTACATTAAAAGACAACTATTTGCATTGGGGGAAGTGGAAAATATTTCATTCTAAATTTCGATTACGTAAAATTAAAATTAGCTTTCATTGTGTGAAACGAGACCGTCCATTTTCAAACATTATTTTCAAATGTCATTTTTTGTTATGTTGGTATTCTTGTTACTGTAAGAAAAGATGCTAGAGCAAAGCATAGCAGACTTCATGGGAATTCGGCGCGTAATTTAAAAAACACAATAATTAACAATATAATGAAAACAAACCTCTAATCAGAATCCATCACTTCAGAATAAAGCCGAGGCACTGTAATCATGTTGGATTTCGTCATCATTATAATTTTCGCAAATTTTCTCCCTCAGTAGGGCACCGTGATTCCGTAACCATTCTAATAATACTTCTTCCTCTCTAACGATATCCAAAAACCCGACCACAGTTAGTAAACACGATTGGCACGACATTTTTTAGATTTCAAAGTCTTTTCGGAGGGAAAAATATTTTGAACTAAATTTGATAATGAAAATTTTCGTTAATTGCAAACGGAAACCAACGGCTAGAGACAAAATCGCGCGGGCGTTTTTTTTTAATGTTATAAAACTAAAATTCCGCCTAATTAGTAGGTACTTACCTAATACACATGTATTGCGTGCGTTGATTAAAATTTATTAGCTTGAATTTTTTTTGACATTAAAATTTTATTTTTATAAGTCAACTATTTCTGCGATGTTGAGCGGCTACGTACGCTAAGTTTATGTGATATGGTTTATGATACAAAAGAAAGTGCCCCCTTTATACCGCCTGCTCGCGTCAAGGCAAGAAAAACATCCCAGTTTTCAAGTAGTTTAGCGGCTACGCTAGGTTTGTGTAACATGGTTTGTGATACAAAAGAAAGTGCCCCTTTATAATGCCTACTCGCGTCAAGGCAAGAAAAACATCCCAGTTTTCAAGTAGTTTAGCGGCTACGCTAGGTTTGTGTAACATGGTTTGTGATTCAAAAGAAAGTGCCCCTTTATAATGCCTACTCGCATCAAGGCAAGAAAATCATCCCAGTTTTCAAGTAGTTTAACGGCTACGCTAGGTTTGTGTAACACGGTTTTTGATATAAAAGTGAATGTATTATTTATAAAAAATTATTACCGAAATTAAAAACATGTTTATTTTCCGTCATTTTATTTCCAAAACTCCGATAATTTAGTACTTACCTTTCCAGATTTCGTGGTACCTTCAAAATCTTCTAGCCGTTCGTTATACATTCTAGTGTATCAGGAATACCAACACCAAAGTGACAGCGACAGCGAATGAGCTAATTACTAATGGCGTACAATCTCACAAGACAAAAGCTAATTTTAATTTTACGTAATCGAAATTTAGAATGACATATTTTCCACTTCCCCCAATGCAAATAGTTGCCTTTTAATGTAATTAAGGTGAATCAAAAGGTTTTTTTTGAAAAAAGTGCATATTAACCGTTGCCAGCGATCCCCAAAAATTAATTTATCTTTTTACAAGCAATGTTGCAACAAATGCACCCGGCAAGCTAACTTGGGTAAGTGCTACCTTACACTAAGGATTTTTAGTAGGTATCCCTTTTTGTATGGGAAAAAATAAGTTGGAATTTCAGAAAAAGTCATTTATCTTTTTTACTCCTACCATAATGTAGAATCACCTCCCGAAGTTAATGCACTTTACCCCCGGACACCCTGTATATGTGTTATTTTTAAAAGCTCACTGTTACAGTAAGTTATAATTATTTTGTATGTGTTATCACTGGGATGCCACAATTCCACATAAATTATAAACTAAATTTACACTTCTCAAATTACATTGAATCCATTAAATTTCACAATTTCAACTCCCTCCAAGCACGGCATCTAATTTTTGATCAATTCTTATTGTTTAAAATTTTAAACAATGGCCTGGACTCATCAGAGCTCACCAGCTTATTAAATTTTCATATTCCGTCAAGACCAACCCGACAATCTGATTTATTTTATTTGTCCTCATGTAAAACAAATATTAGAAAAAATTCCCCAACTCCTCCTGTATGTGCACAATACAACGTGTCCGGAAACTTGTAGTACAAGCGGGGAACTGGTGAATCTACATCACATAGAGAACCCAAAAAACTTATTTTTTTCGATCTGAGCATTTCGATTTTCATATTATTTTTTTTCTATTTTTCCATTTTTTCGGCAACTAAAGGGTTAAAAAAAAATTGAGCCCGGTTTACCCTTCGATGCCTTTTATAAGACACTACACAGCTGAAATCAACCCCCTAGTGAAAAAATTTTTCAAATTTAACCAAAAAAATTCCAACTTCGGACCCGATTTACTCGAAAACGAAAGCTCAAATCAAATAAGTTTTATCACAAATCGACTCCGAATGTGATGTAGATTTACCAGTTTCCCGCTTGTACTACGAGTTTCCGGACACCGTGTATAATACAAAATTTCACAGCATTAACATTTTTAGTAATAACCTCAAGAAATAACTGAATAACCGATATGAAGTAATGCGTACGATATATTATTTATGAGAGTATGTAATGTATCGGTAGCATCTCCTATCCTTTTCCTATATTCCTCTTCCTCTCCCCTTCCTATAACCCAAAATTAATTTTAAATTATTAAAACTTCGTTTCCAATGAACTTTAGCTGAGAAACTTCTGTGACTTGACTTCAATTCACTTGTATATTTATCACTGTATATTATGTAAAAGCTGTTAGTTTCTTACAAAACAAATAAATAATTTCCGCTAAGGGTTAAAGTATTATTTTATTATTATTACGCTAACATCTGTCGAACTTACTCACTCCAAGTGCTACCTAAAAACGAAAGTATTGCCATCTCGAATATTCTAAAAGAGAAACTACCTGCTAGTTCAGATTAGGAGTAAGTAACATTTTAATTTTTTATCTTTAGCCCAATTCGGCCAGTGGTCCTTTGGTCCCCAGCATGGCTTCGCAAGGATCACCAGGTGGCTGGTGGAGAAGCCCCCAGAGAGGCTGCCCAGCGGAGATGTGGAGGCCATCTTCTCAATCATGGACGATGACTTCACCAGGTCCATGTGGAATTATCAGTAAGACATTTTTTGCTATTTAACATTGATGATGATATTATTTGTTCCTTCATCAGTTGCAAGATGAATTGATTATCAAGGCAGTTTTCTTCTTCCTGTGTCCTCTCCTTTTGGGGATTAATCTTACTAATATTATAAACGTGAAAGTTTGTATGGATGTACGTGTGTTTGTTATTATTATTATTATTCACGCAAAAACTACTGAATGGATTTTAATGAAACTTTTCAATAATATAGCCCTAGTGTCCGACCGAACTTTCGGTTTCGGCCAAAAAACGAGTTTCGGCTTATTTTCGGTTTCGGCCGCCATCCAGCCGAAACTACGGCCGAAACCGAAACTGAATTTGGGAGGTTTCGTTCTGCGATCGGACATGGTCTGTGCACTGAACTGCGAGCCACAAAGTGTCATTTTGCTGCGTCCGCGCTCATAGTCGTGTCAGGACTTGATTCACTTGTTTGTGTTCGCTCCGCGAACTTTGCGGTAGTTTGGCTTATTTGTTGTGAAATTGGAGGTGTTTATACTTAACATTGTTTCGAAATAGGTAAGTTTTATTTCGCTATTGAAATGATTTAGATCATGATAGGCCCTGAGGAAAATAATTTCCCAGCATGTCATCTTTGGAATGCTGTGTGGAGGGTTTTTTTAGTGAAAGGAAGGAGAGGAGAGTTCTGGGAAGGAAAAGGGGTGGGTAGGATTTAGTGTGTCCTGGGGTTTAGTGTGTCCTGGTCATCCACCTTCAAGACCTAGACAAACCTCATCCCATGAAAACGGGCACCCCTGCTAAATCACCAAAAGTAGCAAACCACTTGGGGTGACCTATGGCAGAGATGTTGGTTATCCAATAAAGTTTCCCGGGGCGGCGGTACCCATTCCCGCCTCCCACATTATTTTGTTCTGAAGATGAAAGAGTATTTTTTGTTTAGTGTACCTAAACAAATTAGGTTTAAAAAAGTAATTTTGTTTTCTACCTTTTATTTTATGTTATTCGTTAAGTTCAAATAGGTAATACCTACTATTTTTTTTATATTATTTGCGAAGCGATTTACGATTACGATTTCAATAAGCATAAATAATTTATTTGAAATAAGGAGTCATAATTATGTTATGTTTATTTTTAGTTCAAATATCAGAGACTGAATGATTAATATATGATTTTAAAATAAAGGCTGATTGATTAAGATTGACTATTTTTTTTTCACGAAAACATGACCTTATATGGAAGTTTCGGTTTCGGCCATAAAAACTACTTTCGGTCGGACACTATATAGCTCATACATCATTATAACATATTATACAACAGGCTATAATTTGTAGAGCTGGCTCGGGAGGGAAACGGGGACGCAAGGGAAAGGTGATTCAGGGAGAAACAACGTATTTCTTTGAATATGGCTTGCAATGCGTCCCGGGAACCAGCTAGTTGGCAATAGATTTCTTATTAAATCTTCTTCTTTTAATAAATTGTTCAAATAGATAACTAACTAACTAACCATCATGCCGTTTCTCGAGGACAGACCACCAAACAACCCTGTCTTGGCACACCCTTTGCCTCACTCACATTCATACATCATCTCATACATTCCCTTCTATTATTCTGACTTTTGACATGGCCCGACTCAAGTATCTGATTCACTTGTGCCGCGTCTTCCTTGGGCGTCCCCGACTTCTTCTACCATTCACAATTGCGTCATACATTCTTACAAATAAATACATTTATTATTACTGACATCCTCCATTGGAGAGCGGTAAGAGCTTTAATACTGGATTTTGAGGTCTCTTGTTCAAACACTGGCAAAGTGCAAACTTTTTTTTTTTAACATTTAGTGTAGTTTTAACATTTTAAAATAGAATATATCAACGGTCCCGAAGAACAATGTCTGCTAAAAATTGAAAATCGTTTTGTTGACTTATTTTGTTCATTTAAAAGTCTGTATTTTCGGAACTTCTAATGAAATGAAATTCAAAATATCAACACAACACTATATATTTATTTTTTTTTGTTTGTTTTTGGGGTGTTATGCCGTGTTACGCTACCTCCTCCTTTAGCCAACACTATATTTCTTGGTTTTAAAACAGTAAAAATGCAGAAACAAAACTTTAAACAGCTTTACTCCAAAACTACAAAATCGCACATCAGTGCTGGATCCTGAAATCTGGTGCCCTGTGCAGTAAGTACCGACGTCGCCCCTCCTCCAATTTTTGTATATTCAGATCAAAAACTCTTTAATCCGCTGAAAAAATAAAAATATTCACTTATGTTTCATACCAATAAATTTTCAGCTTGTGTAGCCCCTAGTTCTAGATGCGACAGGGATTACCCTGGCAGAGACATCACGTACACTATGCACGTGTTCAAAATCGATTTAGGATAAGTTCATAAAACAATTTAGGATGTGTTCAAAAACCAACAGGGCGTTTTAAAATCAAATGATTTATTGGTAGAACAACGTGCGCTGGATGCCAGGCGCTTTGTGAATAAAGTTTTTTTTTTACCAATCAAACATATAAATTACGATTTTGGCACCCTCTAAAACTGCTGTTTGCCACCCCCCCCCCCCCTAAATCCGGGGCTGTCGCACATTCAACATAGTTCTTCCGGACCTTCGATATGTACTTGAATTTTTACCAAGTGCAAAATATATGTATAATCCTTTTGAGAAATCATTATTCAGAATGAAATTGTTTCTTGAAATGGCTTTAGTTATGTTAAGTAAGTAGATTGAAATAGACTGGTAAATCTCAACCATCCTCTTCCCTATTCTTCATTCCATGGCTCCTAACAAAATTCCAGAATTAAGGATGCTAATAGTTAGTGTAGCTCACATTTAGATTTTTCATCAATTTTGGCAAGATGAAGTATGTAATGTGAATTTATAAATCTGTGTTTCCTATTCCCCGATTACTAAACTGTTTATTTTTGCATTTTTTTAGATTCCGTCTGACGTATCGATTGATATTACGTGAGAAAGAGTTACATTTCAACATTGGTGTGTACAATCCCAGTAAAGATTTGACATTCAGCTTCAACATGTTGTTGCATACATATTTCAAAGTGCCTGACGTGCGAAGATGTCAAATCACGGGACTCCATGGGTGTACTTTTATTGATAAGGTATGAGTTATTAACTTAATATGTACACAAAAAACTACCATTTCCTTTTATTTTTGACGGGAAGTATATAGCAACATTCAAGTAAAGATACCTACCTACCCAATCTTTATTTTTAAGGACCACCTTCACAACTAGGTATGATGTACTGACAAGCTGTTTAATCTAATTATTTTATCTAATCTAATTTCAGACCCGTGAAGGAACAATGTACCAAGAGGGGAGAGAAGTGGTTACCATTTCAGAATGGACCGATCGGATTTATCAGAACACTCCTCAAGAGCACATTATCACTAATGTGGTGAGCGGTCGGAAAATGCGTATTCAGAAATACAATTTCCCTGATACAGGTAAAGAATTTAAAAAATAATATTTCTGCATAATATTATTATCCTCATAAGAAAGTACCTACCTCAATTAATTATTATAATAAAGTAATTGAGGTAGGTACTTTCTTATGAGGATTTCCTTTATTTGTTTGATGTTATGAAAACATTCCATTTTTAAGTTTCCTAAACAACCATAAACCATAGAGATTTTGTCATTTGTATAATATTGGAGGAAAATTACGATACTAAAAGGGTGTCAGATTTTTTAGAGTTAAGTTTTAGGATGACACCTGATCTATTTCATAGATTTTATCAGTGAGAACAGGCTTGTCTATGGAATAGAAACCCAAAGTTGAATTGACTTCAACGCTCGTCCTAAAAATTGGCTATAGATTCTCATAGAGTAGATAAGGTGGAAATGCAGCATTTGGCATTGCTTGGGAAATAATAAACCAGATGTGTATAGAATATATGCAGAGTTTTTATTTCATTCTAACAAAATCGTATACAAAAATCTTGAATAAAACTACTGTTTTTATCCAAAGACGTTATATACTGTAGACGTGGGGTAGAAATCTCAAAGTGGGAAGCCAAAAGCAAGGCAATAAGGAACTCCAGTGAAAAATATTATGGCTTTAAAAAAATATGTTCATATAGACCAAGAAACGCTGATTCTGAATATATAAGTTTTATTTCATAATATTAAATGCAGAGTTTTTAATAAATTATTAAAAAGTGCATTTTTAAACCTCTTGGGAAAAACACAGCGTTAAGTTGGCATTACTGAAATGGTTAACCGTGACGTCACAGTTAACCTGTCACCTGTGTATTGTATTGTATTGACATTTGAAATGACTTGAAGTGCACACGTACATATGCAATTCAACATTTCGTGTTTTTGGTTTATTTTCATACTGTTTATAGAGATTTAGATAAATAATAGTTATTGTGTTTATTGAAACATAATTTAGGCCCTCAACAATTTACGAAAAGGGCTATATTTGCGGACAATCTGCAATAAATGTTGTCTATTTGAGGTTAAAGTCGTGTCATATTTTGACGTTTGTTTTTATGTATTTTCAAATTGTTTTTAGTATAGGGATTTTTATACAAGTTGTTACACACTCGTCATGATCAGTGTATTATAAATACCAGTGTTTCTGTATGTATTATACATAAAACAATGTACCTACAAAGTAACACCTGACACAAAACACGATGTCACATGTATTTGCAATGAAAGAGATGATTTATTGTTTTTATATTGCACTTTGATTAAATACAATAACAGTAGCGGTGAAATGTGGACATTTTACCAATGTTTTTCTATATTAAAAGCAGTTAATCTTGAATAAAAAACACACCTCACACCTAAAAGTCATTGCAAAGCATTCCGCCATGATTATTCTGGGTTCTTCACAGTGTTGCCAACAGTTAGAACTGAAATTTCCCTAGAATTTCACATTTACGCAATTACCTACGTAGCCACCTGATTGTGTAACACTAATCCTGTTATATGTTAATTAATATGATAATTAATTGGAAAGATATCGGAACTTGGTAAATATACTAATAATACCGTGATTTTCCAAATAAAACACTTTTTGCTACGTGAAGTAATAATTTAAAAGTACGAATACACTCACCACTGAATTAGAAACTGAATTCCAAATTTAAAAAAAACACTTTGCAAAATAAAAATCATAAGCAACCCGCCGCTCATTTGTACCAAGCGTGGTATTTTGAAGACCCCCCCCCCGAACGTGTCACGTAGTATGGGTACGTTCCCTAATATCATTTTGAGTTGTCAGTGTTAAAAATAACATGGCATGTAAGTACATGAAAAATAATTAAGATTCATAGGAATTCCAAAAAATATATATACGTATATATATAAATAATACCAGTAATACTGTCATATGTAATAAAATTTTTGCCAGAGTTCGAAATTTCCCTAGATTTTGTCCTGATTTCCCTTATCCCTAAAAAATATTTTTCTCCCCTAGATCTAGGGAAATTTCCCTCGACATAACATCACTGATTCAAAATGACAACTTAAAAAGTAAAAAAATTAGACCACCATAGATACGGTGCGTTTCTGGGAGTCTTTAAAAATTAAAACTTTGACAATTATTTTAACCATTAAAACTAACTATAAAAATAAAAATAAAAATGCAGTTATTTAAGTTTGAAGGTCTTTATTCATTAAAAAAAATAAAAAAATTGGACTGGAGTTCTCTATTGCCCTGGTCTCGATTTCTAGTACTTTAGTACTAAACTGTCACTCGTCGAGTAAGGTCATGTCTTACCAGTAGGAAAATTGCATTTAAAAAGCGCCAAAATGCCCTCCTGTGTGATGAGAAAATGCTTCCATTACACGGCAAATGGTAGTAAAAGTGAAGAAATAACATTTCATTTATAAGTACACACAAATTACTTATTTTTAACGATTATTATAAGCAATACAATCAATTTTCATGTACCCTGTCAGACAATTTTGTGCGTCGTTAGAGAAAAAACACACATTCTTTGATTGTCTTATGGTACAGCCACATTAAGGCCAACTTCTAACTTCAAACTTTCGGACGATTGTGTAGAAGGGTAGATCGTGCGTTGGAAGTTCGAGTTGGAAGTTTAGCTTCGGTGTGGAAGTAGCATACTTTTTGATACATGAATAATTTTTGAATTAAGAAATCACTGAAAACCAAAAGAGTGTTGTTTACTTACCACATTATTTTGCAAGTATGTGAGACTATGGTGAGTCTATTTATATAACGTCATTGTTTTCATCTTTGATTTAAAGTGTGAATGTTTGAAATGAATTCTTTGCTCTGTAAGTACAGTACAATCTCACTAATCCGGCACTATTAAAAACCAGAGGGTGCCGGATTATTGGAATGTTCGGATTCATAAAGAGAATATACACACTATTCACACTTCTAAACAACAGGTAAATATGTACGCAGGTACACATGAGATGAATTTTGAGGTTAGACTGCTAAACAACGACGCGTAGAGGGGCGGAGGGTGCCGGATTATTGGACGTATCGGTCTATTGAAGTACCAGATTAATGAGATTGTACTGTAAGTATATTATTTGATAATAATAATAAATGTTGCCTTTATTTCAGTGGTGTGGAATCCATGGGTAGAATGTGCCAAGGAAATAGGTGACTTTGGTGATGATGAATTTCCAAACATGGTCTGTGTGGAGGCGGGCCATGTCTCATCTCCAGTTATCTTACTTCCTGGGACAGCTTTTGAAGCCAGTCAAATATTACAGGTAAACAACACTCAATTTTGTCTCTCTTATTTGTGTTGGTATGAACCAAGAGTTATGCAAATAATTATATGTAATAACTAGCTTTTACCCGCGGCTTCGCTCGCATGGTATTAGGGGGAAATATATATATATATAAAAATCAAAATTTGCTTGCTTTTGGGTTTGTATGTATATATGAACGCGGGTCCAAGGTCAAACATTTGCCATGATAATCCCTCAAACGTCACTAAAACATTTTTTGTTTTCTGTCTCCTCTGTTTGTTAAAACACTAAACAGGGTTGAAAGATTAGTGCGAAGTTCGCGCGATCACACACAATTTGGCTTGTGGTCTGCGATAAGGAGTGTCGACACATAAGAAATGAACACTTGATGTTTGACGTTTTTAGCGTTTATATCAATGTTAAAATGCGTTCTGATGAAAAAGAGATGCATCAGGGAGAAAACACAGATATTTTAATAGATATTTATTTATCAGGAAAGATTTCTGACTAATATCGATTATTGAACGACCTAAAGTTACTATTAAGAATTTAGAATGCGTAAATATTTACATCAAAAACAGAATAATTATAAATATTTGATATTATATCATAATTTTGTTATCCAATATTTCTATTATTATATTATATTTAGGTATAATAATATTTTAAACTCGTGATTATGCTCGCTCATTGCACATAACCACAAAAGGCCGTTCCGTTAATTCTCCATACACGACCTCATTGCGCGGCATCTGTCAAAAAATGAATTATTCCCCCCGGCCGGTCTCCGTCTGCCTTCCCGCTTCACCCGGGATAGAATATTTTCCATCGAGCATGGGAAGCTCGAAACACAACAAAAATTGTCAATATTTAGACAGGTTCAGAGCTCAAACATTTGTCGCGATTTGCCGTGAAAGTCCATCAAAAATCACATCAATGATTTTGTTTTCCGTCTCCTCCGTTTGTTAAAACACTAAACACGCTTGGTGCGAAGTTCGCGCGATCACGCACAATTTGGCTTGTGCTCTGCGATAAGGACGTGTCACCGCATAAGCAATGAGCACTCGACGTTTGAGGTTTTTGGCGTTTATATCAATGTTAAAATGCATTCTGATGAAAAAGAGATGCATCAGGGAGAAAACAGATATTTTAGTAGATATTTATTTATCAGGAAAGATTTCTGACTAATTTCGATTATTGCACAACCTGAAGTTACTATTAAGAATTTAGAGTGCGTAAATATTTATGTCAAAAGCAGAATAATTATATATATTTGATATTATAATATAATTTTATTAATATATTTATTTTTTTTAATATATTTTTTTTGATAAGCCGCCATAGCTCAGTGGTCAGAGCATTCGACCGGCAATCGGAAGGACACGGGTTCATGTCCCGTTGGCGGCAAGTATCTTTTCTCGGAAGATTTTTCAATGTAAATGAGTGTTTCAGGCTGACAATTATTGCTTGTAATAATTGTTACCCTTTGTGCTATGCATAAAAATCTTGTCTAAACGTTGGTTTATAAATTAAAAAATTATAATTATTATTTTATTATCAAATATTTTTATTATTATATTATATTTAGGTATAATAATATTTTAAACTTCTGATTATGCCCGCTTGTTGCACGTAACCACAAAAGGCTGTTCCGTTAATTCTCCATACACAACCGCATTGCGCGGCATCTGTCAACAAATGAATTATTCCCCCCCCGCCGGCCCCCGTCTGCCTTCCCGCTTCACCGGGGATGGAATGTTTAGGAAATATTTTCCGTCGATCGTTGGAAGCTCGAAACAGAACAAAAGTTGACAATATTTTTGATGTTGATGACAAACATTGATGTTGTTATGGGACTGTCAAGGCAATTGTTAAAGCTATGGACCCCACTTTAGATGCCTATGCGTTGCTAAAACATTCATCCAATGGTGATGAAATTTTGGGGATTTGATGTGCGCGTGCTTGCGATTGTTTCTGTATACAATACTGAGTTCTGAAATAAGGAACTCCAGTGTAAAATATTATGGCTTTAAAAAAATATATTCATATAGACCAAGAAACGCTGATTCTGAATATATAAGTTTTATTTCATAATATTAAACGCAGAGTTTTTAAAAAAATATTAAAAAGTGCATTTTTAAACCTCTTCTCAAAACACAGCGTTAAGTTGGCATTACTGAAATGGTTAACGGTGACGTCACTCTTAACCTGTCACCTGGTGATAGTGTGTATTGTATTGACATTTGAAATGACTTGAAGTGCACACGTACCTACGCAATTCAACATTTCGTGTTTTTGGTTTATTTTCATACTGTTTATAGAGATTTAGATAAATAATAGTTATTGTGTTTATTGAAACATAATTTAGGCCCTCAACAATTTACGAAAAGGGCTATATTTGCGGACAATCTGCAATAAATTTTGTCTATTTGAGGTTAAAGTCGTGTCATATTTTGACATTTGCTTATGTATTTTCAAATTGTTTTTAGTATAGGGCTTTTTATACAAGTTGTTACACACTCGTCATGATCAGTGTATTATAAATACCAGTGTTTCTGTATGTATTATACATAAAACAATGTACCTACAAAGTAACGCCTGACACAAAACACGATGTCACATGTATTTGCAATGAAAGAGATGATTTATTGTTTTTATATTGCACTTTGATTAAATACAATAACAGTAGCGGTGAAATGTGGACATTTTACCAATGTTTTTCTATATTAAAAGCAGTTAATCATGAATAAAAAACACACCTCACACCTAAAAGTCATTACAAAGCATTCCTCCATGACCGCCATGATTCTTCATTCAAACAGGGATGTTCTGCCCAAAAAAATTATTTCCCTAGATTTCGAAGTGAAATTTCCCTAGAATTTCACATTTACGCAATTACCTACGTAGCCACCTGATTGTGTAACACTAATCCTGTTATATGTTAATTAATATGATAATTAATTGGAAAGATATCGGAACTTGGTAAATATACTAATAATACCGTGATTTTCCAAATAAAACACTTTTTGCTACGTGAAGTAATAATTTAAAAGTACGAATACACTCACCACTGAATTAGAAACTAAATTCCAAATTAAAAAAAAACACTTTGCAAAATAAAAATCATAAGCAACCCGCCGCTCATTTGTACCAAGCGTGGTATTTTGAAGACCCCCCCCCCCCCCCCCCCAACGTGTCACGTAGTATGGGTACGTTCCCTAATATCATTTTGAGTTGTCAGTGTTAAAAATAACATGGCATGTAAGTACATGAACAATAATTAAGATTCATAAGAATTCCAAAAAAAATATATATAAATAATACCAGTAATATTGTCATATGTAATAAAATTTTTGCCAGAGTTCGAAATTTCCCTAGATTTTGTCCTGATTTCCCTTATCCCTAAAAAATATTTTTCTCCCCTAGATCTAGGGAAATTTACCTCGACATGACGTCACTGATTCAAAATGACAACTTAAAAAGTAAAAAAAACTAACGGTGGGTGAAGACCACCATAGATACGGTGTGTTTCTGGGAGTCTTTAAAAATTAAAACTTTGACAATTATTTTAATTATTAAAACTAACTATAAAAATAAAAATAAAAATGCAGTTATTTAAGTTTGAAGGTCTTTATTCATTAAAAAAAATAAAAAAAAATGGACTGGAGTTCTCTATTATGCATTGCTAACCGTTCATCCGATTGCGATGAAACTTTGGGGATTTGATGGGTGCATGCCCGCGATGGTTTCTATGTATATATATATATATATATATATATAAATATAATGTATATAAATTAGAAAGCTAACCAAGCAGCTGTTAATCTTATGTTTTAATTGGATATTTTCTTTTATTCTTTATATCTCTTCTCTTTTTTATTAATATCTATACAAAATATGTACATATATATGTGGGCTTATCAATATGCAATGTAAACATCAGTTATAAGTATATATATATACCTATTATTTTACTTCATTGTTTCTGTTCTCACTATATAAAATGTGTACATAGGATTATAATATGAAAGGCAAACACCAGTTACCACCTTATATTTTAATCATTTGCTTTTAAGTACACCCATATATAACTTTTAATTATTATTATTATTATTTAAACAACTATGCTAAACAACCGATGGCTATTTTACGTTTTAATTGGTTATTTCATTTTTATTTTATTCTTTCTCTTCTCTTTTTCTTTTTTTTTTCTACACCACACGTATGTAGGACTATAATATGCAATGCATACAGAAGTTACCTAAATGTTTTAACCCTCTTAGTTACCTATATGTACCTATTAACCTTTTCTTTTTTTTTAATTTGTATTATTTTAATAACTATGCTACACAAATAACAGTTACTAGGTTTTAAACTTTTTTTATTTTATTTTATATTCTTCCTGTTCTTTTTATTTCCTCTTTTTATTTCATCAATTTTATTTCTTTTTTGTACAAATCATGTTCCATTTGTTCATATCCATAATAATTTGACTGTCCTAAAAAGGGAATACTCCTAGTTGGGCAGTCAATTTTTTTTAATGAATTATGTATATACGTGTATAATCTTGTACTAAATAAAGAAACAAATAAAAAATGTATATACAAATCAAGAAGCAAACATATTTTGATTTTTATCTATATAGATGTTCTCCGAATTAGGCTCCTATTTATAAATGAATAGAGTTGCTCTTGTACTTAATTTGTGAGATTAGTTTTACACTGAATTTCAGTAGCATGCGTTTTTAAAGCTAGTCAAATATTTACATGTTAAGAACATTATTTCCGCTGTTTGTTTTTGTGTAAACCGAGGAGAATGCAAATGGTTTTTTCTCTTTATCAACTCGAGCGATAGCTACCCAAATTTGAGTGGCTGATTTTTATGAATTGTAAATTTAATTTTTTTTTTATAAAACCTACAAATATGGTAAAAACGGTGAAATCTAGACGGATTCATTTGCTTTAAACTGCAGTAGGTAGTTCATATGTTTCCGTATTAATATTTGGAGGATGTTATTAATTCAATTGAAAACTGAACACTCAGAAATCACTATCGCTCGAGGGGTTATTGTCAGAAAGTAGCTACATATTAATAAACCATCTGAAGGATACAGCAGACTTCACAGAAATCAGTGGTAAATAAATAATGTTATTTAGCAATGAATTCAATTGACATGAATTTTTATTAATTGCAGGTGATGTGAGTAGATGTTTCGAGCGGCAGTACCAGGAGCGAAGGAGTTCACGTGGATCAGGGCTTCGGCTATCAGCAGCAGGCCTCGCAGGACCACTCTCACTACTGCCCCGACAGAGCCTGTGTTCCTACTGCGTAACACCAAATATGTGAAACCCTCCCCTTGCCCCATCTGTGTGAAACACCCATCGGGCAAGGACACTGATACAACTTGCATCGCTTCCTTCAAAAAGGAACATCCTACTGTTAAGATTAAATTCCTAAAAACACTGATTTCAAGTGTCTTATAATGCAATATTTTTTAAATAGATGGTTTTAATGTTATTTATTTACATTGTTGTTGATTTCAAATATTAAATTTAAAAACTAGTTCATCCATGTTGACATAAAAACTAGTTCATCCATATTGACATAAAAACTAGTTCATCCATGTTGACATTAAAAAAAATCATTTAGATTTGTTGACATAAAATTATGTGTCTTTCAATTTGCGATTTGAACTCAATTTTTATAATATAACTTAAAACATTACATCGACAAATGTCACAATTTTCTACACAAAAGTGACGTTTAGAAACTATACATTAAATTTAATACATACATTTTAGCATTCCTGTAAATCTTAGTTTAGAATTTTTAATAAGATTTTATTAAACTTTCCAAAATAAACTTAAATTCTTCTGAGGATTTATTGTACCTTGGATAAATGCCTTGTTTGTACTGTGAATATCATTCCAAATAAAAAAATATTATTAATGTAAGGAGGAAGGAAGGAGCATTTACTTCTTATCAACCTCTTTGCGGATGACAGCAACACCCTTAATAATGATGTCATAATTGTGGCTTCAAACAAAAATGTTATCATTTCATGAACAGTTGCTTAGAACTCATATCAATAGAAATAAAATATGTAATTTTTAACTAATTTATTTGGTAATGGTGTTTCCCCTAATGCTCTTCTGTGCAAATTCATTATCAAATATTTTCATACCATTTAAAAAAAAACACATTGTAAATTTTCCTTTTTTAGAAGTTATTTGAAACAGTAAATACATATGTGTCAAAAATCTTAAGTATTTGTTAACCCATCAGTATTTGTAATTTACAAGAATTAACGACTTGTTCGGAATATATGTCTTCTTACGTTATTTCTTAAATAATTATATTTTATTGTAATACTAGCTGAAGCGGCGTTTCTATTCTGCTTTAAAAGGTGGAAAAAGGGGATGGAGGTGGATTTTCGAAATCTTATTTAGCTGGGTTGTTTATACAAAATTTCATTAACCTGGGAATAAAACAAATCCACGCCCCCCGCCCGCCGCCAACAGACACTCCTTTATATAAATTAGAAAGACACTGAGAAAACAAACAACGGTTTATTTCAGAGATGAAATTGTTTTTATTTTTTAATATGAGTTGTTATTTCAGCCATAAGAATATCTCTTTATATTCTTTTATTTTTTAAACATAATAAAGTATGAATTTTAAATCTTTCAAATGCATATTAGAATCAGGTGTAAGAAAATTATGGTCACCTAACATAGTTTTTTTTTTTTTCAAAATGAATTATGTAATTTGTGAAAATGATTTATTTATGTTAAAAAGTGACATTAAAAAGGAAAAGGTATGTTTTTGTTTTTTTTAGCGGTTATCTAACTTAAATTTGAGAAACTTAATTTAATGTGATAATCATAATTTTATTATAAACTCTTCCCGTTGAAGTGCAATTAGCTTTATTATGTTTGCTTCATTTAATACTTATTGATTTAATCTAGTAAAATGAGCAATATTGATACATTCATATAAAATCATTTCAATTGCTTTTTGTTGTTGTTTAAATTAATGTCTCCTCTTAAACTTATCGCAGAACTTTGTTAATGAATGATGTTTACTTGTATTACAATGGTTTGTAAATTAATGGTATCTTCTATTGTAAGAATATTTTTTATTATTACCTATTTTCTACTTTGAAGAGGCTCAATACTATACTAGTTACTGTGGCATGCTCAAATTTTGGCAACATGCTGAAGTTTTTCTTGCCATATTAAGAGTTCCTACTTGGAACTTAGCCCTTAGCCAAACATATTTGATTTTAAGAATAAAGTTACGGATCCTTAGCGATTTTAATGTTAGGGATTCTTAGCGATTTTAACCCCTCAGACCTCAGGTCAGAAAATTTCTACTTTGCAATAAAATCCAAATAAATGGAATATTTGTGAATGTTTCCGAAAACTAAAAACTGTTTTTGCAAGGTGATGAAATACACTTTGAAATGTTATTGTTAGAAATATTAAAATTTTGAATGCAACATAAAAAAGTTTTAAAAATAGCTCACCATATGTTTTTTTCTGATCACACACATTTTATAAGACAAATAATATATTATAAACTTTATCTTCACCCCTTTTTTTTGTCATCTTGTAAAAAAAAATTAATAAAAAATTCAAATTTTCATAAATTTTTCTCAAATTGCAGTCGGAAACTTTGGTTTCAAAGAGGTGCACATTTTAATTTTTCTGTGGTAAACTTCTAGATTCGAATACAAAGCGTGATATTTTCACTTTCTAACACCGTTTAGATCACATTTCTCAACATGACAGTTGTTGAGATATATTACAGTACAACGATTTCTATGAGACCTGTGTCAGCTGTTCCCAAAAGTGAACAAATTAAACAGTGAAAAAAATTAACAAATAAAATGTATAATTTAGTGGTTAATATTACGAATCCTTAGCAATTTTAATGTTACAGATGCTTAATGATTTGAATGAACTCGGTGCCAATTATTGTCGTGTAGCCTTTTTATGTATGAGTTTTTGCAATATGTAAATGCATTTTAAATGTACATCACGGACTGACCTGTTCATTGCATAATAATACAAGTTAGTACCTTTATGACATTTGGCTGTAATTTTGTATACGAATTAAACATTAATTATTGGTAGTTATTAAATTCCTAAAATTATTTCAGATGCTCAAAAAACGTGCACAATTTTAAAATTTTATGTTTTACAATTTTATTTGTAATTTTACACTCAAATAAAAATTGTAATTTGGATTTCATTCTTTTCTTTACCAATGTGTTGTAAATTACACAATAATGGAATCTAATGTAATTTGAATTAAATCATAAATGTAATATTTTTTATCATCAATTAAAGAAAATGGGAACTATATTATCTTTTATTCATATGTGATATCATTTTTTTCAGTCAAAAAAGGAGAGAAAAAAATGTATGTGCAGATAAAAAAAAAAAATTAAACTATCTCCACCCACACAGGAGGCGTTGAGGAAAATAATTTCTCTCAGGGCTTATGTCATCTTTGGAGGTGCTGTGTGGAGGGTCTTTTTAGGGAATGGAAGAAGTTCTGGGAAGGAAAAGGGTATGAGGCGTGGGTAAGAATCTGGGGGTCAACGTGCCTAGGAGTGAGGGATGTATGAATCCATCCCTCCAACTGCGGTGCAAGGTGATGAGTCTAGAGAGACCAGTGGAAAGGTCTAGATTAGGTCTCTCTCAACCAATCTCTCTCGATCCGGCCCACCATGCAGTAGGTGGGCAAACGCATTGGCCGCCACGACCTAGACAAACCATAGCAAAATCGGACTCATAATTAAAACAGACATAACTTTGGACTTATGATAAAATTTAAAAAAAAAATTGAATGTCACTGCAAAAAGATGATTGAAATGGCACTACAAAGAAAAAAACACATTTTTTAATTTCAACTAAATTTAATTACAATAACAAACTACGCAATATCTACAAAATAACACAACTCCAAAAAAACAAAATTACTGAGATAATTCTTTAGGTTTTCCAGCTGCTTCAACGGGAATAGCGCCACATTGTTCTAGCAGATCTCTCTTGCCATCGAAGTATTCCTTGAACCAAGCCAGATGGTCCCGTTTCTCCTGGATGGGCATGTAGGGATTCTTCGATAACCCCACACAAACCAATTCCATGAAGTGACGGACAGGGCCCTTACGCGGGCACCAACCTTCGAGGTGCGTTTCTAGGAATATGTGCTCGGAGAAGTGAACGTCAGTTTCAGTTGTTAAACCTGGATCAAAAAAAAAATTTATGATTATGGATGACAGATAGAAAGATGTAAGTTGTTAGTTATAAAGCAACAGCTCCTAATTGAACTGCACTTAATTCCGCTTTTACTTCCAGGGGATACGTTTCTGAAAAAAAAAAGTTAAAAAAAAAACTTTTAAAAGTTGTAAAAAACATAGTAGGTACACAATGCAACATGAAAGTATTTTTTATATTAACTCCACACACTAAGTCATCTTCGAAGACGCTGCGTGGAGGGAATTTTTGAGGAAAGGAAGGAGGGAACACCAAGAGTCCCATGTTGTAGGAGGGAGAAAATACAGAGGCCAGAAAATTGTTCCACAGCCAAGCTGTTGAACTCAAGAATGAGTCATAGAAACAACCCACTCTTCCCAACTTCACCAGTGCTGAAGGGATCAATGACAGTAGTTCCTCGGAGCATCTTCAATTGAAATACTGGTAGCATTCCCACCCTGTGCCTTTGCTCTAAAGATTTCTGATCATTTGTTAAGATAGTAGAATCTTTCTCCAGAGACAAGGAAATATTCATTAAAATTACTCCAGAATGTTAAAAAAATACAAATGTATTATTGTTTTTTTTCTACACTATACGCATACGGGGGTGGGAAAAATGGTAAGCGGATAAAACAGAACACAATAAAATAATAGGTTAGGTTCAGATAGGATTCTATTAAGAAAGGGGATATTACTGTTATGAATTTTGAACCATGTTATTTCAAAACTGTGTACAAATACAAATGACTGTATGGTTCGTTCAGGGGAATAAAATGAAAATTAAATTTGTTAATAATTTTTAATTGACAGGTTGCGAAAATAACAGAATTTTATGCAATTTTTCAGGATTTAATGCAGTATGAGTAGGTGACTTGGCTAACTTCGCAATGGGGTATTTCCCCATTTTTTTATTGCTTAAAAAAATTACAATGATTACAGCATTTTTATTTTATTTTTATGTTGATGAATAAATTTTCTACAGCGAGTCAAAGTTTCCCATTTTTGAACTACCGCCAAAACGATAATTTGGGGTGGGGCTATCGTGTGACGTCATGAGCGTGGATTCTCACTGACAGTGTTAATTTATGCTGGCCCAGCTGAGCGACGCTTGTGACGTCATATTCCGATTTTCAAACCATGGGCCGTTTTGATTTTGTCAGTTTTAGAAGGATGATTAAAATCAGAACAATGATCTTTAAATATTCCATACATTTTCAACAGAATCCCTCGTTTGTGGAAATACTCCACTAGTTCAGATTTCGTGAATACAAAAAATCAATCATATCAAATACAAAGAAGCAAACTCTAAGGGTGGGTTTCTTCATTTACACTCTACTTTAGCTTAGCAGTTTACAGTTCCTTTCGCAGTGCATTTGACATTTACGGCAAAATGGGTTTTTTCACGATGCCAACTGCTTAGGTAAAAGTAAATAGGGATGACAGCATAAAAACTAACCTAATTCCCACATTTTCGTATTGGGAACCGTGTATATATTTTTTTCATGTGGCAACCCACACAATAAATGTCAAACATTGTGGCGACTTGCTTCATCTACGGTTGCGTTGTTGTTTGTTTCACATTTTAACTAACTAACTAATCATCACGCCGTTTCGCCGCAGGGGTAGGCAGAGAGGACGGACCGCCAAACAACTCGGTCTTGGCACACACTCTTTGCCTCACTCACATTCATACATCGTCTCATACATTCTCTTCTATTATTCTGACTTTTGAAATGCCCGACTCAAGTATCTGATTCACTTGATCGTGCCATGTCTTTCTCGGGCATCCCCGACTTCTTCTACCATTCGCATTCGCGTCGTATATTCTTCTTACACTACTTTCTTCGTTCATTCTCTCTACATGCCCAAACCATCTGAGGGTCCCTTTCTTAATCTTACGCATTATGCTTACATCAGCCTTACATTCTTTGCGGATATCCACATTTCTCACACGATCGTAGATTGTTTTACCACACATACGTCTCAGGGATCACGTTTTAAATTGTAATAAAATTATTAGCAATGAGTAATTCTTTCGAATAACATATCATATCATATCTGTAATTAATTTTGTCAAAAGTCGAGCAGTTTCTTTATTAACACGAAATCTACGTCTTCCATTGGATAGAAATTCCTGCGTTTATTATGTCGCTTTACACGTCGTGTCATATAATTAATTATTAGTTCATCGTCAGAACCTGATGAACCATCACTTGTTGCGAACATAATGATAAAATACTAGCAAATACCGTAAAATAGATAGCAAGAAAATCTCTGAACTGTCACCAAAGTGACATTTAGACAACGGCCACCATTTTGGTTACCTTTCCTTTCGCATTTGCAGCACCATTGTGGGCCTGTAAAATGTAAGGTGAAAGTAAACGGTAAATGTCAAATGAAAAAACTCATTTCTATGCATTTTACCGTTTACTTTTACAATTAGCATTGCATTTAGCATTCTCAGTAAATGAAGAAACCCACCCTAAAGGTAAAAATAAGCTGAAAATTAAGAATGTACCTTGCTCGTTGTCAATTGGGAACTTCCAAATCTTTCCTTGGTTGGTCCACAGAATCATCCTCTGGAAGTGGTTGGTAGGCGGGTGAGTGACTGCGATGCGTAGCTCATTCTCCTTCAGGTAATCCCACAGCTTCAGCTCCGTACCCTGGTTGGTCGGACCCTCCGTGAAGATCCCCAGGGACTCGCCACCGAACAAATCCACTGCACGTATCTGATGCCTAAACAAAAACATACATTGAAGGATGTTTGTATTTGCTTATTTTACAGCAAGGGTTTCCAACCAGTCGATCGCAGATTGTGGAGCAAAATTTGGTCGATCCTAATAATTATGATTATGAATTGTGAAGATAATAATTATTTCTTTTCAACTATGGATGAAAAAATGTAGTGTCCGACCGAAACTAGTTTTTATGGCCGAATCCGAAACTTCCATATAAGGTCATGTTTTCGTGGAAAAAAATAGTCTCTTTGCCTCACTCACATTCATACATCGTCTCATACATTCTCTTCTATTATTCTGACTTTTGAAATGCCCGACTCAAGTATCTGATTCACTTGATCGTGCCATGTCTTTCTCGGGCATCCCCGACTTCTTCTACCATTCGCATTCGCGTCGTATATTCTTCTTACACTACTTTCTTCGTCTATTCGCTCTACCATGCCCAAACCATCCGAGGGTCCCTTTCTTAATCTTACTCATTTACATCAGCCTTACATTCTTTGCGGATATCGTCATTCCTCACACGATCATACATGGTTTTACCACACTTACTCCTCAGGGATCTCATTTCAACTCAAGTAGCTCCCAACCTCAAAAAGGTTGTTTTTTAAAAAAAGTCTCGTTTTAGAACATGTGTATTAGGCTAATTATGGTAAGGTTCGGTTAGCTAGTTACTAAATATAACCAAAATCATTTCAAGCAATGTTTTGATTCTGAGTATGTAGTGATCTTTCACCACCAGTATAATGCTGAAAGTATTATAGTAGTTATAAAGATAGTTAGATACCAGGAGCGCGATTCTGGTTCTTTTTAACGCAGTGATCCTTTCCTTCCCTTCAAATTAACGTCAATTACGATTCACGTTCTCTCAATGACAGTTGAATCCTTTCCTTTGCGAAGCGCAAAGGAAAGGATCTAAAGGAGACCGTACGGGCTGTCATTAGCGAGGTTTTGATTGACGTTAAAGTGTGACATTGACGACAATTATTGATATTGACATATTTTAACAAAAGAAAACTTAATATTGTCGTAAGTTTTGACTGTAAACCTGATTAGTGAAGTATTCTTCACATAATAATGGTATTAAATTTACCAAATTACCGTAATTGCGATGTTTGAACTAGGTAGTCAGAACTCGGGCCTATTTTTTGGAGGTCAAAATGTTTCTGCTTCGCATTAAATTCCAAATTAATGGAATATTTGAGAACCTATCCGAAAACTAAAAACTTTTTTTGAAAGGTGATGAAATACGCTATCAAATTTTATTATTAGAAGTAACCATGTAATTTTCTAAATATAAATGTTTGGAATACAACAAAAAAAATGTCTCACCTTACGTTTTTTCCCACTAAAATTACTGGAAATGAAAAAAAAACACACACACACACATATTATAAACGTTATCACCACCTCACATTTTTGTCGTTTCATGTAAAATAGTTTTTAAAAAATTCACAAAGTTTCTTGTTTTTCTTTCAAATCGCCACTGGCAACTTTGGTTTCATAATAAAGGTTTACATTTTAACTATTTTGTGGTCAACTTTTAGATTTAAATAAAAAGCGAGATATTTTCTCTTTCCAACACCGTTTAGTTCATATTTCTAACCATGATGGTAAGGGAGATACAACGATTTTTATGAGACCTGTGTGAGTCGTTCTGAAAACCAAATAAATTAGCCTGAGGGGTTTTAAAGTACATAACTTGCAAAATGTCTGATTAGAGTCATTTAAATTACAATAAACTACATGTTTAAATGTGTGATATTATGTTTAAAGTAGGTATTGTGATATATTTGGCTGAAGGAGATAGGAAAACATGGTTCATAGGTAAAAATAATTAAAATGGCATAAAGTGAAACATATATTTTATTAAAAATACTCAAATTGCAAAACACAAAAGGATAATAAATCAAATAATTACTTATAACTTTATTTTATCTTAGGTTTCCCTACATAAACTTGAGCCTTTCTTATGTTTACTTCTAACTTTGTCCTTCCCGGAAAGGTTTTTTTGTTCAAACCGTTGTAGAAATACAAAAAAAATTGGGTAAACCGGATTTTTTATATCATCATATATAATTACTATATTCTAATTAATAAATTCACTAATTAAAGCCCAAAAAAATGTCATGAAAATTATATTAAAAGACCTTAAAAAAATTGGCGCAGAGGAAATATTCAATAATCTTAACATTGTTTCAATTAAACAATTTTGCTGTGAAGCAATACTACTTTAATGAACTCCACTTTCATTTAACAATCAACAGCAACATTATAACTCAAAACTCAAATAAAAAGCTGGATTCGAAACATACAATTCAATTTATTCATTTAAAAAATATTACAAAATTACAATTTCACAGCATTTTTAAAGGAAAAAATAGGTATCTACAGCTATTAAAATAAACAGATTTAGACTAACAGCAACAAAGCTTGTCGTTTGAATTGTGCTTCATTGATGTTAAACATATCGATATTCGAAGTGATTCTATTTAACAATAAGACTGCTCTCCCGACTGGCATAACCATCGGCAAGTTAGTTCTGCAAGCGGGGATATAAAACAGTCTACGCTGTCGGTGAAGGAGATAACCATTGGGAACATAGAAACTAATGCTCTCCATGTTAGCCGAGTTTTAGAACCGTACATGAATCAGTCTGAAGAAATGTGTTACAATGAGCACATCCCTTCATCCAGTCATGCTCAAGAGAAAGTCGGTAGGTAGGGTAGAGCCACGGGTAGTAGTCATACTCCCTCAGGTAAAGAAATCTCGGAAATTTCTTCTGAACCTTGTAACATTAAGATATTTACCAATATATTATACCCACCATGGCTGGTCATCCATCAATATAAAATAGTGTTAAAACACAAATATAATCAGCAAGGCACTGAGGGTAGGTAATCAGTAAAGAATGCCAAGTCAGAACAATGATAAATTTTATTATAATGAAAACCGGCCCTTGGGAACATTCTAAAATTAGCAATGAGACTCTATTCAGATAAAATATAAATAATCATCAGGGGTGGCTGGATGCGTATAAGTAACCAGCTGTGAATTTGATCTTAATTTCTCTGACCGTGTCTATCGGTATCATGCAGGTACAATTAAAAGAAATAACTGATGGGCGCCTGTGATCGTGTAAACGAAAACATATTTATCACTCAGTAATCTCTAAACTAAGACTAAATAATATCTCGATCTGTTACAAATAAAATTTAATTCTCACGTCTCGAAGTCCGATCATGATGAACTGGTTTCCAGCCAATGACAGCCCGCTCAACAACACAACCTCCCGACCCGAGGTAATTCCGTCAACTGCTCCTACAATCTCGAAGCTTCCCTGAGTTATGCGTGGATTATTTCGGTGCGCAATGCAGCCAACTCTCCCATGCAAAATTGCGAATACGCAGGCCACACCGTTACATTACCCCCTCACCCAAAAGAAAATATTTCCTCCTGGAAATAATGAGGTCCACCTGGCACCTCCCGAAAGAAACTGCTTGCCTTGTGAGACTTGCTCGTAGAGTTTTGTCGTCGATGAGTGCCAAACTTGAAGGATTGTCAGACTGTAGGATCCTGGTTGATAGAAGTACTTCCCAAAACATAAATTGTACATAAAGGAAGAAACGGTGACCACCGTACTGTAATCCAGTTGACATGACGTCAAAATAAGGCGATGAACAAGAGAAGTTCCATTATACAAACAGCATCTCTCCAATAATGATGTATCAAATACTAGATGACCCAAAGTGGCCCAAGGTAGAGATGGAAACTCTGGTACGATGTCATGAGACCAGCGTCCATAATCTTGATAGGATTTATTTGATAAAGATCCCTTCAAATCACCTAATGACCCAAGATGGCCCACTGTAGAGGATCATAAAATGCCGATAATCAGATCATTCAACTATCTGCGTGTTTCACCGCACTTAATGGATCTTGATTTGCGCTTCTGATGAATAATCCAAAATTGGAGTAGAAGAAAAAAAAGTTTGAGTGAGGTTCTGTGTTGCGTGATGAATAATTTTCCGCACTGCGAGCTCTGCCGCACAATTTGAATGAAGATGCATGTTGATTAAGACTGCATCTTGTGAGAATTGAAGAAGATCCTTGAGTGATGTTCTGCATACATTGAAGAAATTATACGTGCTGCAATCACTGCCGCCCAATATGAATGAAGATATATGTTGATCAAGACTGCATCTTGTGAAGGTGAAGAATTTCCAGAAGTGAGATTTCAAAATAACCGCTACTCTAAAGCTTACATAATGTTACTGAGTAAAATTGCAAGTGAAAGCTAACTTGAATGAAGAATAATATCTGCTTTAACTACTAAAGGAAAATTATTTTGAGAAAAAAAACCGTAAAAAATAACTCACATATTTAACCTGCAAGCCTGAATCCCTAAATAACATTATAAAGTTTAATTAAATGAAGTAGATATTACATAACAAAAATTGTGACATAAAATATTAGCAGCTCAGTTACAAAATGAATGCAAAATCAAACGTTACTTAAAGAAACCCAAGATGAAGAACTTCCCCTGACACCTGTGGATCAAGAGATAAAGTAATACCCGAGAATCAAACCATCTATTGTGGGAAAACAATGACCCCAAAATACAGAATGACGACATCTGTTCAAAAATTGCCCAATTAGAAGTTCCCATAAGAAATTGAATAATCACATGAAACAACCCCCATTGTAATAAATGCCATAACGCACATTAAAAACAAACACAGCAATTAAATGCTTGTACATAAATTGTAATAAATATTAATCTCTTTTATCAGAATTATTTTCCCACATTGGACAAGGTGTTAAAGCTTGCTCGAGCCCTTAAGGGGTAATTTACCAAAACCGAAATAATATTTCGGGGTGGGGAAGTATGAAGTATGCTCGAACGGGGAACCGCTGCGCGCTACCGACGAAGTCAGAGCAGCGAAGAATCTAGACTAGATGGTACACTTGAGTAAGATTTGAACATGAAACGTTAAATATTGGGCATCTTTCAAATTATGTTTATTAAATTGAATGCGCATGTTTTAGGTATATTTAGATAGAAACATTACCTATTGCAGGAGGAGCTCATGATTTTATGACTCTTTATCAGATTTTGATCAAACTTGTTTGATAAATTATTCGATACAACCAACTACACTGCTGGACGGTAGGCATTAGTTCTTCATTGACAGATGTCAAAACAATACGGTATTCAATTTCGCATTATTTTCGTAATATGTGATCATAATTATATCTGAATATATTGGAAAGATAAATAAAATATCGGTCATTTTCAATATTTATTATTATTGTTTACAAAAAGTTATATATATAAAAATTATAAATATAAAAATTATATATTTATATAAAAGTTATATTTCGATAGTGTCCCGCACTCGTGGCTAATCAAAATATATAAAGTTAAACCAATTATAATTAGATTTTTGAAAAATATTATGTCCTTTTGGAATACAGATTTACTTGTAAATTTAAAAGGTAAGAAAATAGTAGTACCGGGCATTTCAATAAAAAGAGGGATTTTTCAAGGAGACTCATTTGATTTTGCTTAGCACTGAAACCTCTGTCTAAAATGTTAATTAAAAGCAAGTTTGGAATAAAAATTAACGGTAATACAAGAGAGAGTAGTATAGTTTCACATCTATTATATATGGATGATATAAAATTATTTTCAAATTCTGAATCAAATTTAGAGAAAATGATTAAGGTAGTTAAAATTTTTCAGATGATATTAAAATGACTTTTGGTTTAGATAAATGTAAAACGATCCATATAGAGAAAGCCAAAATTGTAGATGGAGACGAGGGTATATTTAGAAATATCAAAATTAAAAGTATGAAAGGGGGTGAGGTTTATAAATATTTAGGATACCCGCAATCGAATAGATTAGATCACACTAGTATTAAAAATGATATTAGGATTAAATTTCAAACTAGGATCAGAAAATTTT
The DNA here is from genome assembly GCA_929108145.2 of Limnephilus rhombicus. Lineage (NCBI taxonomy): Eukaryota > Metazoa > Arthropoda > Insecta > Trichoptera > Limnephilidae > Limnephilus > Limnephilus rhombicus. The sequence continues at coordinate 19,852,967 of OV815273.1, read as the reverse complement.
TAAAATGCAATCTATCTGCTAAAAATTTTGTAAAAGCAATAAATACTTGGGCAATACCTCTACTAACGTACTCATTTAGCATAATTAAATGGTCCAATACAGATTTAGATAGTTTAGAACGATTAATTAGAACAACGTTAACAAATTTTAATTGCCATCATCCAAATTCAGCTATAGAACGAATTAATTTACCTAGAAATTTAGGAGGTAGAGGTGTAATCAAAATAACATCTTTGAAACACAATCAGGTAGAAATGCTTAGAAATTTTTTTCCATGGGAAAGCCAATAGCTCAGAAATGCACAAAATAATTTGCAAGGCAGATATAAACATTACACCTTTAAATTTATATGACGAGAATGCCAAAATTCTTATAAATACTAACCAGGAATTATTAGATTCCTGGTCAAATAAAATTATTCATGCAAAACACTTCAATTATCTCAACCAAACGTATGTTGACAAACTTTCGTCAAACAAATGGTTGAGTATTGGAGAGTTGAGCGCACAAATAGAAGGATTTATGCTTGCCATTCAAGATAGAGTCATTAATACAAAAATTATAGGAAGCATATAATCAAAGATATAAATCAAATTGATGATTTATGTAGAAAATGTTTGGCTTTTTCGGAAACTATAGAACATATTATATCGGGATGTTCTATATTAGCGCCGTCCGAGTATACATTTAGGCACAATCAGGTTTTAAAAATAATCCACCAAAGTTTGGTAATTAAACATAACTTGATTGACTGCCGTAATACTTGACCGTACGATTGACTACCATATTATGAATATGAACCAAATTCATTTTAGAAAATGAATTTTATAAAATATATTATAAAATATATAAAAACGAAAATAATTATTCAATTGCTAGTTGATTGAAATCTAAACGACGCTTTCCTAATTGACGTTTTTTACATAATATTGCGTCCAAGATATATGAAGGATCACGAACATTCATAGACCTTGTTACTCTAGGATCAATAAGCTCGGGAAGAATGCAATCCATATAAAAATTGGTTAATTTAATAAGCATTTTTTCTTCCCAGAACTTGTCATCTCGAAGTATACGCTCAACTTTTAGAGGGAAGTGTGAGCCAGTCCAAACGGCAAAAATGCAATGACTTTTATTACTAATGTGTAATTGGCCCTGCACCTGGAAATACCAATCGTGATTTTGGTTTACACGATACTTCGTGTTGTCTAATTTCCAAAACGTTACTTTTTTTTTTCAATCGCGTCTTCAACAGACATATCCTTTGCAGAAGATCGGCATTTAATTTCGACGATACAGTTATTACCGGACAAACCATCAGGTGTAGCTCCAAGAAAACAATGTTCAGGGTCTATAAATAAGCCACACTGTTCAATAGTTATGGACTCTTGTTCACATAATTGCCGGATTGCGATTGGCTCATTTATTTTCCCATATTTAATGGACTCAACATTTTTCAAAGAACGACCATATAATAAAGTTTTAATCAATGGCGCACAACTAATCATTCTTCTCTTGCAAATCTTACCAAACCACGACGCTGTCAAAAGATTTCGGCGCCTTTCTAACCATTCACCACTCTCAGACTGTAAAATGGTTTCCAATTTAAAAGGTTTATAACCTTTGTTTTTAATAATACAACAGATATAACCTGTGTTTTTATTCAAACTAACTACCAAGTTCACACACCTATAAATCTACGGCATAATCTAGATTATAAAATTGTCGATATATTTGGGGATTCCGTATTAGTAATGAAACGAACTCTTCACAAACACCTCATTGAAAAATAAGAGAATATCACTCCTTAGTAAATAATATATTTTTCCTTTTCTAAATGCTGATCTGTATTTTTGAAGTTAAACTTCTTTACTAAGGGGTCTGAAATTTTGGAGTGGCACGAAAATTCAGATTTCCAATGCATATATTAAATAAGAGTTACATCACAATATTTGCCCTTGAGATTATAGCCTACGAAACTACAAAAATATTCATATTATATTCCATAGTTCTCATTAAAAACTTGCGGCAGGAATGTGAACTAACATTTTTCAATATGAAATAGCACAATTTGTTGGTTATTCACATTTGGTAGTTTTAATTATTGCTACAAGGTTTGTAAGATTCGTACTCGGAGATATATATGGTGAGGATCGTTTCGTGTTATTATGAAACTTTTTCCCTACTATTCTCAATTATTATCTTTTGTTCACTAAAAAATACTAATAATATGTCTGCAAAGTGAACAATACTATATATATCTTTATCTTTACCTAATTTATGTAAAAGCACAGTAGGACGTAAATAAATAAAACTAGGAATACGAAAATACGGGTAAAGGGGCACTCTAAACCATTCTATGCCGCTGGTTGCAAACAGGCGGCCGCGAAATGGAAATTCTAGTAAAAAAGTCAACTTGGTTCTGAAATAAAACACAATAACATAACGACTAACCTTTAGTATGACCCCTTTTCTTATGTGCCTACACATTTACGTATTTATTTTTTGTAAAATTTGACGTGCTTTCACTCTGAAATCATCTCGCATACTGACTGGAAATAACTCGTGTCTTGGTTTATATAATGGCGTGAGACAAAATAACAATATCGTGATATTGAAAAACAGTTTTTATTTATTTAAGCATTGTTTTAATGCTTTTTAAAATAATTTTATTATTCAGTCGTTTAGATAACATTGATGTGGTGATAATGTATATTTTTTATAATTCTCCTGTATTTAGAATTAAAAGATATAATCGAACTTTAAGCTATTTTTAGAGGTTTTGTAAATATTTTTTCACTCAATTGTTTTAAACACTTTAACACGTTTTTTTAACGCACCATTTAGAAAAATAGTTTATTCTTTCAAAACATAATATTTTTTCTAATAAACAATATAGAAATGTTCTTAAAACTGCATCAAAAATCCCTAAATTTGCTGCGCTTGCGGTAATATACCCTTAAGCAAGTTCCAACACATGGTCGAATATAGAAATAAAAATTATAAAAATTGTACTAACAAGCTAATTTAAAAAAAAAAATCTTTTGTATTAATTGTAGGATAATTGCACTTAGAAAATTGACCATGGAATTAAAAAAAATATAAATTGCTCAACAATCATTGTAAAAACAAAACAAATTCAAACCCCTTAATAATAAACATTAGAAAGTTATCATAGGAATTTAATTATGTTAATAGATTAATAATTTGCTTAATCATAAAATATATACCGATATTGTGCACATAACAAAATAAACTTAAGTAAGCCAGAATAGACTCTTATATAAATGTTCACTAATACGTGTGAAACCAACAACCTCACCACCACCATATACAAGGGTAAACTATTTGGAACAATGCCCATGTAATACGTTTCCTAAAACGATATCAAAAATAGATAATTATAAGCGTCTGAAGCTATCGCCTTAGAATAAATAGTAATTATTTTATATTATTTAATTCTTTCATGGAAATTATCCCAATAGTGAACCAACATAAAGTAAGTGTAACAACAAAGTATTATAGGTTGCTACACACTAAAGCATAAATACTACTACGCATAATACATTCATATATCCGCGGTAATCCACCGTAAAAAAAGTATAACATAATTAATAAAGGGTTTCGAAAAGTTTAAATAAACGGTTGTTACAGGGATAACAAACCGAAATAACAGGTGAATTCAATGTATGAAAATAATGGCCAGTCACTTTCACACGTTGAATTATATAAATACTTAAGTATAAACATTATACAGTTGCAAAAGTACTACACATACATTAAATAAGAAACCACAAACACACACACAGGACAATGCAATCAACGTGAGGAAGTAAGGATTAGTCACGTCACCACGCTGAAAGATTTACATGCAAGTGCTGGATATGCATGCAAATAACTTAAACACACTTAACATTAAAAATAAAATGACAAAGAAAATCTCACAATGGAGATAAGAAAAAAATCAACCCCGATTGAAATAACCCAAAGGATCAGCTGGAGTCCTCAGACCTAAGAATGTCTTTTATATGATAAACACCAAGTTTCTTACCACTCATATCAGCCAACTGATATGCTACTGGAGAAATTTTACCAATAATCTTGCTCCTAATGAATTTAGGCGCTAATTTTGCTGAAAAGTTTTTACTTGCATCTGATAAAACGAATGAACGTCTCCAAACTGTGTCCCCGACACTAAATTGAATATCTCTACGACGCAAGTTGTAGTGCACCTTGTTGCGCTCGTAGGATTGTCTTAAAGACGTTCGTACCTGAGAAAAGATGTCATTTAATTCTTCCAAACCTGATGCCCAAGAGTCACGCTTAGCAAAGGTAATTTCTTCAGCATTGAAGTCAGTGCCTAAATAATCTTTTCCTGAAATGATGATCTCTCTACCAAAGTTAAGAAAGAACGGAGTATAACCTGTAACTTCATGAACTGCAGTGTTAATGGCTAACTCAATTTCTGGAAGATGATTCGCCCAAGTTCTGTGGTCAGATCCAACATATGAACCAAGCGCTGCTACCAAAACCTTGTTAACACGTTCCACAGGATTGTTCTGAGGATGATATCTGCAATTATAAAACAGGTGACGTATATGAAACTTATTAGCCAAAGCTTTCATATCACGCGAAATGTATTGAGGACCATTGTCCAAAACAATGGTGTCCGGAACTCCAAATTTCAGGAAAATCTCATTCTCTAAAATAGTAGCAATATTCAATCCAGTAGCCTTCCTCAGCGGGAAAAGCCTAGTATACTTAGAGAAGAAATCAGACACTACCAACAGATAAGTATAACCTTTCTTGTATGAACTCGGATATGGCCCAAGTAAATCAGTCGCAATCATTTGCCAAGGGCGCTGAACCAATTTGGGATTTCCCATGAGACCTGGCGGTAACAAATTAGTACTCTTGTAACCTAAGCAAATTTGACACTTACCGATGAAAGCTTTTACATCAGCAGCCATTTTAGGCCAATAATATTTTTGTCTAATTCTATTTAGGGTTTTCAAAATCCCGAAGTGGGCGCAAGTAGGAGGAACATGGTGCTGTACAATCAAACTATTCCTGAGTTCCTTCGGAACTACCTCTTTCCAGTCGTAGGACCTATGTAAAGCCTCCATACTCTGGATATGTTTATAGAGCCTATCATTGGAAATTCTCCACGCCGGATACTTCTCAGGGTTGGCCAAAATTTTCTCCTTTAAATTGACGTACCAATTGTCCGAGGTAGAAAAATTTTGACTAATCGTATCTACCTGTAAAGGATCCCGTGATAATGCGTCAGGAATTACATTGTCTTTACCGTTCCTATGTATAATTTCAAAGTTGAATTGCTGCAACCTGACTGCCCAGCGCGCGAGACGTCCTGAGGGCGACTTCAAACTGGTCAACCACTTCAGGCTGTAGTGGTCTGTTATGACCTTTACCGGAATAGGCGAGCCCTCAATATAACCCCTGAATTTTTCCAACGCGAAAATCATGGCATTTAACTCTTTTTCCGTGGTTGAGTGGTTCCTCTCTTGAGCAGAAAGTGTTCTTGAAATGAAAGAAATAGGGTGTTCTAACCCCTTATCATCCAGTTGTGAAAGACATGCTCCGAGCCCTACATTCGACGCGTCTACGCTAATCGTGAACGGTTTCTTGAAATCAGGACATGCGAGAACCGGAGCGGTTACAAGAAAGTTTTTAAGTTTTGAGAATGCTGATTGCGCTTGATCGTTCCACACAAATTTCTTACCCGCGAATTCTTTCTTAGTTAAATCATACAAAGGTGACGCAATGCTAGAAAAATTGAAAATGAATCTCTTATACCACGAGAGTACCCCAATGAACCTACGTAGGCTCTTTTGTGACGTAGGGGTGGGAAAATCAACAATAGCCTTGACTTTATCCGGATCAGTCCGGAGGCCTTTGTCATCAATGACAAAACCAAGGTATTTAAGGGAGTCCCTGCAGAAAACGGACTTCTGGACATTAATCGTAAGACCGGCGGCTTGTAGTCTCTGTTTAACTTGTCTCAACAGATAAATATGCTCTTCGAAAGATGAACTAATAATGATAATGTCATCTAAGTAGCAAAAGACTTTGCCATCAAATTGAGGCCCTAACACTTTATCCATCAATCGCATCATCCGGGAACTTGCACCATGTAAACCGAACGGCATTGTGACGAAATGAAACAACCCACGCTTGGGTATCGTAAACGCGGTTTTCTCCTTAGAACTTTCTCCTAGTGGAATTTGGAAAAAGGCATCATTTAAGTCCAAAGTTGACAAATAACGAGCACCACCTAAGCTGTTGAGAATGTCAGAGATTAACGGTAAATTGTAGGCGTCGCGTTTCGAGACGGCGTTTAAACGTCTGCTGTCAAGGCAAAGTCTGAAAGTGCCATTTTTCTTGGGTACTAAGACAATGGGATTATTCCATGCGCTGTTGCTCGGTTCTACAACACCTAAATCTAGGAGTCTGTCAAGCTCCCTATGTACTTCCGGAAGTAAGTGCGGAGAAATGGGATAAACCCTTTGTTTAATAGGAGGCACATCACCCGTGTCTATAACATGATGTTCTAACTCTGTTCTGCCTAACCGATCTCCTGAGTAATCCACAAACTCCTGAACTACTTTGTTCAAGACGGAACGTTGGGATTGAGATAAATTTTTCTCACTATCAAGCCCAATAAGATTAGATGCTTGAACTCTACTGTCTGAATCCTTACAAGACATTAATTTCGAAATCTTAGGACAAATGTTGAACATTTTCCAAAAGTCACAACCCAGAATAATGTCAGATTTAATGTCTGGCATAATAACAAAATTGAAAGTTCTAACAACATTTTCAAAACGCACCGGAAGAGCTAACTTGTAAAAGCAGGTAACCGAATGACCAGTTGCCGATACTAGAGAGAACTCAGAGTCCAACTTTGACAAATTGAAACCTAAATCTAAAAATTTACGATGAAAGTTATTCCCTAAAATAGATACGTGCGACCCAGAGTCTAGAAGACCGGAGTAGCCTGTGCTCAAAACTTGGAAAGAGATGTAAGGACGGCCGTCCCTGTTGGCCGCTCGCACCTCCTTCGAAGACCTTAAATTGTTATAAAAATCTCTTACGGTATTCAGCCACAAAACCCATTCCCGTGAAGTAGTCTCGGCAAACGCTGACGTCCTAGCGCCCACCGAAAGGACCTCACGGGCCATCAGTTTTTTTGACGACGGCAGCCGCAGAGAGGAGCCTTGACACCTGGTCGCCCGCAGCGAAAGCAGTGCACCTCCCTAGAATTCACATTTGACTGGTTAAGCAAAACATTGGTCGAATCACGACGGTTCTTCCTGAAATTGAAATTAGGATTGGCTGTATTAACAAAACCATCTCTATCGTTAGAGTAATTGTTTCTAGAAGAATTCACATTGTTCAATTTACTGTCAATATTCCTATTGCTAGTTTGGTGAAACCTAGAAAAATTTGAATCAATCGGATTCCTCTCATTACCTCTATTACGAGAATAGTCATTCCTAACAGAATTGAAATTATTAGGATGAGAATTACCAGTATGAGCTCTATCGTTTGAACGGTTGTCAGCCAATTCAATCATCCTACCTAATTTTTTTAAGGTTAACAAATCAGGGATCTCAGAAAGTGAAAGTTTCTGAATGTATCTCGGCAACATATTACTCAGTAAAATCTCCAGAATTTCATCTTCCGGCAACTTTGTGGACAATTGATTATTAAGCGATTGAACACGTGTGATAAAAGAACTTAAATTCTCTTTCTGAAATTGAAACGTCGCTCTGATTTGTGACAATAATCTCCTTTCATGATCTAATAGTTCAAATTCGTTTTTTAACGCGACCACAATGTCCGCCCAAGATGAGAAGGATGAGCGATTTACCCTAAACCATTGTAGCGCCTGTCCTGAAAACAATTCGACTGCAGAAGAAAAAAGTGAAGCATAACTTACATTTCTAGCGACAGCAAGTTCTTCTACCCGTTCAATAAAATTGCGGACATCCGTAGAGCCATCGTAAGTAAGGTTCCACTTGTGTACCGGAAACGACGGAGGAGACGGAAATGACAATGCCGAACTGGAACCCGCCAATGTATCATCCTGTTTCGCCATGATAATTTTTGCCGCAGATTTACTCCTAGTTTCTACACCTTCGTTCATAACCTAGAACTCGATTGTAGGGTAGAAAAAAAATTATTAGTACACATGCAACAACACGACATGAAAAAAGATAATGCACATGCAATCGCCAATTCTAAGAAAAAAAATACGTAAGGTATGCTGCCAGCGAACTGAACAGCAAAATAATTTAAAAGCGTAATAACGCTGATGAGCTGACGGAAACCAAAGCAATAAACTGTGTGAAACTACGTGTAAAATAACGGAACGGTAAGTTGGTCGTGGGACGGGCTGTCATAAACCCAAGCGAGACGTGAGAAACAAATAAATATAACAGATCGAGATGTGAACCATTTGATAATTGTGAAATGAAATACCTGCGAACACGTGCGAGAAAAAAACAATAAAAAAAAACAGGTTCAGCCGAAGCGCGCCAATGTAACATTAAGATATTTACCAATATATTATACCCACCATGGCTGGCCATCCATCAATATAAAATAGTGTTAAAACACAAATATAATCAGCAAGGCACTGAGGGTAGGTAATCAGTAAAGAATGCCAAGTCAGAACAATGATAAATTTTATTATAATGAAAACCGGCCCTTGGGAACATTCTAAAATTAGCAATGAGACTCTATTCAGATAAAATATAAATAATCATCAGGGGTGGCTGGATGCGTATAAGTAACCAGCTGTGAATTTGATCTTAATTTCTCTGACCGTGTCTATCGGTATCATGCAGGTACAATTAAAAGAAATAACTGATGGGCGCCTGTGATCGTGTAAACGAAAACATATTTATCACTCAGTAATCTCTAAACTAAGACTAAATAATATCTCGATCTGTTACAAATAAAATTTAATTCTCACGTCTCGAAGTCCGATCATGATGAACTGGTTTCCAGCCAATGACAGCCCGCTCAACAACACAACCTCCCGACCCGAGGTAATTCCGTCAACTGCTCCTACAATCTCGAAGCTTCCCTGAGTTATGCGTGGATTATTTCGGTGCGCAATGCAGCCAACTCTCCCATGCAAAATTGCGAATACGCAGGCCACACCGTTACAACCTTCTCCAACAGCAGGGAATTCTTCAGTTGGTGTGGACTCCAAACCACCGACCCAGTCTCAAGCCCACTCCTAACCAAACTCCTATACAAAAACTCGACCGCGTTGAAAAAACACTACATTATATATTTGTAATTCTTTCAGTAACTTCATATTATTTTTATAATTAAATACAGGAGATCCCAGTGACGATATCATCGCCTCAGTCACCAGCATTTCTTCACTACTCTAGAGCAGTCATCAGCGACAGTACCATACATCGACCACTGCCCTTTTCCATCAGAGTCGGAAGAAATTTCTGAAAAAGAAATAAAAGTATCAAATTGTATCATATGAAATTTAACTAACTAACGGGGCAAAGAAGATGGACTGCCAAACAACTCGGTCTTGGCACACACTTCTTACCTCGTTTACATTCATACATGCTCTCCTATTATTCTGACTCTTGACATGGCCCGACTCAAGTATCTGATTCACTAGGTCAACGGAACCTAAGTTATAATCTACGCATTCACGTGGTGCAGACACAGGTGGCGCCAATTTAATTATTTAAGGTTAAATCACTTTTTGCAAGTTATGTTTCAAAAAAGTTAGTTTAGTTTCAAAATATTAAGGTCAATTAATTGTCTGTGCTCGTATATATTCAATATGAATATGAATAAATAGTTTCGTCCATAAACAAACTCAAATCTTTCAATAAAGGTTAACAAATACAATATTGGATTGAGTCGCCGATACAAAATTGGACTTGTAAGCCTTTCTTGAAATATTTATTATTATTATTATGTAATGAGCAGGTAGCATTTTGCTGATGCGCTCATATCTAATTTCACAATAGTTTGACAGCAAATGAGTAGTAATTTGGGTTTATTTATGGAGAAAACTATGTATTCATATTGAATACGTACCAGCGCCAAGATTAATTTACCTTAATATTTTAAAGCATAACTTGCAAAAAGTGTTTTAATATAAAATAATCAAATTGATGCAAACTGTGAATGCGTAGATTATAACATAGGTTCCGTTAAACCACCAAAAACAATTCAACACACATGATCAATATCAGTTGTGTACCGACATAGAATATACCATTAAAAATATATTATAATACTTAAGTACTTACTTTATCATTGGGAAGGTCTTTGGCCACATTTGAGTCCTTCGACCGCCTCCAACTATTATCCTAGTTGACGTCCAGAGAATTATCCTCGTGCTGTCAGGTAGCGGGCGACAAAGGCAGTCATAAGCGACAGCGAATTCCAATGCCATTCGCATCAATATCGGAAGAGATCTCTGTAAAAGAAATAAACATATTTTCAGCCCGCTATCGGTTATACAAACCAAAAATACACTAGGTACAATGATGTTAAATACCATTTGAAGTTGGTAAAAACAACTTACGTTTTGGGATTGGAAGACTTGTGGACTAGCATTATCAAAGTATTTTGTTTCTCCATTTCATGAACAGCGGGAAACATGTATTGCCTTTGCAGCCTGTTGGTCAACATACTGAAAGAGAAATTACGCCAATTAGTGTCACAATACTTAATTACATACTTTTCTTATGTTTCTTAGCACAATAATACAGTAAAACAAATAATAATTTATGAGCTGTGTAGATATTACAAAACCTAACCTCAAACACAAAGCGCTTACTTGTTAACAGACATAATATTGCTTCAAGTTCGTTAATTCAGTTCCAGTTGGAGCAAATACATATTTAATGCGTTTAGTTACATAATATATTGTAGCATTTACTTACCTCATGTTATTGCTTTGTCCAGCAATCACTATGTTATCGAATTCCAAACAACCAAACCGACAATATGATAATATATGACATATTTTGACTTGACAAGCGACATCTGTCACTTCATTTTTAAAGCAGTGAATGAGTAAAAAAGTTACAACCATCAAATAAGGTAGGTACCTTTTTAAGAAACGAAAATCTTCAAAACGGCTTTTCATGTTATTTTGAAACAAAATAAGATGTGATTAAAATGCAATACAATGTTAAATCATCATTTTAAAAGTTTTGGTTGACAACCTCGCATTATTAGATTGTATTTCATTTATCAGTGTTTTCAAAAAATCTCTAACCCAATTTTTTAGGATTTTTTACTAGGTCTCTCTCCTTAACACGATTAAGTGAGGATATCGCTTCACAGCGTGAGAACGGGAATCGCTCGCTTGTAAGGCGGCGCAAAATGCGCAACCTTACATCGTTGGCGAATGCTAGCATTTAGGTTAACGCAAAAAGAACGGGAATCGCGCTCCAGTGCTTCTAATTAGCATATGATCTTGTCTTACTGTTCTATTGGTAGTAAGCACCAATTTGTAGAATGTTGGGAAGTTTGGTACTACTGTACACTTGATAAAAAGATTTCTCCCAAATTAAATCTTTAGATCTTAAATCTCAGATATAATTATTGTTTGGACTTACACTCTCTTTTCAAACGGCTCTCTACGTGCAGGCTTCTGGGTGAACTGTTGACGATACTCTGTCCTGTCTCGGGTCCGGGAGAGTGCCGACTGTACCTGCTGTGCCCGCGATGTCATGGGCTGGTCTTCCGCAGGCTTCGGAGTGTGATCCACATTCATGCCTGATATGAGCTCACTGGAAGTTTAAAAGTCACAACTAATAAATAATAAGTTATAAATTTAAAAGTCGCAAGAAAAAAATAATTCAATGACTGTGAAGCCTAGTTTGGTGGTCCAGAAAACTCAAATAAAATGTTACATTTAAAAGGTACAATAAAAAAGTACTATTTGGTGTTCATTATGGAAGCTGGGAACTATTTTTTAATTATTAACCTTACAATATAATTAGATATACAATGCCGGTTTTATAACCATCCATTCGTTAGGCTTGATATCATTTTTAACAAATATTCGGTCAACTGAAATATAATAAAAAGATAAGTGTGGGATATCGTTAAGTGTGTTATATTATTATGCATTTTAATTTTAATATTCAAAATTGGTAAATATGCAGTTAGTCCACCTCACGGATAACACGGAACGTTCGTGTTGTTGAAGTTTGATGCACGGATAATACGGAATGTTCCTTTTTTAACTAATAGACAATCAAATATGACATTTGTCGGAAGTACCAATCTTATAAAATAAATTCTCTAAAATAAACTCGCTTTTCATCATGCTTTTAAAAAACATCCCAGGTTTTGAATGGTTTGTTTGGCTACGCAGGGTTTGTCTAGCGGGTTTGTGTAATTATTTTAATACATTTCTTTCCATGTTCTACTGTTATAAATACTGGTACAAACTTGTCAATGATGCATTCACTTTGTTTTACGCAAAAATATTTTTTCTATGATTGGCAGCATTGATGAAATGTTAAAATAAAAACAATGAATAAACATGGCGTTACCGCGCTAGTCAATTAATTTTAACAAAATTAAAATGTTAAATGCATATTTTTTGCATGTTTTTTGGTCTCCCCCGACATAAATACTCACTTTTCGTAATAATAAAGCTAAATCTAACTGTTTGGATAAAAAGTTTTCCGTATTAACGAGTAAGCGGTTTAATGCATAAATAATTCAAAATTTAACAATGTTATTTTTTTGTTAAATAAAACTTGCATATTTAATAAAAAGTAATTTTGCTACATTTTCACCTCGAAATGATACCCAGATATTATGTTAGGAGAAGTCTATTAATTTGCATGTCTACGAACTAGACTATAACCATTTAACCCAACCTCGCTAATAATAATTATAAGTATATCAATAATGCATCTGAATTTAGAAAGTGTGTAAATAAATATTATGAATATTACCTCCAATTTACATTAACGGGGTTTTGAATATCTGCAACTTTTGAGATTAAATCTTTCTGTATTTGTTTACTTTCATCTCCGAGGGATTCTCCTACTGCCACTGCAGCTTTAGTCAAAATATCACCTGGAATAAGAATACTCACCATTTAAAACGATCCCCAATTGGAAATATAATCTAATAAATTTAATATGATAAAATTAGTGTTAGGTTTATATTACCTTTCGCTGCTAATTTTTCTTTCCGACTTTTCAAGCCTTTATTTTCATTCGGAAACTTTGATTTAAAAGACTCACTGCCCCTTTTGGCATTGTCTTCGACCATTCCCTTTAAAATCAGGTTAATTCGATCTGCGACTTCATTTTTTGGGGTGTCAGTCGGTTTACTTTCTTTTGTATTATCAGCCACAGTTCCATCTTCTGAACTGCCCTTACCAGTTTCAGAAGAATATCTTTTGAAAAGGAATGACCTGATGCCTGGTGAGCAAATAGGAAGACGCCTGAAAGGAAATAAATAACTTAGAGAGTAGATATATATTATAGAGATAACCCGAGTGAGATAAATTTATGGTAAATATTTCCCTATCGAGTCCACGCTCAAAACACACTTTAAAAAATTAAAACAAATTGTACTAGGTAGATTACAGTGATTAATAAGTAATTCAGTAACCGGAATTGAAAAATATTGCGTTTTAATGGTTATTTTGTTATCTTTAAAAATGCGAAACATCATTTCTCAAGGAACGCCTTGTTGTTAATTACGAAGGCAAACGTCTCGCCTGATTTTTCGTGTTTATGAAACCGATCAAAAATAATGATTATTTATGCATTAAACCGCTTACTCGTTAATACGGAAAACTTTTTAGCCAAACAGTTATATTTAGCTTTATTATTACGAAAAGTGAGTATTTATGTCGGGGGAGACCAAAAAACATGCAAAAAATATGCATTTAACATTTTAATTTTGTTAAAATTAATTCACTCGCACGGTAAAGCCATGTTCATTCAACGTTTTTATTTTAACATTTCATCAATGCTGCCAATCATAGAAAAATATTTTTGCGTAAAACAAAGTGAATGCATCATTGACAAGTATTTGTAACAGTAGAACATGGAAAGAAATGTATTAAAATAATTACACAAACCCGCTAGACAAACCCTGCGTAGCCAAACAAACCATTCAAAACCTGGGATGTTTTTTAAAAGTATGATGAAAAGTGAGTTTATTTTAGAGAATTTATTTTATAAGATTGGTACTTCCGACAAATGTCATATTTGATTGTCTATTAGCTAAAAAAGGAACATTCCGTATTATCCGTGCATCAAACTTCGACAACACGAACGTTCCGTATTATCCGTGAGGTGGACTAACTGCATATTTACCAAATAATGATTAATACGCATTATTTATCATTTCCGAAGATTGCAATTCGTACTTATTATTGTCTAACTGACAGAAAGTGATTTTTTTATTTTAAAAATGCGTATTTCATCGTCGTAATTAACATGGCGGTCCTTGAAAAATGATATTTTGCGTTTTTTTAATTTAAAAAAAAAAACAAAAATTTGCAATTCCGGTTACCGAATTACATATTACTAACCATTATCTACCAAGTACAATTTGTTTTAATTTTTCAAAGTGTGTTTTGAGCGTGGACTCGATAGGGAAATATTTACCAAATTTAGGTGTAGTACCAATCAACAATAATGGTATCTAGAGGAAACTGCTCATAAAATTGCAATGAAAGATTAAATTAAAACATTAATCAACAATAAGTTGCAAACCTGGGTAGCATTTTAAATACAATAGAGAATCAATGTATTATTTGAGACGGTTTTTACAATAGGCAAATATTTTTTTACAAATATGTATTATTTTTTTGCAGAACAGATAAATAAAAATAACCTAATTTGTAAAATGTGTAATCTGTCAAATAAAAATCGGTTTCTTTGCTCTTTGCAATCTTTTATGTTTTCTATGGACATGATAAAAAGGGCTACTGATGGTGGAGCATTCGCAGCCATATTCTGAAACGAAAAACTTTCATGCTTCGTCCAGACTCAAGCCAACCTTCCAACTCCGAACCATAAATGAACTAATACCCTCCGAACCTTTCGGAGGACTCCAGATACTAATATCTACAGCCTGTATATCGGACGAATATCTACAGCTCATATGTTGAACTAATATCTACGAACTTTAGAGTGTTGACTAATATCTACAGAGCTAAGGTCGGACGAATATCTATGACGGTCCCAGTGTTGACTAATATCTACAGAGCGTAGGTTGGACTAATCAGCTAAATGTGTCCAATAGTCCGATATTACGGATTTTTACATACATACTTACATAAATTAAGTTTTTTAAACTGCATACGCAATATTACGTTATTCCAATGTACTAATTGCAAATCCAACCTCTGCCAGTGCTGTAAATATTCGTCAACACTTTGGTTCTCATAGATATTAGTCAGCAGTTTGAGCTGTAGATATTCGTCAACACTTTGGTTCTCATAGATATTAGTCAACAGTTTGAGCTGTAGATATTCTTCAACACTTTGATTCTCATAGATGGGCGTTTTTCAAAAAATTTGTACATTGGTAAAAGTCAGTGTCCGATCACTTTTAGGATCAATAACTTATATTGTGTTGGTTTTAATGACCACCCATATATTTTTTTCCAATATAATAACAAATAAATACCTTTATGGACTAAAAATAATGAATGAATCTATTAAAATTCTATATTATTTTAAAATAATTAAGACTACAGGTCACTGTTTTTGTTATGTCCTACACCTACCGCTACCAGTTAGAGTTCAAAAATTTAACGTTATTTAATATTATCCTAGTATTTATTTATAATTATACTAATACGATAATATTGTATTTTCGATGTGAGACCTTAATATAGATTAATTATCGTCCAAAATAATTTAAAAACCAGATTTTAAGTTGTCCTGCGATATTGCGTATGGTGGAATTTCCGCCTACGTGACCGCATTATTGACTTCTTCCAGACCAAATTTTGCCAAATCGATGCATATTTTCGAAAATAGCAACATTATTTAGTGTATGAGGGCGATCATGTTTGATTTTCGACAGCCAGTTTGCCAAGAATTTGCAACAGAAGTGGTCCACCAACGATTCCATATTTCTCCAAGTAAATTAACAGCATGTATTAGACTCTATTTTTTATTAAATTTATTCATTTATTGTTTTGCAAAATGTTCAGTTAGAATAAACAGAAGTTTCATAATTTATTGATAAATACATTTTGAAAAAATTACTTCTATTACGCTACTGTCTCATGAATGGAACATAAAAATAACGTAATGGAATTCTAAAGGTCGGTTCACCTGATGGCTCTCTACCTGTATTTTAGTGTATTTTTAAGAGTGTTACAATTTTGTAATAATTTATATTTTGTATGTATCTACACAATGTAACGTATTGCCTTTTGGTATGTGGGTTGAGTGATATAGCATTGAACAAAAAAACACAAAAAAATATAAAAAGAAAAAATTCTTCTATGACATATACATATAACAATAAATAAATAAAAATAAAATCCGCTGGTTCATACAACTTTGATCGAGTTAGTATAAAATGTTGTATGGAACAGTTGATTTTTGTTCCTGTGTGTTTTTAGTTGGTCCTGTAATTAAAGTTGTGTATATTAACGAGTACTTTAATTCCCTTTTAGCTTAGTGCCCTAATTCAGGCTATGGTATGCACGTGTAGCCCATTTTTACGTATCTATTTATTTAAGCATTTTGAAAATGTATTATAATTTAAGGTTCAAATATGTCGTTGACAGCTGCAGAAAAATCAAAAAATGTAGAGAGACAAAATTAAAAACTATCCTGAAAAATATGAAACCTTTAAAAAAAAGAGTTATAAAAACAACAAAAAAACACCAAAAGAAAATCAAAGAGCTAACCGAAGAAGATAAAACAGAAAAAAAGAAGACGTTGAAGAGAATAGAAACGAAAACAAAAAGAAAAGTAAAAAGAACAAGTGGATTCTCAACCGCGACAATCACGAAATAAAGTAGCCGATACTTATCATTCGTTAAAAATTAGATACAGAAAACTTTTAACAATTTATAATAAGATTTTAAATACATCTGAACGCTGCCTTAGAGTTCCTAAACGTTACAAGTATTTCTTTTTACGCCACTGTCCTGTTATTGCTGTGATTTATTTGCTAAGATTATTAATATATCTCAAAGAAATTTGTTCTATTTTTTTATAGATATAGTTGGTTCATTTTAAATTTGTTATAATTAAACATTCGTAAAACAAAAACCCACATTTGTCTTTCTAGAACGAATAATATATAGTACAAAGTACCAAAAAGTAGCGTAAAAGAATGTTTTTATTTAAAAACTTAAGATTTAATTCAATGAGCGTAATTATTAATATTTTTTAGAAGACTGGTTGTGTTTTCAATTCGTAAATAAAATTCTTAAATAATGAATTTCTTTTAAATTTCTTTATAAACTTTATAATATAAGTGACGTAAAAGATTTTTTTACGAACAGTATTAAACTTAAATTGCAATTATTTAAAAAATTTATTGATATTTTCTATTTTAAATACTGATGTCATGAAGTTCATACTTTCTTTTAAATTTACGTATATTTTTAATCGAAATGTAGCATCTCACATAAGTGGAATTCCTATTACGTCACAGACATCTTTTTTGGAAAACGCCCAGATATTAGTTCGATTTTTTTCAGTTTTTGGAATTACTGTAGATATTAGTAGACGCCTCCTTTCGGAGTTGGAAGGTTGGCCGATCGTATGGAGGCTGCGGTCAATCCTCCAACTCCGAACTCGAAAATGGAGGACGTCGAACAGCTGATTTGGCACTGCATCAGTTGTTTCCATAATTTTGTTTTTGATTCGTAAAGCAAAAAAATAATAATAATTTCAAACAACATTTATACCACTCTCCCGTAATAATATTGAGCTGACTGATGTGTTGGGCCAACTCGCACGAACCGATCGCCTCGAAAGCGATCCCAGGCCAACTCGAACTCCAACCTTCCAACTCGAACTTCCAACGCACGAACCATGCACGAACTACCCCTCCACACAATCGTCCAAACGTTTGAAGTTGGAAGTTGACTGCAGTGTGGCCCTACCATAAAACTTTCTAGATGTTTTGTACGAGTATTTTTAATCGATCTGACATTCTTGAAGAACTTTATCCAGCTATTCCCAAATTTATTTGGAGAAAAAAGTGTGGATGGAATTTTGGTCTCCGGTGATTTTTTGTGTCTACTAAAGTCATTAAAAATCGGTAGGTTACTGTTAAGTTTGGGCGGGGAATTGGGCGGATAAAATACTCGGCTGAGTGACCAGTTTTCTGTTAATTTTTACTGATTACTGTAGAGGTGAAACCTTTAGAAAACTAAAGTAGACAAGAGTTGGGAGGCTGTGAAGCACCGCACAAAGAGATGACCGATTATTCTATCTCATTCTCTCACAGGCTAAATCCTATAGACGTATGTGTTTTTCTCTTTTTAGGGTCGCTTTTTCGTTTCATCGAGTTTCAAACCACATCGGTGCTGAAGAAGTGTTCACTTCAATAACCAAGTACGGTTTGACAAATAAGAGTAGAAAATATAGGAGGGCGCCACTGTTGATCAAATGGCAATACTAAACACATAACTCATGGTGTTAAAGTAAAGCTGTGTAACATTTTTTTTTTACAGTGAATACCGCACAAGAATCTCAACTGCTCCCGTCTGGAGCCAGTGAGACTATGGCATCCCCAATTGGGGTATGTTGTGAGGCTTAAGGTAGTGGGGAGGGGAAGGAGGTGGGGAAGAGGAAGGTTGGGAAGTACCTGGCTATTCAGATCTGGTCACTAAACACGGCTAAAGCCATTTTCAAGCAACGTTTCAATTCTGAATGGTGGTCTTACACCAGGGCGATACTGGTAGTATCTTCCACTCTGGAACATGCCGCAAATATACTATATATTATTTTAAATGAATTAATTGTGAAATAACACAAATTAATCAAATAAAATTTATTTGCGCATGCCGGGTTCGAACCCGCGACCTCCGGATTGTGAGTCAAGAGTCTTACCCGCTGGACTACGGAGGTCGACCTATATTTTTATAAAAAAATTAAAAAGGCATAATAGTGGAAAAAATATTTTTTCATTGCAGTATAGATACCCACCGATCTCAAAATTAGAATTGCATATAGGTATATTATTATTATACCTTTGCAATTTTGTGTTAACATAATGAAGAATAACTATAATGTAATAAAATATAAAGCACAGTTTAAAAAATTGCTCAGACTTATTTAGTACTAGATTAAGTACCTAGCGTTGCCTGGGCTTCAGATAGTGACTTTAATTTTTGATCTGAATATATTTAACTCATTCAGATCTAAAAGTAGTGTAACTAAACTCATCATTAGTGATTCTTCCTTTCTGTCTATTGTTAAATTCAAATTTATGTTTAATTAAATTACTTTGCTTTAATTTGCTTTATAAAACGCCTTTTTCAAATTTATGTCATGAAGAAAAAATGTTTTTTAAAATGTGGTTTACTGTGTTCTATACATTCAGTGTCATTGCACTTCAAAAAAATATTTGACAGGTAAATTGGTGTTGCCAGTCTACAAATTTAGTAGTTCCAGTTTTTATATTTTCTACTCTTATTTGACAGACTATAAGTATGTGGTTTTCAAATATCCAATATCCTCTGCCGCAACCGACTCTTGACATGGCCTGACTCATATTTGGTTCACTTGATCGTGCCATGTCTAAATAATCACAATAAGTAGTACAATATTATAGTAAATATTTCATTTTACAATATTTTATTATTGCTAAACAATATTCACGATGCAGATGCAGAACCATCAACGATAATAAATATCATATTTTTCTAATGTCGTTGCACAATGCACATAACTACAGAACTCTATACTTCATATTTCAGGAGTGTCTGTAGATTAAAAAATACAAGTGTGCAGTTCATACGCGGTAGAAGTGAAACCTTCAGAAGACCAAAATAGACATGAGTGGGGAAGCTGCGAAGCACCGCACAAAGAGGATACCGATATGCCACGAAGGACCGCACAAAGAGGAGATTGATTAGTTTATCTCATTCTCTCGCAGGGTAAATGTGTTTGTCTCTTTTTAGTGTCGCTATTTTTCATTTCATCGAGTTTCAAATCACAACGGTGCTAAAGAAGTTTTCACTTCAATAATGTTTTTTAGGGCTTTGTTAGGCAGGTAAATGATTTATTTTATTATTGAGTACTAATAAAAACATTCAAATTCCTGTCTCCGTGAGTCAAGTTGAGAGAAGACGTTTTGTTTTTTTCGACGCCATCGAGTTGATCAACATTTTTTATAGTTTTTTCATGTACAAAAAATAAATCTCTATGACAAAGTACGATAAGGGTTATTATTGCACAATATACTCAATGCTCGTGGAAGTTCTTTCAACTGCCATATCAATGATTTCAACCAATCAGAAACAGCCACAGGTTTAGTTTCTTGATGTGTCAATAAAAAGACTTCTTCTTTGGTTGGCTTCGGATTGTACACGTATTTTCCTGTCACGTACTTTTGAGGATAGTACTGTTTGCCGGTACCGGCATAAATTTTTTAACAATGAAGTCAACTATTATAGTAATTGTGCTATGTTCATTATTAGGGATCTCTTATGCCGGTGAAGAAGATGTATTAGATTTAGTTGATTCAGATTTCGCTTCAAGAATGAAGGATATCGACACCGCGGTAGTTATGTTTTATGCGCCATGGTAAGTTGTTTTCTAGTTTCATTAGAGTCTGACTAATTGAAAAACAAACTTTATCCACCTTGTCCCTAGAATAATATCACGTTTAATAAATTAAACCCCGAAAACTTATATATAAAATATGTGGGGTCATCAAAAATTGTTGAAAACAATGTCTTCAATAGACTAAACCTAATCCATCTCATCAATTGACCTCAATCACTACTGTTTAAAAACTCAACGAAAAATACATTTCATACTCTTCTCCGAATCTTTCCAAATGTAAAAATATTTTTCCATAAATTACATGTTTTGTTTTACTTATTCTTCATTTGATTTTCAAAAGGTGTGGCCATTGCAAGAGGCTGAAGCCAGAGTACGCGAAAGCCGCCGAACTCCTCAAGGGAAATGACCCAGAGATTGCCATGGTGAAGGTAGACTGTACCGAGGGAGGCAAGGACACCTGCTCCAAGTACTCTGTCACCGGATACCCAACACTCAAGATCTTCCGACACGGAGAAGTGTCCAGAGACTACAGCGGACCTCGTGAAGCAGGTATGCCATTTTGTCATATTCTAATTATAATTTTGCCGCTGATTCTTTTAAGTTTCATATTACTTTGCGAGTTGTCTATGTTCTATTAAAAAAAGTAACGAAATATAAATTTATTTTTTACCTATACAGATTAATTTATCATGATAAAAGCGTTTTAGTAAAAAAAATGCTATTCGCCTTTTCTACAAAACAGCGATTTACATAAATGTTTCATGATGCTTATTGCCATACCATTTGTTCTAAAATGAAAGATCGATTAGGCATAATAGATGTACCCATAACAGATGACTAAAATACCGAATTTGCATAAAAAGTTATAAATTGCACAAATCAAACATTTATCTTAATTGGCATTAAAACGCTCAGATAAATTGCCCTCATTAAAAATAGATTATTCCATGGTAACAAAAAAACCAAGAACGCGAACTGTATTATTAGTAACATTGAAAATTATTCATTTTGAATGTGTAGGTATTGTCACCAGAATATTTCTCATCCCACGTCCATTAAAAATAATGTGTAAATCTTTTATATTAGATTGTTTTTAACTGTGTCATTTTTATCAGTCAGATGATATCTTTTCTCGCAAGTATGAACTAATTTTGTAACCTCCATTGCAATTTCAACTTCACAGTTGTACCTGAAAAAAAAGTGATTTGCACTAATGTACAAATCCCAATCACTTCCTCCTTTAATCTACACCCGTAACGCCATAGTTTAGACGGCTTTATCACAGACATTTCTAAATTAAACAAAATATTATTTATATTTAAAATATACTAAAAAGGTATTCTTATTGACTTGCCACAAATCTACCAAGGGTTATCTTGTAATTCTGAAAATCGATAGCGCTTTATCTAGGTATAAATCTTCACATTAATTGAAAATGCTGTTCTGCTTCAACTATTGGCCTAAATGTCAAAATGAAAGGTAGGAGAAGCAGAAGACCGTCCCATCTGTTTCCAGGTTTATCAGGACAATTGGGGTTCACGAATCTCAGCCATGAAATATCGACTGATAGAAATTTCTAGAAATATGTTGAAATCTTTAATAATTCGTTTTAATTCCAGCCGGAATTGTCAAGTACATGAGGGCCCAGGTAGGCCCCAGCTCCAAGTCCCTGGAGTCCGTGGAGGAGTTTGAGAAGTTTATCGCCAAGGATGAGGTCGGCGTCGTTGGCTTCTTTGAAAAGGAATCCGACCTGAAGGGAGCTTTCCTCGCCCTTGCCGACAAGCTGCGTGAGAAGGTGCGCTTTGGCCAGTCAACCAACTCTGCCGTGCTCAAGGCACAGGGACAAACGTAAGCAAAATATTGGATATTTTTTAACACAAATTCTTGGTTCTATTATTGTTTAGTTTGGATCTTTGGATCTTGAAATAATATTAGGTTGGATCCATGTCCAAAATTTGCTATCAAGAATTTTTTAGATGGTACTAGCTGACCCGGCCACGCGTTGCTGTGGCTAATAAAACACAATGTCATCTACTGGATGGTTATCTAACCTTTATAACCACCGCCGTCTTTGAGTTTATCGCGAAGAGATAGACAGATGCCGCGGAGGACTTTAATTTATAATACGTAGAGATGATGTGAACGATTATAATAATGTGCATGAAATGCTTGGGGTAACTAACGTATTTAAGTTAATAAGGATTAATACTGTATCTGTCTAAATAACTTTTCAATGTACGTGATCATTTTTTTAGAAGATAGAATGGGTATAGTAAGCTATCCGTAAAAGATAGATATATGCCTTCGCAGACTTTTTTGTAGATCTATAAAAGAGGAATATCCCACCAAGCATTGTTTTGTTATATACCAAAAGGATTAGGCAGCATTTTCGATGAAAGTTGCAGGCGGCTTGACTTTTTCCGACACTTCTAACGATTATCGTTATGTTTCAACCAATTTACACAAATCTTTGACAAATTATATACCTAAACCTTCCTCACGAAACGCTCTTATTGGTGCAAACCGCATGAAAATCCATTCAGTAGTTTTCGAGTTTATCGCGAACAGACAGACAACGCGGGGGACTTTAATTTATAATATGAGGAGTAATATGTAGAGATGATTTACAAGTTCTTCTTTTTGTTTTTTTAAATTTGCGAACAAGGATTTTTTAGAACAATGCTTGCATGAAAAACTGCAGAGAGCTACAAAGAAGTTGCAGAGAGCCAGGTCAGGCAGTTAACGGTAATTCGTTGAGCAGTTCATGCAATTTTGTTGTGACAATTCCTGATGATTTTGTTGGTGCGTTAGTTATCATGGTGAAACAGCACCTTTTTCTTATCCAAATGGGGCCATGTCTCCTTCAATTTCTTATCAAATCGGTCCACTAATTCACTGTAGTACTGCCCCGTGATCGTTTCCTTTGTGCAAAAAGTTCATAAGGATTATTCCCTTCCAATCCCAAAAAAATTTGTGGCCTTGCCTTTCCGGCAGATGGGACCGTTTTTGCCTTCTTCAGAGCAGATTCACCCAAATATAGCCATTGTTTCGGCTGTCGTTTGGTCTCTGGCATATAATAATGTATCCAGGTTTCATCAACGTTGACGACTTGACTCAAAATTCCTGCAAATTTCGCTTAAAGATTTCCAAACATTGCTTTGACAATGACATCTGTTTCTGCTTGTTGTCCACAAATAAAAAGAGAATTTGGGATCAATTTTGCTCGTTTTTCATTTTATTGAGAAACATGAAACATGCTGCCAAATAAAAACTAACTTATGAATCAGTCTGAAATTTAGTATGGTGTCGTTTGACAGATAGCAGTACACGATGGTAATGTCAACTTCCTTCAGTATTGCCACCTATCTTCAAACACTGTACAAACATCAAAATAATGTTATAATAAAGGCAATAGGAACAGGTAAATAGTGAGGAACGCAGGAATTAAAAAATGTCCAGTTCTTCATAAAATGTATATTTAGTATTTTTTTTATTATTTTTCTTATAATTTAGACAGTGGAATATTTGACCCAAATTACTGCGGGCTACTTGCCAATAGGGCCATACCCCGCTTCTTCCTTACTCTCCTTCCATATCTGAGTATTCCATTACTTAAGTACTTCTAAGTTCGTAAACGGATATCTCAGTAACAGTAGAGATTTGAAAACTATGTTCTAATAAATTTTTCTGCAATGTTTCACACCGAGTGCCAGTCAACCTTCATAAGTATCTATTATGTACACAAATTTTTACAACTGACAGAAGATAACAAAAAATCTGCTAAACGAATCTCTTTTTACCTTTTTAGATAAAAAAAATAAGATAAGATGTTCTTTTCCTGTCAATCTTACCCCTCTTTTGTTAAAGAAGATTGAATGCCCCTGACCCTTATCAACTGGTGCTCTGTGTATGCAATCAATGTTATCAAAATCTTTGTTGATGGTTTTTATTTCTTATCTTTTCCAGCGATGCCATCGTCCTGTACCGTCCCAAGCACTTGGCAAACAAGTTTGAAGATGACTTCGTTGTTTACTCAGGACCCGCTGATTCTACTGACATCAGTCAGTTCATCACCAAGAACTTGTAAGTACATAAATACAAACCAAATAGCTCTACCACTGATAGCACGCATCAAGATCGGTTAAAATACTTCTTTTAAATACTTTATTAATTTTAATTGTTGTATTGCAGCCATGGTTTGGTGGGACACCGTGTTAAGGACACCGCTTCTGACTTCAAGAAACCCCTCGTGATTGCCTACTATAGCGTGGATTACGTCAAGAATGTCAAGGGAACCAACTACTGGAGGAACCGAATCTTGAAGGTTTGTACATATTCCAGATTTACATTGTAGTTGTGTACATATTCAACATTGTAGTTCTTTTAAAATCGTAACTATCCAATTTATCCAGAAATGAACTGGAATTCTATTGAAGGAATTCTTCTTCAGAAAATATTCTAGTAGGACTGCAATCAGCATATACTAAAAATCAATAATAACTTATTTTAAAATATTAAATTTGCTATCAATCTATACAATCTAGTCACCGTTCAAAAACTCATAAATCGGACTGTCTGCATGGCGATAAGTTTTCCAGTTGCAAACAGAATGTAAATTGCCACATCGAACCATAAATAAACCTCAGGTAGGTACAACATTTAAAATTACATAAATCTATTTTAAATTATTATATTACTTCCAATTTGATAGTTCTTCTTGTGATAAAAAGTTATCACTGCACTGCGAAAATATTATTTTATGCCTTAGTGAAGGTGAAAAGTTGACAACACAATAATTTATGAGCATGATAATAAAAAGAATATATTTTTATTATATTTTTGAAGTACAGCAACACTCTAGTTCTTCTACGCTACTAATTTATTATCTATGGTTTTATCTATGCTCATTCTACTAATTATTATTTTGGTTAACCCCTCCGAATTTTCGAGAATATTAGCTTTTGGTGTCTTAAACGAAATGACATTTTACGAAAACTTTTAGTTATAACCGCTTCACAATTAAAGCACTATAAATAAAACATTTCTGAACGTAGCCGAATAGTAAAAGCTGTTTTAGACAGGTTACAAAATAAGCTTTCGAATTATTATATTACAAATAAATATTAACATTTGTAAATATTAAAATTTAGAATGCAAACATTAAAAAAATGTGAAAATGACTCACGTGATGTTTTTATGTGAAAACGGTACTAAAATCACAGATTATGTAAACAACAATACGTATTCTATTGTATAAATGTGTAATAAACACTTTTGTCACCTCACTTTTTTATCATTTCATATAAAAATATTTAATAGAAATTAACAATGTCAGGCGCCCGTAGGAAATTTGGCGGCATAAATTATGTGTCAGACTGCGCGTCTGACAGAATGTTCTTTTTATGTATTTCTATGGACAACTTGAATAGAGATGTGCAGCATGATTCACTATCGACCTTTCACTTTTTATTTTACGTATGTAACTAAAACAATAACGGAGTTATAACGGTTTCTATGGAGACACACGCGCTGACGTGTAAACACGCTTATTGTACTTGACTGCTGTCGTATTTTTAACGCATATATCTGCTTACGTTGCTGAGGGGTTAATGTGTGTGTGCAGGTAGCCAAGGAGTTCTCAGATGACTTCACCTTCGCCATCAGCTCCAAGGACGACTTCACCCAGGAGCTGAACGAGTTTGGAGTGGACTTTGTCAAGGGCGACAAGCCCATTGTGCTCGCCTACAATGCCGTTGAACAGAAGTTTGTCATGTCGGAAGATTTCAGGTAATTACAATTTTATTTATACATTATACATACTTTATAAATATTTGATATGCAGTTTCTCTGTAAATTGGTAGGCAGAGAGAGTAGAGAGCAGCACTTCTGTCATCATCATGACAGAACCATCTTCTTTAAGTTTTTATTTTATTTTTTACATTAGCTTCACGCAGGAGGCTCTGAAGAAAACAATTCCCTTTGGGGCATGTGTCATCTTGGGGGGTGCTGTGTGGAGGGTCTTTTTACAGAATGGAAGTTCTAGGAAGGAAAAAGGTGTGAGACGTGGGTAGGAATCTGGGGGTCAATGTGTCCAGGTGTGACCAAATGAATCATCTCCCCGAATGTGGTACAAGACGATGGGTCGAGAGAGTCCGGCTGGAGAGGTAAAAATGTCTCCATCAACTAGTCTCTCCAAATCCGGTCCGCCACGCCGTGGATGGGCAAATGCATAGGTCTTGGCAAACCTCACCCCATGAACCACGGGCACCCCTGCCAAGTCACCAAACGTAACGAACCACTTGTAAAGTTTTCATTTCTCAAGGTGAGATTTGAATTTTAACTGCTTTTAATGATTTTGTGTTAAATCAAATTTTCTATTTTCTGGAAACTGCTAAGTTCTGCTAATTAATATTTTTATTATTCTGAATATCATTCGTTTTGCCTGAACTTTCTCTTAGGATTATTTGTTCAAAATAATTTTGATATTTGAAAATGGTTGATCTATTTCACCCGAAGTAAGATAAAATTGACCGCCCAGAACACATTTATTGTTTTACCTCTTCAGGAACCCAACAGTAAGACTGCCAACATACACCAAACTGCTGATGTGTAAATACAAAAATGCATAGTCCAAAATTAGAATTTTATACATACAAAATAATTAAAATAATGAGTTAGCACTTTTTAGCAAATATTTTCTTGCGAAATAGCCGCCATTTGAGCAAATAACTTGCAGTTATACCAATACAAACATTTTATTTATTGCATTGTGTGTACATTGTACATGCTAATATATTTTGCTGTTTACTTAGAGCCCATGCATGTTATGTTCTTCATGAGCCTTCTGACTTAGGCAGATTTCATTTAGTCAAAGTAGTTCTCTTCAAATTATCATTCCATCTCATCTGTAGTTACCTCTGCTTCTCTTTCCCAACCCGTACTATATTACAGGTAATCGGATAAAACAGAACTGATAAAATAATAGGTTAAGTTTGATGTGTTGTTTTTTGTTATTTTTCTTCAAAGTACTTTTTTTATGTGAATATCTCTCAAGAGTCCCAGCTGCTCCCGTCTGGAGCCAGTGACGTCCCCAATTGGGATATATCGTGAGGCTCAAGGTAATGGTAAGAGGGGAAGGTAATGAAGGAGATGGGGAAGAGAAAGGTGGTGTAGAACCTGGCTATTCAGATCAAGTCACCAAATACGGCTAAAGCTATTTTTAAGCAATGTTTCAATTCTGAATGGTGGTCCTTACACCAGGCCGATACGAGAGTATCTTCCACTCTGGAACGTGCCACAAATATACTATTTTTAAATGAATTAATTGTGAAATAACACAAATTAATCAAATGAAATTTATTTGCCCACGCTGGGATTCAATACCGCGGCCTTCGGATTGCTAGTCAAGAGCCTTACCCTTCGACCACGGAGGCCTGAGGCCGTCGAGGAGGCTGTTTTGTCATGGAACCAATATTGTTAAACATTTTTCTTTTCTATTCCAGCATTGAGAACTTCCAGCAGTTCCTCACGAAGCTGCAGAACGGAGACCTGTCTCCCTACATCAAGTCAGAGCCCGTCCCGGAGACCAACGATGAGCCCGTTAAGGTCGCCGTGGGAACCAACTTCAACGAGATTGTCAACGACAACGGCAAGGACACCCTCATCGAATTCTACGCTCCGTGGTGTGGACATTGCAAGAAACTCACCCCCATCTACGATGAGTTGGGATTAAAGGTACGTCAACCGTTTACATTTCCATTGCCAACGTGTCAAAATCTCTACTCATGTGAATTTATAATACGTATAGGTAATTTTTGCATTCCTGCAAACTCATAACACGCACGGGCATCTCAGTGACCTGTCGTGGTAACAGTTTTATTTTACATCTTGGCATATTGAAGGTTAAATTGTACATTAATCGCCAATGTACACACAACAATCGCCCTTGAGGTGATTTTTCACAAAAACGGCGCTCTATAAATTATCCAATTATTATTATTATTTTATTTCACAGGATTACAAATTAAACCAATTTTTATTTCAATCTCCAAGATACAGAAAATAAATTTGTAATAAAACTTAATTTTGAGAAGAGAGGTATTTACAATAAATAAGTGAGACTATTTTTTTTTTAATTTTAATCACTGATCACATTAACCTGTCAGGCTAAATCGTTCGCTTTTCGGAACAACTCATGTAGGTTTCATAGAAATTGTTGTATCTCCCTTACTATAATAGTGATTAATTTGGTATAAATGGTATTAGAAAGAGCAAATACCACGCTTTATATTCAAATCTAAAAATTAAGGACAAAAGTTAAATGTACATCTTTATTAAACCAAAGATGTAGATCGCAATTTTAAAAAAATTAGAGAAATTTTAAAAATTATTTTCACAAGGAACAACAAAAAAATTGAGCTGACGATAACGTTTATAATTCATTTGCCTAATAAAATATGTCTGTGTTTTTTTTTTCATTATCGGTAATTTTAGATAGAAAAAAAGTAAGGGGAGCCATGTTTGCATGCAAAAATATTTAAAAAATTATGTTTATTACGATTTATAAAATTTGAAAGCATATTTTATCACCTTTCAAAAACAGTTTTTAATTTTCAGATGTGTTCAGATTTATTCCATTTATTTGAATATTTTGGAAGGCGGAAATTAAAATTGATGATTTAATCCTGACTAGGTCTCAGGATTGACTGTGTATAAAATTATAACGTTCATTATTAATTCTTTCGATAATATACAATTCCTTTAGTTGTAGTTTAGTTTTTCAAAATTTTTTTAAACCATCCAAACCTGCCATTTTATGTCTCCCCTTGAATGATAAACAAAAACTAACCTCAAAATTCCCCAACAGATGAAGGATGAAGATGTAGCGATCGTGAAGATCGACGCCTCCAACAATGACGTGCCCCCCACCTACCAGGTCCGCGGCTTCCCCACCCTCTACTGGGCGCCCAAGGATGACAAGAGCAACCCCATCGCCTATGAGGTTCGTAACAGCTGTCTAATTATTTCACCACTAATAAAATGTTATTATCAACCAATTAAAGCCGAAACATTGAAAAAAAATTACAATATAAGGAATGACATACTTTGAGTCAAGGTTTTTTTACATTAACTCCAGATAGCAGCCCTGAAAAAAAAATTATTTCCCTGGTTATATTAATAATAATTGAAATCCTGGTAGAATAAGGACAGCATTCCCACCCTGCGCCATGCTCTAAAGATTGCAATCGGTTTGTTAAGATAGCAGATTCTATCACACGGACCGCCCGTTTTTGCACAGAGTTGATGGTTTTTTCAGGTATTTTGGGGTTCCAGACCAGAGATTTCAAATTCAACCTTGATGGAACCTTGTTCTTCCAAAGGGGTCGACATGATGATTATATTTTTATATTGTGTATGTCGAGGGTGGTCAAAAGTTTCCGACCTGAACATGAAGGATGGCAGCACTCGTCAATAAAAGCTAGTGAATGTAGTTGTGCATCTTTTGACAGTTACTCACCAAGGTTTCGGCCATTTTGGACGCGCAGTTTTTAGTTTGAATGAGTCGATGTGTGTGTTTTTGTGAAAATGGAAAAAATTGAGTATCGAGCTGTTATTAAATTTTTGTTTTTGAACGCCTACACAAATCAAAGATGAGTTGGACTCTGTGTATGGGGACTCTGCACCATCATTTACCACAGTGAAATCTTGGGCAGCTGAATTTAAACGTGGCCGTAAGAGCTTGGGAGACGATGAAAGTTTGGAACGTCCAAAAACTGCAACTACTGACATAACATTGCTAAACTTCACCAAATAGTTTTAGACGACTACCGAATTAAAGTGAGAGAAATAGCAGAGGTTATGCATTTGCACACGTTAGACCAAAAATCCTGTTTCACCAAGACAACGCGCCGTCTCACACCTCAGCGGTTGCCATGGCAAAAATCCACAAATTACGGTTTGAACTGCTTGACCATCCGACTTACTCACCAGATCTACCCCAAGCGACTTATTTTTGTTCCCTTTTCTAAAAACTGCGCAATAAACAAAAATTTAATAACAGTTCGAAACTCAATTTTTTCAATTGTCACAAAAATACACAATCGACTCACAACGACTGTCAACTAAAAACTGCGCGTCCAAAATGGCCGAAACTTTGGCGAGTAACAGTCAAAAGATGCACAACTGCATTCACTAGCTTTTATTGACGAGTGCTGCCATCTTCATGTTCAGGTCGGAAACTTTTCAGACCACCCTCGTATAACTAAAGTAAATGCTGAGCATAGTCTAATGTTTTAACATTATTTTTTCGTATCAAATGATTGAAAAAGGTGGAACACAACAATACGATATCTTATCTTATTTTTGGACATTTACATGCTCATGATGGAAATGATATTGTGTGAGCTAAAAATATATGCGTTGACTTAAAAATTCCAGACAGAAAAAGCTTTGCAACATTAGCATAGTTATAAATAAAATTTATCTGAAAAAGTTAATCCACTAATGAAAAAGTGTCTTTGGGGGCATACATTACGTGAGCTCAAAGAAGGGGGGGGTCCAGCAAAATCTCACATTACTTGAAAAGAATATACGAAGTGGCCCATATTTATCTAGATTGGAAGAAAAACTGCTCACGTAATTAATGTATGCCCCCTTTCCTCAAAGATCGAAACATCTAATAAAAAAAAATTCAACTTTTCATTCGCAATTTAGTGATATTATGTACCCCAAGTGCATTATATACACAGAATAAAGAAGAACCCAAGAAACGCGATATGACGAGACATCTACCTTTTGTTTGCAGTCTAGCTATAATTTATTTTCCAATCTAGCTATAATTTGTTTGCAGTCTAGCTATAATTTGTTTGAAGTCTAGCTATAATTTGTTTGCAGTTCAGCTATAATTTGTTTGAAGTCTAGCAGTAGGCCTTGCAGTCTAGCTATAATTTATTTTGTCTTGTTATTTCCAGGGCGGCCGCGAACTGGATGATTTTATCAAGTACATCGCCAAGCAGGCCACTAACGAGCTGAAGGGCTACGACAGGAAGGGCAACCCCAAGAAGACTGAGCTCTAGAGAGAATTCATCGGCAGTGAGTTGGTAACATTTACCAACACCGTGCGGAATTGGTTCACAAAGTAGCTAATTAAATAACGAGAGGTTGGGAGGGAAATTCTCCGTACTGTTTGTCAATTTTTTCACTTGCAATTACTGTAGGGAGATCTTGTGGATTCCTTTTTTTATTATGAAATAAATATTTTTTTGTAAACAATCAATTTGTTTTTATTTTTATATTGTGATGGAAATTCTAAGACTTTGCAATGTTTGTTAAATCATACTGCATCCAAGCTTAACCTTATCTATGCTTCTGTCGCATATGTGATCGATCGGCGACTATGGATGGCGCAAATGCCACAAAGTTTTACGGAGGGCCGGTATTTTGGTGTACTCAGGAATGTTAACAGCGTATCAGTTTTTCAGCAATACTATCAGAGGGCAAATTGACAAAAATAATCATATCTCAAGCCGAGCTTAAAATGTAACATAAATACCAGCCCTTAAACACAAACATTGTGTCACACGCTGACTAAGGTGCCACACGCTGGCATAGAATACATTGAAAAGGTCTAATCATCCACACGCCAAGATGCAAAAAAACTATTATTTAAAAACAGATTTTATTTTAAACAAAAGAGAGAACATATAGATAAAAAGCAATGATAAAAATGTACATAAAGGAGATAATGTTTGTCAAAGTTTGAACAAGGTTTCGATAAAGTTCAAAAATTGAGTCTTATAATAGAAAAAAGTACAGACAAAATTCATTATAGACTTACAGTGAAAAATTCAATGCTTTGGCTTCAGTTGACAAATCTTGACATTCTGGACACAAACTTTTTGTAAAAAATTAATTTTTGAAGTGAAAACTTCTTTAGGACCGTTGTGATTTGAAACTCAATGAAACGAAAATGTGATAGAATGAGATAGTATATGAGGTTAGTGAGATAGTATATGATAGGTCTCCTCTTTGTGCGGTGCTTCGTAGTCTCCCCAATTGTGATGTGAATTGCACTCTTGATTTTTTTAAATGATATCGATAGTGGGAATTTGAAATGTTGTAAAGGACAAAACGTAAGTTAAAAATGTAATTTTTCACCGTTTTCTTTTCTCGACCAGAATCGTCGAAATATTTCTAGGAAAACAAGTGTCCTTCACAACGTGCATCTTAAGAGGATTTTTTTAATTAAAGATAAATTGAATCCTTTATTCTGAAATCCTTTATTTTTGTATAATAAAAATTCATAATTATAGATTAAAAAAAAAATTGTTGGTTTTCACTCTCAAACAATTAACATTTTATCCTTAGCAGCATTTCAAATTTCCATGATCGATATTTTGTCAGAAATTCTGATACATTGCAATGACTAATTTCAATAATACACTATTTAGGCTATGCACCTCTCCTGTGATGCTGGAGTATCTTTTACTTCTTGTTGCAATAATATTATATAAGCTCCTAGAATTGTATTTTCCCATTGCAATCTCTGGGTTACCATTATGTTAGGAAGTATTTTACATTCTCCATTCTCTACTTTTACTCCTACTATCTCATATTTTTAAGGAATTTGAATGTAACTGTGCAGAGTACAGCTGCAATAGGAGCAGTTCGCTCTGGCTCCGGGCTGACTTGCCAAAGCACTGATAATACTTATCTATACGAATACAGCGCCCTTGAGGTTTTTACTAGCGCCAACACCATTAGAGCCGTTTGGCTCAGGGCTAGCCCTGGAATGTGTTATCCCAGCAATGTGTTATCCAAATAATAAATATAAATATTCAATAATCCAAACTAAGAACCTATTTTGTCCATGCTTTTCCATCTCCTCCGATGTTTTAACAAGTTGAAACAAAGTGTTATTTCAATAATATGGACGGATATTTTACCACGTTAACTTCCAAAAAAATTGTTTGGAAAGTCGAAACTACTGCAATGCTGTAGAAACTTTTTTGTACACTGTACGCCAATGTCAATGGCCTGTGTTTCAGCAATGTTATGTAACCCAGTTGCCATGGCACCGGCTGCATTGCCAAGTACAAACAAACAAAATGTAAGTCAGTGGGCCAATCTAGTTGAGGAAGTCCAAGTGTTTGTATATTTGACAGAAGATTATACAAAACAATGGATTTTCTTAAAACAATAACTTCTCCTCTGAGGTAAATATGTACTGAATAAACTATTCATTAATTCAACAAACTACACGAACGTATTTCTGAATTATTAAATTATTGGAAAGGATTATTTTTGAATGAGTCACTGAAAATTGCTTACTTTTGCTGTGCTAAAAATTTGCAGAAAACAAACAATGCATATTAATTTATAGCTTAATAAACAAATTTATAATGCATTAGTATGCAAATAAAACGTTTGCAGATTTTTTGGTAAACTTTCGAAATCACTGGACACGCACACGCTTAATATGAATATTATTTAGAAAAACCTTTTGATTTATAACTGATAAAAGACAACTATTTGCTTTACGGGCGATGGAAAATACTGCATCAAAATTTCAATTAGTAGTACGAGTTTGCAGCTATTGTGCGCTTTTATAATTATCGTGACGATTCACGGTATACGCTAACAGTATACGGTGCCAGTAAAAGAGCTGTTGTAATGCTGCAGCTCTTCCAAAAGATGAGATACACAATGTACGTATGTCCCAAAGGAAAAAGTCATCATTTTCTTGCATCATCTCTCATACCGCACCGTGAAGTCTCCATAGACCCCTACCAAATACTACTTGCCGTGACGATAATTTTGAAAGTATGGAATATAGTTACAAGGACATATCGAAGTGTGAGTGAATTCCAAAAATGTCAAAGATCAATGCTCTAACGGTTTTGCTTTTGTTCATATAATAAATGCTGCCACTCTTTCTTACACACTAAATAACAACAGTCGAAAATGAGACAAACGGTGAACATACATCTGCACCCCCCAAAGGAAACAAACAATCAATATCATACATCAAGAAATTAAGATTGGAAACAAATTACAAAAATTCAATAAAAACTCTTTTTATATAACTTATCAACACAACAACTCAATTATAATATTAGATATCCTTTTTCTCTCATTATTTTTTTTCCTTTCTCTTTTATCTGCTCCTCTTCAGTCAATTGTATTTCTTATCTATTATTTAGTTTAAAAAATATATATTTATATTTTTTTTTCTTATTTACTGTTAATTATCTATTTTTTGTTTAACATATATAAAAAAAAAATTATTTTTTTTTCCTTTGCTAAAAACTGTGGTTAACCTGCGTTTATCCGCCTTTTTAACTCGAGCTCTGCTCTTAAAAAGGGTGTAATACGTATTATTATTTAATGTATTTTAATAGAAAAACTTTATTTCTTGTATATAAACATGTAATTGATACCATTATATTATATAAAATAAAATAATCTCCCTCATTTGTATAAAGATAAAAAAATGCAATTCCTGTCGCAAAAAAGTAGTATTTTGGAGGAAACAGTCGCACGTATTTTGTGTCTCACCATTATTTAATGTGTAAGGAAGAGCTGCAGCAATACAGCGATAAGGAACGTATGTTTATTGCCTTCTTCGATACCGTAACCGTGAATCGTCACAGTAATTTTAAAGCTCACATTCAGAGCCTAAAGATTTTTCCTAAAAAAATATTTGTAATTTTGACAGTTTACGAAATGCAGTGATTTCGAAAGTTTACCAATTTTTTGTTTAATTTCCCAATATCCAAAAAACATTTGGAAACAGTAAACTATTATGAATGTAATAAAAATAAAATAAGAAGAGTGAATTTAGCATTCAAAGATGCACTAACAACACTTTTTCTTAGGAAACACAATCTGTATTCTTCTCGAAGACAGTTAGTGGACACCGAAGCATCTTCACACAATGAAAATGACAATGACGTCATCAATTATGAGATATCAAGAATATCTCCTTTCAAATCACCACGAACTCACAAATTAACAATGGAGGCTCTAAACACCAAATCTATCATGGACACAGATAACTCTTCGGAAAGAAGTATTTCAATTAATATACCTTTAAAAGATATTAAGATACAATCAAATAAGTCTTCTCGCGAAGCATCAACAGATGATGATTTGGATGAAGAAAATAAAGGTACGGTTCTGTTTGTCAAAGAGACCACTTTGTTCTCTTCAACCTTAAGTGAATCTTCCGACATTGATGAGAACAAATCAGGTTCATCCGCCCATTCCTCACATCGAAGCAACAGTAATAATTCTATAAAAATTGACGTTGTTAATGAAGAGAAGTCTCCTAAAATTATAAATGCATTAAGTAAGTTGGCAACAAGAAAAAACAAGACCTCCGCGTCTTCGAAAACCGACTCCAAGAAGGTGGAAGAGGTAGAATTGAAACCGTTGCCAAAAACACGGGAGGAAAAGCGGATCAAAAGGACGTTAAAATTAATAGGTGAGGTTATAATAACGGCATAATGAAATTTTAAAATATAACATATTTTCAAATATGGGTCATATTTAGAAAATGCATAAATTTTGATTGTTTGTTTATCAATGTTCCTTGCATCAATTGTTGTGAATCCATTAAAAAAAATAATTCAACATCACTGTTTGAGACTGGAAACATCTATATATGAATAAAAAACAGTAAAAGTTTTCGTGCTGTGATGGATTTAAAATGCAAAATTCCACCTACCAATTATTGCTCACAGACGACATATTAGTCACGTACATAAGAAAATAAAAGTAGATATCTAAATAGTTTTTATTAAAACGTTTTATTTATTTTAGGGATCCACATAATCAAAAGCGATCTTTTGAAAGACCATCCTTTTTTGATTTATCCATTTGTCAAAATATATCTGGTAGATTTTGATAATGGTCAATGTATAAATCTTAAAAACTCCAAAGAAATTCTTATCTCTACAAAATCGTTTGACTTTGTCAAGCACAGGTGAGTAACGATTCATAATAATTTGAGTAAATCGCAAATCACGGTAAATTCTGTTACACATACCTTTTTTTTTACATTAGCTCCACACAGCAGGCCCCGAAGAAAGTAATTCTCCTCAGGGCCTATGTCATCTTTGAAGCCTAGGAATTTTGATCTTTTTAGGAAAGGAAGGAGAGGAAGTTCTGGGAAGGAAAAGGGTATTAGGAGTGGGTGGGAATCTGGTGGTCAGGGTGCCAGGAGTGACAGATGTATGAATCCATCCCTCCCACTGCAGTGCAAGGCGATGTTCCGAGAGAGTACGGTTGGAGAAGTCAAAGGGACTACCTCAACCATTCTCTCCTGATCTGGCCTGCCATGCAGCTGGTGGGCAGACGCATCCGCCATCAAGACCTGGACAAACCTCACCTCATGAACCCGGGCACCCCTGCTAAGTCACCAAACACAGCAAACCACTTGGGGTGACCTATGACAGAGACGTTGGTTATCCAATAAATGGTTCCCGAGGCGGCGGTACCCATACCTGCCTCCCAAATTACCTACTGGCATTCTTTTGGATTATTTTAACAGTTTCAATATTAGGCGCTGTTAAAAAAATACTGTTATTATTTAAAAGAAACTTATTTTTCCTTGATCTTGTAGAACTTTGATACCCCAATGGAATGAAATTGTTTTGTTTGAAGACACAATCATCGAAGAAGTAAAGAATGTTTCCAGTTTGGTGATATTTTTTGAAATCATAGATTTACCTCCAAAAACTAACCATAAACAAGGTACTTTCTTATACAAAAAAAATTAAAGTCATTCTTCATAATAACACATTCTAGCCAAAGCACCATGAGTAATATATTGTCATAATTTTTCAGCAAATGAAAGCAATCAATCAATTGCATGGGCATTCGTTAAACCATTTGGAAATAATGGAAAGAGCAATATCAACAGAAAAATTAAACTGCAGCTGTATGAAATTTTAGAGCGTGATTATGGTACAAGTACTGTTCCAAAAGTTTTCGAATGCTGGAAAGAAAAACCTTGGAAAAGTTATCCCAGTGTCTTGTATGTAACATTGAAAGGAATTAAAATACTAGAAGAGCAAGATCTTATCAATAATATGAAGTTAAATATTTTTAACAGCATAATTAATAATAATGAGGAAGAAATAATAAGTAATATGGGAAATTTGAAAGTGCAGGACAAGACTGAAAATGTTAAAAATTATGAAAAATGGGAAAATGGTCAACGGTGCAAAATACCAAACAAAATAGTAAAGTGCTTATCTAGCAAAGAAAAGGGGCCATTTAATGTTAAATTTAGTTACTGTGGAAAATATTTAGCATATTCTGCAAATGACCATGACAATTTTGTTGTGTTTGTTTATACGGTAAGGGAAAAAGCTTTTTAAGACTGATACATATTAGAGAAAAAGATATCATATTAGTATTGTAAAATGATTTGGGATTTTTACGATCATCTTTGTTCTGCAGGTACCGCAGTTTGTACGAGAGACCCAATTTGTTCACCATAAAAAGTTTATTTATGATTTAAGCTGGAATCATTCAAGAAACATACTGCTGACTGCATCA
Organism: Limnephilus rhombicus; assembly: GCA_929108145.2. Taxonomy (NCBI): domain Eukaryota; kingdom Metazoa; phylum Arthropoda; class Insecta; order Trichoptera; family Limnephilidae; genus Limnephilus; species Limnephilus rhombicus. Next base: position 19,814,623 of record OV815273.1, on the reverse strand, counting down.
GCAGATTCGTCAGTTTGTATCTGGGACATGGCCGATACTAAAAGACGTCCAATACAAAAATTAGCTCACCCTGCTTTTGTTTATTCATCGCAATTTTGTCCTCTCGATGATACTATTGTTACCGGGTGCTACGACAAATTGATTCGTGTTTGGGCAAAAAATAATGATAAAGGCTATACCCAGGAGCAAGAGCTCTCGGGCCATGAAGGATTTGTGAATTCGATATGTTTTGCCCGCAAAAGTAAAATATTTTACTCGGCAGATAGCAATGGAATAATAATAAAATGGAACCACAGTAAAACGAATTGGTTAAAAATGTTGTAAGTATATTTCAGAGCAGAAAGAAACAAGCTTCTAATTGTCTGCAGCTATGTTACCACCAATTTTCTAAACCTAAGATTGTAAAAATAATAATTTAGGTAAATTAATTCTCTTTTCAGGACCATAAAAGTCACAGAGTTGAGAGATTGTGTCATCAATGATCTAGTTATATTTCCTGATAATCGTAGAATGCTGGTTGTTTTGAGGAATTCCATATCATGGGTCTTGGACACCTCTACAACTTTTGCACTTCTCTGCTTTAAAGATGGGTTTGAGTACACGTGAGTATACAGCGAGGGTTATTAAAACTACATAAAATCAAAACGGATCCTTCTTTAGATATATTTTGTTCACTCATTCTCATGTTTCCACTTATCCACAAAAGCATTGCTTAAACTCTCATCTATGCGACTTTTTTTTTTGAAATGCCTTTTTAACCCTTATGTATAAAGAAACTGTATGAAGAACAAGGTTAGAATCGCTTGCGCCAAAATCAATCTAGGACCTAGGTACTCTGAATTATTTTAAAAGAATTTTCTATCAAATTTGTGGGCATTTTTTCGAAATACCATCCAACGAGAAGCGCAGTATTGTAATTGAATTAAGTATGTAATTTTAAAATTTTATTATATCAGTATTAAAATTTTAAAAATTGCGAGAAACTCTCATAAAACTAAGAATTGTTACAAAAATATAATATAAAATAATTTTTTTAAACTGCGCAGTGTTAAAATGTGTATTTAATTTCAGATATCAATTAAGGGGTACAATTTCACCTTGTGGGACATTAGTTTTCATTGGAAACTGTATTTGGAATACTTCCACAGGAAAAATACTTGCAATTTACAATCCAAATGTATTTCACCATCAAACAATAACAGCTATTGATTTTCATCCGCATTACAATTTCATCGCTATGGGGTGTGGATTTCTCCCTTCTCCACTACTCGTCTGTGAATACAAAGAAAACTTTATGGACATAAACATGAACATTGACTATTTTAGAGATGTTTCTTACAGTAATAACGAATTGAACAACAGTTTAATGGATGAAGATGACATAAATACTGGTAAAATTGTATCGAAAGGATATCAATCTCTTGCGCCAAAACCATCAAATAACAGCAGAATGTCACATGCCAAACCTGGATCAAATACGGTATTAAACTTAAATACTAATGATTCAAAATTGTGGAATTTAATAAACAAAATGGACAATGTGCTCTTAATTGCAAGAAAGGGACGTGAATATTCAGAAAGGAAATCCAATATCCTTAAAAATGAAAAGAATGTAATATCACATCGAGACGATAAAGAACTATTGTCCTCGTCAACATCTGCTCATTCGGAAAATGAGAGCAGTACAACAATCTCTGTTGATTTATCACAGTTTAATAGGATATTTCAAATGCAAGCAGATATTCACATTCCCGAGGGAGAGTCCGTAGAGGCTGAGAAAAGTGAACACACATACGTGCTTGGCAAAGATGACGAAAGTATCAAAGAAATAATTATTGACGACACCCCGACACTCAGTGCGGCCGAATCTTTAGATGACGACGTACATACATATACTATTTCACTAAATGAACAAAATATTCCCAAGAAAACAAAATAAAAGTGTTCATAAAAAAATAAGACGTTTACTGCAGATTCAAATACATACAACCAATGTCACCATGATTTAATTTATCATTTACGTAGATTATAGTATTATTTATTAGTTATCTACACACTACGAAAATAAACAATTTAGAATCTGGGAGATCTGATAAGATTAACACATGTATTACATTTTGATAAAGTTTCACAAATACCCACAAAATCCATGTTCTTTAGAACAATATTATTTCAATCATTAATTACACTAGCAAACGGCATATTACTACTAGCAATGGGCATAATAAATAAATGTTTTGTATATGGAAACATTTTGAAATGTTAAAAATTAATCCATTCAAAAATATTGAAACATGTCATAACCATTTGAATTTTTTTAAATTCATTCGCTCCAATTAGTAAATAAAGCATTATTTCACAACAGTTTGAAATATACAAAGTTCGTTTACTTACATTAGTATTGATCGAAACATTGCACAATCATTTGAAATATCTTAAGGTGATTTACAAAAACGGCTCTACAAATTATCCGATTATTATTTTTATTCAAAATTATTCATAACCATTTGAAATGTTAAAAATTCATCAAATTACATTACTAATGGAAATTTAAAAAAAAAATATATATATATATATATATACTGTACTCTCTCACTAATCTGTCCCCCAAAAAACTGGGCAAGTGTTTGATTAGCGAAGGCAGCAGATTACAGTGCATAGTTAAGTACAAAATATGCTAAAAATTAAAACAGGAATTTTGTAAAAACAAACATACATCGCTATCGATCGATAGTAGAATTTCCATTATTTAGTTTAAAGTTGAGGTGTAATGTTTACGCTTGCGAGAAGACTCCATTTTGTAAACTTATTCAAATAAAAAAAGTGGTAGAACAAAACAAACCGAAACTAGAATAGAATACACCTAATTAGGACTAACCGAAATATCCTAAAACAATAATAATGAACCCTGGTGACTAGTTAATAGTCAGCAGGAGCAAGATAGACGGTGCGGGATAGGAGTTGAGTGTGCAAGAGTGAGATGAACCATAATAATTTGTACAGTGTACAAAGTTTGGGGCTTGTGTCTAGACCCGAAGCGGACTACTGAATTTGACATATGAATACCGGTAATATACAGAGCTTGATTTAATGGTTGTCGAATAATCTATCGGCAGATTACTGAGAGAGTAACATAAGTATATATTTTCATCACCGTCGTTGACTCACTTTTTATTTAGTGAACATCAATAAATTCCAATTATGCTGGCAATCAGAATAAACATACCTACATAAGATATATCTCTGTAGTATCTAAGAAATCAATTAGAAATATAATTATTATGTTTATTTTTTAAAGAAACTATAAAATCCAAGTTTTATAGTGCTCTCAAACATATTCACTAAGAAAAACACATTCTCAAAAGGAAATAAATTGGTATCCGCTAAGAGATTCAAAGTCAATAAAATTTGATTATGCCCATCGCTGCACAATTACATAAATTTGAAAACAATTTTTTAAATAAATACTTCAAAATACACATTATTATTATGTAAAGAAGTGAACCATGAACAAGGTAATATTAGTTTCCCCCACAAGAGCTGAACATCATCATTATAACAGTAACAATCTAATGGCAGAACTTAGACAATAACCTTTCGGACCATTGCTTGGACTAATGTGAAAGTGTGGCTTAATTTTAATTTTGTCAACATTATATTTCTAATATACCACATATTAATAATTGTAAACAAACTTACTACATATTCATAATTGTAAATAAAAGGCCTCGTTAGAGATTCTTACTACATTCTCTATTCTCTGATAAAGTATGTGTACCTATATCTACTAAGGCCTCGTAAGAGGGAATTGTTTTTAAACATTATTTGCTAGGAATAACTGTGTGATAAAGTTGGTCTACAAACTACATAATATAGAAGATATTGAAGATTACACATTAGTACACAGGGAAGGTTGAATGTAATATTATAACATTTTTGAAAAATAATAACTTTGTGATTGCGAGATCATTCCTTTTTAAACAAAATAAAACTGACCCTAAAACCTTCACCACTTTATTTTGGGTTGAATTGAAACAGTTACAGAAACAACAGTAACTTTTTTAGGGCAGATATGTTTAGGCATTTTTTTATGTGAGTCTCAACTGCTCTTAACCGCCTGGAACCAGTGAGACTATGGCCCCCCAATTGGGGTATGTTGGCTGAAGGTAGTGGGAAGGGAAAAGCGGTGGGGAAGTACCTGGATATTCAGAGATGGTCGCCAAACATGGCTAACGTCATTTTAAGCAATGTTTCAATTCTGAATGGTGTCTTCCACTCAGGAAAGTGCCGCAAATATACTTTACATTATTTTAAATCATTAAATAACACAATTAAATCAAATAAAATTCACACGCGCATGCAGGGATTTGAACCTGCGACCTTGCGAATGGATATCCCTTGTAATACATTAATTGGTTCAGTGAGACAGTAAGAAAACATTATATGCCATTCTCAATCAAGAAAGAATTTAACTGTTATTTTTGTGAAAGTCGATGCATACTACATTGTTATCTTCACATTTTACAAAAAAAAAATTGTTTATTCAAATAAAATAACTTTGAATTTTTATTAGAATGAGTCGCTTTAATTATAACTTTTGAAGGTTATTACCATCATTGTTCTTCAATGATAAAATAATTTTTCTGAAATTTCACACTTTTGATTAAAAAAGAATATAATCATGTTGATAGCACTATAAACAAAGTAAGGGATAATTACGGCTAAGTGGAACCGTAATTGAAGCATGGGATAGTCCCTTGATATATTTAGAACTGCCCTAAGGAAGAGAAGACCGTGTCTGAAACAAGATGGCTTCAGTCTACAACGTAAAGTTTACACTTTTTATCTTTATTCAACCACACAGAATGAATAACCTCTAGAAAGGCCGTCAAGTAAGGTATTCTTTCCAAATATTGGTCCATAGAGCATAAACTGTAGAAATAGCTGCTTGTGACCAGTTGAAATATCAACAGTGCTGGTGAATATAATATTTTATATTAATAACTGTTTTTAGTACCATGGAGCATAATCTATAGATTACACGCTGACGATATTGACAGAAAAATATTCTGGAAAAGTAAAACCAGAAATGGAGTCGTGCAATAATTTCACTTGACATTATTCTTCTTCCATGTTTTAATCCAGGTGATGACATGTTTGATATTTTCAAGCAATTGGGCTTCCGTATCATTCTGGAGCTGGTGAACTATTTGAGAATCGTACGATGATTGAGCCTCTTCCAAGATAGTTTGGAATATTTCACATTGAACATTGTCTTCTAGTTTCTTGCCAGAGTATCCTCTAAAAATAAAGCAGGGAAAATTATTCATAAACATAAATTGTTGCTTTGTAAAATGAATACAGAAGAATGTAAGGTTTCAAGGGTTTACATTTATATTTTAAGATTTTTGGGATATTGAACGGTGTCGCTCATTTTTTTCTCCTTATTGTTTGCAAATGTTTCGGACAGTCTTGCAGTATGACGATGAACACTGAAACAAAAGGCTACAGAAGCAGCGGGAAGTTCAACAGAAACACAGCTATTGAGCTGAACCCCAAAAGAAAAAAAAAACAATACTAATGGCTGTGAGAATCTTAAATGCTGAAGAATGTTAGGTGTTGATTTCATTCTTAGGTTCAGAATAAAAACAAATGGAGGATTTATAATCTATATATATAAAAATGAATCCCTGTTTCTCTTAGTCACGCCATAACTTCAGAACGACTTTACCTATTTCATTCATCTTTTTTTAAAGTTTTCTAATACTTTGTAGAAGGTTCTTACGGAAAGAAAAATTAAGAAAATTGGATAATTTCAGAAAACTTAACAACTATTTTAACTTCGCACATTTGACAGTTTGCGCGTTTGATGAAATTGAATTTAGCAGGCAAAAAATTTGTTTAATTTTTTTTGTAACAAAAGAATTGTCTATGGTTTTTTTAAATTACAGATATTTTAGGTACCTATGTTAGGTACCAAATATGATTGATTGTTCTTATAGTATACAAAAATGAAAATTTGTAGTATATGAAAAATGGAAATCTGAATAAAAAAATTGTAATAGGTGGCATGCGAGCTGTTTGAAAACTGAATGTACTGGAATTAAATATATGGAACGCGGAAGGAGGGGTGGCGGGATGTGGAGCGGGAGAGGGTAGGCGGGGAAGGTGGAAGGGGAACGCGGGAGGGGAAGGGGATGCGGGAGGGGAACGGGAAGCACGGGAAAGGACATGCAGGGAAAAACAATTTATTTCTTTGAATATGTCATTGCAATGCATGCTGGGAGCCAGCTAGTATAATATGTTTTACCTGGCAATCAATCTGTCGTAAAGGACAGTATTGTCAGTACGTAATACAAATACGATATCGAACCATCGCTCCGGGAAAAATTCACAACCGTGATAGTCTACAATATTCCCTCCTTGGCTCATCATGGGCTCCAAATAATCCAGTAACTGTAAATTGGAATTTCAATTAATGATTAATATTAGGTCCTTACATACGAAATTGGCGTTTTGCCGTACTGGCAACTTTGATCTCAAATATCTTCTCTTTGGTTAGGAATTCCAAATTCAAATTTATTCAGCTATTTACTCATGTATTTGTGTTTCGAAAATTATAATTCATTTGTTTTTTCAAAATGGAAAACTTGAAATATCGCGTTATTTACGAGTACGAGTTCCACCGTGGCATCAGTACTGCAGAAACGGCTCGAAGGATTAATGATGTGTATGGCGACAGTGCCGCAAAAGAAAACACAGTGCGTTTTTGGTTCCAACGTTTTCGTTCTAGAAATTTCGACCTGCAGAACAAGCCCCGTGGACGGCCGGAGACCAAAGTTGATAATGAAGAATTGAAGGCTATTGTGGAAGCGAATCCATCGCAAACCACGTCCGAGTTAGCTGCAGGCTGCGGTGTTGGTGATAAAACTGTTTTAATCCACTTGAAACAAATTGGGAAGGTGAAAAAGTTTGAAAGGTGGGTACCTCACGAATTGAGTGAAGCAAATCAACAAACGCGCATTAAGTTGAAGTCACATGGTTCACTCGGATGAAGGTGTACTCGATGAAATGTTCCATTCTCGTTTCACCGCGTGTTCAGACGGTTCCTTCGAAGGAAGAGTTCACTCGACATTCTCGCTACGAAGTCGTCGAGCGTAGTCGCGGCGCGCATTGGAATTCGTCCGGCGCTGACGGCTAAGTTTGGGAATATTTACGATTTAACATATGGTTAAATAATAACCTGAAAACTGATATCTACCAGTATTTTTGCACCATGAAATTTTTTTTATTCCAAAATAGGCCTCGGCTTGCAATAAAATCCATATAGATGGAATAAAAAACTAAAAACTGTTTTGGATAGGTGATGAAATATGCTTCCAAAATTTATTATTAGAAATAACCACGTAATTTTTTAAATAGAATAATTTTTTATGTAAACTTTTAAAAGTTAAAAAATGGCTCTCCTTGCTTTTATTCTAACTAAAATTACTGGTAAAAAAAAAACAATATAAAAACACACACTTATTTTGTTAGACAAATAAATTATAAACATTTCTGTCACTTCACTTTTTTGTCGTTTCATATAAAAATAATTCATAAAAAATTCACAATGTTTCATAAATTTTTTTTCATATTCGATCAGAAACTTTGGTTCCATAAAAGTGTACATTTGTATTATTTTGGGTTTAATTGTTATATTGCATATATAGAGCATTATTTTTTCTTTCCAATACCGTTTAGATCATATTTTTCACTATGATAGTAAGGGAGAAACAACGATTTCTATAAGACGTGTAGGAGTTATTTCGAAAAGCGAACTAAACGGAGCATTTTGACGTCCAAGCCGCTCCGGCTACTCGTCCTCACGCCAGAACATTCTCGGCCGACTAATTCGCGAGTGAAAGACTGTTCACTTGAGTGTTCACACACATCATTCGCGTCACGTGATGTTAAATTCCGGTTGCGAGTGAACAGTGCCGAAGGAAGCATTCCAACATTGTTGGAATGCTTCATTCGGCACTGTCTCTCTTCACTTTCATGTTCACATGGTTCATTTCGAGGGAAAGAGGCGGAATGAAACCACAAAATTAAAGATAAATGAACCATGTGAATGGGCTATTAGAACGCTAGACCACACACTGCACAACAGACAGCTACCAAATTAGAGGAGCTTCAATTGGAATGTCTAAGACATCCACCGTACTCTCCGGACCTTGCCCCAACAGATTACCATTTTTTTTCGAAATTTGGATAACTTCTTGCAAGGGAAAAAATTCAACTCCAATGGGGCAGTCCAAACCGCCTTCAAAGATTTTATTGATTCCCGTCCGAATGGTTTTTTTAGTAAAGGGATCGATGAACTACCTATGAGATGGCAAAAGTGCATAGATAGCAATGGTACATACTTTGATTAAATAAATATATTATATTAAAAAAAAAATCGACTTTATGTTCCTCCCATACAAAATGCCAATTTCATATATAAGGACCTAATACATTAATAAATGCGTAGTTAGGTTTGCAGGATTAGAATTTCCAACTTACAATTTGTAGCACAAACTGACAAGCAAAAAGCGGTAGAATTATTTAATATAAACAAAAGGTACCTTTTCTTCGTCTAGGACTGAAGACTGATATTGTTTGTCGTAGTCTGTAAAACATTTTTGTTCCTTAACTATTGTGGAAATATCCTGCCACAAGAGGCCAGTTTTCTTGGACAATTCCCGGCACAAACGGGTCTTGCCAACTCCTGGAGTGCCTGAAATTAAAAATAAACATCATTAATTCATCCTTTTTGGCACAGATTATGGAAATTACACTTCATTTCAACAATTACTACAAGAAACAACTATTTACATGCACAAAATAGATTATTAGGTTGAGTAATTAAGTAATTTGTGCGTAAATACGCATATCTAAATAGATTGAAATGAAATTTTCGCAAACGTCAATCCATACTAAAAACTTCCAAAATGGCGGCAAAGGGATTTTTTTTTATATGAGCACACAGGAGTCCCTGAGGAAAATATTTTCCCTCAGGGCCTATGTCATCTTTGGGGATGCTGTGTGGAGGTTTTTTTAAGGAAAGAAAGGAGAGGAGAGTTCTGGGAAGGAAAAGGGTTTGGGGTGGGTAGGTATCTGGGGTTCAGTGTGTTCTGGTCATCCGCCTCCAAGACCTAGACAAACTCTCCCGACGTAAATAGCGGTTTCTTGTAATAATCAAGCTGAAACGAAGTGTAATTTCCTTGATTGATTATTAAAAATGCAGCGGTTATGTAAATATTTATCATTAATTCAAAAGTAATATTTTAATTTTGAAACAATTACGTGGATTCGACCAGTTATATAATTATACCTCCGAAAATTGATTATTTATTTCGGTAAATATCGGTTCGGACTGGCCACGCTTATTACGAATAATTTTTAGAAAAAAACTTTAGATTCGCCTTAATTACTATAAAAGGAAACTTTTTGGCTTTGGGGCGGCGGAAAATAATGCATTTTAATTTTCAATTGCATAAAACCAAAATTCGCTTCGCGACTGACACAGCGAAAATCCGCGGCCGTACATGTCACTGTGATGTTGGTATCCTTGATAAATTAACAAGAGCTAATACGACTGTAGCCGACTTCGTGGGATAAGGCGCGTAATTATGAAATTTGTCTAGCGGGCTTGTTTGTGTAACATGGTTTGTGATACAAAAGAAAGTGCCCCTTTATAACGCCTACTCGCGTCAAGGCAAGAAAAACATCCCAGTTTTCAAGTGGCTTAGCGGCTACGCTAGGTTTGTGTAACATGGTTTGTGATTAGCGGTATTTCATGTAGGTATCCCACGAAGTCAGCTACAGTCCATAACAGTGACAGCTACGGCCGCGGATTTTCGCTGCGTCGGTTCGCGAAGTGAATTTTGGTTTTATGCAATTGAAAATTAAAATGCATTATTTTCCGCCGCCCCAAAGCCAAAAAGTTTCCTTTTATAGTAATTAAGGCGAATCTAAAGTTTTTTTCTAAAAATTATTCGTAATAAGCGTGGCCAGTCCGAACCGATAATTACCTTTATTTCATTATTAACAATGATTATTAAATACTAATTCTCATGCCATTTCTCCTAAGGGGTGGGCAGAGAATTTGCAATATCATTAACTTTGAGCACACTCCCAGCTTCTTACAAATTCATAAGAGTATGTGTGATAAAATATATTAGAAAGATTATTTTATAGACCAAAACTAACCTGTAATCAAGATGTTCGGTCCGGGCATGCTTGCACTCATTTCGATTAATTGATTCGAGATATCAGAAAGGGAAACTATTAACTAGATTAACCGAAATATTTTTTGAGAGGAATAAAAAGTATTTTTTTTACATCGAGTATGATTTCTAATAATTGATCCTGTCAGTTGTCAGTTGTCAAACTCAGCGCACATTTTTTATTTGTCATAGAGAAAAGCATGAGAAAAGTTTATGATATTCGTTAATAGATAATATGAATAATAACTAGCAGAAGCGGAGGCTCCCGGCGTTGCCCGGACTTTACGTAGAGTATTTAGAAAACCGATGTAGACACATAATATATATATATTATGTATACACTATATATATACACTTTTCTCGGTTTACCCGCGTAACGTAGTCCTTAAAAGGACTTTTTAACTCCTGACGTTTCGGACAAATCACACTGTCCATCTTCAGAGGCCTTATGTCTTGAGTTTTTGTCTCAAACTGATAGCTTTCGCATGTCTGTTCGGTCCAAAAGCTAAAACTTAAGTAAGTTTTAGATTTTGGAACTCTTGTTCGGAACTCACATAAAAAAACATATAACATTCTTTTTTTGGATTCGAAATATTATTTTCAGCTTTTAACTGAATTTGAAAAAACATTATTGTTAAAAGAGTGCATGCAAAGTTATAATCCAGAAGTTGCAAAAACTTTAAAAGGCTATTTTCATTTGATTGTAATAAATAACAACTAACCCCAAATTTCTTCTGTTACGTAGGTAATCTTACACGAAGTGTACGCAACCGGGGTTTAAACGCATTCCTTGAATTTCCGATTGGCGGATATGCTTCACGAATTCATACTTCGTGACGAACCATTTCTCGTCCATTCTCTTTGGGGCTTTTCCCGTGCGTGGATTATTCGATTGTGCCGGTGCTCACAGGTAACGGCTTGCATGGAATGGCTGTTAAATTTATGTAGACGTTTATTTAGAAATATCTATTTAGTGACATTTAACTTAATAATATAGTTTTAATTTAAATACCAGTTTATTTGTAACAGTTAGTGATTTTATCTGTTGTAAAACCAGTGATCGATTATTTAATTTGTGCAATCTGTGATTTTATTATTAGAAACTTATTCAATTTGGTTTTTATGTCAAAGTTCAACCTCATGAAGGAGTTAAATCGTTTAGTATCAAATTGTGTATTCATTCCTTTCGGCAGTTTCTCTACATGTGCTTACGCGTCACCGGTGTCTGTCTCAACACGTGGTGATTACTTATTAAACGTGTCAAACGAGATGTAGAATTCGAGAAAAAGTAGAAAATGCGCAATAATTCTTTAGTATACGTTGGTTATGTTCTTAGTTCAGTGAACATTTCCGAATTAAAGTTATATTTCCCACTTTTTCACTTCGACATGGTTTGTCGTCCGCCATATTGTCCTGCCCTCAATGATTTCTTTGTAATGTCATCCGCCGACTTGTAGTTTTGCACAATGTTTTCGGCCGAAAACTAATAAAGTTGTTGTTTTATTTCAGATCTATTACAATGGGCAAGGAAAAGGTCCACATTAACATCGTCGTGATTGGACATGTCGACTCCGGCAAGTCCACGACCACCGGTCATTTGATCTACAAATGCGGAGGTATCGATAAGCGCACGATCGAAAAGTTCGAAAAGGAGGCCCAGGAAATGGGCAAAGGTTCCTTCAAATACGCGTGGGTGCTGGATAAGCTGAAGGCAGAGCGTGAACGTGGTATCACCATCGATATCGCCCTGTGGAAGTTCGAGACAGCGAGGTACTACGTCACCATCATTGATGCTCCCGGACATAGGGATTTCATCAAGAACATGATCACTGGAACATCCCAGGCTGATTGCGCCGTCCTGATCGTCGCTGCCGGTACCGGAGAGTTCGAGGCTGGCATCTCCAAGAACGGCCAGACTCGCGAGCACGCCCTTCTCGCCTTCACCCTCGGTGTCAAGCAGCTGATCGTCGGTGTCAACAAGATGGACTCCACCGAGCCCCCATTCAGCGAGTCCCGTTTCGAGGAAATCAAGAAGGAAGTTTCCTCTTACATCAAGAAGATCGGTTACAATCCATCCAACGTTCCCTTCGTCCCCATCTCTGGATGGCACGGAGACAACATGCTGGAGCCCTCCGCCAAGATGCCCTGGTTCAAGGGGTGGGCTGTCGACCGCAAGGAAGGCAAGGCTGACGGCAAGTGCCTGATTGAGGCCCTCGACGCCATCCTCCCCCCCTCTCGCCCCACAGACAAGGCCCTGCGACTCCCCCTGCAGGACGTTTACAAAATCGGCGGTATCGGAACAGTACCCGTGGGCCGTGTGGAGACTGGCATTCTGAAGCCAGGCACCATCGTCGTATTCGCCCCAGCTAACATCACCACTGAAGTCAAGTCCGTGGAGATGCACCACGAAGCCCTGCAGGAGGCCGTCCCCGGAGACAACGTCGGTTTCAACATCAAGAACGTGTCCGTCAAGGAGCTGCGTCGTGGATACGTGGCAGGAGACTCCAAACTGAACCCTCCTAAGGGAGCCGCCGACTTCACCGCTCAGGTCATCGTACTGAACCATCCCGGACAGATCTCCAATGGATATACCCCCGTGCTGGATTGCCACACTGCTCACATTGCTTGCAAGTTCTCCGAGATCAAGGAGAAGGTCGACCGTCGTACCGGCAAGTCCACTGAAGATAACCCCAAGGCCATCAAGTCTGGAGACGCCGCCATCGTCATTCTGGTGCCCACCAAGCCCATGTGCGTTGAATCCTTCCAGGAGTTCCCTCCTCTGGGAAGGTTCGCTGTCCGTGACATGAGACAGACCGTTGCTGTAGGAGTCATCAAGGGAGTCAACTTCAAGGATCCTTCATCCGGCAAGGTGACCAAGGCCGCCGAGAAGGCAGTCAAGCCCAAGAAGTAGCTATGCCTATTATCTGCAGTGCTACCATTTAAATTGCTTCTTAAACACTTTTCCCATCGGAAGGTGTTCCGCAGGAAAAAGGCTTTACTCATTCCTTACTATATTTTTCTACTTCAAATATTATTTTATTTTATGTAAGTTTATATACATACGGAATCTGAGATATTTTTGTAACTACAATTTCTGAAGTGTAAATTTCATAGTAATAAACGAGTAGCCAAGGTTTATCCAAGATAATATTGTTTTATTTCGAAATTTTATTCTACAATGTTACTCTTAATTCCGAAGATGCAATTATTAATGATTCACTTATCTTAGCATATTTTTTTATTTTGTTTTATCTAATCTGCGAGATTACAAAAAAATTGTCAAAAACTTGTGTTTTTCTGATATTACCCCTCCCATACACGCCACGTGTTTACACTAATTTGACAGTTAATTCAGAATTTGGAGTAGTTAGGATTTGGACAATGACAGTCTGCACATCAGCTGCTTTGGACTTTGCAAATGTTTGGAAGCGTTTTCATTTTGCTCATGCAATGAGTCGTGCGTAGGTGAGCGCGACCTACCAGCCGCCCGAAACAGGATGAGGTTGAGCTTGTTACTTGGAAGTCTAGCAGTGTCGCTTTGCAGACAAAATAAAAGTTCTTATAATGGGGTGGCTGCGTATAAAATTGACAAATAAAAATTTGCTTGTTTAGTAAACAGACGAAACTACTGCAATATTTTTCTTCAGATTTGTGCAATAATTGCCACGGATCATAACAAATTACTAATGCATTCCACAAGTGCATCCGATGAATTCTGTTTAGTCCCATTGAGAAAGTCGGGCGAGCGTCGCGTCGGTTGCAGACATAAGTTCGTATTAATGGGTGACTCCGTATAAAATTAAATAATAAGTTGCTTGTTTAGTAAACATATACAAAAGTATTACAACATTTTTCTCAGATTTGTGCAATAACTGCTATGAATCATAACAAATCATACTATTGCATTCCACAAGTGCATCTCATGAATTATATTTATTTCAGTTGCCTCGTTTTACACAACGTGTCGGCAAAATAGAAATAAAACCGACATAAAGAATTTGAGAATATAGATGAACCAATGTTGCACATAAATTCGCATACCTACTTAACTTTCTTGTTTGTTGTAGCATAATCTTTAGGTCACCTTCAGCTCTGATAAGAAAGATATCTATTTTCGTTTCGAAGCGTTTTATCATCATCAGCAAAGTTTAATTAGGCAAAAGACCTGCTCCAGCATTTTGATGCAAACACTTTGAGAATCTTTTGAGGATTAGGAAATGAAAGCACGGTGAATACCTACTGTAAAAAGTAAAAATGATTGTTCGGTGAGAGTTCCCGTACAATAACAAAAATTAACCAATATTAAAATCTACTTTGCTTTAATTAGTACATGATAAGCGTGATTTTTGGACTTTTTTAGACCATTTTTTTTACCTACACTGCCATCTCTACGCCCTCTAATTTTCTCTGGGTCTTCTACTGCCCCCCTGAAAGTCTCAAACGACCACAGGGGGGCGTTATCGCCCACGTTGAGAACCTAGGACGTACACTATGAGTTCAAAAACAAATATATTTAAAAAGAAAACGCCAGATATTTGTGCGGGCCCCAAAAAAAAACGGATATTATAATTCTACGTGAAAAAATATATGTTTAAAGAAAACGGCAGATATTTGTGCGGGCCGCGAAAAAAAAGATACTATAAAATTGTACATGAAAAAAAATATTTAAAAAGAAAACAGCAGATATTTGTGCGGGCCCCAAAATAAGGGATAGTATAATTATTGTACATGAAAAAAATATATTTAAAAAGAAATCAGCAGATATTTGTGCGGGCCGCAAAAAAGAGGATAGTATAATTGTACATCAAAAAAATATATTTAAAAAGAAAACAGCAGATATTTGAGTGGGAAGCAAAAACGGAAAGTATAAATTTAAGTGCAAGAAAAAAAAAATATTTAAAAAGAAAACGGCAGATATTTGTGAGGGCCGCAAAAAAACGGAAAGTATAATTGTAAGTGAAAAAAAATATTTAAAAAGAAAACGCCAGATATTTTAGCGGGCCGCACAAATATGCGCCGCGGGCCACAGTTTGACGACCACGGCCTTAGAGGTTATGTCATCTACGGGGATACTGTGTAGGGATTAGAGATGAAACGGATAGTTGCATGGCCGGATACCGGATATCCGGCGAGCTGTGAAGCCGGATATCCGGCGGCCGGATATTCGGCCCATTGTCTCGTTGCATGTCGTCAGTAATCTCTTTGTTTTTTACGATTTTTAGTTCACGTATAATGGTGATTGTGATTAGTTAATCATGTTAAGTTTTCGCTACTCTGCGAGGTTTTTACTAAAAGTTTTTAGTTTAGATATTTACTATTTATGTATTTATCATTAGAGTGCATATCTCAGAAGAAAATTTTAGTTTTTCGGAAGGCCTTATGGCTTTTTTGTAACTTTTTCGACTTTATAAAAGCCATAATTATAAGCCATTTTATTGATATTTACCTCGCAAAGATTAATGTATTGCATTTTATTATAGGAAATTGTTGTAGTTTTTGAATATCCGGTATCCGGCCGGATATTGAGTTACAATCCGGTATCCGGCCGGATAGTAAATTTAGGCCGGATACCGGATATCCGTTTCATCTCTAGTGGGGATCTTTGTATGAAAAAGTTCTGGGAAGGAAAAAGATTTTTTTATTTAAAAATAAAGACGGACATTCCCGGGTTACGAATTTATTTATTATTAGTTTCAATAGCAAGGTTTGTACATGTATGTATAATGTATAGTATAAGTATAGATTCTTTTTTTTTTCACAGACCTCCTCACTAGGATTTCCTGTTCTGATGTGGCCTGTAGTTTTTTTTTTATATTTGTATTTGGTTATGGATTGTCTTTATATCGTCTTCATGATGTTTGTAATTTTATTATCACTTTGATCTCTCAGCCATGTTTTTACTTTTGTTTTAAATATATTAATTTCCTTTATATTTTTGATTTGATCTGGTAGAGCATTGTATAATTTTATAGCATGAAATTTATTATTTCTCTGTCCAAAAGATGTGTTCAAACTGGGAATAACCAGGATGTTATTGCTTACTGCCCTGGTTGAGTATTTATGTTGGGCAGTGGAGTATACATATATGTTTTTTTCAGTTTAAATAAAATATTTTTGGAATAAAGTTTCTGTACATTGAAGACTTGAAAGTTTTTAAATATTTCTTCCGTCGGAGTTCTAAGCGGAACTTTCAGTATTGTCTTTAGTACTCCTTTTTGGGCTATATTGAGTCGCTCTGTGTGAGTGCTCAAGGCAGACCCCCATCCAGTTATACCGTACTCTATTTGTGATTGATACAAAGCATAGTATAATATAAAACATGAATAACCTGACAATATTTAAAAATCTACTACCACAAGAAGTGGAAAATGTTGCTTGTGCCGTGATGGAGGAGAGTCAGCCGAGGAATCGAACACGCCTAGGTGGAACCCAAAAAAGACGCCGACTCAGTCACTGCCGGTCAGGTGGGTAGGAATCTGGAGATCAATGTGACTAAGCGTGACAGTTTGATTTTTCCTTTCAATATCTCGACTTGCCCTACATAAAATGCTCCTTGTTTTTGTTAAAAATAGTTGTTTTTTTAAGTACCTATCAATTTTTTTAATTAAATTTATAGTTACATTTACAGTTACCTATCAATCAAAATATTATAGGTATAGGTAGGTGGTTCCATGCCAACTCAGAATGAAACCAACTCAGAAAGATCATTAAAAGCTATGAAAAAATAATTTTAAAATAGCCGGTAACCCTAAGCTGACTTAACCTATTTAACCAATTTTTTAATTTTATCATCACTCTGATCTTTCTGAAGTGGTTCTGAGTTGGTTTCATTCTGAGTTGGCCTGTCACCTAGGTAGGTACCTACTTACATATGTATTATAATTAGTTGCGATTTTTTGTAAGCACCTTGTAATTGGTGAGCAGTGGCGTAGTTAGCATGGGTGGCACCTGGGGCGGATAACGTGGTGTCACCCCCCCCCCCATACTACAGTTGACTTTGAGAAATTCAAAACGCAAATTTCGACTTCATAAAAAATAAAATATTACAACCTAGTCAAATGTGTAAAAATTGGTCCGTCGTGGGGGGAGAGGGTGGCTAGAGAATTCCTGGGATAAAAATTTCTCTAAAAATAGAGGCTAGTTTCGCCTATAAAAAGACCATTAGACACAAAATTCTCACGTTTCGGGGCACTCCACGGGGAGCCATAGAGCTACAGACCGTGCATCGGGTGGCACCAGGAGCGCCCCCCCCCGCCCTCCCCTGGCTACGCCACTGAGTGCAGCAGACCTACAAGACCTGCATCTTGGCGAAATGAAAATCTAGTACCTTTCAACGGAAGCAATCTTCCGAACAGGCCCTCGCCAAAACACGCCAAACGCGTGCCCAACATTTGTACACGGTTGACATTTGTCACATGAGAATGGGTCGTTTCTTCAACTTGTTCTTGTGTTCAACAGCTCGGCTGTGGAATGATTTGCCGGCCTCTGTGTTTCCTCCTTCCTACATCATGGGTCTCTTCAAGACCAATGTTCATTCCTCCCTCTCCTAAAAAAATGTATTAACTTTTAGTGGATGTTAAAGATGTTAAGTGTATCACTGAGCGAAAATTATGCTTAGCCACATTGATCAAACCAAGATTGTTAATTTGAGTCAAATTTGAATATAGCATTTGCTCAGTTTCAATGGTTGATCGATAAAATATACCCATAGGTTTTAAAGTTATTTTCACTATTATGTAGGCACTCGGTTGGGTGTCACCCCCCATAGGGTGGCACCCGGGGCGGGCCGCCCCCCCTAGCTACGCCACTGGGTGAGAGTAGCAAAACAACAATTTACTTTGAGCAATAAACTTCGGTTAATATTCTGAAAAACCTCCGAAATGGGTTTCCTTGCCATTCATTTTGACGGTTCATAAAAGCAAATTTCAGAGTGAAAGAATTAAAAACAAATTGGGCGGAATGCTCTAAAATAAATAACATATGTCTTAGATCAATGGTTGTAGAACTCAGAGTTGAGTGGTAAATACTTGCCTTGGTAAAAGACCTCGACCATCATTTAAAAAAGGAAATGCTAGTTGAAATGGTTTTTGAAATGGTTTTCATCCGTGTTTGGTGACCAGATTTAAATATCGAGGTACTTTCCCCATCTCCCACTTCACCTCCCATTCCTTTCTGCCTCACAACGTACCCCACAATGGGATAATATTGTCAATCTTGGACTTGGGATTTTTCTGTAGTATACACAAAATAATTGGACACTGCCCCACAGGATATTCTTAAATAATAACATATTTTTAGCTTTAGCTAAAATCATTAGTCGTGGTGACCAGATCTGAAGATCCCCATCCCATCCATTCAGCTTCACAACATACCCCAATTTTTAATGAGATAGTTTCACTGGGTCCAGATAGTTGGGACTCTTGTTCGGTAGATAATCACATAAAAATAAATTTTATAAAATAGTGTCTTCAAACGTTCAGCGTAGGGAGTGTGGCGAACCCATCACTCAGGGAGTGGAAATACAAACCTGCAATAGTCATCCCAAGCCAAGGTGTGAGCTACCGTGCTCAGGCTGAATGTCCTGGGGAACAGTGTCACGAATGGTGCCTCCGAGAAACAAGGTCGCAACTCGGAGTATTTAGACCTTACTCCAGCACTCGGGGCTCTGCTGGAGTGGACCTTCTATTACCCTGGTAACTCGTGGGACAAAAAATTGGACCATTCGAAAACTAGGGGCCTTTAGGGAACCTAGGAGTGCTAAGGCCACCTCTGTGGACATTCTTCCTGGGGCCAGTAGGAGAAACCAAGAGGAGAAACCGTGGAAAGGTGAGCTGAGGCCACCTCCATGAACTCTTCCAGAGCGGGGCCTTTGTGGAACCAAGGAGGAGTGAAGTGGAGAGATGATGTCCTCTTCCCATGTGGGGCCTTCAGGGAACCATGTAGGAGTGAAGAGGAGAAATGAAGTCCTCTTCCCTCCTGGGGCCCTCGGGGAACCCAGGTGGTGTGGGCTCTTCCGTTGTGGGGCTTTCAGGGTACCAAGGAGGAGCGAAGAGGGGAAATGAGACCTTTGTCGAACCAGAAGATATAGCATCATTTCCAATGACAATCCTGGTGAACTTTATAAAAGGGACTGGGTTATTGTCAAAGGAATGAGGTAAAATAGGAGATAGCACAATGGGTCTATGGCCTAAGTGCTCACGGGAACTATATATCAGTAAATCGTCTCCGCTGAAAAAAAAAAAGTGTGCTTTAGACCACACAACTGAAGTAAAACTTCACTGACTTATATCTCCCTCTTATCCTTACCCTCCTTATCCTTATCCTCATCCCCATCCCCATCCGCATCCCTATCCCTATCCTTATCCTTATCACTCCCCAAGTCAAGCGTGCGTAAAGGCCCGACCGTTCGCTTAGCAATCGATCACCGTTCGCATCGATTACCGTTCGCATTGATTACCGTTTGCATTACATTTTTCGTAACAATCACCACTTTTCGTAACGCATTCACCAGCTTACCCCCAAAGTCGAGCGTGCGTAAAGAAGTTTTACTTCAAAAAGTCTTCAAACGGGATGTCAATATGTAGATGCATGGTAGAAATCTCAAAGTGCTAAGCCAACAAGGCAATTGTATTGTCTTCGATTTAGTACTCAACTGCCATGCGTTGCGTAAGTTCGTGTCCTACGGGTAAGCAAATTGCATTAAAAAAGGGCTAAAATGCCCTTGTGTGTGATGAGAAAAAGTTTCCATTACACAGCAAACATTAGTAAAAGCCAGGGAATAATATTTCATTTGTAAATACAAGGAAATTATTTATTATTATAAAAAACACAACTATTTCGATTGTTGCCCGAAGAGTTTTAGCGCCATTAGAGAAAGTGAGATAGCAAACGTAGTAACAATTAAGTATAAGGACAACCTAGGACAGTAAGTCGTCTCGTACAGCATTCCGTATTCGTAATTACATAAGTGAATTCAGCAATGTAAGCATATCTTGGCATCTCAGTCACACCCATAAAGTAGAATGTAGTGTTTGGCGTAAATACGAAAACGCCGCCCGGTCCTATATCTATGTATTTCACACACACATATTCTTTGAAAGTCTATTCATCACACATGAATAACTTTTGAATTAAGAATTTACTAAAAACATACAAGTGTTTCTTACTCGCCACATCTATTTAATTTTATGAATAAAATTTACAATTGAAGGAAAAATTTCCTGTTTTTGTTTTTGATTTTATTAGATTTGATTACATTTTTTATTATATTTTATTTATTTTGATTACATTTTTGTTTATATTTTATGCTCGATTTGATTTTATTTTGAATTTGATTATATTTGAATTGATCTTATTTTGTATTGTTAGCTCTATTTGTATTCCAATTTACATTATCAATTTATTTTTATTTTTTAATTAACTATTTTATTTTCTATTATTTATATTGTATGTGTTAAATTAGAGATTTGATATAATTATTTTTTATGGAATCAATGATAAAAGAAAAAAAATGTGTATTGTAAAAAAATCTATTGATGAATAAACATTTTTATTATTATTATCTTGAATTTGCGAGAAAATGGCGAATCTAGATGTATGAACATATAACCTCATTGGATTACCCAAGTACTGTGAAACAACCGACCCATGATAAAATAATAACAGAACTGGAATTTTAACCTCGATGAATTGTTCAAATTCTGTGAAACAACCCAACAAATAAATAGTTGTTACCCGTGAAAAATAAAAGGATTATATTATAAGTTGACTTGCATAGTTCCACCACTGGTCTGCAGAAGTAAACCGTCTAGAAGCATATTTCAAATATAGAATTAAAATAATTGTGTGCTAAAATATTTTAGAGGCAAGTACTTGATGACTTACCTGGATTTGAAAAGATTCTTATTAAACCGATGATGCATTAAAAAAATAATAGCTGCATGTATCTTGATCATTTTTAGAGGTTCTTTGTGGAGGGTCTGTTTACAGAGAGAAAGGAAAGGGATGATAAGGTTTGGTTGGAAGAAGTCGAGGACATCCATGGCACGTTAGCTAAATATAAGCGTAACATACATGAAGGCTTTTCAAAAGGAGCTAGAATAATAATAATAATAATAATAATATTTGGCTGATTTATAAAGCGCCGTTTTCATGAAAAATCATCTCAAGGGCGCTGTACATATAATAAGCATACAATAAAATAAAATGAATACGATAGGCTTACAACTAGGATTCAAA
Source organism: Limnephilus rhombicus (assembly GCA_929108145.2). Taxonomy (NCBI): domain Eukaryota; kingdom Metazoa; phylum Arthropoda; class Insecta; order Trichoptera; family Limnephilidae; genus Limnephilus; species Limnephilus rhombicus. Next base: position 19,793,132 of record OV815273.1, on the reverse strand, counting down.
CTTATAACTAGGAACCTACATTTAAGACTTATATGTAGCTAGTGACTTACAACTAAGACTTATTACTACTGACTTAAAACTGGTGACATACAAATATTTGCAACCGTGACTTAAAATTAGAGATTTACAATTAAAATAGGTATTTACATACAACAATAAATATTTTTAGTTTTGCCAGGTATCTAATATTACCAAGTGATCAACAAAACTCTACAGATATAGGTACAGACAGAGAAAGAGAGTCGAAGCAGTTTGAGGATATTATATATACATGTATACATACATAGATATTTTATTCTACACATTTTACAAATTATTTTATACCGTATTTTAATATTAATATTGTTAGCGCCAGAAGAAGAAGGAAGTTCGTACATAATATTACAATTTTATAACACGGTTGTGAAAATGATTGTAATGGGTTAACAGTTTTTAAAGGAAAGCATAGGTATCTTAAATGAATGAATGAATTTAATCGTCGATCTCAACTGCAATAAGATAATTCATCGCTCAACAACAGATTGGATAGCAATGTTTGAATGAAATAGCGAATTTATGGAAATGAGTGTTTAAATAGGTGAGTTTTAAGTTTGGATCTAAATTCTGTTGGACTGGTTATACATCTTAATTCCATAGGAAGTTTATTCCAAGCCTCAGGGCCGGATACTTCGAAAGCACGATCACCAAAGTTAGTGTTCGGATTTCGCTTAGGTTCTTTCAACCTTCCGATTGCAGATGATGTCGCTGATCTAAGAGTTGAATGTCTTAGACCAATATTTTCCGGAATGCACAGTTCAGAGATATAGGGTGGAGCCATTTCGTTGAGAGCTTTAAACACCATCCAGCATAACTTGTATTGGATCCGTTCAGGACACTTCAGCCAGTGAAGATTTCGAAGGTGTTCCGAAATGTGCGAAAACTTGGGTACCCCAGTAATAAGCCGTGCTGCGGCGTTGAACACTGATTGTAGTTTATCAGTTTGGCATTTAGGAAGTCTTGCATAAATGCCATTACAGTAATCAAGACGTGATACTATGTATGAGTTCACAAGAAGCTTAGTTGCCTCTGTTGAGAGGTTCCTACGAACTGATTTAAGTTGTCTTAGATAGAAGAAACCAGTACTGACGGTCCTATTTACCTGACTTTTTAGCGAAAGGTCTGAATCCAGATAAACACCTAGAAGTTTGACGGTTGTTTTTGCAATTACGTCGCTGCCGGAAATAGAAATTGGTGAGTAGTCTATTAAATGTTGGCGTCTTTTCGTGGCTGCCCAGAGAAACTCGGTCTTTGTGGGATTCAACTTAAGTTTGTTCGAGGACATCCAAAGACTGATCGCTTCTAGACAATCAGTTGTGCGAATTTTAAGACCGTTGATCTCATCTGGTGTGCAGTAAAAGTATACTTGCTGATCGTCAGCATAACAGTGAGATAAGAGACCAAATGACTCGATAATTTTTGCGACATCATTTGTAAAAAGAATGAAAAGAAGTGGACCCAAAACGGATCCCTGAGGTACCCCTGAAGAGAGTTTCGTGAAGTTGGACTGTTTGTTTCCAACTTTTACCGCTTGAGAGCGATTGCATAGATAAGATTTTAGCCATTTTTTATGTTAGACTGTAAACCAAATGTTACTTCTAGTCTCTTAATAAGGAAGTTGTGGTCAATGGTGTCAAATGCGGCGCTCATATCTAAAAGCGAAAGAAGGGCTAACTTACCTGATTCTATGGCAAGAGTTATGTCTGACAGGACACGAAGTAATCCGGTTTCTGTTGAGTGGAACTTGCGATATGCGGATTGATGATCAGTAAATAATTTGTTCACGTTTAAGTGGGAAGTTATTTGGGAAGCAACAATTTTTTCAAATACAGTCAAACTTGGTTATAATGAGCACGAGGGGACCGACTAAATTTGCTCCTTATAGCCATTACTCCTTATATCCAAAATAGGTTTTTTGAAAGTCGTATGTACCTACCTACCTGCCATTACTCTAATATAATCGCAAATGTATAGTATATTCGAAAATGCGAGTAGGTATTATATATGTATTTTTAAAATTTATAAGAAAAATACACTAACTAATAAATTATTGTTTTAATCTACTATTGTTTTAAAGATTTCGTTTTTATCACCTGGTTCGAGGTTTTAAAAAAAAAACATCACTAAAAATTATCTATCGATTGCATATTGTATCGCATTTAAAATCTCACTTATTATAAATCATTAGCTGGTGGGATTGTTATTGATTTTCAACTAAAATTATAGTTGTCACAACCTAGTGATGCACAACCCGATTCGTGCGGCCCGCGGGCCATTGTTGTATGAGGATGTCCTCCTGGTTATAGAGAAAAAACCCTAAATCCCTAGTTGAGAACAATTTTTATAGAGTTTTGTCAATTTACGCTGCTTGACCTAAATGGAACTAAATTGGAAAACCCTCAGAAAAAAAATCCCCAGAAAGTGAAATCTTGAATTTAAAGAGACAGAGCCCCCCCTAAGCTAAAAAGTTTGTGCAACACTATCACAAATTTACCCCACGTAGGTACTTGTAGCTCGGTACCATCATAAACACTTTTATTGATTTTTAAAACAAAATTGACGATGAGGCACAATGCAAAAGAAGATGTAAAAAGGGAACAAATTTGCAGATTTTATGACAATTTTACATGGTGCCCGATGGGTAACAATGTTTCACATAGCCGACAATCTTACTCAGGTAGTGCCATAAAAATATGAATCTGTCCCTAACGGGATAGGAAATTCCCGCCAGCCGCTGCTGTTGCACGCCGGGCGTATGTCCCTCCAAGGTCATTTGAAAGTTATACCTTACTATGAGAATAATTCCCAATTATTGTTTTTTTTTAAACCCATTTAACCTTTTACAAATTATGTTGACATCTTTTTATGTATATAGAAATTGTGTTGACAAAATTATTTGCACATTATATCAGTGAATCGTCCTCGTTATAACAGTCAACAATTATATGAAAATAAGTCTGAACTAAAATATCATTTGGTAATTGCTCATTATAGCCATGATCTCGCTATAGCCATGATCGTTATAACCAAGTTCGACTGTAGTTTCGCTAAGAAAGGCAGATTTGACACAGGTCGGTAGTTACCCAAATTGTCGGCATCAAGCTGCGGTTTTTTAATGATTGGGGTAACTACTGCAGACTTAAGTGGTTCTGGGAAGTAGGTACATATAATAAAGTTGTAACAATTTGGTGCCTGCAAATAATGCGTATGTACTTTACTTTCAATTTGATATGGTGATGAAATATTTTTAGAGATTATGTTCTAGTTTTTTTTTTTGTTATTATTATTGTGATGATGAATTTAAAACTTATAATTAGTGTCGGGTTGGTCTATTAGTGTTTTTATTTGGGATTTAAAAATTTTATAATTTTTTTTCAGACTTGATTTTAAATGGGAGAGCATTGAAAAATTTTATACCTTGATAAGCATAATGGTGTTGGGCAGCACTCGTTTTAAATTTTGGAATTTCTAAATTGCCCGTGATCGTGGTCGGTTGTTTATGTTTGTGATTGTTGTTGTTGATGGATTGAAATGATCTTTATGAGTTTGCAATAATGAGTTCTTTTTGAAAATTTTATTAAGACTGAGAACCCTAAAAGAGTCAAATAGCTGTGTTGTTGGAAATACATATGGTTTTCGTAAGATGACTTTCAAAATCATCCTCTGTACCCTTTCTACAGGTAAGAGGTTAGTTTTGAAAGTCCCACCCCACCCGATTATACCATATTGTAGAATAGATTGGGCAAGAGAGAAATAGATAGTTTTGATCATATTGGATGATAAGATGTTTCTCAGTCTAATAAATATGTATATAAGTTTTCTTATTCAGGTTACTGTATTTTGGACTTGTTCTTTCCATATCTATCTACTATGACACCCAGATACTTACTAAATAAATCATTCAAATTAATACCAATATTTGGTTTAGCTTGAACTACCACAGATATTCACAAATACGTGAGTGTCGTATATTTCGAGTGCGAACGGATTAAAAAGTACTACTTTCTTTTTATTGGATTTTCACCCCCTTGGACTGGTTTTTACTAGCGTCACATAACTATTGATTCACAGAAGCGACAAATAATTCAAAGAAAACGAAGAACGCCACAAATACACATGCCAGCAATTGAGATTATTGAGAAGCGTTGGAGAAATTTTCGAATGAGAAAAAAAAATCTACAAAAAGTTTTTTTAGCGAGCTGTTTCGCCTTCTGAAGGCATTATCAAATCTATAATACATTTAAAGAACAAAAACTGTCACTCCTAGTAATAATTACACAACAGAACTTGCATAAACAAGTAATATTAATAATAATATTTGACTGAATTGTACAACGCCAATCACCTCAAGGCGGCGTATAAACATAATTACTGGCAGAAAAGATTGTAAAAATTTCATGACTCTAAAACTCACGGTTTGAGTGTTCTTTCTTAAAACAATTCTTCTTTCATGCAACCAAATTTCTGATGGGATTGATTACCTCAAACATCAATCACTATAACTAGATTTTTACTTTAAAGTTAAGTTTATTATAATAAAAACCCTTTGTATTATAATTTTTCCAGTTTTCAGCATGTTTATATACTAAATCCATACGTTTATACCAAACTTCATACAAAGTAACTATACTCCATTGGTCACCATGAAACAGGCAGCAGCCTAGTATTGTGATTAATGTATATATTTTATAAATAAATAAAAAAGAGTGTTTAGAAAAGAAATGTATTTTGAAAAGCTTTTATAATAAAACGTGGGTAGATGACACCAAATCGCAATGTTAATACTACCTTATTTCGACACCTCTATCAGCAGGTAATATTATTCCCAAGATATTTCAGCGAAGGAAATCAGAGGTGTGAAAAAGTAAAGACACGTGACTAACTGTAAGACACACTCGTATGAACATTATAAAGGTAGGAACAAGACAGGAATGGTTGTAAAGAAAAGTGACAGGTGTAATCCGATATCGGAGCAGAAATGCGAGCGGGACTTTTAAGATGAAATGTCGGAAACGCGTTTACTGTTCTTCTAAGATTCTAAGGTCTTAATTGAATTTGTAAATGGAGCAGCGTCTTGAATATTATGTTAGGTTAAAGGGATCCGGTGACTGGTGATACTTTCTCAGGAAATCTAACCAGCCAGTGGAATTCACAATAGTTATATTGTATTTCAATTTAACGAAAGTTTTGTTGAAAACTTCAAAAATAATGAACATTAAAAATTGGAGACAATTTATCGAATTACATAATGTATGTTAGGTATATTGTAAAAGGGGATCCATGTATTTTATTTCCATGTCCACGGCACAACTTGTGCCATTAACATACAACATAAAGAACAATATAAATGTAAAGAAAAAATAATAAACTAATACGAGTATACCTAAAACAAATGATAAAAAGTACAAAAGGTATTACAAAGTAAGTGATACTCGTGTGTATATTGGAAAATGACATTAAAATTAGTATGGTTTGCTTGAAATTGCTTCGTCGCGTCGACCGCATTACATTACGCAACACAAAAAAATCATCAGAACGCGTATTTTACTTTGTTTTGTCAAGCTCAAGGACCCCTAGCACGGTCGATCAATAAGAATTTTATCGATAACTTTTAAACTTTCGGTAATTTATCATCGTTCCCTAGGAAAAATACAGATCCCTAACGTACACACAACGAATATATTAAGAACACTTGGTTGCAAACCAATAAATAACAAAACGAAAATTTCGTTGGCAATCTGCAGTTGTGCTAGGGAACAATGAGAAGTTACCGAAACAATCCTTATCGATCGACCGTGCTAGAGGTCCGGACTAAATTCGTGAACGTTTCCGATCAGAAATCTAAATGCATTATTTATCATATAAAAAAGTAGTTGCAACTCTGCATCCTGCAAACAACACCTACCCGCGTAGTTTAGAGATTTACATATGCTCAGACAGCTCCAAGATATTTTAAACCAACCTCATCAACTTACCAAGATACTAAGGAACTTCTAACTGACATACGGTATTTTCTCATGGATGTTTGCCGGTTTGCGGGAAATTCGATATTCATTTATAAAATTAATCTAAAGGAAAACCAAACGTACGCAATCTCAGCATATTTACAAAAAGAGCTAATAAAAATCGCTCGAAACTTTATTTAACATTATAATTTATTTAACATAATGTAAAAGAGTTAACTCATGATGTAGTTATTGTGAACACGATATAATTTTTTTTAATGCTCGGAATCCGGCAGAGTTGTCCAATGGTAGGATTATTGCAGCCTTTTAGAAGCAATAGGTATCAACCCTCTTATGAATTTGTAGAATGAGAGAAATAAAAATATCTTTGTAAATATAGACTATTTATTCAATTTCTTTTTCCTTCTTTTCCTTAACTTCTTGTTCATACATATAGTTTGCAAAGATTTCTGCTTTTTCTAATCTTCGCCTGTAATTATAAGGCTGAACTACTGTTTTAATTATATAGATTGATCCTATCATCGCGATGACGCCTAACACCACTTTGGAAGGCTTAAGTCTGCTAAGCATTATGCGTCCTGAAAAAAAAAACATTTTAAATTCCAATATTTCAGCAATCAATTTGGGGATTGTTGTGAAGCTGAAGGAAGGGAGAAGGATAGGAGATGGAGAAGAAGGCTATTAAGTTCCTACCTATTCAACTGGTCTATCAAACCATTAAATAAATCCTCTGGATTAATAAAATCTACTATCAACTTCACTAAAATTAGCGCAAGTAAATATGAAAAACGTTTCATACATTTTTCATTCTTAAATAAGAAGGATATTAAAAATTATTTTTACTTCGTAAATTTTTTTTTTTGAATTTCAAAAACCTTCCACAATCTTTGTTCGAAAATCTTAATATAATAGAACATTTAATCGACAAATATGAATTGTCAAAAGATAAGAATTTAATTAACTAATACATACATTTCTGCTTTTAGAGGTAGTAAAGAAAGGGGGTTGAGAAAGAATAAAGGGAATATAATAATTATGTATACAATATGTAGGGCATAAATCACTTCTTTGAAAGCAAAACATAGAAAAATACACACTAGATTCCCCTTTTACACGGTGGATATGTTCCATGCAACTGTGTAAAAAAAGTAATCAAAGGTAATGGTGGGTACGTTCCTTGTATAAAAATAAATTCACGACATCAAAAAATAAAATTAGTCTTTTGTTTTACACATTGCACACCGCAAGCGATTCCCATCCCGCTTTCCGCATACCTCTCTGCCCACGGTAAGTTAAGGACTATAGCACCGTGTTTTTTCAAAACCGTATTAAAAAAAAACCATATATCCTCCTCGGACCCACCCTTTGTTTCCTGTGGGTGACAAAACAAGTGTCTGAAAAAGTGATATGATTTCAGGATTATTATTAGATTCAAATTAGTTGCCAGAGACCCAGCGTCTTCTATAAAAGACGAACGATTTTGGGAAAAATGGAATTTAAAAAAATGTATACTGGGTGTAACAGGACATACCCGAGGGATTTTAACCATCGATTCCTAAGCATATTTGGAGTAAAAAATGTACATGTCATTTTGATGTCCAGGGACATTTTTTTCTTTTAAAAACAATAAAAATATTTTCCCATCACATGCAACATGCCGCAACTGACTAGTTAAAAAGTGACGCGTTTATAGCCTAGCGGACACTTGATAAGCATTGCGTCTCGTTCTAACAGCATATTTACCACACGAGACAGCGCGTATCGCTCACACACGGACGGGACGTGATAATTCGCACAACGATGGGAACAGTAGCGCGGAGTAATTGAAAAACTTATTTTTTGTTTTTAATAGAAAAAATATATCGTCAGACACCAAAATGACTGTATTTTTTTCTCCAAATATGCTCAGGAATCGCTGGTTAAAATTCCTCGGGTAGGTCCTGTTTAGAGTAGTCCTGGGTCGATCGTGAAAGACCTGATCGTCGAAACCCGCTCATGAGCCACCAAAGAGAGAGCGGGTTGTTTATTCGTCAGCACCCGGGTCTTCCGGGACCCGTGAACCGCGACACACTCCCGCAACCTACCAACTACGACACATTCCTGCACCCCGTGACTCACGGACCGATCGCCGGGTGCCCATGTGGCGAGTGGCGAGACGTGTCAGCTCCCGGAACTCTCGAACTGCAACTGCGACACACTCGGTCGCCGATTGCCGATCAAAGCACACACGTGCGTGACGTAACAGTATCCTGCTTCCTGCCCGTGTGTCACGTCATAGCGGGATTGTTTAGTAGATTCAATTTTTGAATATTCAACTAGACACTGAGACGTTTTTAACCTGTCATTTGCCAGAGACGCGTAATTGCGGGCGGATCAAATTTCAAAAAAGAACATTGATTCAAATAATTTGGATGCGATTTAAAAATTTTTGTATAAAGAAACTGTACCAAGGAAAAGGTCAGAATAGCTTCCTCCATTCTTGTTCTTAAGGTAATTTCCACGCGATTTTTCCAAATACGCTGACTCTTGAGGGGTTAATAAGAGCGTATCTTGGTATTGTTAATCAAAGTGCTAAGTGCTGTTTTCATAAAAACTTTTAATTTTTCGTGTGGGTGTGAATGTAATTGTGCATTGTAATAGAAACTATAAACTGGTAAAAGTGTAAAATGTCTGACCTTAATAAAAAGAAATAATAATTAAGCATTACAGCTTACAGCTAATTTACTTAGGGAACGTACCCATACTACGTGACACGTTTAGGGGAGGGGGGGGGGGGGGGTTAAAAATTGCAAAAAGTTGGTCACGTAGTATGGGTACGTTCCCTTATTTAAATTCTCAATAAAAGCTTCAGAACAACACGTTTTTTACAAGGTTTTTATATCCTTCAAAACATGATAAAACATTGTTTTTTAATCCCTGAAGCATGTCTTTTTTAAAATTTATTTCTGGGACATGACATTACTAGTTACAGGTGTGAGCTGTGAGAGAACGTTCACACAATTATAACCTGAGTTTCGTGTCGCGTATGACTTGACCGGTCTGGGCGGCGAGCGTCTAACGCGCGGCTCGCCCGTAGAAAGTAACTGGGTGATGAGTAATCGAGTTTCGTATTTTGTGTCGCGAAAAGAGCGGGTCTTCGCGACCCGCTTGTGACGCCAGTGGGTCGTGAGCGACCCGGGTCGTGTAAAACGATCGATCGACCCAGGACTAGTTTAGAGCATACAATATTTACCGCAGTATTTATTCAATACCGCGATATTGCAGTATCGGACATGTAATACCGCAAAATTTGCGATATTGTGAAATTAGTAACAATGACCGTATATCTTCCGAACTTACGAAAACTTTAAATGGTAATCCATCTTTTGCCACCATACGGGACACTTTCATAGAAAGAGAATCAGTTTTTTCAAAATAGTGTGATATCTTGCTTTTTTTCACCAGTGATTGTAGTTTTTCGATATGGTCATTTTTGTCAATTAAGGTTGAGGTTGTAGCGGCTACCTCGGTAGATTGGCTGCGGCTCGTAGTTGGTGTTACGCTAGGGCAATCAACCTCTTCCGATATCTCATCGAAGTTAACATTTTTAGCTCCAATTCCGTGCTTAGTGCGTAAATGAGTATGTAGTCCTCTTGTTGATCGTCTACTAGTTTTAATAATAACTGGACAGAGTTTACACTTCGCTTATTCACGATCTACAGATCGCAAAAAATGTCGCACAATATAATAGAACTTTTGAAGTCTTTGTATTCAATACCATTAATTGTAGTAATCATTTAAAAAAAAAGTTTGATAGACGGATACGAGTAAAATACGTTAATATATTAGTCAAAATAATTATTTTTTCATGCTTTCACGAAGTAAACAAATAAAATAGGACAGATCAGTCACTCACTTGTCCGTTTTGCGAGTAGTTGCAAGTGAGACTGAGACTGAGTAAGACTACAAACAAATGTTAGTTCGCTGTAGGGAATTCCTCGACGTACTGTTCATAGCGGGGATTTTCCTATCACGGTTCGTTTTTAATACTGCGAAATTTGCATTTCTAATCTCGCTTTTGCGGTACTGAAAAACAGCGTGAAATTGCGGTAACTATATAACGGTATTGCGTGCTCTTGTCCTGTTACACCCTGTATATATGTTATTTTTGTTCAAAAACAAAGTCAAATTCGAAACACTTTTTTCCCTGGCTCCAAGGAGGGAAAGGCTCTCGTTAACTGAAGTTTATTTACCGGAAAAAGGGGTGATGCGAAATGGGAGTCTTTGTTCACGATTAGTTTGTATAACAAAGAAACTCTCGTTGTCTACTCATCTATCTCGTCAGTTTGAAACAGAAAGTGAGTGAGAATACAAGATGTATATGAATGTCCGGTGAATGAACAAACATTCATACTTACCTTATGCAACATTGAGCAAGGGGCACGGGGTCCATTGTAAAAAAAAACGACCTGTCGCCCGTTGCCGTCAACAAGAGCTTAAAAAGGGAGTCCAATGAATTCTAATTACAATTTCGCACTCAAGCTAACAAACAAGTAAAACCAGAATATTGTAAAAAATTTATCACGTTGTAGGTTGGGTATAAATATCAAGATACACCGAACATTAAATACCTTGGTAGGTGTATCTTCTGAAAGTTCTGATACTTCTTTAGGTGTAGATGGATTGAGAGATTGGAAAACAGGTCTCCAAATATAAACGCCTCCTATAACACCTAACACTGTGCATACGAAAAAATCGACCTTTGTAATTCCTTTAATTTTCCGTATTCTCATTTTCTCGCCTCTTGCTGTATAATTGTATTATTCGACAGAATAATATTTTCATGTAATGTGGTTTGTGGTTTTATTTTTGAAGTTTGAATGACATAACTTATAGTGCATAGATATAGTTGGATGTAGTGGTAACTTTTAAAAATTTTCTATGGTGGCATATTTATGGTAGTGACACACATGCTCATTAATGAGCAGGCTATAAAGGTACTGACACACTTGCTCACACAAGCCGGCTTATGAGCATGCTCATTAATGAGTACGCTCCTGTCAAAAATAGTCAACTGTACACATTTGCTCAGCTAAGAGCAGGCTAGGTTTGAGTTTTCTCGTGAATGAGCGTGCTCAAAGCCAACATTTGAACACACATGCTATTTAATGAGGATGCTCATGTCAAATAAATCAATAAATGTCAAATAGAATCAGTTTCATTCGCTCGGAACTAAACAAAATAATATTCCTGCTTGCAATGCAATTATTTAAGAATCTTCTAACGTAAAAAAATAAAACGTTTGATTTGGGTCCAAGATGTCAACAAATCCGAAAATGACTGAAAATTAAAAAATAAATGCTAATTTCAACAAATTGTGGTTTCATTTTGGAGGTAAAGGAGCGTCTGGAGAATTTGGAAATCTATTGTGGGGGTATTTTAGTGACCTTGCGTTCCAAATGTTTTTTTTAATTTATTTTAGATAAAGTTGACAGCAAATCAGAGATTACAAAATAATACAATAATAATTATGCCAAATATGAACTTTCCACTGATGACAGTGAATGATAAAGTATGACAGGAAAGCAATAACTTTGAGAGAGTGAAAAATGACGTGTGTCACACTAAACTTGATTGTTGTTATTATATTCGTGATTCATACTAGGTCAATGCGTGATTCCCATAATAAATCACGAAAAACGAGGTTTTTAGTCTCCCCAGAGGGCTATTTTGAAATTTTTGCAAAGTATGCGCAGGAGCGAACTGAGATCGGTTTGAAATGAGCATGCTCATAAGCTAGCCTGTTCACAAATGCTTAGAGGCTTCCCCTTCCTCCCGCAAATCCAATGAGCGAGCTCACAAATCAAACTGTTGATTTGTGAGCATGCTCGTTCGAGTTCAGATGAGCATGTTCAATACTTGCAACGGCACTGACACACATTCTAGTAGGTAGCAATTGCTTATTAGTAGCATGCTCTTTTGCTACTAATGAACATGTGTGTCCGTTGCATTAATTTGTCCAGGCGAATGGCTATTGTGATCTGTGCGATGGAAAAGGGTATGAGGAGTGGGTAGGAATCTGGGGGTCAATGTGTCCAGCTGGAGAGGTCCAAAGACCTCCCTCAACCAGACTCTCTAGATCCGGCCCGCCACGCAGCGGGTGGGCAGACACATCTGTCGTCAAGATCTGGACAAATCTCACTCCACTCGGGGACCCCTGCTAAGTCACCAAACGTAGCGAGCCACTTGGGGTGATCTACAGTAGAGGTGTTGGTTTTCCAATAAATGGTCCCCGGGGCAGCGGTACCCACACCCGCCTCCCAAATTAACTACTGGAGAAGTAATTTTTCACAAAATGTAGGAACTTTATAAAGCGAACAATTTTTTTTAAACACACATGCACGTATATGTTGTGATGAATAAGTTTATTTTTTTTAAAATTTGAATTCTCGCCTGCGTTATGTCGATTCAGACAAGCAGTCGCTCGGATCTCGGATGAATTCAAATAGATTTTTGTTAGAATGTCATACTTCCACCACGAAAAAATAATTTATTAATCAAGGCTACGCTCATTACTGTTTTAGTTACAGTTTAAAATATATTCTCTTTGATAATCTTTGTAGATTTCAAAAATATTTTCACCGTGAATGGGTCACATTGTATTTTGAGTTTAATCGGTCAAGTTGTCAGTCTGTTTTAAATCAAGGTCGCTTCTGTCATTGACGAAAACATGCCGTGTGAAATTGTGTAGGGTGCTATATAAATGGTAAATTGGGTTCGATTTTGTATTAACCTCTATTTATTCTCTTAAGTTTATTGAACTAATGTGTACACTTCATGTTTTTCTTTTGAAACTAGCATTTTATCAGTTCCTTTGCGTTTATTAAGCGTTGACATATAGTATACCTAATGCACAATATAAGATTAGATTTATAGATTATATTATAATACGACCACCCCTTATGATGTTTTTACTTAATTATTACAGTTTTATGATTTGGACACAAGCCACGTACTTTCGAATATGTTAATTTAACATGATTATTCCCCCTTTGCAGATATGAGTAACAAACTTGTGCTGGTTAGTTAGGCCCTTGGACTCTTGACTCTTCCAAGTACCAGGATTTAACTGATGTTGTGAATAGATAACACACTTGAGAAACAAATTCTGCTGTAACATTTAAAAATGTTTCGAAGTAGAGGTGACAGCAATATTGTGTACAAATGCACTGTGAGATTACTAGAAGATAGCGAGATTTTGGAATGTGAATTTCACGTGAGTTTTTATTTTAATATTATAAAGAAAAATTCGCAACATAAGAATTACATTTTATTATGATTTAATAATGGTACGATTTAATTATAGCCGAGCAATAAGGGAAAATACCTTCTGGATTCAGTATGTCAACAACTGAATTTAATAGAAACCGATTACTTTGGATTGAGATACGTGGATGCTGCCAATCAAAGGGTAAACCATATATTTATTTTTTCACATTGCTTTGGAAGGTTTCCCCATAGAGCTGTGTACAGACACAGCTATAAACCGCGAGCGCTTATGTTTTGCACCGTTCACATGACGCTATCAAATATTTCTTCCTATGGTGGGAGAGGGGGTCAGATGAATTAGGGAGCGCTCACGGAATGCACATTTTTTGTACTGAATCTGTCAACTTTACATCTGTCATGCACCGGTCTAGGCAGCTCCGTAATTAAAATGACCTCCTCCTGTTTTCGTTGGAGAGGGAGGTGCATAACTTTTCGTATATTGCCTCATGAGCGGTTACGGCGCAAGATGTGTATTAATTATTAAAGTATTAATGTGATCAACTATTGTTGATCTGCGCTTAAACCGCTTAGGTGTGAATGGTCTGAAGGGATCGTATGGAGAGCGTTATTTGGCGTGCGATGATCTTTTACATTTTATAGCCGTAGCTGAACACCCCTTAATTCTTCATAAGCCATTCACATCAACTCTCAGAATCTAAAAAATGTCTAATTTAAAAGTTTCTGTTTGAAAATAAAAGATTTTTGGTGCTCACTTGCGTTTATTATAAATAAAACAATTATCTAAGTAAATGATGTGATGAGTATCGACTCCATCCAGATTCTTGGTTGCTCTCCCATCCCACAATAACATAATAAAATGTTCAAATATTTTTTCGTTAATTCAATTAATTTCAATAGAAAATTGCTTGTGATATTCACAAAATTGCTTGTAATTACTATTTATTTTTGAATGATCATCAGTTTGTTGTCAAAAATGTTTTTGTTTATTAATCATTTATGTCATTTATAATAAAACATTTATATTTATTGGAAATTTCACTGGTTAGTGCAAAATTTTAGAATTATTTAATTAGGACAATATTTTTTTGTAATTCAACATAATATTACCATTCTCAATGTGATGTTTACGACAATATTTCTGAAATTGCTACAGTAGGTTGAAATTCAAACAGTTATTTTAAAAAGACAGTAACCCGAAAATTTTACATTGTGCCTAATAAATGTTATTAATTATTTTCTAGCATTGGCTTCATATGGCAAAATCAATTGTGAAACAAATCAAAGGTAAGTTGATTATAAAGGCTTAGGACTTGTTGTTTTAGAGAATTTGAACAATTAATAAAATTTTATAGTTAATATTCAAGTTCTGCTATTTGAAAAAACCGGCCCATGATGAAATGAGAATAGAACTTGAATTAGAAGTGAGTCGTTCGCGAACGAGTCGGCTCAGTGACCCGGATCTTCATACGGATCCGTAAGACCGATCTTCACGGTTCGCGGATCTTTGCGAACGAGAGAGCGGGTGATCCGGTGAGCCGACTGACCCGTATCGTTCAACGGGTCTGTCGGCTCACCAGATCTGTTCGTTCAACGGGTCAGTCGGCTCACCAGATCTGTTCGTTCAACGGGTCAGTCGGCTCACTGGCTCGCGGGTCACTACTGAACTGATACGGATTGATCGTTCGTTCACAGATAAGCGCCACTCTAGTTAGCCGCGCGCATCTCAGTGGACATTCCTTGATTTACGACATTTTGCCTGAGGATTTGAAATTTGAATGGTAGGGTGCTTCGATTTCATATGCCTAGAAAGGTTTTCTATCGAACCACCACTTCTAGTTATTAGTTGTGAACAGTATGCGTGTTTGGATTTAGTGTAGTATATTAGTGGCAACAGAAAAATGATTCCAAATATAACTCTTTTTTCTTGATGAGATCGTGAAATTTTAAATTAAAACTACAGTCACAAGTCGAGATAATAATTTAAAAAATAATAATAATCTCGGGTACGTACAAACAAAAGCGTACTGACATTTCTTTACTGACGTTTCGTATTAAAACTCATCGAAACAAAGGATTTCTTGGTATCATTTTTTCATCTGACAAAGGGAAATTCAATTAAAAAGGGAACCCCAAAATATTGGGGTTCCCTTTTTAATGGTGGATCAAGAGTGGGGCGGGGGGAGATGGACTAATTCAGTCGTTCAATTGAGCCGGTTCACTGAACCGGATCTTTTAATTGAACGAGACCTAGTGAAGCGGCTCGTTCAACTGAGGCACTTTGCCCGTCTCTAACTTGAATTTTAACTTTGAAATTGATTGTTCAAATTCTGTGAAACAACCCCACTATTTTTGTAACACCACTAAAATAAAGTAATAAAATGTATGTTGTTACATACTAGAAGATGATTTTAAATGGACTTTTCGTGTTTCAGATGCCAGTCCCATACTGTTTAGTTTCCGAGTAAAGTTTTATCCGCCGAATCCTTTACTTTTAAAGGAAGAAATAACTCGCTACCAAGTTTACCTTCAGCTGAAGAGAGATCTTCTTCATGGGCGCTTATATTGTACCCCCAATGAGGCTGCTATGCTGGGGGCCTTGGTTATACAAGGTTTGTACTTATTTACAGGTCTTATCCCATAAATTAAGCATGCTACTTGTCCAGAACACTCTGGAAGCTATGAATTATGATGTGATTTCGTGTGAATGTTGAATACATTATGTTTAGATTATTGTTTCAAATGCAAGCAAATGAAGTACAATCATTCAGTTCCGAACCTGTGCAGGCACAATAGGCCATTTGCATGGATTTCATAATGACGTGGAAAAAATCGTGTGGATGGATTTTTCTACTAAGATTACGAAAATGTTACAAAATTTTTTTAGAATTTTAAATATATATATTTATATAAATAAATTCGTTTTTGGGCTCGTGACGTCCCTACATGAAAATGTTCTGTCTCCGATAATATATTCAATAAATTTTGTAAAATTCCACACTAATTTTTTTTTTGTGTGGCAACACTTTGACTACTGACGAATTTTTGAATTTGACACTTAAAATTCACTAGCTTTATTGTTTGTTACCCTCGAACTTATGTTTGGTTTGACGTTTTGACACATTTTATAAAGTGAACATCGTACAGATGCTTTACGCAGCGGCTGCCTTGGGAGAGTAATGGTAATGGTGCTGATTTTAACAAAATCTAATTTTATAATATATTATTATAATTGACAAGTACCTACAAGTTTATTACATTGGATTTAGTCATATATAGACGTTGAACATAAGATGTTAGGATGTTGAACATAATGATCAATAAGATGGATAAAGGAAAAAAATATTTATGAGATGTAATATTTTTGGTATGTCTGTTGCTGTTCTCCTGTGCCATTTGTGTGGAATACGTCGTTTTTTTAAATGATTTTTGGCTATGTAATTATTGTTTTTTCGCACCCATAAAATTATGACCCATATTTCCGGTTTATAAAAAATGGTCCGATTTTTCTGATTGAAAGTTTCAAAAAATCGCCAGGGTTTCAAAAATATGATTAAAAAAAAAAAACACGGAATGTCTTAGAATATTTGCCAAAACTGGATTTTTTTTTTTAAATGTGATGCAAGTGGCCTATTGGAGCAGTCCGCTCCGGGCGCCGACTTTCCAAGGCGCCAAGAAGCCAAGGTGCTGATAATAACCTTACACCAACACAGCTCCCTTGGTGTTTTTACTAGAGCCAGGCTCTGTTTGGCTCAGGGCCGGCCCTGCATACATACAATGATTCGGATCGGCAGTACGAAAAACCTTGGGTATTTGCAGTGGCGTAGCGACGGGGGGGCGTTACGCCCCGGGTGCCACCCGACGGGGGTGACACTCGACCGTGGAAAAAAATTTAGGAAGGATATTGTCACCAAAGTATTGTATAAATGAACACGGTCTGTTATTTTCTTTCATATGTTCCCCGTTGAGTGCCCCGAATTTTGTGTGTAGGTCTTTTTATAGGCGAACATAGCCGATATTTGTGGAGAAATCTGAAAATCTCTAGCCACCCCCACCCCCCCCCCAGGATGGACCAATTTTATGAAGTCAAAATTAGCGTTTTGAATTTTTTCTCGAGTCGCGTTTCATCCCGACATGCTTGACTGATCTGATTCGAATATCCAAGAATAAGAAAGAAGAGGCTGGAAGAAATAAGTAGAGACAGGAAAAACCAAGAAGAGCCACGAAGCACGAGCCACGAATAGGCAGGGGAAAGTATGAAGAACTAAGAAAAATCTGTAAGTTGGAAGAAGAGGCGAGAAACGCCACGATAAGAAAAAAAGTCGAGATGAAGCAAGAAAATGTCAGCAGAGACTAGGAGAGCCAGGAAAAGTCAAGCGAAGCAAGAAGGAAATTGAGGAAGCAAGATAAAACCAGAAGAATTAATAAAAAAAATAAAAAACAACAAAGCAAGAAGATGAAAGCAGAGACTACGAGATCCCAAAAGAGCCATGAAGATGCAAGAAGCAAGTAGACGGTAGAAGAACCAAGAAGTTTGCAAGAAAATGCAAGCTGAGACTAGGACAGCCAAGAAGAAGCTAGAAGAAGCCATATGAAGCCAGAAGAACCAAGAAGCAGAAAAAATGACTGGTGGAAGCAAGATAATGCAAGAAGTGGAACGAAAATAATTAATAAGTCAAGAAAGAACCAATAAGAGCCACAATAATAAAATAATAAACAAGAAGAGACTGGTAGAGGCGCAAAATTAAAGAAGGGAGTAGCTGAAAGCAGAAGAAGTGGGGAGCATAAAAAAGTGGGAAACGAGAAACCAACGTTCAATCATCTCCTTTGTTCCTGCACCTACGCACTTTGCGATTAAATTCCCCAAGAAGATGTGTAGAATAAAATTCAAGAAGAGTCATATCGAGCCAAAGAGAGACAAGATACGAGAAGACACAAGATGATACAAGACAGGCCAAGAAGAGACAAGAAGAGATTGGAAGAGACAAAAATAGACAAGAAGAGTCGGTTAGAAGATTCAAGACGAGCCAAGAAGTGACTAGAAGATGCAAGAAGAAGCAAGATGAGTCAAGAAGATAAGATAAGGTCCCATAAGATCCAAGAAGAGACAAAAAGAGCCAAGAAGAGTCAATAAGAGATGAAAAGCAGCAAAAACAGCCAAGAAAAGTTGAGAAGAGACAAAAGGATTCAAGAAGATACGAGAAAATTCTCGAAGAGGCAAGAAGATACAAGCCAAGCCAAGAAGAGGCGTGAAGATCCAAGAAGAACAGGAGAGATAGAGAGACAGGGAGAAGCAAGAAGAGACAAGAAAACCCATGAAGAGCCAACAAGAGCCGAGAAGAGACGAGGAGGTCCAAGAAGAAACAAGAAGAGAAAAAACAAGCAGCACGAGCCGAGAAGATTCGAGAAGTGGCAAGAAGAAACAAGACGAACCAAGCAGAGGCGAGAAGATCCAAGAAGATCCGTGAAGATCCAAGAGAGTCAAGAAGAGACAAGAAAAGCCGAGAAGAGGCAAGAAGAATGCACTTGGAAAAGGAAAAAAAATTATAACGCTCAATCCATTCCTTTATTCCCGCCCAGCCTAAATTCCAATATTGGCTTATTAGGTTGCCATGTATACCGGTCGATTGAACTCCAACCTCCTTCCCATTCTCAGAGCATGTGTTCCTAGTCCTAACAAATCAGTGCCCCCTGGTGTACCGGTCTCACCTGGACAGGAGTACTCCTGGCTGGGGTGGTTTAACTTTAATATTGGGGGCGGGGGGGGGGAGGTGACACCACGCCCCGGAGGGTGACATCTGCCCCGGGTGCCACCCATGCTGGCTACGCCACTGGGTCTTCATTTTATTATGTACTCTTTGTCCGATGTTCTTTCTTCTCATTTCTTGATAATTTATGAAACACTTAACTTCCAGGTTTAAGTTATGTTTATGCTTTTTTTCTGTTATACGAGGGTGGTCTGAAAAGTTTCCGACCAAACAATGAAACAAGCATTTTTATTTTTATTTTTAAATAAATGAAGACAATATAAGCGAAACTCAATCGAAAATCTGGAAACAGAAAAATCAGAAAAACATATTGACACCTCTGGGACTCGAACCCAGGACCTCTTGCTTTCCGGGCAAACGCGCTAACCACTGCGCCACGGTGTCGATATGAAATTCGGTCATGTTTAACTGTACCATACTTCGACTAAGAACCGCCTACATTATCTTCATTTTCTTTAACGCATATAGGCGGTTACCGTTTTTGGTCTAACATGTGCAAATGAGGCACCCAATGCGCGGACAGCTTTCTCATGTCTAAATCTTGATTTAATATGTGACAGACACGTTCTTTGGACATTTTCATAACCTCTGCTATCTCTCTCACTTTAATTCGGCAGTCGTCTAACACTATTTGGTGAAGTTTAGCAATGTTATCGTCAGTAGTTGCAGTTTTTGGACGTCCCGAACGTTCATCGTCTCCCAAGCTCTTACGGCCAAGTTTAAATTCAGCTGCCCAAAATTTCATTGTGGTAAATGATGATGCAGAGTCCCCATACACAGAGTCCAACTCATCTTTGATTTGTGTAGGCGTTCAAAAACAAAAATTTAATAACAGCTCGATACTCAATTTTTTCCATTTTCACAAAAACACACACATCGACTCATTCAAACTAAAAACTGCACGTCCAAAATGGCCGAAACCTTGGTGAGTAACTGTCAAAAGATGCACAACTAAATTCACTAGCTTTTATTGACGAGTGCTGCCATCTTCATGTTCAAGTCGGAAACTTTTCAGACCACCCTCGTATATGTATTATGGAGTTAATAATTTATCAAGGATTTGAAATACGAAATGGAATTTATGTTTCCATGGGTAAAGAATGAAGCTATTTAGAGATTTATGAGTTTTAATTGCTCGAGATGTTTGATGGATTGTATTGTCGATCTATTGAAATATCATTTAATTTTAACTTTAAAAATTGCAGTGTTGCTTCAAATATGAAAAAGTTGAATAAAAAGCTTACCCCAAACATTATTTATTAAAATGTCGAAAAATTTCAACAATTTCTAAATTAGAAAAACACAGTCCTTTTATTTAACCACTTAGACCCATTAGCTTGTTTTCAAGCTACCTACTACATGGCAGACATATGAGTCATTCAATTTCTATATCCGCTATATCAACTTTCACTGATTCGGAGGAAACCGCAAAATACTGCCATATGTCTAGCGTAAATAAAAAATTGCATTTTATTTTTTTATATAATGAATTGGAGTATTATACATTCGAAAAGTGTTCATTTTTCAATGTATGTATAGAAATATTTAAGTAATTTGGATAAATAAAATGGATATAGTGGATTTTGATACTCACTTCGTGATTTGTACGGAATATAGAGGCTTTTGAAACTCAACTTACCTGAGGGGTGTGTTTCTACACCCGCCATCTTGGCAAAATAACTGCTTGTGATTGGTTAAATTCCGAAATAGCGGGTTTTGATAGTAACTTCTTGAATGATATAGCAGGTTTTGTTTCTCACTCGCAGTTTTAACATGGTTTTTGGTCGTGATAAAAGATGTTTTGAAACAAAATTTTAGATTAGTCTTGTTCTTCGCAAAAATGTGAACAAGATGTCATACTCAGATCATTTTGTCAAAAAATCGGATGTAGCGGGTATTGAAATTATAGGACTCATATGTAATGACGTATGAGGGGTAAATGAGTTATTAACTCTCCCGCAGCCGCCAACTGGGGCTGAAGGTAGACCCCAAAATTACTATCCTTCTTATATCTACTTTAATACATGAAATATATTTTTAGTACTTTAGGTATTCCTGCGCAAAGAATTAATACATTATGTGCCATTTAAAAAAAAAATTTAAAAAATCGTTGATCGCAGGAAAAAATATTTTGTCAAATGTAGGTAATATTACCTGCCCAATAAAATGGACAAATAACAAAACAAAAAAAAAGATCTCCATGGTTTAAATGCCCATAAAAAAAATTGCATGGGGTCATCGGCCGACCCACTTGGTTACGGACGTTATGTTTGGCATCTTGGCCTGTCGTGAGTTAAAGAATTTGCAACAAAAATCACTTAATTTTTTTTATCTCATTTATACAATTAGAAAATTATAAAAAAGTATACTTAACAAGAATAATTGAAATAATCTGACATTTTGGATTCAATTTTGCAAAATTTAAACAATGATTTCTCGAATTTGTATTTATTATACACGTGTAAGGCATTTATATTATTAAATAACATTAATAAGACAATATTAGCAAAACTCAATCGAAAATCTGGAGACAGTAAAATCAGAAAAAGATATTGGCACCTCTGGGACTCGAACCCAGGGCCTTCTGCTTACATGGCAACAGCTCTACCAACTAAGCTAAGGTGTCTATATACAATTCGGTTACTTTTAACTGTATCATACTTTGACTAAGAACTACCAACATTATCTTCATATTCTAATTATTTTCTAATTTTTTAATTAAATATTACAATTTGAGGTTTTACTCATAAAGTTAAAAATAAAAATAAATAAATAACATTACTTTCATGGAAGCTTTAAGTCGGGTACAGATTGCTGTAATGTAACATGCAATGTAACATGAAAAGGAACATTTCATAAGATAAGTGTGGACGCAGCGCGCGCACGAACCGAGCATGTACCTTCTCGCATCTGGCATGCGCGCGGTGAACATAGCACAGTCTGCCGGGAACAAGTCCTCCATTGTTCGCACACGTTCTGCAGTATAGACACAAACAGCCCGTCCACACTGACGCTCCGTGCATACTGCGCGCCCCTTTGTGTTCGGCGAAAAAACAACACTTGTCGGATTGTGGCGCGCACGAGTCGAAATGCTCTGTTCGTGCACGTCGTGTGCACCGTTCGTGCGTGCAAGGCATCCACACTATGGGAATTCTGTTACATTGCATGATACATTGCGACAATGTGGACGGCAAATTCTTTCATTGCGTGTTACATTGCATGTTACGTTACAGCAATCTGTACCCGGCTTTACGCTTCCACTCACGTGGAAAAATGAATTAAAAAATAATCATTCAGAAATAACCTATTAACTAAACTAAACTAAACTGTTAACTAAACTAAATTAACCATAAGACATTATTTAAAGGATTAAAACTGTCGAAAAATAACACAAATAATAGTAATTATCTTGAATTATACTAGTATAATAGAGAATTGGTGATTAGAATGCAAATTATGTACAAAAACATCACATGTCAAAACTAATTTCGACACGCCTGTGAAAAAAATATGGTGGATATGCGCGTGCGCAGATATACCGAAGTTCAATGTTGCCAACATAATAATGACATTTTTTTTTAATGTAAGAAATAAAATGTACAAACTTTATCCAACGTGTAACAAAAAACGTTTAACGGTTGTGGTAGTGTTTTTTTTAATAAGTAAGTTTTTTAATAATAATATGTTGTTGTTTGCAGGAGAAGTGGGTGACTACGACCCCGCCGTGCACATAGGTGCATACGTGTCGGATATGCGGCTGCTGCTGCGGCAGACGGAGCCCATGGAAGCACGCATGCAGGAGCTGCACGCCACGCTGGCCACGGAGGGCGGGGTGGGGGGACTGGCGCCTGCAGACGCCGAGACCACTTTCCTCAAGATCGCTAGCGCTCTGGACACCTACGGAGTGGACCCGCACGCAGTCAAGGTAAATATATAGTCAATTCTGCTTTTACACAGTCAACAAAGCCTAACGGTAATATCTGTTCTTATTAAAATTCTAGATTTTCCCACCCCAGTGCACTCACTACCCAATAATTCTGCGAATCATATCCTCGTGGAAGAATAAATAAATAAATTAAGTGTATTACATTGTATTTCTGTGAACACGCTTGCCACACATCATACTCATTTCAAACTGGGAGGCGAATATGCCGCCGCCCCGGAAACCATTTATTGGATAACCAACATGCCATATGTTACCACAAGTGATTTGTTACTTTGGTGACTTGGGATGCCTGGGTTCATGGGGTGAGGTTTGTCTAGGTCTTTGCGGCGGATGCGTCTGGATCGAGACCCTTTGCATTGCAGTGGGGGGATGGATTCATAGGTCCGTCACTCCTGGACCCACTGCTCCCAGATTCCGACACACCCCTTATACCTTTTTCCACCCTTTCCTTAAAAATACCCTCCACACAGCATCACCAAAAATGACATAGGTCCTGAGGGACATAATTTTCCCTAGGGCCTCCCATGTGAAGCTAATGTAAAAGAAAATAAGATAAACTTTTTCGAAAATTGTGTTGGGTTGTCTTGGTTTTGACTTTTAGCACTTACATATATGGAAATTAATGATACAATGTTAAGTTTACAATGACGCGGGAAAGAGAGAGGGGTGACAAGACGAAGATGAAGATGTTCATGCCCTCTGGGTTGATTTGAGGTCCAAAGTAATAAAGTGTATTCATTATTATTTTTAATTGTTAAACTAACGTTTAAGACAAGATTTTTATGCATAGCACAAAGGGTAACAATTATTATAAGCAATAATTATCAGTCTCAAACACTCATCCACATTGAATCTTCCGAGAAAAGATACATGTCCCGTTGGCGTCATGTATCTTTTCTCGGAAGATTTTTCAATGTGGATGAGTGTTTCAGGCTGATAATTATTGCTTATAATAAAGTGTATTCACTTTAGTATTCAAGTGCTTTTATCGATTAAAGAATAATGTTACTAATCCTATATTATTCTTACTTTTTTTCTTGTCACTAATTAAAACATCAAATTACCCCTCTGAACTGATTTTACAATAATATTCTGATCTTGACTTTTACTAAACAATATCTATTTTAAACGTCTACATTAAATATAACGCATGCAATGCCCGGTGGTGATTCATTTCGGCGTCATATATTCTCCTTACACTCCTTTCTTCTTTCAGCCGCTCTACTTGCCTAAACCATCCAAACATCCCTTTCTCCATTACACATCAGTCTTACATTCTTTATGGATCTCCATATTTTTAACATGGTAATACAGGGTTTTAGCACATAAACCTCAGGGAATTAATTTATAATAAATATAATATTATGTATTTCTATTGCTTTAAATACGCTTCTTGTAAATATAACCCTCTTTGTAAGGACCACTAACCATAATTTAAGGACCCCTTGGCATTTCAGGACCACCGGGGGAACCAGCTCTACCTCGGAATAAACCACAGCGGAATCATCACCTTTCAAGGAAGTCGCAAAACTCACCACTTTCGGTGGTCAGAAGTGCACAAGATTAATTACGAAGGGAAAATGTTTATAGTTCACTTGAACTATCCAGAGGTATGTAACATTTTAATAAAATGTAAGTTTATTTTTAAAAATAATCTTATTTATTTACATTTTATTAATGGCAGCACCAAAAAAACGAGTGTGCTTTAAACCACACAACTGAAGTAAAACTTCTGCTCCATCTACATGATAGGAAGAGAGAAAGAAAATGTGCGCGCGCACTGCTCCCTCTTGCTCCTACAGTGTGATACAGACAATAGGCCTGCACTGTGTAACGTAACTGGCTATGAGAGAAAGAGAGAAAGAAAATGTGTGCTCGCACCTCTCTCTTGCCCCTTAAGTAATATACAAAGCGTAACTTTCTCTCTTTCTATCTTCACTAACTTATATCTCCCTCTCAACTACCGTTCGCCTCGCTTTTCGTAACGCTATCGTCACGCATTCGCCAGCTTGCTCCCCAAGTCAAGCGTGCGCAAAGAAGTTTTACTTCAAAAATACACATTTGTATGCTAACTCAAGAATTGCTATGAATAATTCTCCGCTTTTGTTCAATACTGCCGTAGTAAGTAAAAACACGTTGTCTTCCTTGAGAGTCCCTAGGAAAAAACTGCACTGAAATTTTAAGTAAAACGTTTGAAAATGTATCCACTTTTATTTCAACTCGTTAGTTTCTGTATACAAATAATCTTATTTATTTAAATTTAATTAATGGCAGCACCAAAAAATACACATTTTGTAGTTGCTAATATTATGAATAATTATGTGTCTGTAAATTCTATATGGGTAGATAGGTAAATCTTTTAAGGTTTTTCAATGAAAAAAGTTCTAAGACTAAGCTTTTGTTCTATACTGCCGTGGTAAGTAAAAACACAGTGTCTTCCTTGAGAGTCTCTTGGAGGATGAAATATGCACTGAAATTTTAGATAAAACGTTTGAAAAGGTCTCCACTTTTATTGCAACTTTTAGGCATTTTTCGTATGTATTTCATAGAATTAAAAAGATTACAGTTTGAGGATTTTTGTCACTGGAAATCTTCTCTATTTTCCTTAATATCTGTGTACCTGTGTACAGTTTACAGATAAATCATTTTTTGTAGTATTGCTTGAGGCAGCAGACTTCAAAGAAATTTTTAGGGCCATTTTTGAATGCTGAACTGAACTTTAACAAAAAATATAAATAATATAATTTATACTATTGCTTTTTTGGTATGTTTATTCTAATGTACTTATTCAATAGTTTGAATGTGTGAAAGTACTATAAAACAATGTTATTATTTAATAAAATGAAATAGGTAGTTCCTGAATATAATTCAATGATCTGTCAACCCATTCAAAAATTCTGTGCTTATTGATTATTACTAAAGACCGGATTATATGCAACAAAAACAGCCCAAATTATTCTTTCAAATATGCAATAAAAAAGCAAAAATATGTACGAAAATCCATAAAAAGGGTCAAAATATGCAACATGAAATAATAAAGGAAGTCGTATTTTTAAATATATTTTTTTATTTTAGTAAGCTATTAGTTCTCAAGGATAATAATCGTATTTTCTAAAATATCAATTACAAAATGGATTTAACAATGAAATTTACAATTTACCTTTAAAACATATATGACTAAGTACTGTTCTAAATGTTCTGTAGACAAATTGTGTCTACTATCGCTTAATATATTTTTGTAAGCGGAAAATGAGCGTTCTGTGTCTACTGATGTGACTGGACAGAATTTAAATTTGGGTGCGATTTTTGAACTTATTGTGCCGGACAAAATTTCACCTGACCCGTTGATGAAGCTATCAATTTGGCACAAGGTTTCAAACCCTGGGTTATTGTTCACTAAGTTTTAAAACTTTTCTTTGAGTTTACTCGGGAATAGCTTTGGCAACGAGGAATTCATAAGGCGAATTTTCTTCATACTCTGAATAAATTCTTTCAATGCCAATCCGTGAGTTTCAAGCGTTTTTATACTTGCAGGTATGTAGGCGAAATGAGCGTTAGGTTTTTTTTAATACTAGCATTGTCAAACGCTTCTTTGCACTGGAAAACTACCAAAGCCTCTGCACTATCAAAGTCATTGATAACACCCTTGATGGCCTCAAAATGTTCATGGTAAAACATGGCAGCTATTACTGGCTCGGAAGGTAAAGGGACATTTGGCAGTTTTTCTTTGTAGGCCTTTATACGAGCAGGTGCCTTAAGGAACACTTTCTTTGCTGATGAAATCAGTTTATTTACGTTCGCAAACATGGATCTCACTTCTTCGGCGAGTCTGTGTATTCCATGAGCAAAACACGTCACATGAATCAAATTGGGATAAAATACTTGGAGGGCTTTGCCTGCTTTGATCATATAGGGGGAAGCATCTGAGAGTAAGACATACAAATTATCATCTGCAGAAGATTCAGGAAATATTTTTTTTATACCCTCATTCACAAATCTGGCGATCTTAGAATTATTTGTCTTTTCGAGTTCTCTGCAGGCCACTAAATAGGAAGGTGAAGGCTCAAGTTTTAATGCACCAACAATCAAATTTGCAATGTAACGGCCGCAAGTGTCGGTGGTTTCGTCAGCTGAAATGCATATGATGTTATCCTTGAGTTCATTGCGGATTTCTTCCAGGACATGTAGATAAATTGATTATATATGATTTTTACGTAAAGTAGATTCATCCCGTATATTTTGATTTATGCAATATTTTCTGAGAAAATCCTTCAGGGCAGGATTTGTCAGTTTGTATAGAGGGATATTGCTTGCCAGAAATGCTTCACATAGATCCATGCTAAAGTGATTTTGTTGTTTACCTTTGGAGGTTACATCACTGTTACTGCTACTTGCCACTGTAAAAAGATGTTGTCGTGGCCTCTTCTTCTGCACTCCTGCGATATGAACACTGGTTTTGACATGCTGGTCTATTTGGAACTTTTTTGTACTTGAAATGTTTTTCTCGCAAACTCGGCAGTATAAAACTTTTCCGTTGTAAGTAAATATTCCAGGATATTCAGCTATCCACATATGGGCACTTTTTTATCAGGGGGCATGGTTTACTTTCACAACGTACGGCTTCTTCGTACAACGAAGAACAGCGCTTGTGACCAACCAACAACAAAATTCGTAATTCAACAACTAATGAATGAATTGTTTCCGGCAATTCGCTAAATTAAGCCGAGTACGCAGGAGCGCAGGCAAAGAGGAAGCGCCCTCCGGCCGCCGCAGCCGGAACGATCAGTTCGCTAGCCTTGCGCTTAGCTATGTGACGTTTATAGTGCCACTATGTGAGGCATCTGAACGATGAACGAGATCAAGCGTAAATATGCAAGATCTCAAAGTTTTTACTAAAATATGCAACTATCGCTGAAAAGGGTCTAAATATGCATTTGCATATAATCTGGTCTTTAATTATTACTGTTAATCCTTTCTTTTAATGAACGTTTTTAGTTAGCAGATGTAATAATAACCTTATTTTTTTAAAGAAAAAGCACACGGTGGGATTCAAATGTCCAAGTGGATCAGCGTGCCGGCATGTTTGGAGATGTGCTATCGAACAAATGTTGTTCTTCACGTGAGTAAATTTGATAAATAATAATTATTGTTTATCCTCTTACTATTGTTGAAAAATTTTATTACATGTATCATTTTTTAGTGCTCGATAATCATATTTGTAGCAGCCACAGTTGTCTGAATGAAACAGGAATAATAAATCTTGTATAGAATAATGATTTAACTGATTTTAATAAAAAGCCTGCCACATGTTTAAAAACATGATCATAACTATTTAAGTAATAACTATGAAAATGCAGAATGAATTGTAAATGTGCATTTATTTGCAAAGACCATAATTTGGTTACCAAGGCTGAGCTATTTTATTTCCTCACATTTGTTGAACGTCAAATCAGCGATCTGCACCATTTTGATGTTTTGGCATTTTATCGGTCCCCGTTAAACACCGATTCTCAGTCCGTTTCAGCTTTTGTACAAATTATGATGAGTTATCAAGGATAACGGTCATCTTGTTGACCAGCTGATCACAATTGTCAGCTGATCACAATTCAAAAGCTGGAATTGACTGAGAGACGCGTTTAACGGAGACTGTCAAAAAAGCAAAATGGTGCCAAACGGTTCGTCGATTTAACGGTCATCGAATGTGACAATAGTTGAAACACACCATTTTTATAAAATTACTTTTTTCATGTCTCCATATTGTTTATGTTTAACCTGATAAATTTTTTAATCATTAACCCCTCCGAATTTTCCAGAATATTAGCTTCTGGTGTCTTAAACGAAATGACATTTTACGAAAACTTTTAGTTATAACCGCTTCACAATTAAAGCTCTATAAATGAAACATTTCTGAACGTAGCCGAATAGTAAAAACTGTTTTAGACAGGTTACGAAATAAGCTTTTGAATTATTATATTACAAATAAATATTAATATTTGTAAATATTAAAATTTAGAATGCAAACATTAAAAAAATGTGAAAATGACTCACGTGATGTTTTTATGTGAAAACGGTACTAAAATCACAGATTATGTAAACAACAATACTTATTCTATTGTATAAATGTGTAATAAACACTTTTGTCACCTCACTTTTTTATCATTTCATATAAAAATATTTAATAGAAATTAACGATGTCGGGCGCCCGTTGGAAATTTGGCGGGATAAATTATGTGTCAGACTGCGCGTCTGACAGAATGTTCTTTTTATGTATTTCTATGGACAACTTGAATAGAGATGTGCAGCATGATTCACTATCGACCTTTCACTTTTTATTTTACGGATGTAACTAAAACAATAACGGAGTTATAACGGTTTCTATGGAGACACACGCGCTGACGTGTAAACACGCTTATTGTACTTGACTGCTGTCGTATTTTTAACGCATATATCTGCTTACGTTGCGGAGGGGTTAAGGTTTCACTAAAACACATAAACATTGTGTTAAAACATGCTGTGTAGATTGCGCTGTAAAGGCCAGCATTGAAATAGTTAAAGTTGTGGAAATGGGTAAAATAAAAACCTTTTTAAAATTTCAGTTTGGCATCAAGTGCTGACGCCTCGGTGGTGTCTGGTGGCGGATTCTTCTCGTGGGGCAGCAAGTTCCGCTACGTGGGCCGCACCGAGCGGGAGATCTTGCAGGGGGCCGGTGACGGCGGCTCGCACATCAGCAATGGCACCAGCAGCGAGGGTGGCATGCGGCGCAAGGCGTCCAGCGTCCCCGCCACACCCTCCACCCCCATGAACAGCGACTTTGGTAAGGGTCGGTAAACTTTGTGTGATTTATTCTGCGCACAAGTTCATTTCTTGCAATCACATCACGCTTTTAGTCGTTGCACTCTTTTGTAACAGACAACGCTCTCATGTAGTTATAAAAAATCATTGTTTTTATTTTTGTAGATTTAAACATTGTTTATGTCATTAATTTTACTTTTGTCTTTGGGATTTTGATTGGAAATAATTCTTAAGGTGCTTAAAAGTGGATAATAATGATGACTATCCACTTTTTCTAGTTGGGCCAGGGTTAGGACTCATTGCTTTGACAAGGCAAAAGTCCCTATCTTGTGTTAATTTAGTGGTCTCAGTCCATTACAGGTCCAATTACACATACACTTTAGGGACCGTATTTCGAGCGGCGCTCCAAATCGCACGCAGAAGATACACATTGGACTGCGCTGAAAACTATAACTGATATATTACTTTAAGTGCAATTGAATTCGCCGCCAATAATACTCAATAATACCGATCAGCGCTGCAGTAGCAGTGCAGACCACACAGTGCAAAACCACGCGCAGCTGGGGTGTGCAGCCAAGCCACTCGACAGTTGGCCGCCATTGTTATAGAATCCGCCTGGAAGCAAGCCACATTCAGCTTGGGCTGAGGCCAGTTTTGTGCCATTTTGGTGTGCTTTCCTTGTGGGAAGGATCTAACAAGAGCCCCTGCTGAGCTAGCCCCCCGATTGCTTTTGTGGTAATTCGGGGACCCTTTGGGTGTCTGCAGAGCCAGTAGTACCCCCATGAAGACCTAACGCACCCTGGCGCCTAACATTGGCATTTCTAACAATGTATGTATGTATATTGTATCCAGGAGGAGCGTATAGCAGCCTGCCGCGTTCCACGCACTCGGCGCCGCTGGGCGAGGCCCTGGATTCGTGCAGCGGCTGCGCCATGGTGGGCCACGGCATGTCCAACCTGGGCGACACTCATAACCACTTCTGCGCCGACCACATTTTGTCACCTGTCAGCGAGGAGCAGCGATCTAAGATGATGTATCAAGGTACATACCACAAACTACATTCACTAACATACAGTTTGGCAATTAAGTGTAGAAAATAAATGATGGCGCTGCGATCGTTTTTTAGGTTTTAAATGACAATACCAAGATGGCTCATAAGACAATTTTTTTATTTAAAAAAATACATACGTATACAGATTCATAGTAAAACATTTGATTCTTAAAACTAATAACAATATACAAATTTCTTTTTAATGAAACTACCCAATTCAAAAGAGAAAGCATTTCTCGTGCTTGAATTTTGGAGTGCCATTGTAAAATGCATAGGTACACAGAGTATGTTATTACAAGTACTTATATTAATAAAATATATATTCATGAAGACAAGTGGACATAATGAACTAGAAGTAAATAAGAATAATAATGAATATATGTTTAAAAAAACACTTCTGTCAAAATGCATATTTCATAACGTATTTGTATTTTCAAAAATTTTGCACATAAAACTATAATTTAATAGAAGTAAATAATAGATGTAAAATTGTAATTTAATATAAGTAAAATAAAACAAAACAAATTTTAATTGGGCGTTTATTTCGTTATAAGGTAATAATAATAATATTAAAACGGCATTATAGGATGGGGCGATACATAATATATAAATCAAACACAAAAAATTTATATATCACAAAAACTAATAATAAAAACAATAAAAAAACCCTAATCATATTTGTCAGAAATTTTATTCAAACAATTTAAGGTCAGAAAATTAAGTGCATTATACTTTTATCATGCAACATTACAAAGTTATAAAGATAATATTCAAAATAAAGTGGCAAAGTTTATAAACAAAGCCGATGAAATGCATATTTTTTCGTAAATATTCCCGGCTACCATCAAATCCAATGTCTTTTTTGAGTACGGTTAGTAAAGTTCTTAAAGTTGGGACTTCTTTACGTACTATGTAAAAAAATGAATTTTTTGACGAATGGCACAAATATCAAAATCATCCAACTCTTTTTAGGGCGTCCCATTTTCCTTTTTCCCAGTATTTCAAATTTTCCATCTGCTTTTTCCCCTTCCTTGACGATTCGCCTTACCGTTGATTGAGATTTACCTGTGTGTGAAAAACATCATAAAAATTATTAATAAAGAAGGTATTTAAAAAAAACACAGTAGATAATATTCATTAAGAAAGAGAGAGAAAATTAAGAAAAAAGTTTCTTTTCCATGAATTTAAAGAAGTTGCATATTATTACTTTTTTAAAAATTGAGTTATTCCCTTTTTCTTGTGGCTTCACATGAACTGTCAAATGAGAGAGTCAAAATCGAATTTTTAAACATAACCTCAAATCAGATTGTAATGGTTATAATCGCTCGAAAATTGGCATAAATCTTGTAATACTAATGAAATTTATTAAACAAACTATACTACCTACCAGTCATTTTATACAGTTCGTTTGTAGACATCTTCTTAATAAGACAGAAGTTTCTTCGCGTGATATTCGGCTAGGCAGCGTTGAAAAACGCAGTATATAACCCCTCTTGCATCACTATGTAATGGTTTATTCATCTTAATTAAATTCAGGCAAACAATGAATAAAAATATTATCAATTCAGCGATCTTCTACTCAGATTTAAGACAATAAATCAACCGTAACATGCGATAACATGACAGCCATAGGTAACGTCAGAGTAATTCGGTGTTGCCATAGTAATGAAAACATTTAGTTCCAATTTATTTAATTTCTACACTTTATTGCCAAACTATACATGTCCTATCAAGCTGTCTCATCCTGTGGACCACTTTTCACCTGCTCTGCCTGGAAAAGCGATTTTGTGGTACATATTATTAGCGATGAGTCATGACTAAACACCGGATTATATGCAAATGCATATTTGCATATTTAGACCCTTTTCAGTGGTAGTTGCATATTTACGCTCGATCTCGTTCATCGTTCAGATGCCTCACATAGTGACACTATAAACATCAGATAGCTAAGAGCGCGGCTAGCGAACTGATCGCTCCGGCTGCCAGAGGCTGCCTCCTCTTTGCCTGCGCTTGCGCCTACTCGGCTTAATTCGGCTGATTGCCAGAAACAATTCATTCATTCATTGAATTACAAACTTTGTTGTTGGTTGGTCGCATGCTCTGTTCTTCAGAGTTTCATCTAGTCTTTGGTTTACTTGCACGAAGTTGTACGTTGTGAAAGCGAACCATGCTCCCTGATAAAAAAAGTGCCCATACGTGGATAGCTGAATATCCTGGAATATTTACATATGACGGAAAAGTTTTATACTGCCGAGTTTGTGAGGAAAACATTTTGAGCTAAGCAAAAAAGCTCCAAATAGACCAGCATATCAAAACCAGTGTTCATATCGCAGGAGTGCAGAAGAAGGGCCCACGACAACAACTTTTTACAGTGGCAATTAGCAGTAACAGTGATGTAACCTCCGAAGGTAAACAACAAAATCACTTTAGCCTAGATCTATGTGAAGCATTTCTGGAAAAAAAATATCCCTTCTATACAAACTGTCAAATCCTGTCTTGAAGGATTTTCTCAGAAAATATTGCATAAATCAAAATATACGGGATGAATCTACTTTACGTAAAAATCATATATCATCAATTTATCTACATGTCCTGGAAGAAATACGCAATGAACTCAAGGATAACATCATATGGATTTCAGCTGACGAAACCACCGACACTTGCGGCCGTTACATTGCAAATTTGATTGTTGGTGCATTAAAACTTGAGCCATCACCTTCCTATTTAGTGGCCTGCAGAGAACTCGAAAAGACAAATCATTTCAGGGCCACCAGATTTGAGAATGAGGTTATAATATTTTTTTTCCTATGGATGAAAATGTGTATGTGTTACTCTCAGATGCTACCTCCTATATGACCAAAGCAGGCTAAGCCCTCCAAGTATTTTATCCCAATTTGATTCATGTGACGTGTTTTGCTCACGGATTTCATCAGCAAAGAAAGTGTTTCTTAAGGCGCCTGCTCATATAAAGGCCCACAAAGAAAAACTGCCAAATGTCCCTTTACATGGATCGAAGCTGCGATGTTTTACCATGAACATTTTGAGGCTATCAAGGGTGTTATCAATGACATCGATAGTGCAGAGGCTTTGGCAGTTTTCCAGCACAAAGAAGCGTTTGACGATGCTAGTATTAAAAAAAACCTAGCTATGATTAGCACTCATTTCGCCTATATACCTGCAAGTATTAAAACGCTTGAAACTCATGGATTGGCATTGAACGAATCTATTCAGGTTATGAAGAAAATTCGCCTTACGAATTCCTCGTTGCCAAAGCTATTCCCGAGTAATCTCGAAGAAAAGTTTAAAAATTTACTGAACAATAACCCAGAACCCTTGTGCCAAATTGATAGCTTCTTAAATGGGGCAGGTGAAATTTTGCCCGGCACAATAAGTTCAAAAATCGCACCCAAATTTAAATTCTGTCCAGTCACATCAGTAGACGTAGAGCACTCTTTTTCCGCTTACAAAATATTAAGCGATCGTAGACACAATTTGTCTACAGAATAATTAGAACAGTACTTAGTCATATACGTTTTTAAAGGTACAGTCTGTCAAATAAGAGTAGAAAACATAGGAGGGTGCCACTGTCGTTCAAATGGCAATACTAAAAATATAATCATGGTTTTAATCTAAAGCTGTGCAACCTACATTTTAAATAAAAATTAAAAAGACATTTCATTCCACTGATCTCAAATTAGAATTGCATATAGGTATATTATTATTATATCTTTGCAATTTTATATTAACATAATGAAGAATAACGATACTGTAATAAAATATAAAGTACACTGTAGAAATTGCTCACATTTATTTAATATTAGCTTAAGTACCTACTAGTTTTGTTCAGGCCTTAGATCATGTCTCTAATTTTAGATCTCAATATATTTAACTAAGTCAGATCTAAAAGTAGTGTAACCAAACTCACCATTAATGATTCTTCCTTTCTACTTACTGTTAAATTCAAATTTATGTTAAATTAAATGGAAGCCAATCACTTTGTAGAACACAGATTAATCAAATTTACGTCATTAAGTAGGTATCTTAATAACAGTGCTTCCTCGATTTAATTTTTTTTTTTTAAAAGAGTGTAAGGGTCAGAAGGTTATTCTTTACTTTTAAGATAACGTGTTAGTTTACATCAGCACAAAATATACAGACTTTTAGAAGTAAATGTTTTAGAAAAAAATTTAGAATAATAAAAATAAAAATTTGGTCAACGAATTACGCCATTTCTTTTTACGAAACACATTGTAGTTTAAAAATCAAAACAAAACAAATTTAAAAGAGTCAGCACAATTTTATTGCGCGACACATTCATGAACGATTCATCGCTATTACATATTATGCATTTTGAATGATTTCTTGGAAAATAAAATATCTTGAAGTGTACTTTCACAATTCATATTTGTGATTCTTGCAACAACGCATAACTGTATAATACATAATATATCTGTGTGGAACACTATTTTATTTGACCTAAGCAGTACAAAGGTAAAACTCAAGAAGCGCTAAGTAAGCAGAATTACATTAATTTAAATAGGTACACCTTTGAATTGAAAAGATCAGACTCTCTGTTTTTTGTAGATATACATATGGATAACGAAAATTTGAAATGCTGTAAAAAACTATAAATCCAAAAATGAGTTAAATATGTAATTTTTCTCCATTTATTTTCTCTTTCAATCAGCATCATCGAAATATTTCTTGGAAAATAAATGCGTCTTTTACGATGTGTATTTTAGTACTTTTTTTTTCCAAAAATTTAAAAATAAATAAAATATTGTTATTACAGAAATTTACAAAAAATATTAAGTATTCTGAAAGATCTTTTCAATGTTATTTTATAATAAAAATTCATAATTATCGGTCTACAAAAACAGATGTGATTTTTTGAAAAAAAAAACTTTATTTTTCGCTCTCCTGAACAATTAATATTTTGTCCTTTATAGCCGTGGACCCCAACCTTTTTATGTTTTTTACTTCGAAGGTATTGTGTCGTCGGCAACTTGGCGTGAAGGGGTTCTCAACTGAATAATTATTTTTGTTATAATTATTTAATTTTTTATTGGGTGTGTTCGATTTTTTTACATAATTTTGATTTTTGAGCAGGGCCTTAGGCTGCCCGGTACCATTTGATCCACGGACCGGTACCGGTTCGCAGACCGGGGGTTGGGGACCACTGCTTTACAGCATTCAAATTTCTTTTGTATGCGTAAAAATGCAATATGTGTTTTGATACAGTTTTAATATTATTTTAGGTGGAAATGCTGAGGGATCCCATCACTTCAACGACTACTATTTCCGTGACTCATTCGAGCATTCATCTTCCGAGTCGCAGCTGACCAACTTTGGCGTTGAGAATCCAGGACGCGGGCCGGAAGAGTCGTCCCATCAGTCTAGCTCCAGTCACACTCCCAGCCGGCGTGCCCTCGCCACCATACCCTCGGCTCACAGCTCCAAGCCCCCCCTGGTCACCACCAAGAGGTTCAGTATCCTCAAAGCATTCATTCCCTCGTTCCTGTTTGTGTGCTTCTCCTTACTGTTCCTCACAGTCCTCATCCTGGAGTGCGACTGGCCCCTTCTCAAGAGGTTCAGACAGTGGCCGGAGATAGTGTCCCTTCATTACCATTACTACCGACCCATGAAGGACTACTTGCAACAAACCATCGCCAGACTGTTTTGATTGACCCCATTTTACTGCGGTTTCAAAATTACTTTTACGCTGTACAATGTCTTTCATAGAGTAAAATAAATGTCAAACAATGTGTCAATATTTAACCATTCATTTTTATGTTGTGATATTTACTATTACTAGCCTTTTTATGTGTTAATAATTATTCATTTTTTATGTGACAATTTATCAAACATTTAACATTCCTATGAATGTTTAAATTTCGCTCATTCCGATGTATTCCATTTACATTCCTACATTTGTGTACTTATGTGGCTGTGTAGTCAGAAATATGTAGATTAATTATTTGTTTTATTATCCCAATTATGATTAGAACACTATCTGATGAAGATACTGAAAGAAGAAGAATGTTGTTTTGCATATTTCTGCCATTTCCATTTGTATTGATATGACATGACATGTACCTTTACATATTTTTTATGTAGTTAAAATTACTTTTACCATACAGATGGCAGAACTCTGATATTTACAAGATCTTTTAGGTGTTTTGCTTATAACTTATAATTAAAATTACTATGACATCCCAAAGATGCATCATTATGTAATTCTTTTTCTGATGCGCATTTATAGTAGGCGATTCCATAAGCTTATATCGGCTGCTGAAACATGACTATGTTAAATAGTTTATACATGGTGACTGGTACTTCATGTCAAATATTGAGAGGCATATATTTTTATTTTTCTTTTTTATAAAACCTCCTAAACTGCCAAAGCAGAAGGGAAATTAGAGGGGATTATCAATTCTCAACCATTACAAATACATAATAGTGAAAATAACTTTAAAACCTATGGGTATATTTTATCTATCAACCATTGAAACTGACCAAAGCTATATTCAAATTTGACTCAAATTAACAATCTTGATTTGATCCATTGATGGGGCTAAGCATAATTTTCGCTCAGCGATACACTTAACATCTTTAACATCCACTAAAAGTTAATACAATTTGTGTGTAAAGATTAACAAACACTTAAAGTTAAACCATCTGCATATATGCAAAGTTTAACATCCACTTAAATATGCCATAGATGCAGATTTTTGTAGGTCTGCTGCACTCAGTGGCGTAGCTGGGGGAGGGCGGACGCTTCAGGTGCCACCCGATGGGGGGTGACACCCGACCGAGTGTCAGCCGCCAAGAGCACGGTCTGTAGCTCTATGGCTCCCCGTGGAGTGCCCCAAAACGGGAGAATTTTATGTCTAACGGTATTTTTATAGGCGAAACTAGCCTATATTTGTGGAGAAATTTTTATCCCAGAAATTCTCTAGCCCTCCCCCCCCACTCCTGAAGTCGAAATTTCTCAAAGTCAACTCTAATGGGTGGGGGAGGGTGACACCACGTCATCCGCCCCGGGTACCACCCTTGCTACCT
This sequence comes from Limnephilus rhombicus, assembly GCA_929108145.2. Classification (NCBI taxonomy): domain Eukaryota; kingdom Metazoa; phylum Arthropoda; class Insecta; order Trichoptera; family Limnephilidae; genus Limnephilus; species Limnephilus rhombicus. The sequence continues at coordinate 19,755,245 of OV815273.1, read as the reverse complement.
ACGCCACTGGCTGCACAGAGTTAAAATCGTAACTTTATTTACAAATGCAATAAAAATGTAAACAATGGCGTCAATCGGTAAAATTTTTGATGAAACATATGTTAATGATTCTTTTCTAAGTTATCTGCTATGTATATAACAGAGGCCAGAGGATCGCCCCCACTATATCAAAATTGTACACTGAAGTTAGCCTGCATGACAGAACCTGGGATTGGTCGGTAGGTTTTTCCTCATTAATAGGCTTCTTTCTTCCCATTACTAATTTGGTTCAGTCATTGTGTTTTCTGGAATATCAATAATAATTACTGTTAAGAATTGATGTTTTTTGGTCTCTTCTACATATTATGATTTTAAAATAACTCAATGTCTTGAAACATCATTACATGCTATCTCAATATATGTCTATGCTCAATAATATATATCAATCTCAAAGATATCTCAATAATAATTACTGGTAAGAATTTATAATATAGTCAAATGAACCTTTTTGGTCTTTTCTTTTATGATTTTCAATATTTGACATCAAGTTCCAGTCACCTTGAATATTGACAGATATTTTTATATGTTTTTCATTAGCCGTAAGCTTGAAGGTAGATATTTTAATTCTAGGAGTTAGTTTAGGCTAGAGGAGTGGAGAGGAGAGGAGAGGAGAGGGTATGTAATTATTATTGTTTGTCAGCGAAGAAGGCAAATGATACTGTCAATTTATAGACGAAGATATAAAACATACATTGTGATAGATATATGATCTAAAAGGTACAAATAAATGTGAATTTTTTTACTTTGCTGTTGTTGGAGTCAGTTGCCATAGCAGATTTGCTAAATATATTCTGTAAAACATTTAGGTTAATTTATATTCTATTTATCTTCGCATTAAGAAAAACCAAAGAATCATTCCAATTGTTCATTTATAAGATTGTATGTTTTATACAGATGTGTTTTTAATCAATTAAAAAAATAATCAAATCCAGTAATGAGTGGGGATATTTTATCAATGGCAAAATGTACATACAAATATGTATGACGATTTCATTGCTTTTAAGACAAAAACTTTGGAGAGAATCTCCTCTAAATAAATACATAATTTATCATTGAAGAATAATTAATTATTATGCTACTCCAGCAACCGCCAGCGTAGTGTGAAATTTATTGATGATATTGTAGCTACGTAATTTAGTCTTAATTTTTTGTATGGTTGTGAAGTGAATGATACATGAACCTTAAATAAATAAACATTACATTGCGTAATATTTTATTGATATTCTAGAAAAGAAAAAGGAAAATCGAAAGAGTGAAAATCATCATAATAAAGCGATTTTTTAATCAAAACAACAAACAACGATTTGTAATATTAATGAGTAATGACATTTTTATGTGAGTGTTGTACAAATGAAGGAAAAACTTTTGTTTTTGTAATGTGAATGTTTCCGACAATATTCCAATGTCACAATGGTGTTTACACATTTTTTTTTTAGTCAATAAAGCATTTATTATTTAATTTAAAGATTTAAATGATACAAAGCATACTTAATTTTATAGATATGATAAAAGAGCTAACTTGTTCTTTATGTTAAAAATCACGCCATTTCTGTTTTTCAAAAAATTTTGAGTAAGAGGGGATGCAAAATAAAACAGTTTTGTTATTTGCAGTAATTTTATTTAAGTACCTAACATAATAGAAATAGTCTTGCTTCACCAGAACTTGTAAATTAAATTGAACAAGCACTTTACTAAGCAGTGGCGTGCAGTCCATACAGGCTGAAAACTAAGACAAAATATATAACTATATAAAATATATATATTTTTTCATTAACTATTTTGTCGGAAGGTCAAAATATTTCCACTTTGCAATAAAATCCAAATAAATGGAATACTTCTGAACGCATCTGAAAACTAAAAACCGTTCTTGAAAAGTGATGAAATACGCTTTCAAATTTTATGATTCGAAATAAATATATAATTAAAATCAAGAAAATACTTTGTTTTTACCACTTTTATTGTTTACAAAACCAACATGTTTCGTGATTTTTGTAAACAATAAAAGTGGTAAAAACAAAGTATCTTCTTAATTTTAATCAAAATGGTGCCACAAAATAAGTTTGCTGTGTTAGAAGAAATATATAATTTTTTAAATAAACAAATTTTCAATGCAAACAAAAATTTTATTAGGCAAAGTGTATTATAAACTTTATCGTCAACTCATTTTTTTGTCGTTTTATGGTAAAATAATTAATAAAAAGTTCTCAAAGTTTCAATTTTTTTTTTCAAATTGCAATCCGAATCTTTGGTTTACATAAAGGTGTACATTTTAATTTATTTGCAGTTAATGATTTGAATATAAATTGTGTCTTCTCTTTGTAACACCGTTTAGATTATTGATGCCACGAATAGTGTTTTTGCCAAATAACGAATATTCGGCTTGACTCTCGGCCGAAGCGCCGAATATTCGGCGACACTACATTACATTTCGCGGGTGACAGGTTCCGACGTGCATTATTGAAGTGCGTGCGGTAACTACGCCGTGGGTGTATTTGTTAATTTGCGAGTAGGTATAGTGTGCATTTCTTAAAAAATATCACTGTTCACAAAATATTTATATGCGTTTAATTTCTTTGTATTCAGTATTCGGCCAAATAGTTCGCAAAATTCGGTCGAATACCGAATAGTAAAAAAAGTTGCCGAATAGGCCGAATACCGAATAGTAGCCGAATATTCGTGGCATCTAGTTTAGATCATATTTCTAACCATGATAGTAAGGGAGACACCATGATAGTAAGGGAGACACAATGATTTCTATGAGACCTATATGAGATGTTCTGAAAACCAAACAAATTAGTCTGAGGTGTTAATTTATAAGGAACTTGTATGTTTGTTTATTCAGCCACAACAATTAGCAAGAGTATAATGGCCATTTTGAAATATTCAACGCACAATTCATATCTGAACTACAAACAGCCTACATTTGGTGCACGCCACTGCTACCAAGTAATCTAGCTAAAAGATATTAATAGTAAATTAATATAAACATAGACTTCTATTAATATTCGCTTCTCATTAAAATTATAATGTAATAATAGTAATGAACAACACCTTTTGATAGACTAGACTTTAAAAAATAATGATAATATAATAAAGATGACACTTTTATTTCAAACTCATTAGGTAAGACACATTACTAATAGAAGCATTTTTATTGTTTACAAAACAAGCCAAATTTATTAGTTAACATTACATTCAGGTGTACATATTGAGATTGTTATGATTTTTATCAGAATATTGCTTTTAATTATTATTATAATAATATGTAATCAATTATTCTTATTGGGGAAACAATTGTACCTGTCTTATTTTATGTAGGTGCTAAAAGTTGACGGCACAATATTATATTAATATATATGCAGTAGAATATGATTATTTTTTACTTAATCAAAGTTGAATCTCAGTGAGAATATCTGCGTCCATTCCATTACTACTATACCTGTTAATTGACGAGACTCTCTAAGACACAAAATGATTCCTGTTGTAAGCAAAACAACTACAGTGAACCTCTCTTAAGAAGTTTAAATTAATATGTATGCAGTAGAATATGATTATTTTTTACTAAATCAAAGTTGAATCTCAGGAGAATATCTGCGTCCATTCCATTACTACTATACTTGTTAATTGATGAGACTCTATAAGACCCAAAATGATTCCTGTTGTAAGCAAAACAACTACAGTGAAACTCTCTTAAGAAGTTTTCCAAGGGACCGGAAAAAACAAATTTCTTAAGCAGGAAAACCTTATATGTGGGAAAAATTGGACCAATTTTGGGCCGAGGGACCGAAAAAACCAAACTTCTTAACCACTGGAGCGCTTTTTGTCACAATATGGCACTATTAAAAATCCCTCGGATTGCTTTGCTGCCCATTTTGGTGAATTTTTCCTTACTTGCAAGTAATTAAGAAGAAATTTACGATTTTATTATATTTTTTTTATAAATCCTATAATATATACAATATGTAATAATCAACAAAAGATAGGTGAATTCATTGGCTATGTAGAACTACAATCAGTTTGTATGTCTCCATATTAAAATTCGGAGGTATGATTTTTTTAGTATGGGCGGAATAGCAATTGGAGAAAAAAAATTTAAATTGCGCTGTCGCTTCAGTGGTTAACTACTGGAAACTTCTTAAGAGGGTTTCACTGTATATCATTGTAAAAGTTACGACCCAATGCTTTTTGAAGAGAAAATGCCAAACGGGACCGAAAAAACAAACGCTGGAACCTGAATTCATTGTAGGTACTTGCAACCATTGAATGAAATTCTTTATGTTCCAAATATTAAGTATTTCAGCATCACGTAACATCACGGTGTAACAGCACGTACCCAAGGGTTTTTATCCAGCGATTCCTGAGCATATTTGGAATAAAAAATGTAGATGTCATTTTGCTGTCCAATGAAATTTTTTTCTATTAACAACATTAAAAATATTTTTCCATCACACGCCACAACTGACTGGTAGCGGACACTAGATAAACGTTGCATCTCGTTCTAACAACATATTACCACACGAAACAGCGCATATCGCTCAAACACATCACGACGGGATATACCCCATAGTGTTGGGAACAGTAGCGAAGTGTAATTGAAAAACATTTTTTGTTTTGGTAAATATGCATATAGTCCACCTCACGGATAATACGGAACGTTCGTGATGTCGAAGTTTGATGCACGGATAATTACGGAATATTCCTTTTTTAACTAATAGACAATCAAATATGACATTTGTCGGAAGGACCAATCTTATAAAATAAATTCTCGTCAAAATAAAAACAAAAAGTACCTACTTCGAATTATTGGGTTGAGGTTCAAACTACGAAAACTGCATGTCATCATAATTTAGATATACATCCCAGGTTTTTAATGGTTTGTTTGGCAAAGCAGGGTTTGTCTAGCGGGTATGTGTAATTTTTCTAATACATTTCTTTCCATGTTCTGCTGTTATAAATACAACGTGAATAAATTATTGTTTTATATGGCAATAATATTTTTTCTATGATTGGCAGCATTGATTGATTGTCTATGAAATGTTAAATAATAACGATAAATATAAACATGCATATTTTTTGCACGTTTTTGTCTCCCCCGACATAAATACTCACTTTTCGTAATAATAAAGCTAAATCTAACTGTTTGAATAAAAAATATTCCGTATTAACCAGTAAGCGGTTCAATACATAAATCATTTTGTTTTAGAAAAAAAAAAAATCATTGGACAAAATGAAAACTACATTTTTTACTCCAAATATGCTCAGGAATCGCTGGTTAGAATCCATCGGGTATGTCCAGTTACACCCTGTACATGCAGTTATTGAGGAATAATTTCTTGAAAGTAATTTTTTATAACAGCGCTGGGTCTTAGAGGGTTAAATAATCAATAAATTAGTCAATTTTCAAACAATTTATTATTATGTATTTTTAACATTTGGTAACAATAACAATTCATCAATAATTTGTGTTATTAATATTGTTATACATATTTTATGAACATTTATTAGTTTCATTGAACTTATGAAAGTTTTCTGTGACATTTTTAGAGTATTTATGGGAACCGTGAGTGACTCCGTACCCTTGTGACTAGTTAGAAACCTGTATGGAATGTTAAAATAAGATGCATAATAAACCTACTAGTAATTCCCCATTTTAACATTAAATTTTTCAAAAAAATGTCCACCCCACAAAATTATCCGCAAATAATTATGCACAAAATGTAAAATTAAAATTTATAGTACGTTAAATTTTAAACACATGGCCAAAGTAGTTAGTTGGTTTTTAATAAAGGATTTCAATAAAAAATAGGGATATTAAATGAACCCATTTAGAGAACTATTTATTTTTACCTTGACAGGCCAAGCACTAGCAAACAAGGCATAACCACTTTTCAAAATAAAATGTATGTCAAATGAGCAATTCCTTTATGAAGGTACTAATTTAAAATAAAGGCAACATAGTTAACTTTCAATTATTAATATCACATTTTCAGCAGGGTGGTTCTAGACTTTTCCTGATCTGATAAATATGATTGAACATTTATTTCAACATTTGTTGAAGTTGAAAATATGTTTTTTGGGAGACCGTGCCTTCCGAAAGTAAAAAAAAATCATACAAAAAAATGATATTGAAATTTTTTTTTTTTGTTTCAACAACATCAATAAAGTTATATTTTTCAATTTTACCACTCTAGCTCAATGAAAAGTCAAGGACCACCACTGATTTTCCAGCAAGATCTATTTGCGCTTAGTATGACTTCTTTAATCAATAAAAAATGTGTTGTGCATTATGCCCTCTTTTTTTACCACCGGAATCTGACAATCTAAAAGTAATATTTAATTATTAGCCTCAGATTTAAAAAAAAAGAAAAATAATGTGTGTGTATGATAAAAGTAATAAATTGCAATGAAACCTGTGAATTTTAAACTTGTGATGATTAGACATTGGTTTATATGAATTTTCATATTTCAGCTGATACTTGTGACTATTACATTGAGAATTTAATTATTGGTAAATTGTGTTAATATTATCCAATAAATAAACGGGATAATAATTAACCGTTAATAACTATCCAATAATGAAGTTAGATAATTAACTGTTAAAATTATCCAATAATAGTCTCGTCAACTGAAATATGAAAATGCATATAATCCCATTTCTATTGATGATAATAAAAAAATAATACATTGTTTTCTCTTCCCCTGTAAAATTTTGAAAAAAAAAAAAATTTAATTTCTCTATAATTTTCCAAACGATGTTTAGCTATTGAATTATAAATAATGAAACCAAGTGAATTGCAATTAATTATGCTAATTATTTAACTAAAAACTATAAGCAATGAATAGTAGAATTTTCCCTTGAAAATGTATGCAAATTAAAGTAATTTTTTCCAAATGATAAGCGGCATTTATACGCTTAAGCAAAGCTGTATGATACAAATATGTATTTGCTTTTATGTGAATTTGTTAATAAAACGCAATTAACAATTTATTGAATAATATTATGTATTTTGGTTGATTTATGTAAATTGATGCAAATTTATAATGCTTTACTGAATTTTGTATTCAAATTATAATGGTAATAAATGGAACCAGCATAAATACATCTTTGATTTTAATTTACTTGATTATTTATTGTGTTCTTCAGGTTTACCCTATTCATAATCTTAACCTTATCATAAGACTCATATTAACCCTTTTACCTCATTACCGATATGTTATAGTTAAGTAACATAATACAGTAAAACCCTCTTAAGAAGTTTTCCAAGGGACCGGAAAAAAAACTTCTTAAGCAGGAAGATGTTAAACGTGGGAAAAATTGGGACTGAAAAAACCAAACTTCTTAAGGAAAATGTTATATGTGGGAAAAATTGGGATTGAAAAAACCAAACTTCTTAAGCCACAAAACTTCTTAAGAGGGTTTCAATGTATTTTCATTTCCAGCAACCTATCAGAATACATAAAGTACCTAATAACAGGCACTCTGTAATGAATAATTTTTTTATTTATTTATTTTTTATATATATTAAACTGTACTCATCTGTGCTATGGTGCGAGGTTCATAAAGGATTAAAAGTGAACTACATAATATATGAAGTTAAAGAAATAATAAAAACAAATAAATTTCAGATCAAAATATATTTTTTCTATGAGTTTGGTAAGTAACATGTGTGCTCATTTATGCACATTTCGCAGAGGTATCTGTGATTACGCACATAACGCCGGGTGAAATATAAATACATAAGTAGTTTATAGAAGAGTATTAAAACTTGTTACCAAGATTTGCCAAAGTATGACTAAATAACAACAGCTGTAAAGCCCAACAAAAAAATCCTTACCAATATTAACATTTCATATAAATATTTACAACAAAGATATTCAAATACAGACGAGATATGCTATGGTGTCCGCGCAACTGTCGCCGTACTACGGGCTAATTAGCGTAGTTTTCATACAAAAAGAATTTGTTCATTTCGTTGATTTTTTGAAAATGTGCATTAATATTGGTTAACAATATATTTTGAATAAGGAAAGAATTCGTTCATTTAGTTTAACGTTCGTTTGGTTTATTCGTTACTTATTTGTTCTTTTAGTTTATTTGTTAATTGGTAAACAATATCGGCGACACCCGGAAGCGCAGACCCACATAGTAAAAACAGCAGATAGCACATCTACTTATATTTCAATATCTTTGATTTACAATATAAATTTTGGATTCATTTGTACTGTGAAAATAATCATCTAAATTCACTATTTATATTATTTTTGGTATTATGCCATAGTACAAAGCAAGATTGTTACGGATGCAAAAATTTTGACATCCACAGATTATTAGAGGTTCACATCTGCGGATGTGGATGAAGATGTCTGAATTAATGCGAATATTCCACATTTGCGAATTCTGATGCGAATATCCTTAACACCCCTGGTACAAAGCCTATAATAAAATATTAAGTTTTGAAGCCTTTTGTATTATAAACCATTACATTAACTCGACTGCCTACGTGCAATAAAATAACGTTCCTTGTATATATTTCAAGACAATAATCAAAGTGAAACCAAGAAATGTATAAAAGAAAAAAAAGTTTGAATTCCTTTGCAATGAGGTCTTTAGGTCTCCTACAATGAAATTTAATGTATTTTCATAAATGTATCATATTAATTAGAGCACGCTGAGGACAGAACTTTTAGAATTTTTGGAAAAACTGTCAAAATGTTTAACTCATAGGGGACGTCAAGAAACTTCAATAAATAAAAAGATTTTTTTGTAAAATCCAACACGAAGACAACACCTTACATGATAAAGAAACATTTTTGTATTTAACCCCTAGGATACGACACACTACAATAGCAGTGCAGTGAAATCATGACTACATCTACAAATGAACTGCAATGTGTGGGTGTAGAGATAGGTTTTAGAAGTTTTTAATGCATTTTGTTCCTGTCCATGAAAATTCAAAAACAAAAAAGTTGATATTGAAGAAACCTGTCAATTATTTAAAATATAATTTTCAATATTATGTTTGGTTTTCAGATATTTATAAAATACTACCCGTCTTCTAGGGGTTAACGAACCTAGTAAAGGTAATATCAATTGCAGGGCTCCGGCTCATAGGGGTTAAGAAGATTGCCAAGGGATCGGAAAAAACTTAAGCGAGAGCTTGTACACGATAAAGCATTTTTCAAATTCAGTCTTCAAGAGACTGAAAAAACTTAACATCTTAAACGTGAAACTTCTTAAGTGGAAAGTTCTGAAGCGAGTTTCACTGTATTTGCGGCCGGCCAAAAAGCAAAAAGATGTAGAGGTTAGATGCAGAATTGAAGCAGCAAGAACTGCGTTCATTAAAATGAAATCCCTCTTCTGCAATGACAATATCAGCTTAAAACTAAGGCAGAAAATGCTAAAATGGTATGTGTGGTCGGTCTTGCTCTATGGATGTGAAACATGGACCTTAAAAGTAAATACCATGAACATGTTAGAGGCTTTTGTAATGTGGCTTCACCGGAGAATGCTCAAAGTCCCATGGACCGATATGATCACCAACACATAAATTCTCAGGCGGGCTAGAGCAGATAGAGAATTGCTTACATTAATAAAAATCAGGAAAATTTCATATACAGGGTGTTAAGGGACGTACTTGACTTACTTTAACCAGTGATTCCTGACATTATTTGGAGTAAAAAATGTAAATGAAATTTTGGTCTCCGGTGACAATTTTGATGTTTTTTTTTTTTTTTTTCTACAAACATGAGAAAGAATTTTTTTTTTGTTTGATTTTGAAGAAAAAATTTTTGAAAAAAAAAAAGTCGTCAAAAAAAATCACCGGTGACCAAAATTTCATTTACATTTTTTACTCCAAATAATGTCAGGAATCACTGGTTAAAGTAAGTCAAGTACGTCCCTTAACATCCTGGATGGGTCATATACTTCGAGGGGAGAAGTATCACTTTCTCCATTTAATATTGAAAGGCAAGATAGAGGGTCGCCGAGGGCCTGGTCGCAAAGGAGACAAATGTCTTGGCTGCGTAATATTCGAGAGTGGACCGGCATTAGAAGTGTGGAGGAGCTATTCCGGGCAGCGCAAGACAGAGAGACATTTTCAAGAGTGATCGCCAACATCGGGGGGACCTGATACGGCACACAAAGAAGAAAAAGCTTGTGACATTATGGTAAAAGCGCGGCGGTATTGCAGCACTACCATTTGAATTACTGTACTGAATCATGTCTTTTGTGATGTTGCGAGACACTATTTCAAATGTTTTACCCAATTGAAAGCTCATTACTTTTGGAGATGTTTGGAGATATCGAAAAGCTAATTTTACTATCGTAGATAACTCTTTAAACGTAATACATTTTCATTAAAAAAAATGGGAGACGACCTCATTGTAATTAATTTTGATGCAACAATAAATTATAGATTTCTTTTCTAATCTTAGCAAGGTAGACATACATACAAAATATAAGTTGCGATTAAAGTTTATGGTTTAAGGTAGGAATGATTTCAGGTTGGGGTGATAGATGACAATGAGTCGGGGTGTAATTCTTGATCTCCAGCGATATTGTGTGTGGATTATGGTATATTATACGGTGCATGCTTTCTGAGGTATCTCTCAACTCTTGGAGCGTTGTTTGATCACTAAATAGTTCCATCTTTTGATAGAAATCTGGATTTTTTGGATAATAACTGTCACCTGAAAATAAAACAATATCTTTATATATAAAAAAAGAAATAGTGTGTTTTTCATATAGTTTAGCAGCAGGGTGGAAAGGAGAGAGGGGGAGGGGAACGCGGGAGGGGAACGCGGGAGGGGAAGAGGACGAGGGAGGAGAACGGGGGTGGAAACGGAGGAACGAAGGAAGGGATGGGGGACGAGGGAGGGATTGCACAGGAGACATAGTAGCGGTAGAGGATAGCAGGGGGTAATTTTGGAAAATCCTTTTCACACGGACAGCTGTATGTGGGGCCTACTCCTGCACCAGACGGGAAAACAAAAAAAATTGTGTATCCAAAAGCACTTCAATAAACAAAATTAAAACTCTTTTTTTCTTCAAGTGACATTGCAACGCATGCCGGGTAATAGCTAGTAATTAATTTAAAAGCTTAAATCTATATAAATAAAAATGAATCGCCGAAATGTATGTACGCACATAACTTCCGAACGACTGCACAAAATAGGATAATTCTATTTTTTTTGTCAGAAGGTTTGTGTAAAACTACTGGTGAGCTCTGGCTTTATGAAATTTGTATAAAAAAATTGCAATAGGTGGCACGCGAGCTGTTTGAAAACTAAATGTACCGGGAATTAATTTATGGAACGCGGTAGGGGGGGGGAAGGGAACCAGAGAGGGGGGAGGAGGACCTGGGAGGAGGGAGGGGAACTCGGGAGGGGGGTTTGCGGGATGGGGGAAGGGGGGGAGTGGAGTGGGGAGAGGGAAGGTGGAGGAGGTGGAGTGGAAACGAGAGAGGGGAAAAGGACGCAGGAGAGGAATGGGGGGGGGAGAGCGGAAGGGGAACGGGACGAATGAGAAAGGACACGCAGGGAGAAACAATTTCTTTATTTATTGGCATAGCAACGCATGCCGGGTACCAGCTATTATTAATATATTAGTACATATTTCACTGTAAATTTAATCCACAACTCTTCTTTGAAATAATTTTTTTTATCATAACTGATTTTATTGCGACTATAATATTTTTCTTATAAAATTTTTCAATGTCACAACATGGGCAATAGCCTAGTGTGGTAGTCAAAAAATACCAACAATGTATCATGTAAACATTTATTAAATAAAAAAATAAAAAAAAAATAAAAAAATGTGCAGTTATTTAATTATTTTAATTTTATTAATACCACACAGTTTTATATTTGGGGATGCTGTGTGGGGGGTCTTTTTAATGAACAGAAGGAGTAAACCATAAGCACAGACGCTTGATGAGACCTATAGGAGGGAGAAAACACGTAAGCCGGCAATTCATTCCAAAGCTGTATTGTTGAACATAAGAAGTTGTGCAGAAAATTTCTACAGATAAAAAAGTTTGAATAGTTTACTACATTTTGAATATACATTTGGGTGTAAAAATATACTGTAAAATTCTATACTTTTTTAATAAAATGGTTTTCTAACCTGGTAAAATAACAACAATGCCATCTTTTGCATCTTGATAGATAGGAAAGAATAATTCACAGCCGTAGCGGCTACGAGTGGCTGCAAACGTTTTGAGCTGATCCATGTCTGATAGTCCCGCCAGCCTCGTGAGCTCGTACCACTGAGGAGTCGGTAAGACCAGCTCCTTTGCTTTGAACGACTCCAAAATCTTTTCTGGAGTTGACCACTGCAAAAGAAACAATACATTAAATAAAAAAGGCACAATATTCATTATTATTCAAACAAAAACTACAGCTAAAAGGTCAACTACTTTTTATAACTGAAAGTAAAAAAAGCACAAAACAAAAAAGGCAGTCTTGTCTTGTTTCTTGACAGGTAAATGGATGTTTCAAAGCTACATAGCTCATGATAAAAATTATGCTGTGAGCTGAAAATAGTTACGTTGATGGATCTCAGAATGTGACAGCTGCATGGATAAGGTTAAAGTTTAGCATCAAACGAGTAATAATTAAAATTATCAAAAATTTAAATCTTAACCCTTCGAACCCTGTAGGCCGATAACCCGGCCTGATTTGGTGTGGCATTTACCCTAATGATCGACATCTATTTTTATTTCCCTTGGTCCCGGACTACCGGCCTGGAAAATTATTTATAATTATTTTTTAATTATTTTTTGGTCAAAAATTGCTCAGGAGCTCAGGGATATGGTGATAATACAATGAAGGCCGTAGGGTTCAAAGGGTTAAATTTATACACAACAGACTAAATAATAACTAAACATAACTAATAGATGGAAACAATCAAACAATACAATTACAAACCCTGAATTCCGAGACCTCTTTTTCATCAATGTTTACAGGAGGTTTTTTGTCAAAAAAAGTCAGAAAGAAAACTGCATCGAACCTATGAGATGCCACTTTTTTAATGGGCGTTAACCAGTTGCTCCATAAGTACAGTGACCAGATATCTGGATAGCAGTTAAGAGATTGGCATAACGATAGGAACTCTTGGGGGTCTTTATGGACCTGTAACAAAAATGGTACAAAATTATTTCCATTAACCTTCTATGCGATCATATCAGTAGTTGATGTGGAAAGAAATCAGTTGTATCAACCTTTAACATGGCAACTTTGGCTGCCAATAAAGGTTAAGTTTAGTAAGATTAGTAAAACACAAATTATTTGGAAAACAGATAATTCTGTGATTAATAGTTTTCAACAACTAAAGGAATGTAAATGGTAGGTACACATTATATAACAACCTTTTTTTGCCAATGTTTGACATCGAAGTCTGTCATGTAAGATGTTGTCGGGTCATCATGATGTTTTTTACAAATGAGAACACCAAGTTCTTCAAAAGTTTCCCTTATTGCTGTTATCCGAAGTTCTATTTGCCTGAAAATATTGCCATAGGAGAATCCAGGTTACATTCTTGTAAGAATTTCGCATAAGTAAAGGCATTTTTTTTAAAATATTTAAACTTGCTTCTATTGTTATAGTCTTTTTTCATTTTCAAATAACACAGTCCATGGCAAACACGTTATATACTGTAGACGCGGGGTAGAAATCTTAAAGTAGGAAGCCAAAAGCAAGGCAATTGCACTAGTCTCGATTTCTAGTACTTTAGTTCTAAACTGTCACTCCTCGAGTAAGGTCGTGTCTTACCAGTAGGAAAATTGCATTCAAAAAGCGTCAAAATGCCCTCCTGTGTTATAAGAAAATGTTTCCATTACACGGCAAACAGTGGTAAAAGTAAAGAAATAACATTTCATTTATATGTGCTTACAAATTACTTATTATTATCGACTATTATAAGCAATACAATTAATTTTCATGTTCCCCGTCTGACAATTTAGTGCATCATTAGAGAAAAAAAACACATTTTACTTACGGCCACACTGGGGACAACTTCCAACTTCAAACTTTCGGACGATTGTGTGGAAGGGTAGTTCGTGCGTTGGCAGTTCGAGTTGGAAGTTTGACTTCGGTGTGGAAGTAGCATATCTTTTTAATACATGAATAACTTTTAGAAGAAATTACTGAAAACCGCTGAAGAGTATTGCTTACTTGCCACATTATTTTGTGAGTATGTGAGACTATGGCGAGTCTATTTATATAACGTCATTGGTCCACGAAGCATAATTTATTATAATATGTAACCATATTCAGAATCGAGTGGGAATAGAATTTTAAGTGATGAAAGCAATTTGTATGTGTGGTGTACTGATTTTTCCTCAAATTAACAATACAACTCTGGTAATCAGGATTTTCAATAATACTTGGATTAGTCTAGATAACGAGTCTTGTTTATTATCTTATCATATTTATAATGAATATCTAACTGTATTTAACTTCCGTTCTAAAGGATGCTCTGTCACAATCTGAAGCAGGGGATTGGCTATCTTTGTAACGGCTATTGCATTATTTTGGAATTGAATTCGGGTACTACACCAAAACTTCCGACACACTATCCTGTACTACTACCAATGAATGTATTGAGGCACCTTAAAACTACATATACTAACAAAATTTGATTAGAAGCTTTACATATATGCTTTATATATATTCACTTACATTAGAGGTGGCGTCGCGATTACAACTCGTATTCCGTACTCCGCGAACTAAAAGTAAATAAATAATAAAAACAACACGAAAAATAACCGAGAATGCCTCTAATCGGAGGCTGCCCGTGCGGGATTGTTGTGAACGAGATCCTTGCGTTTATACAACAAAAGATGGACGTGATGGACGAGCAAACTATGCACATAATATGTGATAAATCATTCACCGAAGAAGACATTGAGTCCGCAAAAACCGTTCTCAATAAATGTGTACCGGAAAAAACCTTTGCCAGGAGAGTAGGTGAAGGTAAGAAAAAACGTATTTTAAGTGACATAATTAAAATTCTTAAAGAAACTGATCCGAACAATATACCAAAATTTGCAGTTTTAAACATAAACAAACTACCGCCGGTGACTTTTGATTATATTGACGCAACTGCGTTCTTAAGAGACTTAATAATAATTAAAAGTGATGTACAGAAACTGAAAGATGAATCAGACCACGATAAGAATTTGGCGATTAAGGAACAAATTGATTTATTAAAATCAGAAATAAAAAGTCTCAAACTTAATGTCAATGAACTAACAAAACCATGTAATAACATGATTATCGTGCCATCTGTTGACGAAGCGCCAAAGCCTCATACCAAGGTCAAACCCACGAAAGATGAAATCATCGCAATGCCATCTATGGAGAAAGATCCAAAACTTGACCCACCTCTAACCGAAAAACCATTTAATCGCCCGAAATCATTTGCAGATGTCGCCAACACCATCCCTTCAAATGAAAACGAAAATCAAGATAATCAAGAATGGAAATCCATGAAAAAGAAGACGTATAAAAAGCCACAACCACCACCAAAAAAAAGAAAAAACATCATTTTGGGCAGTAACGAAAATGCAGAAATCAAAGGTTTGCAGAGGACGAAATATGCTCTCGTCACAAGACTGGAGAAAACAACAACCTGTGAAGATGTTATCGCTTTTCTCAAGCAAAACGGTATTAATGCGGTCGCCTACGAACTACAGACAAAATCTGGCGAATATCGAGCATTCAAAGTTGGGACTCCTGAGTCAACATACGAAAAACTTATGGATGCGAGTATATGGCCGAAATTCTCAGTTGTGAGAAAATACATTTTCCGAATGCCGACAACGCAAACCAATGATTCAAAATAATATTCAAAATGGATCACATAAGTACCAAGACTCTAAAAATTATCTCATTCAATTGCAGATCAATTCGTCGAACAGAACACTTCATAAATGAATTATGTGGTTGTAATGACATCATTGCATTACAGGAAACCTGGCTGTTACCTACAGACTTGGGATATCTGTCGACAATATATCCAGAATTTCTCAGTCATGGAACATCTGCGGTGAATCTCTCAGACGCTCCATTAATTGGCCGCCCCTACGGAGGCGTTGCAATTTTATGGCGCAATACAATAAAAGCCATTCTGATTGACTGTAGAGATCCAAGAATCACGGCTATTGAACTGGAGTCAGCAAATGGAACTCTCCTTATAGTCACGGTTTATATGCCGACCAATTCAGCTGAGAACTTACCGGAATTCGCAGACTGTCTGGGAAAAATACACGCCATTATTGAGGAACAAAACAGCTCCAACTCCATGATTATAGGAGATTTCAACGCGGATCCGAGGTCACTTTTTGGCCGTGAACTTGCACATTTCTGTATAGAAAATAGCTATACATACACCGATATTGTGCATTTAAGCTCTGATACATTTACTTATGTAAGTGACGCCCACGGAACCACCAGATGGCTTGATCACTGTATTATGACACAGGGGTTGAATCGTGCAGTGAGGAGCGTAAAAATCACAGCTGATGCGACGTGGTCAGATCATCTCCCACTAACTGTGGAAATAGATCTAAATCTAACCCCCATTATTTCCAACAGACAGAATCGATCAAAGGTTTTTGGAAAATGGACGGCGAAATCCGAAAATGATATTAAAACTTACAACGCCCTTGCCAATAAACTATTGTTAAAAATGAAACCCCCAGAAGCCGTAAGATGTCAAAGACTTAACTGTGATAACGAAACTCATAAACTTGAACTAGATTCTCTCTACGGTAATATTGTCCATATACTAAGAAACTCCGCCATAAAAGCATTCAGAAGGAAAGAACCCAAAAAAATGTTTGAAATTGTTCCTGGGTGGAATAATGAAGTCTCCACTTTGTACCGCCATTCAAGACATGCATTCCTCTGCTGGGTTCAAGCCGGAAGGCCGTTTCGCAGACGAAAGGAAAACTAGTAAGAAATCTTTTAAAATTGCTCTCCGAAAATGTCAACACTCGGAAAACAAAGCACGAATGGATAGCATAGCTACGTCTATGCATAACAAAGATTTCAGAAAGTTTTGGCAAAAAACTTCAACTGTGCTGAAAGCCAAGAGCAAAGTTCCACTATGCGTCAACAACATTACGGGTGATGAAAACATAGCCAACGAATTTAGAGACTTTTTCTCTTTAAGCGAGGATCAAGGAGATACCATGAAACCTTCGATAATGACATGCCCGCCTGCGGCCAATGATGACCTGGTCATGAATGTTACTCATGAAATGATTGAAAGCGCAATTAAGCAAACCGCCCATGGTAAAAGTCCAGGATACGACGCCATTGGTATTGAGCATATAAAATACGCAGGAGATCAACTTCATACTATTCTAGCCGCCCTGTACTCAAGCCTCCTAAGACACACACACATGCCGATGGATATGAGCAAAACTATTATCGTACCAATCCTGAAATCCAATCAGCTGGATGCATCGGTATTAGGAAATTACCGACCGATTTCCTTGGCGACAATGCTTTCGAGACTATTTGAAAAAATCTTATTCGCGCTAGTTAAAGAGAAACTATTTACCCTTGATAACCAATTCGGCTTCAAGAGCGCCTCATCAACCGATATGGCCATTTATGGAGTAAAACAAACAATAGCCTATTACAAAAAAAGAAAAACCACAGTCTATGGGTGTTTTCTTGACCTAAGCAAGGCGTTTGATCGTGTCTCCCATCAATTATTATGGGAAAAACTCATAAAGCGAGATGTTCCAGCAGCAGTGGTCAATATGCTGGCTATTTGGTACGGACAACAGGAAAATCACATTCAATGGGCAGGAGCTTCTTCAAGACCTTTATTCCTTAAGAGCGGTGTCAGGCAAGGGGGGAATATGTCTCCAACTCTATTTAATGTGTACATTAACGACCTCTTACAAGAGTTGAACGATACACGAATCGGTTGTCATATCTGCGGACAAGGAAGTAACAACATTAATTACGCCGATGACATGGTGCTGCTTGCACCTTCGATTAAAGCGATGAGACGACTTGTGCAAATATGCGAAGAGTACGCAAACTCTCATAACCTGTTGTACAATTCTAAAAAGTCAGTCATCGTCGCTTTCAAACACAATAAGGAGCCATCACATATTCCTCCAATATATTTAGAAGGAATTGAACTGCTTGTGGCCTCACAGGTTAAGTATCTGGGACATATCCTAACCGAAGACATGAAGGATATAGAAGATATGGAACGACAAAGAAGAGCAATTAATATACGGGCCGGAATGCTCTCAAGGCGGTTCTACCACTGTAGCGAAGATGTCAGAAAATTACTATTCAAGACATACTGTACTGCCCTGTACACGTCAGAACTGTGGACACAATACCCAGCAGCGCAATGGGACAAACTGAGGGTGTGCTACAATAATGCATACAGGCAACTTATGCAACTACCGAGGTTCTGCAGTGCCTCCACGATGTTCACCGAGGGGAGGGTGCACTCATTCCCAGCCCTACTTCGCCACCGACTAGCCAGCTTCTGGAGCAGGATACGGACTTCAACCAATATCATTGTCGTGGCTGCATCCGAGTGGCTCAGTTCCCCATTAAATGAGCGGTGGATGCAGATGATGAGGCGACCTCCATGATGGACGATCCCAAAATATCTTTTTATTTTTAATTCTGTCTACTTATTATTTATTTTAATTTTATGCTTATTTTTTGTTATTTGTGTGATGAATTTTGTTTTCATTTTATGTTTAATTAGGTACCTACCTAATATTTAAACTATTTTTTTTTCTTTTCTTTTATAGTTGTTTATGTAATATGGCAGACTGGGATTGCACTACCCTCCCAGTCTTGCTGGAATAAAAACTTAAATAAATAAAATTACAGTACCAAACATGCGAAAATGGATGCATTTATTGTCTGACAGTAACATATTATACCTTTTTTTTCCGGAGACGGTTTACGACTAGTTCCCATGAGCACTTAGGTCAAAGGCCCATTGTGCTATCTCCCATTTTGCCTCAATCCTTTAACAATAACCCAGATCCTTTTATAAAGTTCACCAGAGTTGTCATTGGATATGTGGCTATGTCTTCTGGTTCTACAGTGTCTACCCAGGTATCTGAGCCTAGTTCCCACCAGGGCAGGACATTGGCACCATAAGTGAATTGGAGTCTCTTCATCCTCTTCACATTTACTACATCTATTTGTGATTTCTCTCATTTATATTTTATACTCCCAATAGCTGCATGTGTCTCCTGAGATGGCACCCATTAATAGTCCTACAAGATCGCTCAGCAAGTTTCTGTCAATATCGAGTAGTTTCCTGATCCGTCTGGGGTCTGGTCCGTTTATGAGTACTTTGGATTGCCTTATTCCGGGTGCCCTCTCCCATTCCTTCCAGTGCTGGGATTTGACCCACCTCTCAATATGCAATTTGGTGTGGCAAGCTGCGGTAAATATTTCCCTATCGAGTCCACACTCAAAACACACTTTAAAAAATTAAAACAAATTGTACTAGGTAGATAATAATAATTGGATAATTTGCAGAGCGCCGTTTTTGTGAAAAATCACCTCAAGGGCGCTTATGGTTAGTAATAAGTAATTCAGTAACCGGAATTGAAAAATATTGCATTTTAATGTTTTTTTTAAATTTAAAAAACATGAAATGTCATTTTTCAAGGACCGCCATGTTAATTATGATGATGAAATACGCATTTTTAAAAGAAAAAATCACTTTCTGTCAGTTAGAAAATAATAAGTACGAATTGCAATCTTTGGAAATGATAAATAATGCGTATTAATCATTATTTTGTTCGGTTTCATAAACACGAAAAATCACGCGAGACATTTGCCGTCGTAATTAACAACACGGTGTTCCTTGAGAAATGACATTTCGCATTTTTAAAGATAACAAAATAACCATTAAAATGCAATATTTTTAAACTGAATTACTTATTACTAACTGTAATCTACCTAGTACAATTTGTTTTAATTTTTTAAAGTGTGTTTTGAGCGTGGACTCGATAGGGAAATATTTACCCAAGCTGCTACTCCGGCTCGGATACCGCAAGTATGGAGTCACATCGGTTACTATCCATAGCCTGCCTGGCTATCAAAACATATGGTTATGTTATTATTCCTGTACCCGATACGTATATTCTCCTGTGCGCAGGCCAAGATGGCTGTCATCTCAGCCTGAAACACAGTGCAGTATGTTCCTAGAGATATACTAAGTTCCCTCTTGGGTCCGTGCAGACATAACCCGGCCCCTCGTTCCTTCCTCCATCTTGGACCCACCTGTGAACCAGATTAGTTCCTATCTGGAGGTTGGACCTGGAACCATGTCCTATTATACATTATATAATGGAACTCATTTCCCATATTCCTACCTAATGTATGGTATTTTTTACAGGGTATGTGGAACATATTATTATCCACCACGTAAAAAACAGAATTAAGGGTATTTAAATATGGTAATTATCGGTTCGGACTGGCCACGCTTATTACGAATAATTTTTAGAAAAAAACTTTAGATTCGCCTTAATTACTATAAAAGGAAACTTTTTGGCTTTGGGGCGGCGGAAAATAATGCATTTTAATTTTCAATTGCATAAAACCAAAATTCACTTCGCGAACCGACGCAGCGAAAATCCGCGGCCGTAGCTGTCACTTGCTGTCACTGTTATGGACTGTAGCTGACTTCGTGGGATACCTACATGAAATACCGCGAATCACAAACCATGTTACACAAACCTAGCGTAGCCGCTAAGCCACTTGAAAACTGGGATGTTTTTCTTGCCTTGACGCGAGTAGGCGTTATAAAGGGGCACTTTCTTTTGTATCACAAACCATGTTACACAAACAAGCCCGCTAGACAAATTTCATAATTACGCGCCTTATCCCATGAAGTCGGCTACAGTCGTATTAGCTCTTGTTAATTTATCAAGGATACCAACATCACAGTGACATGTACGGCCGCGGATTTTCGCTGTCAGTCGCGAAGCGAATTTTGGTTTTATGCAATTGAAAATTAAAATGCATTATTTTCCGCCGCCCCAAAGCCAAAAAGTTTCCTTTTATAGTAATTAAGGCGAATCTAAAGTATTTTTCTAAAAAATTATTCGTAATAAGCGTGGCCAGTCCGAACCGATATTTACCTTAAATATAATATACATTACGCTTTTACTCACCTAAGATTTGGATCACTACTGTGTTGAAATATTTTTGAAATTGGTGCACTTGCTAATTGAAATTCTTTGAATTTATGATCGGCAATATTAAAAGACTTGAAATAACTGAGCCAGTTGTCACTGGAATCAGAATTGTCAATTGCTCCTCCAGGGAAAACTATTGTACTAGGCATAAATTCAGATTTAGCACTCCTCTTTTGGAAGAGGATTTCGTAGTTTGATTTGACATCTTTGATAGTATTGCTCCTAGCAAGAGCTATCACAGTTGCTGATTCTCTCCAGTGTTTTAAGTTGGAACGCATTTTTAATGTCCTATTGGAAATAAAATTCAAAATATTATATTATCTACAGAAGTACGTTACATCACTAAAACAATATTTGCCTTGGTGGTAGGTTATCTTGATAATAAGAATATGAACAAGTTTTAAAAATATGTCAATAATGGGAACATTATTATTTAGAACCTGCAAATTAGAAACAAATTAACCATTGAATTAACAACTTTATTTCTTACTCTGAAATAGTTTTCCTAAACGTCAAATAACAACGAGTTTTACGGTTTTACGTTATGTCAAATGTCAAAAAAAATAGTAAACAGTGTAACGGTTATCCGGTGTATGTGAATCAGGTATTGTCTTTGGATGTTTTGAGTAGTGTGGGCATAATCGAGGCATAATTCGATTTCCACAGAGTCGATTAAAATTCAACGAAACAGTTCATTTTCCACGAGTGGAAGCGTTAAGTTTTCCGGTTTCCCGGAGGCGCTGTGGGATTGGTTTATTTATGGACGCCGTTGATGAGAATGATTGATTTTCAAGGAAAATTTGACAGGAGTCAAAAATAATAATTTTTCAAAAGAAGCAAACACATTGTGACTTGACGTTTTAAATAAATAAAAAGAAAATACTTTGTTTTACGTCACTTTATTGTTATTTTTTTCCGTCTACCGGTTTTGGTACCCCCGTACCATCATCAAGACTGAATATAAAAAATACTGACAAATACAGGAAAATACACATATATATATACAAATTGTGAAAGAAAGAGACAGCAAATTAGAGTGGGACAGTGCGTCAGTTGTGGGAGAGAAGTGGGGGAGGGGCGAGTGGGATAACGGGGAACATACTTATAATAGGGCTGAATGTTAAATTTAGTTGATTATTAATGATTTCAGCCTTGGTATTAACTGATTTTTTTATTTCCAATGCCTCTAAACTATTTAATCTTAAGCCTATCCCATTTTTGTGTAGGACTTTAATACCCGTATCCCGGTTAAAAGTGTGGTCCTTATTAATTAAGTGCTCAGCGAATTCTGAAAACCCTGAACTGGTTAGGCATCTTATGTGTTCCTTTACTCTAGTTTCCACATTGCGTGACGTTTGCCCAATGTAGAACGCTGGACAATCGTTGCAACTAATTTTATATACGCCCGAGTGGCTTAGTATGTCCTCTTTGTCCTTGGCATCAATTAAAAAATTTCCTAGGTTGTTATTTGTATAAAATGCCGGTTCAATTTCTGGTGGGAATTTAATTGTACACGAAGAGGACAGGTTATTAATATACAAAATTCTTCGCTATTCGTGGTTAAGGTTATTATTGTTAAAAGTAATTGGACTAGGGTAAATGTATTTATTTATGGATATTAATCTTAATTTTTTTGCTAGGATTCTATCTATGAGGTCTGTTTCGTATCCATTATTGTTAGCTATTAATTTTATTGTATTTAATTCATTAGTATAATTAACATTTGACAAAGGGGTAGTGACTAATCGATGGATCATTGAGTGGAATGCGGAATGTTTATGGGAGATTGGGTGGTTGGATGTATTATGGATTACGGTGTCTGTGAAGGTGGGTTTTCTAAATATATTAAAGTGTATTTTATTTTCAATAAACGATAAAGTCAGATCTAGAAAGTTTAGTGTCGAATTTATATACCTATTTCTAGGGTGAATTGGATCTGTTTATGTAAGAAGTTGAGGAGTAATAGGAAGGAATTTAGCTGACGCTCTGTTCCAGACCATATACAAATAATATCGTCCACATAGCGTTTCCATAGTAAAATATTTTTTAACATTTGTTAATTGGTGATTTAGTTCAAAAATATTGTTTTCAAAGTTATTCATAAAAATGTCTGCAATAAGCGAACTTGTGGGTGCCCCCATCGCTAATCCATCTCGTTGTCGGTACATTATATTATTATATTTAAAACTGTTTTGGTTCAAGCAAACATCGATAAGTTGGATGATATCTGCAGCAAAATCTTGGTGCATGTTAGAACTATTGACTAAATTGTTTATAATATTTTTACATTCTGCTATCGGAATACTAGGAAACAAATTCACTACATCAAAAGAAATGAGTTTACACTTGCTAGGGAGAGTTAAATCTTTTAAGTGGTTAATTAGTTCATGGGAATTTTTAATTGTATGTTTTGGAAGAAAAATATTGGTATTCTTAATTACCTTTGTAAGAATAGAAGCAATTTTATAATTTGTGGCATTACAACATGTCACGACCGGTCTAATGGGCCTATTAGCCTTATGTATTTTGACAAACCCATATAACCTGGGGATTTTTGGGTTCTTTGTTAAAAATTTTACCTGGTGGAAAGTATCATCTTTGAATATTGGGGTTTTACATGCGTTTAATGTACTTTTAAGGGTTCTCTGATATTTATTAATCGGATCTACTTTTAAAATTTCAAAGTTATCAGATTTTAGGAAGTCGTTGATTTTATGATTATATTCTACTTTGTCTATAATGATAACTGTATTACCTTTATCTGCTCTAGTTAATATTAAATCTTCTTTCTTCAGTTTATCGCGGATATTCTTGGCGTATATGTTTTCTTGATTCTGCTTCGGCTGGTATCTTGGGATAAGGTCTTGTAAGACCTCGGCACTTTTGTAAAGGTAAGGTTTCGGAGCTTTAAATAACGCTGTTTCCATGTCTACTGCAACGTTTTCCGCAGCACTATTGTAAGTTTTACTAGTATACTTTAGGTTATATTTTAAACCTTTGGAGAGCAGTTCCATTTCTTGTTGGGAAAACTGTACAGAGGAGAGATTCTGTACGCGTTCATAATTTTTTTTTGTTGAGATGATGTTGTCGTTTGGTTATTGGTGTCTGTATTTGACTCGCATAATTTTCTGAGTTTATTTTCTAGGATTATCCTCTTTTTATAAGCTTTCACTGACGCAAAACTTCTAATTTTGTCATCAGAAAGATCCCATTCTACTGGGTGGAGTTCATAGACTATTTATTAAAAGAAAATAACTTAGTTTACATCACTTTATTTTTTATACTTTATAATATCAACATGTTTCGTGAACCATGTTCACTTCTTCAGGAATAAAAGTATACTAAAGTTAAAAAAAAAATAATTATAGATTACATATGGAGAGAAGAAATTGAAGGAGGGGGAAGGGTTGACAATGGTGGGAATTTCGAAGAATTGGGGATTACCAAGCTATTAGAAGTAAAAGGCCGGTTAAGTGGGAAGATGTTTAAAACAGGGTTAACAAAAATTTTTTGCTTATTAATTATGTCAGCTTTGGAATTAACATTTTTTCTTATTTCTAAAATTTCTAAATTATTGATTTGCGATGTTTTATATCCTGTATGTAATATTTGAAGACCTGAATTTATGTCAAAGCTATGATCATATTTTAATAAATGGTCTGCGAACTCAGAATCGCTATTGCCATTTAGTGCTCTGAGGTGCTCTTTAACCCTAATCTCAAAGTTTCTATAAGTCCTACCTATATAAAACGAACTACAATCATTACAATTGAGTTTGTAAACCCCTGATTTTTTTGTTTTAATTTCCTTATCTTTATTGTTGAGTATATATTTCTTCAGTTCAGCTCAGAGCACTAAATGGCAATAGCGATTCTGAGTTCGCAGACCATTTATTAAAATATGATCATAGCTTTGACATAAATTCAGGTCTTCAAATATTACATACAGGATATAAAACATCGCAAATCAATAATTTAGAAATTTTAGAAATAAGAAAAAATGTTAATTCCAAAGCTGACATAATTAATAAGCAAAAATTTTTTGTTAACCCTGTTTTAAATATCTTCCCACTTAACCGGCCTTTTACTTCTAATAGCTTGGTAATCCCCAATTCTTCGAAATTCCCACCATTGTCAACCCTTCCCCCTCCTTCAATTTCTTCTCTCCATATGTAATCTATAATTATTTTTTTTTAACTTTAGTATACTTTTATTCCTGAAGAAGTGAACATGGTTCACGAAACATGTTGATATTATAAAGTATAAAAAATAAAGTGATGTAAACTAAGTTATTTTCTTTTAATAAATAAATAATGACATCACAAAGTAACAACCTTTTAGAAGAAGTTTTCTTCGAAAAATTCATAGACTAGTTCGGTATGTAGAATTTTAATATTTAGTTTTAAGTTATTACGTTGTTTGTAAGCAGTTTTCAAGTCTGCTTTTAACCACGCCATTTTAGCTTGATGTATAGAATTTGGGAACACACCATTTTTATTGTTATTATTAGATATTCGGTTAAATTTGTCATTCAAATAATTTGGGAACACTTTAAACTTTATGCACTGTTGGTAAAAATGTATAATGATACATATAACTCTGTATTTTGTAGAATACTTTTTATATAATTTTGTTTTTTGGGTCGTACTCACTGATATTAATTTTTCAAAAGAAGCAAACACATTGTGACTTGACATTTTAAATAAATAAAAAGAAAATACTTTGTTTTACGTCACTTTATTGTTATTTTTTTCCGTCTACCGGTTTCGGTACCTCCGTACCATCATCAGGACTGAATATAAAAAATACTGACAAATACATATATAATATATATTTTATTATAATATATATATATATATATATATATATATATATATATATATATATATTATAATAAAATATATATTATATATGTATTTGTCAGTATTTTTTATATTCAGTCCTGATGATATATATATATATATATATATATATATATATATGTACAAATTGTGAAAGAAAGAGACAGTAAATTAGAATAGGAAAGTGCGTCAGTTGTGGAAGGTAAGTGAGGAGGGGCGAGTGGAATAACAATATTTTTGAACTTAAATCACCATTGTTAAAAAATATTTTACTATGGAAACGCTATGTGGACGATATTATTTGTATATGGTCTGGAACAGAGCGTTAGCTAAATTCCTTCCTATTACTCCTCAACTCCTTACATAAACAGATCCAATTCACACTAGAAATATTTATAAATTCGACACTAAACTTTCTAGATCTGACTTTATCGTTTATTGAAAATAAAATTCACTTTAATATATTTAGAAAACCCACCTTCACAGACACCGTAATCCATAATACATCCAACCACCCAATCTCCCATAAACATTCCGCATTCCACTCAATGATCCATCGATTAGTCACTACCCCTTTGTCAAATGTTAATTATACTAATGAATTAAATAAAATAAAATTAATAGCTAACAATAATGGATACGAAACAGACCTCATAGATAGAATCCTAGCAAAAAAATTAAGATTAATATCCATAAATAAATACATTTACCCTAGTCCAATAACTTTTAACAATAATAACCTTAACCACGAATGGCGAAGAATTTTGTATATTAATAACCTGTCCTCTTCGTGTACAATTAAATTCCCACCAGAAATTGAACCGGCATTTTATACAAATAACAACCTAGGAAATTTTTTAATTGATGCCAAGGACAAAGAGGACATACTAAGCCACTCGGGCGTTTATAAAATTAGTTGCAACGATTATCCAGCGTTCTAAATTGGGCAAACGTCACGCAATGTGGAAACTAGAGTAAAGGAACACATAAGATGCCTAACCAGTTCAGGGTTTTCAGAATTCGCAGAGCACTTAATTAATAAGGACCACACTTTTAACCGGGATACGGGTATTAAAGTCCTATACAAAAATGGGATAGGCTTAAGATTAAATAATTTAGAGGCATTGGAAATAAAAAAAATCAGTTAATACAAAGGCTGAAATCATTAATAATCAACTAAATTTAACATTCAGCCCTATTATAAGTATGTTTCCCGTTATCCCACTCGCCCCACCCCCACTTCCCTCCGTACTGACGCACTGTCCTACTCTAATTTACTGTCTCTTTCTTTCACAATTTGTATATATATATATATGTGTATTTTCCTGTATTTGTCAGTATTTTTTTATATTCAGTCCTGATGATGGTACGGAGGTACCAAAACAAATAACAATAAAGTGACGTAAAACAAAGTATTTTCTTTTTATTTATTTAAAAATAATAATCTTGGCATGGCTGTCCGCGTCTGTGTCCGAACGATTCATTCGAACAATCATTATTTTGGAATTGAATTCGCACATTGAACAATATTTTCAATTGCACACCACATTTCTAAATGATTGTATATGATATTTTTTAGCAACAAAACATAATGGAATGCAGGTGGACAAGTTTATGTTTCACGAGAGTAGGTTATATTTGCTCATTTTGCGATTTCGAATCCTAACAAAATTACCAGACAGTATTCACACCAACGCACACAATGTTAAAATTTACCAATTAACACAGGTTGATCATGAAATGAAAATAAACTAAAAATTTATTTGTTTTACTATTTATCCATTATTTATTTATTAATTACTGTGAAAACCTAATTAAAAAAATAAATAATACTCACTTTTTCTTGAAAATTTGTTTTTTACATTCGAGTTCACGGTTGGTTTTACAAAGAAAACAATGTAAGTAGTTTTTAAATTTTTTTAAAATTTGTAATTTAGATCGGTGAATTACCTCAGAACTTTCGACTGGGTTAACCGATATTTTTTTTTTTTTTTTTTTTTTTTTTTTATTGGCAATGTTTATTAAAAATACATATGAAGTTACAACAGTTACATAGTTACATAAGGTTAACAAAAAATAAAAATAAATTGCCTTTCCTCACCATAAAGAGACAATGCTCTTGTGTTTGGTGAGGGAGTTCTAGCTCAATTAGTAAATTAATGATCGTGTAAGTTAGTAATAACGGCTATTGTAAATAATAAGAAGGTTAAAAAATCTTGTATAATTTAAAAATAAAAATCCTGAAGAGTTTAAAAAAATCATAATATAAATTAAAAAATCATTATAAATGGAAGAATCATGTAAGTTAGTAACAAAAATTATTGTAATAAGTAAGTAAAGGATACGTAAGAAAGAACGCAAGATTTATACAATAGTAGACTCAGAGATTTAGAAACTAAGAAATGAAAGAAAAAAGAAGGAATAAATGATTTATAAAATAGCAGACTTTAAGATATAAAGTAAACATATTTGGGACTTTTATAGTAGTTTCAGGTAATTTTTTAATTTGGGCTTAAATTCCTGCATATTTTCGATGGTTTTTAATTTTAATGGGAGGTTGTTATAATAGATATGCCCAGATAAAGATAGGAATTTTGGATGTGCTTAGTATTAAATTTAGGAATTTTAATAGTTTTCTGGTATCTTGCTGATGTATTGAATTGGAAGTTACGAGTATTTAACTGTATTTCTTTGTAAATTTGAAGAATTGAATATTTTTTATAGATTTTGTCTATTATAGGCACATTGAATATTGAAAAAAGAATTTCAGTAGGAAATTTAGACGGTTTTTTTAAGATTACCTTAATTATCAACCTTTGGACAATTTTGAGGGGATTTAAAATATTGTCATATGTTCCTCCCCAGCCAATAATACCATATTGCAATATAGATTGAACAGTTGCATAGTACACTCTTTTTAGGTTTTCTAAGCTAAGAATATTTCTAAGTCTAATAAATATATAAATACATTTCCTAATCCTTTTGACGAGTTCACAAATATGTGTTTTCCATTTAAAATGTTGATCTATATATACACCAAGATATTTGATTTTGGGAGTTGGACTAAGTATAGCACAATCTTGATTGCAGTTAGTTTTATTACATTTACTTTGGTGTATTATGATGTTTAAATTTGGTTCTAATTTGAATTTATTGATAGAGAATGGGATAAATTTTGTTTTTTCAGTGTTTAGAGAGAGGAGATTTTTATCGAACCAATTTTTCAATATGTTAATATCAATGTTAGCTAGATTATTAACAGAATTCCAATCCGTACCTTCAATTATTATGACAGTATCGTCAGCATAAGATATTATTTTTCCGTTTAGTTTTTGTATGAATATGTCATTAACATAGATAATAAACAGTAACGGTCCCAGGACTGTACCTTGAGGTATGCCGAAATGACTCATTTTTGGTGAACTAAGCACACCATTAATTTTTACAACTTGGGGACGTTTGAAAAGGTAGCTTTTTATCCATTCTAGAGCTGAACCATTTAATCCAATGTTTCTTAATTTACTTATAAGTTTGTCATGTGATATACTGTCAAATGCTTTTTTGAGATCTATAAAAATTCCCAGGCATTTAAATGATTTATCTAATGAACTATGTACAAGGCTACTTAATTTTGCAATTGCATCTTGTGTGCTTCTACCTTCCATAAAACCAAACTGGTTTTCATTAATTATATCGTTGCATTTTATAAATTGGCTCATTCTTTTTTTAACTAGTTTTTCAAAAATTTTTGCTATATTTGAGATTACTGATATGGGACGGTAATTATTTACTTCTTCTGGATTACCTGACTTAAATATTGGGGTAATAGTAGTTTGTTTGTAAATTGATGGAAATACTCCGCTTTGGAAACTTGTATTTATTATATGCATTAATGGCTTAGAAATTTGATTTTTTATGTTTTTTAAAATATCAACCGTGACTGCATCAAAGCCCGGAGCAGATCCTCCTTTCATATCGGTTATGATAGAAACTATTTCGTCCTCTGTGGTGACTTCAAATGTTGTCATTTTATTTTTAGCATTTATATTACAGTCTGGAGATGTTATAATATTTGGATCAATGTGAATGAGATTGGCGAGATTTTTCCCAACATTTGCAAAGAAAGTGTTAAATATATTTGCAGCTTTTGAGGGGTTTTCTTTACAGCATGTTTTTGAGTTATCATGATTAATAGCATTGATTTCGTTATTATTGTTCTCTTTCTTGTCAATTATTTCATTTACAACCGTCCATACTCTTTTACTATCATTTTCAGCTAGATCCAACTTCCGTTTATAGTAACTTTCTTTAGTATGTTTTATGATATATGTAAGTTTATTTTTATATGCTCTAAAGTGATTAAGTAATTTTTTATTATTAGGTTGTTGAGTTGTTAATTTATAAAGAGCTTGCTTACGTCGTACAGATACTATTAATCCATGAGTAATCCATGGTTTTATAGGTTTGAAGTTAGACAGTTTGTGTTTGGGAATTACATTTTTTGACGAGTCATTTATGTATTTAGATATTTTTTCTTCAAATATTTTACAGCAGATATTGACATCATTACATTGTAATAATTCGATCCAATTTTCTGATTGAAATTTGTTTTTTAATGTATCCATATTAAGTACTTTTTTGGAAGATTTTGTTTGTTTAAATGATGGCAATATTGGATTGCTGGTTTTGTGGTTTAAGATACAAGAATAATGATCAGTGATAGTTGTGTGAATGACAGCTGCTGTTATATTTTGGATATCCGGTATATTTGTAAAAATATGATCTAAGCATGAAGGTCGTTGACCTCGAACGTCTCTAGTGTACGAATTTATGCACGATAAATAATTGAGTTCTGCTAACATGTTGAGATAGCTATCTTTATCCTTACTAGAATAGTCGCTTGCGATATTTAAATTCATATCTCCAACCAAAACATTGTTTTTATTTCTAAAATTTAATAAAATATTTTTTAATTCATCAATAAAGTGTGACACTATCGACCTATGTGTTCGATAAATAGCAATAATGTTATAATGTTTATTTATGTCTTTAAATTCAATATTTAATATGTTAACATTACTAATACTGTGAATCTCTTTAATATTAAGTACATTGTATTGGTTAGATACAAATATTCCAATACCAGAGTTTTTGTTTAACTTTGTTGTTGTTGTGTAGTAAGAGTACCCCGGGATAGAGAAATTCAATTCACCGGCTGAGTGAGTTTCTGTTAAAACTATGCAGCCCGGGAAATAATTTAATTCTTTTAATGATATTATTAATTCATCCATGTTCCTTTCTATGCTTCTAATATTTACATGAAATAGGCTAAATCCTTTATCAGGACAAATTAAATTGAAATCTTTTATGGAGTGACACAAATTTTCTTCTATACAAATTTTTTTATCCAAAGCGTTACATAAAAAATCATTCATTTTGCAGTTTTAGGTTAGTTATTTTATGGATACATTTATGTAATTTGTAATGACAAATGG
Source organism: Limnephilus rhombicus (assembly GCA_929108145.2). Taxonomy (NCBI): domain Eukaryota; kingdom Metazoa; phylum Arthropoda; class Insecta; order Trichoptera; family Limnephilidae; genus Limnephilus; species Limnephilus rhombicus. The sequence continues at coordinate 19,723,659 of OV815273.1, read as the reverse complement.
TAGAGGCAAAGAATTTTAAATATACACTATGTCTACATAGATATGATGGCTGAAATAACAACATATAAATATATAATTTATTATGATTCTGATGATTCTTTTTTTTATTTGAGAGCTGGTGCTTCCCGTGTGGTCCCATTTCAATTTGGTTCAATTCTGACAATGGCATTCATGAGAAAACCATATAAGTCTTAAATTTGAATGAAGTATATACGCTACAAATGGACGAATAACTCAATATCACGCTAATCGATTCCGATGATTATTTTTTTTATTGGAAAGGATGTACTTCAAGGGTAGTTTGATGAGAGTTGGGTTAGGTTCTGATTATGGGATCCATGACAAAGTAACGGAACTCTTCAATTCTTAGGAGCATATTAACGATAGTCAGCCGAATCTTTTATAGGCTATCCGGATCTTTGAGTCACCTACCATAACGTCGTTATGGTCAAGTAATGTCTATCTCATATGAGCAGCACGTTTAGTAGGTCTACCTATATTCAGACAAATTAGTTAGTGTACTTCAGATTCACTAAAAAAAAAAAAAAAAACAAATTTTTTAACAAAACAAAAAAACGAAACAAAAAAAGTAAAAAAAAAAATTCGTATTCTTCTACAACTTAATAATCAACTTACTTTTTCTGCTCATCAATATGTAGGTACGATTATTATTTTTGGAGTCGGTGTCAGTTAAGGTACCCGGCCCGGCGTGTTCACTTGACAGCTCCCCTCCTGCCGCGGCCCCGCTCTCGCCTCTCGTCTCGTCAAGTCGCGCGTGCGACACAAGTACATCTTACCTATAACTATGTATGTAGCTACAAAACTCCTTGGCTGACACCGACTCCAAATAACAATCGTACCTACATATTGATGAGCAGAAAAAGTAAGTTGATTATTAAGTTGTAGAAGAATACGAAATTATTTTTTTTACTTTTTAGTGAATTTTTTGAGGTCGTTTTTTTGTGTTCAAATTTTGTTTTAACATATAATAAATAACTATTTTGATAAATAAATTTCAGAAAAAACAAAAAATCGCATTTCCATGCATAAGGAACTCCAATGAAAAATATTTTGGCTTAAAAATATATTCTTATATATCAGAGGTTGCCAAAATTATCGGATTCATTTTTCATCGGATCGGATTCAATCACACATGCGAAGTGTATTCTTCTTCAACGACCCCCCACCCCAATTGCAAAAACGTATGACGGAACGCAAGGGCGAAATTTTCTTTGACAAAAAGTGGAAGTAACATATTTCTATTTTTGAAACTGACAATTCATGGTGGAATGCCATTAAAATATATTATAATCAAACAAACTATATAAAACTATATATTTTCTATATAAAGATATGGAAAAATCCGTAGCGTGCCGTGCGTGTGTTGCGGCCGGCGCGGACAGATGGACATTCACCTTTAGCAAATGATTCTGCGTTAGGGTCTATTTTTTTCGTTAAGCGGGTAATTTCTAATGATTCTAGTCTATCTAGTTTATGATTATGACCTTTATTACAAGTATGGAGAACTTTAACGTCTCCGTCTTTGTCAAACGAGTGTTTGTTTTCTAAATAGGTGTGACGCTACATTCGACAATTCGCCATTGCAATTCACCCATTTTCTCTAATTATTTCTCCATTAACCCGTGTTCTCTAATTCGTGTTTTGAATGACCTGCCAGTTTGACATATACGACGCGATTAGCTCAGTTCACTTGGTAAACGCCTGAGTTTTCAATTTTGCTCTCTTATCTTTATTGTTGATTAAAATTCTCCCCAGAGAATTCAAATTATAAAAAGCTGTTTTGCATTTATCATTATTAGTTAATCTGGATATTTTGTCGTAGAAAAAGCCCGTGTAAACTGAATAAAAAGGTTGTAAAATTACATCAACTTCTTGGAGGGGCTCATTCGGCTTTGCCGCCCCGGGCCTCTGAATGTTATATAATATTTTAAAACGATCGCAATGTCATTAATTTTAAACTACTTTTAAATGTCAGACTGGATGTAAAAAAATGTACTTAGGTATGTACTTAGATAACGGGAAAAAAGAAAAGAAAAGTATGCCCAGCATGGAGAAAACGGATTAATAAAACTGCATCGTTATTTAAATATGGTAGGGATGGGAATGATGGCAATGGAAATATAGATATTGTTCAACAATTATTTTTTATTAAAAAAATATCACTAATTACAATTACATAAGTATGTTCCTACATAATACTTGATTCTGACCTACTATGGAATAATATTTCCTCATTTGGCGACTAAAGCCAGATGGATCGAAAACAGTTACGACAGCTTTCCATCTTAGCAATTCACATGCAAATGCCAAAGTCTGTGTTCAGTTTGATAGAAAAATATTTATCATGACCTCCATCCCCTTTATTTTGGAGTTCCTTTTGACAGGTGCTTGAAGTACCGGCAACACATGAAAACAGTGGGCAAAAATACCAGGACAAGGCTAAATTTAGTCAACTAGCTAGCTGTACAAAAGCGACGTCAACACGCTCAGAACGGCATTAATCGCCCTGGTTTTCTCAACACCTGAATACTGTATGTGCTGAAGCGCCCACACTTCCATGGTCGACGTTCAGTTTAATGCCACGATGCGAACCATCAGCGGGACTTCAAAATCTACTCTCCTTTGGCTCTCCGTAGGTACTTGCAAACATTACCCCGCCAAATATCATGCGAGAGATTGCAACACTGAGGGAATAAAAGAAGGTGCCAAAAAGGCTGCAAAAATGCGTTACCTTTGCACGATAATGTCGTTTCTCACCCGGATGCCGCTTGAAGTCCCGAAAACCCTTCTGGACGGAAGGAGAGAGGCTCTTCCTGTTACCTCTCACCCCAAAAGAGAGGTGAAAACTTGAGTGTCAATCGGTCAACGTGGGAAATGCCCATCTTGCACAAGACCCCACTGAGAGACAGTCTGGGTTCTCATTGCCTCGTAAACACTAGTCCGCCATCAATAGCATAAGGTGCTCTCACAGCCGCTGTGCCCAAGCGTCGACGATGTGTGAATACGGTGCGGTGCAGACCTCCGAACATGTGGTCAACGAATACCCGCTCCATTCAATCACCGGCGGGGTTGATGAGGTCGAGCGTCGCCCTGTGGACGCTTGAGGCCCTAGACTGGCTCGCAGACTTAGATAGATAAATTTTACCTAATATAATTTTACGTAAGCGGCAAAAATATAAATTAGTTATATATTATTATCTACCTACTGTTATGGGTTGCCCATATACCTGTCTGTCGCGAGAACATCACGAGGCCAGCACATGACGGAAGCCGATCACGCGTGCCTTGTAACCAATGAACAGGCCCTAAACGACTCGTGCCGGGGTACTGGAGGCGCAGGGGCTCATGGAGTTCAACAATCCTGGCCGACGCTCACAGTGTTAAGAGCGAACGGCTGTGGCGCAGCACGGGCAGTGGGGGCGCAGGGGGCTCATGGTGTTCAGGGAGTTCAGCAATCCTGGCCGACGCTTACTTTAATGTTACGAGCGGGAACTTCCGTCGCCCAACACGTCCCGGTCGGGAAGAACCTCTCGCTTTCGGCGCCTGCTTGGAACTGCTCGGTGCTTGTTCCCTCTTCCCTTACGTCTCTCGGTAGAGGGAGACAGCTAACCCCATATAAGGGCAACGCCTCTCCTATTGGTCCGGAGAAAACGGGCGATGGTTTGCACGCCGTGGACGCGTGCAAATGTCCTAAATACGTGACCTTATATGGTAGTAAAAATGTTTAGGGCCTGTTCATTGGTTACAAGGCACGCGTGATCGGCTTCCGTCATGTTCTGGCCTCGTGATGTTCTCGCGACAGATAGGTATATGGGCAACCCATAACACTACTTATAACTAATTCTCGTTTTCATTATTCCTTTTAGGTACATACTTATTTATTTATCTATAGCGGGTAAGTCAGGTTACTAATCTCTAAATACATATATGGTTAATCCTCAGATAAAGTGAATTAAGTTTGGCATTAATCCGTTAACCGGAGATAGTTGGCACTGCACAGGTGTGAAGTTCTTCAATTGATTTTTGATTGTGTGAAAATCGTAGACCTCCATTCTGTGGGTGATCTGTGCGGCGTTTTGCAGCTCTTCGATGGTAGTGTTCCCTATGTCAATGATGTCCTGTTTCTCAAAATCAGGAAATTCCGGAAATAATTCGTCACCTGAAATAAAATAAAAAAATGGCAGGAATTAAAAATCGAGTAGGTACAGTCTGTCAAATAAGAGTAGAAAACATAGAAGGGCGCCACTGTTGTACAAATGGCAATACTAAAAAAATAATCATGGTTATAATCTAAAGCTATGTAACCAACATTTTTATGAAAAATTAAAAAGGCATAAAAGTGAATTTTTTTATTCCACTGACCTCAAAATTAGAATTGCATATAAGTATATTGTTATTATATTTATCTTTGCAATTGTGTGTTAACATACCTAATGAAGAATAACGATTTTGTAATAAAATACAAAGCACACTTTAGAAATTGTTCACTGCTCACATTTATTTAATATTAGCTTTAGTAGTCATTAGCGTTGTCCAGGCTTCAGATCATGTCTCTAATTTTAGATCTGAATATATTTAACTCATTCAGATCTAAATGTAGTGTAACTAAACTCACCGCTAATGACTCTTCCTTTATACCAACTGTTAAATTTAAATTTATGTTAATTTAAATGAAAGCCAATCACTTTGTAAAACAAAATTTAATCAAATGTATGTCATTAAGTAGATTACTTAACAACAGTGCTTCTTCGATTTTTTTTAAGAACAAAAAAAAGTTAGTTTAAATGTGTATACAGTGTTTTGTATCATCAGTGTCATTGCACTTCAAATGAATATTTGACAGGTAAATTGATGTTGCCAGCCTACAAATTTCATAGTTCCAGTTTTTATTTTTTCTACTCTTATTTGGCAGACTCTAATTTAGACACTAATGCCTATTTTGACTGTCTACCTAGACAATGAATATACATAATATCTATAGAAGATACCTACAGCTTGACACACTGACACACTTAACTTTGCAGGAGGAACTTTAGCCAAAGGAGGAACTAAACTATCGAACGAACTAATTTTAAATATATATATATATATATATTTTTTACGTTAGTTCCACACAGAAGGCCCTGAGGAAAATAATTCCCCTCAGGGCCTATGTCATCTTTGGGGATGCTGTTGGAGGGCTTTTAGGAAAAGAAGGAGAGGAAGTTTTGGGTAAGAACAGGGTATTAGGGGTAGGTAGTAATCTGGTAGGTCAGTGTATCCAGGATTGACGGACGTATGAAACCATCCCTCCCACTGTAGTGCAAGGTGATATTCCGAGAGAGTACGGCTGGAGAAGTCAAAAGGACTCCCTCAACCACTCTCCCTGGCTCAGCTGTCTGCCAAGACCCGGACAAACCTCACCCCATGAACCCGGACACCTCTGCTAAGTCACCAAACGTAGCGAACCACTTGGGGTGACCTATGCCAGACCGCCTTCCAAAATGAATTGGTTTTTGTATTCATAAAATCTACACTAGTCGTGCCACTGTAATGTTAAGTACCTATGTGGATATGTAATGCTGCGTTTCCACTTGATCTATTACGTGAGTCTCTATTGGCAATTTATAGAACGAAAGTTGAAGTCAATTCAACTTTGGGTTTTTATTAGATAGAAACATGTTCTCACTGATCTATTTCATAGATTATAGTACATCAGATGTGAACCAGGATTAACCGAAGTTCATATTTTAACAAGCAGGCAACCGACATAATGACTAGAACCTAAATCATTAATAATACCTACGTACAATACAATACAATAAAAAAGCCCGATCTACTTAGGTATTTCATAGATATTATGTAGAATAAGATCAGTTGGGATTCCAGCTTAAAAATAACTAGGTAGGTACTATATGGACAGATTTTTATAAATATTTATTATTTACCTTATAAATATTTAAATTTTTAGTACTTAATTGCAAAAACAAACACAAAAAAATACCTGGAAATATAGCAATATAGCCTTTGCCGCTTTTGGGGTTTATCAAAATGGGGTAAATTTGATCACAGCCCAGGGAACTTCTCAGCGACGAATATTTTAAAAGTTTGTCAATGTCTTTTTGGTGGAATAATCGGCATACTTCGTAAAACTGCGGCGGGGGGAGTGTCAATTTTTTCGAATTAAATTTTTCCATCACGTCTTCAGGCGAACCCCACTGAAACATTTCAAAACAAAGATTGACACATAATTTACATAATAAATTTGTTTGTTCATGATGTTTTGAGTTTGGTTCTTAGAAAATAATATTTTTTTGTTTCTTTTATTATAGGCGCGTTCTTTTTCCAAGATTCGTGATTCGGCTCCCAGTTCGGCTCGCAAAGTTTATGCGCGCCATAACGGTTCAACTAAAAAATAATGTTGAAACGGTTTCAACAGGAACGAACCGAATGAATTATTAGTTAAAGGGCTTTAACTAAAAGGATCATCTTGACGAACGTAAATATTTGTCTTAGCCAGCATAAAGAGCAACTGATATACCGCACAAGCGATTAGTGATGGATAGATTCCTTTTCCCCTTCTGTTTCCCCTCCACCAATTCTTGTCAGCCTCAAAATATTCACCAAGTTAAGAATACTGGTTAGGCATTACAATATGTTTGTAATGCCTAACCTAACTAACTTAACTTAATGTTTGTTCGAAAATTTAAATACATATATTTATATCACAAGGATGGTAGTTAGGTACTCCTTGGACTTAACAGAGACACCTGATGGTCTGAAAATAGAATTTAAACAAGTGAATAACTGACACCGTCTGTTTTATGGAAAATTTTCTTGTCATTGTGAAAACTTGATAGTTGTGTATTAATTGACAAATCTCATCTCTTGTGCAAGTTTCAAGTCACAAAAAGAAATACAGATCTGAATTTTAAGCGGATAAGATCACGGAGGCCTCCAAGCTGCATAGAACAACAAAACAAGGTTGGTGGATCTGTCATTTTCCCTGGAGTTGTCTGATTGTCATTCCTTATGATATTTTGTTCGCGCAAGTAGATTTTCATAATCATATCTTTGGGTATTAAGCCCAGAGGGTCTGGGGTTATTTACACACCTCAGGCTCGTATTTGTAATGCATAATTATGGTCCTTCGATCACGGATACGTTCGAGCAAGGTAATATAATAATAAGGAAATTCGGTTTACGTAATTTTGGTAAATTTCGGAATACCTATATTGTATTGCTGATTCTAAAAATTATTATTAGTGGGAATTACTCTACAACACTTAATTATTGTCTTACCCGAGCCTGATAATTCTTACAGCACAAATTTTATAAGAAAGGTTTCAGATTTACGTAATTTTTGGTAAATTTGAAGCAGTAATTTCAACATTACTGTTAATAGCTTATTTTCATAATTACATAAACAAAGGATTGTCAGATTACGTAATTTTTAGTAAATATTGAAATACCTATTTTATTGTTAAAGTTAAACTTTTTGTGTGATAAAATTATTGTATTTCTTCAAAAATGCAGAGGATTATGGAAGAAATTTCAAATGATCAATATGATCGGATGCTTATTTCGTTAACAGCAAAAAAGGAAAAACTTTTTTCACTTATTAATGATCTATTTTAACTAACTTAACAAAAAATGTCTCTGATATCGATTTTTAGGAATAATGAAACATTCATGGTTAAGTGCGAATTAATCGATGAAATGTACATTCAGTTTGAAAACATTATTGACGATATTAATTATCGTCAGTTGACTTTAAATCCAAGGTTTCAACCGGAATTTGAATCTTTGAACGCCTTTGAGGATCTGTTTTTAACGGTCAAACGAACTCGTAACCAGATACTAGCCTTGGCACGTACATTCTCGACTCAGAATAAGCCCTTGAAATCTTGTATGTTTTGTAAAAAAAAACTCATCATGCAATTACTGCTTGCTCTCGATTCGGGGCGGTGAGATCTCCACGAGCCGTTTTGACTTAAAATCAAAACATTTATGTGTAAATTGTTTTAGCATCACATACTGTAAATTCTTGCAAATCAACGCTTGTGTGCAATGTGTGCAAAAAATCACATAATACCTTACTACACTTTGGTAGTGGGAATAATTTAAAATCAAACACTCATGTACATACGTCGGAAGTACGAACCAATGAGGAGCAGTCTTCCCTCCCTCTAGTGCCATCCTGTATTAATGGAACGTGTAATTGCAATATGCAACTAGAGCAGGACTTCCCAACCAGGGGGGCAAGCCCCCCTAGGGGGGCGTAGAGAAATGTCAGGGGGGGCGTAATAGGTACGTTTGCATTTCCGAAAAAAAAATCTATTTAATGCGTTGATAAATAAACCTCTCCGAATTGCCATTCAATCGCTGCTATACAAGTTCATCTCCTAAATAAAAGGTAAGTTTTTTATTATATTAAACTTTTCCGCCATTTATTTTTTATTTTTCAACATACTTGCTTGTAAAATTTAGTTTATACCTAAATTATGATGGTTTAGTTGTGAAGTAGGTACTAATGGGTTCATATGCGAACTCCTTTTATTCCACAACAAGTACGTAAACATATAAAAAAAATATGTTTCTTATTTTTGTTGAAACTTAATTAAGGGGGGCATGAAAATATTTTTTTTGGTTCGGGGAGGCTCGGCGAAATAAAGGTTGGGAAACCCTGAACTAGAGGAACCGTTGCACGTTAGCCCTTCATGCTTATTGTCCGCCAAAGTAACGCCTAATTTGACTGTTTTACTTTCAACCGCTCAAATATAGGCGAAACTTAAAAATGGTAAGAAAATGATTGTTCGATGAATTGGCTCGCAGAATAATTTGATTACGATAGATTGTTGTAAGTCGCTGAATTTGCCAATAATTCCTTTGAGTAATTTTTTTGTCAAAGAAATTGGTTCAGCTTCACGACCAATCTTCGGTTACGTCTATTTAGACATTGAGTCGCGCGGGTATCCAAATTATAAATATAATATACACGTGCTTGTCGTTGATAGTATCACAAATCAACTGCCTAATCACTGTATAATCAAAGGTGATGTGAGGTTCTTAGTATTCTGTAGTAGATCTGAAATTGCAGATGATGGATATTACATCCATCATGCCGTCATGCCTAGGATTGTGCTGGACGCTAGTGCTAAGACACATACAGGGCTGTCACTAAATGACATCTTGCATACTGGTCCCAATTTGCAAACTGATTTTTTTTTGCTTTTATTTGACTTTCGTCAGTTAGCCCAAGACATGAGACCACATTTCCCGGATGCTGCCAATGTGGCAGAGTTCAAGTTGTATGTGGACGACCTGGTCTATTCTATTGCAGATGAGTCCAGCGCCGTACGTCTTTCTCGAGATTTTTTTTTTTTTTACATTAACTCCACACAGGAGGCCCTGAGGAAAATAATTTCCCTCAGGGCCTATGTCATCTGGGATGCTGTGTAGAGGGTCTTTTTGAGGAGAGGAAGGAATGAACATTGGTCTTGAAGAGACCCATGTTATAGGAACGAGGAAACACAGAGGCTGGCAAATCATTCCACAGCCGAGCTGTTGAACACAAGAACAGGTTGAAGAAACGACCCGTTCTCATGTGACAAATGTCAACCGTGTACAAATGTTGGGCACGCGTTTGGCGTGTTTCCCGACTATGCACCGGTGCCGAAGGTATCAGTGATGCTAGTTCCTCGGAGCATCTTCCATTGTAATACCGGTAGAACAAGGATAGCATTCCCACCCGACACCTGTGCTCTAAAGATTGCAATCCGTCTGTTAAGATGGGAGAATCTATTAAACGGACCGCCCGTTTCTGCACAGAGTCGAGGGTATTTTTCAGGTATTTTGGAGCTCCAGACCAGAGGTGGCTGCCAAATTCAACCGTGGGGCGGACTTGTGATTTGTACAGGGTTAGCAGTTGTGTACTATTAAAGTATCTGCGGGCCCTGTACAGTACGCCCAGTTTTTGGGAGGCTAACTTTATTCTGGCTTCGATGGAGCCCACATACCTGAGCTGGTCACTTAAGGTTACACCAAGCATATCAATGGAGGGCCTGTTTGGAAGGAGCGCGCTTATATTAAAAACGATAATATTTAAGCTAAAATTGTGAAAATGTTTAAGAAAACATGACTCGTTTAAAATACAACAAGAATCTTGCGGGAAATATTTAAGGACCCGCTACCCGAATTACTACCGATTTCTTACATATCTCCGTTAAACACGTTAAGTTTTAAAGCTCTTAAAAATGTATGTTATTCTTGGAGATAATATTTAGACATTGCCCGCGCCGAAACGCAAATCATATAAAATTCCCTCGATAGAAAAAAATCGCACAGTATGCTCCAAAAATTATTATAAACAAGTTTGTTTCAGTTATTTTACAAGTTATATGTATGAAAAAAATCACAGTGTTTCTTTAAATGCTGTTTAAGACAATGCACTCGAGATTTTTGCTCTATTTTAAACGAGTCGTGTTTTATTAAACATTTTCGCAATTTTCGCATCGATTTTGTCGCTATAAATGTTAACGCCCTCCTCTAACATTCGTAATTTTGTATCTCTCCATCTTCTTCTTTTCGGGCCCGGTTGCGGAGCCTTAAATAGCATTTAAAGAAATTATGATTTTTTTCAATTATTTATAATAATTTTCGGAGCATATCTTACGATTTTTTCTCTCCGGGGAATTTCATATAATTACCCTTTCGGCGTGGCAAATGTATAGATATTATCGTCAAAAATAACATTTATTTTTTAGAAAATAAAAACTTAAAGTGTTCAAGAGAAATATGTTATAAAACGGTAGAAATTCAGAATGCCGTGACTCAAGATAGTTTAACTTGCGACCTTAATTGAAGAATAGTGTAACGGTTTTTTGTTGAGATCTGTGTATTGTATGTATTTTAAAAGTTTCCGTTTTACAAAATAACAAAAATTATCTTGACGAGTAATTCCGAACGAAAATAAACCACACCATTTATTGGTTTGACGTAGTAAAAATTTTTTCTGGCAATTTTTGCCATCTTTTCGCGACTAACTTTTTTGAATCAACCGCCAAAATTGAAAGTACTTTTATAAGTTCTTTAATATTTCCAAATGAAAAAATCGATGGCATTCATTGTTTTGGCATTGCGGATATAATTTTTTACCTGCGACGCTTTATTTTTACCCCCTTAGATAATTTTATTAAACAAATTTTGTTTCACATTTTGAAATTTTGGTTTTTGTTTTGTTTTGTTTAAGTAGGTTTTCGACTCCACCGATAACAAAGATAACCAGGTTATGTTGTACATACCCTCCCACCAAGGTCCACATACAAAATAATAACGGATAGATATATAAATAATACTTCGACTAAAAAGGTTGATCATTCCTAAAAAACAGCGGAGGGTGAATGTATGTAATTATAATTATAATTTATGGAAAAATTATACTTTATTTTATTACTAAAAGTGGGTCGTGCTTTAAAAAAGTTTGAAGACCACCATTAGTAAACTAGTCGAGCTGTCGTGACGTCTCACCAGCAGTGTTGTTATTTGATGACGTTAGAAACTTTGACTGTCAGAAATGGAATTCTCTAACATTATTACGTTTATTGAAACGCTGTCTGAAAGACATATGTAAGGTGTATTTTTTTGTTGTAGTTAGTTAGGTGACTACATTTTCTAAAATAAAGTCCGCGGGGTGTACCTTGTACAACATGCGAAAGTTAGGTATTTGTGTGTTCAAAAAAATTAATTCCGGCCCGGACCGCTGGAAGACGAATTAGTTTCAGTGTAGACCTTGTTGACCGATAAAAGGTATAACACAAAGCACTATGCGATCTAACCGGTGCAAAGCAATGCAAGCACTTTTCCATAAATGGGCCTTGAGCCAGTTTTATTTTGGTTTCGGGCACATTACGAATTTCACAGGGCATGTCTAGGATATACTTGGTCTAAGGTCGCATCCTACACTGAAGATGGCAGATTTACCTTCATATCGTGTTGTAGAAGTAAAGGCTTTCGTTCACACCGGTGTAGATTACGCAGGTCCCCTCCGTATCACGCTTGCTCGTCTGAGAGGACAACATTCACAAAAGGGGTATATCTGTTTTTTTTGTATGCCTTGTAACCAAGGCCATTCATATTGAGTTGGTCTCTGACTTAACTTCAAATTCTTTCCTGGCTGCTTTCAGCCGTTTTATTTCTCGGCGTGGCCCTGTGTCGTGCTTGTATTCAGATAATGGCACCATTCATTCAGATAATCCTGGTACTGATAAAACCATTCGCGTTGCGATGGTAAAGACAAGATATGGATTTTTTAAACGTCCTGTTGTTAAATTATATCCCATCCCAACGCAATAATTTTATCATTATTTTATTTTATGTTAATATTTTGTTAAAGTTTAGTTATTTTGGACTTTTTTTATTTTTTATTTTATTATTTTTTATTTTTTTATTAAGTTAAAAGAAACATAATATTTCGCTTTCTTAACTTAAATACAGAGCATATATAGTACAGTAGTAAGAAGTAATATTTTTAATTTTGTTCGAACATTTTGAGTTTAAATAGTTTTTTTTAAAGGTTTTTATGTTATTTTCCGTTTTTAGGCTATCTGAAAGGAGATTATATATATGAACTCCCTAGTGACCAATACTTCTCTTGCCACATTCAGTCTTCACAGTATTTGTGTACAATTTATTGTGTTGTCTAGTATAATGTTCGTGTACTTGTGATGTTTTTATAAATGTTGTGTTTGTGTGTATAAGTCCATTTTGTATTTTGTAGATTAAAAGACATATGTTATATTCGTACAATGTTCTTATTTTCAAAAGGTTCATTTCCTGGTATAGTTTTTTTGTGTCTGGGTTATAGTTGAAGAGTTTTTTGATAACTTTGTTCTGTATTATTTGTAAGTCGTTTAAGTACGTAATGTATGTGTTTCCCCATATTTCTATTAAATAATTTAGGTGGGACTGGATTAAGCAAAAGTATAAGCCCCTCTTTACCTCTGTTGGTAGAAGATGAGCAATTCTACCAAATACACCAATTAATGGGATGATTTTTGTTTTTAGTTTTTCTACGTGTTGTTTAAATGTTAAATGTTTATCAATATATAAGCCCAGGTATTTTTCGCTATCTAGGATATGTAGGTCTCTTTCTTCTATTTGTAATGGTTTATGCAATGGTTCATACTTCACCATGACATTCTTTATTAAACAGTTAGTTGACTTAGCAGTATGATTTTTATTTTATTTTAAAGATTTTTCAACTAAGTGATTTTATCATTATGCATTTTAACATAAACTTTGTTTTTTGAAAGTTCCGCGAACTTTCAAGGCGGGGAGCATGGTTAGGCATTACAATATGTTTATTTTGTGTGTTCGAAAATTTAAATAAATATATTTATATCACAAAGATGGTAGTTAGGTACTCTTTGGACTTAACAGAGACACCTGATGGTTTGAAAATAGAATTCAAACAAGTGAATAACTGACACCGTCTGTTTTATGGAAAATTTTCTTGTCATTATGAAAAACTTACTAGTTATGTATTAATTGACAAATCTCATCTCTTGTGCAAGTTTTAAGTCACAAAAGGAATTACAGATCTGAATTTTAAGCAGATAAGATTACGGAGGCCTCCAAGTTGCACAGAACTACAAAACAAGGTTGGTGGATCTGTTATTTTCCCTGGAGTTGTCTGATTGTCATTCCTTGTGATATTTTGTTCGCGCAAGTAGATTTTCATAATCATATCTTTGGGTATTAAGCCCAGAGGGTCTGGGGTTATTTACACACCTCAGGCTCGCATATTATAATGCAAATACCATTGACTCACCGGTTCCTGGTTGAGACTACACTGCACATAATAAAAATACCCATTTAAACGAATAAGAATTATTAAACATGGCAACATTGACTCAAATATCCCACCACTATTTTCACACAAGCATTTTCATCTCAAAATTAGAAACTTCCATTAAAATATTATAAAAACAGGCACCTAGGGAGTAGGTGCTACATATGTACCTACCATCTGTACATATTTTAGTTATTTTATTTATTACAAACCACAAGCAAAGGCAGCGCAAAACAGAACTTCATTGTAAATTGGACGGATATAAAGTTTTAGTGTGGAGATTATAGAAAATAATGGTTTTTCTTTGACTATTACCCAAACTTGTGAGACTTCGGATACCTCCGCGTGGGTGGGAGGTGCGGTTTCAAAGCCGCAGACGAAGAACAGAGTGTCGAACCTCTGCGAGGCGTACCCCAGGGGAGTGAGCCAGTTACTCCAGAGGAAGAGGGAGCCGATGTCGGGGTAGCAATCCAGGTGTTGGCAGAGGGAGAGGAATTCTGTTGGATCTTTATGAACCTTGACAACAAAACAATTAAAAAGTCAAATATAGTATTAAAAAAATCTTAATTTTGATAGACGCTGATAATATACAGGGTTTATCACCACATATTAGAAAGACTAACCAGCTTTTGCTATCCAGCTGTCTCGTTCCAGCAGCACAGTACATACGAGATTGAGCGTATATCACATATGCGATGTGTAGCAGGGTGAGCAGTGGCGATGTGTGGAAGAAACTATGTTCATTATTTTTTTTTTTAATTGAAATAAAATATATCGGACAAAATTTTATTAGAATTCCTTTCATTATTTCAAATATAGGAATCGCTGTTTAAAGTATTTCGGGTATGAGTGCTGATACATCCTGTACAGATATGTAAGATGTGTTTGCAATTTATTTCTCTTTTGCCAAAACCAAATGTATAAACCATAGATATGTAAATATTAAGACGTCAATGGTATAAACCACAGATAATAGAAACAAGAAAGATGGGCAGTATGTTCTGGGTAGTATGTTTACGAGAAATGGAAGGCTGATAGAGATATTGATAATCGCTGTTTAAAGTATTTCGGGTATGAGTGCTGATACATCCTGTACAGATATGTAAGATGTGTTTGCAATTTATTTCTCTTTTGCCAAAACCAAATGTATAAACCATAGATATGTAAATATTAAGACGTCAATGGTATAAACCACAGATAATAGAAACAAGAAAGATGGGCAGTATGTTCTGGGTAGTATGTTTACGAGAAATGGAAGGCTGATAGAGATATTAAAAGAAGGGTAAATGCAGGTAACTCCATTAATGGAGAACTGAATGCCGTTGGCGCTAATAAAAAACTGTCAAAAGAAGCGAAGCTAGCAGCCACAATGGAGTCCTGGTACCTACCCTGATGTGTGGCAGTGAGGCATGAAACTGGCAGAGGATGGAAGGAAAGTAGACCGAATGCTGTTGAAATGAGATCCCTGAGGCGTATGTGTGGTAAAACCGTGTATGATCGTGTGGCAACATCGTTCATCCATACTACCGCAAACCGCATGGTGAAACTTAGGACGGGTTGTGTCAAAGAAATTGACGGATTCATCAAATATTTGAAGTTCATTTTCACGTTCTGTGTAAATTCTATTCAAGTTCTGTTATTATATCATTGTAGGCCAGTTGCTCCGTAAAACTGAAATAATTAAGTAACTTGAAAAGAACTTACACAGAACGTGAAAATTAACTTAAAATATTTGATGAATCCGTCAAATTTTTTGAAACAACTCGTCCTTAAAGACTGAGTAGGTACCTATTGGAAATTTAAGGACCGATTGGCCAAATATTTGGACCACGAAATACGTCAAGACATTTCTTATGTTTTTCTATATTCTACGGGTCTTAGAAGGTATTAGGCAGTAGACCTGCCCTAAGTGATAAAAGCGTATTATTTCCCCCTCCCCATACCGGTTCCTTGGAACCGGCTGGGATTGAGTATGGCTTCGCATGAATCTAAAAAATGTGACGTCATCATACTTCTGCGAGCCAGCGTCGAGGGCTCATCGGTGCATTTTACGAAATAACATCGCAACAAACGTGGTTTGTGTTTTGAAAACGTGTAAATATATACTCGAGATACATAGCGTGTGCTCGTCGATGTTTACGGGGTAAGTAAATTATGAGACATTTGTAAAAGTGTCCTAACTAAATACGCCAACAAAATATTGGAGTCTGAAAATAAGCGAACTTTACTTTGCCATATTCGCAAATTTGTTCATTACGCGGCGAGCAATTCGCGCTCCCATGTAAAAAGGTCTATTCATTCAAAAGCAGAGTTTACTTTTAAGAACTAAATGGTGATATTATAATGCGAAATGCCTATATACTGTCATGTTGAGTTATCGACGAATCATATGTCTCCAAAGTCATCTTCCCGCTCTGCGCCCGCTGTAGTTGTTGTCTACCCCTCACCTTTATGTTCTGGTCTACTAATATTCATGTCTATGCATCTTACCTTATTTTGCCAATGTTTCACATCGAAATCCGATATAAACGAAGCACACTTGTTTTTGCTGAGAGGTTCTTCGTGGTTTTGTTTGCAGATAAGAATTCCCAATTCCTCAAATGTTTCTCGGATCGCCGTTATCCTCAAACAAACATGCCTGCATGGGAAATATACAAACGTTGTTTATTTCTTAGAAATTATATCCACATATTCATGGAACAACCAAACAGTTAAAAATTCAAACAATTTGACTCGAATGTAGGTAGATACATCGAATAGTAATGATTAGACAGTTGTACCGGAACAAATTAATACTCATTGTGGTTGGAAAAGAGATTAATTTGTAGGGCTGTTTTATTTATTGCTCAAAATATTTACGAAATAAAATCGTTCATCAAATAATGTAACATTTTCAAGTGATGCAATTTTTTTTTTTTTTTTTACATGAGCTCCACACAGGAGGCCCTGAGGAAAATAATTTCCTTCAGGGCCTATGTCATCTTCAGGGCCTATGAAACAAGAATCCTTTTATAAAGCGTGATGCCAGTTATGGCCATTTCAACATCATTTATTTAATGTTGTCAAGATTAATTTGTAGAACTTTTTTTAATCAGAAAAAGATATTGGCATCTCTGGGAAATTAATATTTCTTTTATATACTTATTCAAAAATATCATTATTTAATTAATAAAAAGTTTATGTTATTTACAGACTTAGAGTGTAGACTGTGTGAGGTGAGATACAATAATGTACGCGAGTACAAGATGCACATTTATTAGGTTCTTTACAGGTTATAGAGCTACGTCCTAACTAACGTGCTGGCGGTAAGGAAAGAGAGCGAGCAGATGCATACTAGTGTGGATCGATTTTTTGTTTTTTTGTTTTTCTTAGCAGCGGGGTACGGAATAGATGCTCTATAGGGATACTTTTAAAAGTCATTATGACAGCATTACGATATTTTGAGTGAAAGTACTGCCCCAAGTCAATTCAAATTTAACAAAAACAGCGAGAAACTAGAAAAAGAAGGGTTCAATCTTTGCTCAATAAAAGTAGTTAAAATATAAAAAAATTTAACTTTTCATTAACTTGTAATATTATCTACTTATCAAGAAACAATAAAAGTACCATTGCTACACAAAAAATCACAAACAATGTTAAAAAAAAGTCAAAAATCATAAAAGTTATTGTGTTTTATAGTTCTTCTTCGAATTGAATACTGGCGTTATACGACAAGATTCTAGCTTGTTTTGTATCCACCCTTCACATTTTTCAGGGTCGCAAACAGCAGAGCATGATGCCGTTACCACTTTGATGCATCTTTCCGTGGCTTGCGTGTGACAGGGCATCGATCGGAACTAACACAAAATATTGAATTCGATAATTTCGTGGTCTGCAATGGCATCAATTATTGTCTCGCTAGATATCAGTTTTGTAAGAGGTGGTTCTGATGGTTTTTCCCAGTAGATCAAGTCAATATAGTCTGCTGCGTTGAATTAAAAGTAGGTAGCTTAAATATATACAACAATACAACAATACCTACATAAAAGTGATAGCTGCGTTTTGCTCTGCTCCCGAAACAAATAATTATTTTTCTGTTTTAGTGAACAAATGTTTCAGTGCACTGATCAAACTAATAAGAATTATTATCTTATACTTAGGGAGTGTTTCCTCCCACTTGTGATTAATTGATTGACAAGTTTACAAAAGAAAACAATAATCAGAAATTCGCAAGTGAATCCAAGTGTCAAAGTAAAGAGTGATATAGGCAGTGTTTGACATTACAAACGAAAAACGAAATCCAGTCTTTTAAAATGTCAACTACAGATAAAAATCTGAGAAGTAAAGGACAAATAACCGGGACTAGTGTTTCATCTGAGCCCCAGGGAATAAATATTGATGTTCTATTAGAAAAAATAGAGATGAGGATGGAAAAAAAATTAGAAACATTTAAATCAGCAATAATAAAAAAAATTGATGATGAAAATAAAGAGAGCAGAAGTACAAGAGATTTCATCAGTCATCAATACGATGACATCCACCTAAAGATGGAAACTATAATCAAACTGGTTTCAGAAGTAGAAGTCATGAGAAAGGAATTAACGGAAAAAGATGGCATAATAAAGATCCTTGAAGTCAGATTGGCCGAAGTGGAGCAAAGAACCCGTGAAGATACCCTTGAATTTGCAGGGATTCTGGAAAGAGAGGGAGAACAGCCTGCAGAAACAATTAAATGGGTGGCCGGAGTCACGGGTGTCGACTTAACAGGCGATGATATTCTAGATATCAAGAAAATACCGGACCGACGACCAGGAGTTCCCCCAAAATTCCACGTCAGATTTACCAACCCCCAAAAAAGACGGCAGATATTACTGAACAGGAAGCAACTTAACCTAACCACAACCCAAGGAAACGCATTCCAGAAAATCTTTGTTAGTGAAATCCTTGGTGCCTTTTTCAAAGATCTTCTGTGGAGGTCGAAGAATAAAGCAAAAGAAATGGGATACAAATTTGTCTGGTATAAAGATTGTAAAATAATGATTAAAAAAAATGAAAGTGATAGAATAATACACATCAAACATTCGGATGATCTAAAAAAAGTTGTTTAGATTTTTTTTTAGTGAGAGCCCCTCTCTCACCGGTCATACACTGGGTCGATTCCCCTCAGTTTGGTGAGTCATATTATGTACATTTATTTGTTCACTGCAACAATAATTCACCTCCTTCACATTCAATCAAAGGGTGAAATCCCCAGTGATGGCCACGAATTAGTGGAGCTCTCATTAAAATTAATTTAACAGTTTTTTTCTTTTTTATAAAATAAATTAAATATGGCTATTAACATTAATAACATGTATAAAGAACTAGGTGATCAAGACAATTTGTTTACAACATCAGATGCTAAAATATGTAAATATCTGACAGCCGATCCAAAAACCACTACTATTATGCACCAAAATATTAGGTCAATCAATAAAAACTTTAATGAACTTCAGATACAACTGAACCACCTTAATATAGACTTTGATGTAATCATTCTTACAGAATGTTGGTTAACAAACAATTACACTCCAAAACTTATAACTCACTATTCTTCATTCAATTCTTCAAATCATAACAGTCAGAACGATGGAGTTGTGGTATACACAAAACATGTTCTAAACTCCGTTGTAACTGAAGTAAACATTATTGACGCGAGCTGTATGCAAATAATGTATAATAATGATTCGTGCATTCTAGCAATATACCGCTCTCCATCCATACGTAATATCACACCATTTCTTAATAGTCTTAATAGCATACTCTCTAATCTTTCCTATACTAAAAATTTAATAATTATGGGAGATTTAAACATCAACATACTCCCAAATAACCAACACCACCAATGTCACGACTACCTGAATATGTTAGAGTTCCATGAACTAATTAGTACTATCAATATACCAACAAGAACAGCTAATGAATCTACATTATGCATAGATCACATAATGGTCAAAACTAATAAACAAAACAAAAGCATCGTTTACAAATCAACAATTACAGACCATTACACAACAATATTCACATTACAATCCGACGCCACAAAAACCAAAAGAGATCAGTCAATCATATACAATAATATTAATTTTGATAATTTAAAAAACATAATTAAAAATAAATCTTGGCAAGAGCTTTTACAAATAAAAAACTCAGATGATGCATGGAATTATTTTATTGACTTTTTGAAAAACGAATTAATTAATAATACCACAATTTTAACAAAAAAAATACCTAACAAAATTAAACCCTTGAAATCATGGATAAACTATTCAATTATCAACTGCATTCGTAGAAGAAACGCATTACACAAAAAAGTGAAAGAAAATCCCTATGACATAATATCACTAAACATCTACAAAAGATATAGAAATACATGCGGCGAAGTCATTAGAAAGGCGAAAGAAATCTACTACAGACACAAAATCCAAGAAAGTAACAACGATCCCAAAAAAATATGGCAAACTTTAAGGGAAGCCACAAATACACAAAACGCTAAAGACAAACAGGACATAAGTAAACTTTGCATTGACGGAAAAATTATTGACACCTCAAAAAACCCCAAGCTCGTTGCGGATTACATCAATAATTACTTTACAAATATTGGTTCAAATCTTGCTTCTCGTCTACCAAATTGTGGGAATGCTCTACCTGCTGAAGCAGAACTTCAATTTCCCAAAAGAAGTTTCAATTTTCAAACTGTGTCAGGGGAAGAGATTCTAAAAATAATGAATTCCTTAAAAAACACTTCTTCTGCCGGGGTTGATGGAATAACAACCAAGATTTTGAAAACGCTGTCTACGGAAATTACATTTCCCCTAGAATACCTAATTAACCTTAGCATCAGTCAAGGACACTTCCCCTCGAAACTGAAACAAGGTATCGTTATTCCCATACATAAAGCAGGTAACAAGACAGACATAAACAATTACAGACCTATAACTCTACTGACCAGTCTATCCAAAATATTTGAAAAAATTATCAATGCTCAGTTGGTAAAATTTCTGGTGAGCCATAAAATACTCTCAGAAAATCAGTACGGGTTCCAAGAAAACAAGAGTACCTCAGGCGCTATTGCCGCCGTAACTGACTTCATTGTAAAAAACCTCGATAAAAGCAAAAAATGTATTTCCATATTTTTAGACCTTTCCAAAGCCTTTGATACAATATCACACAGTAAATTAATAAACAAACTTCAAATAATCGGTATTACAGGCAACGAACTTAACTTTTTTAAGATCTACCTTGATGACCGCAAGCAACAAGTGAAAATAATGAACACACTTAGCAATCAGTGCTCAACTCACTATGGGATACCTCAAGGTAGCATATTGGGACCGTCTTTGTTCCTTTTATATATCAACGACTTATGTAACATTAACATTCAGGGAAAAATAGTTAGTTTTGCCGATGACACTGTTTTACTATTTGAAGCTGACACTTGGCAAGCTGTTTACAAAAAAGCTGAAACGATACGAAACTTTCTCGACTTACAACACTTGAAAATGATTTATTTTGCAGTCTGTCAATCCATTATTGAGTATGGTATCATAGCATGGGGAGGCGGTACTGCATCAGCACTAGACCCAATCATAAAGGCACAGAAAACTATTATAAAATTAATTCTTAGACTACCTCTAATTACAGATTCGAACTTAATCTTTAATATTATGAATGTGTTTGATGTTCGGCAGATATACGCAAAAACAATCCTCACTCATCTATTCACAAATATACATAAATACTATGAAAAAAGATTAAATACTCGCTGTATTCGAAACAAAAACAAAGAATTACTACAAATTCCCATAACTCATACTACTTTTGGTCAACGTAGCTTCAGATACCTTGCAACAAGACTTTACAACATTCTTCCAATTAGTATAAAAAAATGTGATTCACAAAAAAATTCCAAAAAAATTAAAAGTTTGGATAAAAAATAATGATAGGGCATTTACCGGTGCACTCACCCAAATTCGAAATTAGTAATGAACCAATGCTGTCACTATTGCACCTATGTTATTGTTATTATTAATGCAACCAATCTATTGTGCGATTATTTTCTAATATAGGTGTAGGTATTTTCACAGAATTATAAATTGACGTAAAATTACTGCCTCAACACAGGCTAGCCTAGTGAGGCAGGTTACGAGAAACCTACGTTTATAATTATAAATCTCTATTCTTTAAGTACCTACTGTTATATGTATATTGTTTACCATTATTATCTTTTGTACTTATGCAACTTTTAAACTATTGTATACTTTTTTTGTAGTTATAAATCTTTAAATTTTTGATCAATAAAGATATTTTATTATTATATTATTAAATACTCTTATTGGAGAGAACCCTGACTTACGTTCTCGGATACTTAGAATCCGTCTCAGAGCCAAATCTCTAATTTGTCTTCGTTCGTCGTTTAGCATACTAACAAGTATATTTTCGCTGTGGCCAAAATACTCGTTGCGTTGAATTACGGGATCTACCACCTTTTTCAAATGCTCTGGAAGGTAACGAGACAATTTTATGGTTTCGTGGAGGTGTCTCGCCCCGTAAACACACGAAGGTTGTGTTTTTATTTTAAACCACATCGGAGCATACACTCTTAGCATAAATTCAGTCAATATCACCCGATTTTCTGTCCGATTCTTGGTTGAAATGTAAAGTTAGAGAATAGTATTGGCTGTTGTTATCAAACGCAAATAACAGATTTTACCCGGGTTTCTTTTGGCTAAGTTTTCGTTACATTGTCCTTCGGCGATTGCTCGGCACATTTCCAATAAATAAAGCTGGTCTGTGCTAAGGTCGTCACGGGATTTTGTAATGTCCGGTAAGTTGCATTCTATTGCTTGAAATTCTATCACATGAAGATGTTCACAGTTCTTGAGTAACTTTCTTAGTTGGCCGCTAAAGCTTCTAGGACCTGTTGTCGTTCCATCAAGGTATTCGAAAAGGTGCCTCAAACTTAACTCGTTAGCATGTAACTGACAGACCAACCACTGAAGTGGATAATGGAGCTTTCCTTCAAGAAGTCGAATAATGCCAGACTTATTTCCAGTATTAACTGCTGTTCCGTCACATCCGATAGCCCCGATGCACGCTAAATAAATGGATTTTGCCACAAAATATGCAAAAAATTTGTAAGCTATTGTTTTAGCATCACCGAACTTAACGCCTATGTGGCCAATGTATTATGAGCCAGGTTCTTTCAAAAGACTGATATGTTCTTCTATCACAACTTTTCTGCGTCCGTCGTACATGATTAGAGTTTTATCCTTTCGACCGTCAAACGATATGCAAATGCACGAATCAAAATGGGGCTGATTGATGGCAGTCAGGCAGTGTGGTCCTAGTTTTGGCACGAGCACGTCGAATCTTATTACGATCAATCACGTTTGTTAGATTATCTGTTGTCACTAATCCAATATCCTTCATTGTAGCGCAGATGATGGCAGCACCTGCCCGATCAGAAATGTTCTGGATACAACAGATAGTCTACTGTCTGTTGGATTTATTACATAAGAAGAAGTAGATGAAGCAAAGTATTATTGGTCAGTTGGAAGATCAACGTTAGTAAAACTTGAAACTGTACTGCGAGATGTGGACGGTTGATCTAAAGATGTTTGTTGTGTTTCTTGGTATAGTGTGCGAAAGTGGACTCAGCAATTTGTCAAATTTTCGCGGGTAAATAAATATTATCATTTTTAGTATTATTATTTAAGGCGCGGCAATTTTTATTCATTATGAAATTGTAAAAGTAAAAATTAAACTTCTCATATTGACACAAAACTGTTTTAATTTTTTTTTACCAGATTGTAAATAATTCAACTGCTTTGTGGCAGTACTTGTTATCAAAATTTTAAATTGATATTTTGTATGCTTAATGGTATGTACCTAGAGCATCTATTCCGCACCCCGCGAAAACTGATTAATAAAAAAAAAAATCCATACAATGGCGATCCACCCTAATGCATACATCTCCTTTTATACCTAGATCTGTTGTCTCGCTCTTACATTTTCAAAAAGCAGGCGTGCCACCCAAAACCTTTCTTACAGTTTATAAACAAGTTTTGACCTTCAAACTGTTTGATAATGCCTCCAGGAGGCGAAACAGCTGTTACGCGTAATAATAATTAAATAGAGGAACTTGTTTATAAATAAACTGTTTTTGAAGTGAAAATTTCTTTAGCACGTTGTGATTTTAAAGTCGATGAAACTAAAAAGCGACACTAAACAGAGAGACAAACAGCGAGACAAACACACATTTATAGGTTTTAGCCTGCGAGAGAATGAGATAGAATAATCGGTCTCATCTTTGTGTGGTGCTTCGGAGCCTCCCCACTCTTGTCTAATTTAGTTTTCTGAAGGTTTCACTTCTACCACGCGTGAACTGCATACTAGTATGTTTTATTTAACTTTCTTTCATTTTCCTGGACCCCAGCAGTGGATTGTTTTCCAGGTACTCCCCCCCCCTCACTCTTCCACATCTCTTTCCCTTCCCACTACCTTCAGCCTCAGAAAATAAGTTGTCATAGTTTCACTGTCTATTTGGGAGCAATGACCCTCGTGCGGTATTCACATAAAAAAGATAGATAGGCCGTACAACACAATTTTGTATAGGCACCTGATGACTGGATCCTGAACACCTTGCAAAATCGGCGGCACAAGTGTGTTTTTCGAGTAGAAATGTCTGAAGTCATCCTTCCTCAATCCGAAGGCCTTGAAGTGGTTAAACCAATCAGTTCCGCCATCGCATTCTTCCACAGTGCCGCCTGGGAACACAATTGTACTGGGAAGGAACTCAGACTTGCTGGACCTCTCCTGCAGCAGGATCTTGTAGTCACTGGTCTTGTTGTTGTGGACTTTGTTCAATCCGTTTTTCGCGAGAGCTATTATGCTCGCTGACTCTCTCCAAAGTTTCGGGTGAGGGCGCATCTTTAACCTGCCGAAATATTAATGAATTAAATAAACTAAAACACAGTAACCTTGTATTACACCTTGATTACATCATTCTTAGTACACGATGTCGACCAGGCAACGCTTGGAGCCACTTCATAAAGGCTCTATATTATCTAACCATCGACAGCATACAACAAATCCGTAGCAAGTTTTAACAAATCATTGTCAAAAACATATTTAACTATTTTGTACCATTTGACGCACCTACTTTTCAGGAGTAAGATCTTCATTTGATATCGGTCTAATGAAATGAATCGTTAATAGGTGCTAATTAGCTTTGACGATTCGTTTGAAATTTTTAAAGTCGAAAATATTCTGTTTTCAAATCATTTTTTTTGCTTAAAAAACAAACAAATGCTTATTTTTCTTGAACCAATTATTTCTTACTTGTGCAGCCAGATATTATAATTATTGTAGGATTTGTGAAATTGAAAATATTTATAAAAAAAAATATTGGTCTCAGTATCATTGTCTTTCAAAAGAAAAAATTTACATGTCGAATATTAGTAAACTTGAAAACTTACGACATCTATCCAATGACATTATAAAAATATAATTCACTGTATTTCAAACAAAATTGTAACACCGCTTATGAAAAGGATAGACATTCAAAGAATATGTGTATGAATGGGTCGCTAAAGTATGTCCACTAGACCACGCGCGTTGCCTCAGTAACCTATCTTTACTTTAGTAATTCATTTAAGCATCTGTCAAACATTTAAACAAAATATATACGAATTTCGAATAAAGAATTTTATTATTAAGGGCGATTAAGGCCGAGAAATCAAATTTCATCGAAATACGGTGTTGCGATTGTGCCCTTGCATCTATACAGGGCGGTCCCGATGATAAAGATTAACTATTCTCCGTACGAGCATTTTAAAATAATAACTCAATATCGATTTTATTTCAATAAGAATTTGCTTTGATATGTACCTACCTGTGTTCAAAAATGCTCAAATGTGTGATGATAAAACTATTAAAATTATGTTCTTTTTTGTGATTATTTTTTGATTATAAGTATTTATTATTTTTCAATAACGTTTAAGCAAAATAAAAAGGTAAAAAAACTGATATATTTGTTAGTTTGTAAGACCGTAAATAAATAGACAAACTGAAGAATTTTCGTCACAACACGTGCTCGTATCTTTTTTTTAAAGATTTTATTTGAACATATATAGTTTATAGTTTATTTTATTGTATGATTGTTTAATTTGAAATGTGTGTTGCATAATACAAAATTTTGTTTGAAAATGGAACAAATCTGCCAACGATCTGCGGTATAACCTTATTATATATACTAAAAATTAACGTTTTTTCTAAAAATTTAAAACCCACCTTTACTAGATAAAAGAACAATCTCTCGAAATCGATTTATACTTTTTTGTGGAAAAAGGTCAATACGTCTAAAATTTTATTTAAAAATTATATTTTTCCGGTTGTCTGGTTATTCCCTCTTAATTCGTAAATTAATTTTTATCGCTTCTCTGATTTAAATGTGTAAGCAGTCGTATTGTTGAAAATTAAAAGTTCATTGAACTTGGATAATGTTACGCATTACGCAGAAATATTTCACATTTCATGCCCATGGACCAACATGGGTATGAAATATTTTCAGTTTTCATAAAGCGAGAATTTGAAAAAATTGAATTTGAATTTGAACGCCACTGGTAGGCATTCCTAACTCATTCCATAATATTAATTAATTTTTTAGAAGGTGCTTTTAAAAGTGTTGGTAATAAATACCTAATAATAATTGCACTTTTCTCAAAAACCGTATTAAAAACCGTATATTCCAAGCTTTGCTGCAAAGAAAATTCGAAATTTCGATCTATTCGAGAAAAATTTGAAGATGTCCGAAAAATGTCAAAACATGCAAATATTTTTAATACCTCAGGCCACGACTATATTTTGTCAGGGGGTAAAAATATTTCCGCTTTGCAATAAAATTCAAATAAATAGAATATTTCGGAACATATCCGAAAATTGAAAACTGTTTTTGACGGCGCGCGGATAAAATAAGGTTTTAAATTTTATAAATCGAAATAAACATATAATTTTTGAAGTATAAAATTTTTGCATTCAAACAAAAAAAAAAAGTTTTAAAAATACGTTTACGTTTACGTTTTTTCTAAATACAATTACTGTTAAGAAAAAAAATATAAACACATACGGATTGTATTAGACAAATGTATTTAAACTTTATTGTCACCTCACTTTTTTCGTTCCATGCAAAAACAAAGTTAAAGTTTCAAATTGTTTTTTCAATTTTTTGTATTTCTTGGGCATTATTAACTATGTAACAATTTCTAGACATTTTGTTTTTTGAAGAGTTTTATTAAATGTACATTTGTTACTTAAATTAAATTTTTCCGCGACCGGTTTCGATACAACCGATAATTAATAAAACTCTTCAAAAAACAAAATTGTTTTTTCAAATGCGATTCGAAACTTTGATTTCTTAAAGGTGTACATTTTACTTCTTTTGTGGTTAACTTTTAGATTTGAATATAAAACGTGGTGTTGCCTCTTTCTAACACCGTTTTTTTATCATATTTCTCACTATGATACGAGTAGTACGGCACACACAAAGATTTTTATGAGACCTTTTCGAGTGAATCTGAAAAGCGAACCAATTAGCCTGAGGGGTTAATGACATTTCCTATTCCCCGTCTTATCAAGTACCCAACAAAAATAAAATAAAAATAGTTCATTATGTATAACAATACAAAAATAAAATAAAAATAGTTCATTATGTATAACAATACAAAAATAAAATAAAAAGAGTTCATTATGTATAACAATGCGAAAATAAAATAAAAATAGTTCATTATGTATAACAATACAAAAATAAAATAAAAAGAGTTCATTATGTATAACAATGCAAAAATAAAATAAAAATAGTTCATTATGTATAACAATACAAAAATAAAATAAAAAGAGTTCATTATGTATAACAATGCAAAAATAAAATAAAAATAGTTCATTATGTATAACAATACAAAAATAAAATAAAAAAGTTCATTATGTATAAAAATACAAAAATAAAATAAAAATAGTTCATTATGTACCACATTGCTTACAAATAATTTCAAAAGTTTGTCACACGAGAGGCAATTTCCCCTCACCACAGGCTTCAATGCCATTCATACAAAATTGCACTAATGCTCTGTCCAGGGCTATTTAGGTTCATGGATATATATAACACATCTAGTACATATTCACATATATTAAATGCAAGTGCATATATTATATGCACATATTATGCAATGCATTTCATCTCCTAGCATGAATAGAAATTTATCTCTCAAAGATATTATGCGGAACATTATGTGAAGTACATCGATACACGGAAAATACTGCCTTCGTCAGTTCTTTGCTACACATTTCCAAACAAGCCATTAGGAAAATACACAATGGGAAATGGATAAGATAGTAAGTTATTTAGTTCTTTAGATACCTTCAACGGAACATTTTTGCAACGTACGTATTCCATAGAGGAGGAATATTCCATTTAAAATGCTTTTAGAAAAGAATTCTTGCTTCGCTTCGGATGGATTATTATTACAGCTATTAGCATATAGTACGAATCTGATACGCATAATAAATAAATCTCTTCCACATTTTAAATTTTAAATTTTTTATTGTAATATAAAGAATATGATTTACATTGTGTTGTTTGTTACATTGAGTGAGTAGGTTATTATCAAACTATGATTTTAAGATATTAATTTCATCATTTGCTAATTTGTTAACTACTTCCTTTAATTAATAATACAGTATCATCAGCATAATAGATTAATTCGCCTTTAACTTTCTGTTGGAAAATGTCATTCACAAATATTAGAAATAATAATGGTCCCAGGACTGTACCTTGAGGGATGCCAAATTTACTTGTTAGTGATGTACTAAATGATTGGTTTTTCCCTTTAATATTATTTTCTGTTCTTCTTCCTACTGCTTTTGCGTAGTCAACTATGACGGAGACGCAAAGTATGTCTCGACAACTGTGATATTAGCGCCATTCAATAACCATATCAATCTGTCTCTTATTGAAGGACGAATCATATTTAGAAAGATAAATACACTAATCCAATCCTTGTATAGTATAGTATAGCATTTGAAACCATCAATTCTCGCGTAGATATATGACCTAACAATTAACGTAAAAGCGAAAGAAAAAGATACGTAAAACATACGTGCCACAAAGAAACGTGTCGGCGGGGAGGCATGCCGATTTTCTGACGTCAAACTCGCCTATTGCGACGATTTCTGTTTCAAAATCAGGTCAGTATTAAAGTTTGGCTTGTACTTTTATATTGTACCACCCATCATAAAATTTTGATTTAGCTTTCCCAAACACGTTCAATAAAGAATAAATCATATTATATTATGACTAAAATATATACCGGGATTAAATAATGGGTTTTCCAATATCACATGTCCCTAATTATGTCATCTGCATGCAAACTGTCTCTAAATTTCTCTAAATAAAGAAAAAACAGTAGTAGTCTCAAGCGACCTCCCAGATAAGTACGGTCCTATATATTTTCCGCCTGTATAGAGAATAAATAACACAATACATTTTTACGCAGCATCGTGTTTGTTGGTTAGTTTTGTATTATATAATTTTGTATATTATCGACAAACCGGTGGATGCAATTTGTTAACCATAAATTGTATAATATTTTGTCTAGTCTGTACTTAGAAGTAAGATTGTAGAAATATATTATAAATTAATACACTGCCCTTGAAGTAATTTTTCACTTAAAGGCCGAAATCATCCAAATGATGAAGATTATAATATCAGAAAATGTTTGAGGAATCAGATACAATTAGCGTTTAAAAAATAATTTTCTATAAAGATTTTATTTTTATCTGCAATTTTCTACCAACTTTAGAGATAAACTACAATACAATAAAGACTTCCATACTTATCGTACAAGGCAAAAAGAATACACCAGACTTAAAAAACGAGCCAAACAAAAACACAGAATTGTTTATTGTACATTGTAATTTATATACGTAATATATAAAATGTATGTCAAATTTTCAACAAACAAAATGGATCTGAAAATTTTCTATCAAAACGTCAGGGGAGTAAGAACAAAAACAAATCATTACATAGTATAAAATGAAGTCGCTCCAAATATATGTGCGCGTTAATCTTTTAAATTACGCAACAGATTTTAATACGGTTTTCACCAATAGATAGTGATTGAAGAGGAATGTTTATATGTATAATAATGTAAATTATATTAGAGAAAAGCCGAGAAATTCAATGAAAACATATTTTTGTGCGATTTAAAACGGCTGGCGGGCGGTACTTTAGTCACTTTTGAAATTCGTTCTACGGAAGAAATTGGAAAATAGATGTCCTAGAGTAAGTAGGTATTTGATTTTCCCTTTTCAAATATCCAGTGTTGCATTGCAAGCATTGTATAATTAGTGGCGATCGCTAACAATATTATTATATTTAATAATATAGTTGATTCAAGAGGAAGGTTTATATCTATAATACATGCTTATTATAGTAGAGAAAAGCCGAGAAATTCAAATATGTATTCAATCCTTGGGGATTACAACCTACCTAACCTGAAGTGGAAATCAAGTGATAGTGGTTTAATTGTAAATGAGGGCGAGAATGATCGTGCACGTGAGATTTTGGATATGACAAATTTTTTAAATCTTTTCCAACATAACTTTATATACAATGCAAATAATCGCTTACTAGATCTAGTAATATCAAATTATCCTAAATTGGTCATTGACAAATGTAATGATCCTCTCTTACCTGTTGATAACTACCACCCCCCTCTCTATATTAAGCTAAATGTGTGTAGCGTCAAACCAAAACACGTTGAAGAGACTCTCAACTACAAACGTGCAGATTTTGAATCTATAAATTATTATCTTTCCCGTGTCGACTGGTTTTTTTTATCGGACGTGAATACTGACAAATCCTTAGATAATTTATATTTAACATTGTCTAGCACCATAAAATCATATGTACCACTATATACTCCTAAAAAACATACATGTCCAACTTATTTCTCACCAGAACTAAAAGCCTCACTTCAACAAAAAAAGAAACTTCATAAAATATTCAAAGAAACTCGATCGATGATCGATTATGCAATTTTCAGTGAAACTAGAAAACAATGCAAAGATCTTTCTAAAATCTGTTATAAAACATATATAAACTCTATCGAAAACACAGCTTTGCACTCAAATAATCTCTGGAAATTTATCAAAACACTAAACAACGACAGCACAGACTATCCACCACAAATGCATATGGACGACAAATGTGCTAACAGCACACAAGATATCGTAAATCTTTTCTCAGATTTCTTTAAAAATGTTTACGATGAGGAAACACTAGAAGAAAAAATTCCTTCATACTCATTTAAAAAACCATACATTTAACAGACTGCTACATAACAGAAGAATCTTGCAAAAAGAAACTATGTTCCTTAGACATTAACAAATCTGCAGGCCCAGACTCCATCCCGCCAATTTTCCTAAAACATTGCTCACTATCTTCTGGACATTTTCCTTTCTTCACTGTCTGCTGGAAATCCAGCTATATTATCCCAATACTTAAAAAGGCGATGAGACTGACATTTCAAACTATCGACCTATATGCATACAATCTGTATTACCCAAAATCTTTGAATCTCTAGTTCTTGATGAAATATATCCCACGTTAACAGAGATAATAAATGACAAACAACATGGCTTCATTAGAGGTAAATCAACTTCAACAAACTTATTACTCTTTCAAAACTATTTATTGGAGTGTTTTTCTAAAAACAAACAAGTTGACTGTACATATACTGATTTCTCAAAGGCTTTTGATAAAGTGTCCCACAAAATACTGATCCAAAAACTTCATGCTCTGGGAATCAGAGCAAATATGCTGAACTGGCTAAGTAGTTACGTATCAGGTAGAACTTTATTTGTAAAAATAAAATCTTTTATATCCAAACCATTTTCTGCCACTAGTGGAGTACCGCAAGGTAGTTATCTTGGCCCAATTTTATTTCTTATTTTTATAAACGACACAGTCAACTGCTTTAAAGACGTCAAAGTATTGCTTTTCCCTGATGACATTAAATTATATAAAGAGATAACTATCCTTAATCACTGTGAAATTCTTCAATCAAATAAAGACATGCTAAAAATTTGATGCTCACAAAACAATCTATATTTAAATGTAGAAAAATGCAAAACTTTGACGTTTTCCAAAAAAAAAACATCACTGTTTTTCGACTATTCAATAAATAAAATAAATTTTTCAAAAGAAGCAAACACATTGTGACTTGACATTTTAAATAAATAAAAATAAAAAAAAACACTTTGTTTATGTCACTTTATTATTTCATCCGTCTACCGGTTTCGGTACCTCCGTACCATCATCAGGACTGAATATAAAATACTGACAAATACAGGGAAATATACATATATATATATACAAAATGTAAAAGAAAGAGACAGTAACTTAGGGGAATGGGACGTTTCTACGCCGCCGGTTCTTCGCCGCCAGTTCATCGCCGCCGTTTCTACGCCGGGACGGTTCTACACCGGCCGTTTCTACACCGGCCGTTTCTACGCCAGCCGATTCTACGCCGCATTCAAATTAAATTAACAATTACAATTAAACTTTATTGTTTAAACACATACATACAGTCATAGAAAATAAAATATTAGGTTAATCTTTCTTAGACATAAAGGAATCAAAGATTGAATTCTAAAAAAAAATTGATAAAAAATACAATCATTCCTTATAAATGCATTTTGGGAACATGCTGATCAGGGGCCGGTGACGCGCCAGCGTTCCAATTTCAGCCACAGAGCGCCGGGATTACCAGATTGGGACCCATTGACAAAGCAGGTAAGCAGAAGTTTTAATCCGGGTTATCTTAATGGTGTTATGGTTATCAACACAGGCCCATTAGCACAAAGGAGGTAATGAGAAGTTTTAATCCGCTTAAAATTCTAAAAACTGTTTAACAGTATTTGGTATAAATATGGGGCAGGAGCCCTTAACACATCACTCTAAGTGTATTCGTCACAAAGTAATCATTACGTTAGTTAACAGTGATCTTAATAATGGAACCAGCAGTTCTCAGCAAGAAAGGAAACGAGAAGTTTTCATATAACGGATATTTGTACGTTTTCGACAAAGTTAGTAAAAGGGACGCTAGTTTAAAATTTTGGCGGTGCGAAGAAGTGGGTCGCTGTAAAGGAAGAATTCACACGAGGGCTGGAGAAGTGGTCAACGAAATCAACAATCATTCTCACCCTTCCTCGGCAGCAGCCATACAATCAGCAACTGTTTGCACTAACATGAAACGTCGTGCAGAAGAAACTATGGAGGGCACAAGTGTAGTTATAAATCAGTGTATAGTCGACGTGCCTGAAGCTGTTTTAGCATCGATTCCAAATAATGCAGCCCTGAGAAAAATAATCAGAAGAAAACGGAATCAAATTAATGCTGCACCTGCTGATCCCGCAGACCTAAACGATTTGGTGTTGCCAAATCGATATAAGCTATATGTGCCTCAACCAGGAACAGAAGAAACTTTTTTGCTAAGCAACGATGGAGAGGGAGCAAACAGAATTTTAATTTTTGGAAGAGGGAGCTGGTTGCAGCATTTGCATAATGCCAATACATGGTACACTGATGGTACCTTCGCAATAGCACCGAGGCTATTTTCGCAAGTTTATATTGTTATGGCAACAAAACACGGAGGAGTGCATCCTATAGTGTATGCTCTGTTACCTAACAAGCAGCGTGTTACATACACACGTATGTTCGAACTAATTAAAACACTAGTGCCAAATTTAAGTCCAGGATCTATCATTTGTGATTATGAATATGCAGCTTTTAGTGCCATGAAAGATTGCTTTCCTGAAGTAAATGTAAAAGGTTGCTTCTTCCATTTAGCACAAAATATGAGGAAGCATTTAGCTCAGATTGGTGTTATTAGTCAATACAACAATGATGCTGAATTTGCATTGAGAGCTAAAATGGTCATTGCATTAGCATTTGTGCCAATAGCTGATTTAGATGAATACATTGATGCTTTAGCAAATGATTTGCCAGTAGAACTTCAGCCGCTTCTAAATTGGTTTGAAGACAGCTATGTTGGCCGTTTAAATCGACGCGGGAATGGTAGGCGCCCGCCTATGTTTCATCCAACAATGTGGAATTTATACCAGAGAACAATCGATGGAGAAGATCGCACCAATAATCATGCAGAGGCAGCCAATCGTCGATTGCGTTCTGAATTATGTATGCATCACCCAACTATTTGGAAATTTATAGATGGATTGCGAAAAGTACAAAAAGGACGAGACGCTTATTTTGAGCAACTTATCGCCGGACATTTACCACCGATGAAGCTGAAAAAATACCGTGACGCTGATGAACGTATTCGAAGAATTGTCTTAGATTATGAAAACAGGGAACCTCTAGATTATTTACGTGGCCTAGCACACAATTACCAAATGACGCAATAATCTTATTTTTCCTATTTATTCTTTTAATTTAAAATAAATGTTAATGCTACTTTTTAAATGATTCGATAGTTTTTGTATTTTCTATTTTATTTTCTATGACTGTATGTATGTGTTAAAACAATAAAGTTTAATTGTAATTGTTAATTTAATTTGAATGCGGCGTAGAATCGGCTGGCGTAGAAACGGCCGGTGTAGAAACGGCCGGTGTAGAACCGTCTCGGCGTAGAAACGGCGGCGATGAACTGGCGGCGAAGAACCGGCGGCGTAGAAACGTCCTAGACCCGTAACTTAGAGCGGGACAGTGCGTCAGTTGTGGGAGGGAAGTGGGGGAGGAGTGATTGGGATAACGGGAAACATATTTATAATAGGGCTGAATGTTAAATTAAGTTGATTATTAATGATTTCAGCCTTTGTATTAACTGATTTTTTTTTATTTCTAAAGCTTCTAAGTTATTTAACCTTAAGCCTATCCCATTTTTGTGTAGGACTTTAATACCCGTATCCCGGTTAAAGGTATGATCTTTATTAATTAGGTGCTCTGCGAATTTTGAAAACCCTGAACTGGTTAGGCACCTTATGTGCACTTTTACTCTAGTTTCCACATTGCGTGACGTTTGTCCAATATAGAATGCTGGACAATCGTTGCAACTAATTTTATAAACGCCCGAGTGGCTTAGTACGTCCTCATTGTCTTTAGCATTAATTGAAAATTTTCCTAGGTTGTTATTCGTGTAAAAAGCTGGTTTAATTTCGGGTGGGAATTTAATTGTACACGAAGAGGACAGGTTATTAATATACAAGTTATTTGTGTCTGTATTTGACGCGCACAATTTTCTGAGTTTATTTTCCAGGATTATCTTCTTTTTATAAGCCTTCACTGACGCAAAACTTCTAATTTTGTCATCGAAAAGATCCCATTCTACTGGGTGGAGTTCATAGACTAGTTCGGTGTGCAGGATTTTAATATTTAGTTTTAAGTTATTACGTTGTTTGTAAGCAGTTTTCAAGTCTGCCTTTAACCACGCCATTTTAGCTTGATGTATAGAATTTGTTAACACTCCGTTTTCAGAATTCGCAGAGCACCTAATTAATAAAGATCATACCTTTAACCGGAATACGGGTATTAAAGTCCTACACAAAAATGGGATAGGCTTAAGGTTAAATAACTTAGAAGCTTTAGAAATAAAAAAAAAATCAGTTAATACAAAGGCTGAAATCATTAATAATCAACTTAATTTAACATTCAGCCCTATTATAAGTATGTTTCCCGTTATCCCAATCACTCCTCCCCCACTTCCCTCCCACAACTGACGCACTATCCCGCTCTAAGTTACTGTCTCTTTCTTTTACATTTTGTATATATATATATATATATATATATGTATATTTCCCTGTATTTGTCAGTATTTTATATTCAGTCCTGATGATGGTACGGAGGTACCGAAACCGGTAGACGGAAGAAATAATAAAGTGACGTAAACAAAGTGTTTTCTTTTTATTTATTTAAACAAAATAAATTTAGAAAGAGTATCGGAAATGCGGGATCTTGGCATAATAATGGATGAGAAACTAGACTTCACAACTACTGTATACATCCCTTGTAAGAAGCCTAATAGAATATAACTCCATAGTCTGGTCGCCCTTCTACAAAATTCATATTCATACTATTGAAAGAATTCAAAGAAAATTTCTACGTTTTGTTAATTTTAAACTTAACATCCCTTTAGAGCACATAAATTACCCATCGTTAATGAATACTTTAAATATTTCAACATTGGAAAACCGACGAAAAATAAATGACCTAACGTTTTTTATTAAGATTATTAAACTCTAAATTCGACAGTTGTGAACTCCTGCAATTAATAAATCTACATGTACCTACACGAACAACTAGACAAACATTGACATTTTATATACGTACATCTCATTCGAACTATGATTTACTTTACACTGTAATTTAAAAAAAAATGTACTGCATTCTATGTAAAAGCCCTATGGGCGTTTAAATAAAATAAATAAATTCAGGCAGCGGGCAGCTGGCAAGCGGGTGGTGTGGATTTTATAAAGGTTGGGTAATGTCGTTGTGTTTCGTTAGCCACAGCAACATGTGGCCGGGTCTGCTAGTGATATATAAAACGAAATTTTAATCAATAATTACGATGTAATCTGCTTCACAGAAACTTGGTTTAATTCATCAATATTCAGTAATGAATTGTTTGACGAGCGTTATATAGTTTTTCGAAGAGATCGCGAATCCACTAATTCAACACATAGAGAAGGCGGTGGGGTTTTAGCAGCAGTCAATAAAAAATTAATAGCAATAAGTAAATTATCTTGGAAAAGCGATGGTGAAGATTTATGCTTATCTATAAAACTGCATTAATTTTCGAACGCATTTATCTCTATATGTGTAGTGTATATTTCTCCCAATTTATCTGTTGATGATTACTTTAATCGAATCAACAATTATTCGTTCGATTAATCTCAAATCTCAATTTTTAATTATTGAAGACTTTAATTTACCCGAGATTAAATGGACACCTGACATAGCATATAACAACAAAACACTAGCTCCGTCCAATTACACTAGTTGTAAAGACCACTTTGTTGTCAATTTGGCCTCAATGTGTAATCTTCATCAATTCAATGATATTCTATATTCTAATATTCTGACCTACTTTTTTGTGATAAAACTATTATTAATTTGTCCAGTGCAACAGGGTTATCAAATGCCGATAGTCATCACTCCCCTTTCGAAGTTATTTTAAAACTTGGAAAACTGCAATACCTAAAAGATAATCACTGCCCTATTAAATTCAATTTTAAGAAAGGAGATTATGAGGGATGTCATCTAGACATGTCAATTTTTAATTGGATCTCACTTTTCAGTAACTCGAATGTCAACAATAGGGTGCAATTAGTCTACGTTACCTTACGTGATATTATTGATAAACGCATTCTGGATGCAAGCAATGCGTTTGTGTGAGTACAGTGTTTGACTCTACTAGTGGGAGCGATGATTTTAAAGTAGTAGTGTATTTTAAATTTAATATAAAATTTGCACCGAAAGAAAACAAAACTATACTTTTTCACAATTATGTAAATATTAATTTTCAAAATGGTTGAACATGTCCAAAATCCCTGTATTTTCTCCAAAAAAATATTCTTCCCGCAAAATACCCAATTCTTGAAAAATATAGAACATTGCCCGCATTTCGGGGAATTCCCCAAGAATTGGCAACCCCAGGCAAATTCCGACTGTAATTATTCTTGACTTTTACGTAAAAGCCAATAATACTTAGTAGGCACAGTAAAACCACCTATATATTAAATTAATGTTTTTGTCAAAAGACCTTTTTATTTTATCAAAATAATTCACTCGCCGGGTACTTTTCACAGTTTTTCATAACAAAAAATCATGAATCTTTAATATTTCTTAGAATTCAAGAGGAGAAAATTCGATTTGGCTCTTCCATGCCCATCAAATATGTAAAAACGGAGACAAGAAAAATACGCAAAAAGTTACTAAAGAATATTCCTGCCTTTGAATTTGTTTGAATAAACTTTAGTCGAAGTTCTCGATGGTAATATTTCAGACTCGTTGTAGGCCTTACTGCCTCACTCCGCAAGGACTAAACAAACAGAACTTCCGCTGCAAGTCAAACTTTAACGATTTCAGAGCCTGAATTCACATGCCTCTGTACTTCTATTCATAGGTACGCAAAGGGAATTTAATTACTTAAAATATTACTACTGCTAAGGACTTCTAGATTATAGAGTCCACACCCAGATTATTTTAAGAGACTCGACACGATGTCAAGAAATGAATGTTAGCGTTTTCGCGATAACTCGCTCTTTGTGTTTGCTCAAATCTGTCTCTAGTAATTAATGTACATAATAAATGTTATATTTCTAAAGCTAAAAGTATCAAAGTCTTGAGAGAAAACCACTAACCAATGTTAACATTGACTGTTTTAATATATAATCGTAAATAATATAGCATTATGAATTTCAACATTGACTTTATCGTCTATTATTATTATTATAGTATTTAATACAAATTTAAATTTAGCATAAAGATCAAGTTTAATTATAAATTTAATGCATTTTGCGTTAAATGGTGAACGATCGATTTATGTAACGAAGTTTTCCTTTATTTTTTCGGTCGACTATATTTGAAAACACTGAAATCACTGAGTGCGCCTGCAATCTGGGAATTTACCGAAGTGCTTTGAAAAACGGCAGAAATACTCGTAGCAAGAATCAGTAGTTAAAACATATTATTTAAAAAAAAAAATAAACCAATTTCAATTTCAAATTCAAATCTTTTCTATCTAAAATGTTAGAAACTCCTCAGGCTAATTTGTTCGCTTTTGGAAGAAACTCATATAGGTCTCATAGAAATCGTTGTGTCTCCCTTACTATCATAGTGAGAAATATGTTGTAAACGGTGATAGAAAGAAAAATCACCACGCTTCTTATTCAAATTTAAAAAGTTAACCACAAAAGAAGTAAAATGCACACTTTTAAGTCATTTTATAAACTTTTATGTTTGCACGCAAAATATTTGTACTTCAAAAAGTATATGCTTATTTCGATATATAAAATAAGAAAGCTTGTGTTATAACCTTTCAAAAACAGATATAAGTTATGAACATATCTTATTTTTTTTTGAGAAATACTAAAGATAAAGACCATAAATTGACTAATTCCGGAGTATATAAACTCAAATGCAATGATTGTCCCTCATTTTATATTGGAAAAACAACTCGTAATTTTGAAATCAGAATCAAAGAACATTTAAGGTGTCTTAATAATAATAATTTTTCTGAGTTCGCTAACCATATTATTGAAAATAACCATAGTTTTGAAAAAATACAGGGATAAATATTCTTCATATTAATCATAAAGGAAAACGTTTAGATAACTTAGAAGCCTTGGAAATAAAAAAAATCCCTTAAAAATAATGAATCTATTATCAACAAACAAAAAATAATTGTCTTATAGCCCAATCATGGATTTGCTCCCCTACCCACCCACTCTACATTAATACCTACCCACCCACTTTACATTAATACCTACCCACCCACTCTACATTAATACCTACCCACCCACTCTACATTAATAACTAGCAACGGCTCCACCCCTACCATAATAAAACATTGTTCCCATCCATATTTCGAAACTATCAAATTAGTATACGCTTGCTCTGAAGAAGGAACGTTTGTTCTGAAACCGGTCGGATTTACTCATTATATAAGTGGTTCAAACAAAGTTGAATTGTTTCATTTATCTATAATGGATAACCACAAAGTGATAGCTTCATTCAAAAATATATCTTGAATATTTCATTTCTTTTGATTTTTTGCATAGCGGAAATATTTTGACTCTCTGACAAAATATGGCCGAGGCCCGAGGTTAGTTAAAAACATCACTCTTTTAAAACGAAAAAGTAGCTGACCATCTGTGCCTAACTATATCTTTTAGGGCCGTAGTCATAATTCTTTAATTTTTTGCAAGAGAATTTTAGTCCAGTGTGTATATGTATAACAATAATTTACATACAAAGCTGAGCACTGTGACATTATTATAAATGTTAATTACATACCAGGATAATTAAAAAGTAAAATCCATGAAACACTATTCCTCACTGACACATAAATTTCTAGCACGAACTATCAAGGGAACATTTTACTCAATACGACCGAGCGGTAATTGCACCCAACTGACCACAAATGCGAATTAAACGAATAGATTAATGATCATTATGAACACGACACACAAAACATAATAACACTCGTTTGCGCAAAAGAGATATTTAAATACAAAAAGACTGATGTTTAAATAAGCGGGATTTCTTTATATGAATATGTAACTATCTGCACACGTTATCAGATTCGGATAAAACGAAACTGATGCTGCGTGTATAGCGAGGAAGGACCTCCAATTGAATAATTGTCTTAAATGGGAGATACTGGCACATGCCTCGTACGTGAACACATTTTACACATCTTCTTTATTGATAGTAATTTATATTCATAAACAGAGCTAATTATTTCAAATAACTCTTCCTATCAATTTATGGTACCTGTCTATTTTTAGACACATAAAATAATTTAAATCGATCGAAATTTTGTGACATTAAACCTACCTAATGATTGTTATGTAAAACTAGCAGTTAAAAACCCTCTCCGCAGGTTTTTGCTGCTAAGCATTGCGGGCGGTTTTTACTTAAGGGAACGAACGTACCCATACT
Source organism: Limnephilus rhombicus (assembly GCA_929108145.2). Classification (NCBI taxonomy): domain Eukaryota; kingdom Metazoa; phylum Arthropoda; class Insecta; order Trichoptera; family Limnephilidae; genus Limnephilus; species Limnephilus rhombicus. The sequence continues at coordinate 19,683,049 of OV815273.1, read as the reverse complement.
ACGTGACCTGTTTAGGGGGGGGGGGTCTTTAAAATACCACGCTTGGTACAAATGAGCGACGGGTTGCTTAGGTTTTTGGTCACCGGGGGGGGGGGGGGGGGGGGTTAAAAATTGCAAAAAGTTGGTCACGTAGTATGGGTACGTTCCCTAAGCTTCGCCCAGTTTGAGTATTGGTGACCATTTTAGATCCGATAGGAACTGGTTCCAAAAATAGCCAGTAGCCATAAGTTCAAATTTTTTATCAAATTTTGACATAAATAATTATTTAACAATGCATAATTTATTTCATGACGCCAGAGCTCACTATTGTATACAGAAACCATAGCGGGCATGCGCACATCAAATCCCCAATGTTTCATCGCAATCGGATGAACGGTTTAGCAATGCATAATTTCATGATGCCAGAGCTCACTATTGTATACAGAAACCATAGCGGGCATGCGCACATCAAATCCCCAAAGTTTTATCGCAACCGGATGAACGGTTTAGCAATGCATAATTTCATGATGCCAGAGCTCACTATTGTATACAGAAACCATAGCGGGCATGTGCACATCAAATCCCCAATGTTTCATCGCAATCGGATGAACGGTTTAGCAATGCATAATTTCATGATGCCAGAGCTCACTATTGTATACGAAACCATAGCGGGCATGCGCACATCAAATCCCCAAAGTTTCATCGCAAACGGATGAATGGTTTAGCAACGCATAGCGGACATATATGTATATATTTATATTCATATATTTTGGTTAACTATATACATTTATACAAACCCAGAAAAAAACATATTTTGATTTTTATATACATAGATAGAAGATAGAATATCTGATGAAATGAGCGTTGTGGTATAAAATGAAGGTATAATACCCAGAAGAATGGTAAAAAACCTGCAATTTCCGTGTCCAAACACAATAAATTAAAAATCTTTATTATATCGCAGAAATATGCTTGTTCGCTCGACACAGCAAAAATCTCCAACAATAAACTCTGGCCGTATGAAATTTGCAGAACTTCATGGTTGCGGAATTTTCAGGAAAGCGTTTTGTACACGAACAATAAAATTATCGTTGTCTGAACAATTTGACGACCTCCGTAGTCCAGTGGGTAAGACTCTTGACTCACAATCCGGAGGTCGCGGGTTCGAACCCGGCATGCGCAAATAAATTTTATTTGATTAATTTGTGTTATTTCACAATTAATTCATCTAAAATAATATATAGTGTATTTGCGGCATGTTCCAGAGTGGAAGATACTATTAGTATCGCCCTGGTGTAAGACCACCATTCAGAATTGAAACGTTGCTTGAAGATGGCTTTAGCCGTGTTTGGTGACCAGATCTGAATAGCCAGGTACTTCCCAACCATCCTCTTCCCCACCTCCTTCCCCTCCCCACTACCTTCAGCCTCACAACATACCCCAATTGGGGATGCCATAGTCTCACTGGCTCCAGACGGGAGCAGTTGAGATTCTTGTGCGGTATTCACTGTAAAAAAAAATACAAATTAGTTCTGTTACCAGAACAATAAAATTATCGTTGTCTTATAATTTTTGGGGTCAAAGACCATTTGACCTAAGGAGTGGACCGCTTCTGCAAAACGCCATATTTTAAAATTTGTGTTTCATTAGGAAAAAACAGGGTAGAAATCCAATGAGAGAAAAAAATAGAGGTCATAAGGTTAATAATAAGACAGATGTGCAAGGTTATTAATAATAAAAATAATTTTCCTCGAACTAAATCAAAATCATACTTACATACAGACAGATGTGCAAGAAGTACCTAGTCAAATTAAATTATTATTAAACATTTAGAATTATAATCACAAGTTCACGATCATTGCTATCAGGAAAATACTACAAACACTGTGTGGTTACAACACTAATAAATAATATCATGTGATGTGACTCAACACACAATACCATTCTCTGACATAATGTCGCCAGAACTAAATCATATCTATCTTCACTGTATCAGTGCTGAATATTAATCTAAATAAGAGAGATAAAAAACACAAAACACTTTTACATTTCCTTGAATCGAGCGGCGAATCAATGAATCATATATCTATAAGTAAATGTAAAGTTTACTTCCCAGATATCATTATTAAATAAACCGTGATATTTTTTTACTGTCGACCTTGAGTCAAAAATTGCATTGCAGAGAGTTTTTATTCGTAACTTTAACGGTGATGCACTTCTAACTAAGCAAGGCAAAATCGTGTGATTTGGTTTGAAAATTAGATCGCTAAGATATATTTTAGATTTTTTTTTAAAAGAAAGACAAACATTTATTTATTGAAACAAAATTATACATTTCGTAGTAGAATCCGGTAATGTTGGCCTCACTGGGTGGCTTACCCGTGCTGACGCCCCCATTTTATAATATAAGCATTTATACGTAATACATTTTGAATTCATTCATAATACATTTCCGGGTTAAGGTGATGCACTTCTAGCAAGGCAAAATGGTGTGATTTTGGTTTGAAAATTAGATCGCTTAGAAACATTTTTTAAAAAGAAGACGAATATTCCCAGGTTACGAATAACCCGACAATATTTGAAAATCTCCTATAACCAACCCAGCAAGCGGAAAATGTTGCTTGTGTCATGATGGAGGACTTAGCCAGGAATCGAACACGGGACGCCTGGGCGGGACCCAAAAGCGATGCCAACTCAGCCACTGACCGGTCAAATTAAATACTGCGAGTAGAACATATATTTTGCCTGAATCTCAATCTTTTGAAGTGGTCTGGTGTTTTTTTGATTTGATTTTATAGACCAGAAAAAAATAAAGGATAAGCCTATATAAATTGCTTTAAAGTTCAAAATTGCCTACTTACAAACCCTTTTTCAGTTATGATTTTATTGTATAATGCGAAAAATGAAATTCTTCAGCAAATGTTCGAAAAACATTTAAATATTTGTGCGTGAGCTTTGCAAAAGAAAATAAAATACACTTTTTGGCGATGTTTTTTTTTTTAATAAATCAAAAACGGCGTTTTACGCAAGGAGTGTTAATTTTGGTGTTTACATTAGTGTTGGTGTTTTACATAAGGAGTATTATTGTTAGGGGCCTGATCCCAAATTTCATATAACGTGGTGTATCACCTTAATCTTAATGGAATAATGTTTATTTACTATTATAATTATACGAAGGTCAATAGTTAATAATTTTTTTTTAATGCGATTACATATCATACAAGATGTTTGGGAGCATTTGAGACTCTTGTATGATACAAGAGTCTCAAATGCTCCCAAACATCTAGAGCCAGTGAGTCTATGGCTACCCCGATTAGGGTATGTGGTGAGTGTAGTGGGGAGGGAAGGAGATGGGGAAGTAACCGCGGCTATTGAGATCTGGTCACCAAAAACGATAAAGTCTTTTAAGCAACGTTTCGAATCTGAATGGGCGATATTAAAAGTATCTACCACTCTGGAACGTGCGGCAAATATGCTATAAAAATATTTTAAATTAATGTATTGTGAAATAACACAAATTAATCAAACCAAATTGACACGGATTGAAAAAAAATCGATTGCACTTTTTTTAGCTCAAATTATTATTATTTTTTTTTTTACATGAGCTCCTCACAGGAGGTCCTAAGGAAAATAATTTCCCTCAGGGTCTACGTCATCTTTAGGGATGCTGTATGGTGGGTGTTCGCGCCTTTATTGTTACATGTGGTTCTTTCTAAAATACGTATTGTGTGCCCTCTGCCATAATTAGTTCAGTTGAATTCACCTCGCCGCACAGGACACAAGTCCTAAAAGCGCACCGCTTTTACAGTTTTTAGTAATCAAACCGCAAACAGAACTCTTAAATCGCAGCTATTTGCAAGTACCATCGCCACCCGTCATCCATTCTCGCTTATTATTTCGCGATCAAACGTTCATTCCCAATCGCCATTCCCTTCCAAAATCTCAACCAAACTAACATACCTACCTTTCCAGTGAACACTGAACGAAGAGGGAAGCAGTCTGGGTAAGTGCGATTAAAATATAATAAAATAGGTAAATAAGAACCGCATACAGTATACAGTCCACAACATCCACGCAGCATTTGATCCCTCGATCTTGAGAGGAATCATTTGCTACCCGCCGCAACAGTGGGTTTTTTTAAGAAAAGGATGGAGAGGAGAGTTCTGGGAAGGAAAAGGGTTTAAGGGGTGGGTAGGAATCTAGGGTTAAGTGTGTCCTGGTCACCCCTGCTAAATCACCAAACGTAGCGAACTACTTGGGGTGATCTATGGCAGAGGTGTTGGTTATCCAATAAAGGTTCCCGGGGCAGCGGTACCCATTCCCGCCTCCCAAATTGAGTCCAAATTTAATCTCCAACGCTCCCAACGAAGCCGGAAACTACCAAATCCGGTCTCCGCACACTGCTACTCGCGTGATATAGTGGAACATGTTTCGAAGAGGCATTTGTACCCAGAGAGGCACCTTAAGATATCCCACAAAAAATCTCCGAAATACGAAAGCAGGTAGATACTTCGATGTTAGGTTTGTTTGACGATTTTTTTTAAAACTTGGTCCTTTGTGATAAACTGTGCAGTAAGATCTCAGTGAAAACAGCCAAAAAGAAAAACAGAAAAACTTCCTGCTCCCAGTTCTCAGGGCGGCAAGTGAACGATTGATTTATCGAGATTCTCAGATTTGAATAGTGACAAACGTCAAAGGAAAATGAGCAATTGTTTGATAGAGATTCGATTCAGGCGGAGATAGAATTGAAATATTATAAAGAAGGTGTGCAGATGTGCCCGTCTTCTGAAATACATTTCCGAGATAAATTATTATCGTTTTAATAACGAATCGCTTCCAGAAGTCGGATTTTTATTAAAAACTGTACGTAGATTCTTCTCGATAGTGATACTTGGGCACTTGAACCTTCTTCTGCTTTCCTGCGTTTTATGTAGATATTCCTCCTACATATTATTAAGGACCTAACAGTAAAATAAGATATTCGTCGGGCACTGGATATAATCACAAATGAAGAGAATGGAATGCAATAGGGGTTTTGGGCCCATTGAGGTGGAGCTATTAAAACGTGAAACTAATGAAGTTATTCCGTGAAGGTATGTATGGTAGTTGTATGTTAAAGGATTATAATGGTAGGTATGTGCTGTAATAACATTACTCTATGCACTCTCTACATAATAATTATTGTTTGTCTTTGGTATTAAACATTGCGGGTTCGTTTTACCAAAAACAAACCAAGAATTTGAGTGAAAAGTTAAACCAATCTCTCTAATGGAGAACCATTAGAGAGATTGCAATAATAGTTGTATCTGTTTTACTGATATTAAAGTAATTATAATGGCAATTAAAGTAATAATAATTGATTCCTTCGGTGGGTGGTTTGGTATATTTATGTTCCTTCGATATTTGATGACTTTTACCGGATGAAATTTGATAAGGGCTGATGATTTGGTTTGCAGTATGTTCTTGTCATCAAGATATATTAATTTGCTTCCTTTCGTCCAGCATCCAAAAAAAAAAGATAAATTAATAAGATTTTTTTCTTTTGTGTTTGTTTTAACCTTTACTTAAAACGACATTGAGTTTGTTTTAACCTCATTTTCCTGTTTGAGTATTAAGGGGAACGGCTGTGCGGTATTTTTGATAAAAAAACTTTGATTTGAATTTGAGACCAAACTGAAATTTATTTTTAATCAAAAGTATAGCAAGTATCTTGTACGGATATGTGCTACTTTATTAATTTGTGTTTTAAATAATAAAAAAAACAGGTCATTAAAGATTCAAGATCATAGACTTTTCATAATTTTGGAGGCAACTTTGGCAATTATTTGAGAGTTAGGCCGTCTGCTCGTAGAGAAACTGAAAACAAATCGGTTGTCGACGCAATCGCAATCAATCTCCTGAACAAAATCGATATTTTTCTGGTTTGACATATCGCAGATTACTCGAAAACTTGACAGTTTGTTAGCCGCTACCATGGAAACCTGTCAATAATGCAACTGAAACGCGACCAATGTCGCCGTGGCAGTCGCGTTTCAGTTGTATTGTTGACAAATTGCCATGGTAATGGCTTATTACCTGTCAAGTTTTGCCATGTTTTGACATGTCAGATCAGAAAAATATCGATTTTGTTCAGGAGGTTGATTGCGATTGCGTCGACAGCTGTTTTTTTTTTCAATTTTTCCGCGAGCGAAGGCTCTTAATTGTAATTACGTAAAAAAAATATTTTTCTCTATTTACCATACAAAATGTTATGAAATTTAAAATAAAAAAAAATGAATGAAAAAAAGCATTTTGATGTGAGTAAATTTAAATTACAAGCGACCAATTTTTGGAACACAAATTTGTCGTGCGTAAATAAAAAATTTTAATACAAAAACCGCTTTTCTGGCAGTGTTTTATTTTATGTGTCATTATAAACACACTAGATAAGGCAAGATTTTATTTATTAATTAGAATTAATTCTGAAGAAAATGCCAAAGTTGTCCCCAAAATCACGCAATATTGAATTATTTAATGGCCTATATATCACAATTAAAAGAAAAATTAAATAAAACAGCATATATTCGCACTAGATATTTGCTGTGCCTTTTGATTAAAAAAAAAGTTTTCAGTGTGGTCGAGTATTTTGGGCTCAATTCAAATTTAAATTTTGAAAGTAAAAGGTCGCGCAGCTCTTCATATTACGATCATGTGGGACTTAGTAAAGACTCCCCTGTAATCGGGGAGAGACATTCATTACAAAAACCATTGTAGTAGATCATCTTGCTCTCTCATCGCAAATAAGCAACAGGAATTCGTAATCTTTGTGCACGGTTAACAATAAACATAATCTCTATAATATAATATGTTAATCACCCCCGGTAATTATAGTAAGCCATTAGCATATCAGGGGCCAGTTCATAAACAATAATATATCAAACGTTTTACTAGGCCAAAATATCCCAGACTAATACTTAGAGTGCACTGTTAGAAAAGCTCTTATGCCATTCATAACTTTCGTTTAATTGAATTTAGTGTTTCTGAAATACAACGAACTTAAGTATGGTTTACACGAGGCCAGCGCTGGCTTGGTATTGGCCTCGTATAAACAGTTTTTCAAGCCAAGCCAGCGCTGGCTGCCAACACTGGATAAAATAGAGCGCGAGTCAATTTTTCATACCAGTGACCTCCGCCCGCGTGCCCCGCAGCCCCGTGCCAGCATTGCAACACGTGAAGACGTATCGCGCCAGTCACTAGCGCATATCCGTGGAGTGTATAAACGTTTATTTTTGCTGGTAATGCATCTCTTATCAGAGTGTCTTGACGCCTTCTATAGTGAAAGTAACTCGTCAAAGTTTTCAGTTGTAACTCGCAAGGCCAACCAGTATTCAGAAGGATCTTCTAATCTTAGTTGTTGTAGCAACAAAGGAGAGGCTCCAGAATTGGTTCTATCGGTTATCCATTTTCTTGTCCAAAGTCGTTTTGTCTTTACGATTTCTTCCTCTATTGTATTAATTATCTCTTCTAATAATAGTTTTCAACAGCCGGATTTGTCCCGAATTCATTTTTGTTTCGAACGTGTGCTCACCACAAGAAAAATCTAGAAATGACTGGCCTCGTCTAAATAACACGGGCCGGGCCAGCGCTGGCTTGTCTGTAGGATTGTAAACTTAGCTTTAGATTTAATTACATCATACAATCTAGGCTTTGATTACGGGAACTTTAGTAGTTTCACCACATAGAGGTGTACGTAGGTATTTGTTTTAGAGTATTAAGGCTTAGGGTTGACAGAGGAAAAGGATTCGACCCAGTTCCGGACATCTTTCCGATTTTCCGCAACATCAGTTCCCGATGCAGTGGGAAATCGAAAATGAGATTTCCAGGTAGTGAATATTGCGTTGGGAATTGTCGAATCCTGGGAAAAGGAATCGTACCTATCTAAGTTTCTGTTTGTCTCAACTCATGAATTAGTAATACCTTTCAATAATTCGTAGGTTGACGACCTCCGCGGTATACTAGCAATCTGTAGATCGTGGGTTCAAATCGGTAAGTTAAATTTCATTTCATTAATTTGTGTTATTTCATAATTCATAAATTATAAATAATATGTCGCATAATTGCGGCACGTTCTAGAGTAGTAGAAGATACTCTCAGTATCGTCCTAGTGTAAGACCACCATTCAGAAGTGAAACGTTGAGTGAAATGTCTAAAGCCGTGTTTGTTGGCTCTTGGGACCTCTTGTGCGGTAGTCATATAACAAGGTATGGCTTATTGAGGTTCATTTTGTGAATTTATGTCATTTTTAAGATGAACAGGGAAATCATATTAGGTAAATTGAAACAACTGTTTTTGAACATAAGCGTAGCAAACTGTAAATTATCTGTAAATTTGTTGCAAGTTCCGTTTTCATTTCAAGATGTTGGCTGTTTTAATGGTTCATTGAAGATTATTTTTTTCAAATATGAAATCTTCGATTTTATTTGGACTTTCTTTAAAGATAATTTCAAGAAAGAAACGTCACTGAGATGCTGACGTTTCTTTGGACAAATTTTATAATACCTTATTTAAAATAAAACAGGTTTTAAAATACATGGTTTACAATTAAGTATGTGGGTATTTAAGTGCCTTCTTATACATCTTATGATTTCAGATGACTTTTTGGTTTCGATTTAGTAAAAAAGAGAAAATTAGAAATCTAGTTCACAGAACTACTAATTAATAAAATTATTTTGTATACATACTCCTAGCTTAACAGTACACGCAGTTATTAAAAATAATATTATAAATTGTATTTATTCCGAAACGTAGGGATGTTAGTGTTATCCAACACACCCTTTTAAGCAAAAAAAAATGCATGTACACCTCAAAAACAAAAAAGACGTTAATGATCTGTGGCATTTGAGATTAACTGGGCCAATAACTTTCTCTAGTGTGCTACGATGCTGGAATCTGGATTATGTATACGGATTCCATGACAAGGAAAATTTTGGAGTTATCCTCTCCCTTAATCCTGCCACCCCGGTTCTTGTGAAGGTTGCAGAAGCTGTTACTCCCGGAACATTTAACTTTGAGTCATGAAGTTTTCAAAATTGTATTAAAATGGAATAATGATTATTAATGATAATTTTCAGTAAGTGCTTTATGCGTGGATATCGGGTTGCTGGTAGTTACGTTTCACATGTCTCCTGGTTCTGGGTGGTTAACATGGACGATCGATAAACCCTACATCAATCCGATATTGACAAAATCCGTCTTCTATGTTCAGTTATCAATTTTTGCGGTCACGGTCGACAATTGGTAAGAGATATCCCGACCGACGCGACGCGACGATTGATGTGCGGCCTAGATAGGTTCAGATAAGTTTCAGTTACACCAATCAGTCCGTTCAACCATTTAGTTACACCAATCGATCCGATATTGTAAAGTTGTCAATGCCATCCTGTTAGAGCTACTGGTGTTGTCACGACCGATGCCGCGACACGAGAGAGCTATGGACTGTAAATCTAAATTATGCTATTACAAGACAATTGATTGCGTTTTAAAAATTCAATCACAGGAATTGGAGATGGAAGGAATAAGTCCCTTACCTTTGATGGCCTCCTCCACTGTTTCAGGATCGATCTTGATTCTGGCAGCTTCCCACAATAACGGCACAACGCAAGGTCACAAATACCGACACTTTGGGATTATATTGATAAGTAATTTTGCGATTATTAGCGAGATTTCAATGGTGAGATGTGACCGATGTCACTTCGATTTTTCAACACAATAAAAGAGCGTCTAATTTTAAATTTTTATTCCAATTTGGAAATGAGTTGCATGTAGGTATGAAAACATCTTCTTATTTTCCTTTTGAAGTAACTAAGTAGGGACTTAACACTAATAATACACGCGTGTCATCTCACAGATGACCAGTTCTGTTTTTTCGTCATAAGTTTGATGAAGGGAGGGGAGCCTGGTCCCCCGCCCTAGTACCCCAAGCTCGCCTAGCTTGACATTCCTGCAAAATTGCGAAAAAACAATTATACTATTCACTTTTGACAAATAAGTGAACAGTCATCTGACAGATGACACGCGTGTATTTATGTCTCACTAGGGGGCGCGTGTATTGGAGTGTTAAAGGAGCGGAGGGAAATAAAGGAATAAATGAATGCATGAAAAACTTGGGAATATGGATTTAATTTTTTAAACTGTTTCAGAACCAAACAGGTGTCTTCTCTTATCGTAGGTCTACTATTGTCAATACATTTTTAACTCTTCATTCGGGAGTTTTATAGTGCCTTCTGAAGGCTGTATAACAAGATAATAGCTAAAACGCATGCAAGGAGAACCTAACGGGACCGAAAACAAGGAAAGATCATTCGTCTCAGCCGTACAGGTATTTGAAGCTACGAGGTTTCTAGGTCAATCGAGCCGTTTACTACGATCGATCTTTTAGTGTAACTGGCCCGCTCATTTGGAATAAACTTCCCTCACTCTCACTAATATTCAGAACTTGGCTGAATTTAAACGAGCTTTAAAAACAAACTTATTTAAAAAAATCATGAATCTCAAATCCTTTTCAATATACTGTAATAAGCAATGTTTCTCAAGTTTTCGGTAATTCTTTGGCTTCTGTTTCCTCCTTACCGTACTTTTAATGTGCACTAAAAATGTTTCTTATTTTTAAATGTAAACTGTCTCCTGTTTTAATGATGCTTGTTATGGCACTGTTATTGTTTATCATTATCAGAAAAACAACACTGTTATTGTTAATTTTGTTCATTTGACATTGCTTTGTACATACTGTATATTCTTTTGTTTCATATTATTTTATAATATTTTGTGATGACTCGTAAGGAACACTATAGGATAACCTTTAAGTTTATTGAAATTCAAGCGCACTTGAAGTGAAATAACACTAAGCTGCGCTATATAAATTTTACGTTATAATTATTATTTTTACGAGGATCATGGTTGTCATCTGCCTTGTATTACCTTCAATCTTTTCATGAATTATCCGTTGGGTTTCCTTGAATTAAGGCGGTACACAACCCTAATAATTTTTGTTTGCTCAAAACTCACATTTTAATCATTTCCAGCGAATTCGTAACAAGAATAACTTTTTTATTTCCACGCCGCACAAGGAATGCTAGATATTTATATTTTAGAATAATGAAAACAGTACCTTACCATTAATATATTTTACGTACAACGAGTTTAAAACTTTATAACCCGTTTTTCAACTATAAAGTTAGCTATAAGTACCAGATTTTATCTTTCTAGACGATGAATTAATAACTCCGGGAGGACAACATGGAGACACATTTTAAATATTTGTAACATGTTCTTCAGAATTAATTAAAATGAACGCGGCAGAAAGGTCGAATCTCTAGGCCTGCTAGTGGCGAATATTTGTATCCACGCTTTCTTCACTCACGTCGTTAAGATTCCCACATTATTGTGTCTTCTTCTTCTTTGATACGGAAAATTCGACAGTAGGTCCATCCAATAGACGGGTCGCGAGTCGCAATTTGTATACACGGTTACTTTACTTACGTCGTTAAGATTCTGAACATATTTTAGGCTATATCGTCGTCTTAACTTGAATGTTGTTAAATTAAATGATTCTTATCCGTAAGTCGTATCATTCCATATTCCGTGCAGAACAAACAATATTATAAAATAAACCTTTTTGTCCCAGCAAGGTTGGAGAAAACATTATTTATGAATTAACGAATTTATTCAGTAAACATCGTGTTGTTTTACTGATTTGAATTTGAATGCAGCATAGTTTGGTTATTTCCTCCGGACGCAACACACTTTTCCGACAAGCGGAATTTAATTTGTTCATTTGAAACTCTTTCCAGCGCTGGATGTTGTCTGCATGAAAAAGCGGGCAGGCCGTTTGTTACGGGTGCGCGTTGAATTCGGAATGAACGGTCCGGGCAGGTCGAGCCTGAACCGGTGACCGAGTGCGCCCAATGCCCAACTGGCCAACTGGCCGACTCTCCTGCCGCCTCTGCGCTCCCGATCCTTTCGCAGCCGTAAGTAGTTGTTACGGCGAATTATGATTGTTCAACGGCTCACTGTTACTGTTAATTCGTTATTTTAATGTATTTATGCTCTACGATAGGTCGAGGGGTAAGGCTCTCGACTAGCAATCCGAAGATCGCGGGTTAAAATCCCAGCGTAAGCAAATAAGTTTTGTTTGATAAATTTATGTTATTTCACAATTAATTAATTATCATTATCATCATCATCATCATAACATAGTAAAAAATGAAGTCGCTCAAAATGTATGTGCGCGTTAATCTTTTAAACTACGCAACGGATTTTCATACGGTTTTCACCAATAGATAGAGTTTTTTTTTTTTTTTTACATTAACTCCACACAGGAGGCCCTGAGGAAAATAATTTCCCTCAGGGCCTATGTCATCTGGGATGCTGTGTGGAGGGTCTTTTTGAGGAGAGGAAGGATTGAACATTGGTCTTGAAGAGACCCATGTTATAGGAAGGAGGAAGCACAGAGGCCGGCAAATCATTCCACAGCCGAGCTGTTGAACACAAGAACGAGTCAAAGAAACGACCCGTTCTCATGTGACAAATGTCAACCGTGTACAAATGTTGGGCACGCGTTTGGCGTGTTTCCCGACTATGCACCGGTGCCGAAGGGATCAATGATGCTAGTTCCTCGGAGCATTTTCCATTGTAATACCGGTAAAACAAGGATAGCATTCCCACCCGACGCCTGTGCTCTAAAAATTGCAATCCGTCTGTTAAGATGGGAGAATCTATTAAACAGACCGCCCGTTTCTGCTCAGAGTCGAGGGTATTTTTCAGGTATTTTGGAGCTCCAGACCAGAGGTGGCTGCCAAATTCAACCGTGGGGCGCACTTGTGATTTGTACAGGGTTAGCAGTTGTGTACTATTAAAGTATCTGCGGGCCCTGTACAGTACGCCCAGTTTTTGGGAGGCTAACTTTACTCTGGCTTCGATGGAGCCCCCATACCTGTAGGGTTACACCAAGCATATCAATGGAGGGCCTGTTCGGAAGATTGCTTCCATTGAAGGATACTAGATATTCATTTCGATCCCTTTTAGACGTAATCAGACAAGATTGGGTCTTTAAAACATTAAATTCAACAAGATTATTTTTACCCCAAGAGAAACACTATCGAGGTAACCGTCCATTCTTTGCTTCAAAGCCCTCCGAGCCGTTGGGTTTTGTAAGACCTTTGGGGGCTTGTCAAACAAAAAGCTATCATGGACTGTACTGTCATCCGCGTAACAGTGAATTGGTGCACATGACAAAAGGTCGTTGATGTGCAACAAAAACAAAGTCGGAGACAGAACCGATCCCTGTGGGACGCCAGCATTTATCGAGTGTGAGGAAGAGATGAAACCATCGACTACCGAATCGAACTCTCCCTCAAAAAGTCGGAAATCCACATACACAAGGATGCGGGAAGTCCGTAAGAAGGCAGTTTGTAGACAAGTCCTCGGTGCCAAACCCGGTCAAAGGCCTTGGAAATGTCCAGTGCAACCGTTTGGGTCTCACCAAAACGTTCCAGGCACCGCCCCCAAATTGGTCATTAATAATTTTGTTCTTCTCAAGGTATGTGAGCAGTTTGTCGTTGATCACACGTTCCATCACCTTAGACAGAAGTGATGTGATCGCTATGGAGCGGTAGTTGGCCGGGTTGGAGCGGTAACCCTTCTTTGTCTTCAGGGACATTTTAAAAAGCTTCGTCAAAATTGGAGCTATTTCTGCAGCGCACCTCTGCAGTACCAGGGCAGGTATTCCATCAGGCCCACTAGCTTTATTAACATCTAGCCCTCGTAAAACACGGAGTACCTCCCGATGCCGGATCCTCAGCTTTTTCATACGAAAACCGCAGTGAGGAACCGACGTCGGGACAGCACCTTGGTCATCGAGGGTTGAGTTATTCGCAAACATTTTACCTAATAAGTTTGCCTTTTCGGTGGCGGTGTTTGCTAGTGAGCCGTCAGGTCTGGTGAGAGGTGGCAGACTGGATTTGCAGAAATTGCGGCCTATTGAGCCCGCAAGCGACCAGAATTGCCTGCTGCCATGCGGGCATGCAGCCAGCTTTCTGCTGATCTGCAGGTCGTGCTCCAATTTTGACCTATTTATGATTCTCTTGGTTTCCTTTGCCATTTTGTTGTAAGCTGTTCTGTCTTCGGATGTTCTAGATGTGTTGTAGGCTCGGTAAGCCGCGTTTTTTCGGCGTACTGCTTCAGCGCATTGTCGACCGAACCACGGCTTTGAGCCTACACCAGTTTCCTTAACAGTAGATGGGATGAAGCCATCCATCGCGGATGTGATGACTTCACCAATTTCCTGGGCACATCTTGAAGGATCCGAAGTCCGAAAACAGACAGCTGACCACGGGAAAGCATTAAAATGTGCCCGCAGACCGAACCAATCTGCTGACTTATAGTGCCACACTTTTCTCTTCAGCCACTCATTTGGCGGTCTGAAGTTTACAGGGATTGATGTCGTCACCAGGCAGTGGTCGGACGATCCTAAAGGCGCTGTGACTTCAATCCTGTAACCGTATGGCACAGTGGTTAAAAATAGGTCTAACAGATTGGAACGGTGAGTCTGGACATCAGGAACCCTTGTAGGCTCCTGAACCATTTGCTCCAATCCGTAGCAAAGGGCAAAGGATTCCGCTTGTCGTCCAGCCGAGTCTGTTGATCCTGAGAACTTCAACCAAGGTTCGTTATGAACATTAAAGTCCCCCAGGACCACAAACTCTGCCGTATGTTTGAAGAGTTCGGACGTGTCTGATTCGCCAAGGTTCGGGGAGCGGTATAAACACGCGTAGAATCTTACCCACATTACGTCGAATCTGGAGTTTTCCAGATTCAACAGTCGCACACAGTTGACGTCAGCTCGACTATAGAGACAGACACCTCCTTTTGGTCTGAACTTGCTTGCGAGGGTGAAGCCCGGGCAGTCCAGATAGGAGGCGACTACAGGCCCGGCTATCTGCGTTTCAGACAGGAATAGTAGGTTGGGGCGTTGAGAAAAAAGGTGGTGGTGGACAGAGTTTAAATTGGTATGCAGGCCGGGAATGTTGGTGAATGGTATATATATATATATATATATATATATATATACGAATGTAATGTGAGTGATTGAATAGGAATGTTTATATGTATAATACATGCAAATTATATTAGAGAAAAGCCGAGAAATTCAAAGAAAACATATTTTTGTGCGATTCAAAACGTCTGGCGGGCCGTACTTATAGTCACTTTTGAAATTCGTTCTACGGAAGAAATTGGAAAATAGATGTCCTAGAGTAAGTAGGTATTTGATTTGAATTATTTTATTTGGTGAAGTCGCTCAAAATGTATGTGCGCATAGATCTTTTAAACTACGCAACGGATATTCATGCGGTTTTCACCAATAGATAGAGTGATTCAAGAGGAAGGTTTGTATGTATAAAAACATGCTTATTATAGTAGAGAAAAGTCGAGAAATTCAAATATTCAATTCAGGCAGCGGGCAGCGGGCAGCTGGCAAGCGGGTGGTGTGGATTTTATAAAGGTTGGGTAATGGCGTTATGTTTCGTTAGCCACAGCAACGTGTGGCCGGGTCTGCTAGTAAATAATATATTGTATGTTTGCGGCACATTGCAGAGTTAAGATACTCTCAGTACTCTCAGCCCTAATTGAAACGGTGCTTGAAATGGCTTTAGTCGTGTATAGTGAATCTGAATAGCCAGGTACTTTCCCACTTTCATCTTTCCCACTTCCATCTCCTCCCTATAGCCTTCAACTTCACAACAAGGTGTTAAGGGACGCACTTGACTTACTTAACCAGTGATTCTTGACAGTCAAAAAATATAAATGAAATTTTGGTCTCCGGTGACATTTTTTCTTTTCTGCAATAACATAAAAAAGTATGTGTTGGACAGTTGGGTGCGGGGTAAGAGGTTGGGCGGACGACATGCGGAATAATGTATATTTTTTGGATTTTGAAGAAAAATATATTGAAAAAAAAGTCATTGATAAAGTCACCGCAAAGCAAAATTTCATTTACACTTTTTACTCCAAATAATGTCAGGAATCACTGGTTAAAGTAAGTCAAGTACGTCCCTACACCCTGTATATATACAAGTTTGATCTTGTCTTGATCTACAGATCTGCAGTATGGATAGAGACCTAATGATCAGATATCATAATTTTATCTAGAATGCATAAATAATAGTAGATAGTAATAATGATTTAATCTAATTCCGTGGAGAGCGGTGTGACGAATTTTCTGTCTGCCAAATTAAGAAAAGCAATATCATATTACAAAAAAAATAACACGAAGACATAAGATAGTAATACAAAAATCAGAGTGTGCAATTCACACGCGGTAGAAGTGAAACTTTCAGAAAACTGAAGTAGATAAGAGTGCGCCTATGAAGCACTTTTTTTATCAACGTGAAGGATGATTTTTTACATATTTTTGTCGTCGAATTCCAGTGCACCTTTTCCTATACATTTGGTCATCTTATTAGTATTTGTGTTTTCTTCTTCGGAGTCGCTAGATGTCTCTTTCTTTTGTGTTTTCTTTGTCTGTTCATTTTGGAGTGGTTTGAAGATTGGATATTGATTTTACATTTTTTTTTTGATTTCCTTGGATTCGACCCTTGGTTCGCTGAATGCTGAATGTCTGGATGTTCGTCAGGCGCTTTATACCACTAGACTAAAGGAGACTTGCGGGGGACCGTGGATTTATTGTATTATATCGGAACCAAGTACCGGTGAAATAAATAAATATTTTATTGCTATCTCATTCTCTCGCATCGTGTAGACGTGTGTGTTTGTTTCTTTTTAGTGTCGCAAGCCTCCATTTCATCGAGTTTCAAATCACAATGGTGGTAAAGAAGTTTTCACTTCAAAAATAAGTTTTCACTTCAGGACAAGAAACATATTCAATGGGAAAAAGAGTTTGTTTTGGATTTTTTCTTCTGTGAACATCTTTTTCTTATTGCAGGCAGGGGCTTGTCCTTGTCTTCTAGAACAATAAACGAGTGGATGTTGCACCAAGATCATCACGAACGTAATATATTATAATAAAAATTGAATTAATTTGACATAAGGCTTTTGGAGGGAGACAGCCATAGACATCCAAATTTAATAGACGAGAATCTCGCATTTTAAAATCACCATTTAGTTTTTAATAGCAAAATCTGCTTTTGAAATAGACCTTTTTACATGGGAGCGCGAATTGCTTGTCATGTTATTAACATATTTGCGAAGTCCAAATACGGCAAAGTAAAGTTCGCCACTTTTCATAGACGAACATTTTGTTGCCGTATTTAGTTAAGACACTTTTACAAATGTTTCATAATTTACTTACCCCTGTAACCAGCGACGAGCACACTGGAGAACCGCCCACATTCGTTATGATCGACATATTTTAGGGTATAATGTATAGCATAAGCTACCTAGCGAAAACCGTCTATTGGTTACCAACACCTCTACCATAGGTCACCCCAAGGGTTTCGCTACGTTTGGTGGCTTAGCAGGGGTGCCGAGTTCATGGGGTGAGATCTCGTGATTGTCTAGATCTTGGCGGCGGATGAAATCGACACACTGATACCCAGATTCCTACCACTCCTTACCTTACCTTTTACTTCTTAGGACATCCTCTGTCAAAGAAATCCCCAAATCCCTCCCCAAAAAGATCCTCCACTCAGCATAAAAAAAGATTGACGAAAGATTGACACTAAAGACGACATAGGCCCTGAGGAAAATTACTTTCTTCAGTTCCTCCTGTGTGGAACTAATAATGTAAAAAAAGTCCACTCTAAAACATTAACCATTAAATAATATACCTATGCATATGTAAGTGCAGTGAAGTCAGATAAAGTCGAGTCATGGTGTATTAATAAATTAAGTACTTAGTTGGAACAATCTATAGTGGTACATAGTGCTGTCCGTAATAGTAATAAAAATAAAATAGCCTCCGTGGTCGAGGTGTAAGGCTCTTGACTCGCAATCCGGAGATCTGGAGGTCGCGGGATCGAATCCCGGCATACGCAAATAAATTTTATTTGATTAATTTCAATTTTATTTGATTAATTTCACAATTAATTCAATTAAAATAATACATAGTATATTTGCGGCACGTTCCAGAATGGAAGATACTCTTAGTATCGCCCTGGCGGAAGACCACCTTTCAGAATTGTAACGTTGCTTGAAATGGCTTTAGCCGTGTTTGGTGACCAGTTCTGAGTAGCCAGGTACTTCCCCACCTTCCTCTTCCCCATCTCCTTCCCATCATCACTACCTTCAGCCTCACAATATAACCCAATCGGGGATGCCATGTGAACAGCTGGGACTCTTGTGAGGTATATAAAAAAAAACATGATAAGACCCTCATTCCATTTGAGAAGTTTTAACTCGACCGGAAAATGGATTATTGAACTCCATTTAAGTTGGTTCTATTTAACGTAGGTACAATATACCTGTAAAAAATTCAATTTCACAATATCAATGAACTTTTTGTTTTGCAGGCAAGTTCTTCAAAAAATTTACTCCGCATTTAAAGCCTGGCATTGTTCGCAATTCATTATTTTCGAAACTGGTCGCATTGGGCTACTAATTTTATTTGATTTTTATTCGGGTATTTGTCCTCGTCCCTGTCACAAATGGAAATCTATCCTGGTACAGGGAGGTAATATATAGAAAAAGTCAATTTGGCTCCACGTAGAACTATTTGCAACCGTTTTAAAATTTTATTTTTATTGCAACGATTGAGAGATTGAAACTTTTGGCAATCCATTTTTGCAAAAAATAATTGTAAAAAATGTCAAATTGCCATTTCAAACTAAATAGTAACTTTTCCGTATAATATCATAAAAATGGTTCCATGAAAAAAACCATAGTGTGTGCTTTTCGCACGCGATAGAAGTGAAACCTTCAGAAAAACAATGTAGAGAAGAGTAAGAGAAGAGTACAAAGAGGAGATATACAGGGTGTCCGGGGGTAAAGTGCATTAACTTCGGGAGGTGATTCTACATGATAGTACAAGTAAAAAAGATAAATAACTTTTTTCGAAATTCCAACTTTTAGGGGTAGTTTTGAGGTAAAGAGATAAAGTTAGTCCGGCGTGTACGGCCAGATTTATTATTTTCCGCTGTTACGATACGGGCCAATCACAATCGAGTCGGGCACCCGGCAGGCTCTCAGCAACTAAGATCGTACCTCACACTAAGGATTTTTAGTAGGTACGTCTTTTTGTATGGGAAAAAAAGTGTTGGAATTTCAGTTGTTAATCTTTTTTACTTCTACCATCATGTAGAATCACCTCCCGAAGTTTATGCACTTTACCCCCGGACACCCTGTATATACTATTTCATTCTGTCGCGGGCTACCTATAGATGTAGGTGTTTTTCTCTTTTAATGTCGATATTTTTTGTTTCATAAAGTTTCAAATCACAACGGTGCTAAAGAAGTTTTCATTCAACATCTCAGTGAAAAAAATTGGAGCGGGGTGAGGGTTTATTATTCGGCTGAGTGACCAGTGACGACATGTGGAAGATTTTTTTTTTGTTTGATTTTGGCAATGAAATCTTCGTCACGGCAGACGAAGATTTCATTTACATGTTTTACTTCAAATATTACTGATTAAAGTCAGTTGAAATCTCAAACTGTGGTTGAACCACTTTGAGACGACTTATTTATACGATTTTAAATGTCAATTTTCGAAAGTTTTAAAGGTCAACCTTTGAACAATTTATTTATATTCATATTGCGTATGTACGGGTGTAAACAATTAATTCATCTTAAAATTTTAAAACATAATTTGTAGTTAGCATTTAAAAAAAAATATATATAAAGCCATCTGTGAAAGAAAAGATTATACATAAATTCTTTAAAGTATCACCCCCATGTATTAAATATAGTTTGTTGGTGAATTTCTGGTTTTGCTGTAATTGGTAAATTCATTTGAGTTAACGCCATCAAGTTTCAGACAAAACTGTTCACCTGCTTCAGTGTTGAAACTGCCTTGAAGCAAATACGATTCTGTTTGAAACTATTTGAATTGAAACTCAAATACGAGTTCAATATTGTGTATAAAGTTTGTGTTTTTTTCTTTATAGCAGTACAAATTAGTTGGCTCATTATAAACTAATTGCTAGTGTTGGTATAACAGCACGCACCCCATGGATTTTAACCAGCGATTCCTGAGTATATTTGGAGTATAAAAAGAAAACGTCCCTTTGCTGTCCGATGACATTTCTTTTTTATGTGAATACCTCGCAAGAGTCCCAGCTGCTCCCGTCTGGAGTCAGTGAGACTTTGGCATCCCTAATTGGGGTATGTTGTGAGGCTAGAGGTAGCAGAAGAAGATGGGGCAGAGGAAGGTGGGGAAGTACCTGGCTACTGAGATCTGGTCACCAAACACGGCTAAAGCCGTTTCAATTCTGAATGGTGGTCTTACACCAGGGTGATACTGAGAGTATCTTCCATTCTGGAACGTGCCGCAAATACACTGTATATTATTTTGAATGAATTTATTGTGAAATAACACAATTTATTTGCGCACGCCGGGATTCGATCCGTGAACTGTGAGTCAAGAACCTTACCCTTTGACCACGGAGGGCTTCTATTTATTAATTATTAATTTTAACTCAAATAAAACCTCAAATTGTAATATTTAATTTAATGAATACAATATTAGCGAAACTCAATCGAAAATCTGGAAACAGAAATATCAGAAAAATATATTGGCCCCTCTGGGACTCGAACCCAGGACCTTCGACTTTTGTTAGTGCAGTGGCCCGGAAAGCCAAAGGTACTGGGTCCTAGTAGACCGGGCGCTGGATGGAATTGAGTGTGTAAAATATGAGTTCTGAAGTCTGAACATAGTTTTGAACTCAGAAAAGCTTGCAGATTTATGATTCTGGATGTTGCCAGGAGGTTTATTGGTCCAATTTTTTTTGCACCTCATCCGCTTAACTATTAGCTAAGAAAATGGACTGAAAAATGCTTTTGATTGAAATCTGCAAGCTTTTCTGAGTTCAGAATGCGCCACTCATATTTTGCACACTCAACTCCATCCAGCGCCTGCGCTATAGATAGCAGAGGCGGCCCGTGACAAAATTTGCCAGCAGTGCATTTCACAAAAAATGGTAACATTAATACGGGAAAATATAATTGATTGATTCACAGATTCGTGAAAACGTAAAAAACGTAATCGTATACCGATCAACTCGATCTAACAAACTAAATTGCAATACGTTATTTATGTGTGCTTGGGACTATGAATGATTATTAACTTTTCAGTAAAATGAAGGCAATCATTTACACCACTATCACCCACGAAAATTGTTCACAGAAAACAAAAGAAAATGTGTTCAAACGATCACATTCACACAGCCAAGATGCTTTCGAATATTTAATACTTTGTTTTAAAAACTCTATTCACAGTTTCCTCAACCTTACAAACTTGTATCATATTCAGCAAAGTTTTAGAGGGCCATTATTTTTCTAAAACAATTTATTCTCATTTTAAAATAAGTTTTTTACAGAGCAAAACTAGCGAAAACCATTAAAAAGGTGTCAATAGTGAGCAGTGATCTGCCAAGTGCTTGATTTCGCCGCCCCGGTACGCTGGTAGAGCTAATATGTAACATTGTCAATTAGTTGTAAATTCGTTATTCCTAACTAAGTCATTCCAAACGTTCGGTAACATATCACGCCTGTTAAAAGGTTTTGTCATAAATCAGAATGCCTCTGCGCATGCGTCGCCAGTGCACGCGCGTGTCATATAGCTTCACTCATGTCTTGCTCATTTCACCGTCCCAAGCATCTGGAGATAGCCCCACTAGAAATATCACTTCAGGTGACGTCACGTCTCGGCATAAAGGAAGATGCACGCAGTGCTTTTTCGTATGGGCCGATACGAGTATGGCCTGAGTCTGTACGAAAGTTAAATGGTAAGGATGTTATAACGAATTGGCGGGAATTCTTAAATGAATGTTACGAATTTACACTTTTGACGTTTTTCAGTGTTTGGTAGCGCATTGCAAATGTGCACTAAGGCAGTGGCCGACTCTGATAGATAGGTGCCAATATTTTTTTTTTGATTTTTGTTTCCAGATTTTCGATTGAGTTTCGCTAATATTGTTTTCATTTAATTAAAAAAAAACAACCATACAAAGCCACTGATCACACTCCTGCACGTCGCGACGGGGATCAGTGATACGCTTCCTGTTTCATTTGTTGCTTATCTCGTGACCCGCTAGGCTATACTCGACTGATCAGTTGCAATGTCTGATGGAATTTTTTTCATTGTTTTTAATTAAAAAAAATAATAAAATGACATATACAATTTATACTCCATATATTCTCAGAAATATCTTGTTAAAATCCTTCGGATACGTTCTGTTACGCCCTGTATACATTTGTTATATGTTTAAAAACTTTGTGAAAAAGTTCAACTATACATTTTCACATTTCTATCCTCATGGTGTTTGTTAAAAAAATGTATTCACAGCCCAACTTACCATAGTCAAATATATTATATTATTTCTTCAATTTTTGTTTACAGAAATGAATATTTTTGTGAGCCAGTGCCAAAATAGGTATTATTATGAGTTATTTTAATTCGATAAGCAGAGTTTATTAAACAAAGGATAGATAAAAATAAATTCGTATTAATCCAGCATTTGGAAGATTATATTCATATTGGCTTAGTCGCAAATAATGCAAAATTCTTACCTGTATGACCAAAGGTCGATTGACAAACTTCGTTATGTTGGTGCCAAACGATAAAAATCTGTATATAATATTTCACGACTCCGCTGCACAAAAAAAACGTTGCTTTTTAGTCATAACGCTAAAAAATTAAAAACCGAATTATCAGTCATAACAACAAAACGGCTTAAAGTTGGCAGCAGTTCTCGGTGAGTTGAAAAATTCTGCGAAAGTTTATCATGTTTCTGGGCCTATGTCATCTTTGGGGATGCTATGTGGAGGGTATTTTCGGGGAAAGGAAGGATAGGAAGTTCTGGAAAGGAAAAGGTAAGATGGGTGGATCGGAATCTGGGGGTCAATGTGTCCAGGAGTGACGAATGTATGAATTCACCCTTCTCACTGCGGTGCAAGATGATGGATCGAGAGAGTACGGTTGGAGAGTTCCTGGTTAGGTCTCCCTCAAAAAGTCTCTCCCGATCCGGTCCGCCACGCCGTGAGTGTGCAAACGCACCGTCGCCAAGACCTATACAAACTGCACGCTGTGAAGCCTGCTAAGTCCCTAAACGTAGCAAACCACTTGGGGTTATGGCAGAGGTTTTGGTTATCCAATAAATGATTCCTGGGGCGGCGCCATACTTGCATCCCAAATTGATGAAGAACACTTTAACGCTGTCCGAGAAGTTGGCTGAAGAACGAGGAGGCGCAACACGGCATAATAGCTCAAAGATTAATCACGATAAAGACTACAAGTCGTTCGTTACATATTTTACAAATGCTCAAATAGAAAAAAATTACAAGTGTGCAGTTCACACACGGTAGAAGTGAAACCTTCAGAAAAGTAAAGAGAATAAGAGTGGGGAGGCTACGAAGCACCGCACAAAGAGGAGACTGATTATTCTATTTCAACACAATAGTGCTAAATAAGTTTTTTCTTCAAAAAGGACGACGAAACTAATTATTTAAGTAATTTCAATAATATTAACGTCTAAAAATTTCAAGGATGTTATTTTTTGACTAGACGCATATTTTAGCATTATAATTTCGTAATAGACGTTCCCTGCCAGGGGTTCAAATAATAATGTAGTTCTGTTTCCTTGGAGATGGGCCAAATGACATTGTGAAATGCTTTACCTTGAGCGTAATGTACCAAGGTACATCCGGATACTTTGTTTATACCATTTACATTGCCAAGCCGGACATTATCCGAACAAGTCGTCGCCTATATCCCCATACAGATGCTGGCATTATCTGTAATTTATTAGCAAGCATTGCCATCGCCAGTAGTAACCTGTAACGGGGAAGAAACAAAAACCTTCGCACAAAGTACTCCCCGATAAGGGAGCGCAGCAATCCTCTAGATCAGGGCTTCCCAAACTTATTTCAACTGTGACGCCCTTGGGAAGTTGCCATATTTTTGCGACGCCCTGGCCTTCTTGCCATACATTTAGCTACTAGTTGTAGTTCTAGCCTAATAAAAATTTTTCAGAAAAACTCCAAATAGTATCAAAATTTTTTATTAGAAAATAAAGAACACAATATAAAAACAAAAAAGAAAGCAAAAAAAAGATAAAAAAGCAACCACACCCTTTTTTCTTTGGTATTAATGAGAAGGATGTGCTTGCTTTGAGCATAGTTTCTCAAAACGAGGCTGAAGTTTCTAAATTGCCACTCTCGTCTCTGTCTCTAAATTTATTTTCGACCTGTACTTGTTCTTAATTACTGCAACTGCAGAGAAACCTGTCTCGCACAAGTATGATGTCGCAAACCCTCAATGCTGCAGTGCTGACGGAACGATATTTTTGGTAAACTGAGCTCCAAAATTCAAGTAGCTTATCCTTTTTTATATTGCAGCTTAAGGCTGGAGTCACATGAAAATTCTAGTAATTGTTCTTCTTCTGCTGTCAAAAGTGTTGATGGTGAGGTCGACTGGAAAGGGTTTCTAACCCAGTCATATTGCTCCAGATGACAAGGGCTGTGTAAATTATTTTTAAAGAAGGATCGAGGGTTTCTGTCGATTTTTCTTGTATAATGCAGCTGACAGCCCGCGCCCGCGCCTCGCACTGTTTGCCCGCTCCCGCCGCATCACAATGCGCATGGCGCTCACTCGTCTCGGTCGCATCGACACAGACAGCCAATAAGATTGCCTCACGACGCCCGTGGGATGATACCGCGGCGCCCCAGGGCGTCGCGACCCACAGTTAGGGAAGCCCTGCTCTAGATAAAATACATACAACAACTCTTAACTTTGTGGAAGGTAAAACGTATACGGACACTTGAGAGAATTTATAACCGTAGATAGCCGAGTTACAAATTTCCTTTGATGTTTTAGTGTAAGGATATCGAGGATTCCGAGGACATTGGGAAACTAAAAGAGAATGGAGCATATTATTACAGTGGGATAAGAAATATGAAATATAATTTCATACAATTCGTAGAATTCACGCTGCTTTCGGAAAGCCAGTAGTTTTGTGACCAAAGTTCGAAGATAAGGATGAAAAACGTCGATTGTACAGTTGATTAGTCAAACATTTCCGAAAAATAAAAGATTTAAGTTGAGTATGCAGGTTTACGTAAAAGCGTACTCTCTATAAACTCGTTATGCTTCGCTGTGTTGTGAATGTGAAAATTAACTTTAAAAAAAATTGATGAATTGTTCAAATTTTTTTAAATAACTGGTTCTAATATTCCCAGAATCATTATGATTATTTATACCGAGTTGTTTCATAAAAATTAATTCAACTAAATATAATTTATTTGCGGCACGTTCCGGAGTGGAAGATAGTGTCAGTATCGTCTTGGTGAAAAACCACCTTTTGAAAGTGAAATTTTGCGTGATGTAAGTATGTGTGATGCAGGATTGTCATCTAGATAGGTACGGTGTATCGTGGCCCAGATATATATATATATATATATATATATATATATATATAGGGACTTTGCAAAATTGCATGGCCATGAATCCACATAGAATTAGTAGGAACGACAGAAATTAGTCGAGGTAGATGGAGGTCTGCTCAAAAAAGTCAATGAAAAAACTCATATGTACTTATTCAAAATTGCAAGTTTATTCATTCTTACCTTCGACCATTATTGATCAAAGGTTCTTACAAAACAAACGAGTTCTAGTTTCTAAACTTAACTAAATAAGGAGCGTCAAGATCACAGCCAATGCAACGTGGTCAGATCATCTCCCACTAACTGTAGAAATAGATCTAAATCTAACCCCCATTATTTCCAACAGACAGGATCGACCAAGGGATTTTGGAAAATGGACGGCAAAGTCCGAAAATGATATTAAAACTTACAACGCCCTGGCCAATAAACTACTGTTAAAAATAAAATTCCCAGATGCCGTAAAATGTCAAAGACATAACTGTGATAATGAGACTCATAAACTTGAGCTAGATTCTCTCTACGGTAATATTGTGCAGATACTAAGAAACTTCGCCATACAAGCATTCAGAAGTAAAGGACCCAAAAAAAAAAAAAAGTATGACATTGTTCCTGGGTGGAATAATGAAATCTCCACTTTATACCGCAAATCAAGACATGCATTCCTATGCTGGGTTGAAGCCGGAAGGCCCACGGAAGGCCGTTTCGCAGACGAAAGAAAAACAAGTAAAAAATCTTTTAAAATTGCTCTCCGAAAATGCCAACACTCGGAAAACAAAGCACGAATGGATAGCATAGCCACATCTATGCATAACAAAGCTTTCAGAAAGTTTTGGCAAAAAACTTCAACTGTGCTGAAAGCCAAGAGCAAAGTTCCACTATGCGTCAACAACATCACGGGGGATGAAAACATAGCTAACGAATTTAGAGACTTTTTCTCTTTAAGCGAAGATCAAGGAGATACCACGAAACCTTCGATAATGACATGTCCACCTGCGGCCAATGATGACCTGGTCATGAATGTTACTCCTGAAATGATTGAAAGCGCAATTAAACAAACCGCCCACGGTAAAAGTCCAGGACACGACGCTATTGGTATTGAGCACGTAAGATACGCAGGAAATCAACTTCATGTTATTTTAGCCGCCCTGTACTCAAGCCTCTTAAGACACACACATATGCCGATGGACATGAGCCAAACTATTATCGTACCAATCCTGAAATCCAATCAGCTGGATGCTTCGATATTAGGAAATTACCGACCGATTTCCTTGGCGACAATGCTTTCAAGACTATTTGAAAAAATCTTATTCGCGCTAGTCAAAGAAAAACTATTTACCCTGGACAACCAATTCGGCTTCAAGAGCGCCTCATCAACCGATATGGCCATTTATGGGGTAAAACAAATAATAGCCTACAACAAAAAAAGAAAAACCACCGTTTATGGGTGTTTTCTGGACCTAAGCAAGGCTTTTGATCGGGTTTCCCATCAATTGTTATGGGAAAAACTCATAAAACGAGATGTTCCAGCAGCAGTGGTCAATATGCTGGCAATTTGGTACGGACAACAGGAAAATCACATACAATGGGCAGGAGCTTCTTCAAGACCTTAAAAGCGGAGTCAGGCAAGGGGGAAATATGTCTCCAACTCTATGTAATGTGTACATTAACGACCTCTTACAAGAGTTGAACGATACACGAATCGGTTGTCATATCTGCGGACAAGGCAGTAATAACATTAATTACGCGGATGACATGGTGCTGCTTGCACCTTCGATTAAAGCGATGAGACGACTTGTGCAAATATGCGAAGAGTACGCAAACTCTCATAACTTTACAATTCTAAAAAGTCAGTCATCGTCGCTTTCAAACACAAAAAGGAGCCATTGAATATTCCTCCAATATATCTAGAAGGAAACGAACTGCTTGTGGCCTCACAGGTTAAGTATCTGGGACATATCCGAAGACATGAAGGATATAGAAGATATGGAATGACAAAGAAGAGCAATTAACATACGGGCGGGAATGCTCTCAAGGCGGTTCTACCACTGTAGCGACGACGTCAGAAAATTACTCTTCAAGACACACTGCACTGCCTTGTACACATCTGAACTGTGGACGCAATACCCAGCAGCGCAATGGGACAAACTGAGGGTGTGCTACAACAATGCATACAGGCAACTTATGCAACTACCGAGGTTCTGCAGCGCCTCCACGATGTTCACCGAAGGGAGGGTGCACTCATTCCCAGCATTACTTCGCCACCGGCTAGCCAGCTTCTGGAGCAGGACACGGAAATCAAACAACATCATTGTCGTGGCTGCATCCGGGTGGCTCAGCTCCCCACTGAATGAGCGATGGATGCAAATGATGAGGCGACATCCCTGATGGACGATAAAAAAAAAACAATATTTATTTTTTAAATTTTAATTTCTGTTTTATTTTTGTTTAATTTAATTTTGTTTTTAATTTTGTGATTAATTTTTATTATTATTATTTATGTTCGTATTTTATTTTCATTTTTTATGTAATATGGCAGACTGGGATTGCACTACCCTCCCAGCCCTGCTGGAATAAAAACTTAAATAAATAAAAAAAATAAAATAAAAATAAATAGTGACTTTGGATGTTGAAGCGTGGCACTGCATGTCCTCAGCATATTTTTCGTAAGATGGTACGTAATTACCGAGTGCTAATCGCAAGCACGATTGACATATGTAGTTGATTGCGATATTTTGACTTAATTATCTTCATTTCAGAAAATGCAGACTCGCACAAATAAGTTGACCCAAATATTGCCGGCAACGGAAGGGCGATTTGCCTTAGATTCGGATATTTATCTTCAGATACAAAATACCAGAATTTTGTATCAGATGCTGTGGCTTTGAGATGAAAATTTGACATAATCTGCACTACCTAATTTCAACAGAAGATGAGTTCATGTTAAACTGACTCGCTATTACGAGATAATCAGATATAATAAACAAAAAGGCATGAAAAATGGGCGGTCTTATTGAGGCCTAATTGAGTATCAACTAAAACAAAAACTGTGAATAAATCTATTATACATCGGCAAAATTTTCTCGAGATCCACTCATAAAGCACTCGCGATCGACAGGTCGATCGCGATCGACCTTTTGAGTACCCGTGCTCTAGATGGTTGGGAGCAGTTGGGATTCGTATGCGGTTCTAAAATAAAAAAGGAATGAGTATTAATTATTATCGGTATTAATTATTACCAAGTAAGTAGTGGGAAGTATTAAATGAATGTTTACAAACCGCTAGTAAAAAGAAAAAAATATCACAGTAAAATAGGTAAATGCAATGAGAGTAAAATAGAAACAATGTAATGAACCAGTATAATGAATACTACAGATGAGATTGTATCGGAAGAGAAATAATATCTAAACGATTTGAGTGAGAATTTAATACACCAGCTTAAAGCTTCAAAGCTTTATACTTCTAGGTAGCGTTAAATGGGGTGATTTTCATCACTTTTCAACTTTGAAAATAAATATATGTAAAGGAAATATATTCCCTTTAAATTTGTATCCCGTAGTGTCAGTTAGAATGCGAATATCAATTGTCACTTATTTGATTATTCTATTATTTGATTGTAAAATATCAGTTAGTTTGTAAGAAGAAACCATACAAAGGAAAGTGATAAAAATAAACATAAATGTCGTTTCTTTGTGAAAAAAAGGTTAACTGTCAGACGTATGAATCCACTGCGGTGCAAGGCGATATTCGGAGAGAGAAAGAAAACGGCTGGAGAAAAAGTACTTCCTCAACTATTCTCTGTCGATCCGGCCTGCCATGCAGCTGGTGAGCAGATGCATCCGCCGCAAGGAACCGGACAAACCTCACCGCATGAATCCGGGCACCCCTATTAAGTAACCAAAAGTAACAAACCACTTACGGTGACCTATGGCAGAGGTTATTTAATAAATGGTTCCCGGGGCGGTTGCGGTGGTACCCATATCCACCTCCCAAATTGATGTTATTTTACATATAGGTTAGTATGTTTTTAAATTAAATATTTACATAAACATTTTATGTTATTAAAATAGTTAAGGAATTTATGAATTGCTGTAATTTTTCTTCTTCGTCTTCTTGTGCCCTGTCCGTTCATTGGACGTTGGCTATCATGTTGGCTATGCGGACTTTGTTTACTGCGGCCCGGAACAGCTCTACGGTAGACTGGCCAAACCATTGAATGGTTTTACAGTCATGAGGTCCTCCTTCTTCCAGAGCCCCGTCGTCCGGAAATTTTTCGCTGCCTGAAAATATCTAAAAACAGCTTCACAATTCAATTACCAATATGTTTGAATATGACTTAAAAAAAAACGAATAAATTTGACACTTCTTATTTGCCTGTAAAAAATTCTGAGTGGTAGCAAGAATTTTGCAGATCCGATAACCGCGGTGATCAACCTCCCGATGTAAAAGTCTCCCCGCCCTACATATATTATGGTACCTTCATTCCGGGTAGTTTCTGGGGAAGAAAGGACCAGCGAAAGGTAGCTACTTCCGGAAATTTATGCTGATTTGGATTGGAGTAATATCTGAGAGAAGATATATTATTATAGGTAGATTAACCATTCAGTTTCCCTCTTCTCTGGCCTCAAATCCAAACTAAACCGAAAATCCAAACTAAACAAAGAAAACCGGAAATATGTTATTTTTAAATGAAATTTTAAACGTATTGACTCTTTTCCACAAAAAAATTGTAAATTGATTTCGAAAGATTGTTCTTTTATCTAGTAACCGCGTGTTTTAAATTTTGAAGAAAAAATGTTTATTTTTAGTATAATAAGGTTATACGATAGGTCGTTGGCAGATTTGTTAAATTTTCAAACGAAAAATCTTATTTTACAAGACAAATTTCATACCATGTGATCATACATTATTGTAAATCAATACGTTATCTAGTAAACGCATGTTTCAAAATTTTAATTTTTGTTCAAATAAAATCATTAAAAAAAATATCCGAACATTCATTTATGACGAAAATATTTCTATCTATTTACGGTTTTACAAATTAATATATTAAGGATTTTTTTTACATTCTTATTTTGCTTAGACATTATTGAAAAATGATAAATACTTATGATCAAAAAATAATTACAAAAAGTACATAATTTTAATAGTTTTATTATGTAGGTATAAATTAAAGCAAATTTGTAATGAAATAAAATCGATATTGAGTTATAATTTTATAAAGCTGGTACGGAGATTTCTCATTGGAACTGCCCATTACGATCGTAAGAACATCTTTCGACGAAATGTAGATTTTCGGCCGCTTGCTGATTAAAGGCCCTTAAGTTTTGAATGAAATCGTGCCTCTTAAAAGCCATCCTTGAATGAGGAAGAAAGAAAACAAAATTATTTCTTATTTCCCAATTTTTGGGGATAAATATAAATAGGTGTGAAAATAAACACGTGGTAGAAATGGATCGGAAAAAGGCATCTTTGATATTGTAGTTATTTTACGTCGTGAAATGGTGTTATTAAATAAATAAAAAAAAACAATTGAACTACCTCCACTGCAGAACATTAAGGTTAGATCCAGGCACATCGGTAAACAAGCCCCAGCGAAAGCTGGTACGGATGTCATCGACGTTCATCCTCTTTCTAAAAAGTCAAAAGATATCTACTAAAATGATGAAGTCACGTACGATCTTTCGCTGGGACTAGTGAAATAGGTGGTTCCTACGTTTGGTGACTTAGCAGGGGTGCCCAGTTCATGGGGTGAGGTTTGTCTAGGTCTTGGCGGCGGATTCGTCTGTCCACCTACTGCATGGCAGGCCAGATCGGGAAAGACTGGTTGAGAGATTTCTTTTAACCTCTCCAGCCGGACTCTCGAATCATCACCTTGCACCGCAGCGGAAGAGATTGATTCATGAGTCACTTCTAGACATATTGACCCCCAGTTTCCTACCCACCCCTCATTATTTTTTTCTTTCCAGAACTTCATCTCGTTCCATTCCTTAAAAAGACCCTCCACACAGCATCCTCAAAGATGAAACAAGCCCTGAGGGATTTTTTTCCTTAGCGCCTCCTGTTTTAGCAAAAGCAAAAAAAAATTATTTCGAAAAAATTACTTTCAATGTAATATTTGTACATATCACGTTAAATTTGAATGAAACAATGTAAAGTATATTTATACATCGTTCTATAGTGCTAGATACTCTCACTATAACCTCGGAGAGAGATCACCACTCAGAATATTGATACGTTAAGTTACCTATTACTTTGCCTTTGCTTTCATATATCTACCACCCTTTACTTATAATTTATATTTTTCTTCCGGCAACCTTCCTTGTTGCGCAACACCGCATAATACCCCAAAAACAAATAACGAAAATGTTAAATATCATTGAAGAAGAAGATAATAATAATCTAAACGAAAATACGAAAGAGAACAAGACACAAAAAAATAGAAAAAGATAATGGTCGCAACTGGGACTCGAACCCAGAACCTCTCATCTAACAGGGACATTGCCATCTTAAACCGTCATATTTGTCAATCTCATATTTCAAATTTCAGAATTAACCATATTATCTCCAACTAGTTGCGACCATTATCTTTTTCTATTTTTCAATATTTATAAATTCACTTCATCCCCATCTCTTTCCCCATATCTTTAGGCGAACAATGAACCCCTAATTGGAGATGCCACATTCCCAAAGAAAGTTGGAACACAAAGAAATATGCATACATAGCATCAGTGTAGAGCGGCGCAGCGTTCCAGTTGTCTCTCAGTTAGTAAAGTTGCCAGTTTATCAAATATCTGTGAATAGAAAATTAACATGTTTGTTTTCTATTCGAAAAATATCCATTAGGAACTGAACATATCCTCCCACTTACTTTGTAATTCATAGGAAATGGCATTCAATCCGTGTAATGTATTATTTTTCTTTCGATATTTCCCAAGCGTGACACAAGAAAGTCTTATCTGGTACGTTATAAGTATTGAATTGTTAAAGCCCATCGTTGTCCGACGTGGAAAATACGATATTTTTTCTTGGAAAAATGTTTGGCAATCTCAAAGTACTCAGTGTTAAGGTATTAAGAACGTATTTTTAAATAAATATTTCGAAATTACTTCACTGGGACGACTTTTTCATCATGTTCACGTGGGGAGTAATGTAAAGAAACTTGTAGAAATTGAGCAAGTTATGTTATTTTCAATTTGAATAATGATGAAGTACTTAACTTTAAATGGCGTTGGGCTATAAACCACGGATAATTATGTTTATTTTATCACTCAAAAACAATGTTTTTGAAATATTATACTGTTTTCTCAGGAGAAAATCTATTCGCATAATAATTTTAAAGCCAATAAAAATGTCTAGGGACATCGTTCATAGTACCTATGTGAAAAAAGAATTAATATTATTTTATTTTTTTGAATGTGAATACCGCATAAGAATCCCAACTACTCATAGCCCCCTGGAGCCAGTGAGACTATGGTATCCTCATTTGCGGTATGTTGTCAGACTGAAGGAAGTCGGGAAGATAGGGAGATGGGGAAAACCAGGTGGGGAAGTACCTGGCTATTCAGATCTAGCCACCAAACACGGCTAAAGCCTTTACAAGGAACTTTTAATTCAGAATGGCGGTCTTACACCAGGGCGATACTGAAGTATCTTCCAGCCTGTAAAGTGACGCAAATATACCTCATATTATTTTAAATTGTTTAATTGTGAAAACACAAATCAATCAAATAAAATTTACTTGCGCAGTTGGATCGCTAGTCGAAAGCCTTACCCGTTAATTACCCGTCAAATTCATGATTTTTTCCAAAATTATTGAAGTGAAAACTTCTTTAGCATCGCTGTGATTTAAAACTCGATGGAACAAAAAAGCGACACTTAAAAGATACACACACATACATCTTAGGATTTAGCCTGCGAGAGATTGAGATAGGATAATCTTTGCGTGATGCTTAGTAGCCTATCCACTCTTGTATAATTTAGTTTTTTGAAGGTTACACTTCTACCGCGTGTGAACTGCACATTAGCAATTTTTATTATTTTTTTACATTATTTGTTTGCAAATTTTAGCCAAAAGTTAACAAAACAACCAAATTTTATTGTAAATATTTTATTTTCAAACTCCATACAAATAATAAAACAACGTAAATTTCTACAAAATTTATTCGACAATAATATTTAACCTTTTGCAATAATAATATTAATTATAATATGTATCATAATAATTCAATCATTGTCTTTTCAAAACATAACAATTCACATTTAGAATGTGCCTTAAAATATGCATCTCGATCAGGGGCTACTTTTTATACTAATGTGTACAAAATTTGATACTTCCTAAAAACGATATTTACAAAACACTTACAATCGCGGACATATTAGAATATCATGATCAGTGAGGTGCGGAATACATTTACTATGTTACATTACAATACTTACTGTAAGTGGTAAGTGTGAAGATATTCCTTTTAGTTCCTAGGGCGAACAACATGGTTGTGCGAGATACAAAACTAAATAAGGTTTTTAAGTTGACACAACCATTGTTCATGTTACTTTTACTTTAGGCAGTACCTGATTTATATAAATTAATTTATTTTTTAAACAATTTGTTTATCAATTCAAGATAATCAATTGCAAATTTTTTACATATGCAAACTTGAAAATTATGCAAAATGAAACAAGTTCTTTTTAAAACCACCTTATTTGACGTATAATAAAGAGGTTTTAGACAAAAAACTTGTTTCATTTTGTATAATGTAAAACCACACAGTGTTTGCTTTCCTCGATAATTTGAAAATTGCGATTTGACTTTTTTAGTTCCTTGTTTAAAACCACCTTATTTGATGTATAATAGAGTGGTTTTAAACTAAGAACTTGTTTCATTTTGTATTATGTAAAGCTATAGAGTGTTTACTTTCTTCGATAATTTGAAAATTATGATTTAACTCCAGAAAAATATTTCGTGCTGTTACAAAGCATTTCACTTATTTTAAGTACATACATAAACAAATTTAGATTCTCATTCCTAGTTTTTCATTTCAAACGTAATTAAGAAAAAAATGGTCTAACTCGAATCCCCATCGAATTAATATTATAACACCTGTAAAAAATAACGTAAACATTCT
Source organism: Limnephilus rhombicus (assembly GCA_929108145.2). NCBI lineage: Eukaryota > Metazoa > Arthropoda > Insecta > Trichoptera > Limnephilidae > Limnephilus > Limnephilus rhombicus. Next base: position 19,648,361 of record OV815273.1, on the reverse strand, counting down.
ACCAAAAAGAAAATTGCTTCGTAATTTTTTTTAAATATTAACGATTTTCTCTTTTCAAGCATGACTTTTGTAAAACAAACAGTGACATTTATAATTTCTAAAACATGAAATTTGTGAGAAACTAAACATGAATTTTTAAAAATGAATTTAGTGATTTTTTTTTCTTCTTGTGTTTAGAACCTGCACAGTATATACATAGATTTGCATCTTAAACTACAGCACGCCTCTGGTGATTTTTTTTAAATTAAAAATTTTCGTTTATTAACTTTACCACGACAAATGATATATTCTAGTAAAAACATTGTTTATGAAAACACAAAGTTATTAACCACCATTATTGTAAGATTGAACCACAAAATAATATAATGAAAAACACCCAAAAAAAATATGTCAGGTTAGGCGAGGTGTCAATAGTGTTCTTTGTTTAAAATCTTATAAACATTTGTTTGTGAACATTATCTTAAAGTGTCTTAACATTGGGGTCATTATCTCACTGGTAACCTTCTTTGAAACTGTTAATTAACCCTCTGAGATCCCAACTAATTAATGTGGGCAAAAAAACAAAAAATTGTGTTTAAAATTCTCAGTGAAATAAAAAAAACCCTGGATTTTTAAAGATTTGCGACTCTTTACATAAAAAAACAATGAGATTTTTGTAGCCTAAATTACAAATGAAAAATAAAACAAAAGTATCTTGCCATGCAATTTTTTTACTAATAATATTGAACGGAAAGAATACATTATAATGGTCACTCAATTGCCCGATTCAGAAAGTGGACTTTGGCGTGAATTGAAAAATCAGTTAAGACTACAAAAGCGGACTTGTGATCGCACCTAAAAACCGTTCTGAGTTACTTACTTTATTTTTTATTTGTATTTTAAATTTACAGATGTATAATGAAACACAAACACAGTAGGCACTGAATTCTTCTTTCTTTTAATTAAAATTTCACAGTGGCAACAGTGATCTTGCAGAATTGAGTTTTCAAAATTCAGTGAGGTTTCATGAATTTTTCAGCTAACTATCGTTTCCTGATAATAAGTTGTAGAAATACACCATAGAGTGGCAATGACACAGAACATTGTGATACTTTAAAATCTTTTTTAAAAGGCCAACCTGAAGGTACACACATTTCGTTTCGAAAAAAATAAGTGGAAAAAAGGTGTTTTTATAATATCACAATAAAAAGAAACAGGATTCAATCTACCGGTGACCGGACGGCTACAATCGTACGACTTCAACACCTCCTTTGAAAAGTCATTAAAAATAATGAAAAACAGGTTATTAGGTTATTATAGATTATTATGGGCTATTTTTCAAATATGTTTTGTTCATGACTTATAATGACTTTTCAAAGGGGTGTTTTGAAGTTGCATGATTCTAAGATGTGATGGAACCCAATCTACCTACTACTACTACCGTAAGGTACAAATCTTGAGTTAATTCAGAATTTTTTTTTGAAGGTATAGTTAATACTGTGATTAATTGTTTTAGAACAAGGTTGGGCCTCAAATGGTTAATATGTTTATTATCTTACGTAGGATCAGGAATTATCAGTCGGCTTGGTATTAATATATTAGAGTCAGCTGTTTTCATCTAAATGTGTTGATGTTTAGCAACTGTACACTAAAGATTAACTAAAGCAACATTAAATTAATTAATAATTAATTTAAGTACAATAAATAAAATGAGTAATTTTTCAAATATTTAATTTGCAGTAAATAATCAAAACAAAAAGTGTGGAAAACCGATATTGATTTAATAGTTATCACGCTCATTGCATTTTATGACATAATGAAATATGTTTATCGGCACTAAAAGTGTCGTTATTAGCAGATAACCTTTTTTACGTAAGCAGAAACAAAGGTCGGAGAAATCGTTTTATAGAATACACTTTATCTGAATATACTGTTTATTTATTTATTTATTTATACTGCGTTTGCGAAAACAAAAAAACAATGGTCGCGACTGGGACTCGAACCCAGACCTCTAGTTTAGCCGGGATGTGCGCGTTAACCAATTTTGCTATTGCTACCTTCTGTCAAGCCGTCATAATAGTCAATCTCGTATTTCAAATTTTAGAATTAACAATATTATTTATTCATTTATTTATACTGCGTTTTTACAGGTTGTTCACACACATGTGAGAACAACCCAGTTATAAAAACTCAGTTAATTATACAAATAAGATAAAGTAAAAAATTATATACAATCAATTAGCCAAATAATAAAATAATAATTTTGAAACAGATAAAATAAAAATTAGATAAAAAAAACAGTTACATATAGAATTTAACAAAAAAATCAAAGTTTACTCAAATAACAATTAAAGAGAGGCAAGATAAGAGACATAATTAGAGACAAACATGATACACATATAATAATTTATCACATATTTTTCAGCAATCGGAGAGCATTTTTTTGAATCCATATAAATTATCGACAAAAATATCTACTTCAGCACACTCTATCTTATTATACGGTCGACACATTTGGGTCAGAGGGCTAAAATAGGCGATATTGTTTTTAAATGTATTCAGGTGAAAAATATTATGGCGTCTTAAGCAATGGGAATTGGGAATATTTATATCAATGTTGCTAAGACACAATGAAGTATCAAGATGGCCGTGAATTATTTTATGTAAACATATTAGATCAGTCAATTGCCTTCTGATTTTAAGTGTATTAATTTTGAAGTATTCAAGTCGCATATCGTACGATCTAAGATGTTCATGTAATTGACATTTAAAAGATAACAGTCTTAGCATTTTTTTTGAACTGATTCTACAATGTTTTCATACTTGCAGTAATGTGGATTCCAAATAGTGCTTCCATATTCAAGTTTACTTCTAATTAAGGCATTGTAAAGGGTTAGAATTGATAGAGGATCTTTGAAAGGTTTACATATTCTATGAATAAATCCCATCATTTTAAATGATTTGCACTTAATTTCGTTAATGTGTACATCAAATATGAATTTCGAATCAAGAGTGATTCCTAGATCTCTTATGGAAAACACTTTTTTAAGAATAGTATTATTTATAACATAGGAAAAATCCTTTATTACAGAATTCTGTTACGAGTGAAGTTTAAAGTGAAACATTTTTCAACATTTAAGTACATATCATTGACAGTACACCAGTTATTGAGTGTGTCGAGGTCATTTTGAAGCAGTTGATGATCAGAAACAGATTTAATTTTACGATTTTTGAAAAAAGCATAATCACAGTTTAATTTTGAACCAAGGTCATTTATGAATATTAGAAAAAGAATTTGTTTGATGATTTTATTTAGAGATATGATCAGCCTGAGGTGCAGTTGTCCCTTTCGTTCATTTTATAAATACGGGGGTATCAGCGACGGCGACAGTGACAGCAACAAGTTTGTGAAGTAACTATTAAATTTCTCGGCCCCGCGATTCATCTTAATGTAAACAGATTTTATTATCATAGATGTCACATGAACAAATTATCCTTTTAATAAACGGAACCATGATGTACCAATATTCCATTTTTTGACTGTTAATTTGTACCAAAGTTCCACTTTTATTATTTTAATTTTAAATTTTATTACTTTGTCAACTTATTTCCATTTAAGACTGGAATGAATGTCTTTAGATTGGTACATTTTAAACTCATTTTAGGAAAATTTAAAATATCTGGGTAATACATAAATTGAATTATGATAAAATATTAAATTTAGTTATTGCACACGTTATTAAATTTTTTGTAGAATGAGTTTTTTTCACAACACTACAGAGGTAATAAGTTTAAAACAAATCTAAAGATGCCATTATGAAGGTAGAATAATTCTTTCAGTCTAAAATCAATTAGTGGAACAAAGTTATAAAGTTTTTGTATCGTAAAATACGATTATCTTTTCCATGGTTGGTAGCATTTTTGTCAAATTATGACACAAAATGCATTTATGGCAAACAATTTAATCTCTCCAAATAAATATGGAATAGTTTCAAAGATCAGGTCAAACAAGTTTGGGAGCAGAGAATCGGTAAAGTTAGCCAGGATTTCATCTCAGCTTCGCCACTATTCGAAAGTTGACGGTAACCAGCAGCCAGAGTTAACTGCTGTGGAGATATACTTGACTGAAAACTTTGACAAGATAGCAGAACGTCCACAAAATGGTACATAAACTTATGTCAATTTTACAGCAAGTTTCAGGATTGCAGTCTCGCAAATTCTTTGATACAATAAATTTGGAGTTTTTGACAAAGCAAAAAAAAACATTTTTTAACCAGTTTTTAGCTGTTTCATTTTTAGTTAATGAGTTCCTAAGTAACATTTAATGTTTCGTGTAGTAAGTTGCTCGAATCATAACCCCCTTCAATCAGGCCAGGCTACCATCAGCGTCTCTAGAGGTAGATTCTTATGCCCCATGTTCAGATTTAGTGAATAGCTATTTTTTAATTAATTTAATTACATACAAATTCGTCTTTTTATTTACTCTTGACACAGTTGCTTTTCCACAAAAATATTTAACTTTAATAATTGTCACAGTCAATAATATAATACGTGCGCATGGGTTGAATTGTGACAGAAATTTATTAATAAATCTAAAATTTCACACCGTTATACTTTTAAATAATTTTCATATTTGGCTGTTTTGATGATTGGAACTAGAGAAAAAAATTAACAATCGGCCATCTTGGCTATCTAGGCCTTTATATAAAAGGTTTTGCTTGTATGTAGGTACTCAGATTTCAGAAGTTTACAATTATTATTATACAAGCAATAACAAAACTGCGCAAGTTCTTAGTTGCAGAAACGTAATATTGTACAATTTATATAATACGTTAAAACCACCAAATAATGATATATCCAACATCTTAATATAGGGGTACCTCCCGCTGATAGCTCAGCTGCAACATAAAAAATCATAAAAGAAAAATATTATGTAACAAACTTGAGATTACAACGGAGCTGTCAGCGGCAGGATACAAAATTATTATGAATCAAGCTCTATCGAGTCTATTGAGAAGCGGGATCAGCTATGAGTCTCGTGACGTCACGGAGCGCGGGTTAAGTCGGTGTGACGTCATAGAGCGGGGGTTAAGCTGGTGTGTGAGGAGCAGTAGGGCGAGCGTGAGCGTGCAGAGCAGAAGTCGGTGAAGGGGGTGGGGGAGGGTGAGGGCCCCCGTGTCGGTGGTGGCGGGGGCCGGGCCCCCAACGGCGGCCCTGGAGCGCCACTTCACTTGGTACACGGGCGCAGTGCGAGTCATCGCCAAAACCCTGAAATATAAAATATTATTAATGATTTGTTTTAGTTAATCAAACATCCTATGGCTTGGTTACATCATTCGTGGTAAAATCATCTTACAATCAATCTTGTCAAAAGTTTGTTGATGGTTAACTTAGTAAAAAAAGTGGACAATATACGTCGCTAATGCGAATGGTAGAATAAGGAACGCCCTGCCCGAGAAGTGGCATGGTCAAGTGAAAGTGAATCAAATAATTTAGGCCCTTGCAATAATAAAACTCAATAACCTCTGTTTTATTATTTTAATTTAATTTTATTGGTGTAAATACATTATGTATTTTCAATCATTACTCAGAATGTTTCGACACAGTACAATTATTTATTATAGATATCGACCACTAGCGTGTCGGTACGTTTGACTTTTTTGGATAAGTTACTTCTTACAGGAATTAGAATTCTGTGTATAAAACAAACAAAACGTACAGACGTAGAATATTTTCTTCTCACACAGTTAGAAAAAAAAAATTAATAGATCCCGTTTTTGAGGAGAAAAATGAGAAATACAAAACCTTGATTGTGATGATATTATTTAGATATTTTCAGCGTGAAGTCCAGTTCTCTCTTTCGTCAGTATTCATGGGTAAAAGTGACAGTGATAACAACAGTTTGGTAAAATACCCATTTTTATAGTTAAAAAAAATATTTTCTTCTTATTTATTATCTTAAAAGATCATTAATTTTAAAAATTGTCTTTCGGGGTCTCCCATAGTCTTAGTTGCTACGTGAGGGTTATTTCAGGTTGTTTTATTACTGGAAGCTTTAAATAGGAACTCGACTAACCTCACGACGACAGTGTTGAGTCTCCAGGGCAGCGTGAGCAGCTTGTTGGTGTCCCTGGGACAGAAGGTGTGCAGCACGGCGCCCACGTGGTGCTGCTCCTCGGCCGCGGCGGAGTACTCGTGGACTGTGATGTTCCACGCCCCACACGGCCGGGACTGCATAAACAAACAAAAAAATAATTTTTAAATAAATGAAGACAATATAAGCGAAACTCAATCGAAAATCTGGAGAGAGTAAAATCAGAAAAACATATTGACACCTCTGGGACTCGAACCCAGGACCTCTTGCTTTTCGGGCAAACGCGCTAACCACTGCGCCACGGTGTCGATATGAAATTCGGTCATGTTTAACTGTACCATACTTCGACTAAGAACCACCTACATTATCTTCATTTTCTTTAACGCATATATTATTGGCAACTATCTTTATGTATGATTGCAAGATTCAAAACCGAACTAAATGCTCTCTAGATAGTGTCTGGATAAATCCTTATCCCTTTTATTTTAATATGCGACATCTATCGACTTTTCTGCAAGTCTAGGATGAATATATTTTTTTAAATTTTTAACTTTATGAGTAAAACCTCAAATTGTAATATTTAAATAAATGAAGACAATATAAGCGAAACTCAATCGAAAATCTGCGTTTGCCCGGAAAGCAAGAGGTCCTGGGTTCGAGTCCCAGAGGTGTCAATATGTTTTTCTGATTTTTCTGTTTCCAGATTTTCGATTGAGTTTCGCTTATATTGTCTTCATTTATTTAAATATTACAATTTGAGGTTTTACTCATAAAGTTAAAAATTAAAAATAAAAAAATAATTTATAGATTAATCGAAAAAATGCTATCTTTATGTACGATTGACCATTCAAACCCGAACTAAATGCTATCTAGATAGTGTCTTGGATAAATTTTGATCCATTTTTCTTTTTAATATGCGACATCTATTGACTTTTCTGCAAGTGTACAATGAGTATTTATTTTTATTTTTAATTTAATGAGTAAAACCTCAAATTGTAATATTTGTATTAAATGAAGACAATATTAGCGAAACTCAATCAAAAATCTGAAAACAGAAAAATCACAAAAAGATACGTCACATCTAGGACTCGAACCCAGGACCTTCGCTTTACTGGGGCGCAGCTCTACCAACTGAGCTAATGTGTCATACTTCGACTAAGAACTATAAACATTATCTTCATTTTCTTAACGCATATTTTTATTGGCTATTTATTATCTACACTGGATTCGAGTAAAAGATGTGACCGTATCTTTTTCTATTTTTTCTCTTTTCAGATTTTCGTTTGATTTTCGCTAATATTGTCTTCATTTAATCAAAATAATACAATTTTAAGGTTTTACTCATTAAGTTAAAAATAATTATCAACTTTTTCACCATCCAACCCGGATATTAACCGAGAGTCTAATGTATTTGGATTAACCAGAAAACCTATTTTACCAAGTACTTTTATATCTCTCCCAAAAAATCGAGAGTAAACTGCATTTGGATTAATCGTAAAATCCGTTGGAATGTCAAATATGAGAACGATCGTATACGTTAGTAGCCTGAGGGCCAGTGGCGTAGCGAGGGAGGATGGTCCGCCTCGGGTGCCACCCGAAGGGAGGTGACACTACACCTGACCGTGGAAAAAATAACAAAAATTGTCACAAAAATATCGAACACGGCCTTTTATTTATTTTATGTTTCGTAGCTCTATAGCTCCCCGTGGAGTTCGCCGGTTCAAATCCCGGCGTGCGCAAGTAAATTTTATTTGATTGATTTGTGTTATTTCACAATTTAATCATTTAATAAAATCCGATATATTTGCGGCACGTTCTGGAGTGGAAAACACTCTCAGTATCGCCCTGGTGTAAACCAACATTCAGAACTGAAATGTTGCTTGAAATGTCTTTAGTCGTGTTTGGTGACCAGATCTGAATAGCCAAGAACTTCCCCACGTTTCTTTTCCTCATCTCCTTCCCCTCTCCAGCCTCACAACAACCCAACATACCCTTGTCTCACTGGATCTAGATCTAGATGTTCCATGCCAACTCAGAATCAAGTCAACTCAACACCTCTTTGAAAAGTCATTAAAAGCTATGAAACAAATAATTTTAAAATAGCCCATAATCCTAATCTAACGTAACCTATTTAAGACGCCGTAACCGGGCTCAAAAAGAAGACGATGGAGAGATATGTAAATACGAATGTTAGAGGAGCGCGCTAATATTTAACGCGATAAAATCGATGCGAAAACTGTGAAAATGTTTAATAAAACATGACTCGTTTAAAATACAGCAAAATTTTCTTGAAGGCTGTCTAACACAGCATTTAACAACTTAACAAATTTGCAGTAAATTTTTTCATACATATTATTTGTAAAATAACAGAAACAGACTTGAAAATAAAAAAAATTCGGAGCATACTTTGCGATTTTTTTCTATCGAGAGAATTTCATATAATTTGCACTTCTGCGTGGGGAATGTATAGATATTATTATATTAAGAATGTAGAAGAATTCCGAATAGTCGGCATTTCGAACGTTTCAGAAATCAGTATTTTAATGCTAACAAATTTCTGGACAAAGGAATTGCCTTAAATAATGTCGTAATCAGATAAAAGTTCACGTAAAATAATTACGTACGACATTTTATTTTATTGCAGAGGAAAATAATGTTAAACACGGAATATTAGGAAATGCTAAATGTTTGATACTATGCCTCTTAAAAGGCCTTAATAATTCACGATTTGTATTTCGACTAACACGCAAACTAATAAATATCACATTTCGTAGTTATTCAAATAACCGGTAATGCTATTACTTTTAGTTTATGGTCATATTTTAATAGTAGTTACAAATTACAACCCGACCGTACACGAGTTTTAACACATTTTTTCTTATCGATCAACTGAAAAATACGGAACAATGAACATGGCGGTTATTTTTTTGATTGATTTTCCAAAGTTTCGAGTTGGATTATGGTGGTACGAACTGAAAATTATTTCTGAAACTAAAAATAATATATAAATTTTAGATGGTTAAGGCTTTAATTTTTAAACTCCAGAGCTCACCGTTCCAGAGTTTTTATTGCTTCTTAATTTATTTATTTTTTTAAAGAAAGATACACATTAATGGGTTACAAAAAATCTGACAACATTTGAGAATTTCCTCCGGTAAAGTGGAAAATGTTGCTTGTGTCGTGATAGAGGACTTCATCATTACTCGCGGCGGCGCCTGGGTTGGACCCAAATGCGGTGTCAACTCAGCCACTGACAGGCCTATTTAGACGTGTGGTTTTTTTTTAAATAGGCAATTAACTCTAAAAAGAGTATTTTGTGACGTGTGGTTTTTGCGACATTCATTAAAAGGTTATTTATTGTTTTTTTTATTTTTTTATTTTTTTATTTTTTTTATTATTTATTGAAACATTTATTATAATTACAATTTTACAACTAAATATTTTTTTTACAGGTTTTTTTTTACTACCCTTCCATTAAAAGCATTTGCTTGTGTATGGAAGGGGAGTGTACATAAATGCTATTAGTTATTAGTTAGGTATAAGTTAGTACTTAAATAATTAATTGTACATAAATATATGTGAGCTGCAGTATTTATTTGATAATGGTGTGTTTTTTTTTTTTTTTTTTTTTTTAAAGAAAGAATGTTATGGAGAACTAAGATATTTGTAAGATTAATTGACAGTAGTTCTTTTCTTAAGAACATCTTTAAAATGTCTCTTGACAGAGAGCAGCATTCGGGCCTTATCATTGATGCTTCTGATTTCCTCTGGTAGACGATTAAAAAAATTTCTTCCCTGATAAGTATAATGATGCTGTGCAAAAGACGTATTTAGTTTTGGGCATAGAAAAACATGTTTAAGTCGAGTTCTGTTTTCATTTAAAAATGGATATTTATCTTTTTCTTTTATTATTTGAATTACTGAATTTTTAATATATAAATCTTTAAATGTGGGTACTTGAAATTCTTCAAACAGGCGTTCTGTTGGGTAGTCTAAGGATTTTTTTAATATAATTTTAATAATTGTTCTTTGTACAATTTCTATTGGAAGAAGGTTACATTTATACGCGGATCCCCAACTAATAATAGCGTATTGTAGAGTGGATTGAACTAAGGAATAGTAGATTAAATATAGATTTTTTATCGACAGAAAATTTCTAATTCTTAAAAATATATATATTAATTTTCTGATTTTGTTTACTTCCATTTCAGATTTTTATCGATAATTACGCCGAGATATTTAATTTTATTTGTTGTTTTTAATATTGTACAGTTTGATTTGCAATAATGTTGGTTGTGAATTTTAGTGTTATCGTGTATGACAATGTTAAAATTTTTGGGAGGGTCGTTTGGATGGATTGCAAATGGAATTACAAATGTCTTTTCACTATTTAGTGATAGTAAATTAGTGTCGAAAAAATTCTTAAGCGTATTGATGTCTTCTGTGGCCTGTAATTCTACATTTTCCCAAGTATTTTCACTTATTATTAAAACTGTATCGTCGGCGTATGATGTAATTTGACCATGTAGATGTTGAAAAAAAATATCGTTTACATATATGGTGAAAAGGATTGGTCCAAGCACTGTACCTTGGGGGATTCCAAAGCTTGAAATCTCTTGATCACTATTAATACGATTGATTTTTACCACTTGAGGGCGGTTTTTTAAGTAGTTGGTGATCCATTTAATCGCGTTGCCTTTTATGCCAATATCATTTAATTTTTTTAATAGTATCTCATGGGATATGCTATCGAAAGCCTTTCTGAGGTCAATAAATATGCCCGCACATTTTTTACCTTTATCTAATGATTCGTAAATGTATGAAGTTACGTTAGCAATTGCATCATGTGTGCTGAGTGATTTAATAAAACCAAACTGGTTTTTGTGTAGTATTTTATTACTATCTAGGAAATTTACAAATTGTTTTTTTACTATTTTTTCAAAGATCTTTCCTATGTTAGAAATTAGACAAATTGGGCGATAATTCGTTACTTGGTGTGGATCACCAGATTTGTAAATAGGTGAGATTATTGTGTTTTTGTAGTTCATTGGAAATATTCCTTTCGTTGAACTCAAGTTTATTAAATGAGTGATGGGTTTTATTAAGTAAGATTTCATAGATTTTAACATGTGTGCCGTAATAGAATCAAAACCGGGAGACGAACCTCCTTTCATATTTTCTATTATTTTTAAGATTTCACATTCTGTTGTTATTTCAAATGTTGAAAGTATATTACGTTTATGTAAATTTTTCTTTTTATGTTTTTCCGGGTTAGAAGGTTTATGAATATTTTTCGCAAGATTTTTTCCAACATTTGCAAAGAAGGAATTAAATATGTTTGCACATTGTTTAGGCTGTAAATTGGCATCTATAATTTTTTTATCGTGTTCGATGTACTTAATATTTTGTGTTTTTTTTGTATTGTCTATGGCCAAATTCACAGTTTTCCACATTTGTTTATGGTTATTTTCTGTAGATAATATTTTATTTTTAAAAAACTCTTCCTTACTTTTTTTAATATAAGATGTTAATTTATTTTTATATTTTTTATAAAAAATATATGCTTTTTCATCATGGGGATTTTTTAAAGTTGTTTTATAAAGTTTTTCTTTGTTTCTGATAGATATTATAAGTCCTTTGGTAATCCAAGGTTTTAAACATCTTAATTTTGATTTTATGTGTATTATTATTTCAGTTGTCGAATTTTTAATGTGTTGTGACAGGATTTTTTCAAAGTTAGTCGAACATATTTCAGTATCATCACTCTTTAAAACATTGTTCCAATCTTCCTTTTTTAGTTTTTCAGAGAGAATAGTCATGTCTATTGTTGATTTTTTGGGTATTAAATTATGTTTTTTATGTTTAATATTATTATTTTACAGAAGTAAGCATGAATGATGATCAGTTATGTTAGTTTTCCAAACAATTGACTTTAGTTTGTGAAGATCTTTAATGTTTACGTTTGTCCAAATGTGATCTAAACAAGATGGAGTATGTTCTTTTATTTCTCTAGTATTTTTATTTATGCAAGATATGAAATTTTGTTCAGTCATACAATTGATGTATTCAGTTTTGTTATTATTTTCTATTTTTTCATTAATGTTCACATTAAAATCACCCACCACGAAGCAGAGTTTATTTTTTAATTTTAATAATATGTATTTGAGGTCATTAATAAACGTAATAATACTCGAGCCATGCGTTCTATAGATAGCTATTAAATGATATATTGATTTGCCGAGTTTGAAATGTACTTCGATGCAGTTTACCAAATGTATTGGGTGTTCTATAATGTTAACAATACTAGATTTATTATTTGCAAATATTATTATTCCCGAATTTTTGTTGATATCTACTTTGGTAGAAATATAATTGTACTCAGGTAAGTGATAAGACGGTGACTCAGCGTTCGTAAATGATTCGGTTAACACTATGAAGTCCGGCTTTTTAATTAAATTATTTATTTTTAGAATTAGTTCATCTAAACTTTTCTGAATGCTACGGATGTTTATGTGCATAATAATTATATCATTGATGTTTTTAGAAATAATTTTGTTACATGAATCAGTACAAATACATTCATATTCTTGAATTTTAATATTTAATTCTAATTCGCTATTTAAGAAATCATCCATTTAATTAATGCATTTTTGGTTGTATTTTGCAATATTATATATAAGTTTTTTTTAATCAATGTCGTAGTTTATTCTTTCTTTGGCTAATTTAAGCATGTAAGAACGAAACTTACATGTTTCGCTGTTTGTTCGGTGGTCTATTTCATTCATTTTACTGTTGAAGGAGTTTATTTCTTTCTTCTTGTTAGCTGAGTGACAGTTAGCGCATTTGGGTGGCAGTTCCAGGGATTTACACTCGGAGATGGGATGATCTTCTGAACAGTGCTTGCATGTTGGTTTATTCATTTTATTGTAGCATTTTTGTGCTGTGTGTCCGAATCTTTGACAATGGAAACACTGGGTAAGAACGTTACAATCGGTTACATAGATTCTCATGAATCCTAGATGAATTTTTTTTCTATTTATAAGATGTAGTCTCAATTCTGGATTTGTTTGGAGAATTAAGTTTTTGCTGTTGGTTTTTTTGTTCGTAATGATGGCTTTAACTTGTAATATTTTTTTATCTTGGTATTTTTCACATATCATTTTGATGTCGTTGTTTTGTTCAATTATGTCTTCTAAGAATTCTTTTTCGGTATAGTCTTTGTCAAGTCCTTTGAATATTACGCATGGATCCGTTTTCACAAGTACCTCCGCTATTATGGTTTTGTCGACTTCATTTATCTTATCTTTTAATTTTTTTGCCTCTTCTTTTTCTGGGCATGTTATTATAATGTTTTTTTTTGTTTTTTTAATTTCACTTACTCGAATTCCCAACTGCGATATTTTGATTTTTTGTATTTTCTCTTTTATTTTTTCAGTGTCTTCTTCTTTTAAGCTTTTTATAATGATAGGAAATCGTTTTTCTTGCGTTTGTGGTATTAAGTTTTTTACTGCCGAAGAGTATGAAAATGAGTTTTTTTGTGTTTGGTTTTTTTCTTGAGTTTCACATTTTTCTTGTAATTTAGCTAATTCTATTGCCATGTGGGATATCATTTCCATGATGTTATTTATTTCTTTCATCATTTTTGATTTGGTTTCTTTGGTAAGTTTATTTTCTTCTATGATTGTATGTAAGTCGCTTATGTTTTGTTTCGCCTTAGTAATGAAGGCATGCGGATCAACCGCTTCCTCCATTTTCACGGGTTATGAATTATTTTATTTTCGGTTAATTAATATACTTTTAATGTTTGTCTGGGTTTGAAAGTGTTATTTTATTTATCGCCGCTCACTCGCGTCCAACACCGTTAGAGGTTTAGGCGACACTTGTTATTTATTTTAATTTGTAAACTCCGTTTTAATTTTTATTTCTTTTATATATTCAATAATATTATTATTCAATTTATAAAGAAGTTCTGCTATGTAATTATAATAATGCGTGACAGCTGTTTCGAATTATTATTATCAAAAAAGTTTATTGGATTTTTCATTATTATCAAATTATCAAAAAAGGTTTGTTGGATTTTTCAAATCTCCATAAGTCAAGTTTGAAATAACATTGCGAGCTGAAAATCGTTGCATTAGAAAATACAGAAATATAATTTCGTGTAAATTTCACGACGGCATTGATAAATGTAACCAATTAATTAAACAACTCTACGAAACCAGCGTTACGTCACAGTTGTATTACATACCTATTTATTTTTATTTCGAAGGTTTTTTTTGTCGTGAAGTAACTTTTTTAGTTTAGTGTTATTATGTCTATGTATATATTACAATACGAAGTGGGGGCATCAATTCAATTTCACAATTAACAAAACAATGGTTATTCTGACAAAACTAATAAATGTCAAAAAACCTTTGCTGGGTGTTACAACGTATTCAGCTCTATTTTGATTATTAGATATAAATTATTAATCTAATGGCCATTGTGTGGTTATACTGCTGCATTGCTAAAATAAACAAAACCACTGCTGGTTACAAATAATAATGATAATGTGAAGTGCGTTTGAACCTCAGCGAACAACTAAATTATTATGAATTTCGCTATGCAAAACAAGCAAATACTAATTTTGTAATACAATTAAATGAGATTTCTCGTCATAGTGGATTGGTTTATTGCTTATTCAGTTGATTTCACTAAAATAATAGTAAAATTCGTTATTGGTATTAAATATAACATTATGTACAGTATTTCCAAATAAACCAATTAAATAATAATAATTATCTTGGTTAAAGCTCTTATAGGTTGCTGGTTAGTACACTTGCTACTTTTTTTTTACATTAACTTCACACAAGAGGCCTTAAGGAAAATAATTTCCCTCAGGGCCTATGTCTTCTGGAATTCTGAGTGGAAGGTCTTTTTGAGGAGAGGAAGGAGTGAACATTGGTCTTGAAGAGACCTATGTTGTAGGAAGGAGGAAACAGAAAGGCCGGCAAATCCTTCCAATATCAAAATTTAAATATTTAGAAATAAAATTATTAATTTCTAATATACACACTGGAAAGATTATTTTATCTAGATTTTAGAACACTTTTTGTTTTTGCATAGTGATAAAAAATAACCAATATGGAGGTGTATTTACAATAAATGGAAATAATATCAAAATTTGAATATTTAGAAATAATATTTTTAATTTTTAATGTACCCATTGGAAATATTATTTTTTCTAGATTAAGAGAAACATTTTTGTTTTTGCAAAGTGATAAAAAATAGTCAATGTGGAGATGTATTTTAAACGTAAATTTTCTCTACCGCGACTGACTGAATCGGTATTGGTTTTGTAAATACGCAGCCGGGCACGTAACCAGCGTTTCTCTTCTTTATAATACAATAAGTCACGTCTTAAAAATAATAATATTTGGATGATTTATATAGCGCCGTTCTTATCAAAAATCGCTTCAATGGCGCTGTACAAATAAATATATAATAAAATTAGTATATCTGGCTTACAACTTAGATTTATAATTACATCAACTAGTGATTTACATCTAAGACTTATACATAGCTAGTGACTTACGACTTACGACTAAGACTTAAAGCTACAGAGTTAAAACTAGTGAATGATTTATTATCAATGACATTACATAGTTGTGCCCTTTAAGTGATTAAAACACTATTTTAATAATAATAATTTCACAACCAAAGTTATAACGAGTTGTTTCACAGGATTTAAAAAATTCATCAAATTTCGAAGTCAAAATTAAAGTTTTGTTAAAGTTACATTCGATTTCTGTTTTTATATCATCATCGACCTGTTACTTCACAGTACTTGGATGACAATACAATTTGAATATAACTTTCACAGAAATTGAATTTTAATGATTTATTCGAATTCTCGACATAAAGTAAATTCCGAGAGAAGTTATTCCGAATAAGTGGGCCAGTTACACCAAAAGCGCGATCGCAGTAGACGACTCGAATTGACCTAGAAAGTTCGATTAACAACATCGAGTTCTGCTGACCTTAGAGTAAGCTGCCTTCTAGTTAAACACCGGCTCTCGGTTCACTGCAGAGTCAAGCTCATTAGAATTTTCTTAATACTTTAGTTTCGATATTTGATATTACTTTAAAAAAAAACTTATTTCAGTGGTTGATTTCTGAACGGATAAATTAGTAAATATCTAGTGTTTGTATAAAAAGTTTGTTCCCTTCGACGTGAACATGCAAAGTAAAAGCGTAAATATTAAAATACAACTCGTGGCAACCGTCTAAATTCTATATCCAAAGACTTACATAATACATACTGTTCAAACAAAAGTTATCGAAAAGACGTGACGTCAGAGGCGGGTTAAATACAAAATTTCGTATTTCAGTCGTTTTAAGCAAAAATGATCTCCGGAGCGTGGATGAAATTACTTCGCAGAATCCATAATCACATTGCAGGAGAAATTCTTAAAATGTTTTCCCTGTGAAATCATTGAAAAGGAATCTTTAGCGCGGAACATATTGTACGGCTTATGCATATTTCATGGACGCCTTTCGAGTTCGATACGAAAAACACAGCAGACTCTAGATTTATAAATTTAGAATTAACCGGGTTCGGCTTAAACGGATTTAGTTTAACCGGGTACGACTTACCCTGGTTTGGCTTAACCGGCTCCGGTTGAAGCGGAATGCGGCCTAACCGGGTTTTGTGTAGCCGTTAAGCGTCTTCAAGGGGACGAATCAAAGATACTAAACAAAATTTTCAAAGTAAAAAGGTGGGACGATCTGCCTTTTAGAGCATGATCTTTTGGAGTGGAATCTGCCAAGGCAGCGACTTAAATAACTGATATATCCCTCTCTCTTCTTCACCTTTTGAGGTTACAATTAAAGGTATTTATGTGGATCATGTTTTGCTTGACAATAATTACAAGTAAATTTTGTTCTAATGGAAGTTTTTTTATTTACATCCAGATAGTAGCCTTCTTTCTATCCAACTCAGGGCCCTGAAAGGATGAGAGCTCATGTTAACGGAACCTATTTGCTATGCTAACAGCAAACACCCATGTCACGATATTTAAAATAATGTTTCGGCAGTTTGTTGGTATATCTTTGTCTCTGCAGAAAATAAATTGCGATCCCGTGCATCTCTGAGCAAGTGGTCAGCGAGTAAGAGTATTTTATTTATTTACGCCCTTAGGGCTTTTACATCAATCATATAACATAGTTATAATAGAATAATAATTGAAATAGAAACAATAATATACCATTATCGAAGGAAGCTAATACTTTGTGGTGTGACATTATATATTAAATAAAAAAACACACTTTGTAAAACACCACTTTTTATTAGAATTGGTATTTAACAGCAGATATTTAACAATTGATATTTAATAATAAAAAGTGGTGTTTTACAAAGTGTGTTTTTTCATTAAATAATATACCAAATAATTTTACATTATTGTTTCAATTACTTAACATTAATAGAAGTGAAGCAGAATTGGCATATTGATAATCAATCCAAGACAGCCTGCTATGCCTCAATACAAAGAGATATCCCATCAAAAACGTAGTTTCAAAAATTCCCCCATTTTTCCAAAAAAGAAATTTCCTTACTTATTTGAATGGAAATTAGACATTATTCGGTTCCTTCTCACCTTTTTAAAATTCACGTGGTTGACCCTTCAGGTTGTACATTCTGTAGTCCAGAAGTAGGAACTTTATATCACACATTTTTTGTTGTCCCTCTCTAAACAAATATTCTATCTTCAATTAAGCCTCATCTAAAATTGCCTCCCCTCCATTCTCATCATCTCTTCTATGTCGGAATTCGACCCCAATCTTACATATATTTTTGAAATTTTCCCAAAATTAATGTATAATAAATTCACCTTTCCTATATCCGTAATTTGGAAAGATGGCCTAGAACACCCTTGAAGGGTGAAAGCGAGAATTTAAAAAAAATCTATGAGATATAACGCAATGGATTATTTAAAAAAAGTATTTTGGCTATCACTAAAAGCCTTCGTAAATGAAGGTTTTTTTATGAACTATCCCAAGAAATGTCCTCTAATGTGGACCCTCTCGACAAAGCGCAAAAGGCCTTAATTAAAGTTGTTATAAAAAAACTTTTTAGATTCTCGACAATACAGTTATTGTCGGACTTTGCTGTATTGAACATACAGCAACTGTACATCACAATTATATCTATACATTACCAAAAAGACAAACTAAACCATCATACGCACAACACAATTACGACACAAGATATACCTACTCGTAGACATCGACATGACTCCGAAGACAAATGCTACATTATCATAATCTGACTCCAAATTTTTAAAATTTAATTGAAAAAGGAATTAAAGATATTCAAGTGACAAAAAATGCAAATCTAAATAATAAAATCCATACGTGATATTACTTGATCAATACAATAACCCACTCAACGCCTGTATTTTTTCTCTTTTCCTCTCAAACATTTTCATTTCTTTCTTTCATCTTTTTCTATTTTTCTCATCTCTTTTCTTTTTCAGTCCTTTATATTTTTCTTTTATATCATTTAACTATTTAAATAAAAATAAATTTTTTTATCTTCCAAGATCGAGATATCGAAATTAGATAAAATTCTTGCCAAATCGGAACAGGCTCAGCCTAGTGAGGTATATACAATATATATATATATAAATTTATATATTAGAACCCGCTTGCACAGCGCGGGTGTAAACTGTGCGCCCTAAAGTTTAAGTTTAGACTTACGGAATTCAATACTTCGTTTGTGTGAAAGCACTATGAAACAATACATGATTATTAATATGTAGGTATATTGTATTATTATCTTGGTTAATAAATAATTTAAAAAATGTAGGTTATTTCTTATATATTAGATTTTTTCAATAAATCGAGATATTTTCCGGCATATCTGTAGCCCACTGTATTTGAATTAATAAGAAAAAACATTTTTAAACCAAAAAAAAAACTATCCTAGTTATTCGGGGTTTTACTGTGAAAGCCCGTTTAGCCTTGGCGTAACAATGTATTCCAACAAAAGTCTAACCATATATTTCTTTCCACACCAATCCCGTTAAACGGATACTCTACTGTATTTGAATTATCCGGAATTTTGTATTACCAGCATTTCATTCACCATCCATCCCGATAAATCGAAATCCCACGGTATTTGGATTATTCAGAAAATGCTTAAATCGGATTTTATTTACCTACCATCTATACCGGCGAATCGAGAGTCTACTGTATAATATGAATCCTCGTGCTGCTCGTGCATGTCGGCTGCGCGGTTGAGCGAACACAAAACCCCACCTTAGCCTTTGTTTACCCTCTGCAGATAAAAATACCTTCTTTTAAATAACATCTCAAAAGAACATTTCTCTTTACGATTGTTTTGCTATTATTTCCATTGAAGTGGAATATGGAGTTCCGAATAGAATGCAAGCGCAGGAAGGAAAAATATGATTTGGACGTGAAGAGAGAGATGGACGGAAAAAGCAGTTTCACAAGAATTAAAGTCAGATTAATATAATATTTCATTGAAGAAGAAGATAAAAATAATAATCTAAACGAAAATATGAAAGAGAACAAGACACAGAAAACAAAAAAACAATGGTCGCAACTGGGACTCGAACCCAGACCTCTAGTTTAGCCGGGATGTGCGCGTTAACCAATTTTGCTATTGCTACCTTCTGTCAAGCTGTCATAATAGTCAATCTCGTATTTCAAATTTTAGAATTAACAATATTATTTATTTATTTATTTATACTGCGTTTTTACAGGTTGTTCACACACATGTGAGAACAACCCAGTTATAAAAACTCAGTTAATTATACAAATAAGATAAAGTAAAAATTTATATACAATCAATTAGCCAAATAATAAAATAATAATTTTGGAACAGACAAAATAAAAATTAGATAAAAAAAACAGTTACATATAGAATTTAACAAAAAAATCAAAGTTTACTCAAATAACAATTAAAGAGAGGCAAGATAAGAGACATAATTAGAGACAAACATAATAATTTCTCACATATTTTTCAGCAATCGGAGAGCATTTTTTTGAATCCATATAAATTATCGACAAAAATATCTACTTCAGCACACTCTATCTTATTATACAGCTGACACATTTGGGTCAGAGGGCTAAAATAGGCGATATTGTTTTTAAATGTATTCAGGTGAAACATATTATGGCTTCTTAAGCAATGGGAATTGGGAACATTTATATCAATGTTGCTAAGACACAATAAAATATCAAGATTGCCGTGAATTATTTTATGTAAACATATTAGATCAGTCAATTGCCTTCTGATTTTAAGTGTAGTAATTTTGAAGTATTTAAGTCGCATGTCGTACGATCTAAGATGTTCATGTAATTGACATTTAAAAGATAACAGTCTTAGCATTTTTTTTTGAACTGATTCTACAATGTTTTCATACTTGTAGTAATGTGGATTCCAAATAGTGCTTCCATATTCAAGTTTACTTCTAATTAAGGCATTGTAAAGGGTTAGAATTGATAGAGGATCTTTGAAAGGTTTACATATTCTATGAATAAATCCCATCATTTTAAATGATTTGCACTTAATGTCGTTAATGTGTACATCAAATATGAATTTCGAATCATATCTTCAACTAATTATTTTTCCATATTATTTTTATTGGAAACAATCATTCTAAGAATTGGTTTGTATCCTGGATAGCGTATCGGATAAAAGTACCCGAATTTATTTATATGGAACTATTGACATTTTATAAAAGTCTAAATGAATATTCAATTTTTTATAAGAAAAAATCTCTTTTATAACTTTTGAAGGTTATTCCCATCAACATAATATATCATTGAAGAAGAAAATAACAATAATAATCTAAACGATATGTACCTACCTGGTCTTTACATAATATGTTATCTTTTTTTACACACAGGAGGCCCTGAGGGAAATTATTTTCCTCAGGGCCTATGTCATCTTAAGGGATGCTGTTTTTTAAAGAAAGGAAGAAGAGGAAGTTCTGGGAAGGAATTTAATTTCATTAAATATGATGGGTGGGTAGGAATCTGGGGGTCAGTGTGTTCAGTAGTGACGGACGTATGAAAACATCCTTTCAATTGCGGTGCAAGGAATGGGTCGAGGAATTCTGGCCGGAGAGGTCAAACCATCTCCTCCACCAGTCTCTAGTGATCCGACCCGTCACGCAGTAGGTGGGCAGACACATCGGCCGCCAAGACTTTGATAAACCTCACCCCATCAACCCGGGCACCCTTGCTAAGTCATCAAACGTAGCGAACTACTTGAGGTGACCTATGGCAGATATGTTGGTTAGCGAATAAATGGTTCCCGGTAGGCGGTACCCATACCCTTTTATCAAAGTTCCTTCTACTTCCTCTCCTCCATTTATTTCAGCCTACCAATTTCCCCAATTGGGTCAGTTGGGACTTCAGTGCAAACACAAATATTGTGAATAATAAATAAATCAAAAATGTTAAATTTGTTACCGCAGGTAAATATTTTCAAAGAATAACGTTTTCCCAGTAGATTTTGTCACACAATTTGCGACTACTATGAACGGTCCTGTCCTATTTCACACCTCAAATGAATATGTGGAAAGCTAAATAGGTCACACTGGGAATATTTTGAATTACGTATAAATATGCATGAAGGTTGTCAGCACTCGTGTTCTCTCTTGGACGGCGATTCTAAGACGCTCGTGTTGCTCGATTGTCTCTCTTCAACGCGAGTTGTTCAGTTGTCTCTCTTTTAGGTCAGCAGCGGCCTTTTGAACACCCATTGCGCGGGTGGCGTTTAATCAACGTCGCGAGGAGGCTTCTAATAGTCGTTGACTTTTGGCTGTTGTTGAAAATGTTGTCCAAGGACATATACGCATACAGTGGCATGCACAGAGTTTTTGATTAGAGAAGGCAGTATGAAAAACGACGAGATTATTGATATTAAATAAATTATCGCGAGTTATCACTAAAAATGGCTTCGCTGCTCTTTGCAGCCGATAAAATTGTTGGAACTGCCTAAGTTACAGTAAATAATATCCAAATAAATATGCCTTTCAAAGTATACTTGTAAATTTAAAATTAAAAGTATCAATTAAATTTATTTATTAAAATTTTACAAAATTTATTAACTTTGACTGTTCAATTAGGAAATTCCCATTTTAGGATAATCAAATTGACAATATTACTTAATAATTAATATATAAATTATAAAAGAAAGTCCAAAAAAACGTGCGGAATGCAAAAACTGAGACGAGTCCCGGTACAATCAAGGGAGTAATATGGTGAGGTAGATCTCGATCCCCCCTAGGGAATAAGGGTACCCGTTTTTACCTAAAGGGTGTACTTTTGAAGATATGAGGGCTGAAAGTTCTAAGAAGACTTGAAAATTTCCGGAAACTTCTAGAAAGTTCTGGAAGGAGTGAAGCAGTATGTCAGAAGGTTCCGGAAAGTTCTATAAGGTTCGACAAAACTGAAGAAAGTTCTGGAAGGAGTGGCGGAATATGTCGGTGAGTCTGGAAGGTTCCGAAATATTCTAGAAGGTTCGATAAAGCTGCAAAAAGGTCTGGAAGGAGTGACGGAATTTGTCGGTGGGTCAAGAGGTTCTAAAAAGATCCATAAGATTTCATAAAGCTGTAGAAAGTTCTGGAATTAGTGGCGGAGTTCGTCTTTGAGTCTAGAAGGTTTCGAAAAGTTCTAGAAGGTTCGATAAAGTAGAAAGTTCTTTAAGGAGTGGCTGGGTTCGTCGGTGAGTCTAGAAGGTTCCGAAAAGTCCTAGAAGGTTCGATAAAGCTGTACAAAGTTCTGGAAGGAGAGGCGGAGTATGTCTGTGAGTCAAAAAGGTTCCGAAAAGTTCTAGAAGGTTCAATAAAGCCGTAAAAAAATCTGGGAGGAGTGGCAGAGTATGTCGATGAGTCTAAAAGGCTCCTAAAAGTTCTAGAAGGTTCAATAAAGCTGTAGAAAGTTCTGGAGGGAGTGGCGGATAATGTCGGTGAGTCCAAAAGGTTCCGGAAAGTTCCATTAGGTCAATAAAGCTGTAAAAAGTTCTGGAAGGAGTGGAGGAGTGTGTCGGTGAGCCTAGAAGGTTCGGAAAGTTTTATAAGGTTCGATAAAGCTGTGCAAAGTTCTGGAAGGAGTGGCGGAGTATGTCGGTGATTGTAAAAGGTTCCGAAAATTTTGAGAAGGTTCGATAAAGCTGGAAAAGTTCTGGAAGGAGTGGCGGAATATGTCGGGGGGTCTAGAAAGTTCGGAAAGGTCTAGAAGGTTCGATAAAGCTGTAGAAAGTTTTGGAAGGAGTGGCCGAGTATGCCGGTGAGTCTAGAAGGTTCCGGAAAGTTCTATAAGGTTCGATGAAGCTGTAGAAAGTTCTGGAAGGAGCGGTGGAGTATGTCGGCGAGTTTGAAAGGTTCGAGAAAGTTCTATAAGCTTCAATAAAGCTGTAGAAAGTTCTGGAAGTGGCGGAGTATGTCGGTGAGTTTAGAAGGTTCCGAAAAGTTTCATAAGGTCGATAAAGCTGTAAAAAGATCTGGAAAGAGTGAAGAAGTTTGTCGGTGAGTCTAGAAGGCTCGAGAAAGTTCTATAAGGTTTGATAAAGCTGTAAAAAGTTCTGGAAGAAGTGGCGGAGTATGTCGGTGAGTTTAGAATATTCCGGAAAGTTCTATAAGGTTCGATAAAGATGGACAAAGTCCTGGAAGGAGTGGCGGAGAATGTCGGCGAGTCTAGAAGGTTCCGAAAAGTTTTAGAAGGCTCGATAAAGCTCTAGAATGTTCTGGAAGAAGCGATGGAGTGTGTCGGTGAGTCTAGAAGGTTCTGAAAGGATTAAATAGTTCTCGAAGGTTTCCTAAAGCTCTAGGATGTTATGGAAGGAGAAAGTTCTAGAAGCTTTCAGAAATGAGTGGCTGCGAGTGTCGGCGAGTCTAGAAGGTTCTGGAAAGTTCTAGAAGTTTGGATAATCTTAATTTTCAATATACATTATCAAAATAAAGTGTACAATGTGCGTGCCGCTAAAACTCAAAGACGAGTCCTGGTATGATAACGGGAGTTATATTGTATGGTAGTCCTCCATCCCCCATCCATGAAGAAAGTTCCCATTTTTACCTGAAGGGCGTGCTTTTAAAGATATAAGGGCTGGAAGTTTCGCCCCCTTGAAATTTCTAGAACAGTTCAAAACATTCCACACAACAGAGTATTCTTGAGCATTCCACCACAGTCCAGAACATCCCGCAATATTCTGGAATATTGTGGAATGTTCGGGAATAGGTTGGAACGTTCAGGAACATACCGGAACGTCCAGAACACTCCTGAATGTTGTGGAATGATCTGGAACATTATTCTGATACATTTGAATTCTTTTTTGAATGGGGCTACCCATATGGGGTGTATAAAGCACGATCCGCCGTGGATTTAAACGCCAATTCAATCTCACTTCAACTCCCTGAGCGAAGCGGGATACTCCAGTCAAAGTATTTAAGAGCATTCCACAACGTTCTAGAACATCCCGGAAAACTGTGGAATTTTCGGGAATAGGGAATCGGGAACATCAATGTGAAACATTCCAAAACACTCTCGAATGTTGTCCTGAGCGAAGCCGGGTAACCCAGCTAGTATTATAATATAGTACTGACTCCTTTCGCAAAATATTACATAAAAAGATACACCTCGGTATAAGGCAACAATAATTGCAAATACGACAGCTCAATAGATTTATTTCTAGCAACGTTTATATATTTTGAAGTGAAAACTTCTTTTGCAACGTTATGATTTGAAATTCGATGAAACGAAAAAGCGACGTGGTAGAGACAAACTTTAACCTGCGAGAGAATGAGATAATCGATCCCTTCTTTTGGGGGTGTTTCGTAGACTCCCCATTCTTGTCTACATTAGTTTTCTGAAGGTTTCAATTCTACCGCGTGTGATCTGCACACTTGTATTAAAAAAAATTAAGAATGCCAACTTTGCCAACACAATATAATATTATTATTCTTTCGCTAGTTATACAGTAATTAACAGTCACCAAGAGATGGCACTGATTGCTGTATTTGGCAGGAGCTGAATATAATTATTTGTACTCAAAAGGCAAGGCCTATTACACTATTTCGGCACCAACATTGACGAATCGCCCCTTGAGTGTGCAATGAACACATATGTACATTTTTTTGTATAAAGTGCAGTGAACACTTGAATATGATTTAAACTTAGTTTTTGTAAACTTAGTTCCCGTCTTTAACACCTTAAAGTAGTGCGCTGCGATTCGTAATTTTTAGATGCACTAATTAAAAAAATAATAA
Organism: Limnephilus rhombicus; assembly: GCA_929108145.2. Lineage (NCBI taxonomy): Eukaryota > Metazoa > Arthropoda > Insecta > Trichoptera > Limnephilidae > Limnephilus > Limnephilus rhombicus. The sequence continues at coordinate 19,623,005 of OV815273.1, read as the reverse complement.
TATTATTTATATACTTTTGAGATTCAGGTAGGATAAGCAATGCTTTTGCGCCATTATGAAGTTCACGCTTCTGGATGTATATATTTACATGTATAAGAGTAGAATTCGTATCTGACGTAGTGTCGTATCATACAGCACTAGATGCTCGAAGTGGTTCAACTATATTGGAGTCAACACTGGAGCCACAACAACTAAATACTATTAAGCAGTCGCTTATAAGCGGCTGTCGACGCACGACGAAGCCGAAAGAGTTTGCCCTAAATTTTTGATTTAACTGATAAAACCTGGGCAAAAACATTCCAAAATAGCCAACGTAGTAAGGGATAACGTTCAACAAGAAAATATTTATTATTTATCATTAAATTGACCGTAAGAATATTTTTTTATCTCAAAATAATAAAATGTTGGAAAAACACAAATATTATTTATTTTTTATTTTTGTGTGAATAATACCTCACAAAAAACCCAGCTGCTCCCGTCTGGAGCCAGTGAAACAGTGGCATTCCCAATTGGGGTATGTTGTGAGGCTGAAAGTAGTGGGGAGGGGAAGAGGATGAGGATGAGGAAGATAGAGAAGTCCACAACATCCAACCATCACAAAGGGCAGCACATTCGACAGCGTCCGTAAACCCGGGTAACTAGCAACTCGATCGATAAAAGTTTTATCGATAATATCGGTAACTTAACACCGATACCGATCGTGACTTCAAATCGCCAACGAACAAATAATAATTCACAAGGACTAAGTGTTTTTAATTTATTTGACGTGCTCGATTGGGATCGGTAAATCCTATATCGATCGATCGGGCTAGATTCCTTGATGTCGGTGCCGAATCGAGTCGAGACGAGTCGAATAGAACCGAACCAAGCTGAACTGAGCCGAACCGAATCGGATCAAGACGAAACGAGCCAAACCGAATCGTGCCGAACCAAGCCGAACTGAGCCGAGCCGAACCGAGCCGAGTCGAACCGAACCTATCCGAACTAGGCAAACAGACGAACCCACTAAGTAGCTGAAATGGAATAATATAATAATTTGTTTGTATCGGATTAATTAATAACTAAAATGAGCATTGAAACTGTAGTCCAAAGCTTATTTAGATGGGTCGATTTTCATCACTAGAGAAATATATTATGGTACAATCGTCGAAAATATGGCACCGGAACAAGAATAATAACTAAAAAAAACTAAAATTTGATGAAAATCTAAAATTTTTAGAAGGCTATAAATCTTTCAAAATAAATTAATTCAATTTTTGTTGCTATAATCGTAGTTAGTGAGTTGGTATTTATTTATTTGTAAGAAACAAACAGCTTTTACATAAAATACAGTGATAAATGTACAAGTGAACTGAAGTCAAGCCACATAAGTTTTTTATGCTAAAGTTAATTTGGAAATTAAGTTTTAATATGTTATGGTACGCCCAAACGACAGAGAATTCAAACTCCTAAAATCGCCGCAAACAACACAACACCCTGCTCTCCCCCCTGTTCCCTGCTTCCTACTCCCTCCCCCCACTGCCCTCCCGCACGCGATCCCGTCCGCCCCCAGTTGAGAATTGCAAGCCGCCTCGGGCACACGTTACGCCCGCGGGTTGAATCCCACTGTTCGCGCCCGGCGTACTATCGCTCGAATTGAACTCAAATATAACCCGCGATGTTAATTCAATAACCTACGGGTTTAGCGCTGATATTTCGCCATGCCTGTGTAAACTTCGGTTCTGTCCTAAACTCGGGAGGTGCCCCTGGAAGCCGGAAGACAAGGATCCCGAACATCATGTAAGCTGTACAATTGTTTCCTCATTTGATTGTGTCCTTTAACGATAGACTGTAAACTCCCGCGAAAAGCCATCACTCAGAGAGTTTCGTTTTCAGAGTTCATGAGGTATAAACACGATAGCTAGGTTTGTGTAGTATGCATTTCTTGTGTTGAATTGTACTGTAATGACCTATGTACTGTGTTTGAATTTGCAATACATGAATCTATTTAACTCAATCCTGTTGTTAATCTGCCTCGGCAGGAGTATTTCCTAGAGTGTATTTCCCGACGCCCGTGGAAGAGAGAGAATTCTGTAGCAATCGTGCGGCCTGCCCCCTGGAATAGAGGGTACTTTTGTCTCTGCTGTGAGCTGGCCTGGGACATGTTAGGGCCCCCTTGGCCCCGGAGAGGGTGTTGGTTTTGAAGCCAGCAAAGAGGGCCATAACAACTGGCGCCATAGCGTGGAGCTCAGAGTTTTTTTTCCAACCCGGTCGCCATGCGAGGTACAACTTGTCGGAATGCTCCTCCCTGTGTAGGAATTGTTTTGTAAACATTAATTATGCCTTGATATTCTACACCCAGTGTACAGTGAAATCTGTGAAAAAACCACAGAAACCTATATGTAAATTAGATCCATAACACAGATCTGATTGAAACTATGAATCACGCCGCAATTGAAAACACGGCCATTTTGAAGCAACCAAAAAGACGCTAACATTTAACCGCGAACCTGACTGCGCATGCGTCACAAAACAACGGGCGGGTGGCAACAGTCTCACAACAATCTCAACGGCAAATATTCACGCGGTAAATACCTATTCTCTGGACTGCGCGCGCAAGTGCACTGTCTCGCGCCAAAATTCCAACGGAAAAAACCCGTCGAACGAAATAATTACCTGTTGCTATGCAGCTTTTATAAGCAAACCGCCTTTTTATGACTGAACCGGATAGCAACGGAAATTATTATTATAAATTTGATTCTGGAACCCCAGTTATTTTGCGAATTCCTTAATCAAAAAATTTCGGACTTACGTATTTTTGTTGTTTCTGCACAATATACCAATTGGCCCACTTGTGTCTGTCAAATTAGTACAACTTATATTCCACCAAATGGGCAAAATAATGACTTTCTTTCCCCATTCTACATTATAGGTACCGCTTTTTTTTCAGCATAAGTGTAAAGTGAATTGTGTTTTTTTCCTTACATAAAAAAAAGTGAAATAATAATAAAGCCAATGATTGGTTCCATGAATAAATAAAATAATTTTAATATGGTTGACGTAACAAATCCCATATTCAGTTATTTCCATCCGGAAGTTTGTCCTTATTTGCCAGAAGAGTGCCTTTTGTGAATTTTAGTGCCTTTCTCAGTGCAAAGTGGTTTGTGAAAAAATAAAAAACCCGTTTTCTAAAGGTCAGTCCTGGCCAATTTTTTGAAAATAAATAAATACTTGTGAATTTCACAATTTTCTCAAAAGTGGTCAGTGAAACACAAAAACCTTTACTACTAAGGTCTTTCCACGCAAAATTTTTTTTTTCTCCTTCCTTTTACAAAGATTCTGGTGTCATATATACCAAATTGTAGTATGGAATACAGTTTTCTATAACCATTTTAGAAGTGCCAACCAGTGATTACCAAGTGAAAAGTGCCTCACAAATTAATTTTGCGTTTGCTAAAGAAGACCCCTGGCAAATTTTTTTCACCACCCGGGAAACTCACAATGGAAAACAATCAAGCTATGGCATCATCCAATTTGGGCATCATTCCCAACGTGCACAACTTATCCAAAACTCACTTACAAACTACTTTAAGGGATAGAGGACTCTCGCCATCAAGCAAATCTAAACCTACATTAAAGGCTTATGCACTTTTATTCAACAAAAAGTACATTAAGAGAATAAACCTCGCCCCCTCAAGCGAAAATAATTCACGCTCGGCTACGCAAGTTTTGGATAATCTTGTTCCTAACAAAGAACCTATGCCGCAAGTAATGATAAAACAGGACATCGCACCCACCTTGACACAAGATAAAACTTACGATTTATCCTCTTGGAAAGTCAAATATAATGGCGTCTCCGATGTGCTGGATTTCATTGACCGTATTGAAGAAACGGCTACAATCAAAAATATCCCATTCGAGATTCTACGAAAAAACTTTATAGAACTCATCTCCCCAGAATTGATACCCTGGCACCGCATTCAAAAAACTAAATGCAAAGATTGGAATAAACTCAGATCTGCCCTAATCTCTAGCTTCGGAAAAACGGAAGCCCAGCACCGGATCAAATTATCTTTACTATCTATTAAACAACTAGTAAATGAACCTGTAGCAACATTCATAGAAAGGGCTGAATCCATTAACATCAAGCTTTCACATCCCGTTTCGGAAGCTGAACTATTACCAGTCATAACTGATGGCCTTTTAAGCAAATACGAGAACATCATCACCTCACAGAAAATTGCATCCCTAGCCCAGCTAAACGAAGTCTGTCTCCTTCTGGAATCGTACCAGGATAGAAAAAACATAAAGAATGTGTCAAATAATGTAGTTGTGCCAAGCCGTTCGTCTGGTTTAAAACCAGAATTCGACAACAAAAAAGTGTGCTCTTTTTGCAAAAAAGTAGGCCATCTGGCCACTACTTGTTTCAAGCAAGCAAGGTTTCTGGAATCCAAGGAACCCCGAACTTTCAAGAGGCATCACTCTAAGGATCGCTCTCCTCCAAGCGACGAACTGCGCAACATTTTCAAGAAATCAAGGCACAACATGGAAAGGTTACAAAACCCAAGCGATGTCAGACCTCAGATGGATTTCTCCAAGCCCCCACCAAATTTCTACATGAAGAGGCCAAAAAACTAAATAATAACCTCTCAGGCACCCATTCTGAACCAAGGTCTAAAGAATGGACTGATTGGTTAGCACACATTAAGTATTTTAACCAGACCTTAAATGTTTCTTCGGTTTGTTGCAAACAAGCTAAAGATGGGAGACCCTATGCTTTTTTCTCTGTTAACAATGTGCCCTTTTCCGGATTACTTGATAGTGGCGCATCTGTCAGCTGTCTTCGCAACAATGCTCACCTGCCTTTTGTTAACAGTGATTTTAGAATTTCGCCCCAATCGACACACCTGACGACTGCGGATAATGTTTCCCAACCGGTCATCGGTGCCCTTGCCCTGCCAATTAATTGTAACAATAAAATAGTTACAATCAATTTTCTAATAGTGCCCTCTATATCCCAGAATTTCATCCTTGGTGTTGACTTCTGGAAGGCATTCAATGTTGCTCCCCAAGTATTTAATACTCTTGGCGAAACCTCCACTGCTGCTCAAATTAGTGAGATCCGCACAATAATACCTCACGAAAATTTAAGCACGGACCAGGCTCTCCAACTAAAGGAAATGGTCAATAAATTCGAGTCAATATCTTTCGAAAAATGTGGATTAGGTTTGACAAATTTGGTTGAACACCATATCAAAACCAATGGCCCACCCATCAAGCAACGTTATTACAACTTAGCCCCCCAAAAACTTAAACTTTTAGAAAACGAACTTGACGAAATGTTAAAAATGGGTGTGGTGGTTCCCAGCAGAAGTGCATGGACCAACCCAACTCTTTTGGTTTCTAAAAAAGACGGCTCTGCACGTTTCTGTCTCGACAGTAGACGTTTAAACTCTTGCACGGAAGCTGATGCGTATCCCTTACCTCACGTTCACGCAACCTTAGACAAGCTGCGTAACGCCAAGTTCATCTCTTCTGTCGATCTCAGCAAAGCATTTTGGCAAATACCCTTGGACGCAGAATCGTGCGAAAAAACTGCTTTCGTTGTACCTGGTAGGGGAATGTTCCATTTTAAAAGATTACCCTTTGGTCTAAAAAACAGCCCCGCCGAGTTACAAAGACTGATGGACAAACTTTTCGGTCCTGAAATCGATAACAGCCTGTTTTGTTACCTTGACGACCTCATCATCGTCAGCGATACCTTTGAAAAACACCTATTAATGCTGGAAAAAGTTTTTCAACAACTCAAGTTCGCTGGTTTAACCATCAACTTGAAGAAGTCTGAATTCTGTAAGTCCCGTCTATGTTATTTGGGATTCATTGTCGACGAAAAAGGTCTAAGAACAGACCCCGCTAAGGTGGAAGCCATGGCAAATTTTCCCCGACCCAAAAACGCGAAGGAAGTCAAAGGTTTCCTTGGACTTGCAGGTTACTACAGGAGATTCATCAAAGACTTTTCCACTATCACAGCCCCCTTAAATAAAATTACCGGCATCCGTAAAGGTGTCAGCAATTTCCGATGGTCTGTTGAAGCTGAAGAAGCGTTTACAACTTTAAAAAATGCCCTTCAAAAAGCTCCCGTTCTGAATTGCCCGGATTTTGCACTGTCTTTTACCCTCCACACGGATGCCTCCAATGTAGGAATCGGTGGAGTCCTTACTCAAGAATTCCCAGATGGCGAACACCCTGTAGCGTATTTTTCCCGTACATTAAATAAACACGAGAAAAAATACGGAATTACCGAGAAAGAGTTATTGGCTGTATTGGATTCCGTTCACCATTTCCGCGGTTACATAGACGGTAGCAAATTTACTGTAGTCACAGACCATAGTAGTTTGAAATGGTTGATCTCTTTAAGTAATCCATCCGGTAGGCTCGCTCGTTGGTCCTCCCGTTTGTCTCAATACAATTTTGATGTTGTTCACCGTAAAGGCGCGGACAATATTGTCCCCGACGCCCTTTCAAGAATTGAACTGGCTTCATTAAATGTTGACACAATTGCCCCCCCCTCCATCTGCAAAAGATGAATGGTACTTGAAAATCTTCGAAGGTTGTAAAAATAACCAACAAAAGTTTCCTAATTTTATCATAAAAGAAGGACAACTATTCCGTAATTGCAAGGTACCACTATCCATCCTCGAAGATTACTCGTGGAAACTTGTCGTTCCCCTCGAAGGTAGAGAACAAATAATCATTGACAATCATAGTGCTCCCGACTCCATACACCCAGGAAATTTCAAGACGTATAAAAAGATCTCCTTGAAGTATTACTGGCCTGGTCTCTTTAAGCAAATTCGCAATTACATCTCTAAATGTGAAACTTGTAAAGCTTATAAACATAGCACGGCAGCACCTGCCGGCCTAATGGGTAATCCCAAACGTGCCGACAGACCCCTACAATCATTGTTAATGGACCTCGTCGGACCTTTTCCTCGAAGTTATGCCGGACACATGCACATACTTAGTGTAGTGGATGTTTTCACTAAATTCTGTTGGATCTTCCCTTTAAAAAGAGCCAACGCGTCCGCCATCATCAAACTTCTGGAAAAATACATTTTTATACCTTACGGAACACCCAGAACCGTAATAGTTGATAACGGAAAACAATTTATTGCCCAAGAATTCAAAGATTTTCTTGCCAAATACGGAATCAAGGACATTTATTATAATACCTTGTATACTCCCCAAAATAACACTGTCGAACGTTATAACCAAACAATCAACACAGCTCTGGCTATTCTAGTTGATAAAGATCAACGTACTTGGTGTAAAAACCTAGATAAAATTCAGGCTGCTATGAACAACACTGTTAATCTGGCCACTGGTTACACACCTTTCTTCTTAAAACACGGTATAGAACAAGTTGTTCATGGTTCTCTACATAGGGACACAAACTTTCCTACGTCAATTGCCACCACAAGCAACCCTACCGCGGACTATGCCCATCGTCTGGAAGAACTGTCGGCCATCTACAGTGAAGTCACTGATGCTTTGCTCCTGGCTCATCAAAAGAGTGCAGACAGATACAACCTACGTAGGAAACATGTCACCTTCAATACAGGAGACATAGTTTGGAGAAAGAACAACACACTTTCCCAAGGAGCCATGTATTTCTCTGCCAAGCTGGCACCACGTTTCGTGAAGGCCAAAGTTCTAAGAAAGATATCAGATCTAGTGTACTCCTTGTCTGACTCCTCTGGAAAACACATTGGTAATTACCATATTAAGGATATTGTAAAGTCTGGAAGTGAGGAGTCAAGTAAAACTACCCCCACTATCTCAGCAAACTTAAAATGATCCAGTGTGTATCACCACAACCTTTTGTAAGCACATCAAGTCTTACAATGGCTGGCGTGTAAAGTGTCAATTACATGCCCACCCTTTCGTTGATAAAACGAATATTGTTAAAAAATCATTTTTGTAAATTTATATACACTCCACGGTGTAGTTTGCCCCGTTCATGTTCGTGAATTGGCAACCACCGTAATTTTTGTTTCACACGTTTTTTATTTTTTTTCTTTTTTCTCACCTGTTCCAAAATTGATCACTTTAGAGCAGAGACACCCCTCGAGTAACAATGTTTGGGAAGTCATGAACCCAATCATTGCCTCTCAACCCCTCACACTACGCAACGTTCATGCCATGACTCGCTTTGCCATGTAATGCAATATTGTAATTTTCACCATTTTTGTTTGTTGTTTTTTCATCATATCGGAAGGAATCTCTTCAATTTTTTTCTTTTATGTTCTGTAAGTACTGGAGCGTCGTTCTAAAGTCGGATTTGGTAAACTCCAAAGCGTTAAATCACGACCCAGGACTAGTCAACCATCTAAACATGCTCCATATTTTACCCATCATGGTAAAGATAAGTGGTTACTCACATAATCACATTCCTTGTGTATAGTAGTTTTCAATTTTTTCTCAAATGTTAAAAAATTGATGGCGTCCTACCCGAGCTCTTTGCTAACAAATTGGATTTTGACACATCCATTTTGAAATCATATGTATATAAATAAAGGAAAAGCCTTTAAATTGGTCTTTCCATCCTTACACAAATCCTCATGGGCTCGTTTCAACTAAAGTACGTAAAACCAAATACTCGGTCTTTTGTTGTTATAAGAAGTCCTCGATTTGCCCCTCTTCACAACATGTATGTCTTGTATTACATGCTTCAACCCTTACGGAAAAGGTTAATAAAACCTAACGGCAGCTCTGATTTCCGTACATAAATAACCGCAGTTTAACGTAAATCATCAATGTTTTGTTTGATCATCGTTTTACAAACATAGGCATTCAACTCCTGTTTCGCCATTTAACCAAGTATTTGCAACCTAAATTGCACATAACCTGGTATGTTGTAACTGCACAAAGGGTATGTAAAACCACAATTGGTCCCTTTTGTTTGTCCCCACTGAAGTTTGCTACAATAGACAGTATGTAAAACCATATAGGTCTGTCTTTGTTTGTCACATGGTGTAAACAGAAATGTACTCTGTCATCACCCCGCCTTTATAACACACGAAGTGACATTAAATTGTTTACCTCCTTGTTATTCCATCGTACGCTCCTGGGCTACGGAGTTAGTTAATCTAACGAATCTTTATAAACTGTGTTAAAACAAGCATTGTTAACGTTTATTGTGTTGTATTTAAACGTAACCCTGTTACATTATAGGAGAGATCCTTAGAACATCCACCATTATAGGAGAGATCCTTAGAACATCCACCATTATAGGAGGGATCCTTAAAATACCTGCCGCGATACGAGAAGTTCGTCATAATCACTTTTTCTCATAGCTAAATGTTATTGAGCTGGTCGTGTGACATATTTGTCATGAGAACCGTTTTGTACATTCTACTTTGGTCGTGTGCCATCATGAGTACCACCCTTTTAGTATAACCTGTTTTGGTCGTGTGTCATTTATTTGTCATGAGCACCGCTTTTATGTATAACTGTGTATAAACTCTGTACACGAGACGTGGAGACGTAATAACAATACTTACCGTGATTCGTGTGAACGACATAATATCGGCTTCGCCATCTTCTTTAAGATGCATTGTATAAACTCTTTGACTTATGTCTATAATCGAGTTATATCTTGTATGTACTTACATATTTTGTACACTATACGTGGAGACGTTAAAACACTTACCATGAGTCGTGCGAACGAAATAATATCAAACCTTTTGTGTGCGATCTACGAAATGTAGTCCACAACCCTTTGTTGTCATTCAACGCCAATGCCCGTGGACTTCCTGTTTTTTTACTTCTTTGCAAAAAGGAAAGAAGCCCAGGAATATCTACTATCCCAAAAGGACTAGTTTTCAGTCTCACTGTCAATTATGGGGCATAGTGCTGTGGGAGTTAATCGATTGAGCACAAAAACCACCTAACTCGTTGTCTGGAGAACGAATAAGAAAACCCCCAGGTTTGTGAAATTGGAGCAAGGGTCTGTCTTTTCTCACAATCATGTAGAAGTTTTTAAAATGACCCCTAATCTTTTGCCCAATACACGCGAAAGATTAGCCTCTTTGATATAATGTGTATTCAAATTTCTCCTCATCCTTTTTGATAAATGTAAAGAGTCAGGAAATCTGCTGGTTGATTATGTTTCATTTTCACATAGAGTTTGAATTGGAAATTAGTCCAGTCTCTAGCAAATTTCGTAACTCGTCTCCCTTCTCCCCTCCTCCTCCCATTCCCCATGTTTCAGACTTATGTTATGAAGTGAAAAATCTGTCGTTGACCATATTTCGCCCTCACTTGGAGTTCGAATAGGTAACTGTCCGGTTATCTACAGGTTTTCCCCCTCAATCTCTGCATATGTCTCACCATTTTTTTTTATCTTTTCTCAATTCTACGAAACACATTCATGAATGTTGGATATGTACGATATGCACTTGGCGTACCGTCTGTCTCCTTTTGACAACCTTTATTCATGAATTGGTTTCCCTTTGCCGTGACTAGTTCACGATTCTTTGTCTCGTTCTTTGAAATTCTACGAAAATGTTACCATCTCATGTTAACATAGGCCACAGAGGGCCGGTTGTTTTTTAACCAAGACATATTGTCACTAGGCAAACGCCAAGTCATCCTGGCAAAAGGAAAATGTTCATGTAATCACAATTTAGTTAGGAATCTCTCCCTCTTCGTCACTCTCTGGGTCGGTGGTTAAAATTTCGTTATTTCATTATCTGGACACATTTTGTTTTCTCTCCAAACCTTTTCTTCATTGGTCCCTAGGCAGGTAAACTTCAAGAATTTTGCTCTAATAATAATTTCTCCCGGATTTAAAAAGAAGCCCAGGCGGATGTCATCACCAACAGCCAAGCTGAGCTTCACTTCCTGACAGCACGCGCTGTGGTTACAAGGTCCCTCCTGCTGCCATTTTCTACGCATTTGTTCCTGAAAGCACAGACCATACCGCTCATATGTATGTTGTCTTGTCGTGCCACAGCAAGCTGAGTTGTCCCACTATACTTTATGACACTCTAAACTACCTTTTGGGCACGCTAGCTCCTAGGTTTGTTCTTACTCTTGCTATCAATGCCAACCTTGTCGTCTCTTGCTCTGTCATGCAGTGACGCATATATCGTCATGTGTAAACCATCATTACCCTGACCCACCAGTATTCGCTGAATGCGTACCAATACAAGTTATCTTGAGCTACATTATGCTTCAATAACCATTATATACGATCCGTGTTTACCATAATAACACTTAGGATTCGTACTGGCATGTCTGCAGATACTGGATTCTTCTCTTCAATGACCTCTGTAACCATAGTCGCGGCACAGCAACCACAGTCTCCACTTCGTGAACTTCGACGTCTTCGACAAAACCAAGTGTTTTCTAAGGCCCAAGTGTACTCCTGAGTGTCATCTCAAATGGGTCCGATTACAGTGATAATGTAATCCTTAGAATCCGTGAAGTCACGTCCTTTTCTTCGAAATTCTCCGAAACCAAACAAATCCACGCTTCGCAAACTTAGCTCCCAGACCAATGAAACCTTAGAATCACACTTTTTTCTCTTCTCTTGTACAAATGTATTGTCATTCTTTCAATTGCATAACCAAATGTATTGTCATTCTTTCAATTGCATAACCATGTGTATTGTTATTTTCAATTGCTTAACCATGTGTATTGTTATTTTCAATTGCATAACCTTGTATGTTGTTTTACACCATGTACTTTTCCCAAATTTGTCTTTTCCAAACATTGTATGTACCCCCACCCATTCCCTACAAACATTGTGACCTAAACTATAGCATAAAACTGTATGTTCTAGCTAGGAAATCTCTCAAGCAATGAATCTCTCAAAAACCCCGATGGAAGCATAAGAGGATTTTTTTTCCCTACAGCTCCATTGCCACGTCGCTTTTTTTCCAAGCGCGGGGGGAAGTGTTATGGTACGCCCAAACGACAGAGAATTCAAACTCCTAAAATCGCCGCAAACAACACAACACCCTGCTCTCCCCCCTGTTCCCTGCTTCCTACTCCCTCCCCCCACTGCCCTCCCGCACGCGATCCCGTCCGCCCCCAGTTGAGAATTGCAAGCCGCCTCGGGCACACGTTACGCCCGCGGGTTGAATCCCACTGTTCGCGCCCGGCGTACTATCGCTCGAATTGAACTCAAATATAACCCGCGATGTTAATTCAATAACCTACGGGTTTAGCGCTGATATTTCGCCATGCCTGTGTAAACTTCGGTTCTGTCCTAAACTCGGGAGGTGCCCCTGGAAGCCGGAAGACAAGGATCCCGAACATCATGTAAGCTGTACAATTGTTTCCTCATTTGATTGTGTCCTTTAACGATAGACTGTAAACTCCCGCGAAAAGCCATCACTCAGAGAGTTTCGTTTTCAGAGTTCATGAGGTATAAACACGATAGCTAGGTTTGTGTAGTATGCATTTCTTGTGTTGAATTGTACTGTAATGACCTATGTACTGTGTTTGAATTTGCAATACATGAATCTATTTAACTCAATCCTGTTGTTAATCTGCCTCGGCAGGAGTATTTCCTAGAGTGTATTTCCCGACGCCCGTGGAAGAGAGAGAATTCTGTAGCAATCGTGCGGCCTGCCCCCTGGAATAGAGGGTACTTTTGTCTCTGCTGTGAGCTGGCCTGGGACATGTTAGGGCCCCCTTGGCCCCGGAGAGGGTGTTGGTTTTGAAGCCAGCAAAGAGGGCCATAACAAATATCTTAAAATTAATTTTGGGTTATAGGAAGGGGAGAGGAAGAGGAATGTGGGAAAAAAGGATAGGAGATGCTCCCGATACATTCCATACTCTCATTAATAATCGTACGCATGACTTCATATCGATATTTCTTTAAATTATTACTAAAAATGTGAAATTTTGTATTATATTATATTGTGCACATACACGAGGAATTGGGAAATTTTTTCTAATATTTCTTCTACATGAGATGTTCATTATGGAGATGGCGCATTAAAATTCCATATTCACAATTTGGGAAGTGGGAATGGGTACCGCCGCCCCGGGAACCAACACCTCTGCCATAGTGGTTCGCTACGTTTGGTGATTTAGCAGGGGTGTACGGGTTCATGGGGTGAGGTTTGTCTAGATCTTGGAGGCAGATGACCAGGACACACTGAACCCCAGATTCCTACCCACCCCTTAAACTCTTTTCCTTCCCAGAACTCTCCTCTCCTTCCTTTCCTTAAAAAAACCCTCCACACAGCACCCCCAAAGATGACATAGGCCCTGAGGGAAATCATTTTCCTCAGGGCCTCCTGTGTGGAGCTCTTTTAAAAAAAATATATATATATGTTGCATGGAAATATATATATATATATATATATATGTAGAACAATTTTCTCGGTTTACCCGCGTAACGTAGTCCTTAAAAGGACTTTTTAACTCCTGACGTTTCGGACAGATCACACTGTCCATCTTCAGAGGCCTTATGTCTTGAGTTTTTGTCTCAAACTGATAGCTTTCGCATGTCTGTTCGGTCCAAAAGCTAAAACTTAAGTGAGTGCAAGTCACTTCTTATGTCTAGAACGAAGTACCCGGGTTGCAGGTGATTGATGGTGGAGGGGGTGGGGGGCGGGGCTGACAGTAGATACCTGATTGGTAAAGCTAATTGGAGACACTACTAGTAATTTTGGAAATGCCGTTTTTGGGGTATTTTCATCGATTAAGACTTTCCAGGTGTTGGGAATTCTGATTGAGTCATTTCTAGTATTCATATTATTTTTATGTTTATAAATTTCTATTGCTTCGCGGTAAATTCTTTTTGGTTCATTGTATATGCTAGCTATTGTTTTTGTATTATTAAAGTCTTTAATAATACAAAAAATAAGTGACTGCATGGAAATATATATATATATATATATATATATATATATATTTCCATGCAGAAAATTTAAATACTCATTTTTGGAAATGTTGTATCTAAAGCTAAAGGATTTGGGGGTGGGGAAGAGAAAGGAAAGATAAAGATTAAAAAAGTACTCGGCCATTCATAACTAGTCACTAAATATAGCAAAAAAAATTACAAGAAACTTTTTATGATGAATGGTAGTCTTTCACAAGGTGTTTCTGTGAGAATCGTTTAGTCTTAATGAACTAGTAAAATTGTATAAATATTTAGTGATATTCTTACATTTCGTTTCTTTAAAATGTGAAAAATAAAATGTTGGAAAACTATCACGCGCAACCTGTGACCTGTGACACTATTCTGGAGATAATATCTGGAAGCTGCATTCAAAGCTTTCATATGTCTTCGCAAACACCGTCCATCGCACTCCGCCCCAGCCCACCTAGCCCACCCAGCCCACCGGCTGCCGATGTCACAGCACAGTCAGCTGACACCGCCCTACTCTTGGGCCTCCCTCCTACGTTAAGATACTTTGTTCTTCGCGTGGAATATCCCATAAGAACGAGTGGTAAATATATTTTTAGTATCTATTATCTACGCCGAGAAGTGTTCAAAGTTATTCACAGTTAATATAAAATTTATTTTATGAACAAGTATCTATTTACAAACAATGAACACGTGTTATAATGCTTATGTTATATAATGCTTATGTTACATTAAGAAATGTCAAATCATGAGTTTCTTTAGAATAAAAAACCCCATCAAATACAGTTATTCACTTAACAATCACAGTTTAATGTCAGTACCTGTAATAAGGGACCTCGGAATAATCTTCGACACTAAACTACTATTTATCAACCACATTGATATCATTACTAATAAAGCTATGAAAATGCTGGGTTTCATTCTAAGACTATGTAAAGATTTCAAAAACATTCATACATTTAAATTACTATATACAACTCTGGTTAGGAGTCATTTGGAATATAATTCCCCCATATGGAACCCTCTCTACAAAAGCCACGCAAACTCCATTGAAAAAATCCAACGCAAATTTCTCCGATCAATTAATTTCAAATTAGGAATTCCCGCGGATGACATAAACTATGATTCTCTATTACAAAAAATGCGACTCTTATCGTTAAAAGATAGAAGAATACTAAATGATCTTATTTTTTTATTTAAAATAAACAATAACTGGTTTGACTCCCCTGAATTGGTATCGTTAATAAATTATCATGTACCTAGTAGAATAACTCGACTCAAAACACCTTATTATTGCAACAACACTCTCAGTAATGCAGAACAAAATTCAATAATACATCGTTTACACACTTTAGGTAATGAATTTGCTCATATCGATCATGCCGAAAGTCTGTCATCATACAAAAGATGCATTAGACAAAATTTATCTGC
This sequence comes from Limnephilus rhombicus, assembly GCA_929108145.2. Lineage (NCBI taxonomy): Eukaryota > Metazoa > Arthropoda > Insecta > Trichoptera > Limnephilidae > Limnephilus > Limnephilus rhombicus. Next base: position 19,607,704 of record OV815273.1, on the reverse strand, counting down.
TAGTACTACATAATAAATAATAAGTATAATCATGTAACCATAATATTATGTCCTACCAGTATGCACTCTATGGCTTAGAAACATATCATAGGTACCTATTTTTCTTATCGCTTTGTATACTCCGTAATACCTTCCTTTTATTTATTATATATATATTTTTAAATTTTGGTTATCTTCAATATTTGGCTCCTAAGTGCATTTCTTACTGTTTACTTGTCATACTTTTTTTATATTTATAACTTTTGTACTTTAAATTATTTACAAAGGTAACTTATAGTTTATGTTATTTCCTGCCTTTCAACTTTTTATCTTAACTTTTTACTTTTACATTATACTTTATATTTTATAGTTTACACTTTTACTTTATACTTTCATTTTATACATCATAATTCTATTTACTACTCATTACCTTAACTCCTTTCTTTTACCTTTTGTTTTTATATTTAACTTTACATTTATATGTCACTTTCTTATGTTATTGTATTATAATATATATAAATATAATTATGTCAATGGCACATGTTGTGCCGTATGTTTTTGAAATAAATAAATAAATAAGGTATGGATTAAATTAGCCTCCCAAAAACTAGTCGCACTGTACAGGGCCTGGATATACTTTAATAATATATAACTGCTAACCATGTACAAATCGTAAGTGTACCCTACGGTTGAATTTGGCAGCCATCTCTGGTCTGCAGCTCCAAAATACCTGAAAAAACTCTCGACTCTGTGCATATACGAGCGGTCCGTTTGATAGATTCTCCCATCTTAACAAACGAATTGCAATCTTTAGAGCAAAAAGCGAGGTGGGAATGCTATCAGTGTTCTACCGGTATTTAAATAGAAGGTACCTACTCCGAGGAACTAGCGTCATTAATCCCCTCGGTACCGTTGCATAGTAGGAAAACACGTCAAATGCGCGCCCAACATATGTATACGGTTGATATTTGTCACATGAGAACGGGTCGTTTCTTCGACTCGTTCTTTTGTTCAACAGCTCGACTGTGGAACGATTTGCTGGCCTCTGTGTTTCCTCCTTCCTATAACATGGTTCTCTTCAAGACCAATGTTAATTCCTTCATCTCATCAAAAAAAAACCTCCACACAGCATCTCAGATGACATAGGCCCTGAGGGAAATCATTTTCCTCAGGGTCTGCTGTGTGGAGTTAATGTAAAAAAATGCATCTAGATAGTATCAACAAAAGAGGCTCAATTTCACTTTAAAATAAGAACTTTTGAACGTGTTGTAATGGTAGGGCCGTATTAAGGAGGAAGATTATGAATGGGGATATCAGAGAAGAATGCCAAGCATGTAGTAGGAGTATGAACAAAGTTAAGAAATGGACACTTAGACGATTTGAACACCCATGCAACTACGCTGGTAAAAAGGCCTTTTTTTACATATTTCTGATGAATCATAACGATTTCACAACATTGTCTCAATATTGAACCCATAAATTGACCGAGAGGAGGTACTAAAATGATTGCAAGCATAATGAACAAGGTTAAGAAATGAACGCTTAGATGACTTGAAAATTTTAAACATGTAACGCTGCTGGACGAAAAACGGAGTGTCAGATATGACGCAAAAATAATAGAAGAAGATGTCGGTAATGTTCCGGAAACACATGGCACATAATAGCAAAAGCAAAAACATCTCAATTTAAATCGCTCGTTTTCAATGCCCGTATTAACAAATCCCTTCCCACAGCCCCCTTGACCCGTATCACAACTTGGCCAGTCAAGTGGCGCTATGAGTTTCATAAAAAAGTTTTTTTTAACCTAGCGCATTTTCCACGACAACGTGAAAATTTGTACAGAATGGATTTGTTTGTGTTGACGTCAGCTAAACTACAAAAAATATTTAGAATGTTGTTTACACGAAAAGGGTTTTTGCTAGTTGGGATTTAATGGATTGTTTATCCGTATAATATCATAATGTTTTCTCGGGGCTAGGTTCATTGACATCACGAGGCTGTGAATACACCACGACATCGGTACCCATTATGGCGTGTCCTTACAAAGTGTGCCGGCTCGTAGGTGTGAAATTCATTGGGATTTAGCGAGGGGTGGGGACGTTTTCCTGTTTATGTTCTTAAGCCACGTCACATAACCCTACATTATCTAACAAGCGAGGGATTCTCAAACCATTTACTCTACGGCACTCAAAATACCAGAGGCGGGCGGTACATGTAAGCGAAAAACACTTTGATTTACGTAGTAAGTAGTGTAGTCGCATATATCCTCTGCGAAATAATTTGTGGACTGGTTTCAATAACAATTATAAAGTTTTCAAGTTGATATAACTACGTGGGAGTTGGTAAACATTTGGATATTTGTAAAGGACTGACTTACCTAGTCTACGTTAAGATACTTTGTTCTTCGCGTGGAATATCCTATAAGAAGGAGTGCTAAATATATTTATAGTATCTATTTATCTATGCTGAGACGTTTTCAAAGTTATACGCAGAAAATACTAAGTTTATACGAAAATACGTCAAAATGCACAAGAGTATCAGAGAAAAGAAATTCATTTTCACTTTAACATAAGAACTTTTGAACGTTTGGTAATGTCTTGTGTCTTCATGTCTTCTGATACTGAATTATGGTATTATAGGGAATCGATATCATTATCTTAATGGACATAGCTGGCGGTAATCACGGCCCAAGCACATTACAGATTCGAATAAAGCGCAATGAGGCATCAATTGAGTATTGCACACTTTTTATTAATAAGAATCGTTCTTATGACCTTAGGATAATTGTGGTACTTACCGCATAATTAGGTACACATAAGAGATTCGAAATTATACGCACTGATGGAATACCTTACGTTGTATCACGACTTGACTATTGCAATGGCATATATGCAAACCTCCCTAAAAGATATACTGACAGACTTCAGTCAGTTTTCAATGCTGCAGCAAAACTGATAACCGGCGTTTCCAAATATTCTCATATTTCCCAACATCTGCGGAATCTTCATTGGCTTAAGTGTCCTGAGAGAATCCAATTCAAACTCTGCTGGATGGTTTTTAAGGCAACACACGACATGGCGCCACCCTACCTGTCAAAACTGCGCATTCCAAATGATGTCAACACTAGGCAAGCAACCCTTCGATCAGCATCTTCAACAGCCATAGGTAGACTCTCAGTACCTATGCGTAATCCCAATACCAATTTCGGATATTGCTGTGGCAGGCCCAACAGCTTGGAACAAACTCCTTTCACATTTGCGAAAGATCGATAGCACATCTGAGTTCAGAGCAAAGCTCAAAACTCATCTTTTCGCATTATCATATCCAGAAAAATAACTGCATTTTTTTATTAGTATTTCATTACTTGGTCCATGGGATTTATCTAGTTAGTCGTAAATAATTTTAAGACAGTTGCAAGTCATAATACGAATAGAGCAGTAACAATACTGCTCTATTTGTTTAATGACTTCGAATTATGGCAGTAACCATTACAACATGTGGTTATAAATGTAAATAAGTATGTTAGTCGTAAATAACTAATAGTAAGACTGTTGCAAGTTGTGACATGATTAGAGCAGTAACAATACTGCTCTGTTCGTATTATGACTTCCAAGGGCAAACTTGGTTATAAAAATAGGTATAGTTCTAAGTCACTAGTGATAAAGTCTTAGTTGTAAGTCATTAGTTATCAATCTTAGTTGTAAGCCACTTGTAGTATATAGGTATAGATTAATGTATACATGAATGTTTAAAGCGCCCTTGAGGTGATTTTCTCACGAAAATGGCGCTATAGAAGTCATCCAATTATTATTATTATTATTATTATGGAATACCAGGTGCCCAGATTTCTTAACAGAATAGATATTAAATGCACTGAGATTTCACAATAATGATCATTACACAGGTTATTTTAGTAGACTGAATTTACAATAATGCATTATTGTATATGTCATTGTAGGTATATTGACCACACACTGCCAGATAGGTACAGGTAGGATGGAGGAAGGAGTTGCGTCAACAAAGTTGATTACAATGATTATTATAAAAAAAATCATTCAGATCAGTGAAACGTTACGGGCTATCATAACTCCAATTTGGAAAGTGTCAATTAAATTATTTTCTGTTAAAATATTATATTAATGCCAGGTACATACTTTATGTTTATGGGAATTCTTTAACCAAGCAGTTCCAATTTTAAAAAAAGTTAAAATTACTTAAATTCAAAGAAATTTTGAGTTAATTAAACTAGATTTCACATTTCACGCAGGAATAATTAACTCAAATTACAGACAACTGAAATTAGTATGTTTGATGACTAGCGCAAACCCGTTAAAATAACGGAATATTATAATTCCAATTTTGAAAATTGCAATTTTAATATTTTTGTTTAAAAATATTATATTATCGTTTGTCTGAATTTTTCATCCAGCTGATTCCAATTTTGAAAATGACAATTTGAGTTCACTGAACCAGATTTCACGCAGGACTAACATTTCCACGTGCAGACAACCGAAATGAATATTTTTAATTTAATGATGGAGTTTACGAATTTAAAACAATGCGTCTTACTTATAAGAACAAATAATGCTCTCACAGACTTAGAAACGGCGAAAGACTTTATATACCTAGGCTCGTCTTTAAGTGAAGAAGGAGGTTGTGAAACAGAAGCGAAAAGAAGAATTTGCATGACAAAAGATGCCATTAATAAAATGCAAAAGATACGGAGTGACAGAGGCATAACGAAGACCACCAAGATGAGACTTGTTCGAGCATTGATTTTCCCTACATTTATGTAAGGTGTGGAAACATTTACATCTGCCTCTTCTTTCATATTCTATGATGTATCTCGAATAAGTGCAAGAGTCTAGTTGTTTAGTATTTTAGGTTTCTAGTCCACCACACGCCCCTGCGTAATACTGTGATTATACGATGTACGTCACTAGGCGACCGAACGAATCGGATATTTATGAAAAAGATAATGCGATTTTGTAGTTTCAACGAACGTGAGCTTTTTGTTCCGCCAAACATCGCTAATGGGAATTATCCTCAAAGGAAACAAAAAAGTTCAGTTCGTGTTCGAATTTAGCTGGATATTTTGAAAAAAAATACACCTTTGTATTTTTTAATGCAAACGTTGCATTTGTGCATGAAAAAATATAGTTGAGCCATTCAAAGTTGACAACAAATCTAGTTGGCTACCATTGTCAACTCATAACTCGTTTTTTGAAAACTAGTGTCTTTGTAGTCTAATGTAACTAAAAATTAAACAATCTTTTATTATGTATTAGCCTCTTCATAAATAATCTCCAGTCCTAAATAGTCGTAAATTCTCTAGTTTTTCAAAATAAATATTAACTCTACTTTTGGCACTAATCTTCTTAAAAATGGGAGAATGAGGGGGAAGTGGGTGGAGGGGGGTGAGAGAGGGGGGGGGGGGGTGAATTCCTACGAAGCCGAGGAAAAAAGCTAGTATAGAACTAAATGGCAAAGAACATTTAAAAAACACATAGCTTAATAGAAAATATCTATGAGTTTCCATTTATGAAGTAACAACTACGAAAACAAACAGGTTTATGAAGTGAAAACTTCCTAGCACCATTGTGATTTGAAACTCGATGAAATGAAAAAGCGACACTGAAAAGAGACAATCACATACATCTATAAGATTTAGCCTGCGATAGAATGAGAATGAGATAATGCGCGGAGCTTCGTAGCCTCCCCACTCTTGTATACCTTAGTTTTCTGAAGGTGTGTGAACTGCACACATGTTTTTTAAATTGGTTAAATGAAATAAGAACTGTTATAATATCCCGGGTACAGAAAAATTGTTATGAATATTATTGTGTTCGGATAAATGTTTTTAATATTTATGTAAGTCAAAACATATTCACGAATAATGGAAATGAAAAAAAAAAACTTCACAACGTTATGATAATGTAGTAATGCCATTTCGTTAGCACAGCACTTCTCATAGTTTGAAAATGGCTGAAGCGTGGAATTATATACCCTAAGTGATGTGAGGGAAGGTGCTGAAATACTAAGTGCATTTAGTAGCTAGTTTACTGGGTCGTGTAGGGCAGTAGTTCCCGACCTTTTTATTGCCGCGGACCGGTCAACGTTTGATAATTTTACCGCGGCCCGCTGAGGGGTAACGTTGATTGTTTGATGATGTATAACTCGTACACATCGCCTCAAAATATAGTAAATACAGAATACAGATTTTGGCTAATCTTTCATTATACATAACATAACCTCACAAGTTCTCGTTGGTCGCAACAGTATTTTCTTGAAAAACTTTAAGGTTAAACGTACGTTATAATCTACGCATTCACAGATTGCGCCAATTAAATTATTTTAGGTTTTTAATACTTTTTGCACGTTTCGCTTTAAAATATTAAGGTAAATTAATTGTTTGCACCCGTACATATTTAATATGAATGTAAATAAATAGTTTTGTCCATAAAAAAACCCAAATCTTTCAAGAGAGGCTGAAAAATTCAATTTTGTATCGGTGACTCAATCCAATATTGTATTTTTCAGCCTTTCTTGAAAAATTTGGGTTTGTTTATGGACAAACTATTTATTTATATTCATATTAAATGTGTACGGGCGCAAACAATTAATTCACCTCAATATTTAAAAGCAAAAACTATTAAAAACCTAAAATAATGTATATTTTTGTTCCCCTACCCACCCACTCTACACTAATACCTACCCACCCAATCTACATTATTAACTAACAACGGCTCCACCCCTACCATAATAAAACATTGTTCTAAACTGTCAAATTAGTATAAGCTTTCCCTGACGAAGGAACGTTTGTTCCGAAACCGGTCGGATTTGCACATTTTATAAGTGGTTTATACAAAGTTACATTGTTTCATTTTACTAAAATAATGCAATTGGCGCCATCTATGAATGCGTAAATTATAACGTACGTGACGTTTAACCTTAATAAATTCACCAATACAACCAAACGCTTGTTAATGTGTCACGGATTCTCAATAAAACGATTCCACTTGCAATTGGGCAAGCAGAATATAAGAGCAGTGACTCACATCGTAGCTCTTCACTCTTCACATTATACATATATGCGAGTGCGTAAGATGGAAGCCCAGCCGTATTAATTTTTTTTTACGTAATTGAGCGGGGGTTGGGCACCCTGGTGTAGGACATAGGAGATATGTTTATTCCTGTGATGTTTATTGCCGTGATAACGCTTTAGAACAAAATCGTAACAGGTTCCAGGACGAAGACTTTGCTTTATTATGCTGAGTGTTTTAAAACCGATTTTTCTAGAACTCTAATGCAAAGGAATATCTTATTTTAATTAATTTCTTAGGAATTACTTAAAGTTTTTTTTTGTGTGGCAAGTGTTCCAACTGCCCAGATTATGTATATACTGCCCGGAAATGTTTCGAGGTTGAATGAAATTGGGGAGGAAAAGGTGGATAGAAAGAGGAGGGTTAAGAAGTGCCAGGCTATTCAGCTTAGGTCACTGAAAGTATCTAAAGCTAGTTAAAACAACTTGCCGAACCTATAAAATATTATGTTGGTTTATATGGTGGCAGATACGCCATACTTAAATTCTTTAGCGGTGTGAAAAACCCAAATCTCTACATATTATAAATTAAAGTCCTCCGTCACGTATGTCTGTCTGTTCGCAATAAACTCAAAAACTACTCAACGGATTTTCATGTCGTTTTCACCAATAAATAGAGTGATTCACGAGGAAGGTAAAGGTATATAATTTGTCAAGGTTTTGTGTAAATTGGTTGAAATATATAATTAAGGGGGAATGTCTGTATGTGATGGACGGGCGGGCTGGCAAGTGGGCGTGTGGATTTAATTTGTATGCAAATTAACAGATGGCGGTGTGAGCTAAAAGGTTGGGTAACCAACCAGTATATGGCATTGTGTTTCGTTAGCCACAACAACGCGTGGCCAGGTCAGTTAGTTATTTAATAAAATGTTGTTATTTAGAGTCTAGATAACTAGTCACATTAATTAGTGAAGAATCAAGGTTGACAAGGAGCTTGCCGATCTATCACAGAGGTCATCTTGGTTACGTCATTTCGGTAAGGAACTCACACAGAGGTATACCACTAATCATATCACAGGACTGAGTGAATTTAAAACATTTTCGCATTATATGGCATTATGTTTCGCATTATTGGTATCGCTTGTTTTCATCCTCCGACAAAATATCCCATTGATATAATATCCCAAGGACAAAATGTAGCTCCACTACGTAGAATTTCTTTTTTTTGTTAGGTTAGGTTATGTTAGGTTAGATTAGGTTAGGTTAGGTTTAAGTAGTTTAGTTTGTGGAGGATGTTTTGTCCGTAGGATATTTTGTCGGGGATATTTTGTAAAGGGGACGAAGACGCGCGGATCCGGCAAGAATAGTCTTCAAATGAAACATGTGATCCAAGTCCGAATGTGTTGTGATTCTCATGTTTACCTTCACCTCTTTTACCTGTTATAATTCATATGTGAATTTGAATCATAATTCATATGTGATTCTCATGTTTACCTTCACATCTTTTATCTGTTATAATTCATAGTAGAGGAAGAATTCCTGGCTTACGTTTAATAACATATTAAGCAAAATTGCTATTCACGACTCTCTTGTCACCTGAACTCCTGCGATAGAAGATACGAGCTAGATCCATGAATAAGTGAACGAAATTTACGGAGAAATGGGCTTTAAGAACCCATAAAATAAACGGTTCCACGACAGTTGATGCGCCGACAGTAGTTGCCTCCCAACATACTACTTACACAAAATATAAATGTGTGTAAGTGACCGAGGAGGTGTGCAGAGTGAATTTACCACCGGATAACAAAAGAATAAAACATATTTTCATTCAAATGCATCGTGAAAATTAAACTACTTGTCTCAATTTTATATATAAAAATCTCGTGTCACGGTGTTTGTGGTCGCACTCCTCCGAAACGGCTTGACCGATTTTTATGATTTTTTTTTTTAAATATATATATGGTAGGTGTAAGAATAGGTTTTAAAGTATATTTTATACCGCTAGGTGATTAGGTGTCCCAACCCATAAAAAAATTCTATTTTTTTAAATTTTTTATTTTTATTGTAGATATATATTTTTTTTATTTGGCATCAAAAAATACCCATAACCCCAAATTTTAACCCTCCTACCCTCACTAGAATTTTTGTGTGAACAAATTTAAACGTCTTTCGTATTTCAAACAGAACGAAATTATTTACGTTGTTAATGACAGAGGGCGCTACCTCCGCCTCATCGAACTTTCATCTACATATGCGCAAGACATTCACGAGAAGCGTCGCTTCATTTTGATATTTCATTCGGCATCATGTTCTCGCGTGGGCAAACCATCGAGCTTATTTGTGTTAAATATCGTACACTCAATTGCTCTTCGAAATTCATATTGATTTTCTTTATTTAATTTTCCTACTTTAGTTGGTGTTTTTTGTTTTTATCTGCGGTAATCGTCTACATCGCTCCATTCCTCTTTCTGTCATAGATCCCATCCCCACACACTTACAATACATTCGTTATTTTTTACTGAACAACCAAAATATTCACTAGAAATATTGTATATGGCAGAACAACGTTTGTCGGGTCGGCTAGTAATGTATAATTTTATCTATTGTTGAAAATGGTACGAACTAAAGACACAATGAATAATAATAACATTTTGTTTGATCTTTCAACACTTCGTTGTTAATTCACGTATTATATATTTCTTTTACAAATTTCCTCCACTTATCATTTTTATTTTAAATTTTATTATTTCGCTTTTACTTAACTGTTTAGTAATCACCGATTTTTATGTGTGTTACTTTTATTAAATTGTACAATTATTTCCCCAGATTGTACGTTCTGTGGTCTAGATATGTGGGAACTTTAGATCACATATTTTTTCATTGTCCCTCTCTAAATAAATATCCTCTCTTCTATCAAGCGTTATCAAAAATTGCCTCTCCTCCTCAAGTCTGAAATTTACTCCAATCTCCGATAAAATTTTGAAATTTGCACATTTAAATAAAATTAATATATAAATTCACCTTTCCTTTCTCTGTTATTATAAATGATGGCCTAGAACACCCTTGAAGGGCGAAAGCCAAAAATAATTAAACCCTGATCCAGGTGAACCATAGGGGTTAAAAATGTATTTATATTATGAAGAAGCAATAAATAAGTAAATATACCAGCGCATACATAAGTACAAATCGACAGATTATAAATTCGTTTGATATTCAAACCTACTTATTAAAGTCGATTTTACGTTTGAAATTGTTACATAGTATGCAAAAAATTATAATTTTGTAGTAAATATCATTTCGGTTGCTAATTGTCGGCGGATCAACCAAAATAAATAAATACTTAATGTGTTACCGCTACCTACGGTAGAGAAACAGTTACATAGTGGTTTGATAATGAACAATAGATTATTAATTTCATGTCAAACAACAAACAAACCTTCATGATATGAAAATATTATTATTAATCCAATTTGTTCATGAAATATCCATAAATTGCCATGTAGGTACCTTAAACCACGTAAATAAATCAGCGTTTACCTGGTACATTATGAAAATATCGTTTTAGTACATTTACTCCGGTCCATCATTGTTGGCGTTTTTAATTATTGTAGAGTGGATGCTATTACTTGCATTTTAGTGCAATTTATAATATCTCTTGTAGAGTCAGGATCAGAGAGTTATTACAAATTTATAACACACCACCAAATATAAGTTCAAGTTTTGAATTAATAGTTCAAACTATTTCATCAAAATTATGCTCGACCGTAATAATTCGTTATTTTAGAGAAGGGATAGAAAATGTAAATCTTGCTTAGGGCCTTAATTTGCCCAGTAATGGTAGATATTCAAAGTGAGATTTGAAATAGTAATGCAATAGAAGGGCTTCAAAGAAAGATTCTCCCAAAAATGCTATTAACTCTGGGGGTTTGAACAAATGCAATTAAGATAAGTACTTATAGAAAAATCAATATTTTAAGTGCCTATACTCTTGCTTAATGTAAATTGCCTCGTTGAAATGGTAAGTCACCGTAATTTATTTAATTTAAATAGATGAAATACAAGGGGTTGCGTTCTGCAACTTTTAACTAGTTTTTTTCTAGCGTTGTTTTATTAATTCTTGACTGGAAAAATAATCAAAAATATGTATAATTTATCACAACATTACTTTTTTCCAATGCACTTAACAGCGATTAATCAATGTATATTATAAAAGAAAGCGTACAATGTGCGCTAAAACTCAGAAACGAGTCCCGGTACGATCAAGGGAGTTATATGGTGTGGTAGCCCTCTTACCCCCATCCACGAAGAAGGTTCTCGATTTTACCTGAAGGGCGTGCTCTTTAAGATATAAAGGCTGGAAGTTTCGCCTTCTAGAAATTTCTAGAACATTCCAGAACATTCGAAAGTATTCGAGAGCATTCCGCAACGTTGCAGAACATTCAGGTAATAGTCTGGAATTTTCGGGAACATCCCGGAACATCCCAGATCATTATGGAACATTCCAGAACACTCTCGAATATTGTGGAATGTTCTGGAACGTTATGGACCATTCGAAGCCTTATTAGTAGGAGTACATAGAGCAAAACCCGTCGTGGGTTCGAACGTCAGTTCAATCTCATATCAATTCCCTGAGCGAAGACGGGTACCCCAGCTAGTAAATAAATAAATTTAACTTGACAGTTCGGTCTCTGGAGAGTGGATAGCTTGTTAAATAACCTACAATAGGCTACTTGCATCACATTTTTTAAAAAAAATTTCCGGTTTAGGCAAATATTCTAAGACATTCTGTATTTTTTTTTTAATCGTATTTTTGAAACCCTGGGGATTTTTTGAAAATTTCAATCCGAAAAATCAGACCATTTTTTATAAACCGGAAGGACGGGACCTAATTTTATAGGTGTGAAAAAACGATAATTACACAGCCGAAAATCATTTAAAAAAAAGAACGTTTTCCACACGAATGGTACAGGAGAATAACGAGGGATACCAAAAATATTACATCTCATAAATATTTTTTTCCTTGATCCATCTTATTGATCATAAATCATTATAATGTACAGCGTCTATATTACTAAATTCAATGTAATATACTTGTACTTGTAAATTAAAATAATAATAAGAATATTATAAAATTTTATTTTGTTAAAATCAGCACCATAATCATTATACCTCTAAATACGTACCGACATCATCTTCACGTTCTGAAGAGAACCCCGTACATATTAAATGTACGGGGTTCAGAACATCTGTCAAAAAATCAAACCAAATGATAAGTTCGTAGAGAACAAACAATAAATCTAGTAAACGAATTAAAAAATTCGCCTGAAATCACAGTGATGCCATATAAAAAAATAAATCAGTGTGGAATTTTACAAAATTAATAGGAACATTTTCGGAGACGGGACATTTTCATGTAGTGACGTCACGAGCCCAAATAATGGATTTATTTATTTTAATTTTAATAAAATTTTCTTAATCTTAGTAAAAAGATCTATCAACATGATTTTTTCCAAGTCGTTATGAAATCCATGCAAGCGGCCTATTTATATCTCCTTATCGTTAATACTTTACAACGTAAATCGTATGGTATTTCATCGGGTATTAAAATCGTCTTCAGACAACTTCACCCTCATTAAACTTGCACTCTAAGTAAATGAATGTAGAAATAAATCGAACATTGATTAGGGAGGTGCTTTTTAATAAGCTATTATAAAGAGAACGGAAGTTGAAGCTGAACATACAATATAATATGAGTATTGGAGGGGGAGTTGATGTAGGGGTAGGGAGAAGGGTAGAAGGGGTAACGAGACAAGTTATTAAAGCTATCCTTTCCTGGTATATTAATTAGGTTCAAGACTAACTTTGCAGCAATGGGGGCAGAAACTCGGCTGCACGAGTCTTGCGGAACTTCCTGTAGCGACATCGAGTTTCCGGAGCATTTTAACGCATCGTCAGTTTGTTGGAACAACACGCCAAATGGGATTCCCACAGATAGTTGAGAACGGGGCACAAGCTAAGAAGCTTGGTTCTGGTTCTACAGGGATTGAAATCATCTCATATTTGTTACAATTCGCTGCTAGAGAGAAGTTTTTAAATGCTCGAAATAAATTGTTGAAACTTTAAGGCCAAACGAAAATTTATCTTATAAATACTTATATAAATTTTATGCATTATATATTTTCTTAACACCATCAATTAGCTTTTCGGTAGGAGCGATGCAACATAAATATTACATGAGTTAGAAATTCGTTGTGATTGTGCAGGAAAATTGTCGTACTGTGAGCTTCGACTTTGAGATCAACGTATTTTCGGCGTGCAATTTAATTAGGTATCTACCATCAGGGACTGAAAAGTACCTATTTATTTGTCAGAAACAAGCGCAAGATATTCGTTGCATATTTTTTTTAATCGAAAATCTAAGGTGAAGCCGGGTAATATGGCATGAAAGAATTAATGTGAAAACTCGTCAAAAACTTAAGGAGTTGCTTCATTTATTTAACACTAGCTTTTGCCCTCGGCTTCGCTCGCATAGTATTAGGGGGTTTCATACTCCATACCCGTTAAATTTATTTTTCAAACAGCTCGCGTGCCACCTATTAAATCGTAACAATCAAACACGCGCAGTTTCGCATTCATAATATTAGTATACTCATAGATTAGTATTTTATACATATTTGAATTTTTACTATCAAAGGAATCTGCATAGTAACCTAAACAAATAACAAAATGACAGTGCACGTCAAACAATTACTTAGCAATGCTTTGCTTTTCGTTTGGACAATAAACGTATAATAAATAATTTCATAACGCCAGAGCTTATTCATAACGCCCGAACTTACCAATATATACAGCCTATAGCACTCGCAAATAATGAAGCTTTCTATTAGTGAAAGAATTTTTAAAGTTCATTCAGTATGTTTTGCGTGAAAGAGTAACAAAGATACATCCATACAAACATTCGCCTTTATAGTATTAGTAGGATGAAAGAAAACCAATTTCATGGCAACCTTGCCATCAGCCAAAAAGTTCAAGTTATTCCAGTTTGTGCACCCTTAATCAAAGATTTTAATTGTCAGTCTCTTTCTATCCTTCTCTCGCCTGGCGCAAAGTGCAATAGTTGCACTCAATTGCAATCTGCAGAGTGTAGAGTTTCGGAATTGCATGCGTTGGAGAACAAACAATTAAGCTCGCTGAGAAAGTTAGTTTGTGCAGCTTGTAGAGACTAGAGAGTGGAGTAGGACGGCTGGGGGAGTTTATTGTGCCTGACGATATTGTTAAGTGGACCAAATATTTGGAATTCCTGAACATTGTTTCCACTCTGCAGACGAGGAATGCAAATACCCCGCCATGTTTACAGAACGTATATTAAGGAGTTAAGTGTTCCACGATTTGCAAAACAAACATTCTAGATGGGTTAAATAACACGAGTTCTAGCACAAACAACTTCATGATCATATCAGTTGTGTTTATAATAGAATTTTAATTGTAACGTGTGATAACGTGACTTAAAATGGGTTTTTAATTAAACACTGAAAGAATGGGAATATAAAATGACATACGGAGAACTGTCGAGAATTCTTTTAATGGTACTTTTCGCAGGGAGTTTGGTTGATTATTGGTGTTTTATGATCAACTAAGCAATTGGTTCCCGGTGGTGTTTGAGATATTAAGAGGGCATTACCAGAGAAAACCAGAAATATGTCATTTTGAAATCAGATTTTAGACGTATTGACTCTTTTCCACAAAAAATTATAAATGGATTTCGAAAGTTTGTTCTTTTATCTAGCATTCGCATGTTTTAAATTTTAAGGAAAAATGTTTATTTTTAGTATAATAAGGTCGTTGGCAGATTTATTGAATTTTCAAAAAAGATTTTGTATTATACCTACTACAACCATTTCAAATCATATAATCATGCAGTAACATAAATCAACGACGACTTAACATTTTTATTCAAAATACTTAACACTAAATTTGACTGTTGCGAACTACTGCAACTCATAAACTTACGAATACCAACAGTAAATACACGACAAAATACACTATTCTACTGTAGCATTCATAAGCGGAATTACATTGCCCACTCTCCGATACAACGATTTCACACTATGGGAAATCAGTACTTAGGTGATATTGACATATTTAACATAAACTTGGCAAAATTTGTTGATCTTGTAAAAAACTTATTCCAAAACTATTCTTAAACCTATCTGTTTTTCTGAAAACCTATGAAATCGCTGTATTTTTGTATTTTTATGACTTGTGTGCTTTTTTATCAAATTTTATTTTTATTATTTCTGTATATGTTAAATAATCTGTCAAGAATTATTTGTACTACCAAAATGTAAAAGCCCATTGGGCGTTAAATAATAATAAAAAAAACATTATCTGGGAACCGCATGTTTTAGAATTTTAATTTTATTAAATAAAATCATGTAAAAATATATCCGTACATGTGTTTCTTGACGAAAATTGGTTCGTTTGTGTATTTATTTGCGCACTTACAAACTTATATATTTCAGATTTTTTTATCATTCTTATTTAACTTAAACATTATTAAAAAATGAAAAATACTTATAATCAAAAAATAATTATTACAAAAAGTACATTATTTTAATAGTTTTATCATCACGCCTTTCAGCATTTTTGGATATTGTTATAAATTAAAGCAAATTTGGAATGAAATAAAATCGATATTGAGTTATAATTTTAAAAAGATGGTACGAAGAATAAATAATCTTTCTCATTGTAACCGCCCTGCATGATCGTAAGAATAACTTTAAACGCTCTTAAGCACCAATAGCATTAGCATAGCTAGGTTTTTGACATATGTTGTCTAAAGTGACGTCCGCCGGAAATTATCAATTTACGCTCTGTCTGTGATCTCATAATATATAAACTTTATAATGTTCAAGTTAAGCATAAAATTGCAGGGCTCCGCTAAAGTGGAGGATAGAATGTCTGCGGTAGTTTTTTCTTTGAGTAGTAACGCTGGTGATTTGGATTCGTGCTTATATTGGGATCAAGAGCGTTCAAAACAAAGAGAACAGTGTCTTTTTGGTGATTCTAAAAACAAACGCCTCACCGAACAAATGATTCACCGTTGAATCAACTTGTTGCGTTGACTCGCAAGTTGTTGCGATTAATGTTGTTGCAATTATTAATGATGTAGCGGTTTGTCGCACATATGTATGCATCTTTAAATTGTATACTTTGGAGGTCACTAAACCAGACATTGAATAAGAAGATAACAACATACGAATGCGGATACCAGCGCGGTGCACTGCTCTATGAAGAAAGGTGTGAAAAATTGTGCATTGGGTATTTGAAAATGAGTCTCCTTCCCATTCACCCTCACATCATACCCCAATTGAGAATGCCATAGTCCCACTGGCTTCGGCTTGTAGGCAATAGCTGGAACACTTTTGTGTTATTCACATAGATAAATACCAACTGCCTGTCACCCTCAATACCTAGTCACGCTGAATACATCATTTTCAAATAGTGGGTTTTTCGTCGAATAGATTCATAGTAAAATTTATGCGTAGACAAAATTCACGGAAAGATTAACACAAAATAACACTCTCCTAAATTCAGTGATTATATTGAGCAAATTTATTATGCAGAAAATTAACGGGAATGTTAAAACCATTAGTTGGGTAGAATTAAAGCTGCCAGAAAGCTAAAACCTTTAGTAAATTTAGGATTTTGTTCTATTGAAATTAGTAAACTTCCATTTGTAATGTATAGTATGTGTTTGTGGGAATGAATGTAATGTATATGTAAGTATTATATTATCAATGCTGTGTTTGTCTTTAATTAGTGATAGCATCAACCATGTTCAGTGTAATTTTATCTGTGAAAGCTTTGATGTAAATCACTGTTGACAAACCTAATAAAAAAAACCAATAAATGTTTTTTTGCAGTTTGAATTTTAGATAAATTTGAATTAAAGGATTAAAATCAAATAGCTTACCTGATTGGTTGAGATTTCTATAGTGAGTTGTCTCTCCACGTTGGAGTCCAGGATCCACGTACAATGTTGGTGGTAGAAATTGTTTATTGTTCCCATTGATGAAAGGTTCTTAGAATATATTTCGCCTGTGGAAGAAGAGAGAATATTGAGTTAGGGAACAAGTAATACAAAAGAAAACATTTTGTAAAACACATCACAAAAACAAAATTAATCAACCCCCCTGAAAGTTAAAAACATCGAATAAATTTCCAGTTGACTTTCCTTACAGTCAACTCATAACTTAAAACTTGCGAAATTGATTTTTGTAGAATGTACTTTGTAATTTACTTATTAATGTAAATTGTTAATCATCCCAAAAAATTAAATGCAGTACCTACACATTTTTTTTATTGAAATATAAAAAAAATATGAGTTACATTTATGTATACTAAATTTGAGAGGCGGGTATGGGTTATGGGTACCGCCGCCCCGGGAATCATTTATTAGATAACCAATACCCTGCCATAGGTCACCCCAAGTAGTTCACTACCTTTGGTGACTTAGCAGGGTGCCCGGGTTCATGGGGAAGGGTTTGTCTAGGTTTGGCGGCGGATACTTTTGCCCACCTACTGGTTGAAACTGGTTGAGGGATAACTTTTGATCTCTACAGCCGGACTCTATCGACCCATTGCCTTGCGCCGCAGTGGGAGGGATAGATTCATTCGTTTATCACTCCTGAACCTTTTTAACCTTTTTCTTTCCAGAACTTCCTCTCCTTACTTTCCCTAAAAAGACCTTCCACAAAGCATCTCCAAAGTTGACGTAGGCCCTGAGGGATTTTTTTCTCCAAGTGATAGACATTAATAACGCCAGCGAGGTTGATTGGCGACTGACTTGAAATTGTTTTATTGCAATTCGTGGTGTTGTGTCCACTGATGATAAAATAATACCACACTTGTAAAATAAACCTTTTGTTAATCTTGTCTTTTTCTTATAAACAATACCTACGAACTAATCACAAATACAAGAACTGGCTTCTGACTACTGCATGAAAAGGTTAACTTCTAAAGACTTTAAATATTTTAATAAAAGGTTAATTTATTTAAAACCTCACTTAATTCACAAACAAAAAGAATTATTAATTACCCGAACAACGCGTAATTAGCCACTTACTAAGGAAATAATTGTTGGATTCATGTAACATGTACTGTAAAGATTCTGAGGGATTTATTGTACAGGAAAATGGTAGAGTTAAAGCACACAAAGCCTAGGGCTAATTGGGGTTGAGTCGGAAAATCTCCCTGCCTTGTACCGAGAAGAAAAAGGTAAAATACTACCTTATAAAAAACAATACACGTGGAAACAATTGTTTTCGGTTTTGCTGTCGTACTTCATTAATAGGATTTTTCACGAAAAAAAATATTTACGAGCTCCCGAATTGTGTTATTGTTGCCAGAGTATAAATATACTTGGAATTGGTGTAATTTCCGAAAAATCTAATCTCGTAATAATATCGAAAAAACAAAATATCCGGAATTTCACCATGCCTCGAGTACTTATACAACCATTATGAAAATAAAATTAGAAAAAACACATTAGTCTATTTTTAACAGTCATGATATTGCTGTTTAAAAGCTTTTCTGATCTTTAAAACAGAGAACGTCGATTTTATTATAACAGTACAAAGAGCAAATATTTAAAATGGATTAGGTAGCACAAATGAGAGTTTCCAGGAAATACGAGGTTCAAATGACGCTACGACTTAAAACTCACCTTTTCAGACAGTCGTATCTATAAACTCAAAATCTTTCACCTTGACATTCAATACCCGCGACACCGTAAATAACTAACCTCTAAAAACATACAGAAAAAAAAAAATAATAATAATAAAAAAAAAATGTAAGCGTTTGTGAAGGTCATTTCATGAACATTCTCCAGCCCTAAAGAGTCCTAAATTCTCCAGTATTTTAAAATAAATATCAACTATACTTTTGCCACTAATCTCCAATAGTCCTAAATTCTCCAGTATTTTAAAATAAATAAATAACAGTGATGAGGGTAGCAAATAATGTAAAATCATGCAATGTCCAGTGTGTGAACTGTAATGTCCTCCGCGTGCAAAGCCGTATCTTCTCCAAGCATAATCTTTCTAATTAAAGTGTGTTTATTGGAAGTGACCTGCCAGGTAAGTATGTTTTTGTATCCATTTGTAAATAGTAAAATTAGTTAGAACCTAAGCTTTCCTAATAAATTGTACAGCGCCCTTGAGGTGATTTTTCACAAAAACGGCGCTTTATAAATTATTCAATTATTATTATTATTATTATTATGATTCCCACGAATTTATAGGCTGATATAGGAAAACACGTTGTTTTTCCACACTCAACTTAAGTTACAAAATAATGTTGTCTTTTTAAATATCAGTCTTAGATTTTCTGATATCGGTGAAGGTACTGCACAAGTAATGCATTAGTAGATAATGCAATACAATTTGGAGTCAATTCTATAGTGCTTTTATGCAAGAATAATCTGTTTTGGACACAACCTGATGTTTTTATTATATTTAGATTGTGGTGTTTGGTAGATATTCATCAAATGGCCAATCAACGCCAATTTATTTGGAAGGTTCCCATTATGGCCCGTTTCTGATTTCTTCCAAATATAATCGACTGACAAGCATGACAACACATCAGTTGGCGTTTCTGTTGGTCATAATTTGTTTAAAGCTGAAACGGATCTAGAAGCGGCATTTAACGGGGACCTTCCGAGTGTCAAAAAAGCAAAATGGGGCTTTGGCTATTTAATGACAAGTTACATTTGAAATTCTGTGAAATACCACAATCTGAATGTGAAAGTCGATAGGGAGTATTTGAAAGTCGATTGGCGGTATGTGAAAGTCAACAGGGAGTACGTGATAGTCAATAGGGAATATGTGAAAGTTAACAGGGAAAATGTAAAAGGCAATAGGGAATATGTGAATTTCAATAGGGAGTATGTGTAAGTCAATTGGCGGCATTCGAAATTCAATAGGAAATAAGTAAAAGTCAACAGGGAGTATGTGAAAGTCAATAGGGAATATATAAAAGTCAGTAGGGAGTATGTGAAAGTCATCAGGGAGTATGTGAAAGTCAATAGGGAATATGTGAAAGTCAATAGGGAGTACACGGTTTCTTACCCGAGTGCGTGGTGACTGTGTGATGCCCGCAGAGGGCGTCGTCGTTGAACTGGTAGGAGGCCCCGAAGGTGAACCCCTTGGCCGTCCACGTGTAGTGCCCCACGGAGTACACCAGCTGCACTCCTGTCCAGCTCCTCAGGGCCACAGGCAGCCACTCGGCCTGAAAAAATCATCACTATAACTTGGGCTCTCTCTTCGACAAGTGATCCAATCGTTTGAAATCCCCTCCCCATCACTTTATTATTATATTTTTTAATTAGAGATCCTCCTGGAGCTAGTGGGATTACAGCATTCTCATTAAGGATATTACGTGAGGCTGACGGCAGCAGAAGTGTAAGACGAATGTGGGAATGCACCTGGCTATTCAAACCTGGTTACCAAACATGGATAAAGCTATTTCACGCAAAGTTTAGAGAATGTCTACCATTACGGAACGTGCTGCAATTATACGATCCATATTTTTTATTATTAATAAATCATATGGGTACACGTTGCACCCACCTTAATTACTTTCCCCTCCACAATTCTTGTTAGTTAACTTATAGGTTTCTGCCACGGTGTACAAAGTAAAAATAATAATGAACAAACATAATTCTAGTTGGCTTTACGCATCAAACTGCTAGGAACATATTTGGCCTTATCTCACAAAATCGGTGTGACCAACGAAATTGTGCGTTAAAAGGTGACTTAGTTCAAAGATAAATGACTAATTTATATCTGCTTTCCGTTCAACTAAATTGAATGTTACGAACGTGCTAAGAAAATAGCTAACAGTATTTATTATTTTATGCATCGAAGAATGCAAAATAAAAGACATTTCTATTAAAAACTAGCGAGTCCCCGGCATGCGATGCAATGCCATTAAAAAAAAATTGTTTCTCTCTGCGTGTCTTTTCCCATTTATCCCGTTCCCCTTCCGCCTCCCTTTCCCCTCCCATGTCCCCTTCCACTCACGCGTTCCCCCTCCACCTCCACCAAACGTCCTTTCCCCTCTATTGGAAACCCCCCTACCGCGATCCCCTTCCCTCAATATATTCAGTCCCGGTACATCCAGATTTTCAAACAGCTCGCGTGCCACCTATTGCAATTTTTACATGTATTACAATTTTTTCATATTTTAAAAACATTCATTTTTGTATATTATAAGAACAATATTTAAAATAACTATATTTTTGGATTAGATTCAAAGTATTCGATTTTGGTTAGTACCATGGGTGAGTACTGCGATTAAATTCATTAATTTAAAGAGTTTATTCGAAAATTGAATTTTGATTGAACAATCGATGGTTTGCAAAATGTCATTCTCAATTGTGACATTTTTGACAGTTTCGTAAAAGTTTTTGTAATGATTAAAAAACTTTTTGGTAATTTTTCGGGATTAGTGTCCATGGTTATTACGAATATTTTTTAGAAAAAAACTTTAGATTCGCCTTAATCACTATGAAAGGAAACTTTTTGCATCACGGCCGGCGGAAAATAATTCATTTTAATTTTCAATTGCGTAAAATAAAATTTCACTTCGCGAACCGATACTGCGACAACCCGACGGCCATTACGTCACTGTTTGTTATGTTGGTATCCCTGATACAAACAAGAGCTAGATACGACTATAGCCGACTTCGTGGGATACATGATAAGGCGCGTAATTACGAAAAACAGAATTTATTATGTAATGTAAACGAACCTCTAATTAGGCACTGGAATGGAGACAAACCATTCAAATCCTGGGATGTTTTTTAAAATAAAGATAATATACACAAGTCCGCTACACAAACCCTGCTTTGCCAAACAAACCATTCAAAACCTGGGATGTTTTTTAAAATAAAGATAATATACACAAGCCCGCTACACAAACCCTGCTTTGCCAAACAAACCATTCAAAACCTGGGATGTTTTTTAAAATAATGATGACATGCAGCTTTCGTAGTTTAACCTCAAAATTCCGTATTATCCGTGAGGTGGACTAAATGCAAATTGCGCGCCTTTTCATGTATCCCATGAAGTCGGCTACAATCGTATCTAGCTCTTGTTTGTATCAGGGATACCAACATAACAGTGACAAAATGGCCGCCGTGTTGTCACAGTATCGGTTCGCGAAGTGAAATTTTATTTTACGCAATTGAAAATTAAAATGCATTATTTTTTGCCGGCCGTGATGCAAAAAAGTTTCCTTTTATAGTGATTAAGGCGAATCTAAAGTTTTTTTCTAAAAAATATTCGTAATAACCATGGACACTAATCACGAAAATTTACAAACTTTTTTATTGTCACGTGGTTGTAATAATCCAGAAACCTTCACGAGGGTGGAAAGAAGACATTTTGAAAGTTTCAAATATTTCCTGTGCTTAATATATCAATATATAAACATATATGCAAGCATGCAAACGTACATTAATTTATATATGCATATAGGTACTCGTAGATACGCTAAACCTTGGTCAAAACACGAGTCAAATAATCCTCTGCTGAGGAATAAAAAAAAACTTTGTTTTGTTTTGATAAATGAACGCGGGCGTACTGAACGAATATTTTAGGGTTGCGTAGTATTTTTAAATCCCACGTCGTTATTAATCCTATTATCTCACTAGGTAAATATTAATTTCTTCAGAAGACTGTTAAACAGATTTGTGGTTTTATATATTATGTAATTCATAATATTATTTAATAAACACAGACCTAATGAAATATGCAAAATTATGCTTAAGTTAAATATTGTCTTAAATATCAAACAGTATTATGGAAGTTCTAACTAAAACTTTAATATGTAAAAGAAACTTTAATCCAAAATCTTTATTGCTTCAAAATGAATAGTGCTTTATACCGAGAAGTAGTAAGACATCATTAAGCGAGACTTTTATTTTTTTTAGATTCTCCCAAAAGAAATTAACTTACAATGGAATAAGGTTTCGCGAATCCTTAAGAATAAAATACTGGATTCGCAGGAAGTAATTATTATTTTAAGAAGAATTATAATAACGACAACGACTCGCTTTATCTTACTGTTGTAGTTACTGTGCCATTTAATTCATGTGAAAGAGTAGTAAAATCAGAGAATTTTTTCTTTTAAAACCATTAAAATAATATTCAATATATTAGTAATAAAAACTTACCTTTTTTACATTATTTCCACACAGGAGGCCCTGAGGAAAATATTTCCTTATGGGGAAAAATATTCCTATTTAAAGGGCCTATGTCATCTTTGGTAACGCTGTGTGTAGGGACTTTTAGGGAAAGGAAAGAGAAGAAGTTCTGGGAAAGAAAAAGGTATGAGAGGTGGAATAACTTTCATACATCAACCTTACTTTTAGATCTGCTCATTCGTAATTCGCGATACTTCCAATTCATGGACATTTGGCAACTTTACGCCAAAAACGTACAAGCATACCTCTTCAAACAAAGAACTGCTTTTGATAATGTTCAAAATTGGCGGCATTCGAGGGGCAAGGCCCTCGACTAGCGATCCGAGGGTGCGGGTTCAAATCAGGGCGCGCGCAAGTGAATTTTATTTCAGTGATTTGTGTTTTCACAATTTAATCACTTAAAACAATATAAGGTATATTTGCGACACTTTCCAGAGTGGAATACACTCTCAGTATTACCCTGGTATAAGACCACCAATCAGGATTGAAAAGTTGCTTTGATGATGAAATATCTGAATAGGCAGTTACTTCCCTACCTTCCTCTTCCGCAGCTCCTTCAGCCTCACAATATACCCTATTTGGGGATGCCATAGTCTCACCGGCTCCAGGCGGTTGGGAGCAGTTGGGACTTTTGTGGTATTCACATAAAAAACTGCTCATGATAGTAGAACTAAAGAGCATAATCTCTTACTTATCCCTTTCGCTAAAAACACGTTTGGCCAAAGAAATTTTAGCTACTTTGCAACAAATATATATAATGAACTTCCACTGGGCATTACACATCTCACAAGATATATTTTAGATATTTTTTTTAATTACACACCAAGTCTTGGATCATCAGCCAAGACAGATCAAACTTCAACGATTTTATAAGAAAACCTGTTCACAACTATGTATTCCGAATGGTACAATTCTGACGTCTTTTATTTTAAATATTTTTCCACTTTACGTTTTCTTTAAAATCATCTATGTTTTACTTTAAATAATATGAAGTTTATGCAGAAATTTTGCCGGTTCATGCAACCACGTCACATGTAAATGTAATTGTTTTAATAAAATATGTAGATTTAACTGTTTGTTTCTCTAAAAAACCAAAACAAAATGAAGTATTGTCTTGTTATAAAACTGCTCATGTTAAATCAACGCAGGATTTCCTAGTGAGACAGGTTCATTATTAACGCAATGAAATGAATACATTTTTACTCATGTGAAACAAATACTTTGTGATGTGATATTATAATTTAAAATAAAACAATAACTTTGTAAACACCACTTTTATTTTTTTGTACTTTATGCCGACCGGGTTTCGCTACAACCGTAGCTTCTTCAGGGCAGTAAATACTCTTTTTTGTTTTGAAAAGTTTGAATTTTCCATGTACATTTGTTACTTTAATTTTAATTTTTGCGACCGGTTTCGATACGTCTGTATCATTAACGAGCAAACTTAAAACATAAGTTTTAAGGGAGATTTGCAAGAAATCGGTAGAAATTCGGATAGCGGCGGATATATGTAGCTTCCTTTTTCATCACCAGTACAATAAACTGGGAATTTTTGTATTTATAACGTTAAATAGTTCGAACTATTCAATTACGCAACAAAAAAACATCCGAACAAAACTTAAGGGGAAAGTTAAGAAACTCGCGTTTGGGAACATCGATAAACAAAGCAATATTTCATTCGGGCAGCTTTAAATTACTGACACCAGTTTGTAAACAGATGAATAAAATTGAGGGTTTATTGATGCCCAGCGGGTCCGGTCGGTCAAAAAAGTTATGTAATAGTCGTCTAAGGTTAAATATTAAAAGTTTTGACTTTACTGACCTCAGTAGCCCGGAGTTAAGTGAGGACACGCACCGCAGGGCCCCAAATACGGCGAATACTGCCTACTTACCCCACAAACCCCAAGGCTGAATACAGGTTACTACCTAAGCCAGGAATGGCGAACCTGTGACAAGCGACAGTTTTTTGTTGACACCCGGGCAAAGTTCAAAAATAGAATAATTTTAGGTAAAATTAATAAGGTATTTTTTAAAATAATTTTCCAACAGTTTTGCTCGTAGTTTGAACCTTTACGCTGAAGTTGTTGGCTAAGTTTTGTGACCTATCTGGAGTGCCCGGCTTCATGGGGTGAAGTTTGTCTAGGTCTTGGCGGCGGATTTTAATTTTTTTTTTACATTAGCTCCACACAGGAGACCCTGGGTGGGTAGGAATCTGGGGTCAGTGTGTCTGGCCTCAGTATCCCTTCCACTATGGTGCAAGGCAATATTCAGAGAGAGTACGGCTGGAGACATCAAAGGGACCCTTTCAACCATTCTTTCTCGATTCGGCCTGCCATGCAGCTGGTGGGCAGACGTATCCGACAACCCGGACAACCCGGACAACCTCACCCCATGAACCCGGGCACCCCTGCTAAGTAACCAAACGTAGCTAACCACTTGGGATGACCTATGGCAGAGGTGTTGGTTATCCAATAAATATTCGGCAGGTGTTACCCATACCCGACTCCCAAATTGGGTATGTCCACCTATTGCATAGCGGGCCTGATTGAGAGAGGCTGGATGAGAGACTCTCTCGACCCATCGCCTTGCACTTCAATGGAAGGGATGGATTCATACGTCCATCAATCCTGGACACATTGACCGCTAGATTCCTACATAACCTTTTTACATTTTTTCTTCTCAGAACTTCCTCGTCTTCTTTTCCCTAAAAATACCCTTTACAATGCATCCCTAAAGATATTGTTTATTTACCCTTATCGTTTACTTTTTCTTTTGCACTGTAGTACATCCATCGACCAAACATCAATGAGTTTATTTATGTATTTATTTAGTTTTTTTTATTTATTTGTTTATTTATTTATTTATAAGTAGGTACATGTTACATGATTTACATTTACTTGAGAAGATACATTAGGTCACCATACTAGGCAGCTGCCTGTATCATGGTGACCAATGGAGGATAGTTATTTTGAAATGAAGTCTAGTAAGTGTAAACATATTTAAGTTAAATTATAAAAAAAAAACAGAAAATTGGTAGAAATGTTTCCAAGAAGCACAAATAAGTAAGGTAGCTGTTATGTATTTACATAAATAAATACACATACATACATGCACACATACACGCATATATATATATATATATATATATATATATATATATACTTAAATAAACATGTATTTATGCATACCCACACATACATGTATATTCATATATATACACATACATACATATACATACACGTACACTTAAATTTGATGGCAGAAACAAGCCGTCAGCAAATATTGACAAAAACAAGAACATCTAAAGGGGGCTGGATACTTTTCCATAGTATATATACATTATAAACACATATGCTGTGTTATAAAGTTATAATATACGCATGCTACGCAAGAATGAATAATAAATTTATATCACTATCTGAGTATGTGAAACAAGTTGTAAACACTGTTGCGCCTTTCTGAAAGTGAGATACTTACTTGGCTTTAGGGTTTATTTCAATGTTTTTTTTACGTGAATACCGCACAAGAGTCCCAACTGCTTCCGTCTGGAGTCAGTGGGACTATGGCATCCCCAATTGGGGTATGTTGTGAGGCTGAAGGTAATGGGGAAGGGAAGGAGATTGGGAAGAGGGAGGTGGGGAAGTACCTGGCTATTCAGATCTGGTAACCAAACACGGCTAACGCCATTTCAAGCAACTTTTCAATTCTGAATGGTGGTAAGTTATTAAAAATTTTAGGTGCAAGAAAGTTAAACTGGGACTGTGCCATTGAAGTTTTTGTTGTTAGAATAATATAATTGGATTGGTTGGAATATCTTGTGTTATATTTTGAATCTATAATATATTTTTTTGTAAATTTGAATTTAAAATAAGAGGTAATATTTTTTACATATATGGATTTTATATTAAGAACTTTGAAGTCTTTAAATAGGTCTTTCTTGGGGTGTGTATAATGTACTTAGTAAATAGTCCGTATTATCAATTTTTGAACTTTTAGTAATGAGACAATTATACCGTACGATAAAATTGATTGACACAGGGAAAAGTAAACTGTTCTCAGTGTATTTTTTTTAGTATATTGCGCAATGTTTATAAATAATAATCAATGAAACTTAATTGTTTTATCATACAATGTAATTTTCTCATAAATTACTGATAAATCCTAAACATACTCGTAATAAAATTTTTTTTAAAAAATGCCATCTGTGCTAGAAAAGTTGAATGAAATGGGATATAAAAATGTTTAGTTGCCAATTTTTAATAGACAAGTATTTTTCAATCGTCACCATCTCCTCTTCATCTCCCGCTATCTTCAGCCTCACAACATTATCATTAAGAGTGCGATAGTTACAATTATTACGAAAATTTGAAAATTTTGTGCGTTATACGAGTATTATAGAATATTGTGAGATAGTTAAGTACGTAGCATTTTGGAAAGTGGTTCTGTAATATGGGGACCAGTGGATTTAACTTACTCTCAAATGATAGAGAAAGTACAAAAGATATTTATATGTAGAAGACCTCGGATATTATCCCTGGTTATATCCATCAGCCTTTTTGTCCGGCATGCTGGGTGTTAATAGCCTCACTGATAGAAGAAAAACTGCTTTGCTGACAACGGCATATAAACTTCTAAACGTTAACATCTGTATTACCGATAAAATACAAAAATTTGAGTTTTATGTCCCCGACAACTTCACAAGAGCGCGCAAACACAGAACTTTTGTTGTTCCGAGATGAAGAACTAACTTACCATTAGTAATGCCGCTCGGAAAAATGATTGTTACTAAATTACCTGTCCCCTGATAGATATTTTTCAGCTAAATATTCATCAATTCAAAAACGCTATTATTACTTAATAAAATAAAATGTTTCTTTAGTATTGGTTATATATAACTGTTAATGTGCATTTAAAATAAAATAATTAAATAACAATATTTTTCAATATTTGGCTCCTTTCTAACCACTTCAAAACTAGGTAAGCCATCCCTGGCCTCTACCACTTTCCTATCTCTTATACACACATACTGTTACAGATATGTACAAAGGCTTTCCGTTTAGATTAGATTCGACAAGAAGGGCGAAAAACAGCCTTTTGCCTAACCAGAGGCGACCGGATATTGGAAAGAAATCAAAAGAACCGAATTTTATAGAAAGACAACGGAGACAGTATTTAGCAGGTGAATCAATTCAAAGGGAAATTATATTACCTTCGATGAATTTTGGCTTAAACAAATCGAACTTGGCAGCGTCGGTTCTGCTATTACAATAGTGCTTCGAGCGGAATGAATAAATGATTTTAAATTCGAAATAGAATTGACTTTCAAATCTGAAAATAGTATTTAAATAAAACCTTGAAATTACATACTTCAGAATAGACCCCGATAATTTTTGATGCTTCTGAAAATATATAACTGCTTTATTGTTGACTAGCTTTTGCCCCTGGCTTCGCTCGCATAGTATTAGGGGGGTTTCCACTTCGCTTCCTCCACCTTCCCTATCCCCACTCTACTCCCCCCCTCCGCCTCCACTCCCCCTCCTCCCCTCCCCATCTTCATCCCCTCCACCACCTACCACCCCCCTTCCCCCTCCTCAACCTCTTCCCCGTCACCCCCCCACCGCCCCTCCGTACCCGTTACATTCATTTTTTCAAACAGCTCGCGTGCCAACTATTGCAATTTTTTATACAAATTTCACAATGCCAGCCTTTATGTTATTCTGATGCATAAGCTACATTATTGTAAAATTTCATTAAAATCCATTCAGTAGTTTTTGCGTGAAAGAGTAACAAACATACATACAAACTTTCGCCTTTATAATATTATTACAGTAGGATAGGATTAAGCTGAAGTCCCCCGCGTTTTCCGAGCTTTACGCAGAGTTTTTCGAAATCAGACGTAGACAGTTTGATTTTTCTCTCTTTTTTTTACAATACCTACAAACAGGAGGCCCTGAAGAAAATAATTCCCCTCAGGGCATATGTCATATTTGGGAGTGCTGTGTGGAGGGTCTTTCAGGCAAGGAAGAAGAGGAAGTTCTGGCAAAAAAAGGGTATTAGGGGTGGGTAGGAATCTGGGGGTCAGCGTGTCCAGGAGCGACGGTTGTATAAATCCATTCCTCCCACTGAAAGGCGATGTTTCGAGAGAGTACAGCTAGAGAAGTCAAAGGTACTCCTTCAACCATTCTCTCCCGATTCGGCCAGTTATGCAGCTGATCGGCAGACGTATCCGCCGCTAATCTCACCCCATGATCCCGGGCACCCTGCTAAGTCACCAAACGTAGCGAACCACTTGGGGTGACCTATACGGAAGTGTTAGTTATCTGCTTTAAGGGGTGAGAAAAGGGGACTTCATGAAGACTTGTTTTGAAGGACAAGTATTCAAAATTTCATCATTCTTGAATAAAACTGTAGATTTGAACAAAAATAAAATCCACGTTGCCTGTCCGCCACAGAAAACCTTCTTTATATAAATAGAAAGATAGATGAATAAAACAAACAGTTACCTATATTCGTACTTTAAAATGAAATTAGAGTATTAACTTACCTACGAAAAATGAACCTCCCCTTAGCTTCGATGAATATTTTTTTTGATTACAAAAAAAACATTTCCGTAGAAAAATAATTTCTTCGCCACAATCTTAGAAAGGTATCCAATGTATTCCATGCGAATTAGAACATAACGCCTGTATTTTTTGGGAAAATATAAAAATTCTTGGGAAGGGGAATAGAGAAAGAAACGAGGGTCAACCTGTCTGGCAGTCGAGATCACGGGGAAAGGGTATTGAAAAATCCTCCAACCTTAGAGGTTATTTCCGTTCCTGCATTTTCAGGGCTCTCTCCTTAGCAACGGTTCCATGACAAGACATCGAAGAAAAGTGATACTAACTAAAATATTAACCTAACTTTAGCTAAGATATTTTTTATCAGTGTTCTATTGCCAGTTGCAACTTCAGGACTGATCCATTAACAACGGTTCCATAACAAAACATTGAAGAAAAGTGATACTAATTAAAATATTAACCTAACCTTAACTAACATGTTTTAATCACTGTTCTATTGCAAGTTTTACTGCCAGTTGCAATTTCAGGACTGTTCCATTAACAACGGTTCCATGACAAAACAGAACAGCACAAATCAGAACAGT
Source organism: Limnephilus rhombicus (assembly GCA_929108145.2). Lineage (NCBI taxonomy): Eukaryota > Metazoa > Arthropoda > Insecta > Trichoptera > Limnephilidae > Limnephilus > Limnephilus rhombicus. The sequence continues at coordinate 19,577,269 of OV815273.1, read as the reverse complement.
GACTTTTTTAACATTAACTCCACACAGGAGGCCCTTAGACCCTAGATCCTCGGAGCATCTTCCATTGTAATACCGGTAGAACAAGGATAGCATTCCCACCGACGCCTGTACTCTAAAGATTGCAATCCATTTGTTAAGTTAGGAGAATCTATTAAACGGACCGCCCGTTTCTGCACAGAGTCGAGGGTATTTTTCAGGTATTTTGGAGCTCCAGACCAGAGGTGGCTGCCAAATTCAACCGTGGGGCGCACTTGTGATTTGTACAGGATTAGCAGTTGTGTACTATTAAGGTATCTGCGGGCCCTGTAAAACACTAAACCGAACATTGAAGAAAAATGATGAGAAAATACTAACCTAACTTAAGCTAGCTTATTATTTTATCACTGTTCTGTTTTATTGCCATTTTTCATATCTGGACTGTTACATTAACAACGGTTCCATGACAAAGTAGCGACAAAACATAACATTGAAAAAAAATTAGCCAACCCCAACCTAACCTTATACGACCTTAACCAACCTATCCCAACCTAATCTGAACTAACCAAACCTATTAAAATTAACTCTCACCCTGACACTGTGTTGATTTAATCCTCAAGCTATTGATTTACAAGGTTTTGAACTTGACTAAATCTGCATACAATTTTGGTTAGTCATAAAAGCAGAATTCGGCTCAAGTTCACAGCGTAAAATCATTTTATGTTATTATTTGAGAATATCAAGACTTTTTAAAAAATAAATACCACTTGCTTGCTAGAATCTTCCTTCTTCCGCAGATCCCTCAGGTCACCGAAGAGGCGTCAGGCCTTTTTTATCGTAGAAATTAATAAAGGGTGTTTTTTTAGAGGTACATATTCAAAATGAAAAAAAACACATTAAAATAATGTTAATGTCTATGATATTGACTTTATTTAATAGATAATTTTATGCCATATGCTTAAATACGATTTCGGGCATATTAGCGCCACGGCTAGCTCGAATGAAGCGTAATCGTGAAGTCCAATTTTCGACAACTTTATCGAGCAACTGGGGACATATATCGGTAATAACACGGCGAATGTTGACTTCCAAATGGTCCAATGTCTCTGGTTTATCAGCATAGACTAGTGACTTCACATACCCCCAAAGAAAGTAATCTAATGGTGTGAGATCATACGATCGTGGAGGCCAGTTCACAGGTCCATTACGTGAAATAATGCGCTCATTAAATATTTCCGGCAATAAACAAAAAAAAAATAAACGCTATAAATAAATTTGCACAATTTGCAAGCGCTGTTCTGACGTCGGCCTATTCATAGTGGCAAAACGTACTGACTATAAATCAACTGTCAACTGTCAAATTGACAGTCTGTAGAAACAATGTTGCCAGTTTAAAAACAAAACCTCTAAAAACACCCTTCATTATCGTAGTTATTGTATTATATCGTTGATAGTGTTTTTTAAGAGACCGTTAAAACTTAACATAGCCTATCCTATTATTTTACCGTATTCTGTTTTGTCAATGTTCTGTTTTTCCTTTTACCCTTATCAACATACCCAAGATCTTTTCGTTCTAGTGTCGTTCTGCACGGGACGAAATCTGTCAATGGCGAAATCCCAAAGGCTTCAGAAGATGAAGGATGTCCTCAGTTGGATGCAAAATTTTGAAGCTCTATTATTTTTACTAATTTAGTTCATTTAAGGGTCTTCAACATTCTTATACAAATCAATTTATAGATTTCATAATTAAAAAAAAAAAGATTTCGCATTAAACATTCGAGATATTAAACACACTTTTTGTGCATATTACATAGGTTTTCAATTCGGGAGGTGGGTTTGGGTATCGTCGCCACAGGAACCATAATATTGTATAGCCAACACCCTGTCATTGGTCACTACATTTTGGGACTTACTAGGGGTGCCGGAATTCATGGGGTGAGTTTTGTATAGGTCTTGGCGGCGGATGCATTCGCCCTCTGAGAGAGACTGGTTGAGTGAGACCTTTTGAACTTCATCTCTTTCCTTTCCTTCAAAAGACCCTCCACCCAGTATCCCCAAAGACGACATAGGCCGCGAGGGAAATATTTTTCCTCAGGGCCTTCTGTGTGGGGCTAATGTATAAAAGGTATTTAATTTACAGATGAAGATGTCCGTAATATTAAAAAGCGTATGCATGTTTAAACAATCTACTTAGGCAAGAATTTTTACAGCAATGTAACATTTTGGATTTATTTAACCTAAGTAAAATATCAAAGAAGAAAACGACGGTTTACAAATGATAATCAAGGCAGAGAGACGAAAAGGGAGAAAGACCAATGGAAGAAATAAAAAAATGCTTCCAAAGAAATTCGTAAGAAATATGTCGTAATGTGTCACGGCCCTTTATCGATGATCGTTAAATCTTATGTTCTAGTTATACCAGGCAGCAACATGACACAATAAAATAGTATCCAATTTCTATAAAAAGCCTCCGACAATTTTGACAATCCCGAAAAATCCGTCTAGAGAAATGAACACCACTAAAACATAACTAGCCCCGTTTTCTATTCAATCGGCGTTCGTATCGCCGCTCCGATTATGTTCCTAGTTCCCAGCCGGTGGTACGAACATAATAGGGGATCAAAAAAGGGTTTATATGTAATGGACACGGAGGGACTCGCATGCATAAGTCTCAAAGAACAAAGAGTTGCGGAACTTTCTTACCTACTGTTTCCTTAAAGAGAAAATAAAAATAAAATTAACTCTTTCTTTGAAACACTCGGAGCGTAAGAATTCCGGAGTTCGCTTTGTCTAATGTTCCCTATTTAGGTACCTAGACGGTGCATTTAAGTTTTTTTTTAATGGAAGGAGAACAATGGAAGTAGGTTAACGTGTACTCGCGTCAATCTGGGAATTTTAAAGCCGGGAGCGCAGAACAGCGAAGAAGTAAACAGATGTATCTCATAGCTAATGTAAGGGAAACGTTGGTTTTGAAAGAAATCCGCAATATGTGAGATCTCCCGCGGGACTTGTCGCGGGCGGCCGTCATGTTTTATATCCATCGACCTCAATGTGTATTGGATATTATTTTCTTCGTCGAAAAACACAAATTTATTTCTATGCCATCGAATGTTTGTTTAGAAAAATATTTTTACGACAGTTTTCCAATGAAAACTTGACTGAAACATTAATAATTTGAACGCAAGTCTATTTGTTCATAATACATCTTCATTAAACATTTCCGCAGGGGTTGGCAGAGAAGACGAACCGCCAAACCAATCGATGTTGGCACACACTCCTTGCTTCGTTCATATTCTCTTCTATTATTCTGACATGGCCCGACTCAAGCATCTGATTCATTTGGTCGTGCCATGTCTGTCAGGTCGGGCGTCGACGACTTCTTCTACTATTCACATTTGCGTCATATATTCTCCTTACACTCCTTTTCTCGTTCATTCGCTCTATATATCCAAAGCATCTGAGAGTCCCCTTTTTAATGTTACTCATTACGTTTAGATCAGCCTTGCAATAATTTGCGGATCTCCACGTTTCTCACATGATCAGTCTTACATATTCACTATAAATCAGAAAACTAGTGTTATTAATGCTTTCATGAAACACAATCAGCTTATACAGATTTTACTATTTGAAATTTCCATGTCTTCGCGCTAATATTTGTTTTTAGTTCGCATTAATTGTTTGACACGAGTTAAGAAGCTTTGAAATACTAATTTAATTATCAAAACACAAGCAGAGCGACTGTGATGGTTTTTTTTAAATGTTTTTAACAGTTAAGTTAGAAGGAACGACGCGACGGAGCTAAGCTAAGCTCAACTGGTCTTGGTAACTAAAAACTAAAGACAGTCTTAATATTCTACATTCATACTAGAATTGTATAAAGTAAATTTTTTAAAATTATTTTTTAATTGATAAACTAACGTTTAATACAAGATTTTTATGCATAGCACAAAGGGTAACAATTATTATAATTTTATCAGCCTAAAACACTCATCTACATTTAAAAAATCTTCCGAGAAAAGATACTTGCCGCCAACGGGACTTGAACCCGTGTCGTTCTGATTGCCGGTTAGGTGCTCTGACCACTGAGCTATGGCGGCTTATCTAATACCCGCCAAAAAAATAAAATAATAATTCAATGTATACTAGTGTTTCATTCAACAATTACTGTTTATTACATTATTCCACCTGAAAACAACCAACTTTATTTGTGTGAGAGAGACATTGTTAGTGTTAAATCTCTCACTATGTGGCGTCGAGACAAATTATGTCTACATTTTTTGGGGAAATACTTTAACTTGTCAAATATTAATTATTACTTTTTAATTGATAAACTAACGTTTAAGACAAGATTTTTATGCATTGCATTAAGGGTAACAATTATTATAAGCAATAATTATCAGCCTGAAACACTCATGTACATTGAAAAATTTTTCCGAGAAAAGATATTTGCTCATCAAATAAAGAAAAGACAATTGCCTAGCAGAAGGATACGGGTTCAAGTCCCGTTGGCGGCATGTATCTTTTCTCGGAAGATTTTTTCAATGTAGATGAGTGTTTCAGGCTGATAATTATTGCTTGTAATAAAAAATTTAATGGTTTTATTTTCATAATACTATGTAAACAAAAACCTAGATAACAACCACTCTTTTCACACCTAGTGAGATGGGCAATCAAATGTAATCATTGCTCATAAAATAAAGAAAAGACAATTGCCTAGCAGAAGGATACGGGTTCAAGTCCCGTTGGCGGCATGTATCTTTTCTCGGAAGATTTTTTCAATGTAAATGAGTGTTTCAGGCTGATAATTATTGCTTGTAATAAAAAATTTAATTATTTTATTTTCATAATACTATGTAAACAAAAACCTAGATAACAACCACTCTTTTCACACCTAGTGAGATGGGCAATCAAATGTAGGTAATCTGTAATCAAATGTAATATTAAAATAATTAAGTAAATAACATTACCAGTATTATCGCAGGAAACACGATATCACTATCACAATCTAACACATAAACATACACTTGATGATGGACAACGTAACGCTGTTCGAAACGTTGGCTAAAGTAGGAGGAAGCGCAATCAGACATAAAAACCCATATATTATGACGTCAAAACAAATTAACTCTCCAGAATCCTTCGTAAAACGTAAACAGTCTCCACTGGCCATCTTCTCCCGAAAAAAATATGTTCTAATAAATAAATCCTGTTCAAATATTGCTCAATTGCACTTCGACCCGGAGGAAAATAAAGTCATTCCACCGGCCAGACATCCGACCTTCCCCTAGGATAGGCCATCCCACCCCTTCCGATATGAGTTATTATATTGTATACCATTCCTTTCAAATTATTATTTTGCTTACAATCGGAGACCCTGCTGAAAATGCGGTCGTATTATCTTCCCCCCTATCTTTTCTGGACCAAATTTTGAAGACGTCACTACTCCATGGGGACTTTGCAATACAAATGCTTCTTGCCTTTTGCTGACGATGATAAGTTCCTTATGATAATTAAAACCTAGCGACTTTTTACTTATTCAACATTAACTACTTGCAACCAAATATTGATAATAATTGCAAAATTTGTCCCAATACAATTTGTTCTTTATAGAGTTAACAAATAGATTCATTTCGATTATTGCTGGTATTAATATAATGATAACATTATCATTTTATCTTTGCCTACTTTGCCCATTCTATAGGATTGTCTGTGCTTCATAATATCTTTCTGTCAGCACTTGTTAATCGATTGTCTAATAAATAGCATTACAATTATAATCATGTTCTGAAGAAACACCACATTATAACAATTATATGTATGATGACATTGAACTACTACCTATAAATCTTTCTCCTTTAGAAGACCGTCGGAAAAAATCTGATCTCATTTGTTTTTTCAAAATTATCAACTGTATTATTGATTCACCTCATCATCATCATCACTATTGGCTCTACAACCCCTGGTGGGTTTTGGCCTCCTCAAGAGTCTCCCTACACTCATCTCGGTTTTGTGCCAGCTCTCTCCAGTTTAGAAGCTCCAAGATGGACACGTCTTTGAGGACGTTGTCGCGGCATCTTGGTCTTGGTCTTCCCAGGCTCCTTCGCCCTATTGGTCTTGAGTTCAGCAGGGACTTTGATGCTTGATGCTCGGTCATTCTCTCCACATGATCCAGTCACCGAAGTCTTCTCAGTTTTATAAATTTTGCGACGCTTAGCTCCTTAAACAAAGTATAGAGCTCATTGTTACAACGTCTGCGCCAAAATCTATTTTCTAGAACCGGTCCGAAGATGCGCCTATTGATTCTCCTACAACTCATCCCATTCAATATACCTTCCGGTAGACTCAGAAATAATGAACTGCTCTTCCTCAATCAACCCTCGACTAATTATGGTTATAATTCACCACTGTTCAGAATGTGTAGAATGGTCAACTCACGTCAAGACCTTAATTTTTTAGGTATAAGCCTAAATGATTTTTGTCGCTCACTAAAGAATTGAAGATATATTATATTTTAATTTTAGCAAAGTCTTAACTTGACTTGATACTTCTATTTCATATACCATTCTTTATTCTTACAATGTACATTTTCCCAAATTTCGTGTTACTTTGTTGTAAATTGGACGTAAGACCGTTAATAAACAAATAAACCAAATAGTCTATCTACTGCCATGCCTAATAAGAAACTTAGGGTCACCTTAGATGGCAAGCTTTCTTTTTAATATCACATTAGCAATATTATTATGCTTGTTTCATTGAATCACCTCTGAATTCAAACATACGAGCACAATAAAAACTTTTTACTCTTCGTTGGTTCGCACTCATCTTGAATATCTAGTGTCATTTGGTTGGTATCCATAGTTATCATATCGAATCCGTAAAACATCACCCTTCTTGTGAGGAATTGCTTCGAGGTTAAGACTTGAAAGAGCTGAGTACTCATATGATGACATTGAAAAAAAACTTTAAACCTTTCTCCTTTAGAAAAATATTAGCTTTTGTGAAATTTCCATTTCATCTTATATTAATATTATTTCTTAAAAACATCTATTTCAGCTCGTTGATTTTCTCAGAGCACACCAGAACTTTCTGAATCCCGAGAAACGCTGGAAAAAAATCGTTTTTCAACAATGTCGAACGCTACAGAAGATAAAAATATTTTATAAAAAGAATCCCATCAATATTCCTGATTTTATTATTTCACTCCTCAAAGAGACGCCCTTCGGGGAAATGGAGAAAGATGATACCTTGCCGCTTATAAAGTTTCTAAAAGATGCATAAATTATCACTGATGGCATATTTATATGAGCTAGCAAATAACTCTTATCCCGTTTCAATATCACGGAAATGGAAAAGGGTGACTATTTATGTGCCACAAAAGCGATGAAATATGCGATATTTATCTACAGAAAATGGGATGTTTGTTTAAAAAGCATTTCGATGTATTCGCGCTATTCGTTTCACGCATAAATTGACATAAAAATTACATTTCAGTTCGCAAAAAGTCAACCGAAAGGGAGTTATTCCGTTTATCGCTGTTTGCAAATCAATATTTCATTATTTAATAAACATTTGCGTTCGGAATGAACAGAATTGCATAAGCGAGCTTCGTTTGTTCAACTAAGTAATGGAACAATATTTGCTGTATTTCCGAATGCAAAAAGAGCCCGCGCATGAATATTCCGCCAAATTATCCCTGTTTCGTGTTCATCAATAAAGGGACGGAAAAAAGGATGAATTATTGGGGAACGGTTGTTTCGGAAACTAGAAAATACTCGCAGTAGTCAAGTTAAATACTAACAGCCTTAGTAATAAATGTTTGAAAACGTTTTTAAAGTTTGAAAAACGTGTTTAACGTTAAAACAACAGTTTATCTATATATATAAAAAACTATTTTTTTTTGTATGTATGTATGTCCGCTATGCGTTGCTAAACCATTCATCCGATTGCGGTGAAACTTTGGGGATTTGATGTGCGCATGCCCGCGATGGTTTCTGTATACAATAGTGAGCTCTGGCATCATGAAATGACGCGTTGCAAACCGTTCAGCCAAATGCGATGTAACTTTAGGGATTTGATGAGTGCTTGCCCACGATGGTTTCTGTATACAATAGTGAGCTCTGGCATCATGAAATTACGCATTACTAAACCGTTCATCCGATTGCTATGAAATTTTGGGGATTTGATGTGTGCACGCCCGCGATGGTTTCGGTATACAATAGTGAGTTCTGACATCATGAAATTATGCATTGCTGAACCTTTAAAATTTGGGGATTTGTAGGAAGGAGTAAGGAAGGAGAGCGGGAGGGTGGAGTGGGGAGGGGGGAGTGGGGAAGGTGAACTCGGAAGGGTGCGGAGGGGAGGGGGAAAAAGGGGAACTTGGAAGGGTGCGGAGTGGATGGGTAGGAGGGGAACTTGGGAGCGGGGAGGGGAACTAAAAGTCGCCCGCAGGACCTAGCAGCTAAAACCAGCGGAGCGGGATTTTAACTGCTAGTCATATATAAATAATAAGTTCCGCAAAATTTAAAACATGTTATTCGTAAGGCTTTTTTAACAATAATTCCTCTCAGGGCCTAAGTCATCTTTGGGGATGCTGTATGGAGGGTCTTTTTAGGGAAAGGAAGGAGAGGAAGTTCTGGGAAGGAAAAAGGTATATAATAAAGTCTCAAATAATAAAGGTAATAAAGTCTCTCTTGATCCGGCCTGCCACGCAGTTGGTGAGCAATTATTTTTACATGAAATAACAAAAAGAAAGTGACCATAATGTTTATAATACATTTGTCTAATAAAATATATTGTGTTTTTTTTTACGTTATCAGTAATTTTTCAGTATCAGTAATTTTAGTTAGAAAAACGCAAAATGAACCATTTTTAAAAGTTTTTTATGTTTGAACTTGTTCACTTACATATTCTTGTATACTAAATATAAAACTTGAAAGCGTAATACATCAACTTTCAAAAACAGGTTTAATTTTTCGGATACCTACGTTCAGAAATATAAAATATGTTTACCTTCTCAAAAAATATGACCGAGGACTGAGGGGTTAAATATATTGTACATATGATTAATGATTAATGTATCATCAAAGTTATAGTAATAATTTTTCCACTTTTCCTTGCCCGATGATAGTGGAAATATAGGCCACTTGCATGGACTTCATAACAACTTCGAAAAAATCGTGTGGATAGGTTTTTTTTACTAAGATTACGAAAATGTTAGTAAAAATTTTTAGAAATGCACAGTTTTTTTTTTTTAAATAAATAAATCCATTATTTGGGCTTGTGACGTCACTACATGAAAATGTCCCGTCGCCGAAAATGTTCCTATCATTTTTATAAAATTCCACACTGATTTTTTTTTTTTATATGTCATCACTTTGATTTTAGGTGAATTTTTGAATTTGACATTTGACGTTCACTAGATTTATTGTTTGTTCTCTGCGAACGTATCATTTGTTTTGATTTTTTGACAGATGTTATGACGAGAACTCCGTACAATTTACGTTGTCCGTACGTGTTTTAGAGGTATAATGATAATGGTGCGGATTTTAACAAAATAAAATTTTATAATATTCTTATTATTATTATAATTTACAAGTACAAGTATATTACATTTGATTTAGTAATATAGACGTTGAACATTATAATGATTTATGATCAATAAGATGGATCAAGGAAAAAAATATTTATGAGATTTTACATTTTTGGTATGCCTCGTTATTCTCCCGTGTTATTCGTGTGGAAAACGTTCTTTAAAAAAAAAAAAAATAATTTTCGGCTATGTAATTATCGCTTTTTCGCACCTATAAAATTATGTCCCATCTTTCCGGTTTATAAAAAATGGTCTGATTTTTCGGATTTAAATTTTCAAAAAATCGCCAGGGTTTCAAAAATACGATAAAAAAAAACAAAAATACAGAATGTCTTAGAAGATTTTCCTAAACCGGAAAAAAATGTGATGCAAGTGGCCTATTAGGATACAGTTGTGAGGCTGATATGTTTGTGGAACGAAAAAGGGAATGTTTTTATTTATTTATTTTTTATTCCAGTAAAAAGAAAATTACATTTTCACTCATTTTACTGAACTAATTAAACACATTAAACTAAACTAAATATTTCAATAGAGCGCTATTTTTTTTCATTATTTTGTTTATCAAAAATAAATATTAATATATATTTTTTAAATTTACCCAGATTTTTTCGTTTTTAAGGCTCTGCAACCGGGCCCGAAAAGAAGAAGATGAAGAGATACGAAATTACGAATGTTAGAGGAGAGCGCTTACATTTACTGCGACAAAATAGATGCGAAAATTGCGAAAATGTTTAATAAAACACGACTCGTTTAAAATAGAGCAAAAATCTCGCGGGTATTATCTTAAACAGCATTTAAAGAAACACTGTGAATTTTATCATACATATAACTTGTAAAATAACTGAAAAAACCGTGTTAATAATATTTTTTGGAGCATACTTTGCGATTTTTTCTATCGAGGGAATTTTATATAATTTGCGTTTCGGCGCGGGCAAAGTCTAGATATTATCTTCAAGAATAACATATATTTTTTTAAGAGCTTTAAAACTTACCGTGTTTAAGGGAAATATTTAATAAATCGGTACAAATCCGAGTTGGGAGCCCTTAATGTCAATTGGGATGCAATTATATAATTGCCCCCCTTGTAACCAATGGATTATTATTCACCATAGTTAGTGTGGACGGTGTTTAAATATATGTTATCGTGTTTTCGTGGAAAGTGTTTTTGTACTTTGGACGTTTTGATGAAGTCTGTGTTTGTGTGTACGAGTTTATTGTTTATTTTGTATATAAGGAGACATGCATTGTATTAGTATAGTTTTCTTAATGGTAATAGTTTTGTTTCCATATATAATTTTTTTGTAGATGTTCCGGGCTTGTAGTGAAACAGTTTTTTGATTACCCTGTTTTGTATTACCTGAAATTCATTTACGTATGTTTCACATGCGTTTCCCCAGATTTCAATCAAATAATTTAAATATGAGTGTACGAGACTATAATACCTGTAAACCTTTTTAAAATTTATTTGGAAACAGATTTGATAGCCGGTTAAATACGCTAATTAAGTGGATGATTTTGTCTTTAATACCTTGTATATGCTGTTTAAATGTCAAAATGAGAGGCCAGCAAGTCCCTGGATATTCAAATCTGGTTCCCAAATAATGCTACTCGTATAAGTCATTTTAATAAGTTTTAATGATGATGTTGAGATATCTTCCAGTTTTATATTTAGGTAAATATGAATTTAGTCCACCTCACGGATAATACGGGACGTTCGTGTTGTCGAAGTTTGATGCAAGAATAATATGGAATATTCCTTTTTTAACTAATAGACAATCAAATATGACATTTGTCGGAAGTACCAATCTTATCAAATAAATTCTCTAAAATAAACTCGCATGTCATCATAATTAAAAAAAAACATCCCAGTTTTTCCACTGTTATAAATACAGGTACCAACTTGTCAATAATGCATCCACTTTGTTTTACATGGCAATAATATTTTTCTATGATTGGCAGCATTGATTGGTTGTCTATGAAATGTTAAAATAAAAACGATGAGTAAACAATGGTGTTACCGCGTGAGTGAATTAATTTTATCAAAATCAAAATGTTAAATGCATATTTTTTTGCACGTTTTTTGGTCTTTCCCCAATGACGTTACATGTCTCCCCCGACATAAATACTCACTTTTCGTAATAATAACAATGACGTTACATCCTACTATATATATATATATATATATATATATATATATATATATATATATATATATAAAATTGTTCTACATATATATATATATATATATATATATATGTAGAACAATTTTCTCGGTTTACCCGCGTAACGTAGTCCTTAAAAGGACTTTTTAACTCCTGACGTTTCGGACAGATCACACTGTCCATCTTCAGAGGCCTTATGTCTTGAGTTTTTGTCTCAAACTGATAGCTTTCGCATGTCTGTTCGGTCCAAAAGCTAAAACTTAAGTGAGTGCAAGTCACTTCTTATGTCTAGAACGAAGTACCCGGGTTGCAGGTGATTGATGATGGAGGGGGGGGGGGGCGGGGCTGGCAGTAGATACCTGATTGGTTAAGCTAATTGGAGACACTACTGGTAATTTTGGAAATGCCGTTTTTGGGGGATTTTCATCGATTAAGACATTCCGGTGTTGGGAATTCTGATTGAATCATTTCTAGTATTCATATTATTTTTATAATTAATTTAACTTTTCAATAAGGTGCCGTCGACTAAGTATCTTAGGTCGAAGGTAGGTACCTACCCATTTCATCGCTGGTCTGAATTCGATAAAATCTTTAGTTAAAATTTAAAGTAAATTTGACTTCATTACGTAGGAATATTTCACATCACGCACAAAACCACGAAATTAGTATGTTGTATTTAAAAAAAATATGTATTTGTGAAAAAGTGTTTGGTAAAATTTAGTATGTCTACGCTGGAATTCGGGTCCGCAATGACTTTAGCCAGGCCACAAAGCTAATGTGAAACTGTATTTTTAACTAACCTTTATCGAAATTATTGTTATCATTGATTGAAATTAATGACTTGCAAATCCTGATACAAAAATATCTTTGGCTGTGTATTGTAACACTATTTAAACAGCATATGTACAAGATATTAAAGAGAAAATCACACACTTATAAGAGTATTTAGTCGGATATCAAATCGGTACCTAGTTGAATAAAAAAAAGGTTTACATTATAGTCTCATACAATTGCATTTAAATTATTATGATTAAAATCTGGGGAATCTCACGTAAAACGTACATAAATGAATTACAGCTTATACAAAATAAGGTAATCAAAAACTATTTTACAGCAGATCCAGAATATAAAAAAATATATACACGGAAACAAAACTTAAGAGCGTTTAACCAGCCAGGTACAAAAATCCACATTTCGTCGAAAGTTGTTCTTACGATCGTGAAGGGCGGTTACAATGAGAAAGATTAATTATTCTCCGTACCAGCTTTTTAAAATTATAACTCAGTATCGACTTTATTTCAATCCAAATTAGCTTTAATAAAACTATTAAAATAATGTACTTTTTGTAATTATTTTTTGATTATAAGTATTTATCATTTTTTAATAATGTCTACATTTAATAAGAATGTTAAAAAAATCTGAAATATATTAGTTTGTAAGTGTGCAAATAAATACACAAACGGACCAATTTTCGTCAAGAAACACATGTACGTACATATTTTTTAATGATTTTATTGAAACTAAAATTAAAATTTTAAAACATGCGTTTGCTAGATAATGTATTGATTTATTTTACTGCATGATTATATTATTTGAAATGGATGTGGTATAATACAAAATCTTTTTTGAAAATTGAACAAATCTGCCAACGACCTATGGAATAACCTTATTAAACTAAAAATTAAAAAATTTTCTCAATATTTATTACATGCAAATGCTAGATAAAAAAACAATCTTTTAAAATCCATTTATAATTTTTTGTGGAAAAGACTCAATACGTCTAAAATCTGATTTGAAAATGACATATTTCTGGTTTTCTCTGGTAATGCCCTCTTAAACATTAATAAAACTTCATGAATACGTGTCTCCTTACGTACAAAATAAATAATAAACTCATACATACAAACACAGAATTCATTAAAACGTCCTAAGTACATACACAATTTACACGACAACACGAAATTAGTGGCACCTTACATAGCTATTCGTATTGGTGTATTTGGCATAGTTATATAGAAAACATACTGTCCGTGCTACGTAATAAACTACGTCAAATACGCCAATACGAATAGCCATGTAAGGTGCCACTATAACATGCATTTAAACGCCATACATACTCACTATGGTAAGCAATCCATTGGTTACGAAGGGGAAATTTATATAACGGCCTTCCAGGCAATATTAAAAATGAAAAAAAGTCTAGTTACTGTTTGGAAATATTCTTGTCCTCTTCCTACATCCTTCCTAAATACACACTTACCCACCTATAAATCTGTCTGTCAAATAAGAGTAGAAAATATAAAAACTGGAACTACTAAATTTGTAGACTGGCAACACCAACTTAACTCTCAAATATTTTTTTGAAGTGCAGTGACACTGAATGTATAAAACACAGTAAACCACATTTTTTCTTCATGACATAAATTTGAATAAAAGGTGATTTATAAAGCTATTTGCTTTAATTTAATTTAACATAAATTTCAATTTTACAATAGATAGAAAGAAATAATCACTAATGGTGAGTTTAGTTACACTACTTTTAGATCTGAATGAGTTAATACATTCAGATCTAAAAGTAGAGACATGATCTAAAGCCCAGGCAACGCTAAGTACTTTATCTAGTATTAAATAAATGTGAGCAATTTCTAAACTGTGCTTTATATTTTATTACATTATAGTTATTCTTCATTATGTTAACACGAAATTGCAAAGGTATAATAATAATTTACCTATATGCAATTCTAATTTTGAGATCGGCGGGTATCTAAACTGCAATGAAAAAATATTTTTACCACTATTATGCCTTTTTAATTTTTTATAAAAATGTAGGTTATACAGCTTTACTTTAACACCATGAGTTATGTGTTTAGTATTGCCATTTGATCAACAGTGGCGCCCTCATATATTTTCTACTCTTATTTGACAAACTGTACATACTTCCTTCTACCTACTTAGTGACATTTCAAATCAGTGCAGTGATAACTTTCAATAAGCGAGCAGTGTATTATTATGATTAAGTTCTATTATTTTCGTATTCTCGAAAGCAAGTGCAAATAACCAGTTTACGTAAAGACTTCAAATTATAAACGTTGGTGATCATATGATCTGTGCACAGTTTGGAACATTTTATGTGGAATGCTAATTCTCATGGGACAACATCAATCCAGCTTGCTACATCAGGCTACAGTGAGTTTACGCTTCCTTATTTTCCACATTTAGAAAGTTCCCTACAGGTACATTTAAGATTTTTTTTGTGATTAATAAAGAAAATAATGAAAGTTAATAACATTGTAATGTACTTATGTGCAATGTAATTATTTTAGTTATTTTTAATTAAGTAGGTGAAAATGTAATTTTCTTTTTTCCGGAATAAAAACTTGGAAAATCTCTATATACACAGTAGAGAACTTCAGTCTAATTTTTAAATTTAAAAAAAAATAATTATCACCTTCTCAAATAACTACATTTTTATTTTTATTTTTAGAGTTAGTTTTAAGAGTTAAAATAATTGTCAAGAATTAAAATTTTCAAGATCCCCTAAAACCACCGTATGTACGGTGAATCGTGTGACGTCATAACTCCTGAAAAATTTCCATAGGATCGGGCAATTGATCAAGTGCAGCTATTTTGAATTCCGTTGTTCGAAGCATTCTCCCTAGAAGTAGCATTACTATTTTTTTGTGCGGTAGTTTTTGAATATTTTCAATAATAGAGATAAACTAATAAGAGATACCTTTATTTTTGAAACATTATTTAGGCCTTAATAATGTTTCAATAAACACAAAAACAAAATCTATATAAACAGTATGTAAATAAACGAATACATTAATTCCATGGCTTGTGTCATATACATTCCCAAACAATGACTTTACGGTGACGTCACGACACGTCGAACAGTGACGTCACCACTAAAATTTCAATAATACCAACTTGACTGCGTGTTTTTACGAATCGATTAAAAATGGACTCTGCGTATTAAACTCTGAATATTAAACTTCGCGTTTAATATTATCAAATAAAACTCATATATTCAGAATCAGCGGTTTATTGGTCGATATGAACATATTTTTTTTAAGCCATAATATTTTTCACTGGAGTTCCTTATTATCAGACTTATAAGTAGGTAGATATGTAGGTACATCCAAAGAAAAATTTGTTTTTTTATTTTTATTTTATTTTTTATTTTTTATTTTTTTATTTCGGCCTCGCTCCGGTGTTACGAGCTGCTTCCTACCGACTTCCGAGTCAAATGCGTATACTGTAAAGCTACGGAAGCTTTCGTTGTTCAATCTATTCACTGTCCAAGTCTAAAGAATTCATTAATCAACTAGTGAAAGGCGAGGCAGGATCAATTGTTAGAAAAAATCACTTTACTAACAACCAAGCGGTTTTGCGACGGTGAAATAAAGCCGCGTAACTTTTAAACGAGAACAATGACAAAAAGACATCATTTTTCTTGATGGTACCTCCGTCATTTTGTGAAAAAAGTCACAGGATATTGAGAAAGTTTTAATTAATCTGGAACAATCCAGAAGTGCAGACCTGTTGGTTTTTGCGGGATGAGCGAGGAGAGAGCTGCCTATTTTGCCGCAGCTGGGGTAGGATCACTCGGAAGTTAATTCTATATTGCCCTAGGCTAGACAGTGGCGTGCAGTCCATAATTTCATAAAAGCTAAAAAACTGTACCAACCCCAAGAAAAATTAAAAAGTGCAAAAAATCTCTGATGAAAACGTACTTTTTCTTGCATTTGGTTATGAACTTTTACGTTAATTTATTCGGTTGGCTGCAAAGACGCGTAAGTTGATAATAAAATGGCTTTTTCAAATATTCAATTAATATTTCATTCCCGAACGAAAAACTACTCACAGCCCTCTTTTGGTCATATAACAATGCACACCACTGTACTGGCTCTAGGCGGTGAAACAACCTTCTGATACAGGGGCGGATTTACCTGTTATAGATAATTGAAATTTCACATGAAATTGTTTAAAAATAAATCAAATATTTTCCTTATCATACATACGGGGTGCTAACGAAAGTAGTTTATGTACGTTGACCAGTGATTCTCGATATTATTAAAAAAAAATAACTGAATTTCGGTTTCCGGTGACTTTTTTATGTGCTTTTTTATATGTACATTTTTTTTTCTCGTAAACCAAAAAAAATAAATTCTTCCACATTTCATTACTGGTCACTCAGCCTAGCAATCTCACAACCCCTCATTCAGTGCCTAAATTTTTTTGTTTTAAGTTGCAAAATAAAAAAACTTCAAAAATGTCACCGGAGACCAAAATTTCATTACATTTTTAAAGTAAGTCAATTAAGTTCCTCAACACCCTGAACAGCTTATTTAAATGCACGAAAAACTTCGCATAATACGACGCGACCAATCAATAGTTCGAATTTAAGTTTTTCGAAAGACTAATTTTTCGAACAGCAATTGGCCGAAAGACACATTTTTCGAATATGTTATTCAACTTTTAAAATATTTATTTCACTTGCTCATGACTTATGACTGACGAGATACTGTTAGGTTAGGTTAGTTGATATTGTCCATCCTATAATGAAATACTCTTGTACGTACTGTATAATTATATCAATTCGAAAAACTAGTATTTCGGTCAATTTACTAGACCTGTTATTTTTACTTCACTTTGTTGCCGTTTAAAATATACATTTTTGTTATTGCGGCCTCAATTTGTGATTTCACCAGACAGGACAAACTAAGGCAGATCTATTTAATTAATTAGTCACAAGCTCTGTAGAGGTACCTACTTAAATAAATATACGGATATTATTTATATAGGATACTAGCATACCCGGCCACACGTTGCTGTGGCTTACCCAACCTTTATCACCAACGCCATCTGTTAATTTGCATATATATCAAATTCACACCGCCCGCTTGGCAATGCCCGCTGCCTGTATTGAATCTTTGAATTTCTCTACTATAATATGCACGACATATAAACCTTCGTCTTGAATCACTCTTTCTATTTGTGAAAACCGCATGAAAATCCGTGGCGTAGTTTAAAAAATCTAAGCGCACATACAGCGGGAGCGACTTCATTTTATACTATGTAAAGAATACCCAAGGTTCGTAGAAAATGCTTTAAACAGCTCATACAGGCCTTTTTAGAAAAAAAACTCATCGGGCCGCTTTCGAAATTTCGAACACGTGACGTAGCTGGAAGTAAAAGACTGCCATTTTCATTTCAGTTAATTCAAATCTCCCAGTGGAACATGGACTGCAAGCCATATCACCATTTTTTAGCCAATCACCGTTCTACCCCCTCGATGAGCTAAGGGGGCATATCATTAATTACGTGAGCAGTTTTTCTTCCAATCTAGACCCTCCCCCCCTTGGTGAGATAAATTTGGGCCACTTCGTATATTCTTTTCAAGTAACGTGAGATTTTGCTGAACCCCCCCCCCTTTTGAGCTCACATAATTAATGTATGCCCCCTAACTTTGTTAAACGCATTTTCTACGAACCTTGGGATGTACCTGTCAGCTAAACCCTTTGTACCTACCATTAAATATCTATTTTGTTCAACAGATGTTATTTGAATTTTTAATATAAATCAGAATTTAACCTAGAAATGACGTTCATAGTTTATACAAAGAGCGTTTCATCGTTGACGGATGGATTAATTATTACTTTGTTACAGTTTGAATATCGCTAGGAAGGGAACGTTACATCACACGGTGGAAACTAGATTGGGGCCCCGAATATGAAACTAAATTCACCCCTGCCCGGGTACAAACACTCAACTAGTAGAGTTCACATACTTTACATGTTCGTGAAGTTCTAATGGTATTATGACGTGACGCTCGTGCTCTCAATTTCCCTTTGTTTTGCGGAGCTTTGAATTCCCCTAATGAATGAGAAAGGAAATTGGAATGAAATTGAAATTAAAACAATTTTTTTAACTTATTTCCACATATTTACTGAAATTGGAATTCATAAATTAATAAAATAGAAGTGTACATTTTTGTAATATTTATTTCAATAACTTAATAAATTTGAAGTAATATTTATTTATTTACTAACGGAATATTACGAGGACCCTAATATCTCCAAGGAAATCAAAACTGGAAGACTCAGGTGGGCTGGTCATATCCAGAGAATGAGCGAAGGAGATATTCCAAAGCGAATTATGGATGGTGCACCTGGGGGTCGGAGAAAAGTTGGAAGACCAAAGCTTCGATGGCTGGATGGAGTGGTGAAGGATGCAAGCACCATCGGCATCCGAAACTGGCGCAACGCATCACAACACCGACAGTCATGGAGGCAGGCTCTGCTGGAGGCCAAGACCCGACCTGGGTTGTAGAGCCACAGATGATGATGACTAACGGAATATTTTAATTACATCCTAATACATTGTAGCGGTTTACTTTTGATTACTGTGATACTTTTGATCCTATCATTGCTATTAGAAGAGCGTTCGTCGGCGTTTTGCTGTTTTGAGGGTTCCATGCCAACTCAGAATGAAACTAGAGAGGTATTATTACCACCATTAAAAAATATTTGCATTACATGTACATAATTAAAAAAATAATTGTACTTATACCTAACTTTGTAAAATTGTAAAAATGGAATAAATAAATAAAAAAAAAAAAAAAAACTAACTCAGAAACACCTCAGAATGAAAAAATATTTTAAAATAGCCGATAACCTAACTTAACCTATTTAACCAATTTTTTTATATTTTTTTATCATCACTCTTAATGACCTTTCTGAGGCGCTTCTGAGTTGTCCGGTCACCGTTTTGACAAGCAGCTTCTGCTCGCGGACATTCCGACTGATTCTTGCATGAGCAAGAGAGGACGTTAGACCACGCAGGATCACACCAAGCAAATGGCGGAGCTACAACAATTCATTTTGGTTTACCAAATTTATTTCTGACAACTCGTTCGTAATGTTTAAAACGATCTGGCGCCCTTGATTATTTTGTAATAACGTTGCCACTATAGAATTTTGATGATTATTATATGACATTCAATTTGACTGATGGAAGGTATCATCGAGCTTCCTGAGATATTAAAATTAGAATAGAGTCTCTGTCAATCGATTCATTTAAATTATTCTTGTACAATCCGTCGATTCATTAAATATTTCATATTCTTACAGAAAGAGTTTTATTTAATTTTGTTTCACATTTATTTTCATGCTCTGGTTTTATTTTACACTTTACAGCTTCACGCATATTAAATTAACCAGAGATTTCTCAACCTTTTATTATAATTGCTATAACATATTACACAAAGTTAATACAATTCAGGATAAGAAAATTAAACCTGTGACCAAATTAGGGCACAAAGAACGATGAAGATAATGTCAAGCCAATACAGGGATCGGGTTTTCATGGAGTTCATGACTTCTGTCATATTAACAAATTACTTATGTAAATTCATTAAGTCGTAGTGATTATTAGGACTTAGATTTTACAGAAGTAAACAAAAAAATTCAAGGCCCTAACTTGAGTTCACAAGTCTGGTCATTCCATTTATTAAAGGTATCCATGATTTGTGTAGAAGTACAACATTTATGCAAAACAGAAATATAGAATTCTGATAGTGAAGTAAATATGCTTGAGGGTAAAAATTAATAATCTTAAGAGGGCATTACCAGAGAAAACCAGAAATATGTCATTTTTAAATCAGATTTTAGACGTATGGACTCTTTTCCACAAAAAATGATAAATGGATTTCGAAAGATTGTTGTTTTATCTAGCATTCGCATGTAATAAATTTTGAGAGACTTTTTAAATTTTTAGTATAATAAGGTTATTCCATAGGTCGTTGGCAGATATGTTAAATTTTCAAAAAAGATTTTGTATCATACCATACCCATTTCAAATAATATAATCATGCAGTAAAATAAATCAATACATTATCTAGCAAACGCATGTTATAGAATTTTAATTTTAGTTTCAATAAAATCATTAAAAAATATGTACGTACATGTGTTTCTTGACGAAAATTGGTCCATTTGTGTATTTATTTGCGCACTTACAAACTAATTTATTTCAGACTTTTTTAACTCTTATTAAATTTAGACATTATTGAAAACTGATACATACTTATAAGCAAAAAATTATTACAAAAAGTACATTATTTTAATAGTTTTATCATCGCGCCTTTCAGCATTTTTGGATGAAGGTATAAATTAAAGCTAATTAGGATTGAAATAAATTCGATATTGAGTTATAATTTAAAAAAGCTGGTACGGAGAATAATTAATCTTTCTCGTTGTAACCGCCCTGCACGATCGTAAGAATAACTTTCGACGAAATGTGGATTTTCGTCCGCTGGCTGGTTAAACGCTCTTAAAAGTAAACAAAAAATATCAGTAAACCGAGCTGCATAAATATTAAAAAAGTTTAATAATTCAACATGACTTAGAAAAGATACAAATAGTAAATAAATTGAATAAAATAAGTGAGATCAACAAATATATACATACAGTATTATATTTTGTATTGTTACGACCAAAGTTTTTGGCAATGTATATCACTTTTAATAAGTTATTATTAACTCAATAAATGTAAATTTATTCATCAAACACAGACAACTTATTCAAATAGTATATCTTTTTCAAACATTTAATTAACACATTAAAAAATAGTCTTGTCATTGTTCATATAAGTTTTATTTGCAAGGTTATATTTATTTAATCTCGTAATGAGAAAGCAATTCTTCAATATAACCGCGTGTAATGAAAAACAGGCACTTAATTAAATTTCTCATATTAAAAATAATTGACCAGAGGAATGGGAACTAGAGCCAGGAAAAAACTGAAATATGCCAGAAAACCCCATTTTTTTAAAGAAACGAAATGAATATTCATGTACGTAAATAAAAAAGATTTGCTTATATAATATTTTACGGTAAAGTGAAATGGAAATTACGAATTTTTTAATGAAAACTAGGAATTGTTACACTAATATCTTCTCATTATTTGTAATAAACTATGCAGGTAGGTTCAGCTCGATGAGGGAATATATTAATAAATTTGTGGCTTTGAAATTTAATACGGAATAGCTACATACGGGTTTTAATCAGGAAAGTGGGAATTCCTTCGCCCTGACAATCAAAAGCACTTTATGTTAAATTTGCTGCCGAGTTTTAAAGCGCTTCGAGAACCCACCAAAATGTAGGCAGAAATTATAGTTTAACCAATTTACTTGTACTAGTATATTATTACAATGTAAACACGTGTATCAATAATTGCTTAAAAGTTTTGTAACTATTAAGAAATACAGCTAGTATTTAGTTGGGCTATTTCGCAATCTTTTGTTTGATTTTGATTTATAAATTCTCTGCCTCTCCCACTCGATCAGATTATGACGTTGCCAACTTGGCGAATTTCATACATACACGTTTTTTTTTACTTTTGTCAACAACAAACATTTGTGGACCATCAATATATGTATCTTCATACGGATTAATGTGTTTTTACCCTGAAGTTTTCAAACAAAGCCAGGTAAGGTTAGGTTAGGATTTGATCTTCCTTGTTACAGCAGTGTTGAATTAATAGTCATCACTCATCACCAACATACTTTAATATTAATATTATAATTCAACATGTATTTAACCCGCAGCATAAAGAGAAATTAGAACATAAATACAGCACTAGATTCACGCGCAACGACGGGTTAATAGTTCCGAAATTAAACAATAAGTACGGACAAAGAACGTTTGAATACATCATACCGAAGATATTTAATTTATTACCTGACACTATAAAGCAATGTAATTCTATGAATAAGGTTAAATATATGGTGAAAAAATGGCTATCGGAAAAAAAATATTTATATTGATATTAACATGTGTGAATAAGTGTTGAATCTGTAGATATAAGATGTAAATTTTAAATGTAAAAATCTATATGTAACTAAAATATAAGCACCTGTTGACAAGCCAACACAATTGGCTTAGCAGGACTTGTTTGTTGATTTTAATATGCATTATCTATTCTTTCAATAAAAAAAAAATTAAGAGTTGGTCTAGAAGTTCAGATGCTTCAACTGGTATAGAATATATATGAAGATGCTTCTGAATAAACCAAGTGTTCAATAGCTTCTTACCCTGAAGTTTCCACACAGGCAGGCCGCGATCTGTCCCCCTTCCGCCAGCAGCAGTAGGTGGTCCAATTGCTCTAGGGGTAGCAGTGCGGCCCGGCACTGGCAGCCACTATCCCCGCATGCTGTCACGCAATGGCGATCGTGGGACACACGTCCCAGGGAGTTTATCTAAAAGAATAATTAACAAATAACAAAACAGAATTTTATGAAATGTTTATTTGTACTTACAAAGGTACTAATAATTTTAACTTTGCGCATTTTTGTGATCTTACATAAGAACTATCGAGACTCCCTCCGACCCCCTTGTAAGAAAAAATAAGACATAGTTGACCCCACTCCCCCCCTAAATCGTCTCACGTAATAAATGAATGGCCCCTAAGTTATTTTAAAAACCATTATTATCAACTTATTATTATTACAACACACTAATTATTAATAAATTAATTATTATTATTATAAAATTTTGCAATTTAATTTAATTTATCAAACATTACATGTATAATTTCCAATCTGTAAACTTCACCAGTCATAACACAGGGATATCCCTAGCATGGCGGATGAAATAACACAAAAAACTAAACAATGTACAATATCCTCATAATAAATAAATACGCAGAAAGCTTCTTGAGCACGACTAAATCAACATAAATTAAATCTTGCACCCAAAATGCATTCGCAGATATATCTTTGGCATTTACTCTCGCTAGGCAAAGTACTTCTCTGAATATCCAATTGAACATATCGAAATTCCTGGACCATCAGCAAAGCTTTCACCTAATGCGGCAATGTTGCTGAGAGACCGTCAATAATTATGATGACACTGCTGACGTATGGATGATTTACTGGGCCTAATTGATGGAATCTGTTTCCTAGAATTTCATAATCACTGTTAACCCGTTTGACGCATTTTGTCAACTGAAATTTCCATGAACAGTTTCCCAATATTTTTACCGAGTTTTCACAATAATCACATGTTGTTACGTCGAGTAGCATTCTATGGGTACAAATCGGAATAATGGTATTTGTTAGGACTGCTTTTTTCTGTCGTCAACCTAACAATGCAAATATTCAATTCGGTGTTAAAATCCAGCACTTTTCTTGGAACTAAAAATCCACATTGTAAAATAGTTTTCTGTAACTACATGAAAAATTTACATTTAGGGTGGTGTATTTCCTGTTTAAAGGGTAGATAATTATTATTTTGTCGTGTTATTTTAGCAGAATTTTCATTTTGTTTTGTATTAGGTTAGGTTGGGTAAGATTAGGTTAAAGTCGTTTATTGTTTTCGAGAACAGCAAGGTACCGTGTCAGTGACACATTGATTGGGATAGATTAGGTTACAGTCGTTTATGAGAAACAGCGAGAGATCTCCACGAAATTATCAGGGGTTTCACTGTAAGAGAAGCACAACTTACCATAATATTGATTGGGATGGGTTAGGTTACACTCGTTTATTTGTATGAGGGAGAGATTATAATGGAGCTATCGGTGGTAGTTACCACTTATTTGAGCAGGTAAGAGAAGTACAACGCACCATGATAGTGATGCTCTGGTTGGGTTAGTAAAGTCAGCTTTTTTTTTATGAGAAAGAGGTAGAGATTACAACCGATCTATCAGCAGTAGGTAAGAGAACAGCAACGTAACGTGATGGTGACGTTTTGATTGGGTTTGCCTAACCTAACCTATTTCAGTCATTTATTTGAAAGAGAAAGAGATTACAATGGAGCTACCAGCATTAGGTTTCTTATTGGAGTATGTAAGAGAAGCTCAACGTACCGTGATAGTAACGCTCTGGTTGGGCTAGGTTAGGTTATAGTCGTTTATGAGAAAGAGAGAGATATTACAGCGGAGCCATCAGCGGTACGTAAGAGAAGAGCAACGTACCGTGATAGTGACGTTTTGATAGTGTGGGGTTAGGTTAGGTTACTTTACATTTTGATAGGGTTACATTAGGTTAATATACATTTTGATGGGGTAAGGTTACATTACGTTTTGATAGGATTAGGTTAGATTACTTTACGTTTCGATGGGGTTAGGTTAGGTAACTTCACGATTTGACTGGGTTAGGTTAGGTTAGGCCATTTTAGCAGTGGGTATCATTAATCAGTATTGAAATAGGTAAAAGAAGTCCAACGTACCGTGATAGTGACGCTTTGATTGGGTTAGGTTAGGTAACAGCCATTTTAGAGTTTATAGTGGTAGGTATCACTTCTTATGAGTAATGGAATAGGTAAGAGAAGTCCAACATACCGTGATAGTGACGCTTTGGTTGGCCGCGGGTACAAAGTGGTGCCGGCAGCGCAGTGGCCCGTCCACGTTCCAGAATAGCGGGGCCGCCGCGGGGCTGGTCAGCAGGCCGGCAGGTGCGCTACTGGCCCCGTAGTACTGCGCCTCGCACAGCCCGCCCGGCTGCAGGGTGCCCGACACCTGCTCTGGAAGGGAATTAAAAATATTAACCTCATTTATTCAACACTACATTGCGCTTGCTTTGGATCAATGCCCAAAGTAAACTCTGACAGAACAGAAGCTTACCTAACATAACCTAATTAAAGAAACCATTTTCTGTCGTTGGTGCATGGGTAAGTAATGTGAAATATTCCTGTGTAATGAACATTTTTCAAGTTTGATCGACTATTATTTTTCAAAATTGAGACTACTTATTGGAACTATTTATCATATATCAGGCACACACAATGGAATAGGTACCAAGACTTAACCTTGTTAACTTAACTTTAACTTAACTTTGTTAACCCCCCAGGTCTATTATATCAGATCTATTCCGCATATTCTGTCAGAAGATCAAAATATTTCTGCTTTGCGAAAAAATCCAATCCAACTGTTTTTGAAAGGTGATGAAATACGCTGTCAAAATTCTATGATTCGAAATACACATATAATTTTTCAAATTGAAACATTTTGAATGCAAATATAAAAAAAAGTTTTAAAAATGGCCCACCTTACGTTTATTCTTCCAAAATATATAAATATATAATATCCTAACTAAAATTACTTGTGACGAAAAAAACTACCCATATTTTATTAGACAAATCTACGTACATATATAAAAATCTAAAAATGTTTGTATGTATGTCCGCTATGCGTTGCTATATTAAGCATAGGAAATGTTCGAAACTTTAAAAATAACAACCACATGATAATACACCTAAAAAGTTTTTTAATCATTAAAAAAACTCTTGGAAATTCTGTCAAAAATGTCAAAACTTGAGAATGACATTTTGCAAAACAAGATCGTTAAATCAAAATTCTATTTTCGAACATCTTTAAATTAACGGATTTATTTGAAGTACTCGCCCCGTACTTTGAATCAAATCAAGAATAGAATATATTTAAAACAGGTAGGTACCTATGTTAGTTACCAAAATTGATTATAATATACAAAAATGAATATTTGTAATATATGAAAAATGAATATTTGAATTAAAAAAATTGTAATAGGTGGCACGCGGGCTGTTGGAAAACTGAATGTATGGAACGCGGAACGGTTGGCTTGACGGTAGCGTGGGAGAGGGGAGAGGAAAGGCGGGGAAGAAGGGGAGGGCGGGAGGGGAAGGAGACGCGGGAGGAGACCAGGGACGTAGGGGAAAGGACGTACAGGTAGAAACAATTTATTTCTTTGAATATGGCATCGCATCGCGTGCCGGGTCAGCTAGTATATTATAAACAAAATTCTAACCTTACTTTTTTACCATTTCACGTGAAAATAATTAATTAAAATTTTACAAATTTTTTTGTTTTTCAAATTGCTGTTGGAAACTTTGATTTAACAAAGGTGTACATTTTATTGTTGATTTTTAGATTTAAATATAAAACGTGGTGTTTTCTCTATCTAATATCGTTTAGATCACATTTCTCACCATGAAAGTAAGGGAGACACAACGATATCCGTGAGACCTGTATGAGTTGTTCACAAAGCGAACAAATTAGCCTGAGGGGATAACCACTCTCAAAATGTGAAACAGAAAGGACATAAAAAGATTTGGTCGCACCTGGGAATTGAACCCAGGTCATCTGCTTTGCTGGGGTAGTACTCTAACCACTGAGCTAATTCGATAATATCAACATCGGTAATTTTTAAGTGCAACATATTAGGATTCCATAGTTCCACTGGCTCGGGGCCGTTGAAATTCTCAAGCGATATAATAGTTACATCAGGCCTCTTCTTTGAGAATTGTGCACAGTTCGTAAATTTATTAAAATATTGGAATTAAAAAAATACAACAAATATTATTTTTACATCAACCATACGTAAATTGTTTCACATCAATTATTTACATCTTCAATGTAAATGTAATACCAAGTTATTATTCAATAAAAACAATAATAATAATTAATATTATTCAAGGATCCATCCGTAAGAATCACAACAACTGGGGTACCTATAACAAACCTTCTAATCAAATACTGCTATCATTACGTATTCAAATATTCAATATCGACTGAATAGTGAACTAATAGAATTTAAAGTGGTACATGAATCGGCAATTAAGCTGTGCTCTATTATAATATAGGACTCGTGCAGAGTTACTTATAGTTAGATCCATCCAGTGAACTCTGGGACTACTCATCAATGTGATATGTATTTATGGAAGTAATTAAATAATATAAGCTGACTAATTTGTAATTTAAATTCACGTGTGACAAGTGCACGCTTCGGAAATAATTTGAAATTACTGCGGTACTTTTCAATTTCGTTTGCGATATTCGATTTAACTTTTGGTAGATTATGAAAATTTACTCAATTATTGCTTCAGGTAATATTATAAAAGTAACGGGTTATGGCATTCTCGTTGTGGTAAGTCCACGATCTCCACGATTAAGTAACTTAGTGAGGTTCCAACTTGGAAAACTGAGTCACGATGGATTCATAAACTCCTGTTGTATATGGGACAGCGAAACGTATTCGACTGAGATACTCGAAAGTTCACGATAAGAATAGAGAACGAACAAATACTAGGCTTCGTGAACTTTCACTAAATTAGGGATGAAAAAATAGAAAGAAAAATATTAATAGGCATTAAATTTATCTTCTACCCCACGTTAAGTTTATTGAAAAACTATTTTCTTTTAGTTCAATATTGGCTAAGTGTTAGCGAAGTTTAACTAACATTTTGAGCTCAAAAATGCACGTTAATTGTTTTTAGAAGGCAGATTTACGCTTTAATAACAGATTATAACCTGCTTTGTTGCTTTCACTTCATGTTTTTAAGATGTTTTTAAATTCATATAGTTTATAGAAAAATGAAACAATAAAACTTTGTATAAACCACTTATATAATGCGTAAATCCGACCGGTTTCGGAACAAACGTTCCTTCTTCAGGGAAAGCTTATAATAATTTGACAGTTTCGAACAATGTCAAATTATTATAAGCTTTCCCTGAAGAAGGAATGTTTGTTTAGAAACCGGCCGGATTTACGCATTATATAAGTGGTTTATACAAAGTTGTATTGTTTCATTTTTCTATAATGGATAACCACAAAGTTATAGCTACATTCAAAAATACATATAGTTTATTTTATATTTCAATTAGTTTTGTCTGTATGGAAAAGAGATTGGTTTATATATAACATATAGCTATGTTTTTTTCCAGCAACCTAAGATTGCAATTTTTGTCGACATTTTTTTTACCAAAAATAATTTTTTTTTTTTTGGAAAATCCATCAAAAGCCCTGAGGGCTGTGAAGCCCTCAATTGTTGTTTTCTTTTCCTGGAAGAGAGGACTATTTTAGACTTTTCGTGGTTCAATGTCGGCTTATATTTATAGGTTTCCGAGAAATTTTACAAATAATCATTTGAGAAATTGTAATTTTAACCATTCCTTGTTTAATAATTTAATGCTTTTTAATACATGTTTTTTCATCAAAATACTTGATAATGATTATAATAAGTTATGCATGTGCATAATAGAAAAAATTAAAACAAATTGTTAATTACGAACCCTCTACCCCTGCTGTGTATTATTTTCTCATTTTCATTATGTTGTTTTTCTCTTTTTATAATAATAATAATAATAATATTTGGATGATTTATACAGCGCCGTTTTGTGAAAAATCATCTCAAGGGCGCTGGTAAATGGCTAATCATTAATCATATTTATCTTTGAACGTAATCTTATGATGTGAACATGTTTTATTTTTGTATAGATTCACAGTTTAATTTAATTTTATCTATCCTACATACTTTAATCTGTGTTTTTATTTCTTTTTATATATTATTTTCTTCTTTTTCTACCACTTTATGTTTTCTTTACGATTTTAATCTATGTTTTTTTATATAATACTATGAATTTTTTTGGAAAAATCGCTGGTTCATGCAACCATGAATTACCTTAATGAAATATGTATAACTGTTAGTTCCCTAATAAACTAAAATAAAAAAATAAATAAAAATAATTACCATTAAAAAAAAAATCGCTTAGCTCAAGTTTGTAGCACATGACCGATGTGTGTGATATGGTACATGGGGCATGAACCATTGAACACGGACATGAGACAAGGTACAAGGGACGTGGACCTGGGATTTGAGAAATGGGACACATGGGAGCGTTAAATAAATATAGATAATTACCATCATGAAACATAAACGCCCCATCCAGGTACTCCGAGTCGGCTTGCGCGGCCTGGTGCAGCGGTGCCGGTCGCCGGAGCAGCAGGGTGAGTGAGCGCCCCTTGGACACGTGTGTGCCGGGCTCCACGAAGCGCCCCGCACCGTCCCGCGCGAACCGCGACGCCGGACTGCACAGCTTCAGCAGTAGCGGCTTGTCCAGCGCGTTGTTGCCGCGGTCCATCCACTCGCCGTCTATCACCTCGATCACGGAGCGACACGAGGGGGCTCTGACAAAAGAAAAATGGCCAATTTTCATAAAAGAGACAATGTACTCGTATTTTGTGAATTAAAAAAACGAGTATGCTTTAGACCACACGACTGAAGTCAAACTTATAAAAGAACATTTGACTTTGACGTTGACATTGACATTGACATTGACATTGACATTGACATTGACATTGACATTGGGGTGACCTACGACCATGGGCAGAGCTAGGGCCGTGGCGTGACCTACGACCTTGGGGTGACCAATGATCTTGGGGTGACCTAAGACCTTGAAGTGACCTACTACCTTGGGGTAACTTACGACCTTGGGGTGACCATCCTTATCCTTATCCTTATCACTTCCCAAGTCAAGCGTGCGTAAAGGCCCGACCGTTCTCCTCCGTTGACACCGTTCACTGTTGTTCGTTGTTGATTACCGTTCACGTCACACTTTTCGTAATATCACACTTTTCGTAACACATCACCACTTTTCGTAACGCATTCACCAGCTTACCCTCCAGGTCGAGCGTACGTAAAGAAGTTTTACTTCAAAAAATTTAACTAAAGTTACGCTGCTGTTTCATATAAGAACAAACTCCTCGTTTCATTTACATTCGTACACCTTCTCATTCAACATACTCATGTTATTCTGTCTCTTGAAGTGGAATTCCCTTTTTAGAAGTATAGGGTGAATTCATACAAGCAATAATTTCACCGCGGAATTACAAATGGACGTAATTACTCCGACTAGAATTATACAAATCTAAAAGAATCTATTTATAATTGGTTAAAATTTTAAAGTGTTCATGTGTGTTCTAAACATTTTTGATATTTGATAACAAACAGTCCGTGTGTAATTCTGACAGTGTAAATTGTAACCGGACAACACAGTATAGTGAAAAATCAAAACACTTTTGAAAAGTGACACGAAGTCATGGAAAGTAATGAAAAAAAACTAGTTTAAGTAAATTGCATTAGCTTAGGTTTAGAGGCTTGTTTTTACACCACTTTTAATAACTTACATCACTTATTAAAATTGTTTTGTTTTGTCACTGTCCTGAATCGTTAGAATTGTTAGAAAAACGCAATTATGCTCAACAAATAAGAATTTGTTCGTTCTGATCGATATTTTCTCGGTAGAAGCTAAATACAAATGATATTATTGTAATCAACTCACGTGATTGAATCTCAAATATTTTACATCAAATTGGTCAATTTGGTTTTGTTTGTAGAATCTTGGAAACATTATTTTATTTGGAAATATGCTCACAAATTGAAAATGACAATATTGTGTTTGACGGCATCAACCGTGCAGGGCTATTTCAGCGAATGCCAAATTTGGCGACATCACCTTCGGGAGAGGGGGCGGTAGGGTGGTCCTAAGGGGGCGGTGGTGGTCTCAAAAAATATTGAAGGGCAGTAAAGTGGTGGCGTCTGCAGTATGAAGAAACACAGGTAAATATTTTCTTCACTCTTTTATATAAGCTATTGACTATAAATTCATATCCATTCGATTTACGTACTAATCTTTTATTCATGTTTCAACCTTTCTTTTTAATGTACAGTAGGTACCTACACAATGCATACACATGATCTCTTTTTCAAAATTGAAGACCTTAAAAACTGGAGTTTTCCAGCGCGAAGCGACAGGACATAGAGTTTTGATACAGTTCATTCTAGGGACATTACATACAAGGTATATATGAGAGTCATGAAAACATTTCTTGAATATTTAAAAGTTTTTGTGTAACCAGAAACTTTGTTACCTACCAGAAATTGGGCGTGCTGTATATTTGTACAGAAACTCTAATATTACCTATTAATCTGCGAACCCTGTGCAAATCGCAAATGCGTCCGCAGTTGAATTTGGGAGCTCTGGTCTGGAGACAGGGCCGTAGCTAGGGGGGTAGGGGGCAGGGGGAGGGGGGGGGGGAGGGAGGGGGGGAGGGAGGGGGCGAGGGTGGGGGGGGGGCATTATGGGGCAATGCCCTAACTTAAGAAAATCCATCGACTTATACGATAATATACTAGTAAACTGTTTGTTCATAGTTTGATATGATTGAAGAAAAAAACTACCTATTAGTAATAGAGTAGCGACAACTAACTAAACAGCTTCGAATTAACCAAGGAATCATAATATACAATACTAATTCTTTATTCTGCCCATAGATGACATTGAAGTAAGTGGTGGGAAGCAGTGCACTGCTTATGGGGAATTCCCAAATAGTTTGTGGATGCTATTAAACGGTTGAGTCCTGAATAAACCAATCCCTAGATCGATATCTTCTGACCTTCTCCATACTAAACGGTTTGTCATCAGTGTCATCAACTTAACCACGAAAAACGACCCGATATTTTTTAAAGGAAGTTCAAGGCCATTTGTCTTTCTGGCACTCGACCTACTATCTAACTCGAGTGTCTCCGTGACTAGTCTTCCACCATTTACTTTTTGAAGATTTTGTTATTATTTCCAATAAAGACCATAGTTTTTAGCAAGAAT
Organism: Limnephilus rhombicus; assembly: GCA_929108145.2. Lineage (NCBI taxonomy): Eukaryota > Metazoa > Arthropoda > Insecta > Trichoptera > Limnephilidae > Limnephilus > Limnephilus rhombicus. The sequence continues at coordinate 19,545,121 of OV815273.1, read as the reverse complement.
CCAAAATTACGGGCTCAGAGCCTCAGAGCCTCAGAGTCATAGAGCCTCAGAAAATGTCAATTGATGTTCAACCAAATCACAGTCTACTTGAAATTTCGAACTCCTCCCCCCCGTACTAACACATGTACGACGAAAATCGATTCACCAGATCAGATCAATTAAATTTTTACTTGCGCCCTGCCTGTAATTACCGCTACCCTATCTCAAATTCAATTCTGGCTACGGCCCTGTCTGGAGCCCCAAAATACCTGAACAAACCCTCGACTGAGTGAAATCTTTAGAGCACGGGCATACTGTCCTTGTTCTACCGGTATTTCAATGGAACTGATGAACTAGCGTCATTGATTCTTTTAGCGCCGGTGCACAGTGACTTAGCAGGGGTGCCCGGATTCATGGGTGAGGTTTGTCCGGGTCTTGGCGGCGGATGTGTCTGGCCACCAGCTGCGTGGTAGGCTGGATCGGGAGAGACTGATGGCAACATCGCCGCTGCACCGCAGTGCGAGGGATTCATATGTCCGTCACTCCTGGACCGATTTGTATGAATGTAAAAGCCTATCCAGATTCAGTCACAATTTTGAATTAGGGAGAAAAATTACTAATAATATTAACACTCATTGATATAATACTAACAAATTAACCATGGTGCCATTTTTCTGCAACGGTAGGTAGATATAATAGTCTCCAGCGAGGGGACATACGTACGTCATCCATGAAAACACATCTTTAAGATCCATGTTCACTCATTCCTTTTCGCAAAAAGACCCTTCCCACAGCTCCCCCGAAGATGAGGAAAATTATTTTCCTTAGAGCCTCCTGTGTGGAGTTCATGTTAAAAAAATTAAATTAATTGATGCAGTGCTAGTGTAACAGGTTTTCCCGAAGGGGGCGGGGGAGGCATTAATCTTTAAAAAGGGGTAGTGAGCGAAACAATTTGAGAAGTTCTGTTCCGTACGATATTGTATATCTGTGCGTGAGTGTGTATAGCCCACGATTTTCCGTGGGTCTTCTCACGTCACTGCTCCTAATGTAATATTGTCCCGCAAATTGATAGGATATTTGATTTGGAGCGAAAGTAACTTTCATGCGTCTATGGCTATACGTTATAAGCGAAGGATACGTAAATTGGTAGAGCGTGCTCATATTATCAATATTTAATAAAAATATATTTCAAACGACATTATAAATATGGTTTTACGATAGAATTTCAAAAGGCGCGGCGGTTATTTTAAGGAAACAAATCTAATATTATTTTCACGAAACAGAAACAGCTTGACACAAAATAGGAACAGCGTTGGATAAGTTTTAAGATTTTCACGGCCAAAAGCATTTTCGTTATTAGTTTTTGGAGTGTTAAGCCGTGTTGCGCTACCTCCTTCTTTAGCCAACGTTTCGGACATCGTTGCAGTGTCCATCATCACATGTCACATCTACCGGATCTGCCCGGTAGCGCAACACGGCATAACACCCCAAAAACTAATAACGAAAAAGGAACAGCGTTATTTCCTCAAGGTACATACATATAAGGTAAAATGTTTCAATTTTGAGGAAATCTTTTATTTATTCTTTGAAAATCAATGCCTTTGTGGTGGAATATAGCACAAAATAACAATAGAACTCTACTATCGCATTGGTTCTATTGTAAAAAAACTCTTTCCACATCAAACACGGCGTTTTTTTTATTAGACTGAAATACTTCCTATTCCGAAGAACCAGCAATTCACTTTACTAGAAACTCTCTCTGTCACCAGAGTCATCTATGCACAATGACGGAAATCAATATTTTAAATGACACTATTTTGAGTTGGGCATAAAAATTGAAAAAACAATATTAAACACTTTTTTATTTATTTTTATATTAACCGCACAAGAGTCCCAGCTGCTCCCGTCTGAAGCCAGTGAGACTATGGCATCCCCAATTGGGGTATGTTGTGAGGCTGAAGGTAGTGGGGAGGGGAAGGAGATATGCCATTTCAAGAAACGCTTCAATTCTGAATGGTGGACCGGGGCGATGCTGAGAGTATCTTCCACTTATTGATGTACTAGATTTTTCCCGCGGCTTCGCTCGCATGGTATTAGGGGGGGTTCCCACTCTGCCTCCTCCACCTTCCCTCTACTCACTCCACTCCCCCATCAGCCCTCCCCCTCCCCCCAACCCCTTCTCCCACCCTCCAAACTCGATTTTTTTAGGGACAGAAAACGTATGATAAATAATTTCTTAACTCCAGAGCTTAACAATATGCACAGCCTATATTACTCGCAAATAAAGAAGCTTTCTATTAGTGAAAGAATTTTAAAAGTCCATTCAGTATATTTTGCGTGAAAGAGATACAAACATCCATGCATCCATACAAACTTTCGCCTTTATAATATTATTTAGTAGGATTACTAACAAATTTACAATTGTGCCAGTTTTCTTCAAGAGTAGGTGGATATAATAGTCCCAGCGAGAGGTCGTACGTATCGACGAAAATATTTCTCAAAAGGTCTGGTATGAATACGAAAAAGACGGAAGATATTAGAACGATGATGTCACATACAACCTCTCTTTGGGACTACTTTAATATATGCATACTCTTCATCTTGCTATTCCGATATTGACTTTGGCATTCGATTAACTTGGAGGTGCCATATGTTACCGGAGCGACCCCGACTTCACTCGTCCACTTGATGCAGGTTATATCAGTCATGTAACGGTTACACAGAGCTTTCGAACAATTAAGAGAGTCACATTACAGATATTGCCAGCGCAACGAGGTCATAAATATGACAGTGCCACTCAGGTGCTGTTGTAGAAGATCAAAGGTGATAAACATGAAATATGCAAAGCGATATGCTAAGCAACCAAATGTCAAATTCCTCCTTTCGTGGGCTTCAGCCGAAAGCTCAGAGCTTTGGGTTTATTGAGTGTCGTATGTTCTATTTTTAATTAATGTTACTAGCTGACCCGACAAACGTTGTTCTGCCATATAAATTATTTCTAGTGAATATTTTGGATGTTAGGGAACGTACCCATACTACGTGACACACTTTTTGCTTTTTTACCCCCCCCCCCCCCCCGGTGACCACGTGTAGTATATTCCAAGACACCCTCCCCTACAGTTTTCACGTAGTATTTCATAAATATGGTTTCGAATCATTTTTTGCTAACAAAAAATAAAAAAATTCATTATTTGGCTTATATTTGTCTTTATTAATACGGCAAGAGTGCATGCATTACAAGTGGAAAAAATATTATCAAGATAAAACTTATGTCAAAATATATTGAAACCGGAACGTAATTTATGGAAACGAAAGTCTTGTTATTTTTATAAACATTTTTCATCTCAATCATCTTCAACAAACACGTTCCCTGAACTTTTTCACTTATTTGAATGTACGAGGGTGGGTTTTTAAGTTTGCGGACTGGGTAAGGAGTGGAAATAAAACCAAAATTATTTTTCCTTTTCAACATATTCACCTACTACCCTAATACATTTTTCCGATCTTTAAAATAACTTAAAGGAACTTTATAACAGCGCGGAACTCAATTTTCTCCACATTTCACAATTTCTTCCCGATTGAAGTGTTTGGTCGACGATAGCTCAAGACTAATGACATAATTACGATAAAACCCGATGTTTATCCTAAAAATGAGTTGTTCAATTAGTACCTAATTCAGCGGTACCCCCATTAATCACTTACCTTCCCATTACGCGAACTTAAAAACCTCCCCTCGTAGCTCGAAAAAAAAACGCGAGATTTCTAGATTGACTACGTGATAAAAACCTAAGCCCCCCCCCCCCCGTTGTGACCAAGCGTAGTATTTTGATGACCCCCCCCCCTGAACAGGTCACGTAGTATGGGTACGTTCCCTTAAATAAAAAATAACGAATGTATTGTAAGTGTTTGGGGATGATGACAGAAAGAGGAATGGAGTGCTGTAGACGATGACCGCCGATAAACACAAAAAAAACACCAACTGAAGTAGGAAAATGAAATTAAGAAAATCAGTATTCATTTCTAAGAGAAATTGAGTGTACGATATTTTTTGTGAGTCCGTCTTTAGCCAACACAAATAAGCTCGATGGTTTGCCCACGTGCGAACATGAATATCAAAATGACGCGACGAAAGTTCGATCAGGTGGACGTAGCGCCATCTGTCATTCAACAATATAAATAATTTCGTTCTGTTTGAAATACGCCGACGCCGGTTATTTTTTTCATACAAAAATAATAAAATCAAAATTAAAAAATGGGAGGGTTGGGGTAGGAGGGCTAAAATTTAGGTAAGTGGGTATTTTTTGATGTCAAGTAAAAAAAAAATTATCAAAAAAAGCATTTTTTTTTGGATATGGACACCCTAATCACTTAGCGGTATGAAATATACTTTAAAACCCGTTCTCACACCTGCAAAATATACATGCAATATTTCATAAAAATCGGTCAAACCATTTCAGAGGAGTGCGACCACAAACACCGTGACACGAGATTTTTATATACATATAAGATTATATTTGAATTCACAGAGGGTACATAAGGCAAAATGTTTTAATGAAATGAACTACCGTAATAAATGAGTAATGACTAATTAATTAATTACTGTGGTAAAAATATTCCAGTTCTTTCTGTTAATGAGATTTATGAAACCCTTGCCTTTGATAAAATGCTTTGTAGTGTTTGTTTACCAACTGTGACATATTATTTTTTGTTTGTTTAAGAATACGTAGCTGTAATTAAAATAATAAATAAATTAATTGAAGCATCTATGGTCTTGTCATTTGAAACAAATTTTCCAAATTTGAGCTCGTAAGTTTTAGACTTGAAGTCAAATAGTAAACTATTATACCTACCACGGAGACCGTCATGAATTATTTGATATTCAAGAACAAACAAGATAAGAATGCTTGCATATTTATTTGTATTTTATTTCGCATTGTTCTTTTGATCAAAATCTGACTTGCGTCAATGTCAGATCAACGAATTAATTTTATTAGTTCATACAAAGCAGACTCTATGTGGTGTGAAATTATAATTGAAAATAAAATAATATCGTGGTAAACACAACTTATATTTTTTTAATATTTAATGCCGACCGGGTCTTTAGCTACAATCTCTGCTAAAGTTTAAAATCTACAAGTTTAGTAACATATCGATTTAGGAGGCGGATATAGGTACCGCCGCCCCGGGAACCATTTATTGGATAACCAACACCTCTGCCTTAGGTCACCCCGAGTGGGTATCAATATTTCAACAAATTAGAGATTAAACCAGCAGAGGTCGTTAAACATACGAAATAATTTCTCCCGTATAATTAATTAAATCTGACCCATACGGACCTCGGTGGGTCAGTATTGATTTGCAAATGTGGTGAAGATATCCTAAAAAGCAGCTGATTAATGACTCTATCCGCTTTGTGAAGGCGGAACACATAAATGCCTAGAAAATGATATCTTCGATTCATTGACGGTTATAATGGCATTATCGTAGAGTGATTTATATCCGTGTTAGAAAAACAAGATTGATTGTTCGAAGCAAGCTAGATCAGATCAATAGGTACACTTGTAAAAACAATAATAAAATTAAAACGAATATTGGTATCTTCATACATACTAATCATAAAATATTGTGTAGTAACTGCTTGTCACCTTTTTTAAAACAAGGCTCTCGAATCACAATCCGATCGAATTCTGGCGCGCGCAAAAAAAAATTTTGATAAACTTGTGTAATTAATTCACAATTAATTTATTAAAAATAATAAATAGTATGTTTGCGTCACGTTCTACAGTGGAAGATACTCTGAGTATTACCCTGGTGTAAGACCACCATTCAGAATTGAAACGTTGCTTGAAATGGCTTTAGCCGAGTTTGGTAATCAGATCGGAATAGCCAGGTACTTTCCCATCATCTTCTTACCCATCCCCTTCCTTTCCCCACTACCTTTAGCCCCACAACATACCCCAATTGGGGATGCCATAGTCTCACTGGCTCCAGACGGAAGCAGCTGAGACTCTTGTGAGGTATTCACCCATAAAAAAAAGATTACAGGCTGAATAAAAATTAAAGTTATACTATTTTTCTAAAACCTAATCACTTGAAACCAAACATAACAGTTTAATTTGTATTTAAATTACACAATTAGATCTCCATAAAAATATATTATTGCATAATCATTTGGTAATGTATTAAAAACTGGTATTATTATTATCATTTACTTTAGTTTTGTTTTATTCTCATTTCGGTGTAACTGCTCGTTCTGTTCACCTGATATATAATATAATTTTCTTTTATTTTTACTAAACTGTACTACATAATATTATACTCGTACATCACAATACTGTACTACACTACATATTATTGAATATTACGATATTTAAGAGGGAATAACCAGACAAAACCGGAAATAAGTCATTTTTAAATCAAATTCTAGACGTATTGACTCTTTTCCACAAAAAAATATACATTGATTTCGAAAGACTGTTATTTCATCTAGTAATGCTGTGTTTTAAATTATGAGAAAATATGTTTATTTTCAGTACAATAAGATTTTACCGTGGGTCGTTGCCAGATTTGTTAAATATTCAAACTAAATTTTGTATTTTACAACACACATTTCAAATCATATAATTCATGCAGTAAAATAAATCAATAAATTATCTGGGAAAGCTGCGTTTTAGAATTTTAATTTTAGTTTAGGTTCATAAAATCATTACATGTATTTTTTATACTCTTTTTACTACGTCTGATAACCTATATAATATTGTGAGGTTTGTCTCAACACAGCTGCTAACCTAATACATATAATATGTACAATACTGCCAACAAGGGTGGAACCACAGCATCCTCTTTGGGAGCCTCAAAGAGGATGCTGTGGATGCATTTCTACTTATGACGGCAGAATAACATTTAAAAAAAATATACAACACCTCAGCACAGTGAGGTGTTCGCAAAACATAATTTCTTTAGTTTTAACTGTTTACATACAGTTGCTAATTATATTACACTGTAGTACCAACCATGTTGTATATTATGAACAATTTTTGTTTTACCTGAAGTTTATTATGATAAACTCTATGTACAAACATAGAAATAAAATAATTAAAAAGTCATCTGTGAGTTAAATGTTTTTTTTCATTTAATTAATTAATTGAATTGAAAAAAAAAATTATTTAATTTTTTTTTTAGTTAATCACCTCTCCCTTTAATATTTGTGTCTATTTCTATGCCTAGTTCTTATTTGTCTATACTTGTTTGTTTTTTGTTATTTTTAATAATTATCTTATCCTGACGAAGAAAACACAGTTTTCGAAACATGTTGACAATATTGACTATATAGGTTTTTAAAAAGTTATTTATTTGCAAAGTTTAAAGAAGTAAATGTTTTCCTACTGATTCCCAAAGCAGAACAATGCCAAACAGAACACTGAAGAAAATTATTGAAAAAGAACAAACAAACAATAAACCTAGCCTAAAGTGTCCTATCCTAACCTAACCTATCCTAATCTAGCCTACCTTAAACTGACCCAACTTCAATGTTCTGTTTTATCCGGTTATAGGTACTGTCGCGTATAATATAAATTAAAAAAATATATAAATTTTATTTAGTTATTTTATTATAAATGGCTTTTATACTCTTCTCGGTGTTTCAGTTGGTAAGGAGAGTTTATGGGAAGTAAAATAAATAATAACATAACATTTATATAGTGAATTTTAGTGATATTTCACCCGCATGTGGGCATTACTCTAAACCCATAAATTCACTAGAGACACGTTTACTAAGATAAACCATTAAAATTACTGCCACCGTTGTGTTAACAAAGTATAATCCCATCTTCCAGTTAGGTTAATAGTATTACTTCATCCGTGGAACCAATATTAGTTTAAGAGATGTTGTATTCGTAAATATAAACATAAAATATGACAGTGCTCACAAAGCAAGGTTGAAAAAATGCCTAAATTGTTTATGACTTTGTAACCGAATCTTTTTCGGCAACGTAGATTTTTTTAGATGATTTTTATTCAGATAACTAGCGCTTTTTCAACCCTTAAGCCTCGGCCACGCAGAGCGATTACAACGCTGCTATTTTTTTAAAATTATTTTGATTTTGATAGAACAAATTTACCCATTAAAACTTTTTTATTTGATAATGTGGACTTCACTGGGTGCTTTACCCGTGCCAAGGACAGCATTTAAAAAATAAATAAATTTGATAATGTTATTATCAAGTTATGCTAGTATTTTTGTTACAGCTGTTTCAGTTTACAAGATCATTTTCAAACTGTACTGAAGAACTCTTTGTGCCATATAAAAAAATCAAATGTGTTTATACGAGACATAAGATACTCGAACTTTATACCGTTCAAATATATGGGGAAAATTGGTTGAGGATAATATTGCTTGAAATTGAGATCGACAGATATAACTGAAAAAATGTAGGTCCCAAAGGCCAAGTTGGTTAAGGACATTTGTCCCGGTAACACAAGAGATTCTGGATCATCTGGATTCTGGTCCAAGATCAGGTGCAATTTATTATTTATTCATTACACGCCCTGATGGGCTTTTACATTCTAGTTTATGAGTTTAGTACCATAGATATTTCAAATACTTAATATAATACAATGAAAAAATTGTAACAACAAAAGCAAAAAATTAAATAAATTACATTAGGTCGCCGAGGGCCTGGTAGGAGACAAATGTCTTGGCTGCGTAATATACGAGAGTGGACCGGCATTAGAAGTGTGGAGGAGCTATTCCGGGCAGCGCAAGACAGAGAGACATTCTCAAGAGTGATCGCCAACGTCGAGGGGACCTGATACGGCACACAAAGAAGAAGACATTGATAGAAATGATAAGAAGTCACAGATAAATAGATATTTAGTATGTACAAAAAATTAAGAAATTATCCACGTCTATTTGTGTCTATTTATATAAAAGAATTGGAACTAACACTTTTTGTGCGTTTAAAAAAGATGTGTTTTAAACTTTATGAGTGAAACCTCAATTATAATATTTAATTAAATGAAGAAAATATTAGCGAAACTTAATCAAAAATCTGGAAACAGGAAAACCTGAAAAAGATATGGGCACATCTGGGACGAGAAAAGAGAAAACGTTTTGTACCTACTGTTTATTTTTAAGGTGAACTATATCTCCCAGATCACAATACTTATCGGAGAATTTTGGTAAGACAGTATCCTGGTAAAGTAAACGGGTAGTAAATGACGGCAAAATCTTTTGGGTTTATGGACGTTGATTAATTGAAGCAATTCAAGAAAGTTAATTTTCTAATGCAGTGTTTTACGTAATAGTATTAAATCTGTGTTTATTCTTCTTTCTGAAAGTTTTAATGGGGATATTTTATCTAGTAGGTTATTATTATAATCAATGTTTTGAACAGGAATATGCAATTTATTTACACGGCAAAGTAACGGCGTTATAATCTCTCTGTGTGACGGAGCCGTTACCCTCTTAATAAGCCACTAAAAATGATTGGATTTTTTTTTTGTTTCAGAGAAATTACCAATGGCGAGAATGGTCAAGTTGTGCTTCCTGTAGGATGACGAAAAGATTCTGGTGAAGCTTGGTTTTTGATATGGGGTGATTTTATTTCAACGATTTTTTTTTCTATTTTAAAGGTATGTATCTACATTAAGGCGGTACACAACCCTAATAATGTTTGTTTGTTAAAAACTCGCATGTTAATCATTTACTGCGAATTCGTAACTATAATAACTTTTTTTTTCAAACGGACCCCTGGGGATGTAGGTTCTTTATATTTAAGATTAATAAAAATAATACCTTACCATTAATATATTTTACGTATAACGATTTAAAAACTTCATAACCCATTTTTCAAATATAAAGTTAGCGGTAAGCAACAGATTTTATTTTTCTAGGCGATGAATTAATAACTTTGGGAGGGAAACATTTAGAAACATCTTAAATTTTTGTAACACGTTCTTCAGAATTAATTAAAATTAACGCGGTGGAAAGGTTGAATCTCCAGGCCCGCTAAGGAAAATTCAACCAAACGTTCGTCCAATACGCGCGCCGTGCCGCGGGCGTATACTTGTTTACACGCTTTCTTCACTTACGTCGTTAAGTTTCCCACATTATTTTTCTTCTTCTTCTTTTCTAGGGCAAATTTGATAGTAGGTCCGTTCAATACACGGGTCGTGAGTCGCAATTTGTATACACGGCTTCTTTACTAACGTCGTTAAGATTCTGAATATATTTTAGGATATATTGTCGTGTTAAGTGGAGGAAAGCTTACCTGAGTTTATAGTTAAAGAGCGAGATGTGCACGACGTCCGTGTGGCGGCCAGTGAAGGTGATGCGGCACTCGGTGTGGAAGGGAAGTGCACGCGTGTCGAAACTGCCTGACCGCCCGTTCCGCTCCGCCGAAAAGCTCAGCTCGCAGCGTGATGCAGATCCCCGTCCCTCCCCACCCCGCCCACCGCCCGTATCTGCAAAAAAAATACATATATTTAGTTTAAGGTTTAGCGTGCGGGTGGAATTACTGGAGAAGTGTGCGTATTTATGTAGTATTTCTGTTCAAAGGTGTTCATGTTTTTTTTTAAAATTCTTTTAACTTTTTTTAACTTTAACTTCTTTAAATTCATTTTTTAACTTCTTTAGCCCTATTAGTGATTTGAAATTCGGATGGAACGGAAATGCATCACTAAAATGTATTATTTGGTGGGTCTTTGGTTCTAATATAATGCGGTAAATTCGAGCTTCAGCGCGAGAATCGAGAGCGCAGCGGGTAAGATGCTTGACAAGCCTCAGCAGCCAGAGAGACAGACATCCAGCGAACGGATGTTCGAATCCTACGAAATAATAAAAAAAACATCTTTATTTTTGTGAAATCAATATCCAATCTTCAAACCATTTAAAAAAAAACATTCAAAAGAAAAGAAAGCGACATCTAGCGACTTTCTAGTTTCACTTCTATCGCGTGTAAATCCAAACTCTGATTTTTTAAAATTAGGTCCACACAGGAAGCCCAGAGGAAAACAACTTTCCCTCGGGGCCATCGTCATGTTTGGGGATGCTGTGTGGATGGTATTTTTAGGTAAAGAAAGGAGAGGAAGTTCTGGGAAGGAAAAGATATGAGTGAATAGGAATCTGTCAGGGTGTCCATGAGAGATGGACGAATGAATCCATCCCTCCCTATAACAGACGTCTCTTGATGCACTTGCCAGATCTTGTTTACTTGAAAAATTGCAGCTGGTCGCCGCACGTGTTCCTTTAAAATATTATTGCTGACCACCTATTCAAAGAAAAGTAAACAAGATGTACAAGTCGATTCTTGCGAAATGTTACATAAAAGACTGCACGTGTTATTCCAAAACCAAGTACTTAGCTTAGCAATCAACACGTCTTGCATTATTATTGATGACAAATTCTGCATTTTAAGATATAAAACAATAGGTGCACCCGAGAGTAACGAGATCGACACATGCAAGAAAACACTGCGCGTGTCCGAACCAGTTTATTATTCAAAACAGGTGTGCGCAGAATTTAGTATAAAAGCCGTCTGAAAATAAATATTTCATCATTACTACCCAAAAGATCTCTGAGTTGTTATTTATAAACTATCTCCCGAAACCGAAGTGACGATTGGAGTCCAGCGCCCTATTGTTTACAGTATTTGTATGGAATAAATAAGTGGTCTCATACACTCCCAATGCGGTATAAGACGATGAGTTGAAAGAGCCGGCTGGAGAGGTAGAAAGGTCTCAATCAAGCAGTCTCTCCCAATCCGTCCCGCCACGCAGTATCGCAGATCTTAGGTACTAGATTTTAAATAGTTATGTATAGTATACAAATTGCAATCACCTCATAATCTATTTAATCTCATTTTTTCTTATTTCAGCCCCGAAAAACCACAGTACTTTGTTTATAAAAAAGTGGTGAAAAGAAGGTTTTTTTAATGATTAATTTCTAAATAAAAAAGTAAAACAATAAACAAATTAATATTTGCGATCGTGTGCATTGTTATTTTTAATCAAATAAATTTTGGAGATGAAAAGGTTTGCATATTGGAGAAATGATATTGAAAAATGCATTATGATGTAAGTTTAAAATACTTATGATGCAGTAATGCATGGAAGCAAACGTCAAGGACATGGCACACTCTAGTGAACCAAATACACGGGCTTGGCCGGGTGCCATATTATTATAAAATGATGCAGTAGCTATTAGCGAGTGGGCAGGAGAAGATTAATAAATTTTATGTAAATGCGACATACAGACCTCCGAAATTCCATATTACAGATTCCATATTTAGTAAGTTGAAGATCATTTGATATATCGTTACACCTTGTTAACATACGATTAAAATCTGAATGATTATGTGACTGAATTGGAAGTGTCATTTTCTGAGAAGCGGTATCAATATCAAATCCATACTATGCTCAAAGTTAAACATCAAGTCAGATGGCATGGCAATGTGTTCAGAATACCGACAGAATAACCGAAGAACTTAAATTTAAATACTTTTGAATGGATGTAGCTATAACTTTATGGTTATCCATTACAGATAAATGAAACAATTTAACTTTGTTTGAACCACTTTTATATTTGAGTAAAGCCGACCGGTTTCAGAACGACCGTTCCTTCTTCAGGGTAAACGTGTAAAACTAAACGTAAAAAAACGCATAACTAAACGTATAAACCCACTCTTCATTAATACCTAGCAACGGCTCTACGCCTACCGTAATAATACATTGTTCCCATCCATATTTCATAACTGTCAAATCAGTATACGTTTGCCCTGAAGAAGGAACGGTCGTTCTGAAACCGGTCGGCTTTACTCAAATATAAAAGTGGTTCAAACAAAGTTAAATTGTTTCATTTATCTAAATATTTAATCATTGAAGAAAATATTAGCGACTCTCAAACGAAAATTTGAAATGAAATAATCAGAAAAGAGCAACCTAGATGCGACTGATTTTTCGGTTTCAAATTTTCCTCGACTGTTATTTATTATTATTATTGCACATTTATTATTATCGTGACGATCCACGATTACGGTACCGTGACGGAATAAAAAGGCAATAAACATATATTTTGTTCCTAATAATGCTGCAGCTCTTTCAAAATATGAGATACACACTGAACGTAGGTCTGTTTCCTACAAAGGAAAAAGTAATCATTTTCATGATAAAATGAAAATTTGAAAAAATATTGTGCAATACTGACCCTACACGATGCAATGGAAAATATGGTGCAATAAAAACTAAACTCGCTCTAACTTTTGTTCAATCACTGAGCAGTCTTCAATATTAACCCTAAACGGCCAATAATATTGCACAATTCGCAATATTCAGCAATATAATTGATATACTATGGGCCGCCTAAGGATAATATTGAAGTGTGAGTGAATTCCAAAAATTCAAAAACATCAAAAATCAATGCGCTGATGGTTTTGCTTTTGTTCTTAAATATATAATTCTGCAGCTCTATCTTACACACTAAATAACAAGAGTTGAAAATGAGATGAACGGTGAACGTATGTCTGCACCCCCCCAAAGGAAACATACAATCATTATCATACATCTCCCTCACAAGTATAGAGAATGAAACACAATTCCCGTCGTCGTAGCTGAGCCGTAATAAGATATATCTGTTTCCTCCAAAGGAAAAAGTAGTACTTTGGAGGAAACAGTCACACGTATTTTGTGTATTTTCACGTATTTTTCTCTCAACCTTTGTCTCACCTTATTTAATGCGTAAGAAAGAGCTTCAGTTTTATAGCGATAAGGAATGCATGTTTATTTACTTTTTTTTGCGTTACGGTACCATAAACGTGGGTCGTCATGGTAATAATAAAAAAGCTCATTGACTTCAATGATTAAATATTACAAAATGAGGTTTTACTCATTGAGCTTAAAAATAAGAATACAGAAATAAATAAGAAGAAACAAAGATAAATTCTATTGGTGTTTGTAGATTGCATACGTCCAGTTGTATTCTAGCATGGGTTTTAGAAAGGCATTTTGTTGAGTAGAGTTCTATGGCCTCATATTGGTATGTTTATCTTGATAGCCAGTGTTGTATTTACTTTAGACGAGATTGGATAAATCTTCGTGCAAATTTCCCTTTGGTGTTAAAAAATAAACATAGTTTTTTAAGAGTTAAATAAATATGTTCTCTTTCGAGTTTAATTCGACTTCGTATTATATACGCTCAAATGAAAAATTTCATATTTATTTTTAATTCCTTTGAAGCGAGTTTTCCTCGTACGATGAACGTCTGATATAAATTTTTTACCCTTCAGAAATATCACAATTTGAAAATTAATACTTTTAGATCGGTTAGTGGTTAGAATAACGTAAAAAACACAGATCTGGGACGCTAAGGAGTGGACATAGGTGGATTGGAGTATTTATTATTATTTACATTTATTTATTTACGCTCTAGTGGGCTTTTACAAAGATAGGTAATAATACTTACACAGGTACATAGAACACAATATAAAAAAAATAATTGTAAAAAATAAAATTAAAATCATACATTTAATTAAAGTCATTATAAAGACTTCGTTTTATAACTAATACGGAATCTGCAAACATGTCTACAATATTCCCAAATTTATTGCAAAAATGATGTGATCTATTTATAGGTGTATGAGCCATAGTTTGTTTTAACATTGTCACAGAAGAAGGTACTTAGCACTTTGCCTCGTATTTCTGGTAGGTATTTTATTTTGGCGAGAATTTTAGGGTTGTCAATGCAATTTTATTAATGATTTTTTTTAATAGTACAAGGTCAGAGATGATCCGCCTATCTGACAGCGTAATTAAGTTGAGTTGTTTCATCAAAAGGACACAGTTAATATTTTGAATTGGAATATTCAGCTTAAAGTTAATAAATCTTAGAAATTTGGGCTGTACCCTTTCTATATTGTCGGAATGTGTTTTATAAAATGGGGACCAAATGGGCGAATTATACTCTACCTGGCTTCTTACTAAAGAAGTGTACAATATTTTCAAACATTCTAGTGACTTAAATCACTTGCTGTTCTGCATATATAAAACCAAGCATATTTATAGCTCTATTTGTTATTTCATTTATGTGCGGAGTAAATGTTAACTTTTCATCTAATATAACACCTGAAGTCCCTGATCTGAGCGACTGATGTCAATATTACATTATTTAAAGAGTATGTATAAGTTACATGACTTTTTTGTTTTCCTATATTTTATCATTTCTTCTCATATTGATTTCTTGGAACATTGGACTTAGTCCGTTAATAAATAAATAGATATAGAATGAAACAAGTTCATTGTTTAAAACCTCTTTTAAACAAAATTTGTATTCGTCGACCGGTTTCGGTTGAACTCAACCTTCTTCAGGACAATAAACATTTAAACATTATCAGCCTTCCTAAACAACCCCGTGAAAATTTTATTCAATTGACAAACGGCCGCGGATGTGAAAACATTACTAATTAAAAAAATTGTTCATGAAAAGATATATACACTGTGTAGGGGCGTGTAAATAGCCCCTGACACAAGGGTTGACTACCCTATGTAAAATTAACGAAAATTGAATTCTTCCCTATGTGACACAAAAAAACAGTTGACCCAGCAATCTCAAAAACCAAAGTGAAAACAAACAAACACTCACTCAGAGAATGCAGCTCAGCCACGATGTCCACACAAAAAGACACTTCTTTTCAATAAAAATGTCAAGGCGATATTGCATAATCTTGACAGATGTTTCGCACAGCAAGGAAGTTTCAACCATGAAAAATTTGCATATTAATAATGCGTGCCAAAAATCCAATCTTAGGTACAACAATAATTCACTCACTGGATGAATTATTCTTATGACTGACCAGGAGAGACATCTCTTGGCCTTTTACTGACACTCCCGTCAGACGTAATTGCTTGATTCACAAAGGTAAGGAAACGCATGAATACACTGCATCTCAAGTCACATAGGTTCAATTCAATACAATACAAAACCCATAGATGGCGCCCTTATGGTCTTATAGCATAAATTATCAATTTAAAGAAATTAATGCCCAAATATATTTATGGCGCGTATCCATATTCCCCGCCTTGGAAGTTCGTAGAGCTTACAAAAGAAAGAATATAAAAATACAAATGAAACAAGAAATGAAATAGAAATAAAGTGACTATTCACCGGTAATATTCAGGAATGACACGCATTGGAAATTCGCAGAATCTCACAAAATAAAGAAAAATAACTAAAAATACAATGTAATAAAGTTCAATTGACCAAGATAACGGATATTAAGTAATGCCATGTCTGGGTCAGAGATCATTGAAACAATGACTAAAATAAAAAAAAATAAATAAATAAAAATAAACAAAAATAGATAAAATATAAAATTATTGCGTTGGAATGGGATATAATTTGACAACCGGACGTTTAAAAGAACCAAATCTTGTCTTTACCGTCGCAACGCGAACAATTTTATCCATTCCGGGATGGATTTCAGTTATCACGCCTAAAGGCCAATTTAACGGAGGGGAATCTTCTTGTCCCACTAGTACGACAGTTCCGATATCAATCGGATGATCAGAAGTAGTCCACTTCTGCCTGACTTGCAAGGTGTGCAGATACTCTGAACGCCACTTCTTCCAGAAGGACTGAACCATGCTGTCTAATAATTGCTTACGCTGAGTCAAATTGATTTTACCGTCTGCCAGGACAGAAGCAGGCAAGTACTGCAATGGTGTCGACATTAAAAAATGCGCAGGCGTAAGGACTTCTGGATAAGGGTCAGAAGACATAACTGTAAGTGGACGCGAATTCATTATGCACTCAATTTGAACTAGCACAGTCTGTAACTCCTCATAGGTGAGAAGCTGAGTTCCAATCACACGGTACAAGTGTGTCTTCATGCTCTTTATGTTCGACTCCCACATACCCCCAAAATGAGGCGCGCGTGGTGGAATCATTTTCCACTCTATACGACGCTTAGCGAGTTCGCGCTTTAATGAGGGCTCATATTCAGATTCAACCAAAAACTTGTAGAGGTCATCTAATTGTGCCTTCGCACCCACAAAATTAGTACCATTATCTGAATACAAGCATGTTACCGGGCCACGCCGAGAAATAAAACGGCTGAAAGCAGCCAGGAAAGCATTTGAAATTAAGTCAGAGACCAACTCAATATGAATAGCCTTGGTCACAAGGCATACGAATAGACAAATATATGCCTTTTGAGAATGTTGTCCTCTCCGACGAGTCAGCGTAATACGGAGTGGACGTGCGTAATCTACACCGGTATGTACGAAGGCCTTTGCTTCTGCAACACGATATGACGGTAAATCTGCCATCTTCGGTGTAGGATGCGATGGATTTAAGCGGAAGCAACAATTGCATTTCCGCACCATCGCCCTAATAACAGTCCTAGCATCTAATATCCAATAGCGTTGACGTAAGATAGACATAAAAAGTCCTGGGCCTGTATGACAGTTCACGACATGAAAGTGAGCGATGATCAGATCGACAACACAGTCATGTTTGGGAAGCAAAACCGGATGTTTAACCTCAAAAGGTAAATCCGATTTAGAAAGCCGCCCCCCAATACGTAACAGATTATCTCCATCAAGAAATAGAGATAAACTCTGAAGTCTTTTGGAATGAAATTTGCCTTCCTGGAGTGCAGCAATATCTCCTGCAAAATGAATACTCTGCACAGCACGAATCACAGCCTTTTCAGCAGTCATAAGATTATTGACCGTTCCAGAGGAAAGTGATATCTTTTTTATGAATCGGAGGACATAAACAACAATCCTTAGTAGTTTATCCCAAGTGGATATACGCTGAGCCAGTTCACTCAGGACCGATTTTTCACCCTGAAATGTTGCAATGAGCACATTAGCCTTGTGTTCAGGCATTTCACCAGTATTGGTAGGGTGAAACGGTTTTAATGGCCATTCCAAAGGTGGGCTGCGAATCCATGATGGGCCGTTCCACCATAAATCATGTGAAACGAGTTGGGAAGGAAGCATGCCACGAGAAAGGCAGTCGCTCGGGTTTTCACTACCAGCAACATGGTAAAAGTTCTCTGGAGACAAATTTTCTTGGCACTGAGCTACGCGATTACTAACAAACACCGACCAGCGATGCGGTGAAGAATGTATCCAAGAGAGCGCAACGGTAGAATCGGAAAACGCATATGTTCCTGCAATAGGAAGACGCTCAGAATAATTATCTTGAACCGTCCGTATTAATTTGGACATCAATACTGCGGCACAGAGCTCCAAACGAGCGAGGGTCGTCACTTTGGTGGGAGAAACCTTTGATTTTGCGCACAACAATCTCACTGTAATTTTTCCAAACAGATCAGTGGTGTGCAAATAAATCACACAGCCGTAACCATTCATGCTTGCATCGCAGAAAGCAACAACGAGCACCGTACTGTCTTTCAGGACACCAACATGGCGAGGGATTTTTATCATTGAAATTAGCGGAAATTCCTGTGTAAGCGCCGAAAACCGACGAATAACGCTATCAGGGGGTGTATCATCCCAACCAATGTTGCACAGCCATAGCTCTTTGATAAGTAATTTAGCGTACAGAATGACAAGGGCGACCAAGCTGAGGACATCAAATAAACGGGCGACTATGGAGAGTATGCTCCGCTTTGTGCACTTCTCCTGAACATAAGATGTCGTAAAGAAGAAGCTGTCATCAGCTGGTTCCCACGAAAGGCCCAACACCTTAGAGGTATTGTTAGAACCAACAGTGAAGTCCACTGGGCTGCGGTGAGAATCCGGGAGGTTCTCAAGTACAACTTGAGAATTACTAGTCCATTTTACTAAATCAAAGGCACCGGACTTAAACAACGAGATTAATTCTCGAGAAAGACGTATGGCGCTGGGCTCATCTGCAATAGAATAGACCAGGTCGTCCATATACAGCTTGGACTCTGCCACTTTGGCAGCATCCGGGTAATGTGGTCTCATATCCTGGGCCAACTGGCGAACCGTCAGCATTGCTAAGTATGGACTTGCCGTCAAGCCGAAAGGAACTCGATCGAACTGAAAAGTTCGTATGAGACCATTATTTGAGAATCGAAATAAGATCCTCAGGTATCTGCGATGCTTGCTAGGAACTTCAATCTGTAAATACATTTGCTTTATATCCGCAGTCATAGCGATGGGAAAAAGACGAAAGTCAAGCAAAAGCAGAAACAAATCGGCTTGCAAATTGGGACCAGTATGAATAATGTCATTCAGTGACAGCCCTGTGTGTGTTTTAGCACTAGCATCGAGCACAATACGAGGCATTGGTTTGTCTGGACGAGTGACAGCATGATGTGGGATGTAATATCCATCTTCTGTGATATCAGACTCTGAGACTTCTGATAGGTAATTATTTTCAATATATTCACTGATAACCTTGTTATAATTCTCCTGCAAAGCAGGGGAATGTTTAAATTTTCGCTCCAATGCCAAAAATCGGCGTTGGGCAGCAGTACGAGAATTACCCAATTGTCTTGGATCTTTACAGAAAGGTAAAGCAACAGAATATCTACCATCATCAGTGCGAGAAATTGATGAAGTAAAGAGATTCTCACATTCTGTCTCCTCCGGACTTAGAAATTTTATATTAGGTATCTCTTCTAACAGCCAAAATTTTTGCACTAAATCATTAAGTGCGAGTGCCGAGAATGATGTGTTTGTGCTGAGCACATTATTGGGGTAATCACCCATCAACACGAAACCGAAAGCGGTCGATAACGCGGGGGGTGCACTAGTACCCGATTCAACCCTGTTCCCTAAATAAATATATGGGAACAGTTGTGCACCGATGACGACATCCACGCATCCAGGAATATTCCATGTTAAGTCTGCGAGAGGTATGCCCTCTAAGTACCTCATATCACCCTTGGCTATATAGTGATTAGGTAATTGGTCGGTGATACTGTCAACGACAAGCGCATGTATATTATATTTATTCTCTGGGTATACGCGAGACTCAATATCCAAATACACGTAACCGAAAATTGGTCGAGACGTTGATCCAATTCCTTTGACAAACGAATTACTCAAAGGAATTATTGGTAAATTCAGCGTCTTACAACAATCGACCGTAATCAAATTATTTTGAGAGCCATTATCAATTAGGCACCGAACAATAACTTTATTTCCGTTTTTAAGCTTCGCGTATACTTGTGCGGTCGAAAGTAAAATAGAAGAGTTCGGTGTTACTTTGGCACAAAGCGAACACGAAGGATTGACATTCGCGGTCCCCTCCACTTGCTTATCACCAATGCCAGTTCCATTGATGCTGGATGACACTGGAGGGGGGACTGACGGTTCTTCACTGGTAGGTACTTGCGACGTATGTACATGAGTATTGGTTTTCATATTATTCACACTGCCGAAATGTAAGAATGTATGATGACGTTTATTGCACAAATCACAAACTAACCCCGATTTGCATGACTTGATTGTATGTGAACCACTAAGGCAATTTACACAGGCATTTTTCGATTTTATAAATTCAAATCGAGCCTGTGGGGAACTCATACATTTAAACTTTGAGCAAACGTTGATTAAATGATCAGTTTTGTTACACAGAATACATCCTTCCGGCGGAGCTGGGAAGCGCGGAATGAGTTTTAATTTTTTTTAGCAAAAAACTTTTAACTTTTTTTTAGCAAAAAACAAGACCAGCTATAGTTCTCAAAAAATGAGAGGTACTTCAAATTTACCAAAAAAAATACGTAAATTCAAACATCCATGTAATTAAGCTATAATCTCGAATTGAATGTATGAATGAATTAATAATCCAGGCTACGAAGGACCAATAAATATGTAGGGGCGTGTAAATAGCCCCTGACACAAGGGTTGACTACCCTATGTAAAATTAACGAAAATTGAATTCTTCCCTATGTGACACAAAAAAACAGTTGACCCAGCAATCTCAAAAACCAAAGTGAAAACAAACAAACACTCACTCAGAGAATGCAGCTCAGCCACGATGTCCACACAAAAAGACACTTCTTTTCAATAAAAATGTCAAGGCGATATTGCATAATCTTGACAGATGTTTCGCACAGCAAGGAAGTTTCAACCATGAAAAATTTGCATATTAATAATGCGTGCCAAAAATCCAATCTTAGGTACAACAATAATTCACTCACTGGATGAATTATTCTTATGACTGACCAGGAGAGACATCTCTTGGCCTTTTACTGACACTCCCGTCAGACGTAATTGCTTGATTCACAAAGGTAAGGAAACGCATGAATACACTGCATCTCAAGTCACATAGGTTCAATTCAATACAATACAAAACCCATAGATGGCGCCCTTATGGTCTTATAGCATAAATTATCAATTTAAAGAAATTAATGCCCAAATATATTTATGGCGCGTATCCACACTGCTTACACAGCCTGAGGGGGTAGTTTATCTGTTATATACGACAGTTGTATTTATAAATTCTGAACGAAGTTTGGAATTTTTCCAACGTATTTTAAATGCCTTGTACATTTCTTATTTTTGAAGATGTCGTAAAAGCATACACCTTTATAGAAACTAGATAGAATTGCCTTTTAGATTTTCGTATCTGAAATATACGATCATGTTTGAAAATTGCAGTATTTTAAGTTTCAACATGAAAAAATTTGAAAAAAACAGTTGACTGTAAACATATTCTATTAAATGGTCGAAAAATTTAGCAAAATTCAATATTTAAAAAATACTGTCCTCTTTCTTTATGAATTTTGAAGAAAACTGTCACTTCACTTTTTATTTCGTCCATACAATTAAAAAGGATAAAAAAATATAATAATAATTCCGAAAAAATAACTGAAAAAACCGACATCTTGGATTCATTTTTACGCAATTAATACATTGATTTCTCGAATTTGTATTTATTTACACATGCATAAGGCTTTTTCATTATTAAATAATATTACTCTCATGTAATTTTTATTAAATTCACGCGGAAATGTCATAAATTTCAGAAATAACCTAAAACCTATCGTTAAAGAAACTAAATCATCAACAAAACATTATTTAATGGACTAAAACTGAAAAAAAGTAACGCCAGCATTGGTCATCTTCTTCAGCCATCTTCTAATGAAAATTATCTTCAAAAACATAAAATTCCGGCAAGTACAATTAAACATGTCAATCATTGTTTTACCGCGAAGTCTATAAAACAAGATGGCCGCGCGCCTGCGCAGATCTATGTGAGATTCATGGGGACCAACATAAAAACATGAAATACATGATATTGTTATTAGTAAAGACGTAAAAACGCAGATCGCCGCGCAAGCTACAAATATGCAATTGAAAGATCGTTAAGGCGTTTTGTTATTAGTAAGACTGTATATGTTTATAATGTCAAAAAACATATAGTTTATATATTATTGATGTTAGTTTTAAGTCTTTAACTTTAAGTCATTGTTGTAAATATGTATGTCATTAATCCACTATCATAAGTCTTAGTCTTAAGTCACTAGCTATAAGTCTTAAATTAAGCCACTAGTTAGTTACAAGTCTTAGATATAAGTCACTAGTTATAATTACAAATCTTAGTTATACCAATTTTATTATATATTTACTTGTACTGTACAGCGCCCTTGAGGTGATTTCTCACAAAAACGGCGCTATAAATTAGCCAAGTATTATTATTATTATTATTGTCCTGAAGAAAGTACATTAAAAGAAGTAGTTTAAACAAATAAATTCTTTCATTCTGTATAATGTCAAGATACAAAGTGTGCTTTCTTCAATAAATATATAGAAATCTTCTAGATTTTGAGGTCTTTCACTATTACTTCTTCAGCTTACCGGTAAAGGGGCTCACAGGGTGAATTGACCGAAGGGTTTCTTTCTTATACGTATTATTACGTATTCCAATTAAGATACTAAGATGTCCGTTGTCACAAAACAATATTTAATTAAAGACATTAAATTTCCCAAACCTATGGGTCTCTTACATTAAATCTCATAAACATATGCCGGGTTCACAGAGAAACCTTTCCACTGACAAGCTCTCAATTGCTAACGACAAATTCCTTAGTTAAGAATTAGTTCACTGAAATGGAGATGCCAAGTTGTCTGAAAGGTCTTTGCATTGTTCCCTGGAACCGGAGGGTAGCGGGGAAACTTAAATCTGATTTGTGAACACGAGGACGGGAGTATACTGCTTCGTGTAGTCGGCTGAAGGGATGGAAAGGGTAGCTGGAGTACAATGAAATCGCTTTCTCAACCCTATCAGACGGTCGGTCTTAATTTCACTACATCCATGAGTAAAATAGCGAGAATTCCTCTAAAAACCTTCTATACAGAAAATAACATTTTCTCTATTCTTCGGTATGGCTTGGAAACCTGGAAATGCAATATCATTGATAAAAATAAGTTTCGAATTGAATTGTTGAATTATTTTAGCATTAGCTGCACACAGCGGGAATATAATTTTCCTGAGACCCTGTGTCGTCTTTGGGGATCTGTGTGGAGGGTCGGAGAAGAAAAGAAAAGAGGTTCTGAGAAGGAAAATGTATGAGG
The DNA here is from genome assembly GCA_929108145.2 of Limnephilus rhombicus. Lineage (NCBI taxonomy): Eukaryota > Metazoa > Arthropoda > Insecta > Trichoptera > Limnephilidae > Limnephilus > Limnephilus rhombicus. The sequence continues at coordinate 19,521,625 of OV815273.1, read as the reverse complement.
GTTAGGTAAGAATCTGGGGTCAGCGTATCCAGGAGTGACAAACATACGAATCTATCCTTCTCATTGCGGTTCAAGGCGATGGGCCGAAAAAGTCCAGCTAGAGAGTTCAAGGCGTCTCCTCGATGGGCCCTCCCGATCCGGCCCACCTCGAAGTTGGCTGGCAGACGCATCCGCCGTCATCTGCACAAATCCCATCCCTTTAACCCGGGCATCCCTGCTAAGTCACCAAACGTGGCTTATCCTTTGGGGTGACCTATAAGTGTTGGTTATCCAATGATGGTTCCCGGGGTGGTGATATCCACTACCACCTCTCAAATTCGGCGATTACAAAATATACCCTGAACAGATACGGTAACCAGTTTAAAAGCTTTTCGTCGGATGGTTAAAAATAGCGCTATATTACTAGATATACTTAGATAATTAGTGATTCCAATATCTTGGTAAAATCATGAGGAATCACAGACATAATAATTACTCTGCTCGTGATTCAGATAAAGATTGATGAACACATAGAAGAGGAAATTGTTTCAAAACTTCGTCACAGATACGAGCACTTAGTTATGTGAAGATTGCTCCGAGGATAGCAAACCTGGGATGAGAGGGCACCAGAAAGAGAATAAGAAACAGACATTTTAATTTGAAGGTTGATAATTAAATGTAAAAAGTAACTAAAATGGAATTTGATAACTAAAATGTTTACAGCCCCTTTAACTCCATCCATCAATCACTTTTGTTGAACGACGAGATGGTTGTTAAAGACCTGAAATTTGACCTGAAAGAGTTCTAAAACTGCCTTCAAAAAGTTTTGATTTTACGAGAAGTTCGTATTCATTGTAACTAGTGTTTCACAAATCAAGCAGTGAGAAATAATTTAGTTTTTGCTATACGGTAATTCTACTCTCCAGCTCGTTTACTGGTTGCTTTAACAAGTAATAATAAATTTAATTTCAAATCAAACAAATTATTTTTGAGAGTGATATTTTAAATGAAAACAGCTCCCGCGAAATCAACGGAGCTTGCTGTGGTTTTAATACAAATGTGCTTTTATTAAAATTACTTTTCCGGAGAAAAAAACGTGCAATTTTTATTTCGTGAGGTGCGTTGTACACAATTGTTGGAAAAATCAAACCACGCAAATTCTTAATAACACGTAAACAAAAAATCATGTAAATTCTTGAATCATCCAAAATATGTAACACCTAAAATGATTATAATATTACTACTAAACTTCAATAGTTCTATTTGAATATTATAGATGGCAGCACTTCCGTTTGTATCCATTACGTGAAGCGAGTATGCAGTGCATGACAGACTCTAGCGAATTCATAATAGTATGCTTGTATTATTTTTTTAAATAACGAGACTAGGACACATGGTGGCAAAAATTTTGACGCAGCAAATTTTCGTACCTGTATCTTTTTGTAAGTCTATAAAAATGATCAGACCACTACGTACCCTGGGTCTGTAGTAAGCTCAACCTTGAACCTGACTTTAATTCTGATGAAATTGACGAAATATTTAGTAATGAAGAGTTTTGTTTTTTACAATGTACATTTCTTACTTAATTTATTTATTAGAATTTTTGCTATGATTAGCATTCTTAAACAATTTTAAATTTTTGCAAATAAAGAATTGATTAGACATTATTCGGTTAGAGTAGTGTGAGTGGTGATGTGGGGGGTAGGGTGAACGGTGGGAGGAGTCAAAATAACAAGGAAATATGGTCAACAAAGGTGACTTACGGGGTGCTATTATTTTGTTAACTAAATTAGTTTTTAATCACCATTCCCGACACCCTCGTCCAATAACTCCTCACATAATATCCTCATTATTCAACTACCCTCACCTAATATCTAATCATTTCTGAAATTGTATAATTTTTTAGTTTGTTTGAACGCCAGTGAATGACACGGACAAATAAATATAATTAGATAACAAATAATCCACCCTATGAATAAACAAAAATCTTCAAAACAAAATGTCACAACAAACACAGTTAATTAAAAAAAAAAAAAACAAAAAATTGGTGAAACATTTTCATTAATCGCAATTTTTTTTTTTTTCATAAATTAGCTCCACATAGGAGGCCCTGAGGAAAATAATTTTCCTCAGGGCCTATGTCATCTTATGGGATGCTGTGTGGAGGATTTTTTAAGGAAAGGAAGGAGAGGAAGTTCTGGGAAGGAAATAGGTACGAGGGGAGGGTATAATCTGGGGGTCAGTGTATCCAGGCGTAACGGACATATGAATCCATCTCTCCAATCGCGGTACAAGGCGATGGGCCGAGAGATTCCGCGTGAAGAGGACAAAAAACCTCCCTCAACCAGTCTCTCTCGATCCTGCACACCACGCGGCAGTCAGGCAGGCGCATTGACCGCCAAGACCTGGACAAACCTCACCCTCATGAACCCGGGCACCCCTGCTAAGCCACCAATGGTAGCGAACCAGTTGTGACTTATGGCAAGGGTGTTGGTTATCGAATAAATGGTTCCCGGGGCGGCGGTAGCATATCCACCTCTCAAATTGTATTTATTATTTTATTTATTTATTTATTTATTACATGTTACATAATTAGTATATTTGCTTGGGAAGATACATTAGGTCACCATACTAGGCAGCTGCCTGTATCATGGTGACCAATGGAGGATAGTTATTTCGAAGTGAAGTCTAGTTAAGTGTTAACATATTTAAGTAAAATTTAAAAAAAAAATTATAAATTAATATCATTCATTTCTTATGACAAAAATCTTTTTTGAAAACAAAAACAATATTTCTTTAAGTACGAACTAAATGCAACCTAAGTAAATATAAAGAGAGTATGTGAGTTTGAAGTGTGATAAATAGGCGAGAACTAGGTAACTAGTTATAACTGGAGCAAACTGAATGCAATAAATATTTTAAAACAAGAACAATCATTACAATATTATGATAAAAACCGACTTGGGAATTTGCAGTACTTATATTTTTCCAAGTTTTATTATTATTGTGATATATATTACTGTAAATGTTGTTGCTAGTAGATAGTATATGCGTGTGTGGTATAATTGATTCCTGTTTACAATCTGAGAAAATTGGGCAATACTATAAGAAATAACACATTTTATAACACATTTTATCGTAAAATATCTGTAAAATATCATGGTGGTGGTGTGACTAATGAGACAAAAACAAAAAACAATCGATCTAAATAATAATAATAAGAAGGAGGATAGTACATTATTTTGAGTAGGTGTTATCTTGTCGAAAATCGTGGTATGAATCATGAAAAAAAGTTATGATTATAGAATTAACAATAATAAAGTATATTAAAACAATATAATGCATAATAGCAAGGTAAGTATATCTGTTGGGAATAGTTTGGTGAGATAAATAAGTTAACATAAGGATGCAACTAGATTAATAAGCGAAACATACCATAATGCGAATGGAAAGGTGAAAATGATTTTGTAGTGAGTTTGTTTATCAGATTTAAGTAGTACACATTGAGTATAATAGAATAGAATAACGGATAAAAGCATATAATGCAGACATTAGTATCTAGTATAGTGGAGTGATGTAGCAGCACGGTACTTTGTATCGTCAGTCACTAAATTAATTAAGTAATTGACGTTTTTCACGGACCAGGTCAGCAATATTATTTATTGAAATTATCTTGGAGGTATCAGTTTATCATTTAAATTTTTTATCATTTAAACAAACAATTTCATTCGCCAGCCTGGGACCTCTACAAGTTCAATTTGGGAGGCGGGTATGGGTACCGCCGCCCCTGGAACAATTTATTTGATAACCAACACCTCTGCCAAAGGTCACCTCAAGTGATTGGCGGCAGATGCGTCTGCACATCAAATGCATGGCAGGCCGGATTGGGAGAGAATGGTTGAGGTAGTCCCTTTGACTTCTCGAACCGTAGGGAACATCGTGGGAGGGATGGATTCATATGTCCGTCATTCCTGGTCACACTGACCCACAGATTCCTACCCATCCCTCATACCCGTTTCCTTCCCAGAACTTCCTATCCTTCCTTTCCTAAATAGACCCTCCACATAGCATCCCCATTGTTTTCCTTAGAGCCTCCCGTGTGGAGCTAATGTAAAAAAAGTAAATCAGTTTCTTTTAAATCGGAATAATATATTTCATTTTTTGGGGTTATCTGCCGAGCGATTCTATATTTTTTGTGGGATCGTTGTGAGATAACGGACGTGATCTCCTGTCAGATGTGTGTGATTTATTTGCCTTTTCTAAGTACAACGTACATTAAATGAATAAATATTCATTAAAGAAGATGATAATAATAACGAAAATATGAAAGATAACAAGACACAGAAAAACATAATGTTCGCATCTGAGACTCGAACCCAGAACCTCTCGTCTATCCGGGACGTGCGTTTACCAATTCCTCCATTGTGTCCTACTGTCAAACCGTCATAATAGCCAATCTCATATTTCAAATTTTAGAATTAACAATATTATCTTCAACTAATCATTATCATTATCTTTTTCTGTGACTTGTTCTCTTTCATATTTTCGTTAAGATTATTATTATTATCTTCTTCTTCAATTATATATTACATTGATGGGAATAACCTTCAAAAGTTATAAAAAGAGAGTTTTTCTTATAAAAATTAAAAAATAATCATGCATGATTGCAGGAATTCACGTTTAAAACGATCTAAACTAAAATATGTGACATTAAGTAGGTAAAAATCACACAAATCTGACAGGAGATCACGTCGCGTATCTCGAAAACGATCCCATAAAAGATATAGAATTCCAATGCTATTTGGTAGGTGAAGCACATTTTTGGATATTTCTATAACATTTTCTCTTTAATCATTACAATTTCTCAGAAGAAGCTTTTCAAGGCATTGAGTGGGGACCTATGTGAAACTACGGTGGTTCAGAATGCTATTGATCGTGAATGGTAATTCCTTCAGGGAATAATACCCTCCCAGGAATATCAGCTCGATAAGTCGGGTGCCAATCCTGGGCTAAAACCGGAGTGTTACACACAAACACTCCCATTGTTTACACTTTGACTTTGAGGGTTATATGCAAAAGAACAAAAGCTTTCAATATCGATGTGACAGTGAAAGTTTTCTTTCTGTTTGAAAAACTCGAATATTTTGAAAAATGTTTTTAGAATTTTTATTTAATTTTATCAAATTTCCTTTTTTATGTTCTGTTGTAGGATGGTTTTTGTAATACTTTCATCTTTTTCATAAACTATTTGTTGAATTTATTGTAAAATAATGAGTGTACTCAATTTTTTGCGTTAAAATATTGCATCTCACAAACTTATCTTTCAAAGATATAAATATCTTTATATACATAAATTTCGCGTCACGATGTTTGTTAGAGATAAACTCCAAAACCACTTAATCGATTTTGACGAAATTTGGCTTACTGTGTGCAATTTGGATCCAACTTAAAAGATAGAATAGTTTTTATCTCGATTATTGACTTCAGTATTTATTATTGCGAATTAAATGTTAGTTATAGGACCATGCTTTGTAATTATTTGTAAGTTTTATAAGTTTCTAAGAGATGGCGGTGTGAGTCAATTTATCGGCAAAACACTTTTTTTTTTAAATTTGGTAACCATCCAGTAGATGACCCTGTGTTTCCTTAGCCACAGTAACGAGTGGCCGGGTCAACTAGTAGTTATATATATTTTTAATCCTTTATGATTTTACGAGCAAAGATATTGTAGTTCCTTAAGACTATAATTTATATTAATGCTAAACGAAAGTTCATGCCAAAACATTGTATTTACATCAGATTCAAGTATTTCGGAATTAAAAACTCATTTTCATAATCAAAATCAAATTTTTGAAGATTTAAATTTCAGTTTTATCGATTTTATGATTACTTCTTCTAACACAGCAAACTTATTTTGTGGCACCATTTTAGTTCAAATTAATAAAATACTTAGTTTTTACCACTTTTATTGTTTACAAAACCAACATGTTTCGTGAGCAACGTTCACTTCTTCAGGATTTTAATAAAAAACCCCGAAAAACCCCAGTATCAATAAAAAACCCTGAAGAAGTGAGCGTTGCTCACGAAACATGTTGGTTTTGTAAACAATAACAGTGGTAAAAACTAAGTATTTTATTAATTTGAATATTATGATTGGTTGATATACAATATTTTAACTCTAAGCCATTGAACATATACATTCCACAAAACATAATTTTGAGAGTATCCTTGCATAGAGTGGGCAGGCAGACTCGTAAATGTATTCGTTTTAGATTTTCCAGGAAAGAAAAGTGAGAAAGCAACGCAGCGCCAAGAAAATCAATCTCCTTTGAAAAACACAAGAACCTATTCGAAAAATTCCAATTTAAGAGAAAGAAAGAAATGTACGAATAAAAAGTTTCAGGCCGATGGGCTCTCCTGAATATTAAATGAAACTAGCCCTGGAAAGTAGGTAACTATAAATCTATCTCATCAAGTTGAAACCCTCCTCAGATGGGGGTGAAGGAAGGCGCTTCTTTTACAGATGGTCACAAATTGAGGGACGCGTATCCCGCGGGTACAAGGCCTCAATATGTCCAACAGGTAGGAGATAACAGTATGGAAATATGGAACTATTTTTAAGGCCCGTGCAGCCTGAAAGGTTCAAAAGGTCACGTGTTACTTCTCCCGTGGAGCCTATTTGTTTCTTTGACAAAGGGTATAATTTTTCCCCAATCTCCTAAGTGCTCATCCCCTGTTATCGAGAGTGAATATCATTTATACGTTAGAGGAGTGTGTACCTTTGCTGGTGTAAGAGGAATTTCCGAATAAGTGAAAAAGTGTTTTCCTTCGCGGATGAAATATAATGATACATCTTAAAAACTTGCTCTAGGTTAATGGTTAAAGAAATGTATTGACACAATTATTTTATAGGAGATCAAAAAGTTTTGAAAACGATTTGGTCAGATATTCGAAAAAGTTAATAAGTATAATTTAAAGATTATAAAGTGCCTTCCATACAAATTTGAATGGAAACCAATGTTTCATTTGAACCAACCCTCCTGAACCCAAACTCGCCTGAAATCGTAGGTATTCATCCTGTATGAGTTTAGAAAACACATTTTTTTATTTAAATATAGGTCAAAATCGGACAAATATTTGGATGGTAAACACGCTCACGAGGTACTTTTTGTGTTATTCTTTAATCTATGAATGAACGAAATTTAAAATTTTAATCCAATTGTTTACTTTATCAGACCGGACTGGTTACAAACAATCACGTTCATCTCACACTGGTACATTTTTGTATATCTTTGAGCAAAAATGAACCAGTCTGCAATTTTTATTATTAAAATGTTGATGTTTACTGATTTAAATAAAATTTTGAATAGATACGTCTCGTATACCTACGTAAAGATTGCTAAGTAAGTTACAATACATCTTAATGTATAAATCAAAATCGGGTTAGTTACACCATTTATAACTCAAGAACGGCTGAACCGATTTTTATGATCTTTATTTTGTTGGGTTTGTCTCCGCCCCGAATAGCAATATTTTGTATGAAACGCATTCTCATCTTTTGAAACAGCTGCAGGAATATTGTTATAAATATAACATTGAATAGTGAGTGAATTCCAAAAATTCAAAAAGGTCAAATGTCAATGCGCTTATTGTTTTGCTTTTGTTCTTAAACATATAATGCTGTCCCTCTTTCTTACACACTAAATATCAATAGTCGAAAATGAGACAAACGGCGAACGTATGTCTGCACCCCTCCAAAGGAAAAATACAATAATTATAATAAATCTCCCTCACACGTATAAAAAAATTAAACCCAACTCCCATAAATAAGTAGAAAAGTAAGAAAATCACAAAAAATATAAATCTGTACACAACGCCATCTCTGATACTGATAAAAACAAAAGAAGGACAGTTGCGTATCGATAATAAGGAATTCCAGTGAAAAAATTATGGCTTTTAAAAAATATGTTCATACAGACCAACAAACGCTGATTCTGAATATATATGTATAAGTTTTATTTCATAAGATTAAACGCAGAGTTTTTAAAAAATTTATAAAAAGTCAATTTTTAATCGGGTCGTAAAAAAACGCCGTCAAGTTGGCATTATTGAAATTTAAGTGGTGACGTCACTGTTCGACGTGTCGTGACGTCACCGTAAAGTCAGTGTATGTGAATGTATGACATGACACAAGCCATCGTATTAATTTATTCGTTTATTATTTACATACTGTTTGTAGAGATTAAGTTGTTGTGTTTAATGAAACATCATTTAGGCCTCAATAATGTTACAAAAATAAAGGTATCTCTTATTAGTTTATCTCTATTATTGAAAATTTTCAAAAACTACTGCACAAAAAAAAAATAGTAATGCTACTTCTAGGGAGAATACTTCGAACAACGGAATTCAAAATGGCGGCAGTTGATCAGCTGATCACCCGATCCTATAGTAATTTTTCAGGAGTGATGACGTCACACGATTCACCGTATATACGGTGGTTTTCGGGGATCTTGAAAAATTAAAACTTATTTTAACAGACATTTTCACAAGTTATTTTAACTATTAAAACTAACTCTAAAAATAAAAATAAAAATGCAGTTATTTAATTTGGAAGGTCATTATTCATAAAAAAAAAATAGACTGGAGTTCTCTATTGCTTCATTGTGTAATTTTTAACTTAATAAAAAAACTGAATTTAATTCAGCTAATAAGTTAACACAATAGTTATTGATTCTAAGGCGGTACGAAGTTCGCCGGGTCAGCTAGTCTCTACATTTTATAAATTAAAGTCCACCGCGTTGTCTATCTGTCTGTCTGTATGTTCGCGATAAACTCGTTTACGATAAACGGATTTTCATGCGGTTTTCACCAATGGATAGAGTGATTCGTGGGGAAGGTTTAGGTATATAATTTGTTAAGGTTATGTGTAAATTGTTTGAAAAATAACGATAATTGCCGCCTGGGAGCTTTCATCGAAAACACTGCCTAATCACTTTGAGATATAACAAAACAATGCATGGTGGGATATTCCTCTTTTATAGATCTAGAAAACTGTCCGCGATGGCATATATCTATCTTTTACGGATAGCTTACTATTTTCCCTTCTCTACATCTGTACATATTATAAATTAAAGTCCTCCGCGTTGTCTGTCTGTCTGCCTGTTCGCGGTATATATCTTTTACGGAGAGCTAACCATACCCATTCTGTCAAAAAATGGTCACGTACAATGCGGTAATTGGAAAGTTATTTAGACTGATACAGTATTAATCTTTATCAACTTATACGTTAGTTACATCAAGCATTTCATGCACATTATTATAATCTTTCGCACCATCTCTTTGTATTATAAATTAAAGTCCTCTGCGGCGTCTGTCTGTCTCTCTCTTCGCGATGAACTCAAAGATGGTGGTGGTTATAAAGGTTGGATAACCATCCAGTAGATGGCGTTGTGTTTAATTAGCCAGAGCAACGCGTGGCCGGGTCAGCTAGTATTTAAATAAATATCGCAGATACGGTTGTAATATTTCACGATTTCGAATAGCCACATGAAACCTAAAAAAATACAGACCGTGTCTACTACTACACTCTTTTGCCACCTTAGTGCAGTCTTATTAAAAAATTAATGTTGTAACGTATCACAGAGGAAAAGTTTAATATGTTTTGAACATTTTATATTTCACTCCATCAACAATGCGGGGGATATTTACAGTCTACACGTGTCAGAAGAAATATTCATAAATGTTCAGGAGTGATTTAAAGGGGCAGTAGAACAAATCCTCGCTTTAATGGAAACAGTACGGAAAGAAGAATACAAATCAGAGCTGGAATATTGCAGTAATTGCTTTCGTTATCATTCTGATATTATCAACTGTTTTCGGCTTCGGGCTTCCAGTGCCATCGTCATTTCCCCTGCCCATTCACCTGTTTCAAGGGTTTAGAAAAAATACAAAACAAAAATTGATTGGTATCGTTATTTAAGAGCGAAGTCGGGAATAAATGAACGAATAAATTGTTAAGCGAAAAATAAATACTCTCCTTCAACTGGAGGAGCCGTAATAATAATAAGAGAATACTGAAATCAGTTTATGCGAAGTTTAGGTCCCTTTCATGTTAAATATAATATAACAAAAGGGAATACTTTTTGATGTTTCTTCCACGGTGCACAGTTAGTAATTTTAAGTATGTAGCGTAACTTTATTACTTTAGTATGTTTTCGGGACAATACAAATTATCATTATATGAAAAAATTGTTAAAAAATATAAATATATTGCGCGATCAAACCTGGTACGGTCGTTTTTAATACTTACAGCAATCTATATTTGGGAGGCGGGTATGGGTACCGCCGCCCCGGAAACCATTTATTGGACAACCAACACCCCTGCCACAGGTTACCCCAAGTGGTTCGCTACGTTTGGTGACTTAGCAGGGGTGCCCGGGTTCATGGGATGAGGTTTGTTTAGGTCTTGGTGGCGGATACGTTTGCCAAACCACTGCGTGGCGGGCTGGATCGGAGGAGACTGATTGAGGGAGCCTTTTGACCTCTCCAGCCGGATTCTCCCGACCCTTCGCCTTGCACCTCAGTGTGAGGAATAGATTCATACCTCTGTCACTCCTGGCCACACTGACCCCCAGATTCCTACCCCCCTCTCATACCTTTTAAGATGACATAGGCCCCTAGGGAAATTGTTTTTCTCGGTGCCTCCTGTGTGGAGCTAATGTAAAAAAAAATATATATATATATATATATATATATATATATATATATATATATATATATATATATATATATATATATATATATATATATATATATATATATATTAACCCTTCATACACAAAATCCCTGCTTATTTATGGGGGTAAATCAAATACACATATTATGATATTAATTATTGTATAAAATTTGTTGTAATTTTTTTGTGAATAATAATATCTATATATATTTATATATTTATATATATATATATATATATATATAATATATAAATAAAAATTTATATATATATATATATATATATATATATATATATAAATTTAGGTTTCATATGTTTGCATTCAAATATCTCGGAAAGTAATCGATAGATCGAATCTATTTTTTTTACAAAACATTGCATTTTAGCAAAAGAGTGTTTCTATATATAATAGTAAGCTCTGGCGTTATGAATTTTTTATATATTGATCTGTATATTAAAAATCGCCTTGGTGCTGAAAAAATTAAAAGTTAAAGTAAACCTTGAATACATCCCAAAACTATAGTTAATTTGACATATCAATATCCATTAAACACAGAAAACATAAAATTTGAAAAATTTGTTTTGAAAAATCGTTAATTTAATATTTTTTATCACACTAAAACACAAGTTATATACTAACGATAATCATCTGATTTCCTAGATTCCATCATAAAGATTCAGAAAAACACAGTAGTTATAGTTGAATTATCACGATGATGTGCACACGTCCACCCGCGGAGAGATCCAAACTCGACAGACATAAAATTACTCATTATTATTTTTTAATTGATAAACTCACGTTTAAGACAAGATTTTAATGCGTAGCACAAAGGCTAACAATTATTATAAGCAATAATTATCAGCCTGAAACACTCATCTACATTGAAAAAATCTTCCGAGAAAAGATACTTGCCGCCAACGGGACTTGAACCCGTGTCCTTCTGATTGCCGGTCAGGTGCTCTGACCACTGAGCTATGGCGGCTTATCTAATACCCGCCAAATAATTCAATATATACTAGTGTTTCATTCAACAATTACTGTTTATTACATTTTTCCACCTGAAAACAACCGCTAAGATAAGCCGCCATAGCTCAGTGGTCAGAGCACCTGACAGGCAATCAGAAGGACACGGGCTCAAGTCCCGTTGGCGGCAAGTTTCTTTTCTCGGAAGATTTTTTCAATGTAGATGACTGTTTCAGGCTGATAATTATTGCTTATAATAATAAAATTACTCGTTCGCGTTTCGAGGTAGTGAGTATTTGCGATGGTGCCATACGTCGCAAGCAGCTAAAATGTTTTTATTTTGTTTTTAATTCTAAAAATTAGACATTTAGTATCCAATTAAAATAAATCGAAATCCAGAAAGAAACCTTGGTCTCATAATAAAGTTACGCTAGATACCTTAAATTATTAACTGTGCGCCGTTAAGAAAAATCACCCTACAATTAACGTAACTAGAAATGTTACATACTGTTAAATGGTTTCAATGTCGAAAAGGTGGAAAGATTTAGATACCTCGGCAGTATTCTCACGGAGACTCTTGACCCAGATGTGGAGGTTAGATGCAGAATTGAAGCAGCAAGAACTGCGTTCATTAAAATGAAATCCCTCTTCTGCAATGACAATATCAGCTTAAAACTAAGGCAGAGAATGCTAAAATGTTATGTGTGGTCGGTCTTGCTCTATGGATGTGAAACATGGACCTTGAAAGTAAATACCATGAACAGGTTAGAGGCTTTTGAAATGTGGCTTCACCGGAGAATGCTCAAGGTTCCATGGACTGACATGATCACCAACACAGAAATTCTCAGGCGGGCTAGAGCAGATAGAGAACTGCTTACATTAATAAAAATCAGGAAAATTTCATATCTGGGTCATATACTTCGAGGGGAGAAGTATCACTTGCTCCATTTGATATTGAAAGGCAAGATAGAGGGTCGCCGAGGGCCTGGTAGGAGACAAATGTCTTGGCTGCGTAATATACGAGAGTGGACCGGCATTAGAAGTGTGGAGGAACTATTCCGGGCAGCGCAAGACAGAGAGACATTCTCAAGAGTGATCGCCAACGTCGGGGGGACCTGATACGGCACGCAAAGAAGAAGAAGAAGAAATGTTATGATTTGAACCGAAAAAGAAATATCATCTAATTTTCATTTTGTTTGTTTGTTTGCTTTGCATATTATCGCAATTTAGGGAGAAACCATCTCATGAAGTGTTTTCTGATGCGAAAATAACTGAAAATACAAAAGATTTTCTTATTATCGAAAAACAAAAAAGATATTTTCCCCCAATCGAGTAAGTACCTAGCGATTATTTTTAATAGTCACAAGACCCGTTTTCGAGTCGCGCGCTTCATGAAGTATGTCTCTATTATGTTAAAACAACCTAAATGTCGCTTTCATTCTTTATTTAAGCTTTCATCCTCGGTCCATTTAATTTGCATACAAACGTTTTACATAAGAAATTGCCCTTTTCCCCCCGCTCCCTCCCTCCTTTCTACCCCGCGCCATCCCTCTACCGAGCTAACCACATTATTATTCTACATTTTTCATAAAATATTTACCCTACTTTTGAGTCGGCGTGGCAAAAGGTAATTTTAAACACTGCTTAGGTAGACTTATTACACATATTTTAAAGCCTAATTTCACAGTTTTACGTCTACTTTATTGGAGGTTATTTTTATAGTTCGTTTAAAAGCTTTTGATAACATTTTGAGGCAGGTAAAGATTTGATTTACTTATTAAAGAGTAATAAAACGTCGGTATCGTTTAATTAAATCAGGAAAATGTAAATGTTTGTTGTGGAACAGCTCTTATTACGAGATACCCTCGGGTGATCAATGAACTTTCAATACACTATGGAATGAATGAACCTTTTATTATATTGAAACAGACTCAAATTACCAAAAAACCACGAAGGTGGATCCAATGAATAATGAATATAATATTCGAATAATTATATTATTACATCGAAAAGGTAGGAAAGATATTAGCCAGAAAATCGTGCGGTACAATTTATATCTCGACGTCCATAATATGTCCCTGCTCGAAAATATGAGATCCAATCAATTTCTATTTGTAAATGATATGGTGCGGATTGGTCGAAGCGTTCCATCACGAAAGGGTTGACCAGGTTTCACTCGTTTGGACGCTTAAATCAAATAGTATCTGTAAAGGTAATGTCAAATAACGAAGAATATGCCGTACACTATTTGCACACGGAGGACAATAAATTTTCAAACGCTTCGATGCAGATCAAAAATTGTTTTCATTATTTTTTTTTACATCATCACTCCACCATAATATAATTTACCGCAGGGCCTATATCATCTTAAGGGATGCTGAGTAGAGGGTATTTTGAAGGAAAGGAAGGAGAGGAAGTTCTGGGAAGGAAAAAGGTATGTGGGGTTCAGTGTCCAGGTGTGATAGACGTATGAATCCATCCCCCCAATTGCGATCAATCACTAGAAGGCGAGTCCGGCTAGAGAAGTCAAAATGCTTCCCTCAACCGGTCTCCCTTGATCCAGTCCACCACGCAGCAGATGGGCAGGCGCATCTTCCGCCAAGACCCTGACAAACCTCACCCCGTAAATTCGGGCACCCCTGCTAAGTCACCACATAACGAACCACTTGGGGTGACCTATGGCAGAGGTGTTGGTAATCCAATAAATGGTACTCATACCCGCCTCCCGAATTAATTTTGCTTAATTTTGAAGGTAAATATTTTTAGAACAATTTTGTTTGTAACGCATATGTTTTCATACGTTAGCGCCTTGAGTTTTATTTATAAAACTAATTTTTATTAGAAAAATAGCTATTCCTTCATGCTTGTACAAGTGCAGAAGAATTTGGTGTATATTTAAAAGATTTTAAATGTCTTTGTTTGGAGATTGTAACTACCTTCATGATATTATAAAATGATTGCAAACCAATATCGGCTCTCGGCACCGAAGATCTCATAAAGGAGGAATTACAAAGGCTCCTTCCGACATCCTAATCAAATCATTAATTTTGTCGACACATCATTACGGTTCACAGTCGCCTGCGGTACAATAGGGAATTCATCGCTATCCTCCGTCGATTAGAAACGTCATTCAAAGAACATTATAAATTCTTTCATTGCCAACAATTTAATACTTTGCGATTTGTCAAATACTTTGTGACATGCACTTGCTAGAAAAAATGAGACGGCAGTATGTAATGGAAGAATGTGGTTAATGAAAGAACATCAAGAGAAAGAGTATTCTTCTTGCATTCCAGTCTGTTTTTTGTTGTTGTTAATTCTTACCATTTTCTCATAACTAAACTATCTCATATATGGAAAAATATCAAGAGAAAGAGTAATTCTTCTTGATGCCTTGATCTGTTTATTGTTGTTGTTAATTCTTACCATTTTCCCATAACTACACACTCTCATACATGGAAAAATATCAAGAGAAAGAGTAATTCTTCTTGATGCCTTGATCTGTTTATTGTTGTTGTTAATTCTTACCATTTTCCCATAACTACACACTCTCATACATGGAAAAATATCAAGAGAAAGAGTAATTCTTCTTGATGCCTTGATCTGTTTATTGTTGTTGTTAATTCTTACCATTTTCCCATAACTACACTCTCTCATACATGGAAACATATCAAGAGAAAGAGTAATTCTTTTTACTTGGCGTGGTCCTTTTTTACTAAAATTCTTAATATCTTCCTATGTCTACGCTTCCTCATACAATTTACCCTTGAAGAACTTTTGTTTTCCTTTCATCCCATCCTTTTATCCCATCTTATGCAAGTCTGCTGGCATTATGTCAATGAAACTTGTTAAAAATAATTGCGTTAACCTACATATTAGGGAATGCAATCCCGATCTCGCGGGATCTCGATCTCGCGAGATCTCGTGACATTTTTCGGGATCAATCCCGAAGCATAATATGACGAGATCCTGTTCGAGATCGACGGGATTGGGCGGCAGTAGTCAGCGACGCTAAACACGTCCACTCGGGGCGCGAGTGGTGCGCTGACTGGCTGACGGTCGGGCGGGAGTGTCGATCGAAGAAAGAAAACTATCCCGACTATTTACGAATATTAGTGACGGATGACGAGCGGGACAGGTAATATAAAATTGTGTCGAGTGAGTGAGAAAGAGATACTTGCGTGCTTGCAGGCAATTGTTTGTTTTAGTTGTGTAGTTGTGGTCATTACTTTTTCTTAAATTATGCATTTTTTATTGTTTAAGTGAGTTAAATAAACATAATTTTTGGATTCTTACGTTGTTAATATAGTAATCCAGATCAAGTGTATGTTGAGTTTAGCAGTCGAGATCCCGAAAATTCCGAGATCTCGCGAGATTGTAGTTTCTAATCTCGAGAGATCTCGAATTTGCGATCTCGAGTAAAGATTGCATCCCCTACTACAGATTCCAGAAAAAAGGCGAACAAATTTCATGACACCGTTCAAAACTTTTTGGTGCTTCAAGTGAAAAGTTTTTGACAGTTAATTCAAAAAACGTATTTCCCTCCTTGTAAAATGATAACACTACTAAGCACTTTAAATTGAAATTTTCCAGCATTTACCTATTTTTATTTTAGTATGGGGGATCAAGAGCCATTCCTGACCAAATTTAACCAAAAATTCCTGTTGCACTACAAGGGGAATAAAAAATATGGCATCTGATATGCTGTCTTAAAATTTTCCTCAAAATAAACTCTAGAATCGCTGGTGAAAGTTTTTAAGGTCTGTCCCTCGCCCTGTATACAGTTAAAATCATCGGTTACATCCTAAATCGACTTGTATTCACAAAGGCATTATAAAACACCCAATTTATTGACAGACAATGTAATCAACCCAATTAGAGTTGATTCTAACGTAACCAAAATGGTTTGACAATTTTTATTAGCGTTTTAGGGCACCGAGTCTTTAGTTAGAACGATGCCAACGAACGTTAAATATGCGTAGAAAGGAATAGCATGACAAATTGGTTTCAGACTGATTGAAAAGAACATGGAAGAATTTACATAATCATATAGTCGTTTTCCGAATAAATTTTCTCTTGTAGCATGCATCGCAAATCCCATTGGTTTTGCATAATTCATTTAATTTTCAACATGCATATCGTTAATAAAGGCAATATTCAATGTTTAGAACTCTTTTCTTGAACGAAAGAACAACACACCAATATTGAGAACTGCGCTTCAAAAAGAAATAAAAAATCAAATCGAGTTCTCTTCAATTTACTATAATACTAGCTGCTTCCCGGCATGCATTGCAATGCCATATTCAAATAAATAAATTGTTTCTCCCTGCATGTCGTTTCCAGTGCGTCCCCGTTCCCCTCACGCATCCCCTTCCCCTCCCGCGTTCACCTTCCACCTTCCCCGCCCACCCTCTCCCCTCATCTGCTCCACCGTCCCGCAAACTTCCCTACCACGTTCCCCTATATTTAGTCCCAGTACGTTCAGTTTTCAAACAGCTAGCGTGTCACCTTATACAATTTTTTTATTCAAATTTTTATTTTTCGTATATTAAAAATACTCTTTTTTGTATATTATAAGAACAATCAATCAAATTTGGTACCTAACATACGAACCTATTTAAAATATGTATAATTTAAAAATGCATAGACAATTATTTTGTTACAAAAAAAAAACAGCTGCCTGCTAGATTCAATTTCATCAAACGAGCGATCCGTCAAACGTGCAAAGTTAAAATAGTAGTTGAGTTTTCTGCGCAATTTTCTTAATTTTTCTTTCCGTAAGAACCTTCTACAAAGTATTAGAAAACTTAAAAAAAAAGATGAATGAAATAGGTAAAGTCGTTTCGAAGTTATGGCGTGACCAAGGGAAACATGGTCTCATTTTAAGAAATATTAATACAAGAAATATTATCAAGCCTCGGGTAATTGTTCGGTTTTGTTTTATTCGTTTTTATTTTTTTACCTTTCCTATTTTAAAAAATATATTTCTCAGAATATTCTTTTATTGCTGAACATAAATAAACTGAATGTTGTTTATTTTCACATGGAGTACATTATTTGTGATACGGTTTAATATGTAGGTATTATATTTTAGAATATCTACCTTACAGCTAGATTAAACTTCCCCGATGAAGAAACGGTGCCTGAAAAACCTGGTCGGCAATAATGTATAAAAAGTGGTGTTAACAAAATAATTGTTTTATTTTCAGTGAATGTAATAACTTTAAAAGCTGTAATTTTTTTTATATGCTGTTGATCATTGGTTCTGTTGTTGTTTTTTTTGTTGTTATATATGTATATTGGAATTATATTTCATCAGCAATGAATTGAGAACCTGACCCCTGAATGGGGTTGCAGAATAATCTCTTTGAAGTTATTTATAATTAAGTACATTTGAAGTGAATTCAATGAAGCAATGAAATGTTAAGTTATTTTTGTTATTATAACATTTTGACCTATTAATACCTATTGTAATGAAAAAATCGCAGATTTTCCTAAAGCCAATTCGTGAATCAAATTAATACAATGTTATCTTAGTGAAATTAACGAGAAACGGTGGAGTTTAAAAAATCGTTATCTAGAACTTCACGAATAAGAACTCTCTAAATATAAGGTTAATGGTCTAATCGTCACGGTAAAGCGTTAAAAGACAGAGACATAGTCCCGCGATTGTAAGACATATGGGGTGGAATTGATATATGATTCCTAACTGTAACCTCTGGCCAATGAAAGCAGGGTGACCAGTAACCAAATCGGTGGCCAGCTAAATACGTATGTTAAAGTATTGAAAACAAGGGTTACATTGGTTAACATTGATAACATTAAGTTTGGTTAAAAAAAATCAAGAATATGGTACAATTTCTACAAAAATCCATAAATATCCAAAAATAACAACGGAAATCAGATCATTAGGTGGATGAAACTCAAAATGAGTGAACACCCCAAGATGATCATAATCCTCTACCAGGAAAAAACCAACAATAAGATACCAGGAAAATAAATGAAAGTCATACCAGGAAAACGTACAAAGAAAACCTGGAGGTGGTATTAGGCGAACAAAAAGTGGAATGTGAAAGTAGAGGTGGTAATAGAGGAACATACAGTGTAATGTGAAAGATGAGGTGGTGATAGGGTAACATACAGTGTAATGTGAAAGATGAGGTGGTGATAGGGTGACATACAGTGTAATGTGAAAGATGAGGTGGTGATAGGGTAACATACAGTGTAATGTGACAGATGAGGTGGTAGTAGGGGAACATACAATGGAATGTAAAAATGGAGGTGGTAATGTAATAAGGTTTACCTGGAGCGTGGGCCACGGCAGAGTCCTGCGAGTGCGTGGTGTTGAGGCTGAGGGCAGCAGGGGCGGCCGTGGTGGCGGGCCTCTCGAAGAACTCGATGCTGGCCATGAAGCCGTTGTAGTCGTAAGGCGGCACGTGGTCCCCAGAACTAACAACACACGTATTTATACCATATTAGTCTACGTAAGAACCTACTGATAGAAACAGACATAAAGGGAGACATGGCGTAGAAGCGTGCAGAACGCCGTAGAGGAAAGTGGTTTAAAATGTTACATGCTTTGTATGTATTTGCGATTTGGAGTAGTATGGGTGGACGATATTGGCAACACTTTTGTGTGTGCGGATTTAAACTTATAATGTTTCATCGCCCAGCTCCCTTGCTTCTATTAACTATTTATTAACCAATCTGCTTCGATTTTCAACCATTAAAAATTACAATTCATGAAATAATCCAAAATAACGGTAAAAGAATCACTTTAAAGCTAAATTTTAGCTTGTTTCTAACCTTTGAGTAAATTTGATAAGCTTTGAAAGACGCAGAGCAATGCAGTTCCAGAGCCAGTAGAACTCATTTCGAAAAACGCTGTGAGATGGGAAGGAGAAGGGAAAGAACTGGGATTGAGTTGTTTATTAGATATACCTTTATACAAAGCCTTATACGAGTAATTAACATTTCAATCACGGACGGTGGTCATTTTAAGCTACGCCCAGCCCATAGCACCTTCTACACAGGAATGAAGTTTTATTTAGAATAATTAAAATTTCTATGCCTTAATTTATTCTATTGGCTCGTGCTGGGATTAGAAAACCAAAAACTTCTCCTGAGCCATAACTGCCAAATTATTTAATATCATTTTAACAACAATTTCAACGATTAAAATAGTAGAATAAAACACTAGGATAGTCATTTCACAAACAATGGATACCTACTGTTTAAAATGCATTGAATATTTTAAGTTTATTTTTATGGTGCTGATCGTCGCACTTAAAATGTAAAATGTTGAAGTTTTCACTAATATTTACTTATTTTAAAACTGTGTAAAATCTAATAATCTTTAGCGGTTCGAATTTGGTTAAAACTGTTGCTACCAGGGATTGCCCATAGAGACGTTGGGTGATGTGACGTCACAAACGCCCTCCGCATTAACATAATATCGTTTTGGTGATACAAAAAAAAATAAATGAAAATACTGTATTTTGTATTTCAAATACACGATTTGAAAATATTTTGTATTTCGTATTTTAAATACATGCGAAAAAGTATTTTGTATGTTGTATTTTAATTACAGCAAAGCATTATTCGTCTCGTCTTAGAATTTGGAGGAAATATACATTTTATTTGAACACTTACTGTTATTTGAATTTGAATGGGGTATTATATTGTAGGTCAAATACAAAATACAAATTACAAAATACAAAATGCATTTGGTTTTGGTAGAGCCTTTGGTAGCAATAAGTTGTCGTAAGTGCCCTTATCGTAGGGTGCGTTTCCATAGAAGCAAAGTTGAGCAGAGTAAAACAGAGACATGCAAAAATTGACCAATCATATTGCATAGAAGACACATCTCATATCCGCTCCACTTGTAAAGTTTTGTGGGATGGGACATAGGTATAATTATAATAACATGACATTTGTATAGCGCAGTTTTGTGTTATTTCTACTGCAATTAACTTAAAAATAATAAATATTCAGTCAAATTATTCCTATGGTGCATGATATAATAATAAAAAAAATGTACAATACAAAGCAATGACAAGTATATTATAATATGAAAAAAATCTCATAGAAAATGTACAATAACAGTGCTATTATAGCACAGGACAACGTACACGCTTGACGTACAGTGTTGCCAACTCTAAATATTAACATATATTGCTTCGGATTCTAGCGTTTTTAGTCTAAGTATGTGTTATCTATGTGTGTTTATTTTCATTATCATTATTAAGATCGCTAAATGTATTTGAAAATGTATTTTGAAGCCATAAGTATTTGAAATACAAACTACAAAATACCTCAGCAGCAGGTAATTGAAATACCAATTACAAAATACATCTTTAGGAAGTAATTGAAATACGAATAAAAAATCTATTTAAAATGTTTTTGTATTTCAAATACGTATTTCAATACAAGTAATTCAAATACTGCCCAGCCCTGATAATGGGTAATTGGACTGACCTGAATTCAAGCAGCAGATTTGGCCCGGCGAACTCCAGGAAGGTAGGCCTGGGCTCGCAGACCTTCGCCAGCAGCGGGTCCGTGGGGGAGGATCCTTGGTACAGCGCCAGAAAATCTGTGGCGCATCGACTGGAATCAGAAAGAAATTCATATCAATTGTTGCTACTAGGCCAGTGGAAGGAAGATATTTGATAAATAAGCGAGATATATGAATAAACTCTTCTTACTTAATTTAGGTAGGTAGTGTTAATTTTTATGTATATTTACGAAGCCTTCGAATATGTTTAAGGTTTACTATCATGTTTCAGGCTTTTGATAAATTTTGAAATTGACGTTTATGTTTGAAGCTGGCGTTTAAGGGTAAAGCTAATTCTCAGCAGGTAGTTTAGATTTAAATTGAACCTTACGCTTAAATCTTTATTTGGACCTTTAAATTTTTTTCTGTTAAGTGGAAAAGATGATATCAGTCAAGTGGCTGCCACCAGTGTTGACAAACATTTGTGCCCGTTTTATCGCATTTTCCATGACTTTCTTGCAAGATTTCCGGTGATAACTGTTCGCATTCCTGTCGAATATTCCCCTTGAGGTCTGCGATTGTTTGAGACTTGTTGGCATAAACCCGCGACTTCAAATAGCCCCAAAGAAAGAAGTCTGGGATGGTTAAATCGGGCGATCTTGCTGGCCATACCAAATCGCCAAAACGAGAGATTACGCGACCAAGAAACGCTTCCTTCACAATATCCATTGTGGCTCGTGCTGTGTACGTGTTTGCACCGTCTTAATGAAACCACATGTTCACCAAGCCCCACTCATCCAATTCCGGAAGTAAGAAGTCATTTATCATGGCCCAGTAGCGTTCGACAGTAACAGTGACCGTAATGCCAATGGCGACTTCTTCAAAAAATACGGCCCAATCACTCCTCCCGCGTGAAAGCCACACTACACAGTGGCTTTGAGTGGATGTAATGGCTTTTCGTGCATCATACGCGGATTTTCAGTGCCCCAGAAACGAATATTTTGCTTATTGGCGTAACCGTTTAAGTGGAAATGCGCCTCGTCGCGCATGGTGACTTTCGACATACAATCGCTAAAAGCGTTAAAGCTTACATACAATTATTCCACGCCCTTGCAGAGTATAGCGCTCCATTGCTTGTCTGTTTGTATTCTGCAGCTGTCTAGTTCACAAATGTCAAATATGATTGACGTACGACGACATTTGCAAAAATTAATTAATTGATTAATTTTGCGCCACCTTGTACTTGAAGTTAAGTCTTGTGTTTTGAAGGTATACTTTTAGTAGTTTCTACGCATTTAGTGCTAAAGTAAATTACTTCTTGGCTTTACTTGAAGTTTCGACTTTCTTTTATCAACGAACAATAAGCAACTTGTAAAAAATTATCTCGTGTCATTTTCGAGCTCTAACTTTGGTGAAAAATCACTGCGACAAGCGACCGCTCCGAGCCATATCTTCGAAAAATACGGTAGGTACTATATGCAAATTCAAGACAAATTTATGATTTTGCATAGGTTTATCGCAATAACTGAACAAAATGCACAATTATACAGTTGCTCAAAATTACCCAGATTTTTTGTTTTTGAAAAAAAACTCCTTTTCAAATTCACAATTCTTAATCTGAGGACTTCTCCCCAGACTGAGAAATTTTATAAATGTTCCAAGTGGTGAAATTTCGCACATTAAACACGTTGGACCCAAGCGTCGAAGGAGTTGCTCGAGCTGCCACTGCAATTACCTGTTTAAACTGCGTGATGGTAATACAAAGAAAATAAATGAAAAGTACAGCTTGTTTCTCGTATGTAAGCACAAAACAATGAGTGAAAAGTGAACCTCGCAATTTTAAGAAAAACCTTGTAATATAGATCACTTCGCGGCTAAACGTGCATTATCTTAAAGGTAAGGGGGGAGAGGGAAAGGAATCCGAAAGGGGGGAGGCAGGAAATGAAACAGGGAAATGGGTCAGGGGATTGGGGACGAGGGAGGGGGAAGGCGGGAAAGGTGATGCAGGAGGGAAACGAGTGCGGGAAAGGGATCACATGGGGGTTGGGGGGGAAGGGTTGACGGAGGGGTGAGGGACGAGTGAAGGGCAGAGGGAGGGATTGTAAAGGCGACATAATAGCGGTAGGGGATAACAGGTAGTAATTTTGTAAAATACTTGCTTCTCACTGGGACAGCCGTATGCGGCCTGTTCACGCTTAAAAAAACCTTATGATTATTCGTGTACGCACCAAACGGGAAAAATGTGTTTCCAAAAGCATATCAATAAACACCAACCATTATTTCTTTGTGTAACATTGATCTCCAGAAAACAAAACAGTTTGGTTCTAAAACATGAGATGTAGCAAAGGCAGTTCTTACGAAAGATGTTTTGTAAAGAGAGTTCCGTAAATGTTTGCTTCTAATTATGTAATTTATCACAGAAAATGACGATATTTATAGTGATGGACTTGTTTTACGATAATGGTGCCCTGTATTAGGTAGCCAGCAAAATGTTTTCTGTAGCTAGTACATGATAAAAAAAAATGGCTTGTTTGCGAAATATCAGACTGAACCGAATACGATAATTAGGGATGTTTTATGGGAAATACTCAACTTTTCTCTTTGTTCAGATTTTTGGCGATCCATTAAGTTAACTATTGACTTAGAGGGGATATTGCGGTGGTAGGAATAGATATTTTGAGAAAAAATAATTTTTGTCAAAAACTAAGTAGAAAATACCTTGTATTTCATTGGCATGTACGTACTCATCGCTTCATTCATACTCATAGATCGTCTTATATGACGATATAATTATGCTTTAACGACTATTAGTATGGTCTCACTCAAAGATTTATTACAATAATTCATTTAAATCAATTATTGTTGAAAACCAATTGGTTGCGCTATATCTTTGGGGGCTTTTCTGACATCTTCAACTATTCACTTCCACGTCATTTAATCTGTTGACATTCCTATCTCCGTCCATCCGATCTGTATGTTCAAACCAATTGCTTCCCGTTCTTAAGAGCGTTTAACCAGCCAGCGGACGAAAATCCACATTTCGTCGAATGTTGTTCTTACGATTGTGCAGGGCGGTTATAATGAGAAAGATTAATTATTCTCCGTACCAGCTTTTTTAAATTTTAACTCAATATCAAATGTATTTCAATTGAAATTAGTTTTAATTTATACCTTCATCCGAAAATGCTGAAAGGCGTGATGATAAAACTATTAAAATTATGTACTTTTTGTAGTTATTTTTGATTATAAGTATTTATCACTTTTTAATAATGTCTGAATTTAATAAGTCTGTTAAAAAAATCTGAAATATATTAGTTTGTAAGTGCGCAAATAAATACACAAATGGACCAATTTTCGTCAAGAAACACATGTACGTACATATTTTTTAATGATTTTATTGAAACTAAAATTAAAATTGTTTGCTAGATAATGTATGGATTTATTTTACTGCATGATTATATTATTTGAAATGGGTGTGGTATAATACAAAATCTTTTTTGAAAATTTAACAAATCTGTCAACGACCTATGGAATAACCTTATTATACTAAAAATTAAAAGTTTTCTCAAAATTTATTACATGTGAATGCTAGATAAAAGAACAATCTTTCGAAATCCATTTATAATTTTTTGTGGAAAAGAGTCAATACGTCTAAAATCTGATTTGAAAATGACATGTTTCTGGTTTTCTTTGGTAATCCTTAGGTTATACGTTCGCCTTGTATTATTATTATTATTTATTTAATTACTTCCTAACACCCATAGCTCGTCGTACATAGGCTATATTACAATGTAATGACAAGAACTGTAAATGTAGGCATAAAAAAAACAGTATTTAAAAAACAAGAAAAAAACGCATAGGAACCATAGCAAAAATCAAAACTAAAATTAAAAACTGAATGATAAAATAAACATTTCAAAGAACATAGAAATAAAAAAACTATACATCTTAAAAATAGAAACAAAAGGAAGATTCAAAATAACACCTATAAATTCATAGAGAGGTAAGGAGCTCCCAAGAAATTCCGACCAATACAAAAAAGAGTAAAATGAACCAAAATCAAAAAAGAAGAATAATGAAATTTGTTAAGAGTAAGTAATTTTCAACTAACGTAATCTTTAAAGCTTTGCCGGGGTTTTTCGGAAGAGAAATGAAATAGTTATATTTTTTCAGAAATACGATAATTTTATTTTTCAACCCCTAGGTCTAGACGTGGACACTAGAATCAAGTTAGTTACAAAATCTGTCAGAAAATCTGTCAGAAAATCTGCCAGATTAGAGAAACATTTTGAAATATTCCCGTTTGAAAATAAATTTTTGTACTTAATGTACTTTTATAGCATTATGCAAGATTTTTGGGAGTAAATTGCACTTCGGGAATTGATTCTGCACAGTAAAACGTAGAAGTAAAAATGATTATTACATTTTTTTCGAAATTACGTTGTTTTTCCCGTACTTTTTTTTGCTACAGAAGAATTTGTTTCCACACAAAGAATTCACGTTTTTTTAAACTTAAAACGTTTGACTTTCTAAAAAGTATTTGATCTTTTTTACTTGTTCTATCGCATAATCACCGAATTAATTACACTTTACTCCATTTCTCTCTTTCTAAAACTATTTATAATATCATATATCTAACCATAATAGAAAAGAAGAACAACGAGTTCTATGAGGACGTGAGGACGGTGACCGGTATAATACCATAACGTGGCTCTACAGTTTTTCATGCTTCTCGGCAAAAACAGCACTACGTGGCTCGAGGATTTTAATACAACACTTTTAAATTATAAATCAAATCTTTACGGCTTTAAATAAATACTAAAAATTTCTATTGCGAAAATTCGAGAAATTGCGGCCCTGTACGAGATTCCCCAATGAAATATCGGTGTAACGTTTGGATCGTAATATAATAGGAAGAATATACTAGTAGCTGTGAGGGATTCTACAAATATATTGAATAAATAACAAAAGTAGACACTATATATTTTTATATCATCTGTGCATTCAGACACGCGAAGCTTGGATATTTTTCAGCTGAAATATTCTATGTAAGAACATACACATTGTGTTATCATGTAGGGGCTTATTGGTATGGTTTTTCTTTATTTTATTTATTTACAGGGCCCGCAGATACTTTAATAGTGCACAAGTGCTAATCCTGTACAAATCGCAAGTGCGCCCCAAGGTTGAATTTGGCAGCCACCTCTGGTTTGGAGCCCCAAGTAAGCTGCAAAAAACCCTCGATTATGTGCAGAAATGGGTGGTCATTTTGATAGATTCTCCCATCTATATTGAAATCTTTAGAGCACAGGCGTCGGGTGGGAATGCTGTCCTTGTTCTACCGGTATTTAAATGGAAGATGCTCTAAGGAACTAGCATCATTGATCCCCTCGGCAACGGTGCATAATCGGGAAACACGCTGAACACGCGCTCAACATAAATGTTGACATTTGTTACAAGAGAACGTTAGCTTCTACGATTCGTTCTTGACTTCATCAGCTCGGCTGTGGAACCATTTGTGACGTCTGTATTTCCTCCTTCCTACAATATGGGTCACTTCAAGACCAATGTTCATTCCTTCCTCTTCTCAAAAAGACCCTCCACACGGCATCTCAGATGAGTTAGGCCCTGAGGGAAATTATTTTCCTCGGGGCCCCCTGTGTGGAGTTAATGTAAAAAAAATTACGTAAGCATACTACGTCTAATCTCAACCACCTTTCAATCTTTCCAACCACATTTAAATAATTATTACTAGATTCAAAGTTTTTCGGTGTCTAAGATTTTTTTTTAGTCATTCTGCATTTGACAAAATGAATGTCTTATTTACTTAAAGACAAAAATACCATTTATGAAAATGCTTGAATTACAAAAAAAAAAATAACAATGAGTAGACGTTTACCTAGACGTACGCGTCTGCGGCATTTATAATACTCGCCACATACGTAAATAGAGAATTACGTTTTAGAAGTTATTTTTAATATTAATTAACATTATCATTAAATTTAAAAATAAATCAGTTTAATTACGAACAATTACATTTTAAGGGCCTTTAACCAACCAGTGACCGAGAATCCAAATTTCGTCGAAAGATGTTTTTACGATCATACAGGGCGGTTCCAATGAGAAAGATTAGTTATTCTCCGTACCAGCTGTTTAAAATTATAACCCAATATCGATTTTATTTCATCCTAAATTTTCTTTAATTTATGCTTACATCCAAAAATGCTGAAAGGCGTGATGATAAAACTATTAAAATGATATGTTTATTGTAATTATTTTTTAATCATAAGTATTAACAAATTTTCAATAATGTCTAAACAAAATAATAATGTAAAAAAATCTATAATATATTAGTTTGTAAGACCGTAAATAAATAGACAAATTGAAGTATTTTTGCCACAACGATCTTTTTTTAATGATTTTAATTAAACTAAAATTAAAATTCTGAAACACAGCCTTCCCAGGTAATTTATTGATTTATTTTGAAATATGACTTGATATGTGTGTTGTATAATATAAAATTTTGTTTGAAAATTTAACGAAACTGCCAACGACCTATGATCTAACCTTATTATACTAAAAATAAACATTTTTTATCATAATTTAAAACATAGCTTTACTAGATAAAAGAACAATCTTTCGAAATCAATTTATAATTTTTGTGGAAAAGAGTCAATACGTCTAAAATTTGATTTAAAAATGACATACTTTCGGTTTTCTCTGGTTATTCCCTCTTAATGGAGTTCCACAAATTAAACTTTAAAACAATAAATAAAATTAATTAAATTTATATCTCAGTTATTAATTAAATTTATGTATTAGAAACTTTTTGCATCGTTTGTTACTTTATAAAACTAATTATTACTTTGTCGTGATATTAAAATTGGTACAAGCATTTGATATTCAAATGAAATAAAATATTACACATAATAATCTTTCAAATTAATAAAATAGTTCAGCGAAATATCATTAAGCCAACTTCATAATATTATAACAAAGATTTGGCAAACAAATTATTTGAAGAAGAAAATATATTACTATTTTTATTTTAAATTTACGAATTTGTTTGAAATGTAGATTTCTGACAATTTCTTATTCAATGAGTGAATTGTAAATAGAAAAAAAATCCTAATTAAAATTACATCATTTTTTGCTTATTTGGTCCACACATACGAATAAAATATTAGATCAAGTTTTTAGTGTTTACACAGGGGATAAAAATATACGATATATTGTGAAAGTCTGGATGAATTTTCATTCCAAAGGGTTTTCAATGTTTATTTAGGCAGTAGTACCTAACCTAGGGTTGATTTAGAGATGAAAACCGCCAAATGCGACAAGTAATTCAATATGCGGGACCACGCCATCGATGTTGGTATTCGGTACTAGCGCGAACACTCTGCGGGAAGATAGATGTAATGTTTTATTTGTTAAATCATAATAAATAAGGGTTATTTGTTCCAGCACATTATATATTAAGGTGGGTCATTTAAAAAAATGTTATTTTTAAATTCTAAGAGCGATAAAAGGGTGCCAAATGGGATCAAAATGACATGTTTAAAATTTTTCTAATTTTTAATACGATCTTCTTACCTAACCTAACCTAACCTAACCTAACCTAGGGTTGATTTAGAGATGAAAACCGCCAAATGCGACAAGTAATTCAATATGCGGGACCACGCCATCGATGTTGGTATTCGGTACTAGCGCGAACACTCTGCGGGAAGATAGATGTAATGTTTTATTTGTTAAATCATAATAAATAAGGGTTATTTGTTCCAGCACATTATATATTAAGGTGGGTCATTTAAAAAAATGTTATTTTTAAATTCTAAGAGCGATAAAAGGGTGCCAAATGGGTTCAAAATGACATGTTTAAAATTTTTCTAATTTTTAATACGATCTTCTTCCTCCGGATTCACTTCACAGTTTTGAAAATTTTCATTTTTAGGGGTTATTTCTAGTGTTACTATGAATCCGTCAAACCATATTTTTTGTAATCTTCCACAGCAAATGTAGTATATTTTTACGATATCATTTACAAAAAGTTCCAAGATTGATTCTCGCAAAATAATGCCGAAATGTGAGAGTAAGAAGGATTTTGCTGGTATTTGATTGCACTGCCATGAGATAATTAGAATTATATTCATATATATTTTTTTATAAATAAATCAAAATATTCCCTCTATTTCGTGTTTTATTAAAAATAGTTCATTTTTAAGGGTTTATCTAACATTTTTTTAAAGATTTAACAAGGGTGGGTTTTTCTCTATTATGTGAAATTTCAAAGTCGATCCGGAGGAAGAAGATGCTATCCAAATATTCTTAAAAAAATACGTGATTTTATATCCCCATTTAACACCCTTTTATCACTATTAGACACATCAAAACAAGAATGTTTTTTCCCATACAGTCGTGACCCACCCTATTATATATTCAACTAGGTTTACTATGCTGGGTGACCCCGATGGCGCAAAGGTAATCAAAGCGTGGCTCTCAAATCATATGCTGCCCGTTAGGTGTGTGAAAATACGGGTATTTTTTTTATTTATCTAACTAACTATCATTTTGTTTATCTGTAGGGGTAGACATCGGACCGCCAAACTCGGTCTTGGCACACATTCCTTGCCTGTTTCACATTCATACATCGTCTCGCACATACTATTCTATTGTAAGGTCGTTATTTTGAATCATAAATAACTTACTTTATTATTTATTTAAAATAAAGACAACGAATTACGAATAACACGACAACATTTAAAAATCTTCTACTACCACTACAGTAAGCCGAAAATGTTGCTTGAGTCGTGGTGGAGGACTTAGCTAGCCGAGGAATCAAACATGGGACGCCTGGGTGGGACCCAAACGCGATGCCAACTCAGCAACTGACCACTGTGTTTGCTG
Organism: Limnephilus rhombicus; assembly: GCA_929108145.2. NCBI lineage: Eukaryota > Metazoa > Arthropoda > Insecta > Trichoptera > Limnephilidae > Limnephilus > Limnephilus rhombicus. The sequence continues at coordinate 19,491,550 of OV815273.1, read as the reverse complement.
TTTTAATGCCAAGTTTAATAAAATTTAATTAAGTGATTATTATATCCGAAAAATTGCAGTTAAATAATTACAAATTCTATGTTTTAATAAAATTACAAGCGATCTTAATTTTAAACCAGAGAATATTAATTTAAATTGTTTTGAAAGAATATATTTTACAAAAACTTTTTTGTTTTGGATAATTGTCAGTACCGGCAAAAAGTTTAACAATGTACGCCACTAGTAACGAAGCAAAATAAATCTGTCAAATCAATGTTTTTGATATACATCAATGATATCTGTAACCTAGAAACAAGAGGAAAAATTATTAGTTTTGCTGATGACACAGTAATTTTATTTAACGAAAAAGATTGGATAAATACTTACAAAGAAGCGGAACACGGGCTTAGTCTCCTGCAAACCTGGCTTAAAAGAAATTCCCTCACGCTTAATGTTAATAAAACAAAATATCTTATATTTTCTATAACAGCCAGAGGGCAGCCGTCGGAGGACTTAAATCTCAAATTACACACATGCCAAGGAATTTATCAACAAAATCTAGGCTTATCATGCCTCTGTCCCACTATAGCACACTCCAAAAGCATCAAATATCTTGGAATTGAGATTGATGATAATCTCCGATGGAACTCACAAATTGACGTAATTACAAAAAAACTAACCAGGTACATATACTTCTTTAGAAACATTCGTAATATCCTCAACATAAACGATATTAAAAAAGTATACTATGCTTTGTGTCAATCACAAATAGAGTACGGTATAACTGGATGGGGGTCTGCCTTGAGCACTCACACAGAGCGACTCAATATAGCCCAAAAAGGAGTACTAAAGACAATACTGAAAGTTCCGCTTAGAACTCCGACGGAAGAAATATTTAATAACTTTCAAGTCTTCAATGTACAGAAACTTTATTCAAAAAATATTTTATTTAAACTGAAAAAAAACATATATGTATACTCCACTGCCCAACATAAATACTCAACCAGGGCAGTAAGCAATAACATCCTGGTTACTCCCAGTTTGAACACATCTTTTGGACAGAGAAATAATAAATTCCATGCTATGAAATTATACAATGCTCTACCAGATCAAATCAAAAACATAAAGGAAATGAATATATTTAAAACAAAAGTAAAAACATGGCTGAGAGATCAAAGTGATAATAAAATTACAAACATCATGAAGATGATATAAAGACAATCCATAACCAAATACAAATATTTAAAAAAAAACTACAGGCCACCTCAGAACAGGAAATCCTAGTGAGGAGGTCTGTGAAAAAAAAAAGAATCTATACTTATACTATACATTATACATACATGTACAAACCTTGCTATTGAAACTAATAATAAATAAATAAATAAATAAAATGACGTGCCATGATTTCTTCAGACTAACAAAAAAGTGTTTTTACTAAGACGGTTCCAGGAATTCTGATTTAATAAACCTACCCATTTAATATTTTTGAATGTAGCTATAACTTTGTGGTTATCCATTATAGAAAAATGAAACAATTCAACTTTGTATAAAACACTTATATAATGCGTAAATCCGACCGGTTTCGGAACAAACGTTCCTTCTTCAGGGAAAGCTTATACTAATTTGACAGTTTAGAACAATGTTTTATTATGGTAGGTTTGGAGCCGTTGCTAGTTATCAATGTAAATTGGGTGGGTAGGTATTAATGTAGAGTGGGTGGGTAGGGGAACAAATCCATGATTGGGCTACAAGACAATATTTTTTGTTTGTTGATAATAGATTCATTATTCATCACACGAAAACCTTCTTTATTTCCAACAATACAACTATTTAATTCTTTTAGGGTAGGTACTCAGTTTAAATAAAATTTTCCAAAAGAACACACTGTTACAAACACACAAAGATCATTTTAATACTACAACAACAATCACAAAAATAAGTAACCGATCAAGATCACGTGGTAACCTAGAAATCCCTAAATTTAAAACGAGTGTTTTTCAAAAACATTATACTTATCAAGGCATAACATTTTTTAATGCCCTCCCATATAAAATGAAATCCGAAGAAAATTATAAAGTCTTTAATTCACTAATAAAACAACTGCTAGATCAACCAAACACTAATTATAAGTTTTAATTTCAAAGAAAGAATTTCTACGTATATTTTTTGATTACAATGTACTAATTAGTAAAAATTGATCAAGCCTTAATTATAATTTTATGTAATTTATTTCAAAATTAATCACTTAACTCCATCATTAATAAACAAAAAAATAAATTATAAATTAATATAGTCTTATTGATTGCACATATCCTCTTAAAATATTTCATCAGTTTTTGAACTGAAATGTAAGCGATTATTGTCGTAAAATAACATTATGTACCTACTCCTGCAATACTATCAGCTAATCCCATTGTCAGAATCAACTATATGTACTTACCATCTTAACACCTACCTATTAAGAGAAATGCAATAATATTATTTTTATTTTTACCACATCTATTGTATATTATTACTTTTAAAATATCTATACTGCTACGTTAGTATATTTTCTTTAGTTAATATTTGTTATCATTCATAAGTTTTATTTGTTTCTTAATTAAAAAAAAAAAAGTATATTTTATTTTTTTATCTTTTTTCTGTAATGACACGACTCCCCAATTTAAACACGAGAAATATTTTCTCATTTAAATTGGGTAGATTCATTAACAAGAAATTATTTTAATTGTAATTATTTTTAAGAACCATGTATTTTCCTTATGTAAATCTGTTACATGTATGTATATTTCAAATATAAAAAAAAAAATATATTTTTAAGGGATTTTTTAATTTCCAAGGCTTCTAAGTTATCTAAATGTTTTCCTTTATGATTAATATGAAGAATATTTACCCCTGTATTTTTTCCAAAACTATGGTTATTTTCAATGATATGGTTAGCGAACTCAGAAAAATTATTATTATTAAGACACCTTAAATGTTCTACCCATTTAAACCTACCTATTTATATATAGCAATATGGGCGTGCCGGTTCCTGACCGGAGAGTACCCGGTAGCGGTGTTTGGGGCTCAATGGGTGAATTTTCCAGCCGGACTCTACTGGTCCATCGCTTTGCACAGCAGTTGGATTCAGATGTTCATCACTCCTGGACACTAGCTAGCTTCCTACCGAGCCCTCATACCGTTTCCTTCCCAGACCTTCCTTCGCATGTTTGTTTTTTCTTTCTCTGTACATGTCCAAACCATCTATTTAATTTTTTTTTTGAGGTTGAAATAACTCACACATTTGCTGCACAAGATTTCTTATTTTGACGTTTCTTAACATTTTCGAAGATTGGTATTCAAAAAGTTTTAAGGTTATTTAAAAAATCATTAAATATATCTACAGTTTTATCATATCTTTCATCTTGTCGTGCTACGCTGTGCTCGAACATCTATTTTGCTGTATTGTATTTTGAACAAGTCTACTTCTGAAGTTTTCTGACAAGTATCTAAGCGTCATTTAAACAATCATAATACTATAATTATAACAATTTGAGAGGCGGGTATGGGTACTGACGCCTCGGGAACTATTCACGCCTCGAGATAACCAACAAACCTGTTATAGGTCACCCCAAGTGGTTCGCTACATTTGGTGACTTGGCATGGGTGCCCGGGTTCGCGGGGTGAGTATTGTATAGGCGGCAAATGCGTTTGCCCACTTACTGCGTGGCGGACCGGATGGAGACTTAAACTAGACCTCTCCAGCCAGAATCTCTCGATCCATCGCCTTGCACCGCAATGGGAGGAATGGATTCGTACGTCCATCGTTCCTGGACACATTGACCCCAGATTCTTGCCCACCCCCCACACCCTATTCCTTCACGGAACTTCCTCTCTTTCCTTTTCCTTAAAAGACCCCCTAAACAGCATTTCCAAAGATGACACAGGCCTTGAGGGATTTTTTACCTCACTGTAACTAAAATACTGTCTACACTTTTTTCTTAATTAAATATGTAGTAGGTAATTCTAACAGTCATTATGGGATTATACACCACTCAGACAAATTGCTAGAAACGCCTCTGCATAAGGATTTTCACATTATTAAACCCAGAATTATCTTTCTAGCTTGACGCGTGTCAACACTCGAGCATTTAATTTTCTGGGTAATTATCTTTTTCATGTTGCCACTAGAATAATAATTATGTAATCCCCATTCTCAGAGAAGCTTACGTGTACTCGCACCGGTGAAATAATTACACGATTGAACAGAATTCCAAAGACTGCGAATTCCAGAGAAACGTACGTAGGTACTTGTACGGGTACAAGTAATGCGAGTAAAAATTATAAAGCACGCCCTCATCGCTAGCTGTAGGATATCATAAATAATTTTTAATTGACTTTTAATGCTGTGCTGGAATTAATGACGAGTAATGAGCTGCCCTGGTGCCACAGGATTCGCTGTTCATTCACTACCAGTTAGTTTCGACCGCAGCCCCCGCTTTACCTACCATTTCACCGCATGCGGGGCTTGTGGCCAACAATATTTTTATTTTCACCCCTGCGCGGCGAAAATGCGAAAAAAATTCGAACAACCAAATTATAATTATGTTTTTCCTTTTGAGTCGTGCTCATTATTTTTGTTCTTTCCGTGAATTTATCAGACTTTGTAATAATGATGGAGGTATATTAGAGATTTGAAATATTTTCAGGATTCTAAATATAGAATAGAAATCGTATATTTTAATATTAAATATTAGCTGCACCCCCCGGCATCGCTTGGGCTTTACGGAGAGTTTTTCAAAATTAGACTTAGGTAGTGACGTTCCCCTTTCATTTTTTACATTAATAGAGAACTCCAGTCCATTTTTTAATTTTTTTTAATCAATAATGACCTTCTAACATAAATAACTGCATTTTTATTTATATTTTTAGAGTAAGTTTTAATAGTTAAAATAATTGTCAAAGTTTTAATTTTTCAAGACCCCCCGAAAACCACCGTATGCATGGTGAATCGTGTGACGTCGTTACTCCTGAAAAATTAGTATAGGATCGGGCAATAAGATGATCTACTGCAGCCATTTTGAATTCCGTTGTTTGAAATTAATATTTTTTTGGGCAGTAGTTTTTGAATATTTTCAATAATAGAGATAAACTAATAAGAGATACCTTTATTTTTGAAACATTATTTAGGCCTAAATAAAACAACAACTGAATCTCTATAAACAATATGTAAATAAACGAATAAATTAATACGATGGCTTGTGTCATATCATACATTCCCATACACGTCGAAAGGGATGCCACCTTGGCGGCGTGTTTTTACGACCCGATTAAAAATGGACTTTTTAATAATTATTTAAAAACTCTGCGTTTAATATTATTAAATAAAACTTATATATTCAGAATCAGCGTTTATTGGTCTATATGAACATATTTTTTTTGTAGCCAATATTTTTCACTGCAGTTCCTTATTCCACACTGGAAGCCCTAAGAAAAATAATTTCCCTCAGGACCTATATCATCTTCGGGGATGTTGTGTGAAGAGTATTTTAAGGAAAGGATTTAGACCATAGGTTCTCAACGTAGGCGATAACGCCCCATGGGGGCGCTGCAGACCTTCCAGGGGGCGGTAGAAGACCAAGACAAAATTGGGGGCGTTTCAGACTTTCAGGAGGGCCGGACGGTAGGAGACCCAGAGAAACCCATCCCATCGACAGCGACTGCCACAAAAATATTTTCCCTATCCCATTATGCCCCTTCGTTGTGTCAAATGTAACCCTGTCGTGGTATCCTATTACGCCCCCTTCGTCGTGGTATCCTGTTACGCCACCCCGTTGTGGTAAATATAATCTGCTGTTTCGGATTCGATACACGAGTTAGGGGGCGCTAGAAATAAAAATATTCTCTATGGACGTATGGATTCATCCCTTTCTCTACGGTGCAAGTCGATGGGTCGAGAGACTCCGGTTGGAGAGGTTAAAAGGTCTCCCTCAACCAGTAGTTTCCGATCCGGTCCGCCACGCAGTGGGTGCATCCGTCAATGTGTGAACAAATCTCACCACACCTCAAATTTGTTTACGTGTCCGGTCAATCCTGTAAAGATGTGTGGCGACACATCATTATCTTTTCGCTATCGAAAGAACGCACGAGAAACTTCTGATACATACGGCACTCCGCATTACATCATGTTAACACTTCACCGACCCTCGCTACGTAGCCCAATAAACGACTGACTCATACATCGAATGACGCCTTTTATTTCTCGTCCCGTCTCTACCGATCCAGTCCGCTCCCACAGATGGTAGCCGTGTTGGATAGTGCTCTTTTTCTCCACTAGAGTTCGTATGAGCGTTACGAGCTGACAAACCAAATAACCAAAAGTACGCGAGGTCAACTGTTCACGGGACTGTACTGGTTAACCAGTCAAACACATAAGCTTGTTTTCACAATAATATAACATTACCAGACATTTGTGTGACGTATGAGGCGTATCTGACATGTGTAATAGTAATAACTATTGATTTGCTCATTTGAATCTAATTCCAAATAAAAAAAAAACATTTATTGCATAAAAATACAGAAAGTACAAAAGGTATGCATAACTTACAGGAACATCCTATTTATTCCAGCTAACCATTGACCTAATACTTGGTCGAAGCACCTAACCCAACAAATACTTTATATTTGAGTATATCATGCGTGTGGAGCTCGTACGTCGTAATTAAAACATAATTTTTGTACTAATCTCTGTTTTTCCGCTTTTTCGTTTTAATGTTTTTTCCATTATTATTTTCTCTTATCTTTTCTTTTTATTTCTTTCATTTTCTCTGTTCTGCATTTCTTATAAATTTTATTAACAATTTTTTTTTTCCAAATTATACGTTATTTTTTTTTGTAAATATAAAATGTAATAATGTGTATATTTTATGTACCTGTCTCAATTTAAAAAAAAGGAAAGGTCAAAAAAACCCGTTGACAGACTGATATCAATCAGTTTAACGGGACTTAATATAAAAATGTAAAAAACTGTAAATAAATAATAAAGGAATTTTATCAATAAAAAAAAAGTCTCACAAAATTAATCAAATATCATAAATAAGGACTATCGGTGATATAATATAAATAATACATACATTAAAATACAATATTATAAAAACAATTTTTACAAGTCTACAAATGGCTACATTGAGACTAGCTAAACAACAGTCTCACGAAGGCGAACAAAGCTTTTTAATTTAGAAAATTACGAAATACCTCGAATTGAAAACACGGCTTAATAAATTTACACGCGAGTAATTGCTGAAAAGTGGCCCCAAATTAACAGTGTAACGTAAATCCTCGAGGTGGGTCCCGGCATTTACCCACTTCTAACCACAATTCAGAAATCGGAGCGATTTGATTTAATATGGTGAGCAAATGAGCATACCTGGATCAATCACATTAACGTTTGATGTTCAAAGTTCGACGCGAACTCCTTGAAATCGACTATGTAAACACAAATTACGCATGGCGCTGGGAAAAGGGCACAGATCGTGTGATGTTTCTTGATAACACCCATCGCCGCTTTCATCAATAAAAACTGAACGAATGCTTAGTTAAGTATAAATTAATAACCTTAGCGTAAGTCTTACTACTAAATGATTAGCAAGATTAAAGTTGGTAATCGAATGAAAATAATTATGTAAATGAAGAAGATAATACCGATGAATCTAAACGAAACATAAAACATATCAAGACTCAAAAAAAAAAAAAAATCAGAGTGTGCAATTCACATGCGGTAGATGTGAAACCTCCAGAAAACTAAAGTAGATAAGAGTGGGAGACTACGAAGCAATTTTTTTATCAATGTGAAGGATGATTTTTTCCATATTTTTCCAGTGAATTCCAGTGCACCTTTTCCTGTACTTTTGGTCATCTTATTAGTAATTTGTGTTTTCTTCTTTAGAGTCACTAGATGTCGCTTTCTTTTGTTTTTTTTACCTGTTCTTTTTGAAGTAGTTTGAAGATTGGATATTGATTTTAGAAAAATAAAAAATGAATATTTTTTGGATTTCGTAAGATTCGATCCTTGGTTCGCTGAATACATTTTGGAGTGGTTTGAAGATTGGATATTGATTTTACGATTTTTTTTAAAAATTTGATTTCATAAGATTCGATAATAAGGAACTCCGGTGAAAAATATTATGGCTTTAAAAAAATATGTTCATATAGACCAACGATACTCAACCTTTTTTCTCTTCGGGCCACATACATGTATTTGTAAAGTTACGCGGGCCGCAACACTATACTGGTATGACGAAAAAAAATCATCAACCCCCCCCCCCCAACATTTTTTCGATTTAATTTTGAAGACACTCCGCCATTAATAATAATAATATTTGGATAATTTGTAGAGCGCTGTTTTTGTGAAAAATTACCTAATTATGCGTATTTATATTATAAGAAAATAGTACTTTATACGACAGCAAGAAATGCTTTTAAAATTAGTAGGTACCTGACTAACCATTGACATTAACCAGTTTTTATGTATTATAATTGATGCGGTTGTTTCTAGAAGTGGCACTTTTATTTATAAATTACTAGCTGGTACACGGCATGCGTTGCTATGCCGTTTAATAAGGAAATAGTTTCTCACTGCGTGTCCTTTACCATTCGTCTCTTTCCCCTTCCGCCTCCCCTTTCTCTCCCGCGTCCCCTTCCCCTTTCGCGTTCCCACTCCGCCTCCTCCACCTTCCCTCTCCCCACTCCACTCCCCCCCTTCCCCGTCCCGCGACTCCCCCTCCCAAGTTCACCTCCCCTTTCCCTGGTTTCACTCCAACCCTCCCGCACTCCATACATTCATTCCCGGTACATTCAGTTTTCAAATAGCTCGTGTGCCACCTATTCAATTTTTTTATACAAATTTCATAACGTCAGAGCTCAACAGTGGTTTTATACAAACCTTGTCCTGACTATAACGAACACAAAAAAAAAGAATTATCCAATTTGGTGGAGTCGTTAGGAAGTTATGCGCTTAGCAACACATTGAGAGATTCATATTTATATTATAGATTTGCGCGCGTACTTGTGTGTCAAATATTTGTTTTTTGGGATTAAATCTAGCGTGTGTGTAAATAGCAACACTCTTACACATCTGCCCTGATGATGGACACTGTAACGCTGTCCGAAACGTTGGCTAAAGACGGAGGTAGCGCAACACGGCATAACACCCCAAAAACAAATAACAAAAAAAAACCTTTTGGCCGTGAATATCTAAACAAGTATCTTACTCTTGTACCAGATCGTGTGGACCATAATGACAATCCTTTTCGGGTGTCACTATCTGTGGCCTGTGCGTCAAAATCGAAACGAATCTCAAGATTATAAATCGAATCGAATCGAATATTCGAAATTTAGAATGATAGTTTTTTTTTAAATCAAGTTCCTGATGGTAAAGTGGCTAGGGCCGCACACAAAAGCTTGGCGGGCCGCATGCGGCCCGCGGGCCGCAGGTTGAGTATCGTTGATATAGACCAATAAACGCTGATTCTGAATATATAAGTTTAATATCATAATATTAAACGTAGAGTTCTTAAAAAATTATCAAAAAGTGCATTTTTAAACCTCTCGTCAAAACACCCTGTAAAGTTGGTATTACTGAATAGTTAGTGCTGACGTCACGCGTCACCAGTCATTGTATTGAAATCTTTGATTATGTAGGTATGACATAAGCCATCAGTATTAATAACGTTTCATGTTATTCTTTATTTCATACTGTTTATAGAGATTTAGTTGTTGTGTTTGTTGAAACAATATTTAAGCCTAAATAATTCAGTATTAAAAATAGAGGTATCTCTATTAGTTTATCTCTATTATTTAAAATATTGAAAAACTACTGCACAAAAAAATAGTAATGCTACTTCTAGGGAGAATACGCTACTACTTCGAATAACGCTATTCAAAATGGCGGCAGTTGATCAGCTGATTGCCCAATCCCATAGTAATTTTTCAGGAGTGATGACGTCACACGATTCACCGTACATACGGTGGTCTTAGGGGAATCTTGAAAAATTAAAACTTTGACAATTATTTTAACTATTAAATCTAACTCTAACTCTAAAAATAAAAATGCAGTTATTTAAGTTAGAAGGTTATTAAAGTTTAAAAAAAAAAAAAAAAATTGGACTGGAGTTCTCTATTGATCGGCTGAATATCTTGGCCGCTAAGATTCGTGAGGCTCTTTTTTATTTTTATTTTTTTTTATTTATTATACATAGATACAAAAGAAAGTACAAATTACATTTTAGGAAGCTTTGCCTGTCCAACTAGGAAAGTTTCCCGTTACAGGACAGACAAATTGAGAGGTTTAGTTCATATTATAAATTACATAATTAAATAACAAAAAAAAATAGAAAAATAATCTGGTAGCATATATTATATTCGGATTTGCCGAAGTAACCTGATAACATATAATATATTCAGATTTACAGTATATGAGATAAGTAGGTAAGTTAGAATTATTGAATAGTGTAGACCAAGTAGGTACCTGACAACAAGTTGGAGGAATTACAATGAGATTTACAATATAAAGAGATGAAGTTATGTGTTTAGAAGTATGAACTTAAAATACATAGTACACTTATTTATGAGAGAAACAACATTAAAATTTACAAATTCACATATAATTTATGTATGTAATAATATAAACTAGCTGGGCCCGTTGCAAAAACAACTAACGGGTTAAAACACTGCGATTTGACGTGTGAACGTGGATTAAGCGAGAAGGAGTGTGTGTTAAATTAAATATATGAAGAAACCTGAGGTTACAGTGACATCGCAACGCATGCCGGGTACCCGTTGTATATAATGTTATGTAGTGCAGCGCTTGTAATAATATAAATGTTGTTTTTTTTTTTTTTAAATTTATTTATGCGCTGTAACTACAATATGTAAACAATTATGTGCAAACATGATTATTTTTACTGATTTTAAAATATGTTTTCAGTAGGTACATATTATGTTATACGACAATACGAATATACACAGCGCTGAAGTCTTGAACTACTCCTGCTAAAATATGCAAACAATAACTGTAAATGTAGATAGAACTCTGAATATAAATAAATAATACCTGATTTAGTGCTACTTTGGTAAAGATATAGTGAAATTGGTGCATTATTTCGTACGTCATAAAAGTTATGTTATGTATTGCTTATTTATTATAAATCATCACCGCTTTATACCACTAGACTAAATGAGACTTGCGTGGGACCGTGGATTTATCGTATTATATTGGAACCGAGTATTCGTGAAATAAATAAATATTTTATTGCAATCTCATTCTCTCGCAGGCTAAATCCTATATATGTATGTGTTTGTCCCATTTTCGCTCGTTTTCGTTTCATCGAGTTTCAAATCGCAACGGTGCTAAAGAAGTTTTCACTTGAAAAAAAGGTGACGGTCGCAACTGGGACACGAACCTATATTTTTCTCTTTCATATTTGTTAATCTCATATTTCAAATTCAGAATTCAATATTATTCTCAACTGATTTTTCCAACATTTTTGGCAGCTTTCATTTTTAATGATTACAACGTTCATTAACGAATTTGTTTGTAATATTTTTTTTAATTTAATTAAAATGACGCCGTTAAGCGATTTCACAATTATGATTGAAGAAAAAGTTAATATTATTTATCAGTATTATTTGAAATCGCCAAACATGGTTGTTGTAAAACTTTTAGAATTTTAATTAACCGAAAATATATCGTTTATATCGACAATAAATTATTGACAAATTATACCATAGTACAAAGACAAAGCCATAATACAATATTATGCAATTGTAAGAAAGGCTTTTATTTTGATTTTCATTTTGCTGTCAGAGCAGCCGATCAGCAAAGTTACTTTGACAGTTCAAGAGGTAAGAAATTTTTTGAATATTCGTTTTTTCTTAAAATATTTCTGGCTTTCACCCTTTAAGGGCGATTAACCAGCAGCCGAGAATTCAAATTTCGTCGATAGACGGTTTTGCGATTGTATCTTGCACCTGTACAGGGCGGTTCCGATGAGAAAGATTATTTATTCTCCGTATCAGCATTTTTAAATGATAACTCAAGATCAATTTTATTTTAATAAAAAATTCCTTCAATATATACCTATATTCAAAAATGCTCAAACCTGTGATGATAAAACTTTTAAAATTATTTGTTTTTAGTAATTATTTTTTGATCATAAGTATTTATAATTTTTCAATAACGTCTAAGTAAAATAAAAATGTAAAAAAATTATATGTGTTAGTTTGTAAGAACGTAAATAAATAGACTAACTGAAGTGTTTTGGTCACAAAACAAGTGCGCGGGTCTTTTTTTAAAATATTATTTTAACTAAAATAAAAAATTTGAAAAGTAGCTTTACTAGATGATTTATTGATTTATTTTACTGCATTATTATATGATTTGAAATGTGTGTTGTACAAGACAAAATTTTGTTTGAAAATTTAAGAAATCTACCAACGACCTACGGTATAACCTTATTACACTAAAAGTAAACATTTTTTCTCAAATAAAACATAAATTTACTAGATAAAAGAACAATATGTCGAAATCGATTTGTGCTTTTTTGTGGAAAAAAATCAATACGTCTAGAATTTTATTTAAACATAACATATATCCGGTTGAATCTGGTCATTATTTCAAATTATGGAGAGAGGGAAGATGAATTTATACGAGTAAATTTATTACCTTTGTTTTAAACTGTTAAAAAAAATCTAATGAACGAAGACTCAAATACTAATTTATTGTCTCGTGACTTAATATAAACGAGGAACGTTCATAACATGCGTTTTTTAACGATTTGCTTTCACCAAAACTTGACTTTAGTAAGTATAAATTTATATTTTACTAGCTGGTCCCGGCATGCGTTACTATGCCATTTAATAAAGAAATTGTTTCTCGCTGAGTGTCCTTTCCCATTCGTGCCGTTCACCTTCCGCCTCCCTTTCTTCTCCTGCGTCCTCTTCCCTTCTCGCGTTCCCACTCCGTCACCTCCACCTTCCCTTTCCCCACTCCACTCCCCCACCCTTCCTCCGTCCCGCGAACCCCCTCCCGAGTTCCCCTCCCCCCTCCCAGGTTCCCTCCCCCTACCATCTCTCTCTCCCTCCCGCTTTTCATAGCAATAGCCGCTTCCTCGCATGCCATCAATAGCAATTTTTTTATACAAATTCCATAATGCCGGAGCTCACCGGAAGTTTTATAAAAACCTTGTCCTGACAATAATGAACACACAAAAAAAAGAGTTATCCAATTTGGTGCAGTCGTTTGAAAGTTATGCGCTTAGCAACACATTCAGCGATTCATTTTTATATTATAGACTAGCTGGTCCCGGCATGCGTTGCTATACCATTTAATAAAGAAATTGTTTCTCCCTGAGTGTCCTTTCCCATTCGTCCCGTTCCCCTTCCACATCTCCTTCTTCTCCTTCGTCCTCGTCCCCTCTCACGTTCCCACTCCGTCACCTCCAGCTTCCCTCTCCCCACTCCATTCCCCCCCCCTTCCCCCGTCCCGGGAACCCCCCTCCCGAGTTCCCCTCCCCCTCACACGTCCCCTTCCTCTCCCGCGTTCCCCTTCCACCTTCCCCGCCTTCCCTCTTCCCATTCCCGCTCCCTCGTCCCGCCAACCCTCCTCCCGCGTTCCATATATTCATCCCAGTACATTCAGTTTTTAAACAGCCCGCGTGCCAACGTTTACAATTTTTATTCAAATTTCCATTTTTCATGTATTTTAAATTGGGTACCTTACATAGGTACCTATTTAAAATATCTGAAATTCTTGATTCGATTCAAACTATTAGGGGAGTACCTACATTAAATAAATTTATAAACTTAAAGATTTTCAAAAATAGAATTGTTTTGCAAAATGTCGTTCTCAAACACGCGAAATGTCAAACGTGCGGTAGTGGTTAGGTTTTCTGAAATTATCCAATTTTCTGCGCAATTTTCTTAATTTTTCTCGTAAGAACCATCCTCGTACTTCAAGGAATATTCTTTATATATATATAATATTCTTTATATATTAGCGAAATTGGTTCAGCTGCTCTCGAGATTTGCGCTTAGCAACAAATTCAGCGATTCATTTTTATATATAAGAAGAAGAAGATATACGTTATTTCACTATCTTATTTTGCGTAGTAAATTTGAAAGAAATTATTAAAATTAAATTATTTGTCATTTTAAAACCAACGTTATAACGGAATAAACTATCGAGTCCTATTTTAAGCGACACGTTGGGAAAGCGTTTTTGAAGAGTTGTTTCTGTAATTAGTTTGTGTTGCTTGAAAGGAAACTTCTTGGAGTTGTCACGTGATGTAAATATATAATTTGCTGACAGAAAAGACATTGTTTCTATTTCAAACTTCGGCTCAAAATGAAGGTTAAAACATAGACGGTTTTATTTTGAAATTCTGAGGAAAAACAGCTGTTGTTAATTGAAAATAATAATTTATTATAATAAATAACATTATTCTGAATATACTAGAACGAAGGTTTTTTTCGAGATTTCTTTTCTAAGATGATGGCGATGTTTGAGGAGTCCAGAATCATAGGTATATTAATGAGAAGTAACAAAAAATTTATACACACAAAAAATAAAAATTATTCTTGGTCATATTGTTTCGGTAACATGAAGATATTTTTTTTCATGCCTAGTGTTTTTTAATTTGAGATATCTAAAAAATCAACCAGTAAAGGAAGTATTATTTACTTTAAAACATCTCATCACATTACAGGAGGCCCTGAGGAAAATAAATACCATCAGAGTTGATGTCATCTTAGGGGATGCTTTGTGGAGATTTTTTTAAGGAAAGGGAAAAGTGGATGTTCTGGGAAGGAAATAGGTATGAGGGGTGGGTGGGAATCTTTGGGTCAGTGGGCCCAAGATTGTCGGACGTATGAATCCATCCCTCGACAAACCTCACCCCATGAACCCCTGCTAAGTCACCAAACGTAGCGAACCATTTGAAGTGACCTATGGCAGAGGTGTTGGTTCTCAAATAAATGGTTTCCGGGGCGGCTACATCCGTACCCGCCTCCCAAAATGTTTTTTAAAATTAAAGGTCTATTTTCAAATGTCTTTGAAAACCTAATTTTTTTTTGGACCGAGGATTGAACCTTCTTACCCAGGAAAAGGAGTCGACACCCTCCCAACTGACCCAAATGCCGAATGGATAGGACTGACATTTATTTCACATATTAAGTGCTTTAATGTCATCAATTTGAAGTGTGTGTATATGTGTGATTGCCACGTAAAGTTAATAGAATTTGTTGTCATCGACAATGAGTCTCTCTGCCGAGTTTCAGCTCGATCGAATGTCAAGAAGAGCGTGAATTTTCACTTCCAAGATTCCACTTCATTCATGCATTCGTTCAATCTAGAAAACAAAAGTGAAATTCAAATAGACGTCTTTAAAAAAAATACACCATTGAAAAACCAGCGGAGGAATAGTGGAAACTTATAAAGGAAGGAGCTATACCTCAGTATCTAATGCTGCGTTTGAACAGATAGGGATTGCGAGCCGAGCCACGAATTATGGGAAAGGAACGAAGCAATCGCAAGCGGCTTTTTAATCGTTTTTATGTAATAATTTATTATTTCTAAGGGTGATTTAATATAATAAAATATATTTAATACCCAGAATCAGCTTTTATTTACCTTTTTTAGCAGTAGCTTCACACAGGAGGAGGCAATAGCTTCACGAGAAAAACAATTTCCCCTCAGGGCTTATATGTGATCTTAGGCTGCGTGGAGGGTATTTTAAATGAAAGGAAGGAGAGGAAGTTCTGGGAAGGATACGGTACGAGAGGTGGGCAGGAATCTGGGGATAAGTGGGTCTAGGAGTGACGGACGTATGAATCCATCCCTCCCACCGCGATGCAAAACGATGAATTAAGGAGAAAGTCCAGCTGGAGAGGTCAAATGATCTTCCACAACCAGTCTCTCCCAATCCGGACAGCCATGCAGTAATTTGACAAACGTATCTGCCACCAAGACCTAGAAAAACCTCACCCTATGAAAACAGGCAACTCTGCTAAGTCACCAACCGAACTACTTGGGGTGACCTATGGCAGAGGTGTTGGTTACCCACCTTCCAAATCGCTATGCGTATATTCTACATAAAAATGCGAGTATTTTTCAATGGAGTTGTTTAATGAATTATTGAAAAACGTGAATTCAAAATTTAAATTAAAACGAAACTGAATAATTCTTATGATTTTTCACATACTTAATCATATTTTACACTCCACTCATAAAAAAATCGAACGTTAAAACAAAAATTCTAAAAATATATCATTATATGTAATCATCATTATCATTATCATTACATAGTATAAAATGAAGTCGCTCAAAATGTATGTGCGCGTTGATCTTTTAAATTACGCAACGGATTTTCATGCGGTTTTCACCAATAGATAGAGTGATTGAAGAGGAATGTTTATATGTATAACACGTGTAAATTATATTAGAGAAAAGCCGAGAAATTTAAGAAAAAAATATTTTTGTGCGATTTAAAACGGCTGGCGGGCCGTACTATAGTCACTTTTGAAATTCGTTCTACGGAAGAAATTGGAAAATAGATGTCCTAGAGTAAGTAGGTATTTGATTTTCCCTTTTTAAATATCCAGTGTTGCATTGCAAGCATTGTATAATTAGTGGCGATCGCTAACTATATTATTATATAAACAAAAAATAATAATAATAATAATATAGTTGATTTAAGAGGAAGGTTTATATCTATAATACATGCTTATTATAGTAGAGAAAAGCCGAGAAATTCAAATATTCAATTCAGGCAGCGGGCAGCGGGCAGCTGGCATACGGGTGGTGTGGATTTTATAAAGGTTGAGTAATGGCGTTGTGTTTCGTTAGCCACAGCAACGTGTGGCCGGGTCTGCTAGTGTATCATAATTAGTCTACGATTATTTTTCACATTGCTTTAGTTGTCCATGGGCTCTTCGGGTCATAGAGTGTAGTTAACGAGATGAGTCGAAGGTAACCGAAGGTAGGAGTGCAGAGTCATTATAATCCTTGAGCTCCGCAGACAAAACCTAGCTTCCCGTTAGAAAGGACGTTAGTCCTCCGAACTATATTTATAAATTACGATACGTTACTGTCAATTTTCGATACAAACAGTCACGATAAACACTGTGATTCAAAGAACCTAAGTCTTGTAATAAGTAGGATGGGGTTGTTGTGCTAAATCCATTATTAGACCAATTATTATAGTTCAAAAACTAATTCTGAGAATTATATTTAAATGTCAACCTACCCATCCATCAAATAAACTCTTTACCAAAATCAGGGTCTTAGATATTCGACAGCTATTTACTAAGACAAGCATTTCTTATATATACAGAAATAACCTACTAGAGGGCATTGGCTCCACAACATCAAGCACACACCCGCTTTTCATCAAACATGGGTTGCGTGATCCTAAAAACTAATACCTTATTCGCTCAATGACAATTCTGGTTCATCGCTCCTGAAATATATGAGGGAGCGGGCCGTATCGGTAGAGACGGGAGATAAATGAAAGGCGTCAGTCGGTGTAGTGAGTCAGTCGTTTATTAGGCTACGTAGCGAGGGTCGGTGAAGCGGTAACATGATGTAATGCGGAGTGCCGTAGATGAGATGCTGCAGGCGCTCGGAGGAGATGGAGATGGTGTGGTGAAGGTCAGCGAGTTGCTCAACACCTTGGCGCTGGAGATGACCTATCTTCCAGGCCGTTGCTCGACGCTTTGAGACGCGGAGATGAACGGTGAGTGGCTCGGTGAGCTGAGCCACCAGCAGGTAGTCCTGGCGAGGCGGAGCGTGTTTCCATGGCAGCGAAGCACGGTGCGCTTCGGGGTGGCATGAAATGGTGAGCTGATCCCTGGACTGAAGGTGACGCAAGCCTTGTAAGTCGCGGGATGTAGCTGTTCCGCGGAGCTGAAGGCACGATGGGCCTTATAGCTGAGACGTGGTGATGGACCTCGCGGAAGCTGCCCTGGATGCGTAGAGATGCCATGCAGGAGCACTTGTGCGGAGATCTGTTACATGTTGATTTGTTGACCGACAAATGGTCTGGGACTGACTGAGCGAGCGCCGAGTTTAGTCGCTTTATATATACCAGCGCGACCGGTGGAGTAATGTTCCATTCGCCGGCAATGTGTACACTGGAAGTTACTCGAACATACCCCGTGCTGAATATTCAGGCGGCTTATAAACTCCAGACCTTTCTAAGCGGTGGCAATATTATTAATCGACGAGACGGCCACGGCAGGCGAGCAAAGTACACAGGCATAGGTAGATACCTAGGCAAGTGCCGGTGCCGCGCGAATATTAGATGTTTCTCGTACGTTCTTTCTGATGACGAAAAGATTATGATGTGTCGCCACATATATAATGCTTTGAGTACTGACATAAAGTCAAGTAATTCTAAATCACCTTGTATAGCATGTGTACAACATTTTTATTTTTTTTTATTTTTTATTATTAAGTTAAAAGAAACATAATATTTCGCTTTCTTAACTTAAATACAGAGCATATATATATATGGTACAGAAGTAAGAAGTAATATTTTTAATTTTGTTCCAAAATTTTGAGTTTAAATAGTTTTTTTTAAAGGTTTTTATGTTATTTTCCGTTTTTAGGCTATCTGGAAGGAGATTATATATATGAACTCCCTCGTGACCAATACTTCTCTTGCCACTTTCAGTATTGATAGTATTTGTGTACAATTTATTGTGTTGTCTAGAATAATGTTCGTGTACTTGTGATGTTTTTATAAATGTTGTATTTGTGTGTATAAGTCCATTTTGTATTTTGTAGATTATAAGACATATGTTATATTCGTACAATGTTCTTATTTTCAAAAGGTTCATTTCCTGGTATAGTTTTTTTGTGGGAGTGTCTGGGTTATAGTTGAAGAGTTTTTTAATAACTTTGTTCTGTATTATTTGTAAGTCGTTTAAGTACGTAATGTATGTGTTTCCCCATATTTCTATTAAATAATTTAGGTGGGACTGGATTAAGCTAAAGTATAAGCCCCTCTTTACCTCTGTTGGTAAAAGATGAGCAATTTTACCAAATACACCAATTAATGGGATGATTTTTGTTTTTAGTTTTTCTACGTGTTGTTTAAATGTTAAATGTTTATCAATATATAAGCCCAGGTATTTTTCGCTATCTAGGATATGTAGGTCTCTTTCTTCTATTTGTAATGGTTTATGCGATGGTATTATTCTTTTAGGTGAGCTTAAGATCATGTAACCGGTTTTATTAAGGGCCTTCCTTACTAGCGATCTCAATCGTTGTATGGAGTATCATGATTTCTCAGATTCAAACGACAATCTAAGTTATTAATCGTCAAAATATCGATAATGTAGACACGCTAAGCTATCATAAATACATTTTTCTGTCGAGATATATGTTTTTATTAACTATTTATTTTCGTTAAATACTATATAATGAACACCTAAGAATTCTCCTACTCATTCGGCTCTAACAGGTGGCCGTGAACGCACGCTTCATACGGTCCGTCGTGTCAATCTTTTTTCAAAGTTCGAAATCCCGCGTAATTATAATACTTCCATGCGACGTTTCAACAATATTACACTCTATGCGTTGCGCGTAGGGACTATAATAGCGTGCCGCCTTTCTCATCTGTGAGTTTCCGTTGAAGCTGCGTAGTGTGAAATAGTATTATTAAGAATTAATTTATTGTTAACATTTTTTCGGGTTTCTAGGTAATAAACAATTTGATATTTTTAAAATATAAAAGTGTGGATCGTCCACACTTTGCTTAAATTTTCAACCGGTAATATTCCCGGAAAACTCATAAAGCAATTAGAATTAAAAAGATTGGAGAAAAATAATCAACAAGTTTTAAGTTTTTTTTTTACATGAGCTCCACACAGGAGGCAAAATAATTTCCCTCAGGGCCTATGTCATCTTTTGGGATGCTGTGTGGAGGGTTTTTTTTAAGGAAAGGAAGGAGAGGAGAGTTCTGGGAAGGAAAAAGGTTTAAGGGAAGGTAGGAATCTGAGGTTCAGTGTGTCCTGGTCATCCTGTCCAGGACCTAGACAAACCTAACCCCATGAACCTGGGCACCCCTGCTAAATCACCAAACGTAGCGAACCACTTGGAGTGACCTATGGCAGAGGTGTTGGTTATCCAATAAAGGTTCCCGGGGCGGCGGGAACCCATTCCCGCCTTCCAAATTAAGTAAAAAGAAAAGAAAAACCCTGCAGCTCGTTCCAGCAAAAGATCAGCATTATGGTCCCAATGCAGAAAAACTTGATAGGGACCAAGCATCGTATGAGGCAGATAAAGATGATTTTTTAGAAAGGCTTTTTACCATAGCCAATGATAGGCAAGCAATTGAAAGGGCGACAGTACTTCAAGCATCTAGTGGAAAATGGATCGAGATGTGCCGCAATATGATTACGGTATCGTGGTTTGGAAAAGTGTGCAAACGGGGGCGAAATATCAGTTGCGCTCTATTAGTCAAAAATATACTGTACAGCAATTGTTACCAAATATTCCTTCAATTCGACACGGACAAAAACATGAATACGATGTCCTGAAGGAGCTTGCAGAACTAAAACGCATTACCACAGAAAAGTGTGGTCTTTTCATAGATGAAGAGTATCCGTATATGGGTGCGACCCTAGATGGAATTTCTTCTGAAGACTGAAACCGTGATTGAAATTAAATGTCCTTTTGCAGCACGCAGCATGCTCATACGTAAATACATCTCACGATTAGTTTTACTACGTTCAGGGCCAATTACATTTAGATTACAATTGGCAAAAAAAGATATTTGTATGTTTGTTGTATGGACTGAACTCAGAATAAGAATCGAAAAAATTTTACGGGCGGACGAATTTTGGCAGACTAATATGGTTGAACAGCTGAAACGCTTTTACAATTTTTGCACGCTACCTGAATTAATTGATCCTCGACATAGTCGCTGCATGCCTATTAGAAATCTTGAGTATTTAGAAAAGTGCATAATAGCGAAAAGAAGTAAAGTAAAATTGGTTTTAGCTAAAACCAAAACATGTAAGAAGGAATTGTTTCCAAGAAATGAATAACATTTTATTTCATTGAAGTGTCTTCAGAAGAAATTTAATTTATATTCCTAATGTATGTAGTCCACATTTTTAGAGATAGGGAAGAGGAGGGTTGGAAAGTTTCTGGTTATTCAGATCTAGTCACTAAACATAACTACGCCGTTCTCAAGCAACTTTCAATTCTGAATTATAGTCTCTCACCAGGGCGATACTGAATGTATCTTTGACTTTGGAACGAAGTACAGATTCATTATATGTACCTATATACATTTTATTTTAATTCTACAATATGATATACTCATGTAAATTAAATTTATTTTGTCCTCGCCGGCTTTTGAACCCGTGACCTCAAATCAAACTAGACAATTTAGTATTAACAGTGCCCCGCCGCACTGCGAAACCAGGCTGGAACAAAGGCCAAGTCTTTTGTCACTTTTTATTTACGTATTACTATATGTACCTTTTACTATGTGTACCTTTTTCATCTATGTAAGTATCAAAAAAATTCCAAATAAAAAGTTATATTAAATGTTTTGAGAACCTCCTCCATGAATCAAGCTATCGCTATATTACATCACATTGTAAAATATATTTTAACATAATTTTCGTAATATCTTGAATTAATAATAATTTGTTTTGTTCTGCGAGTGTCTTGGTTTTGAATGGAACGCACCGGCCAGCTGCACGAGCTACGAGTTCGATATTCGAATTCGAGCTGGAAACATTTTAATACCGAGGGCCGTTAATATTTATTGTTAATATATTTTGTATTAGCCAATCGTTTAGTACATTAAGGTTCATTTGAGATTGTTCTAATAGACTTTCTAAGTTTTTGCCGAAGTAAAAAATTGCCGTGTCATCTGCGTATAAGAAAATTTAACCATGTAGTTTTAGCTGACAGATGTCATTTATGTATATTTGGAATAAAAGTGGCCCCAGTATTGATCCTTGTGGAACTCCGTAGTTTATACTCTCGAGTTGACTGTTTTTATCTCCTATGTTAACACATTGTTTTCTGTTGGACAGATAGGATTTTATTAGTTTGATAGCTGGACCGGTAACACCTGTTTTTTCTATTTTTTTAATCAGCATTTCATGACTTACGGTGTCAAAGGATTTTTGAAGGTCTACTAGAATTGCTATGACATAGTTTTTATTATCTATGCTAGTTCTAAGTTTATTTATGAGATCATTAGTTGCAGAGAGAGTATTACATTTTTTTCTGAAACCGTATTGTTTGGCATATAGAAATGATTTTTTTTTCAGAAAGTTATCTAGCCTATCGTATATTACTCTTTCATATATTTTTGATAGAATCGGTAGGACAGCTCCCTTTATATATTGGAATAACCCTTGCAATTTTACAACTGTCCGGAAATTGACCTTCTTTCAGACTCAGGTTAATCTGTTTAGTTAGTGTAGGAGTTAGTAGTGGGGCAAGTTTTTGTACTGTTGTACATTTTAGTTGATCATGTCCAGCACTCGCGTTTGATTTTAGGGATTTTATGATAGCTAATATTTCGGGTTCAGTTGTGGGTTGCAAGTATATTGATTCCGCACTTTCATACTTTAGTGTAATTTTATCATCCAGTTTATGGGTGTATTTGTTGATTATATTATCAGCCAAAGAAGCGCCAATATTACAAAAGTAGTTATTAAAGTATTCGCATATCTTGATGTCTTCTGTGATGATTTCATTACCGTTCTTTAATTTTGTACATGGTTTACTTTGCGTGTTTGTTTGGTTCTTGATGATGCTGTTTATTACGTTCCAAGTCTTTTTGGTATTATTTTCACATTTTTTAAATAGGCTGCTGTAGTATTGTTATTTATTATTTGATATTTTGAAAGAGGACGAGCGTACTTCCTTCTTTACATGAGTTCTTAACACTACATTTTAATTATTAATTTTCGTATTTAAAATTTTTATTTACATTTTTTTTTTCTTTAAAATATTTTTTTTCTCATTATTTTTTTACTTATTTTTATTTATGTTTTAATTTATATATTTGTATAGAATACTACATGAGTTCTTAACATTAAATTTTATTATTAATTTCTGTATTTCAAAATTAAAATTTTTATTTTTATTTCTATTTTTTCTTTAAAACTTAATTTTTTTTCTTTACGTTTCACTTACTTGAAATGACTACCACAACACGGGCATTAGCCTAGTGTGGTAGCCGAAAAAACCCAAAAATCTATAACAAATAAAATATTATGAAAAAAAGCATTCTGTAGTACTGGTGAATAATGGCCTCATTACTTATAAAGGACATGAGAGACATTACAATATGCTACATTCCATAGATCTGATCTACCTACTTATTATTTGTCTGTTACACAATGTCTAATCTTCAAAATATAATCAACTGTTGATTTTTAGTTAAAAAAAATACTTTAATTTTATTAGCTCACTTATTTTGTTTACCTGTGTCCCAACTAAAAGCAGTTTTACTACATTTTTCAAAGTTCAACTTAAGTTGTAAGCTTGTTTGATGTAAGTAAATAAATAATTAATTTCAATGAAACGCACAGCTGCATTTCCCGTGAATTGAGTATTCACGAGTGAATATTCTAGGACGCCGAAGGCTCTTAATGTAGCCAGCTTAATTCACGTATTTATAATGGAGGTTGTATGTAAATAATTTCCCTGTGAATGAATTAAATCCCCGCAATTTAAGTTTCCAGGTACGCTAAACAGTATTAAGCTGATACTCTGAGGAATTACCGGAGCACAGGAGCATACTGCGAACAAGGAATATTACTATTTTGGTTTAGTAACATCAATAACTTGTTTCTACCTTGTTTATCAGATGAACGTGTTGATTTTGAAAGTTCAATACAAACTTGTATTTCAGAGTAGGTCAGTGGTATTAGAAAGATTACGTATTTAATTTTTTTTTAAACTGTGTATTCCAATGATTCATGCTACCTACACACAGTTTGGAAAAAAACAAAAAACCGTTCCCTAGCGTGTATCGTTCGGAATGAAGCGCGGTAGGCCACCAATGAACGATAGTGAACTACTAATAAACGCTCTTCTGCGTACGGAAAATAACGTGCTTCTGCACATCTTCTTTAGCCCCGCCGCACATGCCCACACTCGCGTTGGCCGTCACGAGCCGCGTGCGATTGGCAATATTTAAAACCTATGGCGAAGTACCAAACTCCGCATTTGCTCTCACGTGTCGACGCAGGCACGTACATGGGCGTGTACGTACGTGTTGGTTAATTGACCGAGACATTGTGTTCGAGTGGCAGTGGAGCGAGTGTTTGCAAAATAGAGGAACTCATTGAAGTTTTTCGAAGCGAAAAATGTTTATACGACGTAAAACACCCAGATTATATGAATACAAAATTAAAGGATTCTATTTATTATCTAGTAATTCTAAAATAATTTTTAAATTTTTCGTTTGAAAACTCAGAAGTTAATTTGAATTCTCCATTTTTTTTCCTTTTGGACATGTAAGAGCTCTTCCATATTTTTTCCGGATGATTTCCTTATTAACAATAATCTGTTTAAAAATTGACTGATGTACGACTCGTGAAAGTAAATGCGGACACACACGTGTCCACCAATGTCAATGCGACATTGGCGCAGTGTCGTGAACGAGTGCGAGTGTGAGCATGTGCGGCGGGCGTTAGCTAGTGGTCACAGGAAGGGGAACTAAGGTCTCCTTAAGGTTACACTAAAAAGTATTCATAAACTGTTCGTTCATAGATGGCTCAAAATGAATAGTTTTAGGAAATAGTTTTTATAAGTTATGATTTAAAATATTAAGATATATTATTTAGTTCTGAAATGCTTAAAAACTGAAACCCATTTTCCCAAGTCCTTGCATTGTTATTTCCTCTCCTTCCTTGAAAATCCCTAATTATTTACTACAAGAAGAAGAAGATGTTCACTACCTACTGGGTACACATACCCAAATGGCACAAGAATTGGAAGAGCAGCCACCATCAAAATTGGCCCATGACAGCATATGAACCAAAGACATTCAAATACAAAAGAGATATGCTATGATGTCCGCGCAACTGTCGGCGGACTACGACCTTTTTTTTTTTTTTTTTTTTTTTTTTTTTTTTTTTTTTTTTTTTTTTTTTTTTTTTTTTTTTTTTTTTTTTTTTTTTTTCATAAGTTTTTAATCTAGTAAAAAAGAAAATAACATTTTCACTTACATAACTAGAATATTGAATTATGTACTTTTTACATTTTACGCACCAGATTTAAATGTCCGGGTTTAATTTTCCCCACAGGAAAAACTAAACCCTTTCGCACACTTCCCAAATGATCATCTGGTCAATCCACGTTATGCAATTGCACTATATGTATTATAATTACAAAACAATACAAGAACAACATGTCAACCTACCAGAGACCAGATGGGAAAATAATTCACCGACTCCAGATATTTTCATATCAGAGGGTTCGGCTCTGTGGAATTCCTAATTGAACCTATAAATCCTACTGATCCCTCAATATAAATATTTAAAAAATCTTTTGTAATCCTAAATGTATTTAAAATTACCGATTTTTGCATTTTTATATATAAATTCTTTGACAAATCTAAAAACTATGTAAACATATTTATAAACATATATTTACATAGTTTTTACATTGCATAGTTTTTACATTTCATAACCTTAGATTACATTAGATTGCAATACTAACATTTACATGATATTATATTACCATACGATATTATTCACTATCACTACTTTGTTTTTTGTGAATAAACATGAACATTTTTTTTTTTGAATTTGCACACACTTTTTTCGTTTTTGATATCATCTGGAAGGCAATTATATAAATTGCCCCCCTCATAACTAATTGATTGTTTACCGTAGTTAGTATGAATGGTGTTTAAACGTATGTTATCGTGTTGTCGTGTAAAATGTTTGTGTACTTGGGACGTTTTAATGAATTCTGTGTTTGCATGTATGAGTTTATTATTTATTTTGTATATAAGGACACATATATTGTACTCGTATAGCTTTCTTAATGTTAGCAGTTTTGTTTCCAAATATAATTTTTTTGTGGATGTTTTGGATTCGTAGTGAAATAGTTTTTTGATTATCTTATTTTGAATTACCTGTAATTCATTGATGTATGTTTCATACGCATTTCCCCAGATTTACCTAATCACGGTAGTTTGCATACGAAAAGAATTTGTTCATTTCGTTGATTTTTTTAAGGTGTGCATTAATATTGGTTAACAGTTTAATTTGAAAACGTAAAGCATTCGTTCATTTAGTTTAACGTTCGTTTGGTTTATTCGTTAATTATTCGTTCATTTAGTTTATCTGATAATTAGTAAACAATATCGGCGATACCCGGAAGCGCAGTCCCACCTAGTAAAAACTGCAGATAGCACATCTATTTTATTTCAATATCTTTGGTATGAACCCAGCAAGGTAGGGGCTTTCTCCTTTCCAATTGAAATTTCCTGTGATTTGACTTTAAAAAACGCCGTCAATTGTCTTGTCTTATCAAAATAATGATTTACAGTCCATCTTCTTCGTGTCACGATATTGTTCGTGACACGTATTCTTTGTTTGCGCCTGTACATACGAAATATGAATATACAGTTTTGTCCATAAAAAGGTCAATTCTTTTAAGAATCTAATACACAAACAACATTTGAATAAACTCGACCACTTTTGCGACCGCTACCTTTTTATTTTACTTTGTCTTGCTGTGTTTCGTATTTCACGCTTCGAGATTTATTATTGTTATCTCCTTCTTCAAGATATATTTTCATTATTTATGTGAGGTGGACTAACTGCATATTTACCATAATATGAAATATGGGTAAATATGCAGTTAGTCCACCTCACGGATAATACGGAAGGTTCGTGTTGTCGAAGTTTGATGCACGGATAATACGGAATGTTCCTTTTTTAACTAATAGACAATCAAATATGACATTTGTCAAATAAGCTCGCATTTCATCATAATATAAAAAAAACATCCCAGGTTTTGAATGATTTGTTTGGCAAAGCAGGGTTTGTGTAATTATTATTCTAATACTTTTCTTTCCATGTTCTACTATTATAAATACAGGTACAAACTGGTCAATAATGCATTCACTTTGTTTTACGCAAAAATATTTTTTCTATGATTGGCGGCATTGATTGATTGTCTATGAAATGTTAAAATAAAAACGACGAATAAACAATGGCGTTACCGCGTGAGTGAATTAATTTTAACAAAATTAAAATGTTAAATGCATATTTTTTGCATGTTTTTTGGTCTCCCCCGACATAAATACTCACTTTTCGTAATAATAAAGCTAAATCTTACTGTTTGAACAAAAAATATTCCGTATTAACGGGTAAGCGGTTTAATGCAAAAATAATGAAATATGTACTAGAGTTTTAGGATAATACGTTGGAAAAGCCTTTCTCTGGTTTTGCACATTTTCAGATATTTTGGAATGTATTTCGTAGAATTAAAAGATTACAAGTGGATTTTGTCATCGTATCCTTGTTCTACCGGTATTACAATGGAAGATGCTCCGAGGAACTAGCATCATTGATCCCTTCGGCACCGGTGCATAGTCGGGAAACACGCCAAAAGCGTGCCCAACATTTGTACACGGTTGACATTTGTCACATGAGAACGGGTCGTTTCTTCGACTCGTTCTTGTGTTCAACAGCTCGGCTGTGGAATGATTTGCCGGCCTCTGTGTTTCCTCCTTCCTACAACATGGGTCTCTTCAAGACCAATGTTCATTCCTTCCTCTCCTCAAAAAGACCCTCCACACAGCATCCCAGATGACATAGGCCCTGAGGGAAATTATTTTCCTCAGGGCCTCCTGTGTGGAGTTAATGTAAAAAAAAAAAAATCGGAAACGTTAGAGGTTTTTATATTAATATTGATTGAGTTAACAGACTACATAATAATTTTCATGGCCATTTTTCAAGGCTGAATCTTTAAATATATATAAATAAGATCGTATCTAATCAAAATTAATAATCTAAACTTGTCTCAAACTCCAAAGATATAAAAAATAATAAATTGTACAATGATAAAGAGCCAGACGTCTAATTTAGGAGTTATAATAGATTTTTCAAACTACTTTCATTAGTTACCTAGCTAGCACGAAGGTTACAAATAACAACGATCGAAAAAAACACTGACATAATTTTGTAATATTTTCATATAACAAATATCTGACTCAGTTATCTATTCGTTCTATTCTTGCTATTAAATGTTTGACATTTTCAAAACTCAAGAAAACCGAAATAATTTTCGCTATTAGGTTTTTATTTCTTTTAAGGCTCTAGTCTAACATTAAACAATAAAATCTCTTGATTTGTTTTTCGATAACTACGTCGTTTTTTTATTGCGAGTTCTGTATCGAGTCAAAGATGACAAGACATGATTTTATTTGATTTCTGTTTTTCTGGAGTTAAAATGAATTGCCTATTGTTCAAAAGTCGCCCTTAGCCCCAGTCACCAGGGCGACCCTACCGATATTTGTTACAACCACTGATTAGATAAAACACACTAGAAATGTTTTCCATGTAGATTTCAATGGTAACCAATTTCGCTACTGACTTAGTACCTTTTGGTTCTAGTCCATTAAGCACGAGCTCTATATCTTTAGCTATCGAAAGAAGGGTAAATGCAGGCAATTCCTTTAATGAAGGGCTGAACGCCGTCGGCGCCAACAAAAAACTGTCCAAAGAAGCGAAGTAAGCCGGCCGTAATGGAGTGCTGGTACCTACCCTGATGTAAGGTAGTGAGGCATGGAACTGGCAGAGGAAGGATGAAAGTAGACTAAATGCTGTAGAAATGAGATCCCTGAGGCGTATGTGTGGTAAAACCATGTGGAGATCCGCGAATAATGCAAAGCTGATATAAGCGTAATGAGTGAGGTTAAGAAAGGGACACACAGATGGTTTGGGCATGTAGAGCGAATGAACGAGGAAAGGAGTGTAAGGAGAATATATGACGCAAATGTGAATGGTAGAAGAATCCGGGGACCCCCGAGGAAGGCATGGCACGACCAAGTGAATCAGATAATTGAGTCGGGCCATGTGAAGAGTCGGAATAATAGAAGAGCATGTATGAGACGATGTATGAATGTGAACGAGGCAAGGAGTGTGTGCCAAGATCGAGATGTTTGGCGGTCCGTCCTCTCTGCCTACCCCTGCGGGAAACGGCGTGATGGTTAGTTAGTTAATTTAGTTTCTGTATCTTCATCACACTGTGTCGCTATTATTATATTTAAATCGTATATACTCCCGCATTTGAAATGTATTTATTTATCAATCTTAAGTTAGCTCACATCGTCGTGTGTGTAAATAACTTGAGAAACTTGAATATAAAATTTTCCATTTTTGGCAAAACATAACAACACTTTAAATATTTAAAATTTAATTGTGTTGCTTCGTTAACAAAATGTTGAAGTGGATTGATTCCTTTTTAAATTTTAACATATTTTTAAATTTTAGTAATTTCTATCGGCATTCTGTTATAAAGTTGATCGGTCTGGTACAAAAGTTTTTTTTCATTTTATATAAATACATTCAAATTCAAAAGGTTTGCTTCACCGTAATAAAATTTAGCTCCTTTAACATGTCTCTTATCCGTTCTTCGCTTTATTTTGCAGTATTTGAATTTTTTTCATTTATCTTAATTGCAGCGAAAAAGCATGCTTGAACAGTAAATAAAATGTGGTGATATAATTGTATTGTGTATTATCTAACATGTTTCTTTATTTACCTTTTTTCTGACTGCCAAGAAATGATTTTTTTTTGCAATTTTTAAATTGTAGGTACAATTAACATTTTTTAAGAAATTCAGCTTTTGTGCAAATAATGATCAGACTTCTAGATCACGAAACACGTCCCCATCGCAATTCTAATATTCTTCTTTATTTTATGGCCACCGCTGTAATGTGAAATACTGTTATCACGTAGTTTGGAAAATAGCAAATCGATCAGCTTTGTCGACCAACCAATTAGGAACGAAAATACACAAAACTGAATCTAGGTCGTAACATCGAAAGTTTATGCGGACATGGTTTAAAATTACGGGCTAACGCCCATCTTGTATTGATCATATATGGCATAATACAAAAGATACAAATAAAATACACACAATAAAATTAAAAAAAATAATAAAACTGACTATCATGTATTCATCTGTTTACGACAACATAATATTGTAAGATAAAACTTCAGAAAACAACGCTTACAAAATGTGTAAAACCGGGCAACGCAAGGGACTTCAGCTTGTAATTATATATTGTAATACAGTTCTTTTTTTCTAATTAACTCAACACTAAAGGCCCTGAAGAAAATCATAATTACCTTGAGAGCGTATGTCAGGTTTGGGGATGCCCTGGCACCAAGTTTTGATTATTCTGTTATCCACTATTGCGAAAGACTCACCCTCTGGGCAACAGCACGGCTGTGAAGTTGAGTTTGACCCTGGTGTGCACCGAGCTGGTGGCGATGCGGTAGAGGCATCGCGCACGTGGCGGGTACAAGCCCGGGTAGCCGGGGCTGGCGGCCACGCAGGCCCCGCGTACCCGGCAACCCACGTCCTGGTACAGCCAGTCGCATTCTGGAAGAAGGAAATAGTACATAGTATGAGAACATGAGGGAAACCTAAGGGTAAGTCAAAGGAAATATTGGGGAAATCTAAAAGGAAACACGAGGATAATACAAGAGAAGTACTAATAACCCAACCCAAGGAAAACTGAAGAGAAACCTAAGAGGAATCTGAGAGAAACAGATTGGAAACAAAAGGAACACGTAAGGAAACTATAGAGAAACCAAAAAGGTAGCCGGGTTACGAAGGTTTACGTAAAGGGAACCTAAATGAAACCCAGGGGAAACTTGAAAGTAACCCTAGGGAAACTAAAAGGAAACCTAAAGGGAGCCGGAAAGATATCTGAGGTGAAATCTTAAGTAAACTCAAGGGTAATCAAGTGTTTTTAATGGGTCTTGTAGAAGAATAATAAGTTGCGATTTGTTGAATTCAAAGACCCAATAATGTCTGATTACGTCTAAAAGGGATTGAAACGAAACCTAGTCTCCTTTAACGGAAGCAATCCTCCGAACAGGATATCCATTGATATGCTTGGTGTAACTCTAAGTGACCAGCTCAGATATGGGGACTCCATCGAAGCCAGAGAAAGTTAGCCTCCCTAAAACTGGGCGTACTATACAGGGTCCGCAGATACTCTTATAGTACACAACTGCTAACCCTGTACAAATCACGGTGCACTCCATGGTTGAATTTGGCAGCCACCTCTGGTCTGGAGTTCGGTTCACGGTAGAAAATTTGTCACATGAGAACGGGTTGCTTCATCGACTCGTTCTTCTGTTCAACAGCTCGGCTGTGGAATGATTTGCCGGTCTTTGTGTTTCCTCCTTCATACGACATGGGTTTCTTCAAGACCAATATTCATTCCTTTTTTTAAATATTATCTCCATACAGGAGGCCTTGAGGAAAATAATTTCCCTCGGGGCCTATGTCATCTGGGATGCTGTGTGGAGGGTCTTTTTGAGGAGAGGAAGGAATGAATATTGGTCTTGAAGAGCCTCTTGTTGTAGGAAGGAGGAAACACAGAAGCCGGCAAATCATTCCACAGCCGAGCTGTTGAACATAAGAACGAGGCGAAGAAGCGACCCGTTCTCATGTGACAAATGTCAATCGTGTACAAATGTTGGGCACGTGTTTGGCGTGTTTCCTGACTATGCACCGGTGCCGAAGGGATCAATGATGCTAGTTCCTCGGAGCATCTTCCATTGTAATACCGGTAGAACAAGGATAGCATTCCCATCCGACGCTTTTGCTCTAAAGATTGCAATCCGTCTGTTAAGATGGGAGAATCTATCAAACGGACCGCACGTTTGATAGATTCTCCCATCCTGTTTCTCTTCAAAAAGACCCTCCACACAGCATCTCAGATGACATAGGCCCTTAGGGAAATTATTTTCCTCAGG
Organism: Limnephilus rhombicus; assembly: GCA_929108145.2. Lineage (NCBI taxonomy): Eukaryota > Metazoa > Arthropoda > Insecta > Trichoptera > Limnephilidae > Limnephilus > Limnephilus rhombicus. The sequence continues at coordinate 19,459,534 of OV815273.1, read as the reverse complement.
ACCTCCTGTTTGGAGTTATTGTAAAAAATAGGTGGAACGAATACAAACCTAATTTGGAGAATGATTTCAAAGAGGGAAAAAAATGAATCTGAGTCTTGAAGGAGGACGAAATACAAAAACTCACTGAAAAGCACAAGAAAGAGTTTCCCACGGAAATTCTTTGATTACAAATTAAATTGATTTACTGTTGAGCATATGTTCATCATGTTTCTTCACAGGTTCTAAGGGAATAATAACGACAGATGGTCAAGGTATCCTTCCTTGAAAAATTGGTTTTAGATATTCGACCCTTTTGGAATAACAAGTCGCGGTAACGTCATGCGATAATGAGATATATAGTAAGGTACTTTAGAATTCTCTATCGCATGACGTTATCGCGACAGATGGAACCTTGTTATTTCAAAGAGTCGTGTTCAAAACTAGCTAAGCCGTGATGTTTAAATGCAGCTCGAAATGTTTCGATGGAATGACACTTTAATGTTTATGCGGATGGTAACAAAGGCAAGGTAAATGAATGACTGCTGTACTTATCCTACTTCCCCGTTTCTACGTGGTTTGCAGGGAACACACAGACTCCACACTTTAATGAAATATAGATTAGTTATGGCGGGCCACATCGCGTGTATTGAATTTCACGAGGCTGCACTTGATGGAGCCTGGATTGAGATAGAAGACAATAGATGTTATCAAGGAAGCAAGCTGATCTTTTAGGTAGATGCCAAGATATGACGAGGTCTGAAACTATCAAGTAATCTTTAAATTTAGTCGATAATACGATTTTCCCTACACATTAAATAATACAGGTAAATTGGCCGTTATCAAGATCCTTCGCATTAACAAATGTCTTCTTCAATCCCTCCTCTGACAGTTTCACTGATTTTACACCGTACAGCCAGCGAACTTTTGTTAAGTGTCATAAAAAAATAACTGTTGACGCAACTGTGTCTATATATATTTATACATACCTTCCTGTCTGATACGTCCCAATATTACCTTCCCGTGGCATTGTGGAACAATAAATGCTAAGGAACAATCAGTCTGTTAAAGGAACTAGTACAGTTATCACCTCCTTGATACCTCGGTTCTTTAATATCGATTCGTGCGGAGACTTGTGCATGTGCTCAGCCAAGTGATTTATCGCTGCCATAATATCATAACAAGGACGTGCTAAGGCGAATTTAAGGTGAGTCAAATTCCCTTCCAATGTCCGCTGTTCACATTTACCTGTGTTGTGTCATTAAAAACGCCATATTTTTTTGATTAAATTGTAAAATATTAGTTACAGCCCAAATGATTCGTAATCTATCTGCAACTATACTAACATTTTAAATAAAATGGTTTTGAGCTACCGGAAATTGTTTTAGTTCAAAATCCGTATTTACTGTTTTGCCAGTAAATCATTATTAACGGATTCAAAACACTTTTGCTAATCTCAGATTGTTTAAAAAGCTCCAAATAAGTTTGCAACACCACGACAATTTCCAATTAACTCGATTCCGAGTTAATATCTAGCAACTATTGACGTAGAAAGCTACACCCGGCAAGTGGCTCGGCAGTTGGGATTGCTCTACCGCTTAAAAGATAGCAGAAAAAGGCAAATAATTAGTTTTGTATTCACATTTACTAGCTCCAGTCCACCACCCATTGCCCGCCCCGCACCCCATAACCTACCCTTCACCCTAACAGCCTCCCAACCCTTCTCTCTCCAGGCTGTGGATTGGTTAATGAGTTTCCCCCATCCTTAGGTGGCGAACGAGGTTCATAAAAGCATAATCATGTTCAATTTCGTCCTACTCCAAAGAACAGCCATCTTTACGACAAAGCTCGGCGGCGAAAATATGATAATAGTTTTCCACTCGATCGTTTAATTTACCGATAAGAGATGATACCTTAATATCTGTCGTAATCATGGCTTATTAACGTCCTTATTTTTATCTTCAAACTAATATTACTATGAAGGAACGCCTTTTGAAAGGGCGATGGTAGACGTTCATTCATGAACTTCCGTTTTAGCTGAGCTATAAAATTCATTAAACAGAAAGCTTCTAGAATACTTATTGGTTTTTTTAAATCCTTCAGTAGAAGTTTATAAGCTCACAATGATTTTTTTGCTAATGCAGGTATTCGTTTGCGAGTTGGTAGGTTTGTACAAGAAGGTCGTTTTATTATGTTCTAGGAAACAGATATTTTTATTTTCAATTTCTTTCCAGTTCTTTTCCACGGTGTTATTATAAACATTCTCGTGACTCTTGAAAAATATTATGATAATTATATGTTATATAACTAGAGCAAATCCGTGAAAAAGCATGGGATATTATAATTGTTGGAATCATGAAGCTTTTTTACATTAGTTCCACACAGGTGGACTTGAGGAAAATAATTTTCATTAGGGCCTATGTCATTTTAGGGGATGCTGTGTAGAGGAGCTTTTTAAGGAAAGGAAGAAAAGGAAGTTCTGTTTAGGAATATCGGCCATAGGTCACCCCAAGTGGTTTGTTACGTTTGGTGACTTAGGGGTGCCTGAGTTCAAGGGGTGAGATTTTTTAATTTATTTATTTTATTTAAGAAATAAGGTAAGTATATTTTCAAACTTCTCTTCAATGCATTAGCGTGTGGAAGGAAGAGAAGTGTACAGTATTTTGTTGTAGATATTTAAAAGTAATTGATTTATAATAAAGTTATCCATTTTTAGCAATAATTATTTTTTTATTTTGCAAACTGAAACATTTTTATTTGGTATTTACACTGGTCACTGTTAGTTTTATGATCTATAGTTGTTGAAATTTTCAATTTAAAATAAATTTCAGTACACTTGATTTTGGCGTCTAACCTTTTTTTGTACATTATTTTATGTTGTGCTCTTCTGCACAATGGGAGCAAATTGGTTGTTAATTAATTTGCAGGCATCGCTTTGTGGTGTGACCATATTTTTAGTAGTGCTAATATTGCATTAGAGGATTGCAATCTTCCAATTTAATCCGGTAAAAACCAAGGTTTACTGGTTTTTTTAACAATGAATTAGGTATTTCTCCGGTGGTTTCAATGATAACTTGTTTTTGTTTATATATTTTCACGTTAATCGTTCGTTCGTTCGTTTGAGTTCGAGCATATTTGTGTCATTTTCACTTTTTTTACGTCTCCATTATGTAGAATTAGGTTTGATGAATTCTTCTCGTATATAATTTTCTTCGATTTCTTTAAATATCATCCACGTTTTTTTTAAGTTTTCGACGTGAATTCCAATATTAAAATTTTTAATTGATCTTTTACGTCATCTTCTTTTTTCGATATTTTAATATTTTTTGTGACTTTCTTGTATGTCTTCGTTATTTTTTGTTCTTATTATAATTGGGAATATGGATTTAATTTGTCCACTAGCTTGTATGTTTATTTTGACATGTTTGTTATTTGTTGATAATTTTTAACGATAATTCTCACTGTTTGTCAAAATTTGTTTTTGTAATTAAAATATTTTGTTATGAAATTTTAGTCGCACTATTAGATCTTCTAGTTTTTTTAGGTCTTTTTCTAAACTTTGTTTAGTTTTAGATGTTTGAATGAATGGGAACAGCTCACCCGATTTATTGTGGGTATGATTTATTTTATTCGGGTTTGTTTACGTATAAAACAAACAGTAAGGCGTTGGAATGACACTGATTTGTTTAGGTCTTGGCGGAGTTGGACATACCGAACCCCAGATTCAGACCCACCCCTCCTCACACCCTTTTCCTTCCAAAAATTTGGTCTCATTCCTTTCCCTAAAATACCCTCTACAACATCGGGATTACGGATTTTTTTTCTCAGAGCCTGATGTGTGGAGCTAATGTGACAAATATAAAATGCTACATGAAGCACATAATATTTGTTCAACTAATCAAGAACTTTAAGGTTGTCCATAGCAATGGGTAACTACCATAGATAATGATAGTTAGTCAGCTTTCAAATTAGCCCTAAACTTATACCCAAACAACAATAAGACTTGTTGAAGAGTCACCGGAGTGAAATGCGCAGATTAAACTTTCGCGGCCCAATTGGAGAATCCGCACAATTACTCTCCTAACTCCTTCCTTTATCATAATTATCCGGTAATCGCAAGACGCGCTGAGTATCGGCATACTAATGTGGCTCTTATGGTGCTGCCGCTGAGGGCTTCATTGAAACCTCCCCCTCTGATAAGTTCGTCGTTTATGAGAGAGAGGGAGAGATAACGGCGAAGCTATCCGCAGTATACCTTTAACGTGTGAGACAAAGGAGAATCGAGAAGAACGTCATTGTGTCACATTAATACAAACTGCCGAAAGCTCCGCTGTCGTCTCTCTCTTTTTGATATGTGTGTCGTTAAAGAGAGAGTGAGGAAAAAGTCACAATGGAGCTATCAATGGTATGTCTTTAGGAACTTTCAGGTGAGAGTATTATTGCTTTCTGAAATACAGTTGCTAAAGTGTAATGTTAATAATTCAACGCAAATAATTATTTAATTAATGAAGACAATATTAGAAACAGTCAATCGAAAATCTGAAACAGAAAAATCAGAAAAATATACGATCACATCTGGGACTCGAATAAGAATCTTAATACATAAAACAAAGTCGGGTTAGTTACACCATTTATAAGATCGGCTGGACCGATTTTGATTTGATCTTTGATTTGTCGGATTTGTCTCCGCCCCGGATAACAGAATAACTATTGAAACATCGCAAAAATTCACGAAAAAAAAAGTTATGAAGAAAATAAAATTTTTCGTACATTTTGTATGAAACGAATTCTCATATTATTTTGAAAGAGCTGCAGCAATATTGTGATAGGTATAATATTTAACTGTGCGTGTATAGGCCACTTGCATCACATTTAAAAAAAAAACCCGGTTCAGGCAAATTTTAAAAAAACCCTGCCGATTTTTTAAAAATTTCAATCCGAAAAATCAGAACATTTTTTATAAACCGGAAAGACGGGACATAATTTTATAGGTGCGAAAAAAAAAGAATGTTTTCCACACGAATGACACAGGAAATAACGAGGCATACCAAAAATATTAAATGTCGTAAATATTTTTTTCCTTGTACCATCTTATTGATCATAAATCATTATAATGTTCAACGTCTATATTACCAAATCAAATGTAATATACTTGTACTTGTAAATTATAATAATAATAAGAATATTATAAAATTTGATTTTGTTAAAATCCGCACCATTATCATTATACCTCTAAAACACAAACGGACAACGTAAAATGTACGGGGTTCTCTTCATTACATCTGTCAAAAAATCAGACCAAACGATACGTTCGCAGAGAACAAACAATAAATCTAGTGAACGTTAAATGTCAAATTCAAAAATTCGCCTGAAATCAAAGTGATGCCATATAAAAAAATAAATCAGTGTGGAATTTTATAAAATTAATAGGAACATTTTCGGAGACGGGACATTTTCATGTAGTGACTCACGATCCCAAAGTATGGATTTATTTATTTAAAAGTAAAATAAACTGTACATTTCTAAAAAAAATTACTAACATTTTCGTAATCTTAGTAAAAAATCTATCCACACGATTTTTTCCAAGTCGTTATGACGTCCATGCAAGTGGCCTATTCCAAAAATTCAAAAACTGCTACCCCTCTTTCTTACACACGAAATATCAATAGTCGAAAATGAGACAATCGGTGAACTTATGTCTCGGCACCCCCCCAAAGGAAAAATAGAATAATAATAAATCTCTGAAATGAAACGCATTTTTTTTTCGTAAGCTTCACTTAGGACCTGTGTCATCTTAGGGGATGCTGTGTGGTGGGTCTTTTTAAGGAAGGGTAGGACAGTAAGTTCTGGAAGGAAAAAGGCATGAGGGTTGGGTAGGAATCTGGAGGTCAGTGTATCCGGGAGTGAATTCATCCCTCCAACTACGGTGCAACGCCATTGCTTTTACCGAAATTGACTTTTTACCTTGACCTTTCCAGCCGGATTCTCTCGACCAATGGGTCGAAAAAATGGGATTCAAAAGGCCTCCTTCAACCAGTCTCCCTCGATCCGGACACGCAGCAGATGGGCAGACACATCCGCAGCCAAGACCCGCACAAAAGTCACTCCATGAACCCGGGCACCCCTGCTAAATCACCAAACGTAGCGAACCACTTGGGGTGACCGGTGGCAGAGGTGTTGGTTATCCAATAAATGGTTCCCTGGGCGGCGGCACCCGTACCCGCTGCATTTGAAAAATTCCCGTAAGTAAGTGGAAAAGTAAGAAAATCAAAAAAAATATAAATCCGTACAAAACGCCATCTCTGATACTGACAAAAACAAAACACGGACAGTTGGGCATCGATAATTGCTTAATTGTGTAATTTTTTACTTAATTTAATTTAATTTATTTTTATTTTGCAGAAAAAAACAGTACATAATTACATAGTAGAAAATAGTTCCAAAGTTATAGAATTTAACACAATAATTGGTACCAATGACATTTCGCTGTTATATACTTATGTTTTTATGTGATAAATTATACATTTTACCTAAATTAAGTTAGTAAATTATTGAAGGAGAGGGGTGTGTGTGTATGCGCGTGTGTGTGTGCGGATGTGTGTGGATTGATGTGTTATGTGTGCGAATTCAGTGTGCTAGAAATGTTTTTCTTAAATAGAGGGAGGGAATCAAAAAATATATCGGTATTTGTGGTTTTTTGAATTGAGTTGAATCTTTGAAGTATGCGGGAAATGGGGGAGTTGGCTGCAGCGTTCGTATGTAAAAAAGGTTAATGAAAAAAACTTAATTTAATTCAACAGTTATTGATTCTGAGACGATACGAAGTTCGTCGGGTCAGCTAGTAGAAATATAAATATAGAAATATTCATCCCAGACTTGCAGAAAAGTCAATACATGTTGCATATTAAATAAAAATGAATAAATTTATCCAAGATACTAACTAGGTAGCATTTAGTTCTGGTTGAATCTTGAAATCATACATAAACACTGACCCGTTAAGTCATGGGTTCTGGGTTGGAGCTAGTCCTGGGTCGATCGATCGTTTTACATGACCCGGGTCGCCCACGACACACTGGCGTCATGAGCGGGTCGCGAAGACCCGCTCTTTTCGCAACACAAAATATGAAACTCGATTATGCTTCACCCAGCTACTTTCTACTACCTGAGTCGAGAGAGAAGGTGGCGAAACCCGGGTGTTGACAACCCGCTCGCTCTCTCATATTACATCTATCTATCGTCGCTCGCCCGCCACTTCCGCACCCGAAACCCAGGTAGCAGTAGTAGAGCGGTTGCGAGAAGTGGGTCGCGAGACCCGGGTGCTGACGAAAAAATGACCCGCTCGCTCTTTTGTGGTCCGTGAGCGGGTTTCAATGAGCGGGTTATTCACGACCGACCCAGGACTAGTTGGAGTCCTAGATGTGATCGCATCTTTTTCTGATTTTTCTGTTTCAGATTTTTGATTGAGTTTCGCTAATATTGTCTTCATTAATTAAATATCACAATTCGAGGTTTTTTTAAAGTTAAAAAATAAAAATACGAGTAAATAAACAAATAATTATCTTCTTAGAATTTGATACATTCATAAAATACTTTTCTCCGATTTTAAATAAATCACATAAATAGCAGATGTGCTTAGATTTCTTTTTAAGACTTGAATAATTTGAAAATATTCGAGATATATATTTATATTATAAATAGGGAATAACTAGTAAGTAGTTTTGTGAACTGTATACCTCGCACCCAAAAAAGGATATTTTTAACTTTCTCTTATTTAATTAATCTAAATCAAAATTTCTTCCGATATCATAAGATTTGTAAGAAGATATTTAAATACCTACCTACTTAATTATAAATCATAAATATTTTACGTATGTAACATTTTTATTTCAAACTAGCTGGTTCCCGGCATGCGTTGCTATATCATTTAATAAAGAAATTGTTTCTCCCTGCGTGTCCTTTCCCATTCGTCCCATTCCCCTTCCGCCTCCCCTTTTTTCCCGTTCCCACTCCGTCACCTCCACCTTCCCTCTCCCCACTCCACTTCCCCCCTTCCCCCGTCACGCGAACCCCCCTCCCGAGTTCCTCTCCCCCCTCCCAGGTCCCCCTCCACCCTACCAGGTTCCCCTCCACCACCTCTCCCTCCCTCCCGCTTTCCATAACAATAGCCGCTTCCTCGCGTGCCACCAATAGCAATTTTTTTATACAAATTTCATACATGAAGTTTTATAGAAACCTTGTACTGACAATAACGAACACACAAAAAAAAGAATTATCCAATTTGATGCAGTCATTCGAAAGTTATGCGCTTAGCAACACATTCAGCAATTCATTACACAATTTGTCCAAAGAAATGTCACCATTTGACTGACAATTCTTTTTTCAAACTTTTTTCAGGCTGGTGTGTAGATACCATAGCATTGTTAGGTATGTAGGTACCTAGATTTGAGAGGTCATACATAGTTGGAACCACGATCAAGCGAATTCTAGCGGAATAAATAGGTAGTTTGGGGGCATACATTAATTACGTGAGCAGTTTTTCTTCCAATCTAGAGCTCCCCCTTGGTGGGATAAATTTGGGCCACTTCGTATATTATTTTCAAGTAACGTGAGATTTTGCTGGACCCCCCCCCCCTTTTGAGCTCACATAATTAATGTATTTAATTACGTGGTCTCTTCAAGAGTTCACTCCTTCCTTTCCCCAAAAAGACCCTCCACACAGCATCTTTAAAGATGACGTGGGCCATGAGGGAAATTATTTTCCTCAGGGCCTCCTGCGTGGAGTTAATGTAAAAAAAAATTAGAGGTATAATTAAAATTTATTTAATCGGTATCTCAATGGAGGGTGATCTACCTACAGCAGTGTCCCAAAAAAACATAGTTCGAAAGCACGCATAAACGCATAATTAAAACTCGTACACTGCATGATTGACATTTTCTGCATGAAAAGTTGTTTCTAGAACATTAATGGAAATACCTAATAGACCGATTATAGCGTTCTTCACGTCTAAACCACAGGTATTTTCGTCCCAGAATTATTTAAGTCCCAGAATCACTCCTTATTTTCGTCAAAAATAACTCTTGTACATAGTGTCTCTAGGGAGGAAATAGGTCCTGAGGGAAACTTCAGGACCTTCTCTGTGAAGTTATCAGAAAAAAATACCGCCGAGCTGTTTACAGAGCTCATTAAAAAGACAGCGGGGGTCCTGCCGTGCCTTGCCTTGTCTTGTCTCGCTTTGCCTTTCCTTACCTTCCCCTGCCTTCCCCTGCCTAGCCTTACTTTGTGAGATTGAAGGGGAGATAGGGGAGGAAGAAAACAGCACAGACGATAAAAGGTGCTCCCACCCAACGGAAATTACCAATCTATGAGGAAACTATTAATCATTGTAACTCAAGTTGGCAAAAAGACAACGAAGACTTTCCTGTGAAAAAACTACTCTGTTTCACGAAAAATGTAAGGTGAATAAGATAACGCACACACCGATACACTACCGTAATATCCGACTTAAATAGCTCTCAGAATTATTCGCTTTTTCAACGAGTATCGGAAGTTACTTAATTGAAAAACGTACAGAAAATCAGTTACACGAAAACAACACTAGAAGCGTACGACTTCTGAGCGTTTTCGTTTAAAAGTGTTTTATTTACGTGAAACGTTATTCGAATTCAATCTCTCTCAAATTAAGAAGTTAAATGCTCGTCACGGGTCTGCGAAGCCGAAGCAATCTAGCGATGTGCTGTTTGCAGGTTCCAAGGTTTGATGAGTGAAAGCGGGACACTGTAGGGGTAGGTATTGTGACACATTGTTGGCGAGTTTCGAGTCTGTGCCCGGTGGTGAGTGCGCGGCGCGGTGTCGGTGCTGGATTTCCCGCGCGCTCGGCATTATGACGGGAAGCTGCAAGTGACAGATGTCATCGGCCCAAAATGGCTTTGCTTTATAAATCGACGACTCACGGCGATTATCGCTCTTTACGGAATAGCTCCCAGGAAATACATCGCCATAAATCACGACAGAGTGTTTGCAGAACTTCGCTCCTTCTTCTGCTGTAATAAATCCTTCATACGTGTTGGTTATTTTCAAATCGGCTGGATAAATTTATCTTTTGAGGGATAAATCACCATTGTACAAATTTACTTTGCTCTATAATGGGGCTAGTTGTGTTATGTGAGAAGAAAGTAGGCTCCCGAGCACACATGTTTGAATTAGGATGATGAGAAAATAATTTGATGTGCCTAAAACACGCGTACGTGAAATTGCTAAAATATTCGAAACAATAATGGGGTTTTAAGTAGCTTACTCATGATAGAAAACGAAGAAAAAATAACCGAGGTTCAGCTCCAAGATAAAATAACTTAGATACAGCTCCAAAATCAAATAACCGAGGACCAACTCCAAGATAAAATAACCAAGGTCCAGCTTCAAGTTCAAATAACTGAGGTTCAACTCCCAGATAAAATTAACCGAGGACCAGTTCCAAGATAAAATAACATAGGACCAGCTTCAAGATAAAATAATCAACGTCCAGCACCAAGATAAAATTACCGAGATTCAGCTCCAAGACAAAATAACCGAGGTCCAGCACCAAAATAAAATTACCGAGATCCAGCTAAAAGACAAAATAACCAAGGTCCAGCTACAAGATCAAATAATCGAGGACCAGCTCCCAGATAAATAACCGAGATCCAGCTTCAAGATAAAATAATCGAGGTCGAGCTCCAAAATAAAATAACCGAAGTTCAGCTCCAAGATCAAATAACCGAGGTCCAGCTCCCAGATAAAATAACACAGGTCCAGTTCCGAGATAAAATAACCGAGGTCCAGCTCCGAGACAAAATAACCGAGGTCCAGCACCAAGATCAAATAACCGAGAACCAGCTCCAAGATAAAATAACCGAGGACCATCTCCAAGATAAAATAACCGAGGACCATCTCCAAGATAAAATAACCGAGGACCAGCTCCAAGATAAAATAACCGAGGACCATCTCCAAGATAAAATAACCGAGGACCATCTCCAAGATAAAATAACCGAGGACCAGCTCCAAGATAAAATAACCGAGGACCATCTCCAAGATAAAATAACTGAGAACCAGTTCCAAGATAAAATAACCGAGGACCATCTCCAAGATAAAACAACCGAGGACCATCTCCAAGATAAAATAACTGAGAACCAGCTCCAAGATAAAATAACCGAGGACCATCTCCAAGATAAAATAACCGAGGACCATCTCCAAGATAAAATAACCGAGGACCATCTCCAAGATAAAATAACCGAGGACCATCTCCAAGATAAAATAACCGAGGACCAGCTCCAAGATAAAATAACCGAGGACTAGCTCCAAGATAAAATAGCATCAATATGTTTTAGGCAGCAAATAAATGATTTGGAAACTTTTGGTTACTCTCTTAATTAAATGAATTATATCGGTAAACAAAACTCGGTTTGATTGTACGAAATTTTGGACTAATTTTCAATTTGCTAACAATTGTATTAATTTAGAACACAAACACGATAAATAATATAAACCGCACGAAACACAATCAGTATTATCTGCGCGAGGTTGAAGTTAATTATTTTATTGGAGAGTTATTAAATGGCTACTAGGTAAATCCAAAATTGATAATTTAGAACAATTTGTATATTATTTACGCACCAGATTTAAATGTCCGGGTTTAATTTTCCCCACAGGAAAAACTAAACCCTTTCACACACTTTCCAAATGATCATCTGGTCAATCCACGTTATGCAATTGCACTATATAAGTATTATAATTACAAAACAATACAAGAACAACATGTCAACCTACCAGAGACCAGATGGGAAAATAATTCAACGACTCCAGATATTTTCATATCAGAGGGTTCGGCTCTGTGGAATTCCTAATTGAACATATAAATCCTACTGATCCCTCAATATAAATATTTAAAAAATCTTTTGTAATCCTACATGTATTTAAAATTACCGATTTTTGCATTTTTATATATAAATTCTTTGAAAAATCTAATACGCCTAAATTTTGAATCAGAGACCTAGGTATAATGCCAGTAGTCGAAATAACAAATGCATAATTATAATTGTAGAAAGCAATCACTTTGTGGTTTGACATATTTAATAAAATAAAACTTTTGACTGGTCGGTGGTTGAGTGGGCATAGCGCTTGGATCCCGTCCGGGCGTCGCGTGTTCAATTCCTCGGCTGGCTAAATCCTCCATCACAACACAAGCAACATTTTCGGTTTCTGTGGTGGTAGTAGGAGATTTTCAAACGTTGTTGGGTTATTCGTAACCCGGGAATGTTTGTCTTTCTTTCAATTAAGAAAAAAAAAAACTTTTTTGTTTAAAACCACGAGATTTATTAATTTATGAACCGAGCGGTTTCGCTTTATTCAAGCATCTTCAGGATACAAATTAATTTTTACAAATTAAGTTTTTAGTATTAATTTGTACCCTGAAGATGGTTGAATAAAGCGAAACCGGTCGGTTCATAAATTAATAAATCTCGTGGTTTTAAACAAAAAAGTATTTTATTTTATTAAATAGCATAATTATTTATAACTAGCCATTAACAATTCAGTTTTAAAATATCCGAAATCCAATTGAATAATAATATCTGCGATTCATATTTTGCATATCAATAACCATGATGTTATTTAACTGTTATTTAGACTTTGTGTGTAGGCGTGATAGGTGATCTTGCAGATCTTAAATAATACGCGCGTGGACGAGATGAACATTTATTTGCACAATATAAGTCTAAAAGCTATGTGCTAGCTATCGGAGCTGTCTGTAAGTAAGGAGAGCGAGCAGGAACATCCATCACCTTTTATACACTGTTTCTGCCGTCTCGCTCTTGCATATTTGAAAAGGCAGGCGTGCCACCAAAACCCTTCTCACACATGAAAAAATACTACATGAAAATACATTTTATCAATATCTTCAGGTCAAATATATAAAGGTATAGATTTTAATTCATTCCTATGAATATGAACGCTGCCAATTTGGGTGTGAAAAAAATATTACAGCTGTAATTAGGTATGAAGAAATAAAAGTATATCTAAGGTTGTCGGTACGAGCAAGATATTTCACGAAATAAATCCAACACAAGTAAATGAATAACCTATGCAAAGCATCTTCAACAAAAAGGTCGAGCAAAGTAAAAGTTTTTGTGTGAAAATACTACTCTTGAAAATATAGTTGAATCTTGTTAGCGCCTTCCTTTCTGCGCAAGTTCTAAACAAAAAGGTCCCCCCGAGCTGCGTAAGTTTCCCGGAACATTATACACGTTAAGTGCACTATCTGGGAACAAGCCGCCCTTCAGAATAGGGGTCAGAATAGATAAGGTGACCAGTTTTCTCAAATGGAAATTGAACCAGAGAAGGGGAGAGAATAGCCCATAACAATTCTCGCCATCCAAAAATCTTCCGGGCGTGACGCTCCGAAGGTTAAACTTATCCGCACAATTCAACATAATGGAGTCATTTTCCAAGTGCGAAGATATTTTAATAAATATATTGATCTCAGGGGTAACTTTGTATTCAATCAACTTTATGTTTTGCCACGTTATTTTCATTTCCACAAGCAAATAACATTTTTTTGGAATATTTTTATTCTTATTGTGTTGATTCGTGGGGTTGGAAAAATTTTACAGTCACTTAAGAAAATTTATGTTCTTCTAAAAATGTTGGTAAGTTTATTAGCCGTCGAGTGAACATTGTAGGGAAGTGGTCTTTCCGAGGTACTTAAGCTATGGATCGATGGTTGAGGGGCGGAAGGGTTGTGTAAAGGATCTCATATAGATTACACCGATATGTCTACCAACTTATATTGGGAGAGTAAAGGAGTTCGGAGTGGCGAGTGGAGAGTCTACAGTTTTATTAGTTATCAGTTTTGATTTATTAGATGATTTATTAGTGAAATAACTTTGAATTACCGATGGCTTGAATTAAATACAAGTCAATCAAATTATATGGACAAACGTTCTAGCATCCATATTATTAAATTATTATTATTTTTTTTTTTTACATAAGCTCACACAGGAGGCCCTGAGGCAAATAATTTCCCTGAGGGCCTATGTCATCTTTAGGAATGCTGTGTGGAGGGTCTTTTAGGGAAAGGAAGGAGAGGAGGGTTCTGGGAAGGAAAAGGGTTTAAGGGGTGGGTAGGAATCTGGGGTGCAGTGTGTCCTGGTCATCAGACCTAAACACACCTCATCCCATGAACCCGGGCACCTCTGCTAAATCACCAAACGTAGCGAACCACTTGGGGTGACCTACGGCAGAGGTGTTGGTTATCCAATAAAGGTTCCCGGGGCGGCGGTACCCATTCCCGCCTCCCAAATTGAGAATGACGACAATATTAGCAAAACTCTAACGAAATTCTGGAAACAGAAAAATCAGATAAAGATATGGGCACATCTGGGACTCGAACCCAGGACTTTCGGCTTTCCGGGCCGCAACTCTACCAACTGAGTTAATGTGTCCCTACCCGATTCGGTCAGTTTTAACTGTATCATACTTCGACTAAGAACTACCAAAATTATCCTCATTTTATTAACGCACATTTTATTGGTTGCTATCTATATGTATGATTGCAAGATTCAAACCCGGTCTAATTTTTTTTTTTTTACATTAACTCCACACAGGAGGCCCTGAGGAAAATAACTTCCCTCAGGGCCTATGTCATCTTTGAAGATGCTGTGTGGAGGGTCTTTTTGAGGAAAGGAAGGAGTGAACACGGGTCTTGAAGAGACCCATGTTGTAGGAGGGAGGAAACACAGAGGCCGGCAAATCGTTCCACAGCCGAGCCGTTGAACTCAAGAACGAGTCATAGAAACGACCCGTTCTCATGTGACTAATGTCAACCGTGTACAAATGTTGGGCGCGTGTTTGGCGTATTTCCCGACTATGCACCGGTGCCGAGGGGATCAATGACGCTAGTTCCTCGGAGCATCTTCCATTGTAATACCGATAGAACAAGGACAGCATTCCCACCTGACGCCTGTGCTCTAAAGATTGCAGTCCGTCTGTTAAGATGGGAGAATCTATCAAACGGACCGCCCGTTTCTGCACAGAGTCAAGGTTTTTTTTTTAGGTATTTTGGAGCTCCAGACCAGAGGTGGCTGCCAAATTCAACCGTGGGGCGCACTTGCGATTTGTACAGGGTTAGCTGTTGTTAAAGTATCTGCGGGCCCTGTACAGTGCGCCCAGTTTCTGAGAGGCTAACTTAACTCTGGTTTCGATGGAGCCCCCGTACCTGAGCTGGTCACTTAGAGTTACACCAAGCATATCGATGGAGATCCTGTTCGGAAGATTGCTTTGAAGATTGCGGAAGAGTCCTATTGAGAAGAATGCTATTTACCTAGACACTATCTAGATAGCATTTAGTTCGAGTCCTTTTTGATGTGCCAGATGTGAGCCAGATGAGATTTAAGTCCCAGATATCTTTTTCTGATTTTTCGGTTTTCAGAATTTCGATTGAGTTTCGCTAATATTGTCTTCATTTAATTAAGGGCCGTCTGTTTCAACGGAAAGCTAAATAGTGTCCTAAAGTTAAATTTTAACTGTCAGTTAAAGTAACGAGGACGTTAAATAGGACCGCGCGCTGTTTCAAGTATTTTTTCGATTAAGTAATAGTTGTCAGTGTGACCAGTCTAAAAAGCAGAATATTCCTCGGAATTACGTGACAAAATGCATAGAAATATTTTTTGATGCGGCAACACCGTAAACTAAATCAGAACAACTGTCAAAATATCCGGTTGTATTTTGTTTCGCGTCGTAGAATCTGACGGCTTTGTTCCGATAAAAGTATTTGTATGAATATTTACAAATAAATGACGACCTATTATAATACATATGAAATACAATATGAATGTAATTTACTTTCCAGTAGTTGTGATATCTCCTGATATCTTCAATTCAATTTATTTATGGTATCGAAAATATTAGAAAAACATACATTATAGCGTTTTTGTAAGTAATGTACAAATTATACTAGCGATATTAATAGAGCTTGTCTTTTAAAGGCAGCTTCACTCGCTAATGTCGATATACGAAACGAGTCTAACCTACTACTTATGTAATATTTTTGTAATGTTTATAATACAATAGGTATATTGATTTGAAGATCTTGTAAAATTTGAGATACATCCATTAATAGAGCTTGTCTTTAAAAGGTAACGCTAAATACGTCGATATCAGAATTGATTCTGTTCAACAGCAAGATTTTTTCGACATGCGGTGCCACGCGAAAAATTCGAGATCATCCCAGATAACCATATATTATTGACGCGGGGATGAAATGTTTTGGTTTTCGCTTCAAGACATATTGGATGAGGAATTCATCGTCATTATCATCCTCTTCTATAATATTTATCATAATTATTGATTAGCATATTAGTAATCAATGTTGAAACAGCCATTTCCATACATCACTTCGACCAGAACTGTCAAATATGCCAGTATGGCGGAGTAACTCTAGAGTAACTATCGGTTTTCGGAAAGTAAGTACAAAAGTTAAAAGTAATGTCAAACAATCAGTCAAATTGATTGAAAAACGCATTTTGCTGAAATTTAACTATAGTAACGGCGATTTGTTTTACTTTTACTTTAGCGAGCGTTGAAACAGACGGCCCTAAGTATTACAATTTGAGGTTTTAAATTTATTATATATTTTTTAAAATCTGTATTTTTATTTCAACATCTAATATTGTGGGTATGTTTCGTGTTGTCGTCACGGGGTAAATAACGTGTGTTAGGCTGCCTGGCATGTCCCCTGTCAACTTTACTATTTCTTCTATTCCCCCCTTGTTGTACCTACAAAATGCTCCCCTCGGCAGATTTCAGATCAACATTCCACGTCAAACGTTATTTCATCCAATATTTTGCTGATTTTTCAATAAAAAAATATATAGTCGATTACACCGCTGCTGGGGAGAAATCGTTTCGTCGATTTTCAAGCGAACCTACATTCACAAAATCCCGGTCGTATAATATACTCGTATCTCAATATTTCGTATGTGTAGGGTAACGCGTGGTCTGGTGGAAAGACGGCGCTATTTGTAATATGCCTGCATAATGTCAGGAGGGTGTTTAACTTGTTTTATCCAGTGGAACACCTGCGCCCGTTGCCCGTGGTTGAGGCTTTACTTACGTTATGCAAGGGCACGCACTTATCCTTGCCCAAAAAATGACCATAAAAGCTTAGTTTATGAGAGAACACGTCGGGGGAGGTAGAACCAGACAGGTAGGTAATTGTACCTGTGGGTGGATTGGTGTGAATGTATATTTGTACAGGAGTAGGTGGCTTGCTTGCTGCGGCGAGCGGTTCCGGTAATCCGTGTGCTCGGGACTTTACGATACGAGCTCCGGTTTATTTCAGTGCACATGAAGCCTGTGTGTTCTGCTAAATCGTTGCTTTACTCGCCGCTTGGTATAAAAATGTGATACGGTGGTCGGTTCGCCGGCACCTTGAGGTAATACTTTAGCGCTTCCCCGGCTAGATGGGACTGTTTTATTAAAATTTATTTGATCCCTTTAACAGTGTATTTCCGGCGCAGTGGTACTACAGTTGAACTGCGGAAGCGCGTCCTACTGTAAACAGTGCATCTTTACGATTTCTAGTTTCAATTCTGTGGTAAATGTTCACTTAGTGGTACTAAGTTGAACTGCGGAAGAGCGTATAGCGATTGTATGTAAACAACGCTTCTTCACGATTTCTAGTTTTCATTGAATGTTTTTCGATTTCTTCCTAATTTTTATTTTTTATTATTAGGTAGAGAGATGGAAACAAAAAGTATTTAGTTAATCAAATAAAAATAATTTTTAACTTTATGAGTAAAACCTCAAATTGTAATATTTAATTAAATAATATTAGCGAAACTCAATAGAAAATCTGAAACAGAAAATATATTGGCACCACTATGATTCGAACCCAGGACCTTCGGCTTTCCGGGCTGTTGCGCTAACCCCTGCGCGAGATGTTTCACTAATATTGTCTTCATTTAATTGAATAAAAATAAACTTAGTAAATAAACTTAAATATGCAAATTATTTGACACATAATACTTTGATTTTTTTCAACTTTTTTCAACTTATGTGACGTAAATAGTTTAATTAATCAGCTACATATAAATATTAAGTCTTTGAAATACTTCTACGAAATCTCTACCAGACCGAAAGTAGATATTATGTGATTAGGTTGGTACACAAAGTCTGTTATTTCTTAAATCTAATGATATTAATGGCACATTACTTAGACATCCAGCAAGATTAAGAGCGGCACGATTACTATGAAAACCTTTTTGACTAGGATAATTTCCCCTTTGTCCTAGAATTCTTTTGATCAATGTCTGACTGAAATTATGCTCCCTCTGAAGATTCTTCACAAAATCGAGCTAAATTACCTTTCTGAATTCTTTTACTTCATTCGAACCCTATATCTATGTTAATATATGGAAATAATTCACACATAAAACGTATAACAAATACATTAACCACTGATTATTAATTATTATTCTTTTAAATAAATTCGGTCCCGATGATATTTTCGATTGATAGATAACTAGCTGGTTCCCGGCACATGTTGCTGGGCCATTTAATAAAGAAATTGTTTCTACCTGCGTGTCCTTTCCCATTCTTCCCGTTCCCCTTCCACCTCCCCTTCCTCTCCCGCGTCCCCTTACCTTCTCGCTTTACCACTCCGATTCTTCCACCTTTCTTCTCCCCACTTCTCTCCCCCCCTTCCCCCATTCCGCGAACCCCCCTCCTGAGTTCCCCACCCCTCTCCAAGGTTCCCCTCCCCACTCCCGGGTTCTCCTCCCCGCTCCCGCATTCCATACATTTATTCCTGGTACAATCAGTTTTCAAACAGCTCGCATGCGACCTATTGAAATTTTTTTATACAAATTTCATAATGCCAGAGCTCATATATGTTATTCTGATGTATGAGCTGTATTATTGTAAAGTTTCATTAAAATCCATTCTGTAGTTTTTGCGTGAAAGAGTAATAAATATACATCCATACAAAATTTCGCATTTATAATATTAGTAAGAAGTAAGATAATCTTATCTTTTACGTCAATATTTATCATAAACCTTAATTTTTTGTTTGATGTCAATTTTTGCTATTTACTCTAGGCAGAAGTACCTATATTTTTTCCCTTTATCTCTTCGTTGTATTTGTGTCACTTACCAGCATTAAACTGATTAATTTATATAATCAAATGCTTGCTGTAGTACCAATACAGAAAAATCCTAACCACCCTCATACCTTTTCCTTCCTAGAACATCCTCTCATTCCTTTCTCAAAAAGACCTTCCACACAGCAACCCCAAATATGATATAGGACCTGAGGGATATTGTTTTCCTCAGGGCCAATTATGTGGATATATTGTAATTTGTTTTTAATAAAAAGCGCATATTCCATAAGCGGAATTAAATTTTTAAGATTTAATTCACTGATGTAATTTATTTAGACATGTTTTATGTAAAAGCCCTAAATGTGTAAATAAATAAGTACATGATTTTATTTGACTAATAAAACTAAATTAACAAATTTTTAAAAATACACATTTAAACTTTTATAAAAAGTCAATAGTTCCATATGAATAAATTCCGATACATTTATCCGAGACACCATCTAGGTTAAAAACCACTTCTTAGAATGATTGTTTCCAATAAAAAAGGTAGTTGCCCATAATATGGAAAAATAATAATTAGTAAATTGTAAAATTTGAAATATGAAATTGACAAATACGACGGTTTGACAGAAGGTGGCATTAGCGAAATTGGTTAACGCGCACGTCGCGGTTAGACGAGAGGTCTGGGTTCGAGTCCCAGTTGCGACAATTGTCTTTTTTTCTGTGTTTGTTCTCTTTCATATTTTCGTTTAGATTATTATTGTTCTTTTCTTCTTCAACTTTAAATATGGATTTAAAATATCTTATTCAATGTACGCACAAAGTCAATGTATTTCTTCAATGCAGTCCTATTTGACAGTTACATCAAACTAAAAAGATTTTTTTTTTCGAAAACGGGAAAGTTTTGTTTGAAATGTTTGTTTTTGCCTTGTTTATTTGTCAACATGAAGACAGAATAACAAAAACATCACAACGCTAACAAATATTATGAAGCCTGCCAACTTCTAGGTTTGTCTGAAAAACAACCCCCAAACGAGCATCATTTATTATTTCCCTTTCCAAATATGAAAACACTGTTAACTCTTTCCACCCAGATCGTATCGTTGAAGTCCGTTGTATTATTCACATTTCTCAAAATACAAAACGCCCACAATAATTGAACATTAAACCTTCGGTACTAAAAAGTTTATGTGTTAATGACGCGCTCCGTTAATGATGGAATACATTTACGTCTATATTTGAATGTATGAAACGGAAAAATAAAACGTTTGTTTCAAACAAGTCAGCCATTTGGGACAATCTCCCAGGGACCGGGACATACATATTTATGAGGAGCGTTGATCCGGAGCTGATAAAATTGGGTTAAAAATGGAAGGGTCAAGGCAAACAACATTTTTAAGCGGAGTATTTTTTTGTGAGAAAAGATATAAAAAAGGCTTGTTCGAGAAAAAAAAACAATAACATTCATTTGATTTTCAGAAATATTTTCGACTGTAAAGATGATGCTCCTAAAATTTCATAATTTTTTTTACAATATCGAACGTTATTAATACCCCAGCGTGCAGCGTCTGCGTGGTTGAATTTCAGAACCCAGTTTCGAGTGCATATTGACGCCACGCCGTACGCGTTGCGCCACAAATAACATCTGTGTACGTGGAATTTCAAACAAAACTACCATTTTAATGCGGTTTTGAATTCAAGATGTCGCCACTTAGGTCAGCAGCTCGCATGTGGAAGTTTCTTCCCCACGTATAAGTACTACGGATTCATAGAATTTAAGTATTTTTCCGGGTATGGAGAGATTACATATGGCGTCATTGTCATGGTTACTTTAACTCGGCGACTAGCTGTCACTGGATCACAAGGGATCCGAGGAACTGGCTATTTTTGGAACCAGTTCTTATCGGATTTATAAAATGGTTACCTACAACCAAACTGAGCGAAGCCGAACCAAAAGCCGCCCGCAGGGCCTAACAGCAAAAATCTGCTTAGCAGATTTTTTAACTGCTAGTTTAAGATTGGTCTAATAAAATGATATTATTGAAATTCTGTTTCGAAAAAATGTGATTTTTGTAATGGCATTTTTAACCACATTTTTGGTTGAAATCTCAATTTGGTATCATGTATTCGATAGAAAAATAAGCGGGAGAAATAAGGTTTGACATTTTAGTGGTAAGAAAACATCTGCGGTAGGGTAAAAAAGCACATGGGAGGTGGAGCTCTTTTGCAGACCAAATATAGGATTCCCTTGAGCAATTCCACCGAACAAGTGTCTGCACTTGTGAATAGCTTCTGCGGTAGACAAATAATGTTACAGAACAAAATTACCGGAGAAAAAGGAAAAGCTCGAGGAATAGGCAGGTTTATTCTGTTCAATTTGGAGCTTCTGGAAGAAAGATCCGCTAGAAGACGAGAAACGTCTTTTCACAAAACCGGAAAATTGTATTGTTTACATTTTACGACTGAGTTTCAAAACGACAAGAGACAGGAAGTAATTGAGTGATGTGCCAAGATGTCAAAGAGAATTTCCAAAAGACAAGAGTTTCTCTTTCTCTACTGGAAAGAAAGAAAAAAAAAACACAAAAGAATTTAAAGTCAATTTAACAATGGCTGCTGTGACATTGTGGTTGGGATAATAATGGAATCTTTTCATTTACCCTGAATCGGATCTTTTAAAAGCAAGCTTCGAAAAAAATCACCCATTTTGCAGGAATACTAAATATACATTTGAAAATAATATTAAAAAAAAACAATTATGGCCATACATTCATATTTCGCAGGCAGCAATTTTGAAATATTTATGATACAGTAGATAATTTATTTAATGTGAATGTGCCATATAATTCGCGAGCGCGTGACAGGAGAACATAAAAAAGGAGGATAAACTCACCGGTGTTCAGGATCCTAGTGCCCCCGCGAGGCTGGAAGCCCACGCCCTGCGAGTTGCTCAGGGCCGTGAAGCTGTAGTAAGCCAGGAACTGAGACCGCGCTGTCCTCTCTGTTATCCTGGGAACGACACAACATAATTACCTTAGAGACATCTTAAAAATATTTCATGACGCTTTAGATAATCAATTTAATCCCGTTGCTCTGTAAAAAAGGAGAAATATCACTGACGCTGATTATATAAAATTGCGTACTGTCTAATTGATTCATCATATCTGTTTTACGTTTCGTTGCCCCGAACACAACACGTACCTAGATAATATTTATCTGCGAAACATTCAACATCTTACGAAATGCAGATATTTTCAATGGATCTTGAATCATACAATTAAACTGATAATACAAAATGGAAATATAGGCCTAATTACGGCCTGTATACTATACTAAATACTTTTGGCCGTGAAAATCTAAAAACGTATCTATATTTCCCATGATTACGAAAATCAAATCGGATGGCGGTATGCAATTTCAGTTTAATAAAAGAAACAGACCTCGTACTATATGGTTTAAAACCAAAAGGAACCAAGTCAGTGGACATTTGTTACTATTCTAATTTGTGTAGATCTTTATTATCTTAATTTATAGACAAAAAGACATTTTTTTTACAATTTTCACCATTTATCAAAAATACAAGTATTTCTTTTAAAGTTGGTTCATTTCCGTAAGCAAAGAGTAACTGTTTTAATATTGATTAATTCTTTCGGAACAGAATTTTAAGTCTTCACATGTAGCAAACACTTTGTGGGAATACATAATTGTAATAAAAACAATTAAATAATTTTGTTTCAATTCCACTTTATTATTTCTTAATCCAACCGGTTTCGGTTCGTCCTGAACCTTCCTCAGGGATGAATAAACATATATTGTATATAATATTTTTTTATTCACCCCTGAGGAAGGTTCAGGACGAACCGAAACCGGTTGGATTGAGAAATAATAAAGTGGAATTGAAACAAAGTTATTTAATTGTGTTTATTAGAATTTTAAGTATTGCGTTGCGCCAAGAAATTTAGCATCCAACAACGTCACACAATGGTAAATCCTTGCTCGATAGCGCTCTGGGGGTCTAACACAGTGAAATCGATATCGGATCGATAGGCGTAACTACCAATGAATTAATACCGATTTCCCGAGCACGGTTACGCTGTCAATAGCTAGACTGATATTGATAACGCATTAAATAATAATTCGGTATACGCTAGCGTACACTAGAGGTATTTTATATAAATAGACATTCCGAAACGAAAAACGCTAAACAGCTACGCAAAAGTATTAATAAACAGAAATGTCGAATTGAAATACTAATCTGAATGTACATTGGCAGACCGCATTTACTTTTCAACATTAAAAAGGTAGTTAATTAGATAATGAGGTCTTTTTCAATCTTTGCAAATCCCCTTTGTGGCGTCATTTTTAATTAAATGAAAACAAATAACTGCGTAAAACACCACCATTTAATCAAAATTATCAAAATGTTTCGAAACCAAAGGTTTCTTTGTCAGGAAAAGATTAATGTGATGATAATTTTATTTAAATAGTGGTGTTTTATAGAGTTATTTGTTTTCATTTAATGAGGTCTTATTCATAATTTATCACAAACAACTTTCGTATCACCAAACCGAACCAATTAAGCGTCGTTGGCCAGAGGGGATTCATTTCACCGCGAATACAACTTCTTTCAATTCTAAAAGCTTCGTTAGTTCAATTCCGTACGTTAATAAGCCAGCAATATTGTACAACGAACGACATTATTCAAAAAGATGTGTACATTGACAGTTCACCGAAGCTTATCTGACACTACGAAGCTGGCGCTAAAAGCTGTCTATCGGCCGACGGAAGATTTCATATCAATTTTTGACCGTGCTTGTAAATATTACTAACTGACCATGGATGACCAATTTAGTCAATATTGTTTTGACATAGGGCTTTATCTATAGACCGTGTTAGATCCCCTGAACGATTTCTATGATGTCGGCATTTTTATAGATACTTCAATATCAATATATGAATTATCGTATGAATAGACAATCAAACCTACATATTCAGAATAGACATATGTTGTCATACGAGAACACATATATTTTAGAGAAGCTCCTTACTAATAAACGTGTTTTAATTTTTACGAAGCGTACACAACTGTGTACGCTTATATATATTATAGTAAGGTCTAAGGTATATTTTTCAACGAAATTCACCATGTGAAGTAAGTATAATTGAAAAGTTGTACCTATTTACAATATCTGAAAGATTTTAACAAGTTTCCCACTTTGTACTAGGATGAACAATAAAACGTTCTTTATCCTTGGCTGTTTTCACTTAAAAAAAGCGTCGAGCAGTTTGTTTTGTTTAGTGTTTAATTTTAAGCGCAATTTTAACCACAATGCCCTTTAATTTTATGGTAAACTCGAATCTCTGTTTTAAATTAATATTTTTACAACAGCCTTTAAAGTGCGGTGGATGGGATAAGCAAGGTTTGAGATTTTTAGCGAATCTCATTAAAAATTGTATAAAAAAACCGGACGTAAAATATTATGAAGAATATTTATTTTCGATAGGAAGAAGATTATTTGCAATTTAAAGAAAATCTTTCGTGGAAAGATAATGGTGTTAGGAAATCTTTTATCTTTTGACGTAAACACAAAATAATAATCATTGAATGAAGTTTTTTATTAGGTACTCTGAATTATTGTTAACCACTCTAAAGAGGCCCCCTAGCACAGTCGATCGATAAGGATTGATAGGGTAACTTTTGGTAACTTCTCATGGTTCTCTAGCATGACTGCAGATCGCCAACGAATAAGTAACAGTTCACAACGACTAAGTATTCTTAATATATTCGACATCAACTGTTTGCACGTTAGCGATTAGCAGTTGTCCTAGGGAACGATGAAAAGTTACCGAAAGTTTTCCTATCAATCCTTAAGAGGGAATAACCAGAAAAAACCGAAAATATGTCATTTTGAAATCAAATTTTAGGCGTATTGACTCTTTTTCACAAAAAATTATAAATTGATTTAGAAAGATTGTTCTTTTATCTAGTAAAACTATATTCTAAATTTTGAGAGAATATGTTTATTTTTAGTACAACAAGGTTTTACCGTAGGTAGTTGGCAGATTTGTTAAATTTTCCAAACAAAATTTTGTACTATACAACATACATTTGAAATCATGTAATGATGCAGTAAAATAAATCAAAAATAATCGGGAAACTACTACTTTTCAGAATTTTAATTTTAATTCAAATAAAATCATAAAAAAGATCCGTGCCCTTGTTTTGTGACGAAAATACTTCAGTTTGTCTATTTATTTACGGTCTTAGAAACTAATATATTTAAAAAAAATACAATTTTTTTTTGCTTATATATTACCAAAAAATTAAAAATACTTTTTTTTTTTTTTTAAATTGTTTATTTGGCTTTCACCCATTAAGGGTGATCTTGGCCATTTATGAAAGTAAGTTACATATTTTTAAAATTATTTACATTTCCAGTTTTTTTGTAAATTAGTTACATTATCAATTTTTTTAAATTATTTACATTTTCAGATTTTTTAAAATTAGGTACGTTATCAGTTTTTTAAAATTAGTTACATTTTCATATTTTTTTAAAATTAGTCACTATTTCAGTTTTTTACATGGAATAGATAAATTATATTAGCAAATTAATACTTATAGACAATGGGCCAAGACAAATATTCATAAGATTATACAAGTTGTACTAACATACAGAGTTGGTATTAGTAGTAATTACAAAATTGTAGAGTAGGAAGATGTACAGGTTCCCAAAAATAGGAACCTATACAACTGTATACACAGAGTTGGCATTAATAATAATTACAAAATTGAAGAGTAGGAAGATGTACAGGTTCCCAAAAATAGTAACCTGTACATATTCCATACTTCCATTTTCATACAGAGTAACATACAGAGTAACACACAGAGTTGGTATTAATAGTCATTACAAAATTGTAGAGTAGGAAGATGTACAGATTCCCAAAAAAAGGAACCTGTACAACTGTACATAATAACACAGCTAGAAACAAATGTATACGTATGGAAGAGAGAGAAATCTGATTGATGCTTAAATGTTGAGGCCATTTTTGTAAATAAATTTTGCTAACAAATAGTATACATTTATTTCCACTGATTTAATCTATTCAATTATTACATTTAAATCAACTTATTTAATTATTTTTAATTCTTTAATTATTTTAACTAACTTGACATATGTGATGCATTTGATTGTTATAAATTATCTAATTGTTCTAATCTATCCAAATATTCCTTTCTACTTAAATCTTCTCATTTATTCATTCATTTCCACTATTTTAACATGTCCAATTAATATATTAAACTCAATGTACTTAATTAGTTTTAATTATTTCATTATCTTAACAAAATATACATGTGTGATACCTTCGATTGTTTTAAATTATCTAATCATTCTAAATTATCAAAATATTCCACTCTACTTAACTGTTCTCGTTTATACATTTATTTCCACTATTTTAATCTATTCAATTATTATAGTTAACACAACTTATTCAAATATTTTAAATTATTTAATAATTTTAACTAATTTCATATATGTGATACATTCAATTGTTTTAAAATATCTAATTATTCTAATCTATCCAAATATTCCATTAAACTTAACTTTTCGTATTTATTCATTCATTTCCACTATTGTAATATATCCAATTATTATATTAAACGCAATGAACTTAATTATTTTTAATTATTTTATTATTTTATCAAACTATATACGTGTGATACATTCGATTGTTTTAAAGTATCCAATTATTCTAAATTATAAAAATATTTCACTCTACTTAACTGTTCTCTTTTATACATTTATTTCCACCATTTTAATCTATTCAATTATTATATTCAACTCAATTTATTTAACTAATTTGATACATGTGATACAATCGATTGTTTTAAATTATCTAATTATTCTAATTTATCAAAATATTCCACTCTACTTAACTGTTCTCTTTTACTCATTTATTTCCACAATTTTAATCTATCGAACTATTTTATTGTTCACAATTTACCCATTTACGTTTAATTATTTCATTACTATTAATATTTATATATGTGTGATATTTTCAATTGCTTCTAATTACCTATTTATTCTAAATTATTCAAAAATTCCATTCTTCTTAATTATTCTCATTTATTCATCTATATACACTATATTAATCTATCAAAATATTTTACTTAACTCAATTTACTTAATTTCTTTTAATTATTTTAATATTTTAACTAAATTGATACACGTGATACATTCGATTAATTGTAATTGTGCAATCATTTTAACAAAATTCTTTAATCATCTAATAATATTATCTAACTTAATTCAATTACCTCACTTAATTTGCCCAAATAATGTTATTGAAAAACTGAATCCTACTATTTTAATTCAATTCATAATATCTAACCACTTGATTCCTTCTATCCCCAGTGTTTTTATTCCTGCACTTCTTTTACTTATCTTAAACATTTTAATTTTGCTAAATCTCTTAAATGTGGTATATTTATTAATTTCTTCTCATCCGTTAGTAATTATTATACACTTATCTTTATTCCCTTTACTTCTCCAAATAAATAAATTCTTCTTTAATTCTCTTAACTATCCTAATCGCCTGAACTATTATCATAACAATTGTTTCAACCATTTCCAATGTATTTACAACTTAAATCGTGCTATCTGTTTTAATTATTTTTATTATCTCAATGCCTTTTATTTCTCGATGAATTTAAATTATTCTACTTTCATGTTTACTCACATTCTTCCTATTGCTCTAATCCTGTCAATTCATATAATCCACCCAATTTGTCTGTTCCTATTGATAATCTACTATGACTTTTACAATGACTTAAATGATCCTAATATACGCCTCTACATTCCACGAATTCGAATCCTTCTCACAACTAACTTTATTTTAACTCCCTACGTCCTTATGATTCCTCCGATACTCATGATTATAATTATTCCTTTAATCTTTTTGATTGTTTTACTTCGCTTAACTGTCTTAGTTCATAACATCTTGACAAAGCCCAATCTCATACTTTCAATACATTTAAATAAGCAAATGATCGTAGTTCTTCTAAGTGTACTTACTTGCTTTATTTCTGAAATCATTAGAGAAACTAAACATCTGCAAAAAAACATTAATTGCTACGGTTTTCCACTATCCTTACACATCCACTTAACTTACAATGTCTCTGTTATATTCAAACCCCCACCATACTCAGTCGTTAAAAATGGATCCAAAAAACTCTATCGATAATTTTCTTAACATCACGGTTCAAACGACAAACGACATAAATGCATATAAAAAAATTATCTCAACATCTAAAGCACTAAAAATATTTGCCATGAACATCCGTAGACTCAATAAAAACTTCGACAATTTACTTGTACTCCTAACTGACTTAGGAAATGAATTCGATATAATTGTTCTGTCAGAGTGCTGGATTAATGTAAATTATATCCCGAAGATAATCAACAACTACTCTGTGTATAATACAACTCGACACAGGTCCCAATCCGATGGGGTCATAGTTTATGTCAAATCCTACTTAAACCCTACAGTGTCTGAAACTACAGTTGACCATGCAAATTGCCTCAAAATCACAATTGACAACTTAAATGTCTTTGCCATATATCGCTCCCCTAAGTCCAATAATGTCTCCTCTTTTCTCTACTCGCTTGAAAAAAATATTGATGACACAACTAAGGATCTCATCATAATCGGTGATATCAACATAGACATCCTAAACGAAGCTAGCCCTCATACTACAAAATACCTAAACCTAATGGGTCTTCATGGCCTTATACCATACATCAACATACCTACCCGAGTCACACTCACTACTAAGACATGCATAGATCACATCATGGTCAGAACAAAGCGAATCGCTAAATCAATTGTATTTGAATCTTCGGTGACAGACCACTACTCAACCATCCTAGAAATACACAACTCAAAATCTCCCCCCCTTAAGTCTAGTAATCCTTCTCATAACATTGTAAATATGGATCATCTGATAAAGTCTGTAGAACAAGAAAAATGGGAGTCTACCCTACTCTCTGAAAATGTTGACAGAGCTCTTGAAATGTTTTCTGCATCACTAACTGCCCACATTAACTACGCCTCTTTCCCCCCCAAAACAGCCTCCAACAAAAAAAAAGAAGCTAAAACCTTGGATTACGAATGGCCTTATATTCTGCATACGTAAAAGAGACAGACTCCACAAACAAGCACTAAATAACCCAGATCCCCAATTCTTCCGTTTCTACAAAAAGTATCGTAATATTTGCAATAACCTGTTAATAATAACCAAACAAAAATACTATAAAAAAAAATTGAAGATTCAGGATATGACAGTAAAGTAATCTGGAACGTAGTCAATGACATCTCAGAAAATAAAAAAAACTTCACTCAATATTCAATCACTAGTAATTAATGGGAAAAATATCCAAGTCCACGAAGACCCAAAAACCTTAGCCAATCACGCCAACCATTATTTTAGTAACATCGGAACGAACTTAGCCAACAAAATTCTTAAAGCCACAAATAAAACCCAAAACCTTCTAACTTCACGGGTAAGACTACAGAACTCTCTCCATCCCACACTTATCTTAGCCCCCACATCCACTAAAGAAATTTTTGACACAATACTTTCCATAAAAACAAATAGTGCTGCAGGTATTGACAACATTTCACCTTACATACTAAAACACATAGCTCACTTTATTACCACACCGTTAAAACATATTGTAAATCTAAGCTTCAATAGCGGCTCCTTCCCTATCCAACTAAAACATGCAACGGTTATCCCAATATATAAGAGTGGCGACAAAACAAATATCGAAAACTACAGACCCATTTCTTTGCTAAGTGTCTTATCAAAAATCATTGAAAAAATTGTTAAAAGTAGACTTATCTCCCATTTGGAAACCCAGAAGATTCTCTCGCCCAATCAGTTTGGTTTCCAAAAAAAAATTAGCACAGAATCTGCAATCTTAGATCTGACTGAGAACATCACAAATAGCCTGAATGAAGGCGATTCTTGCCTAGCCATATTCTTAGACTTAGCCAAAGCATTCGACACAGTTTCCCACCCTATACTACTGGAAAGACTATCTCAAATAGGCATCCGGGATTCAACTTTTAACTGGTTCTCCTCATACCTTACTGGTAGATCACAAACCGTGAAAATTAATAACGTAGCCGTAAGTAACCCTTTGCCAATACAATTCGGAGTCCCACGAGGAAGTGTTCTAGGCCCAATTTTATTCCTAATATACATCAATAAACTCTGTAACCTACCCATAACCGGAAAACTAATATCCTTTGCAGATGATACTGTGCTTATAGCTCGACATAAAAACTGGAAAGGAGCTTTCGACATAGCTCAATATGACATAGGCCTTGTAAAGAATTGGTTAGATGATAATCTCCTCACCCTCAATGCTGGTAAAACAAAATTTTTAACCTTTAGTCTGTCTGCTGCTACCCAACCTACTAACAACCAGAAAATAACAATCCACTCTTGTCCAAAACCTTACTCTTTCTGTACTTGCCCAAATTTGGAAAAAGTTTCCCATATAAAATACTTGGGGGTCCTAATTGATCATCATCTACGTTGGAATCAGCATTTAGCCAGTCTAACCCCCCGAATTCGCAAGCTCTCCTATGTTTTTCGAAGTCTAAGAAATATCCTTACTCCTACAATACTAAAAAGGGTTTACTATGCTCTCTGCCAATCCCTATTAGTATATGGCATCATAATTTGGGGCGGCTGTGCTCATAAATTTATTGATCCCCTACAAAAAGCTCAAAAAACGATAAAACGTGTTATCAACAAGCGACCGACAAGATACCCCTCCACTCGACTTTTCACTGAATATAATGTTCTAAACATACGGCAACTCCATCTAAAATTTACTTTAACGCATTTCATGTTCAAATATAAGAAAAAAACTCTCTTACATCATAACTTTATATTGCAGAAAAAAACTCTCTTACATCATAACTTTACAATCACTTTTATATTGTTAAATATTTAACATTAAATTCCTCAATCTATACTCAAAATACTTCTCTTGTTAAACAAAACAAAAAAAAAAAATTTCTTACTGGTTGAAACCTACAAAAGATTTTAATTATTGTATTGGTTTCATAAATGAAGTTATTCTATTTCGCTCTTTTTTCATGTTTACCGGACAGATAATAAAAATATGTGTTAAATTCTTTATTTATGTATGGAATTTAACCAACCTAAAAATAATATTAAATTTTATTGTTTTATCTAAAAATAAAATATTTGTAATATTATGTAAGGTTAAAAGCATGGAAAACCATTTTGTATCATTATATTATACTAAGGGCTTTTACTTGAAAAAGAATTGTGGTATCTTTGATAAAAATAAATGCTTTATCATATTTTATATTAATCATTGCTGTATTACGCTAAGTATAAACACGTATATCAGAAAAAATATGTATGTAATTATATCAACTATTAAATTGAAGCTTACACTTAATTATGATATAGAGTTATTTCTTATAGAAATATTTCAATATATAAAATCAACCAAACTTCGTATCACAATCTTATTGTGTTGCATCAAATTTAAATATGAATTAAATGGCTCAGAATAATTTCTCGTATATAGATAATGATAACGAAATAGAATGTAGTACAGTAAATAATTTAGAAGATTGGATAAAAAAACAAAACATAAATGCGTCTGACAATCTTGTTTGTATTCAATTAAATATAAGATCTATACAAAAATATTGGAATATATTGCATATATATTTACTTAATTGTTTGAAGCATATTGACATTATAATGCTATGTGAAACATCTATTCAAACTGAAAGTACGTGTTTATACAATATTCCCGGATATAATGCATATAACTACTGCAGGACTGATAAGTCAGGAGGAGGGATTATATTATATATAAGAAATAAATTTGAATTTAGACCAACATCGTTCCAATCACTTCATTTTGAAAATATAACGGGAAAGCTCATACTCCAGGACAAAACTAAAATTAATATAGTAGCTATCTATAGACCTCCTAATTTGAGTAAATCTTCTTTTTTAACGGAATTATCATCGTATCTTGATACAATTAATAGTAAGGAAAATATGATCTTACTTGGAGACATAAATTTAAATTTGCTTAATGACCAAGATTATATCATAACTTCATATGAAAACTTACTTACTAATCATTATTTAACTAAATGCATTAATGTAGTAACTAGAGAAGCTGTATTAAATGGACAAATTAGTCGCACGTGTATTGACCATATATTTGCCAAATTTAGAGGCAAAAAAATAACAGCTTGCGTCTGTGAAAATAATATTGCCGATCATTATATCACTGCTATTAATATAAAATCTCATAAACGTCAGGTAGACTTTTCAAATAAGTATATTCAAATCATCTCACAAAAGGTTATTGATCGGTATATCAAAGATTATAACTGGAGTAAACTTATAGAGGAGAGGGATTGTATTTCATTATATGAAAAAATAAAATCTTTATTTAACAATTTTTACAAGAGTAGTTCTAAAACGATAGTGCAAAAACCGAATACACGACCTTATGCAATAAATGAATGGGTAAGCAGTGAATTATTATGTCATATAAATAAAAGGGATAAACTTTATAAAAAATGGAAAAGTACACCAACAAACAAAACATATGAAACAGAATATAAAAAAACACGAAACCTTGTCAATAAACTCATAAATAAAGATAAAACGAACTACTATAATAATAAATTTAAAAACTGTTTTAATGATACAAAAAAAACCTGGGACGAGATAAATAATATTTTAGGACGTAAACCCAAAAACGATTGTGATCAAACTATAACACGATATATGTTAAAAGATAGAACTGAGGATTCTGTGTCAAATGATTTTGTGAATTACTTCTCGGATAGCATCAGCAACATGTTACATAAATGCAATCACAAAGCTACTAATATAGTACTGGAAGAACTACCTCACAGTTTATATATACCAAGAGCTACTATAACCGATATTGAAAACATTGTTAAAAAAATGAAAAACTCTAAAAGCACAGGTATTGACAATATAAGAATGTTTGATTTAAAAAGAAATATAAAAACTCTTGGGCCAATAATTACTCATTTAATAAATTTGATAATAAATCAATCAAAAATTCCACAAGAATTTAAATGTAGCATTACTAGACCAATATTTAAAGGTGGAAAACACATTGAACTGGGAAATTATAGGCCTATTAGTATTCTACCAGCATTAGAAAAAATTCTTGAAAAATTTTTATCAAATAAATTAAATAATTATATTGAAAAATTCTCTATCATTGATCCAAGTCAATATGGTTTCCAAAGAAAAAAAAATACTGAAAAACTACTGCAAGATTTTTCCAATTACGTAAATAACCAATTGAATAATAAATTACATGTTATTGTTTTATTTATTGATAACTCTAAAGCTTTTGACACAATTAACTCAAAAAAACTGCTTAAAACACTAGAAAAAATTGGAATAAGAGGAAATGTGTTAAATTTATTTAAAGATTATCTTACAGATAGAAAAATATGTATCAAAATAAATAATACTTTTAGTAAAACAAAAAATGTATCTGCAGGAGTTCCACAAGTTTCCATATTAGGACCTACACTATATATAATTTATGTAACCATAATGAAAAAACTTTTCTCTTTTGTGAAACATTTTGTATTCGCAGATGATACGGCATTGGTCATATCACATAAAGATCTAAAAATTGCAATTGAACTCATGCAAATTGACTTTAATCAACTCTGTAAATGGTCACATGATGCAGGACTATTAATAAATGCTAAAAAAACCAAAGTAATGCATATAAGATCACCTAATGCCAAATTTCAATTTAATCCTAATATTATATCTCATAATTTTAATTGCATTCATAAAAATATTCCAACTAATTGTAAATGTGAAAGCTTAGAATTAGTTTCGGAATACGTGTATCTTGGTGTTACTGTAGATTGTTTTTTTAAATGGGACAAACATATAAAAAAAACCTGTATTTTTTCCTATCAATTGAAACACTTAAAATAATTTATATGTCACTAGCAGAATCTATTATAAGATATGGATTAACAATATGGGGAAATACTTCTATAACCAATCTGAAACAAGTGCAAGTTGTACAAAACGCAATTGTAAAATTATTGGTCGTCCCTAATATTTTCAAACAGAGACAAAATAAACCGTTGCTGTTTCAGAGTGCCAAAATTCTACCTGTTAAGGCAATACTTTGGCACAAAATTATAATTCAACATATATTTACCCCGCAGCATAAAGAGAAATTAGAACATAAATACAGCACTAGATTCACGCGTAACGACGGGTTAATAGTTCCGAAATTTAACAATAAGTACGGACAGAGAACGTTTGAATATATCATACCGAAAATATTTAATTTATTACCTGACACTATAAAGCAATGTAATTCTATGAATAAGGTTAAATATATGGTGAAAAATTGGCTATCGGAAAAAAAAGATTTATATTGATTTTGATATGTATGAAAAAATGTTGTATCTGTAGATATAAGATGTAAATTTTAAATTTTAAAAATGTATAAATATGTAACTAAAATATAAGCACCTGTTGACAAGCCGATTCAATTGGCTTAGCAGGACTTGTTTGTTGATTATATTATATATTATCTATTATTTCAATAAAAAAAAAAAAAAAAAAAAAAAAAAAAACTACACGACCAGAACAATAACCAACCGACACTACAATGTACCGACACTACATACCACGTCAGCACGAAGACATTTCATATACCTAGCTCCTAAAATATTTAACCTTCTCCCTGAGAACTTAAAAACCGAAACCCAACCGCTCACCTTTAAAAAACATTTATCACAATGGATCCTTACAACTAGAAATGATGTTTAGAAACGATGTTCCTTTATTCCTTAATTCAACAAATAATTAAATTACTATTTCTTATGTGTTATATTTTAATAACTATTATTATTAACTTATTATTACAATATTATTACTTATTTTTGTTATTATTATTAATTAATTAATTATTAATTGATAATGGTTAATAATTATTAATAATTATTAATATATATTTACGCACCAGATTTAAATGTCCGGGTTTAATTTTCCCCACAGGAAAAACTAAACCCTTTCACACACTTCCCAAATGATCATCTGGTCAAACCACGTTATGCAATTGCACTATATGTATTATAATTACAAAACAATACAAGAACAACATGTCAACCTACCAGAGACCAGATGGGAAAATAATTCACCGACTCCAGATATTTTCATATCAGAGGGTTCGGCTCTGTGGAATTCCTAATTGAACCTATAAATCCTACTGATCCCTCAATATAAATATTTAAAAAATCTTTTGTAATCCTACATGTATTTAAAATTACCGATTTTTGCATTTTTAAATATAAATTCTTTGACAAATCTAATACGCCTAAATTTTGAATCAGAGACCTAGGTATAATGCCAGTAGCCGAAATAACAAATGGTAATATTTTTATATTCCGAGAATGCCAAATTCTTTTAATCTCATTTCCTAAATCTGTGTATTTTCTAATTTTTTCAGAAACAGTTTTTTGAATATTACAGGAATTTGGAATAGCTACATCAATGATATAAGTAATTTTTTTAATTTTGTCATGTAAAACTATATCAGGTCTATTATGACTAATTGTTCTGTCTGTTAGTATAGTTTTATCATAATATATTTTATAAAATTCATTTTCTAAAAATGAATTTGGTTCATATTCATAATATGGTACTATATTACGGCAGTCAATCAAGTTATGTTTAATTACCAAACTTTGGTGGATTATTTTTAAAACCTGATTGTGCCTAAATGTATACTCGGACGGCGCTAATATAGAACATCCCGATATAATATGTTCTATAGTTTCCGGAAAAGCCAAACATTTTCTACATAAATCATCAATTTGATTTATATCTTTGATTATATGCTTCCTATAATTTTTAGTATTAATGACTCTATCTTGAATGGCAAGCATAAATCCTTCTATTTCTGCGCTCAACTCTCCAATACTCAACCATTTGTTTGACGAAAGTTTGTCAACATACGTTTGGTTGAGATAATTGAAGTGTTTTGCATGAATAATTTTATTTGACCAGGAATCTAATAATTCCTGGTTAGTATTTATAAGAATGTTGGCATTCTCGTCATATAAATTTAAAGGGGTAATGTTTCTATCTGCCTTACAAATTATTTTGTGCATTTCTGAGCTATTAGCTTTCCTATGGAAAAAATTTCTAAGCATTTCTACCTGATTGTGTTTCAAAAATGTTATTTTGACTACACCTCTACCTCCTAAATTTCTAGGTAAATTAATTCGTTCTATAGCTGAATTTGGATGATGGCAATTAAACTTTGTTAACGTAGTTCTAATTAATCGTTCTAAACTATCTAAATCTGTATTGGACCATTTAATTATGCCAAATGAGTACGTTAATAAAGGTATTGCCCAAGTATTTATTGCTTTTACTAAATTTTTAGCAGATAGATTGCATTTTAAAATTTTTCTGATCCTAGTTTGAAATTTAATCCTAATATCATTTTTAATACTAGTGTGATCTAATCTATTCGATTGCGGGTATCCTAAATATTTATAAACCTCACCCCTTTCATACTTTTAATTTTGAAATTTCTAAATATACCCTCGTCTCCATCTACAATTTTGCCTTTCTCTATATGGATCGTTTTACATTTATCTAAACCAAAAGTCATTTTAATATCATCTGAAAAAATTTTAACTACCTTAATCATTTTTTCTAAATTTGATTCAGAATTTGAAAATAATTTTATATCATCCATATATAATAGATGTGAAACTATACTACTCTCTCTTGTATTACCCTTAATTTTTATTCCAAACTTGCTTTTAATTAACATTTTAGACATAGGATTCAATGCTAAGCAAAACCAAAGAGGACTCAATGAGTCTCCTTGAAAAATCCCTCTTTTTATTGAAATGCCCGGTACTACTATTTTCTTACCTTTTAAATTTACTAGTAAATCTGTATTCCAAAAGGACATAATATTTTTCAAAAAGCTAATTATAATTGGGTTAACTTTATATATTTTTAATATTTTTATTAGCCACGAGTGCGGGACACTATCAAAAGCTTTTTGATAATCTATATAACAAGTATGTAAATTACGCTTTTGATTTTGAATTTGTTTTAAAATTACAGAATCAATAACTAATTGTTCTTTACATCCCATATGTTTTCTGCGACAACCTTTTTGTTGTTCAGATAAAATATTTTTTTCATCCAAATGAGTATATATTAAATCTGTCAAGCAAGAGGTTAAAATTTTGTATATTGTCGGTAGACATGTAATGGGTCTATATTGAGAGGGATTATTAATATTTTCGCTTTTAGGTAACATATAAGTAATGCCCTTAGTTAGAAAATTAGGAAAATTTTGAGGTTGTTTGACAAGTTTTGAAAGATTTTTTGCAAAAAGAGGATGTAAAGTAGTTAGACGTTTGTACCAAAAATTATGTATCCAATCGCAACCCGTGGCTTTCCAATTATGAGTATTTTTTATAATTTTGGCTAACAATTCAACCGATATATCAGAAAAACTCATTTGTTCAATGTCTGAACAATTGAGTTCTTCATTTTCTATCCATGAACCTGCCTCATTATGTTTTATATCTTTACTCCAAATGTTTGTCCAAAAATCGCGCATATCTGATTCAGATGGCAACGGAATATTATTATTCGAAATAATATTTTGTTTATCATCAAGTTTGGAATAAAATATTTTCTCATTTTTTTGAAATAATCTATTATTATTTCTTTTATTATACGTATAATTATATCTTTTTAATCTACTAGCTTTTACACCTAATTTTTGTTTTAATAAATCTAATAAATCATTGATTATATTTTCATTATTATTACTACCAATGTTATAACCAAATTTTCTCCCAATTTCATCTACATGTCTCAAAATATTTCTACTTCTATTCCCATTTTTATATTCAATTACTCTAGCTATACTACTTCTTAAAAATACTACATCATTTTCTAATCTAATCTGCCATTCTGGTTTACTATAACTATATGATCTATCATCAGAGGATGTTAATTTAACTCCTAACCTAGTACATATAGTGATAGCGCTAGCGTACACTAACGTATGAAGATCTAAAAAACTAATATCGTCAAATATTATTTTTGGTAAAATTAAATCATTTAATTCAGAAATTAATTTAGATAATTTTTTTGACGTATGCAATTTTGGTAATTTTGGTCTAACTGTAGGCTCTATATCTATATATCTATTTATATTATTATGAAGCAAGTTAGCTAATTCTATTACATTATCATCTAGTAAGTTTAAATTTGCAATGTTGATTTCCCTAAGATTATGAATAGCGTCTAAGTTATTTGAATCTACTGTAATATCATTAGATTCTTCTACTAGAATATTATCTAAACTGTCTTCATTCAATGTATCTAATATAACATTACTACTCGTATTAATTTGTTCTAAATTATTCTCTAATTGCAATCTATCTCCTATTTCCTTTTTTATCTGATTTAATGTTACTACAGGGATTAAATTATTTTTGAAAATTGCCTTTTTTTGGTCAGCTAATCTTTGTTCGTTTACTTGGGCAACCGGATAATTTTGTGAGAAAAGTAAATGTAATTTTTTCCTATACAATAACATATCTGTTTCTAGTTTTGTCACATAAAAATATGAACGAACGATGAACATATTGACATCGTTCGTCCATTTCATTCTCTGCCTAGGAATACCTGATTTTGTTTTTTGGGGTCTCAGATTATCAATGTTCATCTGTAAAGATGACATAATCAACCCATTTTCATTTCCGTTGGTTGAAAATGACATTTTGTCACCATTCAAAACAACTTGGAAATGATTATTATTATTATTCCTACATTCCAGTAACCAAGCAACTGTCGTCGTTACCTAATACTGTCATTTGTCAACAAATAATTTTCAATTTGGCCAAATTAAATATTTTAATGTAAACTACCCTTCAATACTACAAATCTATAATAAATATTATATTTTAGAATAATGTTATCAAAATAAAATATATATAATTAAATTTACCTGCAAAATATATTTCAAAGTAATCTCAAAATACTGTTGTTTACCTTGGTTACTGAAGCCCTCACAAAAGGAAAAATTTTATATCGTATTTATTTATCTAAATATCCTACGGTTGACTGGCAGTTTATTTATTAGGTTATCGAATATACTTATTTTCAAATATTTATATGTTTTGGGATCAAAGCTAATTCTTTTCTTTCTGATACAATGAAAAAATCAGAGAGCCAAAATACAAGCAAACGTCGAGGCTAGCGTTGCTAAGCAACATAATGCATAAGTATATTAACGCACCAGATTTAAATGTCCGGGTTTAATTTTCCCCACAGGAAAAACTAAACCCTTTCACACACTTCCCAAATGATCATCTGGTCAATCCACGTTATGCAATTGCACTATATGTATTATAATTACAAAACAATACAAGAACAACATATCAACCTACCAGAGACCAGATGGGAAAATAATTCACCGACTCCAGATATTTTCATATCAGAGGGTTCGGCTCTGTGGAATTCCTAATTGAACCTATAAATCCTACTGATCCCTCAATATAAATATTTAAAAAATCTTTTGTAATCCTACATGTATTTAAAATTACCGATTTTTGCATTTTTATGTATAAATTCTTTGACAAATCTAATACGCCTAAATTTTGAATCAGAGACCTAGGTATAATGCCAGTAGCCGAAATAACAAATGGTAATATTTTTATATTCCGAGAATGCCAAATTCTTTTAATCTCATTTCCTAAATCTGTGTATTTTCTAATTTTTTCAGAAACAGTTTTTTGAATATTACAGGAATTTGGAATAGCTACATCAATGATATAAGTTATTTTTTTAATTTTGTCATGTAAAACTATATCAGGTCTATTATGACTAATTGTTCTGTCTGTTAGTATAGTTTTATCATAATATATTTTATAAAATTCATTTTCTAAAAATGAATTTGGTTCATATTCATAATATGGTACTATATTACGGCAGTCAATCAAGTTATGTTTAATTACCAAACTTTGGTGGATTATTTTTAAAACCTGATTGTGCCTAAATGTATACTCGGACGGCGCTAATATAGAACATCCCGATATAATATGTTCTATAGTTTCCGGAAAAGCCAAACATTTTCTACATAAATCATCAATTTGATTTATATCTTTGATTATATGCTTCCTATAATTTTTAGTATTAATGACTCTATCTTGAATGGCAAGCATAAATCCTTCTATTTCTGCGCTCAACTCTCCAATACTCAACCATTTGTTTGACGAAAGTTTGTCAACATACGTTTGGTTGAGATAATTGAAGTGTTTTGCATGAATAATTTTATTTGACCAGGAATCTAATAATTCCTGGTTAGTATTTATAAGAATGTTGGCATTCTCGTCATATAAATTTAAAGGTGTAATGTTTCTATCTGCCTTACAAATTATTTTGTGCATTTCTGAGCTATTAGCTTTCCTATGGAAAAAATTTCTAAGCATTTCTACCTGATTGTGTTTCAAAGATGTTATTTTGACTATACCTCTACCTCCTAAATTTCTAGGTAAATTAATTCGTTCTATAGCTGAATTTGGATGATGGCAATTAAACTTTGTTAACGTAGTTCTAATTAATCGTTCTAAACTATCTAAATCTGTATTGGACCATTTAATTATGCCAAATGAGTACGTTAATAAAGGTATTGCCCAAGTATTTATTGCTTTTACTAAATTTTTAGCAGATAGATTGCATTTTAAAATTTTTCTGATCCTAGTTTGAAATTTAATCCTAATATCATTTTTAATACTAGTGTGATCTAATCTATTCGATTGCGGGTATCCTAAATATTTATAAACCTCATCCCCTTTCATACTTTTAATTTTGAAATTTCTAAATATACCCTCGTCTCCATCTACAATTTTGCCTTTCTCTATATGGATCGTTTTACATTTATCTAAACCAAAAGTCATTTTAATATCATCTGAAAAAATTTTAACTACCTTAATCATTTTTTCTAAATTTGATTCAGAATTTGAAAATAATTTTATATCATCCATATATAATAGATGTGAAACTATACTACTCTCTCTTGTATTACCCTTAATTTTTATTCCAAACTTGCTTTTAATTAACATTTTAGACATAGGATTCAATGCTAAGCAAAACCAAAGAGGACTCAATGAGTCTCCTTGAAAAATCCCTCTTTTTATTGAAATGCCCGGTACTACTATTTTCTTACCTTTTAAATTTACTAGTAAATCTGTATTCCAAAAGGACATAATATTTTTCAAAAAGCTAATTATAATTGGGTTAACTTTATATATTTTTAATATTTTTATTAGCCACGAGTGCGGGACACTATCAAAAGCTTTTTGATAATCTATATAACAAGTATGTAAATTACGCTTTTGATTTTGAATTTGTTTTAAAATTACAGAATCAATAACTAATTGTTCTTTACATCCCATATGTTTTCTGCGACAACCTTTTTGTTGTTCAGATAAAATAT
This sequence comes from Limnephilus rhombicus, assembly GCA_929108145.2. Lineage (NCBI taxonomy): Eukaryota > Metazoa > Arthropoda > Insecta > Trichoptera > Limnephilidae > Limnephilus > Limnephilus rhombicus. The sequence goes on along the minus strand of OV815273.1, from coordinate 19,417,784 downwards.
TTTTTTCATCCAAATGAGTATATATTAAATCTGTCAAGCAAGAGGTTAAAATTTTGTATATTGTCGGTAGACATGTAATGGGTCTATATTGAGACGGATTATTAATATTTTCGCTTTTAGGTAACATATAAGTAATGCCCTTAGTTAGAAAATTAGGAAAATTTTGAGGTTGTTTGACAAGTTTTGAAAGATTTTTTGCAAAAAGAGGATGTAAAGTAGTTAGACGTTTGTACCAAAAATTATGTATCCAATCGCAACCTGTGGCTTTCCAATTATGAGTATTTTTTATAATTTTGGCTAACAATTCAACCGATATATCAGAAAAACTCATTTGTTCAATGTCTGAACAATTGAGTTCTTCATTTTCTATCCATGAACCTGCCTCATTATGTTTTATATCTTTACTCCAAATGTTTGTCCAAAAATCGCGCATATCTGATTCAGATGGCAACGGAATATTATTATTCGAAATAATATTTTGTTTATCATCAAGTTTGGAATAAAATATTTTCTCATTTTTTTGAAATAATCTATTATTATTTCTTTTATTATACGTATAATTATATCTTTTTAATCTACTAGCTTTTACACCTAATTTTTGTTTTAATAAATCTAATAAATCATTGATTATATTTTCATTATTATTACTACCAATGTTATAACCAAATTTTCTCCCAATTTCATCTACATGTCTCAAAATATTTCTACTTCTATTCCCATTTTTATATTCAATTACTCTAGCTATACTACTTCTTAAAAATACTACATCATTTTCTAATCTAATCTGCCATTCTGGTTTACTATAACTATATGATCTATCATCAGAGGATGTTAATTTAACTCCTAACCTAGTACATATAGTGATAGCACTAGCGTACACTAACGTATGAAGATCTAAAAAACTAATATCGTCAAATATTATTTTTGGTAAATTAAATTATTTAATTCAGAAATTAATTTAGATAATTTTTTTGACGTATGCAATTTTGGTAATTTTGGTCTAACTGTGGGCTCTATATCTATATATCTATTTATATTATTATGAAGCAAGTTAGCTAATTCTATTACATTATCATCTAGTAAGTTTAAATTTGCAATGTTGATTTCCCTAAGATTATGAATAGCGTCTAAGTTATTTGAATCTACTGTAATATTATTAGATTCTTCTACTAGAATATTATCTAAACTGTCTTCATTCAATGTATCTAATATAACATTACTACTCGTATTAATTTGTTCTAAATTATTCTCTAATTGCAATCTATCTCCTATTTCCTTTTTTATCTGATTTAATGTTACTACAGGGATTAAATTATTTTTGAAAATTGCCCTTTTTTGGTCAGCTAATCTTTGTTCGTTTACTTGGGCAACCGGATAATTTTGTGAGAAAAGTAAATGTAATTTTTTCCTATACAATAACATATCTGTTTCTAGTTTCGTCACATAAAAATATGAACGAACGATGAACATATTGACATCGTTCGTCCATTTCATTCTCTGCCTAGGAATACCTGCTTTTGTTTTTTGGGGTCTCAGATTATCAATGTTCATCTGTAAAGATGACATAATCAACCCATTTTCATTTCCGTTGGTTGAAAATGACATTTTGTCACCGTTCAAAACAACTTGGAAATGATTATTATTATTATTCCTACATTCCAGTAACCAAGCAACTGTCGTCGTTACCTAATACTGTCATTTGTCAACAAATAATTTTCAATTTGGCCAAATTAAATATTTTAATGTAAACTACCCTTCAATAGTACAAATCTATAATAAATATTTTATTTTAGAATAATATTATCAAAATAAAATATATAATTAAATTTACCTGCAAAATATATTTCAAAGTAATCTCAAAATACTGTTGTTTACCTTGGTTACTGAAGCCCTCACAAAAGGAAAAATTTTATATCGTATTTATTTATCTAAATATCCTACGGTTGACTGGCAGTTTATTTATTAGGTTATCTAATATACTTATTTTCAAATATTTATATGTTTTGGGATCAAAGCTAATTCTTTTCTTTCTGATACAATAAAAAAATCAGAGAGCCAAAATTCAAGCAAACGTCGAGGCTAGCGTTGCTAAGCAACCTCAAGCAAATAAACCTCAACTAAGCAATCATAAGAACAACATGTCAACCTACCAGAGACCAGATGGGAAAATAATTCACCGACTCCAGATATTTTCATATCAGAGGGTTCGGCTCTGTGGAATTCCTAATTGAACCTATAAATCCTACTGATCCCTCAATATAAATATTTAAAAAATCTTTTGTAATCCTACATGTATTACAAAATTATTATTAATTATTATTAATTAATTATTATTATTATAACATTTTGCAATTTAATTTAATCTGTACAACTTCTAATTTTATTTATCAACCATTACAAATGTATAATTTCAAATCTGTAAACTTCACCCGCCATAACACAGGGATATCCCTAGTTTGGCGGATGAAACACCACAAAAAAACTAAGCAATGTACAATATTCTTATAAATAAATAAATAAATAAATAAAGAATTTCAGGAGAGTTGAGACTAAGAAGGCAGGGTACACTGGTAGGGAATTCAATTTTAAGTTTTAACAATTCAGGTATGAAGTTTGGAAATTGGTCATTGATAGGACACTCAAAAAAATTATGGTCTAAAGTATCCTCTGAACCACAATCACAATAAGGCGAATTGACTATGTGGAATCTGGCGAGATGGCTAAGACAACAAGTATGACCTAAACGCATTCGAATAATGGAAGAGATGTATTTTTTAGGCATGGAAGTGTATTTGTGAAACCAGGGCTTGACAGGAATAGAAGGTTGAATTAAAGAGTACTGGTGACCTTTTAACAGAGAGGATGATTTCCATTCAGAGGACCATTGGCGTTGTAACTTATTTTTTAAAATAGGAAAATAGTCTCTAACAGGAATAGGAATGCTATTTAATGGACCATGAACAGTGGATTCCTTAGCAATAGAATCAGCCATTTCATTTCCAACAATACCGAGGTGTCCTGGGATCCAGGCCAAGACCACTGACACGTGAGCCAGCGACAAGGAATGCAGGAGGTCTCTGATAGAGCAGGTAAGAGAGTCACTAATGGAATTGAGAGGGGATGCGTTTATTTTTTGTAATGAGCTAAGTGAGTCTGAAAGGATAAGGGCATTTCTAATGTTGAGAGATTTGACGAGATGTAAAGCTTCTATGATAGCTATGCATTCAGCAGAGAAAATGGAACATTCTTTGGGAAGTCTGTGTGGGAAATACAATTTCCTGTGAGGAGCATAGACACTGGCCCCACAATGGGAGTCAGAACTGAGTTTGGAACCATCTGTGAAAATTTTTATATAATTTGGCCAGTTATTTTCAATAATTTTGTTGAATTCTGCATTATTGGATTGAACTGAGTTTTTAATATTTTTTTTACATATTCCTATAAATTGGTGCACCTTTGGGTAGAAAGTAAGACTTTTATAGGGATAAGAGTATAAGGGGAGAGATTCATTGCGATAGGAGTTTGTGGAAACATCCAGGAAAGTGTTGAAACAATTATAGAAAAGGGGAGGGGAATGTTTTTTCCAAAATGGATTCAAATTAACCTCATACTTTAACAATTGAAGTTTGGGAATCAGGGGATGAGAAGTTATTGAGCATGTTTTGAAAATATATTTTTCTGCTAGGCATCGCCTTCTTATATTTAAGGGAGGTTCGCAGCATTCAACTTGCATTGCGTTGATTGGGGAAGATTTCATGGCTCCTAAGATAAGGCGAAGAGATTTAGACTGAATTTTATCTAATTTAAACGAATTTGAAGTGGATATTGGATCAAACAGACAAGATCCGTAATCAAGATGGCTTCGGATGAGAGCATTGTACAGAAGTTTTAAAGATGATGGGTGTGATCCCCACCACACTCCGGACAGAAATCTAAGGGGATTGATGTTGCTTTCGCATTTCATGATGACATGATTTATGTGAGAATTCCAAGTAAGCTTTGAGTCTAAAAACATTCCCAGGAACTTAACTTCTTTAGAGATAGGGATGATTTCATCGCCAAATCTCACCTGAATTTCTGGGAGCTTTCGACGACGAGTGAAGATGACAACTTTGCTTTTTTTTTTTTTTTTTTTTTTTTTTAAGTTTCTTTATTCTTTGAATTGTTCATTACATGAATTGGGGATTTTTCGACCACCATACTAGGCACATGCCTGTGTTGTGGTGGTCGATTTTCACAGTATATTAAAAGATGCAATATAAAGAAATGTGCGAGAATATAAAAAATTAAATAAAAATATATAAATATACATATTATATATAATAATATTAAAGAAATTTAAAGAAAACAAATGAATATAAAATAATGTAAATAACTAAAGAGTATGGAAACAATAAATTACTATAGAGTATAAAAGAGTATGAAAGAATATAGTAGAATATAAAAATAATATGAAAAGTATAGAACATATAATATGAAAAGTATAGAACATAGAAGGCAATACATGAAAGAATATAAAAATGATATAATTATAAAATATATAGAGTCGAAGTATGCAAATAAGAAATGATAACGATTTTAATGAAGATCTGTGTGTACGTGGTTATATTGGTAGGTACATTATTTCAAACCAATTTTTGTACAATTAAATTTTGGAATAAATTTATGTTTCGAGTCCGGCGAATTACACTGGTCACTAGAGTAAATTATTATTGTCACAGTGATTTTCTGGTGGCACTGGGCTCTGAGTACATAAACATGTAGATATAGGCACTAGTACACAGTGGTGCCAAACAGTTTTAAAGAATTAGTTTTTAAAAGTATTTAAACTTTTGGCTATTTATATTATAGTGATTACAACCAAAAAAAATTATTAGCGGTATATAAACCGATATCAATTTTATTTACAAAATATTACTAAAAACTCTAAAAAAAAAAAAAAAAACGCAATTTCGCTTAACTAAAGCGCTGGTGTAATAAAAACAAAAGAATACTTAGAGTGGAAAGGGTTAAGCAATGATTTTCTTCTCCCACATTTTATAAAAAAAGTTGAAAGCTTTATGCTATCCTCCAGATAAATGAAATAATAATGACATATTATATTTTACAAATATCAATAATTTGCAGATGATGTTTCCACAATGGCAAAAACACATTTTCACAGAAAAAATAAGTAGATATGTATGCACGAGAAGAGGACAATAAGTGAAATAATAATTGAAAAATATTTTTCCTTAACAAGTGGAAAAAAAATACATTTTTAGTGTGCTAGTACTTAGGAGTATTTTTTATGATTCGAATATATCATTTTATCGAGTCAAATGCAGTTTAGCTGCTAGCATATTGCAAAAGCGGTTAAGGCAAAAGTTGACCTTCATAAAAGGATTAAATATCTATCCCTGTTCTAGCAGAAAATATTAGAAAACGATAATGTAATGCTAAGGCAAAATTAAATTTGAATTACGGATAATGACACGTGACCTTTGTTTCCCACCAAGCTTATATTTAAATAAATCAAAGTTTGGAAATGACATAATTATCTTCAAATAAATTTTCTAAAGAAATTCTTTAAAAAACTGTCGACCCTTTACGGATATCCATATTTGGACACTAGTTGCAAAGTGAGTAAGTGTACTAGATTTTTTGATGTTGTTATTTAGTTCGTTGTATATTTTAGGTGCGATGTATGAGTATTGCCTTTGTGAAAAAGTTGTTTTTGTTGTAGGGATTGTGCATTTTGCATGAGTTGAGTAACGAGTATGTATATCTTTTTGTGTGGATTTTATCAAACCATTTTTCCAGATATGGATGAGAACTATCTTAATGTACAATTGGCGAATGTCTAAGACAGCTAGTTTTTTGAAGAGTGGCTCTGATGGATGAGAAAGGGAACATTTGAAGATGATCCTTAACAAAAGTTTTTGAATGGTCACTAGAGGGTAGAGAATGGATGCTGCACAACCTCCCCATCCTATAATGCCGTATGTTGCTATAGATTGAAACAGAGCAAAATAAACACTTCTGAGTGTTTTTATGTCAAGGATTGATCGAATAGAATAAAAAATATAGCATAACTTACGGAGTCTCTTTGTTATGGAGTTGATTTGGGCCTCCCAGCGTAAATGGTTATCTATAATGACCCCTAGGTATTTTATTTCATTAGAAGGTTTGAGAATTGGGCATGAACAGCTGTTTGAAAGAGATAGTGAGGGATTATCTAGATTTTGTGGGCAAGTGTGAATTATTAGTTTAGGAAGGTTTTCTGGGAGAGTGAATTTTCGGATTGAGAAATGCATATATTGCGTTTTTTGAATATTTAGGGTGAGGAGGTTAGAGTCTAGCCATTTTTTAATTTTGCTCAGTCCAGAATTTGCTTTCTCGATTGTTATTTTCCATATTTTACTTGTAAATATGATAACAGTGTCATCAGCGAAAGATATTATATTACCTTCAATATCCAAATTCAGTAAGGAGTTCATATAAATGAGAAATAAGAGCGGGCCTAGAACACTCCCTTGGGGCACGCCATTGGAGATAGGTAAGCATTTACTCCTATATTCTTGATTAGAGTGGATGACGGTTGTTTGTGATCTCTGTGTGAGGTAGTTTTTAAACCATTTCAGAGCAGTACCTTCTATCCCAATCTGTTGGAGTTTTTTTAAAAGAATGTGGTGGGAAATAGTATCGAAGGCTTTAGACAGATCTAGAAAGACAGCAACAGGTTTATTGCCTTTATCGAGGTTATCTGATATCAGTTTGGTAAAGGTTGCAATTGCATCAGCAGTACTGCAATCTTTACGAAAACCGTATTGGTTTTTTGAAAGAATTTTATTGTCCTCGAGGAATTTGAGGAGTCTTAGTTTCACTACTTTTTCAAAAATTTTGGATATAGTGCTCAATAACGATATAGGCCTGTAACTATTTAGGGAAGATCTGTCACCTGATTTGAAAATAGGGATGATAGAGGCATGTTTAAGTGATTTTGGGAATATTCCGGATTGGAGGCTTAAGTTTATAATATGTTTGAGAGGGCTGGCAATAAGGGTTTTTAAATGTTTAGCGAGTTTAGAAGAGATTTTATCTACTCCTGTTGAATGGCTATTTTTTAATGATGTGATGATTTCTATAATTTCCAGTTCTGTGGTAGGAGTGAAAACAAATGGAGTATAACTCAGATGAGACAGGGATATTTTGTTTGCTAGGTCATGTTCCGAAACATTATTTCTAGTTAAGATATTATTAGAAAGGCTAGATCCGACTGAGGTGAAAAATTTATTGAAATGGTCTGCGATTTTTACGGAGTCATTACGTGTATTTGTTAGTGATCGGCCTTCAATGTTAATCTTATTGATGGGTGTAGTCGTTTGTCTAGTATATGATATGTCCTTGATAATACTCCATATTTTTTTCTTGTCGTTTTCGGCGTTTATGATTTGTTTTTTATAGTACTCTTCTCTGGCCTTTGAAGTAATTTTCTTGCAAACATTTCTGTATTTCTTGTAAAATATGTGGGATTCATGGTCGTTGGGATTTTTTTACAGAGTGCGTGGAGTTTATCACGCTTACGTATAGAATGAAGAATACCAACAGTTATCCAAGGTTTGAGTTTCGTGTCATAATGTTTTGTTTTGTCTGTTGTTTTGGATGTAGCGTTGGTTAAGTGGTTCTGAAGTGTTTGGACAAAAGATTCACAGGCTAAATTAGGATCATTTTGTTTGTAAAGATTCGACCAATTTTCTTGTGAGACCAGCTCAAAAAGTGTGGTATATGATATTTTATTTTGTGGAATTTCGTGCGGTTGTGGTTTATGTACTTTGTGATAAAGAGAAGTTATGGTAGCGTAGTGGTCTGTGACGGTACATTGATAAACAAGAGATATAGTTTTTAATTTACATTTTGAAAATACGTGATCAATACAACTTACAGACGAGCCAGATACTCTGGTGGGTGCTGTGATGGCTGGGACAAAACCTTGAAAAGTTAGCAGGTTTATGTAATCATTGGCTTGAGGATGCATGGAATTAATTATATTTATATTAAGGTCACCAATAATAAGGAGATTATCACAATCAGTTACACAAGATAAAAATTGGTTTAGTGAATTTAGAAAAGGGGTTATGTTAGACGTGGCTGGTGATCGATAAATTGAAAATATGGTTACGTGTTTATCTATAACAATTTTGAGACAGTTGGATTGGTTGATTATGATTTCTTTTACTGTGTGCGGTATGTGATTTTTTATATATATATAATAACACCATCATTTTGGTTTATGTTATTCTGTGTGTTGTAGTGGGTGTAGTTTATTATGTTTTTGGGAAGGTAATTTTCATTGATCCAGCATTCACTCAAAATGATTATGTCGAAGTTGGAGTTTAGGTCTGTGAGAACTATCAATAATTCGTTAAAATTATGGTTTATGCTTCTAATATTCATTGAGAAGATTTTTAGGGCTGATTGAGATAATGTTTGTTGAACTTCTAGATTACTGTTTGTTTCTTTACATTGAATTGGTGTCAAATTATCCAATTGATCAGCTATTTCTTCCATTTACAATGTTTGTAACCTAACAGAATCAGTTGCATTAAATATATAAATGGTTTAGACACATCGCATAAAAATAGTATCTTTGTGCTAGAAACATATAATAATATTTTACTGCTGTTTATAAAAGAAAAAAAAGAAAAATTTAAAAGTATATGAAGGTAAGTTTTGTAGTTAAAGGAACTTTGTTTACATGTTAGTGAGTGAGGGAGACAAAAGTTGCTTATTTTTGTCATTAACAATAATGACAGGAGTTCCAATTTCTTTTCGGATATATACTTGACCACCTCTGGTCCAAACAAATTTGAAAAGGTTTTCGCGTTTAGCCTTGCGAGCAAGAAACCATAGGTGCTTCGCCTGAAATGTCAGGTGTTCGGAAATGTATATAGGGGAGCTTGGTCCTGCCAATCCGATGAGGGTGGTGTTTAGTTTGCCTTCTCGATTTTCAGCTTGCTTGTTGAACCTTTTTACTTCTTCCAGGAAATCATCTCGGTAAATAGTGGATTTGAATTTTATTAAGATGGGCCTGCATTTATCTTTGGAGACTTTTAGTGTGGTGCGGTACGCTGATTCAATATTGGTAGCATCGTTTGAGCTGATGGTTTTTTTAATATTGAATAAAATATTATTTAGGTTTTCCCCGCTGGTTTCAGGGATTCCTCTAATCTCCAAATTTCTTGATCGGCTTTGTCTATCAATCTATTCCATGTGGTTTTCAATAGCTTCAAGTCTCGCTTCGAGGTTATTGTTCTTTTTTTCAAGTATTTTGTTTTTATCTTCAAGGTCGTGAACACGAAGTAAAATCTCCTGGTATTGTTTACTCATTGTTTCCAGAGTTGCTAGAATTTGAGTGTTTTGTTCCATTAGTTTAGCGAGTAGTTCACTGTCCGGAGGTGCAGTACCGCTGACTTTAACATTAGGTAGTACCGTTAAACATTCCTTGCATTTGATCTGGGCGCGGCGCTCCTTACTGAGTCGACGGTAAGAGCTCTCCGCGACTCCTCCGCAATGTAAATGAAAGGTCCCTTTGCACAGTGTGCACACGAAAACCGACTCGGCTGAGAGAGTAGCCTCTGAACACATATGGCAAGTATTATTCATGTTGCTGTATTTGTTTAATTACTACTTGTGAGTTATCAGATTCGGATGTATTGCACTTCGGTAAGAGCGTGTGTGTGTGAGATTATCGCTCGCTGTTGACAGATTGAAATTTTTGTGATAATAATTTTAATATTTTTTTTATTTCGATTTATTTACCAGTTGTTCGTCTTGGCACTAAAACTTTTCACACACTCGAGTACTGCCGTACACCGTAGATACTAGTCTAGTAGACAAATTATCTAAAATGAGTTTTAACTGATGTTTATTAGTATTATACTTGGAACGAAAAAAATACGTGTTTACTGTGGGTGTGATTTTATTCGAATTCTGGAGGGGAATTTTCAAGTTATTAAGTTATCAAGAAATCAAGTTATCAAGAAATTTCAAGTTATTCGAATTTTGGAGGGGGAAAGTTCAAGGCCATTAATATTTAACCACGCCAAAAGTTTTCTAAGAGCATTGTTGATTGCTGATGCTGCGATAAAAATATTACGGGATATTTTGTAGAAAGTCAAGTCATCGGCATATTGGAGTATGTTGCACAAGAATTGAATAGATTTTTCTAGATCATATGTGTAAATATTGTACAGGATCGGGCTTAAGACTGACCCTTGCGGGAGACCTTTGAAAATGTGTCTAATGTGGGAAGGGGATTCAGACCCATCTACAAAAATAGTTCTCTGGGAGAGCAAATTGACAATGAATTTTACTAATTTGGGCGGAATACCTATTGCCAGTAACTTTTCTTTCAGGATGGGAATATGAACATTGTCATATGCTCCACAGATGTCTAGAAACACTGCAATGCAATATTCATTTTTAGATAATGCTAATTTGATATCTGTAACAAGAGAGGAAAGGTTGTCAAGGGTACTTTTACCCTTTCTAAATCCAAACTGGGAAGGGGAAAGAATTTGATTTTTTTTTACGAACCAGTCCAATCTATTCTTAATCATTCTTTCAGATACTTTGCAAAGAGTAGAAGAGAGGGCGATAGGTCTGTAGCTCGAACCTATGCTTGGATCTTTGCCACTTTTGAAAATGGGAATGATATTTTGAATTTTCCAGTCTGGGGGAATAATGCCAGAATCCAGAAAGACATTGATGAGAGAGAGAAAGTAGGTAAGAGAATTGTCATCAGAATGACGGATGAATATATTCAGGATTTCATCCTTGCCCGGAGCTGAGTCATTGAGGATTTCAATGGCTCTTTTTAACTCATCAAAGGAAAATGGAGCATCTAACCATGAAGAAGATTTTAAAGTGAAAGGCAAAGAAGGAAGTTCATCAAAATTAGGGACATAAGGGGGAGCTATTTTATTAACAAAGTCATCAATCCAAATAGCAGAATTACGAGATGGCTTTGGCAGGGAAAAGGAAGATCTAAACCTGCGAATCATGGACCAAACCTCCCCTGCTGGAGTAGCAGGGGATATATGGGTACAGAAATTACGCCAGCTGTTTTTTTTATTGAAACGGAATGTGCGTTTAGCAACGGCTTGGGCATTCTTGGCTGAGATGTAATTATTCATAGTCATCTGTTGGCAATATGTCTTATTGGCCGCTTTCCTCTCCTTCAGCACTCTAAGGCATTCCTCATCCCACCAAGGGGGAGGGCGAGCCTTCAAGCCTACAGGAGATGATTTGGGGATAGACTTGTCAGCCGATTTTAGAATGGAATCATTCCAAGATTTATAAGAGGAGGTGCAATTATCAGAAGAAGGGGAAGGCAGGGAGAGGGAAAGATCCTGGATAGAGTCTCTGAAACGGGACCAATCCGCTTTTTTTGTAATAAATTTGGGCTTACTTTTAAAGTGATTGGTATCCAACCGTTGAGCCAAATTCAAAATAATGGGATAGTGGTCACTGCCGCAGGGATCTGAAGAAATTCGCCAGGAGATTAGAGGATAGATACTCGGGGAACAGAGGGATATGTCCACCGCACTGGGATTCTGTCCAGGGTGACTAAACCTTGTTGAGGATCCGTCATTTAGGAGACATATGTTCAAGGAGTCCAAAAGTTCAATTAATTTGATACCTGAGGGATCCGAGGAAGAAGAACCCCAGAGTGGGGAGTGGGCATTGAAATCACCCAAAATGACCAAGGGAGAAGAAATTTTGCTAAGCATGTGAACCCACAGTGGAAGGTCAAATGGGGTAGAAGGAGGAATATAGAGAGATACAAATGTAATATTGGAGACAGTGGCTGCCACTAATTGGAAGGATGAATTTGGGGGTTTAATGGAAATAGGGGAGAAGGGGAGAGAGTTTTTGATGAAAAGGGCTGCACCACCCTTCCCATCAATGCGGTCGTCCCGCAGACATTGATAGCCACTCACCTTGAAGAGTTGAGATGGCTTGAACCAAGTCTCAGAGACGGCAGCAATCGATATGGAGTGTAAATGTAGAAGGCGGACGAGGTCATCCTTATTGGAGGTGGCGCTTCTACAATTCCACTGCAGAATTGCTGCTGTTGGGGCAGCCATTGGGAAGAAGATAATACAAAGAGGAGAGTAACGAGGCAGCGTTGGACGGTAGAGAATTATTATTGTTAATAACAGAGATAAGTAGCATGAGAAGAGTTTGAATAAAAGAAGAATTGTCATTAGAAGTATTGTTGTTTATGGAATTTGCATTTAGATCAGGATTGAAAGCACTGCTGTTAGTTGACTTTGAGTTAGAAAAGACGGGGTTTTGAGGAAAAAGAGAGCTGATGTTACCATTTGGGAACAAGAGCTGGGAGTTATGGCCAAATTGATCATATCCAGGGGTTTTAATTGGACGAGAAGCTTGTTTTGTCATTACAGTTTTCTTGTAACACAAGTTTGAAGGAGCACTAATTTGGGGTTGAGAGGCAACTTCAGCAAAAGATTTTTTAGAAGGAGCTATTAATTTGGAGGCATAGAAGTATGAAACGCTATTGGAGGCCATATAACTTTTTATGTTTTTTTGGCGAGAAAGTTCGGGGCAGGATAGATGAGTGGCTGTGTGCGAGCCTGAACAATTGACGCAAGTGGGGGAATTGGAAGGGGAGGAGCATTGGTCTGCTAAATGATTTTCTGCGCATTTAAAGCAGCGGGGAGAGGAGCGGCATGATTGCTTAGAATGGCCAAACCGACAACAATTAAAGCATTGGATTGTTGGGTACGAATAAATTTCCACCGGGAGAGAGTTGTGAAATAAATAAACGTGAGAGGGAAGGGACTGTCCTTCAAATGTCAGAACTACAGTTTGAGAGGGTTTCCAAACTACAGACTCAGATGATCGATCTTTGAAATTAAGACGCCTAGTCTTAATAACTTTTCCCGAAGATGCTGGAATAATGAGTTCCGAGATAAGCTCTTCTTCAGATAGGTCTACAGGAATACCTCTAACGAGACCCAAGCGAGAGATATTGAAAGAAGGGATATAGGCTTTAAATTTTTTTGCAGAGAGGAAGTCGATGGAATTTATGAATTTATTGGCATTCAACGCGGATGTGAACTCAACACAAATGCGAAATCTGCCCTCTGATCGGATACCACCTGGGGAAATGCCAAGTGGTTTTTTCCAATGAATTTACCAAATTCAAGGGGATGTAAAGAGTGGCCAGGAGAGTTGTTTTGAACATAAACTATGAAGGGAGCTTTTGCTGAAGTCGGATACAAAGAAAGAGGAGAAGCTACAGGAACTGAGACCTGCGAAGAATCAGTTTTTGGAAGGTCGCAAACTTTCCTCTTTTTTGGAGTAGAGGATGGAACTTGAAGGTCTGTTATTTCTACCTCACTACCAATGTCAAAATTTGAAGGGTCAGGGGGAGCGGGATCAGGGGGTTTCTTCCCCATGGCAAATGCCATTGGGGCAAAAGGATATAAAACAAAAATAAAATAACACTTTCTGGACTTGGTCAGCAATAAACGAACTCAAAAGAGGACAAAAAACTAAAAATAAAACTGACTAAATGCCAAAAATTCGATTTTTCGTATTAAAACGAAAAAAAACGCAACAGTGTTTTTCAACTGTCAAAATTCGAATCTCTTAAAAATACTTATGATCAAAAATAATTTCAAAAGTACACAACATTAATAGTTTTATCATCACGAGTTTGAGCATTTTTGAACGTATGAATTTATCAAAGCAAATTTTGAATGAAATAAAATCGATATTGAGTTATTATGTTTAAATGCTGGTATGGAGAATAATTAATTTTTCTCATCGGAACCGCCCTGTACAGTTGCCAGAGTACGATCGCAAGATCATCGTTCGATGAAATTTGAATTCTCGGCCGCTGGTTAATGGCCCTCAACGATCGACCGTGTTGGGGGGCCTGATGATGAGTGTAATACGTTATTTTCCGACAATAAATAAAAATAGGCGTATTACAAGTTATTTCTACAGATGTAACAGTACCTACCACAACATTAAAATACGCATTTTAAACAAATTTTTAATTAGTTAACTATGAAAGGCCTACAACGTATTTGGCAATACATTACACAGGTTGCAACGTATAAATAATTACGTCAAATGTATAATTAACGAATTTGTTACGAGTACTTTTGTTACGAGTAAGTACTAAATAAAAAGTATTGTTTTCTTAGTGATTATATACCAAGTTGGCGGTGCTGGGAACATGATAGTTGGCAGCGCCGGATGCCGTTAGAAGGATCTTTTCATCCCGCGACAAAATATTCTCCGACAAAATATCCTAACCAAACCTAACCTAACCTAACAAAACCTGACCTAACAAAACCTGACCTAACCTAACCCAACAAAAACTTAAATTAATTTAAAATTTAAACTGTAAGTTCTCTGCTCTGTCTCCTTCCTTCCTTGTCGGGGGATGTTTTGTCCGTAGGGTATTTTGTCTTTGGGATATTTTGTCTTTGGGATATTATGTCGAGGGATATTTTGTCGGAGAATGAAAACGCGCGGTACCGTCAGAAGAGATCGGATGGAAAGAGAAAGATGGCGCTGGACGTCACTTTATGGCGAGGTTGGGAAGATGGTGTTTTAAATTTTTTAAAACACTATTTTTGTGGTCGAGAAAAAGCGCGTAATAATGTAGTGAGCTATTCTGGACTTAGTCCATAGATCCACTTCGTTCATGCAACAGTATTATGTCGTATTATGCCGTATTATGTCGTAAGCCGTATTATGTCGTATTAAGCCTATTTTGTCGTATTATGCCGTATTATGTCGTATTACGTCGTAAGCCGTATCATGTCGTATTATGCCGTATTATGTCGTATTATGCCGTATTACGTGGTAAGCCGTATTATGTCGTATTGCGACGTATTATGTCGTATTATGCCGTATTATGTCGTAAGCTACAAAATACAAATTTTACAGGAGAGTGAAAAAACAGCATAACTTCACATATTAACATATTAACCTTAGAAAATATTATGTAAAATTTAAAGAATGCGTTGTCGTTTATATGTCGTTTCGTACATTACGTGCCTTACGACCAAGTAACGAAGTGCAGCTTTACGACGTATTGCAACTGAGCGATTTTAACCCATGTGGGATGAGACATGTACGTTAATCGTAAAAACAGAGAACAAACTATTTTTCTAGGTTATGATATTTTGCAAGACCATGTGTTACCACCAATACACAGGAATATCACCAATTCAGTGGTGGCTTACGACATGTTATGGATTCACGGACGATTTGCAGTTGACCGCGTTTTTGCGCTGTCGAGTGATTTTGTTTTGTGTTGCCGTCTACGTGTGATGGAGGCTATGAAGGCGAGATATATTTCATATGAAATGTTTTATTTTTTTGAGTCGCGAATGATTGAAAGCAAGTTGAAGCCTTCTGGTTCGTGCGAATTTTAAAGACGCAGGTCCGCAGAACCTCGGACCAACACGAAACCTGCCGATAATTGACTGCGAAGTCCTGGGGAAAAACCAAAAGAGACTGAATTTGTTGTTGCATCTTGAATTACTTTGTAACCGGTTAAGAATCGTGGGTGGAGCCCCCAGTCGGTGCCTATACCTTTGTTATTCCCCCTGTAGAGTATCTGATGATGGACACCGTCGAAGGATCGGTTCGGTCTTTCAAAATATCTCTCTTTCTCAATTAATCAATTTTAAACCATGATGATTTTTTGTCGTGAGGAGTTTTAATAATAATAATATTAATTCTTGGATAGTGCAATTGGTGAGGATAGTTCAATCCCACACGTCCCATATAGTTATAAATATTTATATATTTACACAGTAAAGAAACAAGAACATAAACAGAAAAAAAAAAATAATAACAAAAATAAATAATCCATTTTTTTGCAGGGCGTGGTCTTGAGTGCGCTCGGGCCCATCGCTCACTCAGGAGTGGCGCTTGGTGCTGGAAGGCTACGGTCACCACCGTGTTGTTGGAGGCCATAAGCCGCATCCTGGCTCCAGTGACCTGGTGTCTCATTAGGCTGGCGAATCCACGGAGTGCTAATTCCGTGAACATTGTTGTGGCGCTGCTATACCTTCTAAATACAAAAATGATTTTGCATGCATCATTATATTGGATCCGGAGACGTTCCATTGTGCTTACTCGATATTGACACCATGTTTTATGTGTATACAGGCTAGTGCAGAATGCATTGAATAATGTTTTTTTAACATTATTGCTGCATCGGAAGAATCTTCGGGCAATCATATTTGACAAAACACTGATACTTCTCCTCTGTCGTTCAATATCACCATCATCCGAGAGGTCTTCAGTGATGATGTGCCCCAAGTATTACATTCCTGGATGTGCTTATGATTTCCTCGTTAAGTTGTACGGGGAGCATCTTCTCGGGATTTTTTCCATGGTGGAATGCAATTAGCTCCGTTTTCTTGGGGTTGAACATCATGTTGTGGTGATTTGCGTATTCCTCACAGATTTTTAGTAATATTCTCAACCCCTTGATCGACGGAGCTAGGAGAATCATGTCGTCCGAATAGATGTGATTTAGGCACAGATTATTGATACGACAGCCCACTCTGGTGTCCACGTATACATTGAGCAGGATTAGGGATATACACCCTCCTTGCCTTACTCCTGATCGGAAGTATATCGGTTGGACGTACTTGCCCACCGTACAACGTTTTTCTGCTGGGAGTGCCATCGGGATAGTGTGTTGATATACATGGTAGGTATATTTCTAGCTTTCAATTTCTCCCATAAGGTTTTATGACAGTTTTAAATATACTATATATTTTTTTTGTTATATTCTTGTATTGATGAGAAATTTGGTTGGCTTTTTATTTGCCTTATTAAAGGGTTGTTTAAATATGCAAACCAATAGCAAATATTTTGTTTAACAAGTTGAATTGAGACCCTCTTCAGCTAACCAGACATAAGCCGCCAACACACTTAAACCTTCAGAGGGTTCAGGTTCTCTTACCTGCAAGAGTACATTCTCTCTCTTCAGATTATCCATATCCAAAATGGTAAGTGACATTGTGAACTACCAATAGCCCAGTGCAATTAGCGATCCACGATCGTATAATTAATTATTCCTGTAGTTACAATTTTTTAATACGTTTTATAAACTGGCTCCCTGATATAAAATTCAAGTTTTTGACTATGGCCGCGAAATAAAGTCGAAACATTCCTATAAGTTTGCCAAAACAAGTCAATTGCACGACTTGGTTTGATTTTTCGTTAGTATTACTTTTCCAGTGCAATTTCGAGACCATTTTCCTAGAACCAATTTTGTGGAACCAGCATAAAATTTTATAAAACAGGAAGGAATTAGTTTTATTTTTTTAATATCTATTAGGTATCGGGGGTCTAATCCACCAAAATCAGGTAAAAAAATTTAAAAAGTTATTCATGTCGATTTGCTTACGAGTACATTCGTGGATTTTTTCTTTTTTTACAATACCTTTTTGCATTTCGTAGTGTTAATAAAACATGTAGGTATGTCAGCAACATCAATCACCAACGTATTTACGACATGGAAGATTAAATAAGCCACAGGTACGACACAAAATCGAAAATTATTAACTTTTGAAAAAAATTACGTTTATTGATTCATTATTTACCTTTTTGGAAAATATTCCCCTCAGGACCTATGTCAACCTTTTGGGCTGCTGTGTAGATGGTTGTTTTAGGAGAGGAAGAAGAGGAAGGTCTGGAAAGGAAACAGGTACGAGGGGTGAATAGGAATCTGGGGGTCATTGTGCCCGGGAGTGACGGACATACAGGGTGTTAAGGGACGTACTTGACTTACTTTACCCAGTGATTCCTGACATTATTTGGAGTAAAAAATGTAGATGAAATTTTGGTCTCCGGTGACTTTTTTTGACGACTTTTTTTTTTTTTTTCAAATTTTTTTTCTTCAAAATCAAACAAAAAAAAATTTCTTCCGCATGTCGTCACTGGTCACTCAGCCGGGTGTCCAACGAACCCCTTACCCCGCCTCCAACTGTTCAACAACTACCATTTTTTTATCTTTTTGTAGAAAAAAAAAAAAAAAACACCAAAAATGTCACCGGAGACCAAAATTTCATTGACATTTTTTACTCGAAATAATGTCAGGAATCACTGGTTAAAGTAAGTCAAGTACGTCCCTTAACACCCTGTATGAATTCAATCATACCACTGCGGTGAAGGACGACGTTCCGAGAGAGTCCTGCTGGAGAGGTCAAAAGGCCTCTCTCAACGCGGTTATTCAATAAATGGTTCTTGTGGCGGCGGTACCAATACCCTGCCTCCAAATTGATTTATTTGCGGTATTCTTATTTTCAGTGTATTTTTTAAAGTGAAATTGCAAATCTTCTCAATTGTTATTTCTACTTCTGAAACTTTCTGGTAATGATTTGTTATTTTTTTTAATAAGTTGGGAGAATTGATGTTTGTATAAGACGTCTATTCTTTTAAAATGGTGCAGTTTTATTAAACATAGTATTATCTTTGTAAATTTATAACGTGGCATGGTAGAATTTATTATAATGCAAATGGTTTTCTGACTTATTTCTTAAACAAATTCTGATGAATATGTATGTGGTTTAAGAAGAATTATTTTTAATATTAATTTTTGTGCTGTGCAAAGCAAAACTCGTGAAAAGGGAAACTTTAAATAAAAAAGACGCAGATGAGAAGGTAAGGTAAGTCATATACACAAGTCAAACTAGTGATTAAATGGAACAGTCATAAGAAGTAACAAAATGGCTACATTGAAAGCGTAGAATGAAATAGAGATTAAAATTTCAAAAGGGAAATAATCCCACAGGAATATTACAGAATTGTCTGTAAATTATTCAGACATTTGTAAAGCAAAAAAACGTTGATGCCCTACATCGCAACCTTTGTCAGATGGAACAACTTTTAGAATGTGTATAAGTACAGGCCTGTTGGTTTGGTATAAATTTTATAAATGCCTGTTTAATGTACAGAGTACATAAAGTATACTAGGAGATAACAAACTGCGTCGTACGCAAGTAGCCCAGACCATTTTGCAGGAAAATTTGGCTCCCTTAGGGGAAATAGAGTATAACATATTTCATTCCTTTTTACTCAAGAAATATGGTTTTATTAGTTTCGTTTTATTTTCCTAACCAAGCTACATGCGGAGGATATAAAGTTTTCTTAGGAAACCTTCCTCGAATAATATTGATGTACGTTTTATTAGATTTAAGGGTCATTCAGATCTGGTCAAAGAGTCTGTTTTGACATGCTATTTTGATGGTGATTGCGAGATTTGATAAATGGGTAACCTTATTTTATTCCAAAATGTAATCATCCGTTCCTTCTACAATAATTAATCTAAAGTAATTGAAAATAAACCCTTTATTTTTGCAACTCTGGAAAAAAAGACATCACACAAACAGTCTCGCAAATTTAAACATGCAAATTAGTCATCTACTCGTACTTACATGTCATGGAGAATAGTGTTGTTGTATAATAATAATTTTATTCCAGGATGTGAAGAGGATAGTGCGATCCCAGACGGCCCATGTAGTTACACATATTGACAGTAAAATGAAATGTAAATCCCATAAATATTAAAAAAATTAAAAACAATTATCAATTATGTAGGGCGTGGTCTTGAGTGAGCTCTGCCGCGTATTTCCAAACCCTATACCGGTTCAGTCCCGGAAGCGACAATTTACATTTTCAATATCAAAATTTGAATATTTTTGAAATAAAATTATGAATTTCTAATATACATATTATTACTTAGTTTTTGCAAAGTGATAAAAAATAACCAATATAGAGGTTTTTTTTTTTTTTTTACAGTGAATACCGCACAAGAATCTCAACTGCTCCCGTCTGGAGCCAGTGAGACTATGGCATCCCCAATTGGGGTATGTTGTGAGGCTGAAGGTAGTGGGGAGGGGAAGGAGGTGGGGAAGAGGAAGGTTGGGAAGTACCTGGCTATTCAGATCTGGTCACTAAACACGGCTAAAGCCATTTTCAAGCAACGTTTCAATTCTGAATGGTGGTCTTACACCAGGGCGATACTGATAGTATCTTCCACTCTGGAACATGCCGCAAATATACTATATATTATTTTAAATGAATTAATTGTGAAATAACACAAATTAATCAAATAAAATTTATTTGCGCATGCCGGGTTCGAACCCGCGACCTCCGGTTTGGGAGTCAAGAGTCTTACCCACTGGACTACGGAGGTCGTCAAAAGGTGGATACGTTTTAAGATTTTCACGGCCAAAAGCATTTTCGGTATTTGTTTTAAACGTTGGCTAAAGAAGGAATAACACCCCAAAAACAAATAACGAAAATATAGAGGTGTATTTACAATATATGGGAACAATATAAAATTTTTAATATTTATTATTTTCTAATGTACATATTGGAAAGATTATTTTTTTATCTAGATTTTAGAACAATTTTTGTTTTTGCAAAGCGATAAAAAATAACCAATATAGAGGTGTCAGATAAGTTTTAAGATTTTCACGGCCAAAAGCATTTTCGTTATTTGTTTTTGGGGTGTTATGCCGTGTTGCGCTACCTCCTTCTTTAGCCAACGTTTCGGACATCGTTGCATCACATCTACCGGATCTGCCGGATCTGCCCTGATGATGGACACTGCAACGATGTCCGAAACGTTGGCTAAAGAAGGAGGTAGCGCAACACGGCATAACACCCCAAAAACAAATAACGAAAATATAGAGGTGTATTTAAAATATAAATTGTTGCTACCGCGACTGAACCGGTATAGGTTTTGTGAATACACGCTCTGGTCCATAGCTCATTCAGGAGTGGCGCTCGTTGTTTAATGTATATTATGTGTAATTTGCCTTATCTTTTCTTCTGTTTCTATATTTTTGTATTTTTGCATTTTTTTCCTATTTCTCTTTATAGTATTGTTAAGCATCTCTACCTAGAGAAAAAAAATACATAAACTCTGCATCCTGTGAACATTTTTACTGGATTATTAACAATTACTAACTTACAAATGTTAATTTAAAAAAATAAAATCATGTTAATATTAAAAAAAATTGCAAACTCTTACTTTATTATTACCACTTAATGTAAAATATTTTAACATTTGAATAAAGGTGAACTTGCTGCCGGCGGGCATTTTCTTTTGAGGGAGCCAGATTTATAGTAGAAATAAAATTACGTAGCTTTTTTTCGAAAAAGTTTTTTGAAAAATAAATATAAATTGTCTCTAAGTGGAATGGGATGGGCAGGGAATTAAGGTTGGTGGAATGAAGGCGGAGAATTAAGTTGGCGGGAACGGAAAGTGCCTCCATAATTTTCCCTCGAAGATGTTGTTTGAGAGGAATCCCTTATTACAGGGGGCGTTGGCGGTTTGTTCCTGTTATCTATTATTAAACATTTATATTTGTTTATTCTTTGGTAGAAATATTATAATAATTTTTATATTTAGCTATGGGCGTTTCGAAGCTCCTTTTGAGAAATGAATTAGTTGTGTTAAAAGATATTTTGTTTAATGCAATAATTAAAAACACTTTCTTTTTACCACAAAGTGATATTTTGTTTTGTTATTTCCGTGATAATCATTTTTCATTCATCTCACAATCCAACAACCCGGGATATTCGCAACATTTTATTCCAAATTGGACAACTTTTAAGCCTCATTCTGAATAAAATGACAAGAGTTCATATAGGTTTAGGTCAAGATTATCCTTTGACTATACCTTCAGTAAACTTAGGAAGCAAGAAATAAAATCGTTGATATAATTTTTTAGCATTCCTCTGTTACTTATTTTAGAAATTTTTTAATTTCAGTATTTTGAGGTAGATACGCACAGTTAAGGCACGAATTTATTTATTTATTTGTAAACAGAAACAAACAGTACATTGGTTAAATTGGTGAAAAAAATTTACAATTAATAAGTTTATTTCATGGTGGGTACCTATTATGTGTTTCATTGTGGTGTCTTATTTATGGTATGCATATTAAGAAATTATCGGGTGATGTATGCAGTGGGAGGGTGTGTGTGTGTGAGTATGTATGTATGTATGCGCATTGAACAATTTATATTATTGACATGATGCTCTTTTTAAATTTGGGCAGTGAATCGGAGAAAATGTCGACGTTAGAATTTAGACCAATATTTTGAACAAATGAAGAGCACGATTGATTGCCGAATTAGATGCTGCATTTGTCTGGTAATTAAGCCTGTGGAATTGTTCTGTATGGTGTGTACATCTTAATGGTATGTTAAAATTAACTAGGGAAAAAAATTCGAAATAAATAAATTAAGAAAGAAGTTAAAAATTTATCACAATTGTAGTAGTAATTGACTGTTTAATGAAATATTTGCTTACACAGAACACCATTTCATTTTAAATTAGCTCAACATTCAAAATAATCCAGTAGGTTTACAGTCGTCAAAACATAATTCCAGACCATTGTTCCATTTCCAAACAGTTGCAGAATTAAGTGAAATCCCGTCAGTTGACAAACACAGATGGACCCGTCAAAGGGCCTAAGGACAAGGCACAGAAAGATATGAGTAGGGTTAGCGGACATTCTGCTGTTTTCAAAACTTGGCTCCTCAAATAAACTCGGGACAAGTTGCACGTGTGTTGGAGATAAGAGGTTTGGATGTAACGGACTTTCGGGTGATTGTTTTAATATTTTTCGCTGTGACTTAGTGCGACGGCCGCGGCGGGCCGAAAACCCTAAGGGCTCATTATCTCACACACGATATTCGCAAAAAGGCGATACGTTAAGGTTTAAAAGCATTAATAATTTAGGTTCGAGCATAATTTTCTTGGTGGAATATCTGGTTTTTCTGATGAATTAAAACAGAGTGGAAAAAGTTACATTGTCTGGTCTACAGCAATTTGCAATCACGCGCGTTTATGAAATGAGTAGGCAGCTTTGTAACGGAATGGTGTTAACACTGTAAGTTTATGAATAAAGTTTTACTTATTAAACGCCAACCGGTTTCGGCAACATACTTAACTTAGTCAGGACACATACAAACCGAAAGAAATTTTATGTCTTCCCTCACAGAGGCAATGCTGCAAGTTATGTACGCAATATTAGTACCTACAGTGTTCCATTTGGTATAGCGTCTAGAAAAATAGGCCAGAGGAATATTTATACATGAAGCCGTTAATTTTGTTTAAAATATTGAAACCTTTGTTGGGAAAATGACCAATCAGAACGGAGGTTGCGATTTTCAATTTTCATCTGCCAATCACAGCAAAAACACAAAAACCTCAAACCGATTCAGGAAAATACCAATGAACATTTACAAACGTAATAATCTTTATGAATTTGGTTGAGGCGTGAACTACAGTTAACTACAGTTCAAATTCCGTAATTAACTCTTTTGTAGTCAAAGTGAACACACAATGTTAGGACTAAATATTAGCCGGGTAATCGGGTAGACAAATTTATGTTAATTTAACTGTAGGCAATGATGAATACACTAAATTGTTCAGAGGTTAACGGTTCAAAGCACATGAATTATTGGTGTTGGTGCACAACGCTTTACAAATATTTAAAATTCTCATCTATTTTAGCCTGCTGATAAATATTTGATTGTCAAATTTATAAACAAATTTAGGAGTAATTTATTAAAAAAATGCTATTTATTATTTGACGTTAAAAACCAACAACAAAATTATTAAAAATATTCCATCGGAGGCAAAGTTTTATCAAACTGAGGCGTGTTGTGGCCTTTTTATCCGATTTTCCAATGCGAACATATTCCATTGAGTTAAAAGCTATTTTTTGTTGGTATGAAAAAATCTCTTCGTTGAAAGATTAATCTCAAGAAGAGTTTTTTTTCATGTAAGAAGATGAAAATGAACAAAAAATTCTCTTCGGTTCTAAAAATACCTACCAATTACTTTATGTTCGTAAAAATCTGTAGTAGAGTCACGGAGCCCCTTAATTGTGTAGGTGAAATAGAAAAGGCTGAAAGTGCCAAAAAAAAAAAAAAACATTTTTTGCATGGAATGTGCTGTAAGCGACATCGCCAATAGCCTAGAGAAAGTTAGAAGTACCAGAAAAATTCTTACTAATAATAATAATAATATTTGGCTAATTTATATAGCGCCGTTTTCGTGAAAAATCACCTCAAGGGCGCTGTACAAATAAATACATAAAATAATAAAATTACTGGTTTACAACTAAGATTTACAATTATTACTAGTGACTTACATCTAAGACTTATAGCTAGTGGCTTATGACTAAGACATATAAACGCTAACCTAAACTGAACTCAATGACATACATGTTTACAATCATGACTTAAAATTAGAGATTTACAACTAACATATAAATATTTACAATTAAAAATACTTCTACACATCTTATACATGTTATACTTTCGCCAGAATCATCCACAGCGCCAGAAGAAGAAGGAAGTTTTTACATAATATTACTTTTTAAGGACATGGACGCAAAAATTATCGGATTTACGAAAACGTATGGATATCTTAAATAAATTATTGAAATTAATCGTTACTAGTACACAATCAAGTTATATATGTAAAATAAAAAAAAACAACTCTTGAAAATCAAATAAAAATATATTTATTTTAATTTTTTAAACTTTATCAGTAAAATCTCAAATTATAATATTTTATTAAATGAAGACAATATTAGCGAAACTCAATCGACAATCTGAGACAGAAAAATCAGAAAAGATATTGGCTCCGCTGGGACAAGAAAAGATATTGGTTCCCAGCGGAGCCAATATCTTTTCTGATTTTTCTGTCTCAGGTTTTCGATTGAGTTTCGCTAATATTGTCTTCATTTAATTAAATATTATAATTTGAGATTTTACTGATAAAGTTTAAAAAATTAAAATAAATATTTTTTTATTAGATTTTCAAGAGTTGTCTTTTTTATTGTACATATATCCGCTGGGAGCCAATATCTTTTCTTGTCCCAGTGGAGCCAATATCTTTTCTGATTTTTCTGTCTCAGATTTTCGATTGAGTTTCGCTAATATTGACTTCATTTATTAAAAAAAAAAAATATGTATTTTGTATTTTTAATGAATTTTGTAGATTTTTAAAGCATATAGAAAAAGTTTTATGAAGTTTTTATTGAATACTGAAAATATTACTTTGTGACACTTTCAGCCTTTTCCATCTTCATTACACAATTGAAATTGATTTAAAAAAATATTTAGATCTAGAAAAATATCTCCAATATTCAACGACCAGTTTGGTGATAAAAGAGAATAAGAATGTCGTTATTGCAGGATGACGTATTGATAATTACGTTGTAAATATTGCCAGAGGCTTATCGAGTCTTGAAAACGTAGTGCCAGAAATGCCGTTCAAGAAACTTTGAAGCTGGCTCCTGAAAGATGTTTATCTGCATCGTTCTTTTATGGAAGTCGGGGAAGTAAATCTTTGTTGTTTAGCAATCGAGATAATGGCAAGAGGAGGAAGCGATGAGACTGCCGATCCTGCCAACAATTGTTATCCAAGGAGCACTAATTTGGTTCTTAAATAGTCCGTGGGGAAAGAAGATCAAATGTTTACTTTGCGCGAGCAAATATTTAGTCAACTTGTGAAAACTCTCATAAAATAAACAACGTTTTTTCCCTTTTCATCCCGTAAACGTAAACGCTAAATTGGACGCAATTTAAAACCGTAAATTCGCAAGAGGTGAATTTATTTTATTTTTATTCACGACGATGTTTTTACTTTGTGTACATTAATTGATTTATTAAGTTAGGACTAAGTGCGGACTTAATTTTGTTCCGAACACTTGAACCAAATGGAATTGACCCTAGAAGATATTATTATACTCGTAGCGTAGGTGCTTATACTGATTACGCTTTTAGCAATAATCGCTTCTATTATAGCTTGGAGCCGATTTCTATCTCTCTTAGGCCAGATCTACCATTAAACCAAACGTGCACCTCGGGGTTTGTTATGATTATGGACGTGGCTCTACACACGAGTAGGCTGGACGTAATTAGTTACGTAATCTTCTCCGGAAAGACTCTTGGCTTTTATTGGAACATATATTTCCTGATCCTCAAGATCGCCTAATAGCCATAGGTATATCTGCAGTCGCGTATATTCTCTGCGAATCAATTTGTTGTTTTATTTCTAAGGTGGACTGTAATCAATAATAATCAACTTTTTAAGTTCATACAACTATGTGGGAGTAGGTAAATACTATACTATACTATATTATGGTGAATCGATATTATGATCTGCATTGAAAGAAGGGATACAGTCAGGTCTGCGCAAAATACATACCTTGCTGTAATTAAAATACAAATTACAAAATTCTTTTTCGCATGTATTTAAAATACGAAATACAAAATACTTTCAAGTCGTGTATTTGAAATACAAAATACAGTGTTTTAATCATTTTTTAATTTCAAATACAAAATACAAAATACATTTGGTTGGTCCGCCAACAATTCAATTTCATCAAACACCGAACTGGTCAAACGCGCGAAGTTAAAACAGTCGTTAAGGTTTTTGAAATTATCCAATTTTCTTCATAATTTTCTTAATTTTTCTTTCCGTAAGAACCTTCTACAAAGCATTAGAAAACTTAAAAAAAATGAATGAAATAGGTAAAGACGTTCTGAAGTTATGGCGTGACCACGGGAAACAAGGATTCATTTTTATATAGATAGATGACATTTGTATAGCACAGTTTTGTGTTATTTCACTTCAAGTGCGCACTACGGTAATTAACTTAAAAATAATCTAGTATTCAGTCAAATTATTCCTATAGTACTTGATCTAATACTATGATACAAAAATGTACAATACAAAGCAATAACACGTATTATATAATTTGATACAAAATGTACAACAATGCCATTATAGCACAGGACAATAATAATAACTAGCATGACATAAAAAAATGTTCAGTACATGATAAAGAAATGATAAGAGAACTACAAATAATCTTTAGTAAGAGTGCTATAACACAGGACAATAGGACAATATGGATTCTAGCGTTTTTAGTCCCATATATTACTATGTCAGTTTATTTTTCATTATCATTATTAAGATTGCTAAATGTATTTGAAAATGTACTTTGAAGCCATAAGTATTTCAAATACAAATTAAAAAAATACCTCAGCAGCAGGTAAATGAAATACCAATTACAAAATACATTTTTAGGAAGTAATTGAAATACAAATACAAAATACGTATTTCATTATTGTATTTCACATACACTGCCCAGCCCTGT
The DNA here is from genome assembly GCA_929108145.2 of Limnephilus rhombicus. Taxonomy (NCBI): domain Eukaryota; kingdom Metazoa; phylum Arthropoda; class Insecta; order Trichoptera; family Limnephilidae; genus Limnephilus; species Limnephilus rhombicus. The sequence continues at coordinate 19,390,531 of OV815273.1, read as the reverse complement.
ACACAATTGGTGGTAATCACTGCAAAGCACGTAACAGATTCGTAGTAAATGAACCAAGGCATCAATTTAGTATTTTTATTGCACCGGTGTTCCAGACTCACCGTATAATTTATTATTGTAAATGTCACACACTTAGGTATATTGCCTACGCACTGTCAGATAGGGACAGGTGATTGGATAATAAGATGGATGGGGGAATGAGGAATCACGTGCTGTAGGCAGATACATATGTATAGTTGAGTCACTTATTTATATTATTTTATATTTATTATTTTTTGGGAGGTCCTTAAAATTTTGTTGTTTTAAATATTTTTTTAGCTTGTGGTCTTTTTGCTATTAGCACAGCGACCGAGAACATACTCAAATTTGTCCAATTCTTGGTCGCTTAGCATGAAACCGTGAGAATGTGTTTTATTTTAAAAACTGAAAAAGCTGTTGCAAAACATGTCTTTTTTGTAACTGCTCATAAAGTCTTTAGGAATTCTGTTGTAATTAGAATAGTTAAAACTGTTTTTTAAACTTTTCCTCTTTTTAACTTTAAATGCCTTTTTTGCGGTATAAAGTTTAAAATTGGGTATTAATTATTTAAAACTAATTTTTAAACCTTTTTAACTTTATAATTTTAAATATATATATGTTTTGTAGAATAAAGTTTAAAATTGGGTATAAATTATTTTCATTGCCTAAAATATAAATTGACCTATACAAACATATCTAAGAACGGGTTGTTTAAAAAAAATATATTGTTGTTGTTTAAAAAAAAGTTATTTTTAAGTTCTGTGAAAGTTCTAGTCAAGTTATAAAATTATTTCAATTTTATGAAGCTACTGGCCTATAAAGAAATAATAACCGAACTTGAATAGAACTTGCATAATTTTATGAATTGTAATTTTTTTTTAAACAATCCGTGCTTAATCTTGCAATGGCAACCTATTCTGACCTAACCTATAATTTTTCTCAAAACTTTTTTTTTGTACAGAATAGTAATGAGAGGTAAGGAAGAAATTTTACACTATTGGTTGTCATCATTGTATATAGGTACTTATCCATTTTGAGGAACGTGGGCAAATTAATTTGCATGTCATTTATATTGAAATTTTTTCACAAAAATAATCACATTCACACGCGGTAGAAGTGAAACTAGAAAGTCGCTTTCTTTTCTTTTACCTGTTTATTTTAAAGTGGTTTGAAGATTGGATATTGATTTCACCAAAATAAAAATGTTTTTTTTTGGATTTCGTAGGATTCGAACCTCAGTTCGCTTGATGTCTGTCTCTCTGGCCGCTTTTCATGTGCCTTGCCTTCTGGGCTGTGGAAGGCACGCGCCGTGGTGCGAATTTACTGCATTATATTAGAACGAAATATTTGTGTAAAACTGAGTTGTGACGCATTTCCGTTTCATCAGAATTTCAAATCACTAACGGCGCTAATGAAGTTTCACTTCAAAACACTCAACGCGAAATAATAAAAATATGAAATAAAACATGAAGTGTATTGCAATATCCAAAGAAGTATTTCGATGAGACGACAAAAAGTTTAATTGCTCTCTTGTTCCCGTTCATTTCGTCTGCTCTGTAATAAGTCAAATGAATTATAATCACGATTATTTGAGAGTCCTCGCCATAGTTTGAGGAGTTTTTCGTTAACTCCTAGGTATCCGGAAGTACTTTATTGATGCCGAGATTTTAATTGATTTCACATTTTAAAGGAAAATTAATTGCTGCGACGAAAATGATTTACACCGTGGAAGTCGTTCGCAATAAAATTCCAAAAGACTTATAGTACATTTTGATGTTTTGATTTTTACTAAAAAATGTTTATCATTAATTTCAAAACTGCACCTACCCTGAGAGAGAAAAAATGTATGTAGGTCTAGGTACATACCAAAAGAAACTAAATTTATGTGATTGCTAACAAAATCCGTGAAAAAAAATGTATTAGGCAAGTGCATTGTTTCAAAGCAAAATTTCAAAGATTTTTTTGCTCTTTTAGTTCTTTTCTTTGTACTCGTCCTTCCACTTCCATAAAATAATTATTTTCTTTTCTAACCACAATATAATGATTGTTTTTTTAAAATTAAATTTAAGCCAAATGATTTTTTCTTTTTTAAGCACCAGATTTAAATGTCCGGGTTTAATTTTCCCCACAGGAAAAACTAAACCCTTTCACACACTTCCCAAATGATCACCTGGTCAATCCACGTTATGCAATTGCACTATATAAGTATTATAATTACAAAATAATACAAGAACAACATGTCAACTTACCAGAGAACAGATGGGAAAATAATTCACCATAATTTAATTTTCTTTTAATGTGATTTTTATTGTTTGAATTTTAATAATTGAGCCCTTTCCCGAAATATTGTTGTAACCAACAAAACTATCAATTTTGAGTTATTAATGGAATAATGTTGTACCCATCCAACAAAACTATTAATGTTGAGTTTTTATTGGAATAATGTTGTATCCAACAAAACTATCGATGTTGAGTTATTAATGGACTAATGTTGTATCCAACGAAACTATCAATGTTGAGTTATTAATGGAATAATGTTGTATCCAACCTATCAATATTGAATTATTAATGGAATAATGATGGGCACAATGTTATGTATCTTTTAAGGTAGGGATTATGGTAATGAAAAATTTTTTAGGCCTGTGGCAGCATTTTAAAGTTTGGTTTGTGGAAGAATGTTGTATAATGTCATTTATCGGAATCACGGAGCATGGTTTACTTCATGGGAATAAATGAAAAAAAAACGAATGTATTATGGCTTCAACTAAACAAACTTCTAAGCCAAGAAGCTGAAGAATGCAATAAAGTAGATTTTGTCCGGAAAAAAATACTTTTTAAGCCTGCTTTTTAGTCGTTGACACAGTTTTGTGGAATAATGTTGCATGTTGATCTCAAGACAATATCCCGAACGTAAATGTTTTCAGTTATTCATTTTTTTTGCTTTTAAGCTGAACTACATGAAAGACATGTGTACATTTATGTTAGAAGAGCATTTTGCTTTCTGTAAGGTAGGAAGAGTAAAAAAAACGTTTTGGGGATTAACCTCGTTTGTGAAATTTTTTATATTGTTCCACAAATTCAACATAAATTCTAGTAATAAACTCTAATTTAATTGCCTTTCTGGACCACTTTTTGTTATAAATGTTATGAAACATAATTTGTTTCGTTTTTTTTTAATTTTTCTCGGAACAAAAATGTTGTTGGATACAACATTCTTCCGGGCAAAAATTCAATTATTTTATTTTATTATTATTGTACAACAGAATAATTCGAATTAGAATACAATTTAGTTACCCTATCAGCATTTAGGCAAGTGACTCTTCAATAATATTTTTAAGGCATATAAAGAACAGTCACTTACATCCAAATGGTTTGCAATGTACTTCCGGTGGTACAGGGCCCAAACATCGCTCGCGTACTCTAGCTTGCTTCTCAGTATGCCATCGAATAACGCTAGCACAGCTTCTTCGTTATCAAACTGCTTACAAGTCCTGATGATGAACCCAAGAAGTTTGTTGCAAGACTGAGTGAGCTGCGATATATGGCAAGAGAATGTCAGTTCGGTATCAAAGACGACACCGAGATCCTTCACGGATTTTACACGTGAAAACGTTTCGCCTTTTATTTTATAATCGTAAACTATAATGTTTTTACAACGAGTGAAGGACATTGTGACACATTTCTTTGTGTTAAAATCTAATTTGTTTGCCATCGACCATTCAGATAGTGCATCCAGATCAGTTTGCATTTTAAAGAAATCTTGTTGGCTGCTTATTTCTATCACAATTTAAGGTCATCAGCAAATAGTAGAAATTAGGGAAATTGTTATTGGGACGTGCACAAATATTAAAAATCCAATTTAAAATATTCATATCATGAGTAAATCAAGGTTTCGTTATTACTTGGTTTAGATGTCACTAGTGATTGTGAAATGATAATTATAAGCAAAATAAAATATTAAACATAGCAAGTTTATACTACAGTTTATACAAGATGTAAAAAAGCATTATAAAGCAACTACATAATTATTTGTTATTACATCTATTTGCCTAGATATCATGTTAGCTTAACGCTAATAAAATTAACAAAAGTTTTTAAAAATATACGAGGCTGTTTTTTTAGATGTCTATATTGTCACCGAACATGGCATTATACAATCTACACATTCGAGACCACGCTTCTTGTGTATTCGTTCTACGCCAAAACCTAACATTTATACGAAGTCATAATTGTTCAACCTATTTGGTTTATGTCAACAAAATTTAGTATAAATCAGTGAACTAACTCACTTGTTTAATTTGATGAGGTTCAAATGTCAGAGTTAGAAATCGGGGCAAAACATCACGTAGATAAAACGTGAACCAAGATAAGATAATGCTGTTCTGTTTGTAACGAGTAGATAAACTGCCGTCAATTCCAGAGTCCTGGAAAGCAGAGACATAAAGATATAACCGGCGCGAAGGTTCTAGTATACCATAGAGCGGCGCGGATAGAAAAGCACTCGCGTAGTTTGTAAAGTTATAATGTCGATGCAAATAATCACATTCAAAAGCTGAAGTTTTCCCATCAAACTGTAAACACAGCAGAGGATGTTTGGCTGAAATGTGCGATCGAAACGGATAGGGACTTCGATACGTTGTTGCTGGAACTTTACAAAGACACCATTTTGTGTCTGGAGGATTGAATACAAAACAATCTGAAATTTTTTATACCAAAAAATCGACTCCAAGGGTTGTGGAGATTCACCTGACTTCCTTGAACAATTAATTTCCAGCAGAATTAAAGTAAGCTACTCCAAATACAAATAAGATAACATACAAATTTACGAGTAGGCACTTAAAATCATGCAAAAATATAAAGTTGTGTTAAGGGATGTACTTCACTTACTTTAACCAGTGATTCCTGACATTATTTGGAGTAAAAAATATTTTTGAAATTTTTTCTGTTTTTTTCACACTAAAATCTAAAAAAAAAAGATTAGGTATTGGTCAGTTAGAATCGGGGTGAAGGCTTGAGCGGTTACTCGACCGAAAGACTAGTAGTTATGTATATGTGAAAGCAATTTTTATTTTGGTTGTGAAGAAAAAATAATTGAAAAAAACGTGATTCACTGGTTAAAGTAAATCGATAATATCCCTTAACATCCTATATATATATAACATCCTCTATATATATATATATATACAATATGTAGAACAGTTTTCTCGGTTTACCCGCGTAACGTAGTCCTTAAAAGGACTTTTTAACTCCTGATTAGCTTTTGGACCGAACAGACATGCGAAAGCTATCAGTTTGAGACAAAAACTCAAGACATAAGGCCTCTGAAGATGGACAGTGTGATCTGTCCGAAACGTCAGGAGTTAAAAAGTCCTTTTAAGGACTACGTTACGCGGGTAAACCGAGAAAACTGTTCTACATCTTACACCCGTGAAAACCTTAATCATAACATATATATATATATATATATATTTGATAATATTCACAGATAACCCAATAAACCCAATCCCTGTCAAGTTTACAACCCTTTACCAAGCTCTTCGAAATTTCGATTTTTAAGTTCTGTACATGCATTTTTTAAATTTATTTTTTTAAATTAAATTAAATTTTAATTATATTTTATTTGGTTACAAAAGTTTAACATCTTATTATATCCAGTGTATATCTATTCAACTATATAATAATATTCTGTCACTTATGCATTTGGACTTTACAACAATGAGACATACTCAACGAAATACTGAAAGACTTTTAGCTTTTCTAACATTTACCTATGTATGCACAATGGACACATTATAATTTCCAGATGCAAGAATTTTACTTAATTCTCCTAATGGGTACAGAGCCCATTAGTTTCTATTAATAAACAAAAACATTCTTTTTGCAAAACTGGCCAATAAATTGCTTATCAAGTTTGTTCAAAGGCAAAGAAACATTGAAGCTTAAATGCGCTATTTTATCAAAGCTTGTAAATTAAACGAACTTGTGAATTTATTATTAAAGGCAAGGCTTCTTTAAGCTGTCAAATCTCCTGAATATAATGACTTTTCAGACTTCGTTACTGACGTAAAGTATGCCACTTTCACGCAGTAATTCAAATAAATCTTAATTACCAAGAAACCCGCCGCGTACTAAACTTCAAACAAGCATTTAAATACCTGATAAAAAAACATTTAGATGTTATTTCCAGGCTAGAGCAAAAGTGTGTGAGTACATTAATCTGAGGCGTTTGAAGGATTTTTCGCCGAATTTCGGATGAATAAATTTAATATGTTTTGAGGAGATGTGCCGACGCAACGTATGTAGAAATGCGATTTGCTTGCTTTAGCACTGTGATCAGTTCATCCGTCCGGAAATCAGTTTCAATTCACGTCGTGTGCTTATCTCTGAAGAATGTCGCGTAAGAGATTTCATTTTTAGCATATTTTTATAAACACATACTTAGGCATATTTATGATGAGTCAGTTTTACTTTGGTGGGCGGACTACCGAATTTGCAGAGTTTTGGATTAGACAATCTACAAACAGTTCACATGATCCTAATGGGCAGTTAAGATTAGTTCAGGGAATTTAAAAAGATAAGAGCCCCAACTGCTTCCATCTGGAGCCAGCGAGACTACGACATTCCCAATCGAGGTATGCTAAATAGTATTTATAATACGGCTAACAGCTTACATATGAATCGTTGAGTTCCAATATCCGCCCTAATGAATTTTGGTAAAAAATTAGGTGTGAATGCCATCTGATGTGGTTTCTCACAAGGAATGCAATGCCGTTGTTATTATTTCCAAAAATCTTGCAGCTTCTTTATAAATCGTGTTTAAATATGGGCCTATAATAATTAAAATCTTCCATGGGACTTTCATGGGACACCCATGTCAGAGACATCTATTTAGTTTCCGGTATTCTTCCAATCACAGTCCTTCCTAAACATGAAATCACAAGCACCATCCTACAAATTACCCAACAATCAACTCACACTATCATCAAGCCACTTTACAATCAAGACATCCACACTCACAATACTCGAAATAGCAATAAAATCCTCATACCTCAAACACACACTACAAAATATGGGATAAAATCACTGAACTATGTTGCCTATACACTATATAATTCGCTACCAGATATGTACAAGGGAATCCAGAAAAATAAAAAAAATCAGAGTAATGCTTTAAAAGAATATTTTTTAAGTATGTATAAGGATGAAACTTTGTAATTTTCTTGCCATGTTCAATTGTCTTGTTTCTTTTCTCTTCTTTTCTTTTCCATTAAGTTGTAATCATCCATATCTGTATAACCTTGTTCCCTTTTTCTTTGATTGTTTTCTATTGCTGTTTATTCTACTCAACCTGTATTTTATTTTTCTTCTATATTGTATGTGAATCTTATATTTTAACATCCAAATTCTTATGTAAAATTTTAACTATTTCCTCCCACCCATGATTTGTATGTTCCTCCTGTCCCAAAATGAGTTCTGTAACTCATCGGGATTGCTCTAGCAAGAAATAAAAAACAATAAAAAAAAATAAAAAAAAACACATTTTTTTAATAATAGAAAATAACAACTGTACCAAGATATTACTAGATCGTTCTAACGTATAAACGAATAAAATAACTGGAATCATGAAAACTTATCAGCCTACTATGCTTTTCTTGATTTACTACACTTTCATGGTCACATGAGAACGGGTAGCTTTTTTGACTCGTTCAGTGTTCAACAGCTCGGCTGTGAAATGTTTGCCGGCCTTTGTGTTTCCTCCTTCCTACAACATGGGTCTCTTCAAGACCAATGTTCATTCCTTCCTCTTCTCAAAACGGCCCTTCACACAGCATCTCAGATTACATAGGCCCTGAGGGAACTTATTTTCTTCAGAGCCTTCTGTGTGGAGTTAATGTAAAAAAAAATCTTCACGTTTTTCTTGATTTACTCGAAAGTAAGGAAATCATTTAGGGCGGAAATCATTTGGAACTCAACAATTCATGTATGTATAGTTTACATTTTTTGATTGATGGTGATTGAATGTTATTAACACCAATGTTTCTTTATTTCTTGTTTTTAATTTTATTTATTAAAGTTATCGTAATTAGTAATTAAAGCTTTTCTTATAAATTGTAATTGAAATCGATTATTTTTGACCGACAAAGTAATTTTCACAAACATAATAATGGGCTCGCTGCACATTGTTATGGTTCTTAAGAGGCATGTTAAAATTAATTTTGAGCTTTGTTTAATTTAAAGAGAGAGCATGTGAATGTGAGGTTTACGAATGTGGAAGTGAAGTGAAAAATTTAAATATTAGAAAGTTAATAACAGTCTTCTTTGGAAAGCAGTTGAAGCTATTGAAGCGTTCAGGGAGAGAACGCTGTGTCCTTAAAACAGAATGATTATATCATTTTGTTCATAGCGCCCTGTTTCATTCAATTCGTTTTCGACACGGTCTGTTAAACAAGCTATTACTGTTTAAAACCGATTTTAAATATACACATTCACTATATAGGTAAAGCGTACAGATGTAGGCTAAAGGGGGGAATATTGACGCTCTATGCCCCTGGTAACTGACATGGAAATTGCAAATCTACAGAAATAATATTTTCAACAGCGTGTCCCAAGCAATAATTTCTAATGTTTTATATAATGGACTGATGCCTAGGTTAAAAGGGTTTACTCCCTTTTGATGTTTTTTTTTCATACCGCAGTGCCAGTTTAACGTCAGCTTGGCTATTATTTCCTTGAATACGTCTAAACTTTTGTAAATACGAGGATTTTCCAAGAATTAAACACCTTTCCTCATTTTCAGCAACGCGGACAATATTTCTCAACGTATGGTGGCACTAAAGTATAGCTCAGACTTTCCACTAAAAAACGAGCGGTGATCCGGCTTGGTATCTGCTTCAGTGCGACCTTTGCGTCCGTTTGAGATGGACGCTCTGCTGTCGATTCCCGCCGCCTGCGAGGTGCGCTAAATTATTCGCTTTCTCAACTAAGGGGGCGTCCGCCTTGTTGAAGTTCGTAAGCTCATAATTTTGATTTCAGTTGTCAGTTAGTCTACTACGCCAATTTATTTATTTATTTATTTATTTTTGCTCTTCACCATTTTTTCAAAACCAATGATTTTGAAAAAATGGTGAAGAGCAAAATCGTACGGAAATCGCTCGGATCTCTTCGAACCAAGGCGAAGCTTTTTTGAGTTCAAATATGGATTCACCACCTAACCCCGAAATCAAAAAGACAATCAATGACATTAATTACATCTTTTCTTGAAGCAGAATTTGACCGAAAAACCTTTGGAGACCGACTAGGACGCGGAGGGAGAGGTGATAACATTTCTACGACAAGGGAATCAAGACCAAGTACCACGGCTCACCAAGTGCATCCATCGTAACGGGGACTATGTCGAAAAATAATGGGGATATGTACCTAAAATATGATATGAATTTTTGTAAATATATAATTCTCTGATTTTAAAATTAGAATGGTCTTTAATTTTTGGACAACCCTCGGAGTATTGTCAAGTCCAGATAGAAAATTGTGTCTCGACTAGAAATTTAATTTGCACTAATTTTGGTGCTGGTTTTTCCAGCAGCAGATAATGCACCATTTCTTGATGATGGGAATCAATATATAAGTCAAAACGCTAAGAATGATCCCTTTTACGCGTTGTTTTACGCACGCAGTGTAGTGTGTATTATATCCAATATCATACACTAGAAAAGTTTTGGGTTTCTTCCATTAAGTTTTCGTTTCGATTGGTTATTAGTTTGTCCATTGGTTATAGTGAACATTTACATTTACATATATATTGCTTGAATTGATAAGATTTCCGATTCCACTACGTAATACTAGAGGTCAGGATTTATTTCAGTAAGCTTTCGGATTCCACTACGTAATACTAAAAGTCAGGATTTATTTCAGTAAGCTTTCGGATTCTACTACGTAACACTAGATGTAAGGATTTATTTCAGTAAGCTTTCGGATTCCACTACGTAATACTAAAAGTCAGGATTTATTTCAGTAAGCTTTCGGATTCCACTACGTAATACTAAAAGTCAGGATTTATTTCAGTAAGCTTTCGGATTCTACTACGTAACACTAGATGTAAGGATTTAATTCAGTAAGCTTTCGGATTCCACTACGTAATACTAAAAGTCAGGATTTATTTCAGTAAGCTTTCGGATTCCACTACGTAATACTAGAAGCTAGAAGTCAGGATTCCACTACGTAATACTAAAAGTCAGGATTTATTTCAGTAAGCTTTCGGATTCCACTACGTAATACAAAAAGTCAGGATTTATTTCAGAGATTCTGGGACTAACTACCATATGTATTCCCCTTTACCCAGAATACGAAATAATTATACCAAATCAGTGGACATCTTCAATTTATCTTTAAAAAAATATAAAATATTGTTACTGACGCAGTTCAATTATGTGCAATAAATATGTATATTTCTTACTATTCATTTGTAAAAGCCCCAAAAAGGGCGTTAATAAATAAAATGTTATATTATACTGGATAGACATCCTTAACCACTCGAGCGACAGCACGATTTTTAACTTTTTCCTCCGATTGCTCGTAATTTTTTTAATATTTTCCGCCGACAAAAAAACGATACCTCTGAATTTTAATATGGAAAAATTGAAAAAAAAAATTTACGCATTTAGGGAAAATTTGCCTAAAACTGGCAGCAAAGCAATCCGATGTATTTTAAATGGTGCCATATTGTGGCGAAAAGCGTTCCAGTGGTTACTAGGCTGACGACTGATAGCGGAAACTCGCTCTATCTACTGGAGTCTTCAGCCCTCATCGTAACTGTTCGTGTCTAAGACATGAACGGCGATAGATGGTACTCCTTTGACAGTACTAATTTAGCTGCCAAAAGAAAAAGAAATTGAAACTATAACCAGTGAAGAAAAATCTCATTGAAATCTCACGATGTCATCATTTCATGGTAATAATCTTCATTAAAAGCAACAGGTGGCGCAAAAGTCATCACCCTGTCGAAAGATGCTCTCATTTTTGTGATTGGTCTTCTTATGTCATCACGAATTTGACATTTTGTGATGTAAATAGAAGCAGAATACATTGATAAACCATGGATCGCTAAACTCCCCAGTAACGCGGAATAATAATAGTATTATAATAATAAAGTACGTAATTTTTTTTTTCAAGGACCAACATTAATATACCAGTTAGATGAGCGTAAATACATACAAAACATTTAAAAAAATCCGTCGATAAGCACAAGTTTTGGACAATGAAACTAATAAACAAATATCAGCCAATACAAGCATTCAACATTCTCGAGGAAAAACCATTTCAAAAACGAAATTAAGATATGTACTCGTATCTATATTTTACACAACTGTACCGATAAAATCATACATATTGCCTAATTTTTAATTCCTGCCTTCATTTTTTTTATTTTTATTAACTTATGTTATTTCTTTATATTTCACTTAAATCTGTCTTATTTTACCTAATTTAATTAAATCTCGACACTTTCCATTTCAATAAGATTTAAATTGTGTATCTTATACAGTTGTAAAATGGGAGCCCGGGTGCGGGTTTTACCAAATATTGCTTTATAAAAAAATATTGTTAATGTTTACATGAATTTTGATTTTTCAAAAATTAAGAACAAAATTATTGTCAGGATTAGGTAGAATTTCTTCTTCCACAATAAACATGACGGCCGGCGCGACGTAGTGCAGCGGTAAGGCGCTTGACTCGCATTCCGAAGGTCGCGGGATCGAATCCCTGCGTGGCAAATAAATTTTATTTGATTAATTTGTGTATTTCACAATTCATTCATTTAAAATAATGTATAGTATATTTGCGGCACGTTGCAGAGTGGAAGATACTCTCAGTATCGCCCTGGTGTAAGACCACCATTCAGAATTGAAACGTTGCCTGAAATGGCTTTAGGCGTGTTTGGTGACCAGATCTGAATAGCCAGGTACTTCCCCACCTTCCTCTTCCCTACCTCCTTCCCTCATACCCCATTTTGGGGATGCCATAGTCTCACTGGCTCCAGACGGGAGCAGTTGGGACTCTTGTGCGGTATTCATGTAAAAAAAAGAAACACTCCAAGAGATTTGAACTTTTTTTTTATTTTCAACTTTTAGATTTACATGACTGGGCATTTTAACATGTGACAATTTAGTCTAAACTAAAAGCAAAACAAGCCTTGCTTATTATTTGATTATGTGCAGTAAAAAGATAATGAATTTACAGGAACCGGCCTTTTTATCAACAAATCATCTCTTTGCAAGACAGTTGCGACAAGCGCCATCTGAACACTCAATAGAAACCTGCATTATCGACATATAGCCTTCTGGTAAATAAAACAGATTAAAACAGGTAGAGGGCAGTAACTAAACCAGGAAATCGAGTGAGAAATTTTACGCCCCCTAATATACGATATATATTTTTATGCGTATTATGAATACATCCGTGTTATACCTACACCAATTCGTTTAATTTAAGATTGTGATTTTTTCCTCTTTGACCTACATTTGAAAGGGCAAAATATTAAGTTAGGACGTATGTTCATAATATTTGTAAATGTAAAGCAAATAACTGGCAAGACTACATTTATAATACATACATCTCCCTTCCAAAAGCGACAAACGAGTCCTTTGAGGATATTTGCTTATTAAGGCTTAAACAAATTTACCTCCGCGATTACCATAATCTCATACTGAGAAACGGAAATATTTGTTCCTAGTCGCGATATTCCTCCGCCAAGAAATGGGCGTGTAACTCACGACTTGATATTTGAAAAAGGGTATTTGATGTAGAAATGAAAAACCCGACTAACCAAGCGAATCTATGTTCTTGTGAACATACTTAGCGAATGAAAAAATGTTTTTTTCTGGCAGAATTTAAAAGGTAAAATGAAAATTGACATTTCTTTTATACAGAAAGTTGTACGTATTTTTCGCTTTGTAAAAAAAAATAAACAAATATGCGTTACACTTGTTTCCAGAGAAAAATGTTTTCCCTCAAAGAAATTCACTGAAGAAATTTATTTTCCATTCAAGTCATAACAGTAAATAGATGTATGTATTCAAGGAATCAATTAAAAAAATATGATGTGTCCTACTTTTTTGTATAATTATAAAAGGAAAGGATTTAAAAAAAACATATAAGATCAATACAAAAAACGGTGCCCCTTTATTTTAAATTAAACCTAATCTTTTTACAGGATTTTCATAGCATTTAATAGAGTATTGATCGTTGAAGCTATCACAATACATTGTTCAGTTGTTAGGTTAATCAATTAAGGGCCGGAAATTTGGGGAATACTAACCACAATGCGCAATGGTCAAACCGAATCATTAATCACATTGTTCGGAACATATCGACGTCTTAGTTATCAGACCTCCGTTGGTCAGTCAAATTACTGCGGATATTTGGTAGGAATATTCATATCACCGACTGGTTGTCTTATGATGTTAAGTATAATATCGTCTTGATTGTTAGTACCCGCTAGAGCAATAATTACAACATATTAGTAAAACAACATCATAGCTTGACTGGTTGATTACTATAGTGAAAACTTCTTTAGCTGTGGTTTGAAACTCGAAAAATACGTACATCTATAGGATTTAACCTGCGAAAGAATGATACAGAATAATCGGTCTCCTCTTTGTGCGGCGCGTCGTAGCCTCCCGGTATCTTCTATATCCAGTGATTCGTAGCCTCCTCACTCTTGTCTACTTTAGTTTTGGGAGGCGGGTGTGGGTACCGCAGTCCCGGGAACCATTTATTGGAAAACCAACACCTCTGCCAAAGGTCACCCCAAGTGGTTCGCTACGTTTGGTGATTTAACAACTTTGCTCGGGTTCTTGAGTGGAGGTTTATCCGGGTCTTGGCGGCGGATGCGGCTGCCCACCAACTGCGTGGCGGGCTTGATCGGGAGAGACTGGTCGAGGAAATGTCTACAGCAGGACTCTCTCTGAATATCGTCTTGCACCACAGTGGGAGGGTTGGATTCATTTGTCCGTTACTCCTTAGACCCGGACCTCAGATTCCTACCCACCTTTCATACTCTTTTAGTTTCCAGAACTTCCTGTCCTTTCTTTTCTAAAAGACACTCCACACAGCATCCCCAAAGATGACACAGGTCCTGAAGTGAATTATTTTCCTCAGGGGCTTCTGTGTGAGAATAATGTAAAAAAAAGAAGTTTTCTGAAGGTTTCACTTCTACCGCCCTGCCCTACCCCCTGTGAACTGCACTTTTTTAATGTTGTTATTAAGTTTATTTAGGAAATCTACATTAATATTGTATATAAATTAATATTACATCTTATAGCGAAAATTATATACACCAGTTATAATATATTTTTACGATTACAGATTAAGATTTAAGTATGTAGATATTTATGGTTCTAATATTGCATGGTGTGATTAAAACGAATAAAGAAATAACGGTTTCGATTCAAGTACATTGCAAGGTCATTTTGGTTTTTATTGTTATGACAATATATTAACGAAAATATAAATATCTCATAGCTCATAGGGCAATATAAGATATAGGGTGGTTTGACATCACACAAGGTGTCAAGCAAGGCTGCGTAATGCCACCATGGTTATTCAATCTATACATGGATAATTGTATGCAAGAATTGAAAGAGGTGGGATTGGGCGCGAAATTGAGTAATCTGAAAGTATGTTGCCTGTTGTATGCTGATGATGTTGTGCTGATTTCTATCACTTTGGAAGATCTACAGTCTCTCGTATCTAGGATGAACGAAGTATGTATGAAGAATGAGTTAATGGTGAATGTAAGTAAGTCTAAAGTCATGGTGTTTGAAAGAGAGAGTACGAAAACAGTATGCAACATAGTTGTGAATGATGAATACTTGGAGCAGGAAGATGAGTTTGTGTGTCTGGGTAGTATGTTTACGAGAGATGGGAAGGCTGAAAGAGATATTGAAAGAAGGGTGAATGCCGGTAACTCCATTAATGGTGGACTGAATGTCGTTGGCGCTAATAAAAAACTGTCAAAAAAGCGAAGCTAGCAGTCCACAATGGAGTCCTGGTACCTACCCTGATGTATGGCAGTGAGGCATGGAACTGACAGAGGAAGGATGAAAGTAAACTGAATGCTGTTGAAATGAGATCCCTGTGACGTATGTGTGGTAAAACAATGTATGATCGTGGGAGAAATGTGGATATCCGCAAAGAATGTAAGGCTGATGTAAGCATAATTAGTAAGATTAAGAAAGGTACCCTCAGATGGTTTGGGCATGTAGAGCGAATGAACGAAGAAAGTAGTGTAAGAAGAATATACGACGCGTATGTAAAAGGTAGAAGAAATCGGGGACGCCCGAGGAAGACATGGCACGATCAAGTGAATCAGATACTTGAGTCGGGCCATGTCAAAAGTCAGAATAATAGAAGAGAGTGTATGAGACGATGTATGAATGTGAGTGAGGCAAAGAGTGTGTGCCAAGACCGAGTTGTTTGGCGGTCCGTCCTCTCTGCCTACCCCTGCGGGGAAACGGCGTGATGGTTAGTTAGTTATTTTTTTAGCAATATAAGATTTGAAGATACGTTCGAGCAAAGAGTTTTGTTTGTAGGATATCGATTTGAATTGTTCTGTACAACAAGGTATTCGATCTAGAATTTTGTTCGGGATAATGAAATGCAATGCCTTCTAATAGGACTGGTGAGTCAATAAAGCAGTTCATAATTTTATACAGAAACAGATGTCATTTTTTCTCGTTTGTAAGTAACAATTTGTCCACCGCCGCCGTCACCGAGAGACGAGATTATTTGACGAGAGATATTATAGATTATAGACCGAGAACGACGACGTGACGGTAATCGTGTGTCCACTGCAACTGCAACAGTTCTCGGTTATTTTGACGTAAATGGATAATTTCGACGCATAATCAACACAAGGGGCCGGCAATCAGTGAACGAGTGCAGTGAACAAGTTCAGACAGTGTTTGTGTTGCCGGCATTTCCAGCCCATCTTCAGCGCCGAACTACAATTACTACTAACAATCTAGACTACCAATGCCGAGGTGACAGCGCTTGGATGACGGTCGTGGTGTGGACCTCCAGCCATAGCACGTATCGCTATTTCGGCAAATTCATCATCGAGGTTGACAAACGCCCTTAGACTGATGATTTTCAAAACTGTATGACAGGGTGTCTC
This sequence comes from Limnephilus rhombicus, assembly GCA_929108145.2. NCBI lineage: Eukaryota > Metazoa > Arthropoda > Insecta > Trichoptera > Limnephilidae > Limnephilus > Limnephilus rhombicus. Next base: position 19,374,342 of record OV815273.1, on the reverse strand, counting down.
AAAAATTTTGGATGAATATTTTCAATTGTGTTAATATAAGATTGATATGATTCCAAATGACAGATGCAAATTCGATATGATATCTTACGTTATGATGATTTCGCCACCAATGATGGAGGGTTTACACAGCGTAGGAATCGAAACCACGACGTCTGGAAGGAAACCCGGCGAATTCAACAATTCAGCTACCAACCAGTCGATAAGCGTATATTTATTTAGTTGATGTACATAAAAATCTCTGCCTCGATACCGCGCCACAGAAGAATACATACATTTTAAATTTAACAATGTAAAAGAAATATCAAAACTCCCTCTGAGGAAAATCTGCTTGGTTGGAAGAGACTCTTGCATTCATATTTTCATACATTCATTTTCATTCAGGCTTCATATTTTTTCTACCGGAATACGGAAAAGCTAAAATAAATAAATAAGTACTTTTGTTGTTGTTTTTTTGACGACAAACAAATACATCTGTTTAGCTCGTGATGAAACGGCAAGAAAAAGGTGCCTTTACTTAGATTTTTAATAAAAATTCGCACATATTTTTTAAAATAACGCTACACTATGCAAACCTTCGGAATAGGAAGTATTCCAAATAAATCTCGGAAGAATGAAAATGTGGATTTTAGCTTTATTTCAAAGACTCTTTTTTACATGAGCACCACACAGAAGGCCCTGAGTAAAATAATTTCTCCCAGGGCCTATGTCATCTTTGGGAATGCTGTGTGGAGGGAAAGGAAGGAGAGGAGAGTTCTGGGAAGGAAAAGGGTTTAAGGGATGGGTAGGAATCTGGGGTTCAGTGTGTCCTGGTCATCCGCCTCCAAGACCTAGACAAACCTCACCCCATTAACCCGGGCACCCCTGCTAAGTCACCTGACTGACTAGATCAGACCAGACTGTTTCAACTACGCTTTTTTTTACATTAGCTCCACACAGAAGGCCCCGAGGAAAATAATTCCCCTCTATGTCATCTTTCTGAATGCTATGTGGAGGGTATTTTTAGAAAGAGAAGGAGAGGAATTTCTGGAAAGGAAAAGAGTATGAGGGGTGGGAAGGAAACTGGAAGTCTGGGTCTCCAGGAGTAACGGACGCATGAATCCAACCCTCCCAATCCGGTGCAGGGCGACGTTCCGAGGGAGTCCCGCTGGAGACATTCCCTCAACCAGTCTCTCCCGATCTAACCCGCCACGCAGTTGGTGGCCGCAAAGACCCAGACAAATCTCCCTCCATGAACTTTGATCATTTAAAGCATTAATACTATCGTGAACCCTCTGAAAGCAATCATAGCTGGTGATCTTAACATAAACATACTTCCTAATGGTCACCCTCAAAATATTGATTACCAACTGATGCTTCTGGAACATGGCATTATAAGCACCATTAACACTCCTACCAGAGTAACCAAAGACTCAGAATCATGTATAGATCACTTTATGGTTAAATCAAAAAGTCAAATATGTAGTGCTGTATACGAATCCACAATCACAGATCACTACACAACTATGATAGGCCTGACTTCGCCAACTAGAAAATCAACATTCCAAAATAATACAGCCAAAAAAATAATTGATTATGTTAATCTAAATCAATGCTTAGAAAAACAAACGTGGGAATATCTTACAAAATTTAACACGGCAGAAGAAGCCTGGAATTTCTTCATAACACATCTACAAATTCTCATTACCCAAAATACCAAAACGATATACATACCTATCCCGCACCGCAAAGTAAGACTTAAAAAATGGATTACCCAAAGCATTATAAATAGCATTAAAAAAAGGGACAAACTACACAAACAAGTTAAACTGAACCCTTACGACACTCCGCTTTATTTCTTCTACAAAAGGTACAGAAACATTTGTTCTCTAATAATACGTAAAGCCAAAGAATTGTATTATCAAAACAAACTTATAGCAGCAAACTATGACCCTAAAAGCGTATGGTCAATTTTGAGGGAAAGTACGCATTCACAGAAGAACAAAAATGATACCATAAAAAATTTACTTATTGATGATGAGGAAATCCACTTCCACGACAATCCTACACGCATCCTCAATTATATTAACAAGCACTACACTAATATAGGAGCTAGCCTAGCTGAAAATATAAAAAAATCACAGCCTCTCCAAGATATTCAGGAACCTCAAAACACTGCCACTAACATCAGCAATGAAAATATGAACAGACACTTCAAATTACAAAACATTACACTAGAAGACACCAATAAAATAATTCAATCACTAAAGAATAACACAACAACGGGACCCGATGGTGTGGACTCCAAAACTATCTTAACAGTAAGCCAACAACTACTCAAACCACTCACATACTTAATTAATCTTAGTCTAAAAGAAGGAATTTTTCCCAGCTTACTAAAAAAAGGTCTTATCATTCCAATTTTTAAATCAGGACAAAAAAATTACTTAAACAACTACAGACCCATTACGCTACTAAATACCTTTTCAAAAATTTTGGAAAAAATTATTAAGAAACAGCTTCAACACTATCTGGAAACCAAACAAATACTGTCGATAAACCAACATGGATTCAGGAAAAACAAAAGCACAGAACATGCAATAGCTACTGTAACGGACTTCATCACACATAATCTTGATGCTAATAAAAAAGTTATTTCAATTTATTTAGACCTATGTAAAGCCTTCGACACAATCTCACACGAAAAACTTTTCAAGAAGTTAAAACGGTATTAACGGTAAATAAACGGTATTATTAGGTATTAACGGAGTAGAATTCGACTTAATTAAAAGCTTCATGTCTGACCGAACTCAGCAAGTTAAAATTGATAACAAGATAAGTGAACCACTCTTAATTACGTACGGAGTCCCACAGGGGAGTGTACTTGGCCCTTTATTATTCCTCATCTACATAAACGAACTATGTGACATTGAAATTGAAGGTAAAATCGTGACCTTCGCTGACGATACAGTTCTTCTTTGTCAAGCTGCCACATGGAAAGATGTATTCGTAAATGCCGAAAAAAGTTTATCAGTTGTCAAAAAATGGCTAAACAGTAATACGCTTACCGTCAATACTATCAAAACAAAATACATCACACATAGTATTACACAAAGAGGTCAACCTCCATCAAACATAGACCTTCTTCTGCATGACTGTGAACAAACTTCTTCCAATTGTCAATGCGAGCATATAGAAAGGGTCAAACAAACAAAATACCTAGGGGTTATTATTGATACACACTTACGCTGGACTGAACACATAACTTTCATCACAAATAAACTAAAAGGAGTCATGCACCTAATAAAATCCATTAAAAACATTTTCCCACTAACAATACTCAGATCCATATACTTTGCACTTTTTCAATCCATTGCGACATATGGAATACTGGCTTGGGGAAGTGCTACAAATGTAGCAATTGACCCAATTCAAAAGATACAAAAGGCGATAATTAAACTAATTCTGCAAGTGCCTTTCTACACACATTCAACCGAAATATACAAAACATTAGAAGTCATGTCAATAAAACAACTTTATGCCAAATCTGCTCTGCTATACTTCCTCCAAAACAAACTCCATATTCCAATTCAACCCAAAATAATAATAAAAACCAGGTCATTAACAAATATAACCCTGAACATACCAATAACACACACCACACACGGACAAAGACATTTTCAGTATTATGCAACCAAACTTTTTAATTATATGCCCATTACTCTGAAACAACAACTAATTGCAAATACATCTACAAACATCCACAAAAAACATATCACAGCCTGGATTTTTGTGGGTTTTTGTATGAGGTGAGTTTTTTAAGGTGAGAATCTAGAGCTATTATAAATGGTGAAATGTTATGTGTGGAAGGTGATCTATATATAGCGAGGGCACACGTGTCTGAGTCGATGATTATTTGTAGACAGTTATTCAAAGGATCAAAAATCAAGATATTCACTTTATTCAAAATACTTTAATCCCTAACCAAACATAACCAAACTATAACAAGTGCAAAATAAATAAACATGTCTATCAAGAATTTACCAACTATTCATATGTACATATAATATACATGTATCCCTTATATATATATATATTTTTCTTCTAAGTAATCTATGTACAATTAACATTAAAATGTAAAAAAAGAGAAAAAAAACTAACTTTCTACTACAACACATAAATACCTGTACCTGTCACACTTAATCATAAACACGTAAACACCTCAGCACAGGTTCTCCTAGTGAGGTGTTCATGAAACATACAATATTACCAACCAACAGTTTCATCTTCTCAAACCTACCTAACACACAACATAATGAAATGTAATATTAATGTGTAAAAATGTTTTCAAAATATATATTACATATGTAAAAATGTTAACAATAAGGTGTAAACTGTAATATATAGATATAAATAAATAAATAAATAAATAAATTGGTTAATCCACATATAAATGAAACAATTAAACTTTGTTTGAACCACTTTTATATTTGAGTAAATCCGACCGGTTTCAGAACGAACGTTACTTCTTCAGGGCAAATGTATACTGAAGAAGGAACGTTCGTTCTGAAACCGGTCGGGTTTACTCAAATATAAAAGTGGTTCAAACAAAATTAAATTGTTTCATTTATTTAGATACTTTTTTGTTTTTATTTTGACGAGAATTTATTTTATAAGATTTGTACTTCCGACAATTGTCATATTTGATTGTCTATTGGTTAAAAAAGGAATATTCCGTGTTTTCCGTGCGTATCCGTGTTTTGAATTTAGAAAACACGAACGTTCCGCATTATCCGTGAGGTGGACTACTCGTATATCCATATTTTTTTACCAAAAACTTGTATGAAAAAATATGGGTCTGATGTTCCTGAACGCCTTAGAAATCATTGATAATAATAGATGTTAGTTACTCGTTATAACTAGTTAAGAAGCATGTAACATAAAATTACTAGTGGTGTGATCAATATCGATTTGAAATAAAACTGATGTTGCTAATTTGAATAAGAGCTCTCGACTCATGTGCTCCAGGCAGGCAGGCATGTCTGTTCAAGAAAGAAACTCAATATTTGCAAATGTTTAAAAATTTTCACAAGAAGTACGATAAAATTTATCTTACTTCAGGCTCAATGATACGCCCACAATACACTTCTGTCTGTTTATCTAATCAGTTTCAGAGTGGGAGTATGTGTCTTGGTTGAGGGAGGCATAAATGCTGCTTTAATTGAATTCGACGAATCCTAAAAGAAGAAAGAGATTAAAGATAAGAGAAAAATATTCGACCCGATGACATTTACGAATTGGGATTGTTCGTCTTAATGAGGTTATCCGGAAAACGTTTATTGTTTTCTTATTCGAATCTCCGATAGAGCCAGAAATATAATTAAGATTAGTAATGTTTACCCCGGGGAGTGCTGGGGATAGACACAATATTTTTATTCGCGTTTTTATTGGTTTTCCATCACTGGGGGCTATAGCAAACTTTATGGATAAGAATTCAATTACTTTTAACAATAATCAGAGGGGAATAATTTGATTGGGGTTTATATAGTAATTAAGAATTCTCAATTGAATTTCCAATAAAGTTTTATGGAATCGATGTCCTTAGTTTTGACAAGAACTGAATTATTAGAAAAGGCCTTAGGCTAGTAATTATTTTTTACTAGCTGACCCGGCGACCTTCGTACCGCCTCAGAATCAAGAGCTGTTGAATTAAATTCAGTTTTTTTATTAAGTTAAAAATTACGCAATGAAGCAATTATCAATGCGCAACTGTCCGTGTTTTGTTTTTGTCAGTATCAGAGATGACGTTGTGCACGGATTTATATTTTTGTGATTTTCTTACTTTTACAATTACTTACGGGAATTCGGGAGGCGGCTACGGGTGCCGCCGCCCGGGAAACATTTATTGAATAACCAACACCTCTGCCATAGATCACCCCAAGTGGTTCGCTACGTTTGGTGATTTAGCAGGGGTGCACGGGTTCATGAGGTGACTTATGTCCGGGTCTTGGCAGTTGATGCTGAGACTGGTTGAGGGAGGCCTTTTGACCTTTCCAGCCGGACTCTCTCGACCCATTGCCTTGCACCACAGTTGGAGGGATGGATCCATACGTCCGACACTCCCGGACATACTGACCCCCAGATTCCTACCCACCCCTCATACCTTTTTCCTTCCCAGAACTTTCTATCCTCCCCATTCCTTAAAAAGATCCTCCACACAGCATCCCCTAAGATGACATAGGTCCTGGGAGAAATTATTTTCCTCAGGGCCTCCTGTGTGGAGCTTATGTAAAAAAATGCGTTTCGTTTCAGAGATTTATTATAATTATTGTATTTTTCCTTTGGAGGTGTGCAGACATACGTTCATCATTTGTCTCATTTTCGACTATTGACATTGAGTGTGCAAGAAAGAAGGGCAGCATTATATGATTAAAAACAAATGCACAACAATCAGCGCATTGACATTTGAGGTTTTTGAATGTTTGTAATTCATGTACAGTTCAATATTATACCCCTCACAATATTGCTGCAGTTCTTTCAAAATAGGAGAATTCGTTCCATACAAAATGTATGGGGAAAATAAATTTCTTTATAACTATTTATTTCGTTAACTTTTGTGATGTTTTAATAGTTATTATCCTATCCGGGGCGGAGACAAATCCAACAAATCAAAGATCATCAAAATCAGCCCAGCCGTTCTCGAGTTATAAATAGTGTAACTAACCCGACTTTGTTTTATATATTAAGATAAGATGTATTCCGTCGACCTTCATCGGTGGTTTTCAAAAAATTAATTCTTTAGAAAATTTATTTTCGTCATGTTTAATTTGTAGAACTCAAATTTGATTTAAAGTTTTTCTTTTTTAATGAGGGTGTTGAGGAACGAATTAGACTCATTTTAAATAGTGATTCATGACATTATGAAATTTTTGTCTCTGTGACATTATTGATGTTTTTTTTAGCTAAAAACATAAAAAAAAATCATTAGGTATAGGACAGTTGGGATCCGGGTGAGGGGTTGGACACTTATTCGACTCAGTGACCACTGAAGATAAGTGGATTTTTTTGTTGTTGTCACGGAAACTTGCTGATTTGAATTGGACGCCGACGAGCGAGGCGTGGTCAGAAAGGGGTGGGGAGGGTCTCATTGGAAAGAGGGGGTCTTGAAGTTTTGTTACACTACAAGCCAGTTTGCATCATGCGTTGGATAAAGGAACAGCGTGCGTTTGCCGTCGAGGCATACTTTTCTAGCGGTCATTCGGTGGTCGCCACCCAACGTGCCTTCCGTACTCGGTTCAACATTCATCCCGCGGGTCCCGTTCCTAGGCGGCAATCAATTGTTTCGTGGGTGGACATATTCAGAGAAAGTGGGAGTGTGGCAAGAAAAGGCTCAGGAGGTCAATGGACTTCCAGAACTCCAGAAAACGTCGAGAGGGTGAGGGAGTCGGTTTTGCGTTCTCCCCGGCGTTCGGCGCGTAAACACGCTGCTGCCCTGGGGATTTCTGATCGCACAGTGAGACGAATTCTTCACAAGGAACTCCGGTTTCATCCCTACAAACTTGCTGTAGTCCAAAAGTTGAATGAACGCGACGTCGATGGAGCTTTTGAGGGAACACTTCCACGAGCGCCTTATCTCCTTGAGGGGTGACGTACCGTGGCCGGCGCGCTCCCCCGATTTGGCACCCTGCGATTTTTTTTTATGGGGATATATAAAATCCATTGTTTATAACGACAAACCCCGGACCCTGCAACACCTGAAGGAAAACATCCGCCAAGCCGTCACCAACATTCCCGTCGATATGCTCGAAAGAGTGGAGCGAAACTTCAAATCTAGGGTAGATCAGTGTATCACTAATGAGGGCCGCCATTTGCCCGATGTCATTTTTAAAACTAGTTAAAACCAAAATTCAGAATGTGTACTAGACGATACAAAGAGAATTAAATCGATATATAAAGTACTTTTTCTTTTATTTACTTTTCAAATCAGCAAGTTTCCGTGCCGCACCCTGTATCTCATTCTCTCGCAGGCCAAATCCCGTAGATGTGTGTGTTTGTCTCGTTTAAGTGTCGCTTTTTCGTTTCATCGGGTTTCAAATCACAACGGTGCTAAAGAAGTTTTGAAAAATCCTAGTTGGACTTTTCCATATTTTTCAAATATCTAATGTATTTAATTATTATTTTTTTGTGAAAATTTCTTTAGCACCGTTGTGATTTGAAACTCGATGAAACGAAAAAATATTAAAAATGTTGAGCAGCTCGATGGCGTCGAAAAAAACAAAAGTTATAAACATCTCTCTCAACTTGACTCAGGGAGACAGGGATTTGAATGTTTTTATTAGTATTCAATGATAAGATGAGTCATATCATTTACCTGCCTAACAAACCCCTAAAAAACATTATTGAAGTGAAAACTTCTTTGATTTCGACTTCGTTGTGATTTTAAACTCGATGAAACGAAAAATAGCGACACTAAAAGAGACATACATCCATAAGATTTAGCCTGCGAGAGAATGAGAAAGTGTAATCGGTCTCCTCTTTGTGCGGTGTTTCGTAGCCTATCAGTCTTCTCTTTGTGCGGTGCTTCGTAGCTTCCCCACTCTTGTCTATTTTAGTTTTCTGAAGATTCCACTTCTACCGCGTGAGAATTGCACTTTCTTTTCTTTTTAAAGAAAGACAAACATTCCCGGGTCACGAATAACCTGACAATATTTGAAAATCTCCCAATACCATCACAAAAAGCGGAAAATATGGCTTGTGTCATGAAGGAGGACTTAGCCAGCCGAGGGACGCCTGGGGGGGACTCAAACGCGATGCCAACTCAGCCATCGACCGGTCAATCAACGTATCCCTCTACCAGAGATCAGCGACCTGGCAATAATATTACACAATTCGGCGATTCATTAAAACGTCACAGATTACGAAAAATATTTTTAAATATTTTTATTTGATTATTTATGATCATTTATGTTTATCAAGTTTATTTCACAAAACTACATTTTTATTTTTATTTCTTTCATGGAGTCAATAATAATATTATTTATAAACAAGTTCTGATATGTTCTTATATTCTTACGCGTGACGGCTGTTTCGCCTTCAGTTTGGTAATGCGTTCATACGGCGAAGCAGCTCTCACGCGTAATAATAATTATATAGCAGAACTTGTTTACAATAAACTGTTTTTAAAAATTAAATAATAATATTATCGACTATGTAAAAGAAATACCCAAGAAAATGTTAGTTTTTTTAAAGTATAAAACGTAGCATCTTCAGTACTTAAATTATTTTAATAAAAATTTAAAACAATACTATTTCTTAAAAAAAATCTGATGATTCTTGTAATAACTTTAATAAATATTTTATTGAAAGTATCATTCAAATTAACAAATTAATACCCAACATTGCTGTTAACCCCACAAATGATAATATCGACCCAAACAAAGAATCATTGGTCTTCAGAAAAATAAATGCAGAATATTTATTTAACATTTTAAACAAAATAAAATCAAAGAACAGTTCAGATGGATTAACTATTAGTAAAATAAGAGATGCAGTAATTGGATCTACTCTATTAAATATTATCAATGAGAAGGAAAATTTCCACAGTCATGGAAACTATCTACTATTATACCGGTTCCAAAGGTTAAAAATACCAGAAAATGTGAAGAATTTCGACCAATCAACACCCAATATGAGCAGATTCTTGAAGTTATAATAAAAAAAATAATTTGCAATATCTAGATAAACACGATATTTTATACCAAGAGCAATCAGGGTTCAGATCTAATAACTCATGTGAAACAGCATTAAACGTAATTGTTGAAGAATGGAAGGAAGGAATGAATAATAATAAATTTATCTTAGCAATATTGTTGGATTTTCAAAGAGCATTCGAAACTATAGATCGAGACATACTAATAAGAAAGCTTAAAGAAATTGGTTTCTCATCTGTAGCCATTAAATTAATACAAGAGTATTTGAGAGACAGAAATCAGGTAACAAAAATAAATAATCAATTTTCAAAACCAATGGAAAATAAGTTAGGAGTACCACAGGGATCGGTCCTTGGACCTCTATTGTTCATACTATATATTAATGACCTGGTGAAAATATTTTCAAAATGCAAAGTACGACTATTTGCCGATGATACACTAATATACTTAATTGGAGATAACAATGAAGAACTAATACACATTTTTTATTTTTTTTATTTAAGTTTATTTAGGAAACATACAGTTGTAAATACATTCATTTTACATTTTATATTGAATATAGTATAAACCAGTGAAGTTCCATTTATGATTTAAAAAAAAAGAAAGGAAATGGTTACTGATTAGGAAGCAAGTAGATAGTAATAATATTATAATATAGTATTAGTAAAAAGTGAGTCAAAAGAAAAAATAAACAATGAAGAAATAACAAAGAAATAATCGTTTTCGTTTAAGTACATTGTAAGGTTAATTTAGTTTTAAACGTTTTAAGAGAGCAGTGGAAAATATCGATATCTCTTAGGGCGTTGTAAGATTTGCAGATACGCCCGAGCAAAGAATTTTGTGCATATTTCGATTTGAAATGCTGTATAAAAAATAGGGTATTCGACCTGGTATTGCGTTCAGGGCAACGAAATGCAATCCTTTCTAATAGATCTGGTGAGTCAATAAGGCAGTTCACAATCTTGTATAGAAACAGTACGTCAGAAATGTTTCTCCGTTTGTAAAGAGCAATAGGTTTACACTGGTGATTTTCGAAACGATACGAAAGGTGTTTCAAAAATTTTGTTTGAATATTTTCAATACGCTTAATGTAAGTTTGGTATTGTGGATTCCAAATGACAGATGCAAATTCAAGATGAGATCTTACATACGCCATATATAGTAGTTCAAGTGTAAAAGGTTTGTTGAACGGTTTTGTGATGCGTAGGATAAAACCCATTTGTTTGTAGGCTTTTTCTAAGATGTATTCAATGTGATCTTTGAATAGTAATTTGGAGTCAAGTAATACTCCAAGATCTCTAATTTTATCCACTCTTTCAAGCGGAACGTTGTTCAGATGGTAAATATGGACGATTGGGTGATTTTTACGTGAAAACGTTATCGCATTACATTTCTTTACATTGAGAAATAGTTGATTTTCTATGCAATATTCATTAATTTTATTAATATCTTCTTGTAATTTATTGCAATCATCTTCTGAGCTTATACATTTGTATATTTTCATATCGTCAGCGTAAAGAATAAAGTCAGAGTTACAGATGACATGTTTGATGTCATTTATGTACAAAGTAAAGAGCAGGGGTCCTAAATGGGAACCTTGAGGTACACCCGAAGGGACGGTAATTTCCTGTGACATGTAACCTTTGAGTGCAACAGCTTGACTTCTATTTTTAATGTAAGATGAGAACCATCTGAGAAGATTTCCACTTATACCAATTTTTTCAAGTTTGCTTAGGAGTATATCATGATTCACTTTGTCGAAAGCTTTAGAAAAATCAGTATAGATAGAGTCAACTTGTTTCTTTTTATCCATAGTATTCAGAACAAAATCGGTGAACTGACCCAAGTTCGACTCGACAGATCTGCCTTGAAAGAAACCGTGCTGTTGAGGATTGATAATGGTGTTTTTACATAAATTAAAGAGTTGGTCGTAAACGATTTTTTCCATAATTTTACTTAAAATGCATAGTTTCGATATAGGCCTATAATTCTCAATATTGTGTTTGTCCCCCTTTTTGAAAACAGGTGTCACAAGAGCTCTTTTCCAAATGGTGGGAAATACGCCTTCTTTGATAGAAAGTGTGAACAGTAATGTCACGGGGGTGACAAGTTGTTCAGCACAATTAAAAATAAAAATTGGATGTATTTTATCACAACCAGCACTTTTTTTTGTGTTGACATTTTTCAAGTATTTTAATACTAAAGATTTCTCGATATTAATCGAATTCAGGTGTATTGAACTTATATTATTATCATTGATTACGTCTTTGCTATATGTGGAAATGTTTTTAGTTTGAGAGGGGACAAACACAGATTGAAAATAATCGTTGAAAAGATTGCAAGTTTGTTGCCCATCAATTGAAGAAATGTTTCCATGGAATATGTTATGAGGTATATCAGAGGAGTTTTGTTTTGATTTGACGAAGGTCCAAAAAAATTTCACATCATTCTTTATGTTTAACTCAGCATTAATTATATAGTTTGTGTAACATTCTTTCTCAAGCGTCTTTTGGCGAGTTCTAAGTAACGAGAATGTATGATAATCAGAAAGTTGGGAATATTTTTTAAATTTACGGTGAAATTTTAGTTTTTCTTTGATGATTTTTATTAAGCTAGACGTATACCATACGGGATATTTTGGAGACATTTTAATGGTTCGTAATGGGACGTATTGGTTGATAGCTTCATATATAATTTCGTAGAATTTATTAGTAGCTTCTTCCATGCACATTTTATTGAAAACATGCGTCCAGTTAAATTGTTCTAGAAACTTATTAATTTGAGTATAGTCAGCTGAGTTAAACAACAAAACTTGCCGTGATAATTGTTTTAAACTGGGGTCTCTTAGAAGTGTTATCTCGATATGTAAAGATTTGTGATGTGAATCTTCGGTAAGAAAGGGAGGACAGTAAGGCAATAATATACAGTTCAAATTGCTTATTACTAGATCGAGAACACGTTTGTTTGCGTTAATTATGTTGTTATATTGATGGAAGTCACAGAGTGATAGAAAATCTATCACGTGAGTACTGGCTTCATCAGTGGCTGTTTGTGGAATCATTTGATTTGAATTAAGACTTGGGATCCAGACAAGTTTTGAGATATTGTACACATTTTAAATAATGAACTAAATGATGTATCAAGATGGCTAAAAATAAATAAGCTTAAATTAAATACAAAAAAAAACAAAATGTATGGTGATTGGATACAAGAAGACATCCAGTGAAAGCAAAATTAAAATTGATGGTGAAATTATTGAAAATGTTACTGAAATGAAATACTTAGGAATTATATTAGATTCCAAACTAAACTTCAATAGACATGCTGAATACACCCAAAAGAAAATTGGCAAAAAGATATCTTTTTTTGGAAGAATTCGGCCAAAAATTTCTAGAAAAACTGCAATCACCATATACAATTCAATTATTGCTCCACACTTCAACTACTGCTCAAGTATACTTTTCCTATGTAACGAAAGAGAACAAAATAAGTTACAAATTCTCCAAAACAGAGCAATGAGAATAATTCTTCGACGAAACAGATTTTCAAAAATAATTAAAATTTTAAAGGAACTAAATTGGTTGACCGTGAAACAGATGCTGACCTTGAACACGATGGTATTTATCCACAAAATATTGAACAACACGTTACCAAAATACTTCTCAAATAAAATTTTATACAATAAAGATATTCACAGATATAACACAAGGACGTACAAGGAAATTAGGCTACCAAAAAAGGACAAAGCGAATACGCAGAACAGTCTACTGTACAAGGGAATGAAGTTGTATAACACACTACCAGAAACTTTAAAGTCCACACCAATTGGAAAGTTCAAGATGTATTGTAGGAGCTACATAAAACTTGAAAAAATATAGTGAATATGAAATATTATAATCAATTAGAAATTTCTAAACTAAAATGTACAAATTACTAAAATAAAAATTATTATTATTATTATATTATTATTCCGTTCAAATTTGATGTTCTATTCTGCGGACTTGGCAGCTGCTGTTAGATACCCAAAGTATGCAGATCTATCGCTCTGGCGCCACTAGTATGTTTTTTATGAACCTAAGAAATAATATGACGGAAAATCCCATACGTGCAGACATTCATAACGCACCTATAGATTCTCTCTTGGACAGTATGAGTATCATTCGGAAGAGTGGATTTTTAGCGCAGAATTTAATAGTCGGTAAAAATGTAATAAAAGTTTGTCTAACTTCTTATTATTATGGAGTTAACTGCACAACCGCCACTAGATGTAGTTGCCATTCCTTGCAACACATCAGCAGTTTGCCTGGTTCAAACTACCTCGGAGGTGGTGAGACGACTAACTTCTTGACAGGGTTAAAATTTAATGGTAATAATGCAGCCGGAAAACCACCACTGGTCTTCGGTTAATTTACATGGCTCACCTTTCATACGAAACCCACCGCCCGCGCCGCGGCGGTACAGCCCCATAATTCTATGACCAGAATTTCTAAACTAAAATGATAAATCACGAAGTTGATGTTTCAGGTGAAATTGCCGCATTAATTCAGGAGTTTGTGTTGTAGTGCAAAAGGTGAATTTTTAAAGAATTTCACTGCACTTCGCAAAGTGTGTAATTTTTTATATCTTTTGTAGAAAGCTTTATATTCTGTCACATTGTAATTGAAAACTTTAAGAATTATTTATCGAATTGGCATAAATAAGTAATAATTAACAACTTTGGTTAGTTGGTCGAGTCATCAGGCACCGCGCGTCGCAGGTTCAAAAGGCCACTTGCATCACATTTAAAAAAAATCCGTTTAGGCAAATATTCCAAGACATTTCGTATTTTTTTAAAATCGTATTTTTGAAACCCTGGCGATTTTTTGAAACTTTCAATCCGAAAAATCAGACCATTTTTTTGTAAACCGGAAAGACGGGACATAATTTTAGGGTGCGAAAAAAATAATAACGTAGCCAAAAATCATTAAAAAAAAAACAGATGTATATTCCACATGAATGACACAGGAGAATAACGAGGCATACTAAAAATATTACATCTCATAAAGACTTGTTTCCTTGATCCATCTTATCAATCATTAATCATTATAATGTTCAACGTCGACATATGACAAAATCCAATGTAATAAGCTTGTTCTCGTAAATTATAATTATAATAAAATATTATAGAATTTGATTTTGTTAAAATCAGCACTACTACCATAATGCTCCTAAGTCAGCCGCTGCGGAAAGCATCTGTGCGTTGTTCACTTGAAACCATCTGTCAAAATGTCGAACCAAACATTAGTTCGCAAGGTAACATACAATAAATGCAGTGAATTTTCAGTGTCAAATAAAAAAAAAATCACCGGAAATTAAAGTGTTGCCAAATAAAAATAAAATAGTGTGGAATTTTACAAAATTAATTGAATATTTCTGAGACGAAACATTTTCATGTAGTGACGTCACGAGCCCAAAAATTGGATTTATTTATTTAAAAAAAAAACTACAAATTAAAAAAAAAAAATTGTAACATTTTCGTAATTTTAATAGAAAAATCTATCCACACGATTTTTTCCAAGTCATTATGAAATCCATGCAAGTGGCCTATTCTCTGCCATTTCACCTGCAAAAGCACCATTTTTCGCTCCTAATTATGTTGCTAGGAGGAGTTCAAATACTGTTAAATACAGGTCGTAACCTAATGTTTCATATTGAATAACTAAATATAATTTGTAACCTAATGTTATTCTTGCTTTTACAAATAAATAAATAACCGTGAATTATGTACATTTCTCTATTCCACGACAACTCAACAAAGTGGCATTTCAAAACCTCTTTGAAAAGTCATTAAAAGTTATGAAAAAAATAGCCCATAACCCCACTTTTCATCACTTTTAATGATTTTTCAAAGGAGGTGTTGAAGTTGCATGATTCTGAGTTGTCCTGTCACTACATTTCAGCATTACACTTTTCTTAGAAGATTGATTTTCAAAATGAACGTAGAAGTTCAAAGAATGAATAACAAAAATCGAGCTATGTATGAAATGATTGAAAAATGTACCTACATATTTACAGGAAGGTAAAAACGTTTCATAGAATGTTTGTGGATTTTTTTCAGTGTATAAATTAATTAAATTAGCATGTAAACGATATATGGAAACTCGTAGTTAAACTGGTGAATCTATATCATACACAGAGAACCAAAAATACGAACTTAATTTGATTTTAGCATTTCGATATTATTTTATTCTTATCTTTTCTCCATTTTTTTCGTAATCTACATGTTTGAAAAACTTTTGTAGCCATTTGCCGTTTCGTGACGCTTTGACGCATTTTAAAATACAATAATAAGCTGATATTATATTAACACCCTAGCGACCGATTTTTTTGACCTAAAATTCTATTTTCGGACTCGATTTACTCTAAAACAAAGGCTATAATAAAAAAAACCACAAAATCGCCTTCGACAGTGATGTAGATTCTTCGGTATTCCGATTGTATAAGTTTCAGAACACGGTTTACCTATACACCGTGTTCTGCAATGTGTAAGGGGGCATACATTAATTACGTGAGCTCAAAAGGGGGGAGGGGTCTAGATCGGAAGAAAAACTGCTCACGTAATTAATAAATGTAACCCTATAACACCCTAATCAAAGACCACAATTCAGAGTATAATATTTGCATGAAATGGTTTTAGACACATTTTAAGCCAATATTCAAGCACTCTCAACATCCACTCCCCATTTACTTTGTCTTACACCATTCCTTAAGGCAAAGTGGAAATATCATGGACTCACCGGCTTGGGCAATCAGAACTCTAGTGCGGTATTAATATACACAAATGTATTGCGAAATCTAACATGATGTTGCTCTTCCAATCATCGTAAAGTTTGACAAAGTTAAAAAAAATACGGTATTTAAGTTTTACTTATAACACAAGCTCCCCGACGTGAGAGCGATGATATTAAAAAGAAAACATAAATATGTCACAAAAGTAATATTTTTCCAAAGAAAGTTAATAAGATATTAGTGCGAAATTTGGCATATTTGCATAACGCCGCGAGTATTCGAGTGTGTTATTCGAGGAAAGGGGTAATTTTAACCCACGTCTCTCGTCAAAATGAAACTCTAGATTACATGTCAGGCGTGGGAGATATCTTATCGGATTATGTCGTGTATGAATTTAATTCTAATCCTAATCATCAACAGTCCATACCTTTCACCCTAACTGCCCCAATCTAGGCTTGGTCTGTGCCAGGAAACTTCAAACTTTTAATTTAGTAGGTTACAAGGGTCCGAAAAACTTGTAAATTTTATTTTTTTTCCCTTTATCGAATAGTACAATACTTCTAAAATTTTCTCCTAAAGTTACAAGTCAATCGGAGTAAACGTCTAAGAGAGAGAGCCTTTGCAAATTCCACGCCCCGTGAGGGATGCAGGTATATCGAGGTATACCGAGAATTCGTCTCGGACAGGAACAAAAAGATGCCTTGGACATCGCAGCTGCAGCAGGCTCTTTGCAATATGGTGCTGGAATCGACGATTCTATGTAAGTTATAAAAAAATCTCTGTTTTATTGCTACTTGAAACTTCAATCGCATTTAAGTCGGTAGGCACGATTTCTCAGAAACCAATGCACCGATCTCATTGAAATTTGGCACACTTCTTCAAAATAGCATTTACCAGTACGTGAATAAAGATTTTTTTTCGACTACAAATAATTTTACCAGGCCATACGTATTGTGAATTGTACCAAAATTTAATTATTTTGCATACAACTCTGCCAAAAGTTCAAAATTTCAATTTTTTGAGAAATCCTTCATTTAAGGACAGCTTTTACTTATCTACTAACGGTAAAAATTTGGTTTTTTAATTTCAGTTGAAAGTAACAGGAGTTATCCTGCCTAACGCGAGGACACTTTTTTAGGGGTATCCGGAAGCCAGGCCCCACCGGCTGAATTTTCCGAATTTTTTAATGACAATTTTTTTCAAATTATTGAGAGATTGTTCTGTTATGTGCTCAACACTTCGAATACAATAATTTATATATAACAAAATTGAAAAATCGAGAAAATATGCTTTTTTTCTTGCCTACGAGACCCATGTAACCCCTTAAGCGAACTTTCCCTTTGAACAAGTAGTATGTAATGGGTGGACGCTATTTTATATCTTAATAGCTGATTCCCGGCATGCCATATTCAAAGAAATACATTGTTTCTCCCTGCATGTCCTTTCCCGTGCGTCACTCGCGCGTTAATACTGGCCCAGGAATAAGTGCGATATTAGTACACAAAATAATAGAAGTAGTGGAAACATGAAAAATATTTCCCTAGATTTCGCAAGAAAGTATGAAGAAGAAAAATCGTATTATTTAATACTAACAAGAAATTTAACCAATGTTTTATGGTTTTCAGGGCCTTTATCTGATTTAAAGAAGTGGTTTCTAATGCCTATTGTGTGCAGGAGCGGGTACATTGTGTTAGAAGGCAAAAGGTTAGAAAGGGTCCCGAGTTTATCAAACAAAGCTAAAATTCGTACTGGAACCGCAGTTTGCCTTCCCATGGTCTAAGCCTACTGCAAAGTCAACAATTGTAAGGAATACAGCCTCAAATAGAAAGCCATACCTTTGTGCGCCGTTTACTAAATAAGTCACGTGCCTTCTCCAGCAGGATGCCGCGGGAGAATTTTATCACATAAGATTCCACTGCATGCGCAGCCGTCGTAGATTTTATCTCTGAAATTGTTAGAGCCAAAAAATAATGTTAAAAGTCTTTTGTGAAATGCCAAATGCCCTTAATTTTCTGTCTTGGATTTTCTTCAGACGGCAATAAAATATTTCAGAAAAAATTGATGTGTTAAACATTATTTAATTTTACTTTTTTTAAACATTATGAGTAAAATCTCAAATTATAATATTTAAATAAATGAAGACAATATTAGCGAGTTGAATCTCGCAATCATATCAATCAATCAACTAACAGGTACCTTGTATTTTTAGTTTACAGTATAATGTTATTGTTGCCAACGATGAGCATACTGCCCAGCTATAATTAAATTATTAATAATCCATGTCTGAATAATTGTTCTCAGTGCTTCTTTTGTAGGTTTATAATTATATTTTTATTAAGTTTATATGTATGTTTAAAAAAAAATTACATTGTAAAACTGCATATCTCGATACAGGAATGCCCTAGTGAGATATGCAGCTTATGTTTTTTAAGTATTTTTTATTTTTAAATATTTAAATAAATAAAATATATATAGAGATAGCAGCCAATAATATGTGCTTTAAGAAAATGAAGATATTTTGGTAGTTCTTATTTATATTTTTTTCAACTTTGTGAGTCAAATCTCAAATTATAATATTTAATTAAACGAAGACAATATAAGCGAGTTGAATCTTGCAATTGGTAAGCAAAGGGTCCTGGGTTCGAGTCCCAGTGGAGCCAATATTTTTTTCTGATTTTTCTGTCTCCAGATTTTTGGTTGAGTTTCGCTAATATTGTCTTCATTTAATTAAATATGATTTAATTTATTTATTATGAATTAATGCCGATTAATGGCTTTTACATAGGAATTACAATAATTTGAAATGGATAAAGAATATACTTAGTTAAGAAAAAAATATTCATACGACAAAAAATTAAAAAGCACATATTGAAATGACAGCATAAAGTAAAAATAGTAAGCTATTATAAAACAAATATGAAGAAAAAGAAAACTTCATAAACATGATTGTATACAAGATATTATGAACCAAAAAATTACTACGCAATAAAAATAAATTTAAAAATTCCATAAGTAAACTTTGACGAAGAAAATAATCTTAAAACTTATCTAAGAAAATAAACATTCAAAGTATATTAGATTATAATCCAAATGTTATCAATTATGAGAGCAATGATTCTTGAACTTGTACTATAACAATCTAATCATCGTTTTTTCCTTGGATGAGTGGAAGAAATATCACAAACTATAGGTAGATCTTCATTACATTATCCACATTCGTATATAGTTTTCAGTTTTTACGTCGCTTCACGTGTCACATTCACTAAATCATTATTATATTAATCTCGTTCATAACGCTTACATGGCCTTGCAAAATTTTCGGAACTCCTCATTTATCCATAATCACGCCTCAGAAATCTAATATTTATCTCATTATCTGCGACTTTCATACACACGAAACATTAATATTAAATAGTGTCAGTACTTGTGTCATTGTGGCCTGCTAAACTTGCTTTGGTTCATAACTGCATAAAAGAAACCCACTGCAAGAACATAGTACAAGGCAGTGGCATTTCAAGTTTATTTTACATTCTGACATTGATGGTAAATTTCCTGGCGAAATTCATTGCTTTCTCAATTGAAAAATATTCACATAATTATACTTTTAAATGTTGAATTCAAAAATTCTCGGCAGGTCATTTTGCTACATTAACCGAATTCAAAACATACGTATAATATAACGACGCAATAAACCACATTTCGGTCTTGGATCTTGGCCAATAAAGGACGAGAAAAACATCGGAGAACCGAGATATGGATTGCGCCTCGTGGCCCCGGTGCAAAAACGTTTGACCTACCTTCCCATCTCCCCCACTGTCTAATCTCGCCCGGAAAACCTGCGGCTGTTTCCAGGGATTCTGATAGTTTCAAACCCAACCAGATCCGGAATTCCACAGAATTAAGGGTAGGGTGAAATTAACATAATATTTTTTCTTGTGGAATTATTCAACAGAGATAAAATAACACTAAGAAGATTTTTTCAATGTCATTTTAAGGTGTTTAATTCGAAATACGTTTGTCTGATTGAAATTGTGATACAGTCAAAAAAAATAATGAATAAAGAATGTTTATTGGCATACCCGATTTTTAATGCAGGGTTTTATATCTTTCCTAAAAATAATACTAAAACACTGAGCTATGGCAGCGACCTTATCCAACAGTGATATTCTTTATTTTAAAACCGTTTCTTTATCTTATTTTATTATTCGTTCGCTAGAGGTTCACCGGTACCTTTGTTAAGCGCAAGCAAACGTGGTGTAAATATGCACATCGGACGTTACGTTTTGTCCTGTATACACGAACGTAATGCTATTGGAGAAGTGCCAGCAAATTAAGAAAAAAAAGGTTTTTTCTTACGTCGACATTACATCGACACTGTGCAACTTAAAATGAAATGCCTACAAATATTGCAGTACACCAAAAGCTGGCCTTTTCACTCTCCAATACCATTTTATTTTTTTCGACAGCTAACTTTAACAATAACAATGACTTATTTAGTTTAAATCATCAAAAAACATACATATTTTTTTATCAAAAGTTTATGTCACTCAAGAGAAGAGATGATAGGGGATACAGAACAACCAACCTTGTTGTACCAACCATCACGTTGGTACAACAAGGAAACCTTCACATCTGAATATCAAAATGACACCGGAACATGCACGAAACAGACGCTAGTTAGCTTTATAAAGATAAAAGTGATTAATCTAAACAAAAGTACTTACAAGTCAACGCTCACCAGACATTGCTAACCCTAGCTGGAACATTGCTGGGGTTGTCAAATAAAAAAAAAAACTGGTCAAACAACTAAATAGATCATAAAAATATTTAAAAGCCATTTAATATAATTTAAATTGATTGTCCTTCTAACAAGATTTTTTTTGCAATTAAACTAAAATTACTAAGGAGCGTCTGTTCCATCAAATCCGAGACTCAATTTGATGACGACCAGTAATAAATTTACAATACCATAAAAATTGTGACCTCTTGGATACACAAAAATACTATTTTCTGTTGTCCAGAAAATTCTAGCTAATATAGGTTATATTTTTTAAGGTCGCTATTTTTTTCTCGTACTCGGCCCTCCTGCGCTCAAAATTTTGACCACCTGGCGAATTTATTTTTATTTTTTGGAGGAGGTCTGGTAACTGAGCACAAAAAATCGCATGCAAAGGGTCGCCCAGAGAATCAACATAAAAAAGAAGAGACGACTTTTCGCTCTTCTTTGCCACCTAAAGCAAGTTCATTGTGGTTACGATTTCATGCGTTATTATATTTTTGCTAAAAACGGAATGTTGTTTTTTTTATTTTAGTTTATTTAGGAAACATACAGTTTTACAAAAAAAAAAATTGAACATAAAATATAGAACATGATTTAAACCAGTTAAGTTCCATTTATAATATTTATAAAAGCTAGAAATTAATTAAAAGTAATAAAGTACATAGTGTGTGTGAAAAACGATTAAAAAGAGAATACTAAACAAAAGAGAAGTAATATTTTTAACTTAGGTACATAATAAGGTTAATTTGATTTTAAACGATTTAAGGGTACAGTGGAAAATGACAATATAGCTTAAGGCATTATAAGATTTGCAGACACGCCCGAGCAAGGAATTTTATCACAAATGGATCTTTTACTAAAGTGACAAAAATTCTTATTTTTAACTTTGAGTATGCCAAATTAAGACACGAATAAACATTACATTAAACTTGGAACAATATAAACATAAAACAAGTTTTTATATTTGACTGTGTTGATTAACGTTATTTTCGTAAATATATTTGAAGTAAATTGGTAAAACTACATGGCTTTAGATCTTTTCTTAAATGTCTTTTTGGATGTAGGTACAGGTACTCATCCACGGTTTTGACAACTTTCGAGGTTTGTCTAAGTGTCTGTTTGTATAATCTTTATCTTCTTTACTAAGTATAAAATGAAGTCGCTCATGCTGTACGTGCGCTTAGATCTTTTACGCAACGAATTTTCATGCGGTGTTCATCAATAGATAGAGTGATACATGAGAAAGGTTTTAAGGTATATAATTTGTCAAGGTTTTGTGTAAATTGGTTGAAATACATAATATATCTGGTCAAGCCGCATCGGGCAGCGGGCAGCGGGGTACGGATTTGATTTAACAGATGGCGTTGGTTATAAAGGTTCCGTTAGCCACAGCAAAGCGTGGCTGGGTCTGCTAGTATAAAATAATTAAAGCCGCTTTGCAAAACATGAATCAAATGCTGATTTTGTCGGCCTTCGTAGTCGAGGGGTAAGTCTCTTTACTCGCAATCCAAAGGTCTCGGGATCGAATCCCGGCGTGCGCAAATAAATTTTACTTGATAAATTTGTGTTATTTTATTTTATTATTCATCAATTAAAAATAATTTATGTCTTGCGGCACATTCCGGAGTGGAAGATACTCTCGGTACCGGCCTGGTATAGGACCACCATTCAGAACTACGCCTGTCTCGCCACAGATATATCCTAGTGAGACAGGCATCGAAAAATCCAATGTAAACATAATTTATATAAATAAATAAAATTGAAACGTTGCTTGAAATGGCTTTAGCCGTGTTTGGTGACAAGATCTGAATAGCCAGATACTTAACCGCCTTCCTTTTTTCCATCTCCTTCCCCTCCCCACTAGTTACACTAGTCTCACTTGTTCCAGACGAGAGCAGCTGGGATTCTTGTGACGTATTCGCATAAAAAAAGCCAATAAGAATTAGCCACAAATCACAGATAAATAATTTCTAAACAAATAGCAATTTACTTGCAGGTAAGTATCATCCATAAAAACACGGCAATCAAAGGTAATCGCCGGAATCCCGGAATAATGATCCAATTATCAATTTTAATGCATCATTATGAAATTTAAACGCTGGTATTTAATTTCGAAAGATATTAAAGCCTTATCCAATTAATTCACGTTATCATTTATCATTCAGCGGTATCATTTCACCCCGGACCAGTTCAGCCCCGCGTTCCCCTCCCGTCGATCTTGATTGCGTTGTGGTGTAGAGAGGACCAACCGACATCAATTAAACACAAACTTAAGGTATCGCGGGGCTAAATGGGCCAGCCCTCCCGGCATACCCTATTAGGCTATAGTAGCCCCAACCTAGCACTAAATTCTGCGGCAGAACGGGAGATCAAAAGGGCATGGACATTTTCAAGAGGAACGATACTTGTGATTTCCTGATTCGCGATAAGAGGAGGCATTCAAATTATTCCTTTACCAAATGACAAAACAAAGTGAGGGTTTCTTAGAACGTTTTCGAGTAAACGAAAATATCATCAAATGATAAATAAATTCAAAGGGCATAAATATATTGAAAACGTTTCTCTCAAAAGTCATTTTGTAATTTTGGGTGGGCATTCATTTATTTGAAGCCTGAAGTATTAAATTGTTTATTTTATAAGATATTAAAATTCTGGTTAGTCTCTTACGTTAACTTAGAAAGCTGTTTGTCTATTCGTGCCCCATTGAACGATAAATCCTTTATGCAAACAATCAAAATTAAATAAATTACCAATGAAAAGAAAATGCCACTGAAGTATTTGTTTTTACGATATCTTTGAAGTACACAAAGTCTTGTAATACTGTCACAATAATTTCGACATTATTTATATTGTACTAGAAAATTTATAAAAGGAATAAATTTCACGTAGGTAGTTTGGTCAACAGAGACCTATTTATTTTGAATAAGGAATAATTTATTTTGTTAGTGGCTTCGTGAGTTGAATTCCCCGACTTTCGAAGTCTTCCATCACTGCACAAAAAACATTTCGAGAAAAAATTGAAAAATGGAGTGGAGCATTTTTTACTTTATAGCTTAGCGGTTAACAGGTGGAGACGAACATCATACTTACGTCTCATTCATGTCTCAGCCGTGACGCAGGAAAACAATGTTACCCCTAAATTCCATTTTTTGACTAAAACTAGTACATATACATATACATTTTTTAACATTAGCTCCACACAAAAGGCCCTGAAGAAAATAATTCTCCTCAAGGCTTTTTTCATCTATGGGGATGCTGTGTACTTATAACGGAAAGGAAAGAGAGGAAATTCTGGGAAGGAAAAGGAGTGGGTAGGAATCTAGGGGTCAGTGTGTCCAGGAGTGACGGATGTATGAATCCATCCCTTTTACTGCGGTGCAAGGCGATGTTCTGAGAGAGTAGGGCTGGAGTAGTCAGAGGGACTCCCTCAACCATTCTCTCCTGACCCAGCCTGCCGTGCAGCTGGTGGGTAGACGCATTCATCATTAAAACCTAGACAAACCTCACTCCACGAACCCGGGCACCAAATGTAGCGAACCACTTGGGGTGACCTATGGCAGGGGTGTTGGTTATCCAATAAATGGTTTCCGGGGCGGCGCTACCCATACCAGCCTCCAAAATTGAGAATGCCATCTATAATGCATTTAAACAAGCGCTAAACACTTTGTGCAGCATCAAATACAAAGTGGTAGAAAATCCATCGATGAGTTGTGAAAATAACATTGATTTATTTCTAACTGATTCGAGATAATAAATAAAAATATTCAAAGAAGGACACAATATGGTGCTAAACCAACTAGAAGATCTCACAAGACTCCAAACTGCTCCCCAACCACTGGAAGATCGTTTTGATAATGAAAAGTAGATTCGTTTTTTTAGAAAATAGACTTTTGACATTTACGACGAAAAACAATCAGTTTCCGTATTCCTTTGCGGGGAAAGTGGTGGGTCCCCTCCAACGCTCCTAAGTATATGGAGCCAACAGGATTATGGAATTATTGGGGTATGTTGAGAGACTAAAGGTAGTGGGGAGAGGAAGGAGATTAGAAAAACATTTGGGTGTAGGTAGGCACTTTGGTATGTCTTGCCGAAAGAAAATATCTGCCGAAAATATTGCCGAAAGAAAGAATCTTGCCGAAAGAAAATATCGTGAATATAATGTTTTTTTTTTTTAAATAATGTAATGTGAGTAGGAAATTATTGGGATACTTTCTGGAAAAATATATTACTGAAGACAATATAATTATAAAATAGGTTTTTCTCACAATGGACCAACTCACAAGGGCAATTCAATGAGACATGAATAGTCGTATGGTCAATTTAAGGTCACAATGTCATGTGAGTGTTCAAAAAACGGTTGCGTACTGCGTGATGGGTAAGGTGGAATAAGACATGGATGAAATAGAGAAAGAAAACTAGTACTTACTTTTAAAGCACCTAGTTACGAACTGAGTAGGTTGATAAGAAATTTCTAAATAAAGTAATTTATTTATTTATTTATTTCAAAAACATACGGCACAACATGTGCCATTGACATAATTATATTTATATATATTATAATACAATAACATAAGAAAGTGACATATAAATGTAAAGTTAAATATAGAAACAAAAGGTAAAAGAAAGGAGTTAAGGTAATTTTTTTTTTTTTTTTTTTTTTTTTTTTTTTTTTTTTTTTTTTTTTTTTTAATTGAAATAATAGATAATACATAATATAATCAACAAACAAGTCCTGCTAAGCCAATTGAATCGGCTTGTCAACAGGTGCTTATATTTTAGTTACATATTTATACATATTTAAAATTTACATCTTATATCTACAGATACAACATTTTTTCATACATATCAAAATCAATATAAATCTTTTTTTTCCGATAGCCAATTTTTCACCATATATTTAACCTTATTCATAGAATTACATTGCTTTATAGTGTCAGGTAATAAATTAAATATCTTCGGTATGATATATTCAAACGTTCTCTGTCCGTACTTATTGTTAAATTTCGGAACTATTAACCCGTCGTTACGCGTGAATCTAGTGCTGTATTTATGTTCTAATTTCTCTTTATGCTGCGGGGTAAATATATGTTGAATTATAATTTTGTGCCAAAGTATTGCCTTAACAGGTAAAATTTTGGCACTCTGAAACAGCAACGGTTTATTTTGTCTCTGTTTGAAAATATTAGGGACGACCAATAATTTTACAATTGCGTTTTGTACAACTTGCACTTGTTTCAGATTGGTTATAGAAGTATTTCCCCATATTGTTAATCCATATCTTATAATAGATTCTGCTAGTGACATATAAATTATTTTAAGTGTTTCAATTGATAGGAAAAAATTTAATGTGTACATTCTGCCAGCAATCGATCTGAGTCTTTTACAGGTTTTTTTTATATGTATGTCCCATTTAAAAAAACAATCTACAGTAACACCAAGATACACGTATTCCGAAACTAATTCTAAGCTTTCACAATTACAATTAGTTGGAATATTTTTATGAATGCAATTTAAATTATGAGATATAATATTAGGATTAAATTGAAATTTGGCATTAGGTGATCTTATATGCATTACTTTGGTTTTTTTAGCATTTATTAATAGTCCTGCATCATGAGTAGTAAATAGAATTATGATGTATAAAATGAAAGTATAAAGTAAAAGTGTAAACTATAAAATATAAAGTATAATGTAAAAGTAAAAAGTTAAGATAAAATGTTGAAAGGCAGGATACAATGGAATAAAGATTAAGGTGTGTATACATAAGCTAAGGCGCAAATATTTTGGTTAATTTTTATTGCTACTTGTTGGTGAGTTTATGCAGGGTGTTAAGGAACGTACTTGACTTAATTTATTTAACCAGTGATTCCTGACATTATTTGGAGTAAAAAATCTAAACGAAATTTTGGTCTCGGGTGACTTTTTTTTTTTTTTTTCAATTTTTTTTTCTTCACAATCAAACTTTTTTTTCTTCTGCATGTCGTCACTGGTTACTCAGCCGAGTAACCGACCAACTCCTAATCCCGCCTCCAACTGTCCAACACCTACCATTTTTTTGTGTTTGTAGAAAAAATAATAAAAAAAACACCAAAAATGTCACCGGAGACCAAAATTTTATTTGCATTTTTCACTCCAAATAATTTCAGGAATCACTGGTTAAAGAAAGTCAAGTACGTCCCTTAACACCTTGTATATGACTGATATCCTGCACATGACAAACAATCTAAGTATTCATTTATACAATTTGTTATTTGGTTATTTTCATTTGTGTTAATATTGCAAAGTTGAAGTTATATCTGTTAGTCGTTTTAAAAACTGAAATTAAGTTCGTTAGTAAAGAGAGTGATCTATAGATAATTGGGGGATAAATGTTAATTTAATTGCATTAGCTGTTTTTTAGTCATGTCTTAAATTATTTCTTAAAATAATACATGCCAGGATACGCAATAAGTGCGAGCAGGACTTGGATGACACTCAGTTTGGCTTCAGAAATGCATTTTGGACGCGTGAAGCATTATTGTCTATCGACGTACTATTGTAAAAGTGTCGTGACCAAAGAAAGGAAGTCTTTGCCTGTTTTATGGACTACGAAAAGGCATTTGACAGGGTAAAACATGCTGACCTAATGAAAATGCTTGCGGATTGTAACGTTGACACCAAAGACCAGAATTTCATTAAAAACCTGTATTGGTTCCAAACAGCAGAAATAAGACATGGGAATGAGAGATCTAATGCAATTGCCATTCAGCGTGGAGTATGACGATGCTGTATCCTGTCGCTCGCCACTATTGTTTAATCTCTATTACAACTATGTCTTTAAAAGAGCCCTAAGTAATACTGAGAAGGGTCTGAAGATCAACAGAGTTGTCATTAATGACATAAGATACGCAGATGATACTGTATTACTAGCTGACTGTATCGATGACATCCAAGACCTATTAAATCTTGTTAATAATGCTGTGAGAAATTGGGTCTAGCAATCAATCAATCAACGTCAATAAATCAGTGATACAGTTAAATGGCTGCAATGTCGAAAAGGTGGAAAGATTTAGATACCTCGGCAGTATTCTCACGGAGACTCTTGACCCAACGTAGAGGTTAGGTACTGAATTGAAGCAGCATGAACTGCGTTCATTAAAATGACATCCCTCTTCTGCAATGACAGTATCAGCTTAAAACTAAGGCAGATAATGCTAAAATGTTATGTGTGGTCGGTCTTGCCGTATGGATGTGAAACACCTTGAAAGTAAATACCATGAACAGGTTAGAAGAGGCTTTTGAAATATGGCTTCACCGGAGAATACTCAAGGTTCCATGGACCGACATGATCACCAACACAGAAATTCTCAGACGGGCTAGAGCAGATAGACAACTGCTTACATTAATAAAAGTCAGGAAAATTTCATATCTGGCTCATATACTTCGAGGGGAGAAGTATCACTTGCTCCATTTAATATTGAAAGGCAAGTTAGAGGATCGCCGAGACAAATGTCTTGGCTGCGAAATATACGAGAATGGACCGGCATTAGAAGTGTGGAGGAGCTATACAGGGCAGCGCAAGACAGAGAGACATTTTCAAGAGTGATTGCCAACGTCGGGGGGACCTGATAGGGCACACAAAGAAGAAGAAGCTAATTTAAAACCTAGTATTTCGGCAGTTTTCTTAAGACAATTTTTCATAAATATAGATATTCCATCGTGCACAGTTTGTTTGCATTCAGATGAAATGGTTACATATCCTGGAAGGTTATAGGGGATTACCTCTTTCACCTGTGTTTCTGTTAAAATTACAATACTCGGCTACTAATGCTACTTGTGGTTACGTTCTAGTTTAAAACACATTCTTAAAAAGCTGATACGAATGATGATAATGCCCATTTACTTTATTTTGTCCTTTTGCTAGTTGGAAGCGGCTCTGTGCGCTGTGAGGGCGTTTTGTGAACGGAACCATTGAACAGCGGAAACATATTATCAAAAAGCGATAAAACATCTCATCTTTTCTTTTGATATGTAAGAGCATATTTTGAAATTCTACTTAACTTTGTATCACTACATACGCTCTCTTACAACCTCAACACTAATTACTCTTTTCATTCACCAATTCCAAGAATTCATACCCTTGCGAATAAAAATTGTGAATTTGTAGATATATTTGCTGTTGACAGTTTTGCAATTTTCAAGAGGCAAATAATCTAGATTTTATCCGATAATAATTAACTTTTATTATTTTTGTTCTTTTTATAAAACTTTCTACTATCTAAAACCTTACCAGTAACTTATATCCTTATTTTATTTTATTTTTCTGTTCTTTTTAGTTCTGTCTTATTATCCTACAATAATATAACTGTAACTGTAACTGTAAATATTAAAATGGGTACAAGTGTTATTATGTCTTGTTTGTCTATATTAGTTCCTAGCTAGGCAGATTGCCCGTTCTAAGGAACCAAATGCTGGTGAAAAATGCAAAAAATGTATTCTGAACAAAAAAAAATCAGTGTTTTTTTTGTAGATTAAATATATACTGAGTTCTTACTGATTGTGGCATTTAATAGTTAAGCATTTAAAATTTTAAGTTTTAAGTGACGTTATTTAACAATTTTTCAGACTTAACCCTACCTAAGCCAATTAACCATTTATTTATTATTGAACCGATGCATGTCATTTTGCATGTTTTAATATTTAATTCTGGGGGGATTTTATTATATAATTTCGGTCTATATACACATACAACTGTTTGTTTATACCTACTAAATAGCTCTACACATGGCACTTAGAGTTCAATAGATAGGCTGTGGAACGATCTGTCGGCCTCTGTGTTTATTCCCTCCTACACCCGTGTTCACGCCTTTCTCTTCTTAAAATAACCTCTACACCTCTTTAAAATAACCCTCTACACAGCTTCCCGAAAAACGGTATAAGCCATGATGGAAATTATTTTCCTTCCGGCTTACGGTGTGGGAGTTAATGTAAAAAAGGGCGCCGTAAATGCGATGAGTTGTGACATGTTTGCATCGATCTGGTGAAATAAATCTAACCCCATTAGTATAAGTATGGTCCTGCATATTTTCTGTCTGTACAGAGTATGAATAAAACGACATCGCGTTTATTGGTCAAATTATTATATATTTAATTTCGTAACGGTGATCGATGAACCGGTGGATGCAATTTTTAGCAATAACTTGTAACTATAATTATTTGTCTGGTTTGTAGTTGGAAATAAGATTGTAGAAATATATTATAAGTTTGTACAGCGCCCGTCAGGCGATTTGCACGAAAAACGGCGCTACATAAATCATCCAAATATAATAATTATTATGTACAAGCTGGTACCCGGCATGCGTTGTTATGCCATTTAATAAAAACGTTGTTTCTCCCTGCGCGTCCTTTCCCATTCGTCCCGTTCACCTTCATCCTCCCCTTCCTCCGCCACGTCCCCTTCCCCTCTCACGTTCCCACTCCTCCTCCTCCACCTTACCTCTTCTCACTCTACTCCCCCCCCTTCCCCCGTCCCGCGAACCCCCCTCCCGAGTTCCCCTCCCCCCTCCGTATTCGCCTCCCCCCTCCAGAGGATTCCCCTCCCGAGTTTCCCCCCCCCCTCCCGATTTCCACGCCCTCCCGGGTTCCCCCCCCTTCCTGTATTTCATAAATTCATTCCCGATACATTCAGCTTTCAAACAGCTCGCGTGCTACAATTATTGTAACTGCAATTTTATTGAAATTTTTTATTGCAATTTTAATTGCAATTTTTTATAGAAAATTTCATGATGCCCGAGCTCGTATATGTTATTCTGATGTATAAGCTATATTATTGTAAAGTTTCATTAAAATCCATTCCGTAGTTTTTGCGTGAAAGATTACGAGAAATAACCATACATAGATTCGTCTTTCGTTTAATATTATGACTGTCCTATGGCATACGATCTAATGCCATTTGAACATTTTTAGTAGGTAGAACAGTTTGTACGGGAAAATGAAATTGTTGTTTTTACTATCTTCTCCGCAATTTTTCCATGTTTTCTCACCGTTTAAACCTTCCCTGGAATACGACAAACATTTCAAAACCAAAATCAGCTAAATCGGCCCAGCTGTTGTCGAGTTTTAGCGAGACAAACGAACAGCAATAGATTTATATATATAGATTTCCATTTTCCGAACTTTCAAAATGTTGCAGCCTACGTCTCATCAGACAAAGACTTGCGAAGAGCGCTTTAAACGAACTGTTATTAATATATAATTTAATCACACAGATTTAATTAGATTCGTACTTCAAAACGAGATTTCCGGTCTAATCCCTTCGGAAAGAAAGTACTCCTACATTAATTCATTCCAAAAAAAACTTTGCACGTTACTTCTCATTATATCATATTAATTTTAAATGATGAGTCATCCAATTGACTTCTGGCAGGTAAATCGATTGAAATATTTCCAATATCTTCAGAAATAAGTACCAATCCCATTGATTTATTCGGGAAGTTTAAAACGTTGCACACTATGTCCCATTAGTTCCCGTTTAAGTGATGAGCCGTTTAGATGAGTTGTCGCTTGTAATTTGATCGCCTGATCCCGTGAAATTAGTACGGAATCAGGGCATACGGCGGACTAGAGACAAGGCGAGACGCGAGACGCGGCCCGGCCAGGCGGAAAGATCCTCTCTCGCCTCAGCGAGCTTTCCGGGCCATTTCTCACGCACGGGCTAGCGCCAGAACAAATTATCATCCAGCATTTAAATATGAATATTTTCCTCGGCAGTCGAGAGCCTGCAGCGAGGAGCGTTTCGCCTGTGCGCCCGACTGTTAAGCCTAAACGGGTGGTGTTTAAAACCACGCTGCTCCAAGCTGAAAGGGCGTAAGTGATAAAGGGCTACTTTTTAAGAGAGGAAATAGTATACAAAAGTGCTGTTTCATTATACATGTGAATGTTATGGTTAAATATCGTGATTCAAGCTCACGAAACTTCTGTGGTTTAATACATACTAGCGCAGACCCGTGAAAAATAACGGGATATTATAATTGTAGAATTTGGGAAGCTGAGAGTATACATATACAAAATATTTGACTCAAGATCAATGCCCTTCAAAAACGATTCGATCCAAAGATATTGAAATATAAGTAGATGTCCTATCTGCAGTTTTTACTAGGTGGGACTGCGCTTCCGGGTGTCGCCGATATTGTTAACCAATTAACAAATAAACACGAATAATTAAGGAATAAACCAAACGAACGTTAAACTAAACGAACGAATTCTTTCCGTATTCAAACTATACTGTTAACCAATACTTATGCACACCTTAAAAAAATCAACGAATTGAACAAATTCTTTTCGTATGCAAAGTACTCTAATTAGGTCGTCCTTCGCCGACAGTTGTGCGGACACCATAGCATATCTCTTTTGTATTTGAATATCTTTGATTGGATCGAAAATTTATTTATTTAATAAACACCGTCAGTAAACGTCAAAATATTAAGAAAATAAATACACATTTCAAACACAGATTTTTGTAAAACAATGAATATAAAATAATTTTTAGATTATAGATTGGTGCCTACCTACTTTTATTACCTAAACTCACACAACCAGTTCCAATTTCGAAAAATTTCTAAAGTAAATTTGAAATCATATTTATATGAGACAACCGAAAATGATTATTATTTATGAAAATCATAGGTAAGGTTTTGTACCTACTGTGCGGTAATGTGAAAAATTTCATTTCCATGGCGAGCGGTAAGCTCCCTGGTCTTGGACCCAGAGGTACCGACTTCAAAACCCGCATGAACCAAAAATATTACATTGTTATGTTTTGTTTAATTAAAAGTAACTTAAATGAAATATAATTCCTAGTTCCGTAAAAAATCACCATTCAAATTTTAAACAACGGTACTTGAAAATGCTTGAAATGACTTTAACCGTTTGAAGTGATCAGATAGAACGTCCCTATTTCCTATCGTCTTCGCCTGAAAACTTCCTTCAACCTCACAAAATACCCCGACGTGAAAAAGCCATGCTCTAGTACAAAAAGTATCATTTGTTTTTTATTTCTTTCACGAATGGAAACATGTAAAATCTAACTTTAACTCTTCTGAAAAGCAGCGTTTTGCCACTTACACCCTTTTGGCTTTGGGCAGTCAATATTTTTTATGCGAGTAAGCTCGCTGGCAAACGACTGTTGCGATTTTTAAAAGGCTTGCGGGCGTTTTTCGTATACGTGTCGGCGCAGCGTTGCTCGCTGCTTAATAAGGGGTTTCGCGACACTATGGCGTGTTTTGATTACGCTCATACCGTGAAATTTCAGGGGTGACATATTCACGACAAAATAAGAAAATAACCTTTATTGTTTAAAAACAATCGCTTCGTTAAAAACATTTCACAATGAATTCGTTAAAACGTACATAGTATTCCAGAGTGAAAGAAACTAACAGTATCGCCCTGGTGAACGACTATTACACAGAATCAAAACTTTGCGTTGCCTTTGATCTTCTTTTATTCCATCTTCTCATCCCCACTAACTTCAGTCCACCACATACTCCAATTAGGGATGCCATAGTTTCACCGACCCTAGATGGTTGGGAGTAGTTGTGCGGTATTCAGATAATTTTTTTAAAATTTCAGTACGCTAAATTCACCGTTCGTGTGTTTTCGTTGCATTGGAAAACATATTTTTGTTTTATAGAGTTCTAACTGAAGTCCCCGGCGTTGCCCAGGTTTTACACAGAGTTTTTCAAAATCAAATAATGTAAACAGTGACCTTTCTCTGGTTTTGAACGTCAAGTTGTAGCATACTATATTTACCTTAATTAATACCCACCAAGGTTAAGCATCTTCCTCCACATCGGCCACACTAAATATGAGTAATAACCCATAGAAACACACTTCCATTCATGTGATTTGTATGCTAATCTTTAGATAAAACAAGTAAGGCAAGTGGGTAGGTATGTAATGAAAATTTTATGTAAGATAACAATGAATCATTTATTTTAAATATATAAACCCTGCCCTTGGGTAACATTTCATACTGAACATGAGACTCTAAAAAGATCATGGGTGGCTGGATGCGAACAATCGCTCCAGCTGTAAATGATGGCGAACTCTCTACACGTGCCAATAAGAAAGATAACATGTGATAAAATTAAAAGATTACACTGAAGGGCGCCTGTATTGAATTAACGATACATATTTATACATCAGTGATCTCTAAAATAGCTAAATATCTCGATCTGATTATAATGACTTATTTTAATCTCACATTCCGATGTTCGTTGAGTCCAGCACCAGTGACAGCCCGTTCCACAATCCACAACTGCACTAAACCGCGGTTTCTCGTCAACTGAGGCGGGGCGAAATCTCTCGAAGGAACCTCCGAAGCACGCGTGTCGCCTTCCAGAGTACAAGGCGCCCAACATCACCATACGAATTGTGACTACAGACACGCCTCTAGCAGCAAACGCTATAAAGTGTGCAAAATTTCGTCAATCTCTAAAACTAATATAAACATAAAATCCACGCCGCACGCCCTCACACCAAAAATACTCTTGTTTAATATATTATAATATACAAATTTTTTTTTTGTGGAACTAGGTACTCTACACTGATAAAAAAACTTTCTGTTTAAAATTGTTCTTTTGTGGAAAGTTCCCCAAGAAAGCTCATATATTTCCTTCCCTTGGAACTTCTAAATGTTCGAAAGGTTCGTTTTAAAGTCAGTATTAAGACCAATCTCCCTGTAACGTTGAAGGCTCTATCTTAAGTCTCCCAACAAACCAGAGCGGTGAGATAATGTAGGTCGAAGTACAGTAGAGAGATGAGTAGTATTACAGGGAAAAATGTTTACATCCTTACCACTGAAGAGATTCATCGATAGGGGTATATTGTGGGTGTGTCTAGCGCGAATGAAATAAGTTAAATTTGGTCCTAACAATTTTAACTTATTGGTTTTTGGTCCTCTGTGAAAACAATTATACTTTTACAAATTTTGAAATACTTTCTTTAAAAATTGTTAAGGCTCTGCAACCGGGCCCGAAAAGAAGAAGATTGAGAGATACGAAATTACGAGTGTTAGAGGAGAGCGCTAACATTTACGGCGACAAAATCGTTGCGAAAGTTGCGAAAATGTTTAATAAAACACGACTCGTTTAAAATAGAGCAAAAATCTCGCGGGCATTATCTTAAACAGCATTTAAAGAATCACTGTGAATTTCATACATATAACTTGTAAAATAACTGAAACAAACATGTTAATAATAATTTTTGGAGCATACTTCGCGATTTTTTTCTATCGAGAGAATTTGATATAATTTGCGTTTCGGCGAGGTAAAAATCTAGATATTATCTTCAAGAAAAACATATATTTTTTTAAGAGCTTTAAAACTTACCGTGTTTAAGGGAAATATGTAATAAAACGGTAGAAATCCGGGTTGCGGGCCCTTAATGCCCATCTATCGATCATCTATTCTCTTAATATTATTTTTAAAACCTAACGTAGTTGGACTATGGCTCTCCTAATTGGGGTGTATTGTGAGATAGGATGGAGTGGGTGAGGAAAAGAGATATTTAATTTATTTAATTTATTAGTCGATCTTAATAAATTTATAATTAACAGTGCGTGGAAGGCGGCGTCGTTGATTAATTAAAAAAGTACGCTTAAAATTAATTGAAAAATTGCAAGTGAGCAGTTCACGCGGAAGAAGTGAATCCTTCAGAAAACTAAAGCAGACGAGAGTGGGGAGGCTACGAATCTTATAGATGTATGATTTGTCTGTTTTTAGTGTCGCTTTTTCGTTTCATCGAGTTTCAAATCACAACGTTGTTAAAGAAGTTTGATCATGCACGGGGCATGGGGATGAGCGTAACCTTGCGGCTACTCTTGCTAAGACGCTTATGGATTTCGATAAGTTATGCCCAACCACCAAACAAGAAAGGTATATCACAATTAAGTGGTACTCACGTCTGTTGTCTTCTGGCTTGGTGACAGTCATAGATGTTCATAAGCGTTCGAGATTGTTCTATTTGATTGTTAGAACTTCGGTAAAGTTTGAGTCACGAGTTCACACAAAGTATACGAAAGAATACGGTAGGATTTACACTTTATGTGACGATATGATGAATAACACTTCGGCGTGGTGCGAAATGTCACGATACGGTCGGTGGTTAGCAACGGACTGACGATAAAGCGCTTGACACTTGTTTTCCGTGTAGGTAGGCACCCTTATTGTGCGGAAGTCCAAAATCTGGGTTCCTCCGATCCCGTATGATAATCGGAGCACAAAACGAATGAAATACATCAGCGTTATGAAACAAAGTTTTCACTTTAAAAAACAGTTCTGATAAAGTGCATCTACTTAAAGCAATTAAAAGTGTAATTATGAAATAAATCCTGCATACCTTCACATTTAATCATCGATTTCAATCGATAACAAGCAATAGGAGTAGGGGAATCTATGATGGAGAATATTATGTGATAAGGTAGAGGAAAGTTGCAGATCTGGCCACGAAATACGGCCAAAGCTACATCAAATAAGGCTTCGAATACGAATGGTGATCTTTCACCAGGACCATAA
Source organism: Limnephilus rhombicus (assembly GCA_929108145.2). Classification (NCBI taxonomy): domain Eukaryota; kingdom Metazoa; phylum Arthropoda; class Insecta; order Trichoptera; family Limnephilidae; genus Limnephilus; species Limnephilus rhombicus. The sequence goes on along the minus strand of OV815273.1, from coordinate 19,337,557 downwards.
TGAGAATATCTGACACTCTGGAAACACAAATTGAAATTAATTAGGTGTGAAATAAAGCAAAATAATAAAATGAAGTATATTTGCGCACGCCAGAAATTGAAGCTGCGACCAATGGATTCATAATCGAGAATGTTAAAAGATCAACAACGGGAGGCGTTAAATAATAAGCCGTAGTACTTAGAAAGGGGTTAAGAGAAGTACTTGACTTACTTTAATCAGTGGTTACTCACATTATTTGGAAAAAAAAAATTAATGAAATTTTGGTCTCCAGTTACTTTTTTTTTTTTTTTTACATGAGCTCCACACAGAAGGCCCTGAGGAAATTAATTTCCATCAGGCCTATGTCATCTTTGGGGATGCTGTGTGAAGGTTTTTTTTAAGGAAAGGAAGGAGAGTAGAGTTCTGGGAAGGAAAAGGGTTTAAGGGGTGGGGAGGAATCTGGGGTTCAGTATGTCCTGGTCATCAGACCTGAACCCGGGCATCCCTGCTAAATCACCAAACGTAGCGAACCACTTGGGGTGATTGGGGTTTTTTGATTTTTTTTCAAAATTTTCTTCTTCAAAATCTAATTAATACAAATAATGTCTTCCACATGTTGGTTACTCAGCCGAGCAACCGCCCAATTCCTCACTCCGACTCTAACTGTCCAATACCTACTGATTTTTATAATTTAAGTTGATCAAATTAATTAATATCACCAACGTCACCGAAGACCAAAATTGCGATATCTTTTTTTTTTCAAGTTCGTACTGGTCACACTTCGAGATATTATCTGTTCAGTGATTCTTGTGTAGAAGGTTCTGTGCTATTAGTAGCATGTGTTAACATAGATGTTTTCATTACTGGGCGGCTGATAGTTTCCCGGGAAAACCGGGTATAAACCCAATTACGGGCAGATCCTAACCAATCACGAGTTAGATTGCATTTTGATGTGGAGCTATCAGCTCGAAAATTCTGCGTATTTGCGTGTAGCTCTATCGGACCAGCCGAGTGCGGGCTCTCTCAGAATGTGTTTAGAACGAGTGTGCAAACGGCATGAATATGGCAAGTATTTTACTGTTGAAAGTGTTTATTATTTTATGGACAATTGATGCCAGTATAAATGTCATTAAAAAGAAAATAATTTTATGTATTTATTTATTTGTAAGGGTTACAACATAATGAAAAATACAGGCATTTAAAAAAATACTTCACAGCCTGCGACATTTGTAAACGTAACTAATTGTGTAAAAATGTAAGTAAAAACGAGCTTGTAAGCTTAAGAGGATATCAGGCGGCCTTTTATCAAAACAAACGAATTTCCCCATTTCCTCTCTGGATTTTAAAACCAGTGCAAATATTTTTAGTGTAAAATAGGTATGGACCACTGGCGTGAATGGTACTGATTCCTTTTTTTGATAAGTTACTACTTCTGTCGGAGTACTTCTTAGAAAAGTACTTCTTTTTAGATAAGTTTTTCTTACAGGAGTTAGGACCCACCGAAAATCGTTAAAATTGCCTGATTTGTACGCCATCAACAGACTTTCAGGACGAATGCATTTAAAAAAAAGCAAAACGCGCAGAAACATAATATTTTCTTCTAACACAGTAAGCAAAAAAATCTTTAAAATTAGTCCAGTTTTGGAGGAGTTATAAAACCTCAATTTGGAGAAGATGCAGTTGTTCCTTTCACAGGCAGGGAAACTTTCTAATAAAAGTGTGGTTATCAGAAGTGACTGCCAGGCAAGTACTTTTAAGTACTAAAATTATATAGAGCGTACAAACGCACAACAAATTGATGGTGATTTTTCACCGAAACTCTTTAAATTATCCAATTATAATTATTATTAGTTTTCTTATCAATCAATTCAACCATTGTCAATACCACCATTCATCCTAAAAGATGCTCAACCTAGTTGTGGTTTAGACTTTTTCTTAGACCAGTGATCCAGTGTCATGGAAAGAAGATGACAACATCGTTCAAGCTAAAAAAATATTATATACATATTTTTATTTTTTTATTTATTGTTTCTTTACATTGCAGGTAAAATGTTTACACTAAAATTTGTCACCTCACTACAAGCCTTTGTTGAGGTTAACAATAATTATACAAATTAACAAAAGAACACAAAATTATACAGATGTTGAAAGAACACTATTGTTGTATTTCTTACAGATTGAGATTATGAGTACCTACTAAACTGAGGGCGCTAAGTAGTACATTAATGTAAACATGTAGACTTTTAGGATGACCATAGTTTTGAGATCTGATTTAAAATAAAATAAAGTTTCTTTTTTTTAAGGATTAAGTTGTAAAAAGAACACTATTGTTGTATTTCTTACAGATTTAGATTATGAGTACCTACTAAACTGAGTGCGCTAAGTAGTACATTAATGTAAACATGTAGACTTTTAGGATGACCATAGTTTTGAGATCTGATTTAAAATAAAATAAAGTTTCTTTTTTTTAAGGATTAAGTTGTAAATAATAAATATATGTATATAATTTATAACACATTAAATTTGGCAGGAGGAAGATGAAAAAAAACGGTATAAACAAAAATAATATTAATTTAGCTTATTATTATAAACATACTCAGTTAGCATTAACATACTCAGTTACATTGTCTCAGTTAGCTAATAATTTAGAAAGAACAAAGTAGAGAAAATGAATTGGCAATCCTCGACTAACACAAATAACTTAAGATTCTTTTTAAAAGTGTACAAGGAATTAGATGACTTTATATGTTCTGGAAGGCTATTAAATATGAGTGGAGCTTGATAAAAATAATTTCTTTGACCAAAAGAAGATTTAGTTTGAATTGCCATAAAGTTCAGACCAGAGCCAATTCTCGTTGTACGAATTTGCTGTGTTCTTTCTGCAATATTAATATTATTAAAAAATCTACAAGGCGTTTGTGTAATATATAACTGTTTTACATTCATTACATTACATTCCTTAAAAAGTAAATGAGTTGGATATTAAATTTTTTTCCCGAACATAACTTTAAGAATCATTTTTCGGGCAATATTAAGTGGTTCTATATAAGTCTCTGGGCAGGATTCCCAGCACACGTTATATACCTACGTTATCGCGATGGGTTGTAGTCAAAGCTCAAAGCCAAATAATAATAGTGAAAGATCGAAATAATATGAATATTTTAATTTCGGCGCTGTGTATCCAGAAACGAGGGAGAGTTCGTTGAACGGATGTTAAATATTCTCACCATCGCAGTAATATCCTATGGCCCTCCGTTCATGGAGATACTTACAATCTACGTAATTGTGACGAAACCACAAGTACCCTGCTGATATACCACTTTTTAATGCTAGTCTCCGTACACGGCGCTATCCGAAATGTACTGAACTTGGTCATTTTTCACGTGCAGCCGTGGAGTGAACACGCTACATGCGATGTCATATGACTTTTTTTCCAACATCAATCCATGCCTTCTCCACTAAATCGTTTCTTACGTATTCTGGTAAAGTATAGTTATGTAAACATGCATTTTTTCCACTTCCAGAACAAATCTAACATTACTTTCATGTTCCGACGCCATTTCTGTCAAACGTCAAACGAATAAGTATCAGACAAAAATGATGCGACTGTCGCGTGCGATCAGCACTGTCGGTATCGTGATACTGATTGGAAGCCGACGGCCACCGCATAGCGCCGTGAACGGGCACCAGCTAAATCATACGGGGGATACTTACAATCGGCGCGTATGATACGCGCACGAGAATCGAGTAGCTTGTAAGTATCTCCGTGAACGGAGGCACTTAGTCTTTGAAATGGTTCAGGTATCCAACCATATGCCTCCAGCGCATTCCGGGCAGATTTTCAAAGTTTCCTTTGTGCCTTTACGGATAGTGCTAATATCACCAAGTTGTGTACATTCTCGTAGTTTGCATAGCTTTCTGTTTTGTCACCCAGTGACATCCGATCTTTGTTGCAGTTAGTTGTTGGCTTAGTTCAACCATGCATAAGTGTGGTAACATACTACTCGGTCCAACACCCGACAAGAGAAGAATGGATTAAGCAAGAAACCAAATCATTGTATATTGTGTAGTTATTCTCTATCCCAAATGTTTTTTACTAGCATTGCATTAGATTTTTTTGAATTTAGCAATGCGAAAGCTGATTAACCCCCGCAGGCTAATTTTTTCGCTTTTCGAAAAAACTCACGTAGGTTTCATGGAAACCGAAGTGTCTTCCTTATTAGAAATGTGATCTAAAAGGTGTTAGACAGAGAAACCACCACGCGTTATATTTAAATCTAAAAGTTAATAAAAAAATAATTAAGATTTTTTCCTTTATGAAACCAAAATTATGAAACTTTTCGAATTTTTCATTAATTTTCAATTAATGAGTAAAACCTCAAATTGTAATATTTAATTGAATGTAGACAATAATAGCGAAACTCAATCGAAAATCTGGAAACGGAAAATACAGAAAAAAAATTGGCACATCTGGGATTCGAACCCAGGGCTTCCGGGGCCGCGACCCTACCAACTGAGATAATGTGCCCCTATCCGATTCGGTCGTTTTTAACTGCCATACTTTGACTAACCCAGGTTAAGAACCACTGATCTAGGTAGTGACTTGGATAAATTTTTATCCATTTTTATTTTTAATATGTGACATCTATTGAATTTTCTGCAAGTCCAGGATGAATATTTACTTCTATTTTTAAGTTTCTAAGTAAACCTTCCAATTGTAATATTTAATTAAATGAAAACAATTGTGATGTATGTCTTTTCTACTCTCTTATATTTGTCTGTATTTTATTTACTCCTGGGCACTTGGCACCAGTCGTAATATTTCGTCTTTTCTCTTGGCTCTGATCGATATTTAAATTCTTAAGGCTTTGCATATGTGTGGTAGGGATGGAAAATTCCTCCCCTACGTCACACAAGCCTTTATAAAATTGGACCCTTATTTCCTCTGATAACTACAGAAAGCTACTTAAAGCTCCCTTGTACTACATACCTTTAGCGATATATGTACTTAACTAATAAATACGTTATTTACGACTTTGAACGTAAATATTTTCGTATTTAGGTTGTAATTAAACTCCATCAAACGTTGTGTAATTTTTTTGATTTATGATATAGGACTTTAATTACTTTAAATTTTGTGGTAACCCTCTTGATTCTAAACAGAGTGTTGAATTTCAAACTGTATTGGTCTCTCTCTTGCAAATTTAACCTTAAGTAATTTCTCTAAATGAACTAACTTCCCTTTGACGTTTATTATGATTCCCTACATCCTAATGAATTCATGAATAAGCAATACTAATCGAAACTACACATGACTAATTGAACAGATAATTAAATATAACTCAAATGGTTAAATGTTAGTAAATTTGATTATGATTGTATCTCGTATCTGCTGGGCGCCCCTCCGTTTAGATTCAGCTGCTATAAGGTACATATAAAGATGGATTTAGTAGGTTAATGTAATTAGTTAATTGCATATTTGACGAACTCAGAATAACCCTTTTTCTGGCAAAATTTGGCTCCTGCCTCCATCAAGTAAGCAGGGTGATCAGAAGTCAACCCAAAATTCGCACAGTCTTTTGGCACGGTTCAATTGATTGATACCTAAGTTATCGCGTCCCAATTGACCTTCCTTCGCCATCATGCACTGCCTTCAGGTCTTCCCCCAAGCCCAGATACCTCCAAATTCCTACTCCTCCAAAGTTTACTATTTACTTAGGGCGAACCGGTTTCGTCCTATATGCAATCATATACTCACGGGTTTGTGTGGAGTTACGGGTCGTGAATCCTCCCTCCACGTTCAAGAAATGAGACGAGAGTGACCCGACAGGCCTAAAGCACTAATTGTAAGTGAGTTCGTTTCATTCAATGAACAGTACATAAAAAGATATATATGTAAACATACGTTTTGGGAAGGTTTATAACTCGCAATACGAAACTACTTGCAACGCATCCCGAGCTCGGATCTCGCCCATCAAATTCTGCGAAATTTTCAGATTGATACCGAATAGATACATAAGAATAGTGGGTGACATAAATACATATTCGTACATTAAGATCTTATCTGGCGATGTGTTCTGGAGATTCGCCATAACTCCAAGCTTTTGTTTGGTTTTGTTGACGGTTTTGTTTGAGAGATCCGCCATCTCTATGGTTTGATTTTGTTATAGAAGCGACCACTGCCTTCTATTGGTTGAGCTGTATTTTTTTTTTTTTTTTTTCTTTCCCTCCCCTCCAATGTTCAACTTTTGATAAATTCTTGCTATCCCGTGATTCTCAATTGAATCTTGTGAATCCTCATTACCCCTTATTAAGCTATCCCGTGATTTTTCAACTGTTTCATGTAAGTCTTCATTACCCCTTATTAAGCTATCCCGTGATTTTCAACTGCTTCATCTAAGCCTTCATTACCCCTTTTTGAACTATCCCGTGATTTATCAAATGCTTCATGTAAATCTTCAACACACCTTTTTGAACTGCTATAATAAATCTGTTAATTTTCAATTGCTTAGGTCTGTAGATACCTCTTTACGTTCAAATTAAAAATAGTGTTTAATTTTTTTTTTTTTTTCTTTTTGTTCCTAATAATTGCGCAATATAATAATTTTTATCCCGTTCCTAGAAGTTAATACCTAAGTACGATATCCACTAATCAAGGTCATTTTTTTTTTTTTTTTCTTTTTACTGTATTCGAACTAGTGCCCCAGTGACCGACTTATTTTGTAAACAATTTGAGCTTTGTAAACATTCTCGACGGCCTCGTGACCTAGATTCAAGCGTATGAGGTATGTTTACTTTAGACATTCCGGAGACGTGTGAGATGACTCTAAAATTTTCTTTGTTTGATAATGATGTACTTAGCGCAATTGTCTAGTCTGATACCCGATTACGTATACATATTTATTCATTTATATATGCTTTGTCTCAATAAATAATTTATAATATTGATATGTATATACATAAATTTCATGATTGAAATAATTTCTAATATCATAACTTATTTCAAATGCTCTGGATTTTCTGAAATTATATTAATACATACATAACATTAAATATAAAATATTGATTTGTAAATTTATCACACATAACTACTTTCAATAGTTATTGATGAATTCAGAGGTAGGAATCGATACCCTTTTCCTCTTTTTTATATAAGTGTTTTTCTTTTTTTTTTTTTTTTTTTTGATTATAATTTTTCTTGGGAACAAAATTACATATATATATGTTTATATACTTACATATATAAATATAAAAATATACTTATTATACTTATAATATTTTAATATAGTTACATATCACATATTAAGAGAGTAATATCTTGGTCAAATAATTAATCCAAATACCAATGTTTGCTGCATTCCGCCTTCTCCTTGGAATCTGTAAAATTTTATAACGGAAAAGACTTACCCCTACCAAGGTTTTTTCCGACCGGGAAATACACGGTAACCTTGCTGCGATTTTCCTAAATTAATTTTTTATTTTCCTAAATTTAATTAAATCTTTTTGACTTCAAATTTTTTTTTTTTTTTTTTTTCATTTAATCTAATTAATTAAAATGATGCATGAACTCTATCGTTCTAAACTGTATTTTATCTCAAAACTCGTTGGTTAGATAACACTTTAAATGATAGTTACTTCACGATTAATTTAGAGATGGTAAATTGTTGTTAAATTATATTTTTATCCCTCCGAAATTTTATGTATTAATAAAATATTATTTTGTTTTATTATTATTATTTAAGATAATTAATTTAAATATTTATTATTTGTTAGAACACTTTCACTTAGATTGAACACACGTATTTAATTATAACTTCATCACGCTAAATTATCACATCACTTCAGTTATTTATTGCACTAATATTAAACGCGAAATTTCTAAGTTTAAAAACACGATATTAAGTGATTATAAAATCCGAATTTCCCACTAAAACAAATTGTATTTATCACGAGCACTTTTATTTTTCACAAGTAAATAATGCGTTGGCTTTATTGTTATTTTTCACTGACTCTAACTGCAAAGTATTTTTTTTTTTATATCACTGACTAGAATGTGAAATTTTTCTAAGTATCAAAATAATTATCACTTAGAATTTTTCCACTTTAAGTCACCCACCGTTTCGTCACGTTCCGCGAAGTTACAACCTTTTCGACCACGACGTAGACTGTCCTCAACTGGCATTTGTCTAGACTTTTATACCCCTCTCAGGTCCAAAAGATCGTATCTGAATCTCCTATAATAAACCAATCTAATTACTATCAACTCGTAATTTCTTGAAACCTCTCCATTATTGTCGAATGTGGTCTCTTAGTACCTTCCGCGTCTGATACTTTCAATTCTGTCTCGTACTCTCATACTTACAAGATCCGGATTTAGTAAGATCCATGTTTAATGGCCCAACTTCCTTTGTCCTGTTGTTCATACAAAATTAGCTTGAATTTAATAATTTTAAAGTTCTATTTTCATCTATTCCGTAACATGTCCGTGCGTACGGCATCTACCATATGTTCCAAATCTGCCCCCAAATTCGCCTATCAGAGATATCTTCATGTCGAAGTCTTTCTCGCAAATTGTTCATTTTTATTTTATTATTTTTCCTCGAGTTTTTCTGTATTCTATATGAACCTTTCCATTTAAAACCGAATTTTCTCTATTTACGTCGTATATTTGAATTTTCCATTTTTTCTCGAATTTTCTTTTATTCACGACACTCTTTCCATGAATTTCCTTATTTATCCTTACGCTATTGTTCATATCTCTATAGATTTTTATATTTCAAGCCGTATTTATTTTATTCACTGTTAATCTAAGATTTCCTTTGTTTTTCTCTGTCGTATCTCCTTTCCCCTCACTTCCCCGTACTTCCCTGATATAACCATATCGTTTTTTGATGTTTGCTGCCTCTTGGAAAATTTCATTTTCTATTTGTTATTAATAAATATATCATTTTTAACATCTTTATAGGAGATACCCCCACTTCGGCCCTTAAATTCCTGTCATTTTTATTGCTTCATCGAGATCGCCTCCCAAATTTTGTCCCGTTCTTACGCAAAATCCCATAAACCATATGCCTTGACAGTTGTATACATTAGTTCCTGTACCCACCTGGCAATAAATCCTTTTTTATTTCAGTGTCGTTAACTTTTACGAGAATTCTTTAATGTAAATATTTCATAAGACCCATGATAATTTTTATTACCTTTTTAACGGCTAATCGTCCTTATCTAAACAATTTTCATGTTCGAATATTCCTTGTTTATCACAACAAAATACATCTGAAATCGACAACCATTGTAATGCCTCATTTTTATTTCTGCAATCGCGTACTATGTTACTCTATAAACTCCATTTTAATTACGTAAAATGACTCCTTTTCCTGAGTTTTTCTATCGCAATGTTTTCAGCATTTTCCACTCCCCTCCGTACTGCACTCTATTTCTTCTCTAACACTTGTTACTGCTCTAGACATCTGAAATATACCCTCGCCTATTCTTTAAAACTCTCATTTTTTTTTGACGTTTCCTCCCTAAATCTTTCATCGTAATATCCTAGCTCCGTCTAGAATTGATAACAATAATTTTCCATTGTTTTTTCAACATTTCCATTTCCTTTAGCACGTTTTCCCTCGAATCGATCATCTCCGGTCGTCACAAACAATCGTATTATAGATGAAATCTCCCTAACACCTTACAACACGTTTTCGTCACTTGCTATGCAATTTTCCACTTAAACTTTTTCCATCGTGTTTACGTGTATCCTTTTTTCCGCACCTGATATGCTTTAATGCGTTCGGGAACTAGGGTTTCTGATCCCTGGAACGTACCGGTTAATGATAACATTTCTTGGGGTCACCGTACTTTTGTCCCTGAACAGATTATTTCTTCCCATGGAGTTTATTCACCTCTCGGTTTGGTGGGAACGTCAAACTCATTAATCACATTACTAATTGCTAAGTCCAAAGGTCGTTCCTTTGTTCTAAAAATGGGCTCGGCCCTCTTCTTGTTGATAGGCTAACTCGGTTTTTAATCGTTTTTGCTGTAATTCAATTGGCTGTCAATATATCACGGCCCAAAGTATATGGGGAGTCCCTGTCTTTGATTATTTGTTGATACCATCTGTGATTTTTTTATCAATACTCGTCTCACTTTGTCTAATTATAGATCCCTACCGTAAATATGAATTCACTTTACTCTAATCCGATAGATGTCGTAGACGTGTCCGTTTTATAAGTAATTGATATTTTCTTTTTAAATTAAAGTGGGAAGCTACGATATTTTCTAATTCTCACTGTTGATCAATGCAATTCATCACAGTTCCCTCCTCTGAACTCAATTTGCTGTGGCTAACGTTGTATTTTATTTTAATGTCCTATTCTTTTTTTTTTTTTTTTTTTTTTTTTTTTTTTTTTTTTTTTTTTTTTTTTTTTTTTAATTTTTTTTTTTTTCGTTAGACACCGAAATTGTGTTCAAATTTAGACTAGCTATCTTCCCCTCCTCATTTGGTTATCCCCTATCTCTACTCCGTGTCATATTACTTCCTATCTCCCCCTCCTCATTTTGTTCTCCCCTATCTTTTTTTCCGTATCCTATTACTTCCTATCTCCCCCTCCTCATTCTGTTATCCCCTATCTCTTTTCCGTATCCTATTACTTCCTATCTCCCTCTTCTCTTTTGCTCGGATTGTTAACAATCTTGAATTTGAATCTCATTGTATTCTTTATTTTCTTTTCGCGTAGATTTTACTTTATGAAATTTTCTTTAATTTTGATAGATTCAAAATTAATTTCTTTTTGCTGGAACACGCCCCTCGACTCGCGTGTTTTGGTGGTCCCCAACCAAATTGGACTAAGACCTCCCTTACAATGATTTAAGTAAAGATTGTTTACAATCTCGCGGCCTTTCGAACAACTGAAAAGCGGGTGGTCTCTTGGTGTGCAATTAATTGTTTTTTGTTTTGTAAATATGAATATTTTTTGTGAAATGTGTGTTTTCGCACGACCTCACCCAATCCGACAATCAGTGGTATACATGTTTCATATAAATTTTCCAGCATTTTTTTTTTTTTCTTTATTTATTTAAACTTTATTTTATAATTCTTAATTTCTAATTGTAATTTCTTAATTCATCCAAAGTTGTTCTAGCCTAAGTGTTGTCCACTCTAATATTTAAATTTTTATAAATGTTCTTTATTATCCTCAAATTGGTTCAGCGTTCCTTTTTTCCTTTTTTTTTTTCGAAATCTAAAATATTTATACCTTAATTCAAATGTTACCTTTTCATCTCTATACTTAATGTCTACCCTATATCTATAGATAAACTTTCTTATTTCAATATTTCAAAAAAAAAAAATTCCTAGGCATTGTTTATTTTTCAAAATGTCCCTTTTGTGTGCCATATAATATCTCCAATTTCTCTCCTTTTGAGTGTTCTTACTTATCTAACTTTTTTTTTTTTCTCACTAACACATAAAAAAAAAGTCAATTTTTTTTTTTTTTTTTTTTCAACTAGAAAATCAAAATTAACGAATTTATTTGCCTTACTCTATTTCAATAATTGAATATGATTGTCGCTTATTAAGAACTTGTCCACTCACCCTCAAAGACTTGACGATGATCCGCCCCTCGCAAGCAATCTGATAATCTAATATTTTAGTAATTTTCTTTCTTCCCCCTCCCCAATTATAATGTACCCTAACATATTTTTATTTGTATTTCTCAATCGTTTATTTATTTATTAACATTTACAAATATTTGTAAACTTCGCACTCTATTCGTTGACTTCCACTAATTGTAAACCTGATTTTTGTTTCTTATTACTTGTGTAATATCTAGCTAAATGTAAAGCGCTATAATCTCCTTTTATCTCCCGAGTTGGCTGCGACCATTAGCTCCTTCCCGGCTGTAGTTATTGTAGAATTTTCTTTTGGTGAACTGTTAACTTCGGTGCACTTGCTGCAACTAGCGTTTTCGCCCACACTTTCAATTGCGTGTATCCTCCTTTTTATGGCGCGGTAACGGTCACGGTATTTGTCCTTCTTGCTGGATTCCTCCCCACTCCTCTTCTTCATGTTCCGTTCTTCTGGTGTACATACCATTGTATCTAGTTTTCGTAGAAACTCAGCGGCGACAATCTCATCTCCTGATTGCCCCGAAAACCATAGCGATTGAATTTCCTTCGGATAATGTCTCATAATTTCGTCAACTATGCCCAACGGTGTGTCAATAATCTTTAAAGCCTTCGCTAGCTCCCAATAGTTTGCGAAATGAGTAAGCATGGGTATATTTTTCTTGGCATCATATACCCCTTCTGCAAGACGACGGCGAACTTCATTTTTCTTTATGTCTCCCCAATAGGTAGCTAAAATATCTCGTTCGAAATCTAACATAGTCTCCCATCGTTTATTGTACAATTTTGCCCACGATTTAGCTTCCCCTTTCAAATTTTCCCGTACGACGACTAATGGATCCGTTCGTTTCACTTTTCTAGTGTATTCTTTTAAATCTTCCAGGAAACTAATGGGATTTTGATTTCCACCGGAGAATGATGGTCGTTCCTGCTGTGGTAACATTTCCACTACTTGGAGAACGCTTTTCGGCGCACTATCCTCTCCTATCACCGCCACTGTTGCTGGGCTTTCCAATTGTTTCTCGAGTTCTTGCATCTTATTGACGAGCGGTGCCAAAGCTGCCTGAATTATTGTAGTTATATCTCCTATGTTTATTGTTGAAGTCTCGGTTGTGACATTTTCCCCGATTGCTGTCACTAAAGCCTGGGCTCGCCTACTTGTTCCACGTTTCCCAACCATTTTCTTTATTTTCCGAGTGTCGCCCGGTTAATGTTTATATTTTATCTTATTAAGCGACAACCTTATAATCTCTATTTTAGTTTCCTAAATTACCTTATGTAAATTATGTTGCCTTCCTTATTCTATTGATTTATTATTTTTTTTTTTTCAATTTTCTCGTTTTTCTATATTTTTTATTTTATTTTTTTATTTTTCCTTTTACTTCGTTAACTTTTCTTGTTCCTTTTCCTCGGGTTTTTCCTGTAACATATCATGTGTGAGTCTCTCTTCACACTCTCGCTTATTTTCGCCCTGTTCCTCCGATTTTGTGTCGGTCTCCCCCTCTGGCTGAACGACTTCTATCATATCCTCGACTCGTAACTTAGACCTCTTTGAACGTCTAAATATCTCCCGTAATTCATCTCCCAACGGTATTTCTTTAGCTTCTAATTCCGTCGCATCCACTTTCCTTTTTTCCGCCATTTTTTGTTTAAAATTTTTAATGAATTTAACTCAATACCAACTATTTATTATAAATATACCTATATATATTTATAATTTATTTTATTTTTATTTTTATTTTTATTTTTATTTTTATTTTTATTTTTATTTTTTTTTTTTTTTTGGAACCTGTCCCCCTATAAAACACAATATTTTCAATTATTTATATTTGTTTGCATGATGATTGTAACCCAAATTAGATCAACTCTACCATCACTCTTCATTTCAAATAAATGTAGGTAATTGCAAAAAAAACGGAATGAATATTGTTACTCCAATGTTAATGAATATCCCGTGATTTTCGTTCAACCAATAATTACTCATTGTTTAGAATGCCAACCATTCCTTCAAGTTCCGCAATACCTACGATATTTTCGCAAAATCTATTTAGAGTTCGCAATACCTATCTTGATGTTATTTCGTCAAATCCCCTCCTTTTTTGGTCCGAATGATCAAATGTTCCCTTAAATAGGTATATACCTATAAAACATTCGCCTGTGATATTAAAGTTCTCAACTCGACACTATCCCCAATCAAATATTTTATGTTATTTTTATTTTATGTTCCTTATCTTTTATGTTATGACTTTTTATGTGATAATCCTCACATACAAACCCACAACATTAACTATAAACAAAGGGTCACTTTATGCAGGTAAGTTCCCCCGTTTTTATCTGTAAAGTCTGTTTATTTTTTCCGTAACCGAGTGTTGATATCATTTTCGAGTTTGTTTATTCTACAATCTCTTAAAGCGATGCGCGTTACCCCCGATGTCGCCTACTTCAAAATTTTTCGATGCTTTGTTATCACTTTCGATGCTTAGGTTATCAATCTTTCGATGCTTACAAACACCGCGGTATCTCGTATCAGATTGTTTACATTACGGTCATTAACATTCTGGATTCAGGAATGTCAATACCATTATTCTGTCAATTTATGGCCCGCCTTGAATAAACTGTTTACGCTTGTATCTGACCTACATTCTTTGTTATGATATTTATAATCTCATAAGCAATCAACAAATTCATGGTCACTTGATTTAACTTTATATCGACACTTTTATAAATTATTTTAAAACATGTAGAGTTTATTCGTTAACACTTTTTTTTATATTTAAATGTATTGTTTATATATTTATTTTCGTATATTTATTTATTAATTTATATATTTTTTTCGTGTTTATTTAACGGCGCACTGTTCTGATTTTTATTTTATTTTTATTATCACTTCATTTAACATAACGTCCTACTTATTATTATTATTATTTTTTTTTTTTTTCACTTTTTTTTTTTTTTTTTTTTTGCAATAGATTGACCAATAAAAGTTTTTTTTTTTTTTTTCTAAAACAACTTGTAAAACTCTGATCTCCTGTCACGGCTGTGCAGTTGTGATGTATGTCTTTTCTACTCTCTTATATTTGTCTGTATTTTATTTACTCCTGGGCACTTGGCACCAGTCGTAATATTTCGTCTTTTCTCTTGGCTCTGATCGATATTTAAATTCTTAAGGCTTTGCATATGTGTGGTAGGGATGGAAAATTCCTCCCCTACGTCACACAAGCCTTTATAAAATTGGACCCTTATTTCCTCTGATAACTACAGAAAGCTACTTAAAGCTCCCTTGTACTACATACCTTTAGCGATATATGTACTTAACTAATAAATACGTTATTTACGACTTTGAACGTAAATATTTTCGTATTTAGGTTGTAATTAAACTCCATCAAACGTTGTGTAATTTTTTTGATTTATGATATAGGACTTTAATTACTTTAAATTTTGTGGTAACCCTCTTGATTCTAAACAGAGTGTTGAATTTCAAACTGTATTGGTCTCTCTCTTGCAAATTTAACCTTAAGTAATTTCTCTAAATGAACTAACTTCCCTTTGACGTTTATTATGATTCCCTACATCCTAATGAATTCATGAATAAGCAATACTAATCGAAACTACACATGACTAATTGA
The DNA here is from genome assembly GCA_929108145.2 of Limnephilus rhombicus. Lineage (NCBI taxonomy): Eukaryota > Metazoa > Arthropoda > Insecta > Trichoptera > Limnephilidae > Limnephilus > Limnephilus rhombicus. The sequence continues at coordinate 19,322,327 of OV815273.1, read as the reverse complement.
ACAGATAATTAAATATAACTCAAATGGTTAAATGTTAGTAAATTTGATTATGATTGTATCTCGTATCTGCTGGGCGCCCCTCCGTTTAGATTCAGCTGCTATAAGGTACATATAAAGATGGATTTAGTAGGTTAATGTAATTAGTTAATTGCATATTTGACGAACTCAGAATAACCCTTTTTCTGGCAAAATTTGGCTCCTGCCTCCATCAAGTAAGCAGGGTGATCAGAAGTCAACCCAAAATTCGCACAGTCTTTTGGCACGGTTCAATTGATTGATACCTAAGTTATCGCGTCCCAATTGACCTTCCTTCGCCATCATGCACTGCCTTCAGGTCTTCCCCCAAGCCCAGATACCTCCAAATTCCTACTCCTCCAAAGTTTACTATTTACTTAGGGCGAACCGGTTTCGTCCTATATGCAATCATATACTCACGGGTTTGTGTGGAGTTACGGGTCGTGAATCCTCCCTCCACGTTCAAGAAATGAGACGAGAGTGACCCGACAGGCCTAAAGCACTAATTGTAAGTGAGTTCGTTTCATTCAATGAACAGTACATAAAAAGATATATATGTAAACATACGTTTTGGGAAGGTTTATAACTCGCAATACGAAACTACTTGCAACGCATCCCGAGCTCGGATCTCGCCCATCAAATTCTGCGAAATTTTCAGATTGATACCGAATAGATACATAAGAATAGTGGGTGACATAAATACATATTCGTACATTAAGATCTTATCTGGCGATGTGTTCTGGAGATTCGCCATAACTCCAAGCTTTTGTTTGGTTTTGTTGACGGTTTTGTTTGAGAGATCCGCCATCTCTATGGTTTGATTTTGTTATAGAAGCGACCACTGCCTTCTATTGGTTGAGCTGTATTTTTTTTTTTTTTTTTTCTTTCCCTCCCCTCCAATGTTCAACTTTTGATAAATTCTTGCTATCCCGTGATTCTCAATTGAATCTTGTGAATCCTCATTACCCCTTATTAAGCTATCCCGTGATTTTTCAACTGTTTCATGTAAGTCTTCATTACCCCTTATTAAGCTATCCCGTGATTTTCAACTGCTTCATCTAAGCCTTCATTACCCCTTTTTGAACTATCCCGTGATTTATCAAATGCTTCATGTAAATCTTCAACACACCTTTTTGAACTGCTATAATAAATCTGTTAATTTTCAATTGCTTAGGTCTGTAGATACCTCTTTACGTTCAAATTAAAAATAGTGTTTAATTTTTTTTTTTTTTTCTTTTTGTTCCTAATAATTGCGCAATATAATAATTTTTATCCCGTTCCTAGAAGTTAATACCTAAGTACGATATCCACTAATCAAGGTCATTTTTTTTTTTTTTTTCTTTTTACTGTATTCGAACTAGTGCCCCAGTGACCGACTTATTTTGTAAACAATTTGAGCTTTGTAAACATTCTCGACGGCCTCGTGACCTAGATTCAAGCGTATGAGGTATGTTTACTTTAGACATTCCGGAGACGTGTGAGATGACTCTAAAATTTTCTTTGTTTGATAATGATGTACTTAGCGCAATTGTCTAGTCTGATACCCGATTACGTATACATATTTATTCATTTATATATGCTTTGTCTCAATAAATAATTTATAATATTGATATGTATATACATAAATTTCATGATTGAAATAATTTCTAATATCATAACTTATTTCAAATGCTCTGGATTTTCTGAAATTATATTAATACATACATAACATTAAATATAAAATATTGATTTGTAAATTTATCACACATAACTACTTTCAATAGTTATTGATGAATTCAGAGGTAGGAATCGATACCCTTTTCCTCTTTTTTATATAAGTGTTTTTCTTTTTTTTTTTTTTTTTTTTGATTATAATTTTTCTTGGGAACAAAATTACATATATATATGTTTATATACTTACATATATAAATATAAAAATATACTTATTATACTTATAATATTTTAATATAGTTACATATCACATATTAAGAGAGTAATATCTTGGTCAAATAATTAATCCAAATACCAATGTTTGCTGCATTCCGCCTTCTCCTTGGAATCTGTAAAATTTTATAACGGAAAAGACTTACCCCTACCAAGGTTTTTTCCGACCGGGAAATACACGGTAACCTTGCTGCGATTTTCCTAAATTAATTTTTTATTTTCCTAAATTTAATTAAATCTTTTTGACTTCAAATTTTTTTTTTTTTTTTTTTTCATTTAATCTAATTAATTAAAATGATGCATGAACTCTATCGTTCTAAACTGTATTTTATCTCAAAACTCGTTGGTTAGATAACACTTTAAATGATAGTTACTTCACGATTAATTTAGAGATGGTAAATTGTTGTTAAATTATATTTTTATCCCTCCGAAATTTTATGTATTAATAAAATATTATTTTGTTTTATTATTATTATTTAAGATAATTAATTTAAATATTTATTATTTGTTAGAACACTTTCACTTAGATTGAACACACGTATTTAATTATAACTTCATCACGCTAAATTATCACATCACTTCAGTTATTTATTGCACTAATATTAAACGCGAAATTTCTAAGTTTAAAAACACGATATTAAGTGATTATAAAATCCGAATTTCCCACTAAAACAAATTGTATTTATCACGAGCACTTTTATTTTTCACAAGTAAATAATGCGTTGGCTTTATTGTTATTTTTCACTGACTCTAACTGCAAAGTATTTTTTTTTTTATATCACTGACTAGAATGTGAAATTTTTCTAAGTATCAAAATAATTATCACTTAGAATTTTTCCACTTTAAGTCACCCACCGTTTCGTCACGTTCCGCGAAGTTACAACCTTTTCGACCACGACGTAGACTGTCCTCAACTGGCATTTGTCTAGACTTTTATACCCCTCTCAGGTCCAAAAGATCGTATCTGAATCTCCTATAATAAACCAATCTAATTACTATCAACTCGTAATTTCTTGAAACCTCTCCATTATTGTCGAATGTGGTCTCTTAGTACCTTCCGCGTCTGATACTTTCAATTCTGTCTCGTACTCTCATACTTACAAGATCCGGATTTAGTAAGATCCATGTTTAATGGCCCAACTTCCTTTGTCCTGTTGTTCATACAAAATTAGCTTGAATTTAATAATTTTAAAGTTCTATTTTCATCTATTCCGTAACATGTCCGTGCGTACGGCATCTACCATATGTTCCAAATCTGCCCCCAAATTCGCCTATCAGAGATATCTTCATGTCGAAGTCTTTCTCGCAAATTGTTCATTTTTATTTTATTATTTTTCCTCGAGTTTTTCTGTATTCTATATGAACCTTTCCATTTAAAACCGAATTTTCTCTATTTACGTCGTATATTTGAATTTTCCATTTTTTCTCGAATTTTCTTTTATTCACGACACTCTTTCCATGAATTTCCTTATTTATCCTTACGCTATTGTTCATATCTCTATAGATTTTTATATTTCAAGCCGTATTTATTTTATTCACTGTTAATCTAAGATTTCCTTTGTTTTTCTCTGTCGTATCTCCTTTCCCCTCACTTCCCCGTACTTCCCTGATATAACCATATCGTTTTTTGATGTTTGCTGCCTCTTGGAAAATTTCATTTTCTATTTGTTATTAATAAATATATCATTTTTAACATCTTTATAGGAGATACCCCCACTTCGGCCCTTAAATTCCTGTCATTTTTATTGCTTCATCGAGATCGCCTCCCAAATTTTGTCCCGTTCTTACGCAAAATCCCATAAACCATATGCCTTGACAGTTGTATACATTAGTTCCTGTACCCACCTGGCAATAAATCCTTTTTTATTTCAGTGTCGTTAACTTTTACGAGAATTCTTTAATGTAAATATTTCATAAGACCCATGATAATTTTTATTACCTTTTTAACGGCTAATCGTCCTTATCTAAACAATTTTCATGTTCGAATATTCCTTGTTTATCACAACAAAATACATCTGAAATCGACAACCATTGTAATGCCTCATTTTTATTTCTGCAATCGCGTACTATGTTACTCTATAAACTCCATTTTAATTACGTAAAATGACTCCTTTTCCTGAGTTTTTCTATCGCAATGTTTTCAGCATTTTCCACTCCCCTCCGTACTGCACTCTATTTCTTCTCTAACACTTGTTACTGCTCTAGACATCTGAAATATACCCTCGCCTATTCTTTAAAACTCTCATTTTTTTTGACGTTTCCTCCCTAAATCTTTCATCGTAATATCCTAGCTCCGTCTAGAATTGATAACAATAATTTTCCATTGTTTTTTCAACATTTCCATTTCCTTTAGCACGTTTTCCCTCGAATCGATCATCTCCGGTCGTCACAAACAATCGTATTATAGATGAAATCTCCCTAACACCTTACAACACGTTTTCGTCACTTGCTATGCAATTTTCCACTTAAACTTTTTCCATCGTGTTTACGTGTATCCTTTTTTCCGCACCTGATATGCTTTAATGCGTTCGGGAACTAGGGTTTCTGATCCCTGGAACGTACCGGTTAATGATAACATTTCTTGGGGTCACCGTACTTTTGTCCCTGAACAGATTATTTCTTCCCATGGAGTTTATTCACCTCTCGGTTTGGTGGGAACGTCAAACTCATTAATCACATTACTAATTGCTAAGTCCAAAGGTCGTTCCTTTGTTCTAAAAATGGGCTCGGCCCTCTTCTTGTTGATAGGCTAACTCGGTTTTTAATCGTTTTTGCTGTAATTCAATTGGCTGTCAATATATCACGGCCCAAAGTATATGGGGAGTCCCTGTCTTTGATTATTTGTTGATACCATCTGTGATTTTTTTATCAATACTCGTCTCACTTTGTCTAATTATAGATCCCTACCGTAAATATGAATTCACTTTACTCTAATCCGATAGATGTCGTAGACGTGTCCGTTTTATAAGTAATTGATATTTTCTTTTTAAATTAAAGTGGGAAGCTACGATATTTTCTAATTCTCACTGTTGATCAATGCAATTCATCACACAATATAAGCAATACTCAATCGAAAATCTGGACTCAGCTCAAGCAGAAAAATATATTGGCACATCTGGGACACGAACCCAGGACCTTCGGCATTCCGGGCCGTGACTCTACCAACAGAGCTGATGAGTCCTTATCCAATTCGGTCATTTTTAACCGTATCATACTTCGACTGAAAACTACCAACATTAGCCCGGAAAGCCAAAAGTTCTGCGTTCGAGTCCCAGAAGTGCCAATATCTTTTTCTGATGTTTCTGTTTCCAGACATTTGATTTTGTTTTGCTAATAATATCTTCATGTAATTAAACTCTTCAATTTTTTATTAATTATTTTTACATGAAACGACAGAAAAATGAGTTGACGATAACGTTTATAATACGTTTGCCTAATATAACATGTATGTATTTTAATTTTTTTTTATTATCTGTAATTTTTAGAAAAAACGTAAGGTGAGCCATTCTTAAAACTTTTTTTTGCATTCAATGTTTTTATAGTCAAAAATTATATGTTTTTTTAGAAATTTTAGCTTTTGTTTATTTGTTCGGATTTTATTGCAAAGCGAAAATATTTTTTTATCTTCCGACAAAATAGGCCCTATGGGTTAATTCTAGATTCAAAGATCGCACGATGCAAGCCTACGCAAGACTCTAACATATGAAATTTAATAAAAAAAACTACAGTCCTATTCTCGCTCTAGGCGTGGGAAGATAAGCTAATAATAATATATAGAGTGCCTTGAGTGAATATTCTATTGTCAAACCTCCAACGTGTTTGGAAAATTAAAAAAAAAAATGGGTTTACATTATATACCTAAGTTTCCGACGCTCTTTGTGGGAAGTTTTTTTTTATTTATTCCACATTGAATTATTTTCTTTATAACATTATCAACATTTCTATTACATCAAAAAACTGTAACAGTTTTTGTGTTCCGATGTAAGTTAAAGTGCAATATTAGAATATCGAACAAAGCAATTTATTTTAATTTTATTTTTTATTTTATTTTATTTTTTATTCACTGAAACATTTATTATAATTACAATTTTACAACATTATATAACAACAATATTTCAATCGCTCTCCTAATAAAGCAGTTTCTTGTGTTAGGGAGAGGACAACTAAATACTTTTACATCTAAGTATATAAATTAAAAATATTATTACAAAAACTAATAGTAACTTTATAGAAAATACGATACATGTCATAAAATTATTGGTTAGTTAATAAATGATTCAAAGGATTGATAAAGCAAAACATATTTCTAAACAATAATTAAAGTTATGAGGTGGTACTAGAGTATTTCAATTTTTTTTTTATATGTGTCGTAGTTTTCATCCGATCGTATTTCTAGGGGTAATTTGTTGAATAATTTTAAACCCTATTATTATTTATTTAATAATTTTAAACCCTATTTTAATGTAATTATTTATTTTATTGAAAACCTCACAAGAGTCGCAATAAATCAATTTTCGATTTGGAAAGTTACGCTGCCCCAGGAATTATTTATTGGATTAAAAAACCAAATGCCACAATACTTTAAGGATGAAATTGTTTCTAATAGAGACATTCATAATTACGAAACAAGAAATATAAACAGAGTTCGATTGCCACAAATGAACAAATCAAAATCACAGAACTGCCTAATGTACAGAGGATTAAGATGTATGATGAAATGCCTGAAAGTATGAAGAATGAAGAAAGAAAGAATGTATTTAAAAAGAAATGTTATGCTTACTGTAAAAATATTTAAATTTATCAAATGAAATGTTACATTGTGCTTATTAGTTTATATTCATGTAGTATAAACTAACTCAATAAAAAAATAAATAAAAAAAACGACGGCCGGCGTGGTCTAGGGATAAGGCTCTTGACTAGCATTCCAAAGGTTGCGAAATCGAATCCCGGCGCGGCGTGGGCAAATAAATTTTATTCAAATAATTGTCCTTTTACAATTCATTCATTAAAAATAATGTATAGTATATTTGCGGCACGTTCCAGAGTGGAAGATACTCTCAGTATCGCCCTGGTGTAAGACCACCATTCAGAATTGAAACATTGCTTGAAATGGCGTCAGCCGTGTTTCGTGACCACATCTGAATAGCCAGGTTCCTTCCCACCTTCTAACCCCACCTTCCTCTTCCCCATCTCCTTCCCATCCAAACTACCTTCAAACCTCACAACATAACTACGCCAATTGGGGATGCCATAGTTTCACTGACTCCGTACGGAAGCAGCTGAGACTCTTGTGAGGTATTCATATAAAAAAAACCAACATCTGTGCTATAGGTCACCCCAATTGATTCGCTACGTTTGGTGACTTAGCAGGGTGCCCGGGTTCATGGGGTGAGGTTTGTCTGGATCTTGGCGGAGGATGCGTCTGCCCACCAACTGCGTGGCAGGCCGGATCGGGAGAGATTGTTTTGAAGAAGACCTTTATACTTCTCCAGCAGGACTCTCAGAATACCGCCTCGCCCGCATCGGGGGGATTGATTCATACGCCCGTCACTTCTGGACACACTGACCCCAGATTCCTACCTATCCCTCATACCCCTTTCCTTCCTACGACTTCCTCTCCATTTTTTCCCTAAAATATTCTCCATACAGCATCCCCAAAGATGACATGGCCCTGAGGGGAATTATTTTCCTCAGTGCCTCCTGTGTAGAGCTAATGTAAAAAAAAACTAGTCCCGTGTAAGGACTACTGCATCTCCCATTGGAGTACGTTGTGAGGCTGAAGGTAGTGGGTGGGGGAAAGAGATGAGGAAGAGGAAGTATCTGGATATTCAGATTTGGTCATAAAACACATTTAAAGCCACTTCAAGTTTCAATTCTGATTGCAGGGCGATACTGAGAGATCTTCATCTCTGGAACCTGGAACATGTCGCAAAATCGCTACATATTATTTTAAATGAAGAAGTGTTAAATAACACAAATTAGCCAAATAAAAATTGCTTGCGCATATCGAAATTTGAACCCCCGTAATTATAACTAAATGAAAGCAAACTTAGTTTTAACTTTTTAATGTGCATATTTTAGTTTATTCGTATGTTGAAATTTTAATTTCTTTTATGTATTCATTAATATTATTATTGCAATTCTAAAAACGTTTATTTATAAACCAGTTCTGCTATGTAATTATTTGATGACGGCACTTGATAATAACTTCAGAAGGCGAAACAGTGTGATGTATGTCTTTTCTACTCTCTTATATTTGTCTGTATTTTATTTACTCCTGGGCACTTGGCACCAGTCGTAATGTTTCGTCTTTTCATACTTATTTAACTCTCCTTTCATCGGCAAGACAGTTGTAATATTCTCGCCTTTTCTCTTGGCTCTGATCGATATTTAAATTCTTAAGGCTTTGCATATGTGTGGTAGGGATGGAAAATTCCTCCCCTACGTCACACAAGCCTTTATAAAATTGGACCCTTATTTCCTCTGATAACTACAGAAAGCTACTTAAAGCTCCCTTGTACTACATACCTTTAGCGATATATGTACTTAACTAATAAATACGTTATTTACGACTTTGAACGTAATTATTTTCGTATTTAGGTTGTAATTAAACTCCATCAAACGTTGTGTAATTTTTTTGATTTATGATATAGGACTTTAATTACTTTAAATTTTGTGGTAACCCTCTTGATTCTAAACAGAGTGTTGAATTTCAAACTGTATTGGTCTCTCTCTTGCAAATTTAACCTTAAGTAATTTCTCTAAATGAACTAACTTCCCTTTGACGTTCATTATGATTCCCTACATCCTAATGAATTCATGAATAAGCAATACTAATCGAAACTACACATGACTAATTGAACAGATAATTAAATATAACTCAAATGGTTAAATGTTAGTAAATTTGATTATGATTGTATCTCGTATCTGCTGGGCGCCCCTCCGTTTAGATTCAGCTGCTATAAGGTACATATAAAGATGGATTTAGTAGGTTAATGTAATTAGTTAATTGCATATTTGACGAACTCAGAATAACCCTTTTTCTGGCAAAATTTGGCTCCTGCCTCCATCAAGTAAGCAGGGTGATCAGAAGTCAACCCAAAATTCGCACAGTCTTTTGGCACGGTTCAATTGATTGATACCTAAGTTATCGCGTCCCAATGAACCTTCCTTTCGCCATCATGCACTGCCTTCAGGTCTTCCTCCAAGCCCAGATACCTCCAAATTCCTACTCCTCCAAAGTTTACTATTTACTTAGGGCGAACCGGTTTCGTCCTATATGCAATCATATACTCACGGGTTTGTGTGGAGTTACGGGTCGTGAATCCTCCCTCCACGTTCAAGAAATGAGACGAGAGTGACCCGACAGGCCTAAAGCACTAATTGTAAGTGAGTTCGTTTCATTCAATGAACAGTACATAAAAAGATATATATGTAAACATACGTTTTGGGAAGGTTTATAACTCGCAATACGAAACTACTTGCAACGCATCCCGAGCTCGGATCTCGCCCATCAAATTCTGCGAAATTTTCAGATTGATACCGAATAGATACATAAGAATAGTGGGTGACATAAATACATATTCGTACATTAAGATCTTATCTGGCGATGTGTTCTGGAGATTCGCCATAACTCCAAGCTTTTGTTTGGTTTTGTTGACGGTTTTGTTTGAGAGATCCGCCATCTCTATGGTTTGATTTTGTTATAGAAGCGACCACTGCCTTCTATTGGTTGAGCTGTATTTTTTTTTTTTTTTTTTCTTTCCCTCCCCTCCAATGTTCAACTTTTGATAAATTCTTGCTATCCCGTGATTCTGAATTGAATCTTGTGAATCCTCATTACCCCTTATTAAGCTATCCCGTGATTTTTCAACTGTTTCATGTAAGTCTTCATTACCCCTTATTAAGCTATCCCGTGATTTTCAACTGCTTCATCTAAGCCTTCATTACCCCTTTTTGAACTATCCCGTGATTTATCAAATGCTTCATGTAAATCTTCAACACACCTTTTTGAACTGCTATAATAAATCTGTTAATTTTCAATTGCTTAGGTCTGTAGATACCTCTTTACGTTCAAATTAAAAATAGTGTTTAATTTTTTTTTTTTTCTTTTTGTTCCTAATAATTGCGCAATATAATAATTTTATCCCGTTCCTAGAAGTTAATACCTAAGTACGATATCCACTAATCAAGGTCATTTTTTTTTTCTTTTTACCGTATTCGAACTAGTGTCCCAGTGACCGAATTATTTTGTAAACAATTTGAGCTTTGTAAACATTCTCTACGGCCTCGTGACCTAGATTCAAGCGTATGAGGTATGTTTACTTTAGACATTCCGGAGACGTGTGAGATGACTCTAAAATTTTCTTTGTTTGATAATGATGTACTTAGCGCAATTGTCTAGTCTGATACCCGATTACGTATACATATTTATTCATTTATATATACTTTGTCTCAATAAATAATTTATAATATTGATATGTATATACATAAATTTTATGATTGAAATAATTTCTAATATCATAACTTATTTCAAATGCTCTGGATTTTCTGAAATTATATTAATACATACATAACATTAAATATAAAATATTGATTTGTAAATTTATCACACATAACTACTTTCAATAGTTATTGATGAATTCAGAGGTAGGAATCGATACCCTCTTCCTCTTTTTATATAAGTGTTTTCTTTTTGATTAAAAATTTTCTTGGGAACAATAAAATTACAAATATATATGTTTATATACATACATATATAAATATATAAAATATACTTATTATATTTATAATATTTTAATATAGTTACATATCACATATTAAGAGAGTAATATCTTGGTCAAATAATTAATCCAAATACCAATGTTTACTGCATTCCGCTTTCTCCTTGGAATCTGTAAAATTTTATAACGGAAAAGACTTACCCCTACCAAGGTTTTTTCCGACCGGGAAATACACGGTAACCTTGCTGCGATTTTCCTAAATTAATTTTTTATTTTCCTAAATTTAATTAAATCTTTTTGACTTCAATTTTTTTTTTTTTTCATTTAATCTAATTAATTAAAATGATGTATGAACTCTATCGTTCTAAACTGTATTTTATCTCAAAACTCGTTGGTTAGATAACACTTTAAATGATAGTTACTTCACGATTAATTTAGAGATGGTAAATTGTTGTTAAATTAAATTTTTATCCCTCCGAAATTTTTATGTATTAATAAAATATTATTTTGTTTTATTATTATTATTTAAGATAATTAATTTAAATATTTATTATTTGTTAGAACACTTTCACTTAGATTGAACACACGTATTTAATTATAACTTCATCACGCTAAATTATCACATCACTTCAGTTATTTATTGCACTAATATTAAACGCGAAATTTCTAAGTTTAAAAATACGATATTAAGTGATTATAAAATCCGAATTTTCCACTAAAACAAATTGTATTTATCACGAGCACTTTTATTTTTCACAAGTAATTAATGCGTTGGCTTTAATTTTTATTTTTCACTGACTCTAACTGCAAAGTATTTTTTTTTGTATATCACTGACTAGAATGTGAAATTTTTCTAAGTATCAAAATAATTATCACTTAGAATTTTTCCACTTTAAGTCACCCACCGTTTCGTCACGTTCCGCGAAGTTACAACCTTTTCGACCACGACGTAGACTGTCCTCAACTGGCATTTGTCTAGACTTTTATACCCCTCTCAGGTCCAAAAGATCGTATCTGAATCTCCTATAATAAACCAATCTAATTACTATCAACTCGTAATTTCTTGAAACCTCTCCATTATTGTCGAATGCGGTCTCTTAGTACCTTCCGTGTTGGATACATTAAATTCTGTCTCGTACTCCCATACTTACAAGATCCGGATTTAGTAAGATCCATGTTTAATGGCCCAACTTCCTTTGTCCTGGTGTTCATACAAAATTAGCTTGAATTTAATAATTTTAAAGTTCTATTTTCATCTATTCCGTAACATGTCCGTGCGTACGGCATCTACCATATGTTCCAAATCTGTCCCCAAATTCGCCTATCAGAGATATCTTCATGTCGAAGTCTTTCTCGCAAATTGTTCATTTTTATTTTATTATTTTTCCTCGAGTTTTTCTGTATTCTATATGAACCTTTCCATTTAAAACCGAATTTTCTCTATTTACGTCGTATATTTGAATTTTCCATTTTTTTCTCGAATTTTCTTTTATTCACGACACTCTTTCCATGAATTTCCTTATTTATCCTTACGTTATTGTTCATATCTCTATAGGTTTTTATATTTCAAGCCGTATTTATTTTATTCACTGTTAATCTAAGATTTCCTTTGTTTTTCTCTGTCGTATCTCCTTTCCCCTCACTTCCCCGTACTTCCCTGATATAACCATATCGTTTTTTGATGTTTGCTGCCTCTTGGAAAATTTCATTTTCTATTTGTTATTAATAAATATATCATTTTTAACATCTTTATAGGAGATACCCCCACTTCGGCCCTTAAATTCCTGTCATTTTTATTGCTTCATAGAGATCGCCTCCCAAATTTTGTCCCGTTCTTACGCAAAATCCCATAAACCATATGCCTTGACAGTTGTATACATTAGTTCCTGTACCCACCTGGCAATAAATCCTTTTTTATTTCAGTGTCGTTAACTTTTACGAGAATTCTTTAATGTAAATATTTCATAAGACCCATGATAATTTTTATTACCTTTTTAACGGCTAATCGTCCTTATCTAAACAATTTTCATGTTCGAATATTCCTTGTTTATCACAACAAAATACATCTGAAATCGACAACCATTGTAATGCCTCATTTTTTTTTCTGCAATCGCGTACTATGTTACTCTATAAACTCCATTTTAATTACGTAAAATGACTCCTTTTCCTGAGTTTTTCTATCGCAATGTTTTCAGCATTTTCCACTCCCCTCCGTACTGCACTCTATTTCTTCTCTAACACTTGTTACTGCTCTAGACATCTGAAATATACCCTCGCCTATTCTTTAAAACTCTCATTTTTTTTTTTGACGTTTCCTCCCTAAATCTTTCATCGTAATATCCTAGCTCCGTCTAGAATTGATAACAATAATTTTCCATTGTTTTTTCAACATTTCTATTTCCTTTAGCACGTTTTCCCTCGAATCGATCATCTCCGGTCGTCACAAACAATCGTATTATAGATGAAATCTCCCTAACACCTTACAACACGTTTTCGTCACTTGCTATGCAATTTTTCACTTAAAATTTTCAAACGTTGTTTACGTGTATCCTTTTTTCCGCACCTGATATGCTTTAATGCGTTCGGGAACTAGGGTTTCTGATCCCTGGAACGTACCGGTTAATCATAACATTTCTTGGGGTCATCGTTCTTTTGTCCCTGAACAGATTATTTCTTCCCATGGAGTTTATTCACCTCTCGGTTTGGTGGGAACGTCAAACTCATTAATCACATTACTAATTGCCAAGTCCAAAGGTCGTTCCTTTGTTCTAAAAATGGGCTCGGCCCTCTTCTTGTTGATAGGCTAACTCGGTTTTTAATCGTTTTTGCTGTAATTCAATTGGCTGTCAATATATCACGGCCTAAAGCATACTGGGGAGTCCCTGTCTTTGATTATTAGTTGATACCATCTGTGATTTTTTTATCAATACTCGTCTCACTTTGTCTAATTATAGATCCCTACCGTAAATATGAATTCACTTTACTCTAATCCGATAGATGTCGTAGACGTGTCCGTTTTATAAGTAATTGATATTTTCTTTTTTAAATTAAAGTGGGAAGCTACGATATTTTCTAATTCTCACTGTTGATCAATGCAATTCATCACAACAGATATCACGCGTAATAATAATTACATTTCAGAATTTGTTTATAAATAAAATGTTTTTGTAAACTAAAAAAAACGAGTGTGCTCGAGGCCCGACCATTCACCTCGCCCGATCACCGTTCGCATCGATCACCGTTCGCATCGATTACCGTTTGCATCACACTTTTTAGTAACGCATTCACCAGCTTACCCCCCAAGTCGAGCGTGCGTAAAGAAGTTGTACTTCAAATATTAATATTTTTGAATATATGAAAGAAATTTAAATTAAAAAGTAAAAACATTACACTTCATAGCAATAAATACATATGATGAAAGCCCTGAAGAAGGTTGAGCTAGTCGAATCTACTTGAAAAAATGTGTAATAAATTCTAATAAAGTGATTAAAAACTAAATATCTTCATTTGAATGTAATATTTCTATAAGCTTTTATAATTCAGTGCCGCCACTGTTTTCTGCCATCTTTTTTCTAATAATATATTAGTGAAATTACTTCCTAAAAAATCTAATTACTCTTAATATAATCAGTGAAAGCTCTCCAATGTTAAAATGCAATTAATCAACCTATCTGGTCTATTTGACCAAAATAGGGATCAACTCTTGTAGCTCATAGAAATGGTTGTATTTCCCTTACTATCATACTGAAAAATATGATTCAAACGGTGTTAGAAAGAGAAAAACCCACCCTTTATATTCAAATACAAAAACTAACCATAAAATAAGTAAAATATACACTTTTATGAAACCAAAGTTTTGAATCGCATTTTGAAATAAATTTATGAAACTTTGGAATTTTTTAAAAAATTATTTTTACATGGAACGACAAAAAGTGAAGTGGTTTATCAACAATGTATGTGTTTTTATCGTTACCGGTAATTTTAGTAAGAAAACGGAAGGTGAGCTATTTTAATTTAACTATTTTATTTTATTGTATTTTACAATTTTTTAAAAGTTACCTCAAGAACAGAAAGCACACGGGTTCTTCCAATCTGCTGAATTTCATGTTTTTTTCAGGAGTTTCCCAAGGATCAATCCTCGAGCCTCTTCTTTTTCAATTTTCATTAACGATATTGCTGGAGTCATTCGTTTTTCTCGGTGTTTTCTGTTCGCCGACGATCTTAAATTATTTCTTCTAATAAGAAATATTGAGAACTGCCTGCACCTTCAAGCTGATGTTGATAACATTTCAGAAAGAAGTCAACAAAACCAGCTACATTTCAACGTTTTGAAATGCGTAGTTCTGACTTTTATCAGAGCATTTAGTCTCACCTACTCTAGGTACAATATGCTCGGTCATAATCTCAAACAAGTTTCTAAAAAGGATCTTGGGATTATGTATGAAAGTAATTTGACATTTCGTCCTCATATAGAAGGAGTGTGCCATAAAAATGTTAGGTTTGGTTCTCCAAGCCGTCAGAGTTTTTCGTGATACCCGTGCTCTGAAGATGTTATACTTCTCCCTGGTCCGCAGTAAGCTGAAGAGTGGTTCGCTTATCTGGAATCCTCATGAGGTGGAGTGCTCCCTCATGTTAGAGAGGGTTCAAAAAAGTTTCTAAGATTTCTCTACGTGAGGGAGTATAGCCACTATCCATGGCTCTACCCGACGAACTTTCTTCTGGGCATTTTGGGAGTTCACTCCCTGCAGCTCAGAAGAGAGGGGTATGCCGCCACACATTTATTATTATTTTTAAATTTTTATATTAAAAAAATTATATGTTTATTTCCATTTATAAAATTTGAAAGCGTATTTTATCACCTATGTAAAACAGTGAACAGACATCGAAAAAGTAATTGTAGTCAAACCTTTTATAAACAAATAAATAATTAATAAAATAAAATAAACGTTGACGGGTTTAACATAATAAGTACTAACATGATAAGCTGACATCGTAGATGGAAATTCTTCAAATTGCTCTCGTGAAATTCGTAAATTATTTGCATACCCCACATTACTTATAGTTCCAGTCAAAACTTTGTCTTAAAATCCAACTTTCAAATACACAACTTTGTGTGTTGTGCTTTTCAATATGATATATGTATATATAATACTCAGAAACAGGTGTGGAACACATCAACCCCGATTAGATGTGAAAATAAACATAATATATTTAAATTTAATTTTTGTTGCCGAAAGTAAAATTTATCAAAGTAAACTTGTACTTTACTTTCGCAGCTCAGTGATAAAATTTGAATAAAAATAGTAGAAACAGTGTAATTGAATTTAAAGATTGATCGTTCACTTGTTCCGAATTTATTTAGTTTTTACTTCCTCCCAAGACGCATAAAAACTCTACAGAATTTAGATTGAAACTCAAACTTCACGTGTGTCGGAAATCGTATCCATAAATAAACCATAAAGTCAAACCTTTATTTCCGCGAAGGCGCAAAGACCCTGATTCTTTTTTTGTGAATGAATTACTTTTAAGCAGGTACGAGTATATACCGATATAAGATTATGTAATAAACACGTATTTACCGAAGAATAAAGAAGAAAATCAGAAGTGTCTTCCAAATGAATTTGAATGGAAACAAATGCTCCATTTAGCCAATAGCTCAGCGCTATGTCTCACTTGCACTAGCTTGACATCGTGTATCTCCATTCCATTTGAATTTCGTAAATATTGTTTTGTATTGGAAATTATTAGGCAAATGTTTTAATCACGAAACACGCGCATAAGGCATTTCTTCTGATCTTAATTATATTCTTTGTCTATAACACAATTATTTAACAACTTATTTATTGACTGAGCAGAACTCAATCCTGTTTTAACTCAACCATTCGACATTTCACCTGTCTCTTAATTTGTTGGTTATGTTCCATTCCAAGATGGTGGCTTTGTCGGATACTTCAGTTTTATCCCACCAGAGTTCAATTCAAATCGGAATAATTATTATTTTGTTACGTACCGGCCGAAAACATTTTGAAAAAATAATTGTCATGTGATTTTGCCAGATTTCTTTGAATAATTTTATAATTCCTTAGGTATTTGAAATACAAAAAAATATCACCAACAATATTTAAGGTTTATAATTAAATGGGTAGGTATCTATTTAGAAAACCTATGATTTCATAGGGAATGTTGGTTTTTATTTATTAAATAAGAGAAAATTAGAAACATACTTTTTGGGACGCACGGTCTGTTTTCTACTGGCATTATGTTCTACTTTTTTATTATTTCACTTTTAAATATTTCTATTTTTGAGAGTGATAATTCATGGTGAAATTCTATTATCACTCACTCCCTTAAAAAAGAGTTTTCACTAAAATGCTAATTGGTGTCGTACCTTTTCATTGACAAAATAACTTTCGACAAAATAACGTTCATTGTTTGGACAGAAATAAGTGACGTATTCTGATTTTTTTCTTATTTACGTCAGATGACGTAGCACTTTATTGACAAAGTAACGTAAAAGATAAAAAGTTGTGATAATTTAATATAACCAATGTTACTATCTTTGTATAATAATGAGACGAGGAAGGATAAGCCTCGTGTAACAACGTGTACCTCTTCACGATCCATGTTAGTGTCTACCTAACCCACGTCAAAGTCTATCAATTCGGCTGAGACCAAACAAAGAATTTTGTTTATGCGGAGTTTAATTATTTCCCACATTATGAGAGACGGCCATTATTTCGCAGAATAACGTGATTCTGATTCTTGCCACAAATTACTTAGTCCAGACAAGCGAAAGTCTCGAAGCGCGGCCCGGAGAATTTTTCCAGACATAAATCTCATCGCACGTGGTTACCAGCGAGACTATTCTTTCTATCGAATATAAATGGCCCAATTAAAATTTTCTTTGGATTACGCAAATAATAACTCAAGTTTACAAGTTTTCTTATCAATCTTAAACGGTTATGCGTGTTTTCATTCCGCGACAAAATATACCCGACAAAATATCCGCCGACAAAATATCTTACGGACAAAACATCCCCCAACAAAATATCTAGTGAAATTTCACCTAACTTAACCTAATCAAACCTAACCTAACAAAAAATGGGACAAAAACATACAGACATCCTGCAAAGACAATATATTATTGTTCAAAAATAGTAAAATGGGACTAATATAATAAAAAAAAAAATTATTGTCTTATAGGACGTCTGTATTATTTTTGTCTAATATTTTTGTTTGTTTAGTTTAGGTTAAGTTTTCTTGTCAATCTTAAACGGTAATGCGCGTTTTCATCCCGCGGCAAAATATCCCCCACAAAATATCCTCCGACAAAATATCCTCCGACAAAATATCCTCCGACAAAATATCCTCCGACAAAATATCCTCCAACAAAATATCCTACCACATAATATCCTACGGACAAAACATCCCCCAACAAAATATCAACTAAAACTTAACCTAACCTAACCTTACCTAAACTAACCCAACCTAACAAAAAAATGGGACAAAAATAATACAGACTTTCTGAAAAGACAATAAATTATTGATTATTGTTCAAAAATGGTAAAATGGGACAAAAATAATAATGATAACAATAATTTATTAAGACAATAAATATTGATTATTGTTCAAAAATGGTAAAATGGGACATAAATAATACAGATAACAATAATTTATTAAGACAATAAATTATTGATTATTGTTCAAAAATGGTAAAATGAGACAAAAATAATACAGATAACAATAATTTATTAAGACAATAAATTATTGATTATTAATTTAAAATAAAACAATAACTTTGTAAACACCACTTTTATTTTTATACTTTATGCCGACCGGGTTTCGCTACAACCGTAGCTTCATCAGGGCAGTATAATACTCTACTAACATTAGGTTACATTTGTGTTATAATATATATTTTAACAAAAAATGGGCTGGGCTGGACTCGTCAAGTGGAGGAGGAAGAGGGAGGCATAGATGGAGAATTGGGAAGGGAACGGACGTGTTCTTTATCAATAGGGAACAATCTTAGTATGGGACTTTTATTTAAATTAAGTTGGTTATTTACTACCTTACTATTAGTGTTTATGGCTTTCCTAAGTTCAAGTGCCTCTAAATTATCCAACCTTAGACCGATGTCGTTTTTATGAATAAGTTTGGCGCCAGCGTTTTTGTCAAATTTATGATCGTTTTCAATCAAGTGGTTTGCAAATTCTGAAAATCCAGAGCTGTGTAAACATCGAAGATGTTCTTTGACACGGGTGTTTATTAAATTAATAATGTCACATCACAAAGTATCCGCTTCATATGAACAAAAAAAAAAAAATTATTGATTATTGTTCAAAAATGGTAAAATGGGACAAAAATAATACAGAAAACAATAATTTTTGGTCTTTACAGGATGTCTGTTTTTTATGTGAATACCTCACAAGAGTCCCAGCTACTCCCGTCTGGAGCCAGTGAGACAATAGCATCCCTAATTAGGGTATGTTGTAAGGCTGAAGGTAGTGGGGAGGGGAATATACCTATTATTTTGAATATGAAATTTCGACTGCATATATTATTTTGAAATAAATTTAATGTGAAAACAACACAAATTAACAAATTTATTTTGCGCATGCTGGGATTCGATCGCGCGACCGTCGGTATTATTTTTGTCCCTTTTTTTGGAGGTTTGGTTAGGTTAGGTTTTCGTAGATATTTTATTGGAGGATGTTTTGTCCGTAGGATATTTCGTCGGAGGATATTTTGTCGGGGATATTTTGTCGCGGAATAAAAACGCGTGGAACTTTCTTAAACGGGCATTGGTTAATAATCTGCTAATGGCCGGCACTTTAATTCTACGAAGTTTGCTCCAAAAACAAATAATAATATTCCAGCATCCCAAGCCGTTGAAACTATGAACATTCCAGGAAAAACTTCGCAGAGTATCCACACATATGAACAGTAACGTACGATAAGTGTTTCCAGATACCAAGAAAGTTGTGGTATTTTGAGCAATTATTTTTTATTGCCTCGAAATATGGTACAAACATATATTTGGAGAGGCCATAAATATCCAGTTTTAAAACCATAACCCAACAAATATTTCTGGAGTTGGATATAAGTTTTATTATTTTAAGCCAGGCATCGTATATGGGAAAGTTCACGACGTTTTCAATTCGAATTCGTATGAAAACGAGAAATTCCTAACATTACAATTTCTTTAGCATAACAGTATGGAAACACGTGATGTAAATTTGCCTTACTTTTTGTGTTGGTAGTCCTTCCCAGCTAACCCTTCGTAATGTTCAATTTATAATAATGTAAACTGTGAGAGTTTGGTTTTGAAATGAGAATATGTCAGAAACGTTTTAAAAGTATTTTCGTTATTTGTACTTGTTTGTTATTTGTACTATTTCGCTGTCAGAAGCGTTGGCTAAAGAAGGAGGTAGAGCAACACGGCATAACACCCCAAAAACAAATAACGAAAAAAAAGAGAATATGTCATTTATCATAAAGTTTACCATAAAAAATAAAACAAGATTCATTCAATATGAAGGATTGGTGGTTCGAAAATGTACCAATAAATACGGTGAAAGAACCCTAAACGATATTGTACCCAAAATATTTAATAAACTAACAATGACAATCAAAAATAATAACGTTTTTACTGCTAAAGTCAAATATAATCATTGTACCCAAAATATTTAATAAACTAACAATGACAATCAAAAATAATAACGTTTTTACTGCTAAAGTCAAATATAATCTAAGATAATGGCTATTATGAAAATGAAAGTCCTTGTATTTATTGAAATTCACTTTCAAAGGAATTGGAAAATTCGTTATAATTCGTTAAAATTCGTTATAATTTTTTTAATACCTCATGTATATGAAACTATAAATTTTCTTGTTGATTATATTATTTTTTTCGTACTGAATCTGCAATGACAATATCAGCTTAAAACTAAGGCAGAGAATGTTAAAATGTTATGTGTGGTCGGTCTTGCTCTATGGATGTGAAACATGGACCTTGAAAGTAAATACCATGAACAGGTTAGAGGCTTTTGAAATGTGGCTTCACCGGAGAATGCTCAAGGTCCCATGGACCGACATGATCACCAACACAGAAATTCTCAGGCGGGCTAGAGCAGATAGACAACTGCTTACATTAATAAAAATCAGGAAAATTTCATATTTGGCTCATATACTTCGAGGGGAGAAGTATCACTTGCTCCATTTAATATTGAAAGGCAAGATAGAGGGTCGCCGAGGGCCTGGTAGGAGACAAATGTCTTGGCTGCGAAATATACGAGAGTGGACCGGCATTAGAACTGTGGAGGAGCTATACCGGGCAGCGCAAGACAGAGAGACATTCTCAAGAGTGATCGCCAACGTCGGGGGGACCTGATACGGCACACAAAGAAGAAGAAGATACTGAATCTATTTGTACTTGTTTATTATATAAGGCTTTTAGTGCTATTTACATACATTTACTATTCCGTAATTTAAACAATTAATTTAATTGTTATTTTAGCATCAACATTATACATATACACTCTTTGAAATTGTACCAATTTATTGCATAATATCTTGTCATTATGTACCTGCTGATAAACTACATTAAGTAGTTTAGTGGGTTTAAATGTTAATGAATAAAAAATAAAAAAAATCCAGTTCCACCTCTCCCTAACTTATCACCTTGACAGAAAAGTATTTGAAATTTGGAACACTGGAAAGAAAATTAGTGCAAATCCGTGTGCGTTTGTTTTGAAAATAGACGAAGATTTGGAACTATCTTGGAAAGAAGATGTTTGTGTTTTTTCGTGTACACAATCTCATTTTTAAGTAAAAAGAAGAAAATTCAGGAGTACATAATAACGTTTTGTACGCATTCGTTTTGTTCTGGTGATAATTACCTTGGGGTATCGCGGTAGAATAATATAACTATATTGGTCATCCATTTTCCTTGCATACCTTGTTTTTTCCTACAAACCGGCAAACACTATTATTTACAGTCCAAGTACACAGAAGTGTGCATCTGAAGCTGCAATTCATAAGCAGTTTCCGATGCAACAGTGAGTTTTGTTAACTTGAATGTAAATGCATTATTATAAGTTGTGCCATCTATCCCTATCCGCACATCTAACCTTATCGTAACGATGGTGTGCTTTGCTTTACTCGGGCACAAGAAATTGAGTCCCAACGAAGCGAGTGAGCTCATCAATCATATTAATTTCGGATTCTCTCGGGTTAACTTACTGAGAGAGAAGAAGGGAAGAGTAATAGAATATAATGTATGTACTCACTCAAATAGAAGGGTGGTGTCCCCGTGGTCAGCGAACAGTACTACTGGCGGAGTGTAGCGCTCATTGACGCCGCATAGTTCTGTACCGCCCAA
Source organism: Limnephilus rhombicus (assembly GCA_929108145.2). Lineage (NCBI taxonomy): Eukaryota > Metazoa > Arthropoda > Insecta > Trichoptera > Limnephilidae > Limnephilus > Limnephilus rhombicus. The sequence goes on along the minus strand of OV815273.1, from coordinate 19,300,283 downwards.
CCGAAGGGCGCCACCGATGCAACTGAAAAACATACATATTATTCAGTTTCAGTTTCAGTTTCAGGACCGGCAACCCGGACTTTTATTTTATTTTGGTTATATTTATTTTAAAAATATGTACATATTTATTATTTGGTTTTGAGATGAGAATATGCATTGTTCCTACCAGGATGTCATTTACCCAACACCTTTACTCAACCACATCACCTTGCTGAAAAAGTATTTTGAATTTGGAACAGTGACAAGAGAAAAATACCAAGTTAAAGTGCATTTGTTTCTTAAAAACATAAAAAGAATCGGGAATACCTTGGAAGCAAGTTGTTGGTGTGTTCATAATCATAATCGTATTTGTAATCTCCCTTTTTCAGCCAAAAGGAAGGTTTTTGACCATATCGAAAGTAAACAATATAGTTTTAGATTTATTGGTGTTGTTGTGGCGATATTTACTTCGAGGTTTCGTGGTGGAACAATTTAAACTATATATTTGATCGTGATATGTGCTGCCTTACAGATGTGAGTGTTTGGTTATCCTCCTTCCTTGCATCTCTAGTTTGTCTTACACATATTATCACCCAATTCTAGCAAACACCATTTTCTTTCGTTTCATTCTTATTATTTACGGTCAATTTAATAAAAAGTTATAAATAAAGTAGGTTCATGATAATTGATACTGCGAACAAGGTACCCAATGTAATTTATTATATTGTTACAATAATATTGGTATTAGTTAAACAGAATATTTGGAATATCTGTTCTTTCTTTTTCAGTCAACCACATTACAAATCTTTTGAACAGCAAATTCAAATTATTTGGAATGACGTAAGTTTTAGTTTATGTTAGGAAGATATTGAATATGTGTGGTGCCAGGTAAGATTAGTGTTTTTTTGCGAAAGTTGATTTGATATAGGGTATTTGATAGTGTTTATTATTATCTTTTTCTCTCGTGTTTTGCGAGCAAGGTACGCGGTGAGGTGATGTTTTGACCCAATAAAGTCTATATAAGAAAAAAACAAAAGTTTTCTTAATTGGAGTATTACGTCAGTAAGAATTCATAAATTATCAAAATACGAGAGTTATTCATACATGTAGGTAAGCGATTAAAGATAAGGGGTTTTAGGATTTCTTGCCTTCGATTATTCTTATTTTGGTATGAATTAGAATTAATTAGCGTTGTTAACCCATTGACCACAAACCCCGGCAGCCTGCCGGGTGTGCAACTCAGGTACTTAACCACAAACCCCGGCACGCTGACGGGCTAGAGTAGGTTCCGCCAAAAAACGGAAAACGAGCACGACTGTGACATTTTTGAATAAAATTTGAAATGCTGAACGCTTTGTAGGTAATTAATCATTAATTTCATAGATTTGGCAATAATATGTTTATGTTTTTTCCCTGATATTTGTGTTCCAAGTTTTGTATGCTGCCCACCGCCATTCTTCAAAATTGCGAGTGGTTGTAGGCTTTTGGTAGTGACCCTGAACGTCCCTGATTGCTTTGAGGACTATCATACCAAATTATTTTATTAGTTATTAGTATAAATGTATGTAAAAAACAAAAATTATTATTGTTCGATTTATGAATATTATGTTTTCTTGTAAATTTTTGAATTAAAATGTGGAAAAAACTTACGAAAAAAGAGAAGGATATGTTTGTATCCTTATTTACACATATTTTAATATGTTTTTAAATTTTATTTTAATGTTTTTTCTTTACCTTAATCGAATATGTAAATAAATTTAAAGAAATAAATTTATTTCAATATATGGTTTAAAAGTAACAATGGATTTAGTACACCAATGCAGGTTTTCAATTTTTGGTACAAAATTAATTCAGTGGTGAAGGCCAATTTTTATGCTCCTTAATTCTGTGGCCAATGGGTTAATGGCTTCTTAAAACTGTATTTGTAGTGTAAAAGATATTGCATTCTTTCTTGCTTGCAAAAATTAATTTTGCATCATAAAAGGAACAAAAAAATCATTTCCCTTTCACCAGCTTAGTCTAATTTAATTTAATTTTTAAATTGTAATCGTTAACAAATATAATTCAATTAAAATGATACACTCTTTTAAGCAATACTTTTTTGATTAGTTTGAATCTGAAATAGGTCAAAATCTAATCAAATTTACCCTTTGATAGTGTGATAGCCTTTGGAGGTGGCCCACAACTGAGGCGTTCTAATTTTTGTTTATAAAGAAGCTACTTTTTTATTAATTGTTTTTTAAAATAGCTGTTTCGACTTGTAAGGTTTGTAGACAGTTTGAAAATGACCTTACAAGTCGAAACAGCTGTAACTAAAATACTTGCAGAACTCGATAATAATATTATCAAATTTAATTATAATTAAATTTCTAAAAAAAAGAGACTTTTTATTAAAATTACTTTAGACCTCTAATGTTCGGGCATATATTGTTAGCAGGCAGTATGCGAGTGCGTACATGTTGTTAGTTATTAATTTTATAGTATAACGTCTCATCTCCGCCAACTGATGTACCTGAAATAAAAGTTTATTCATGTACAGGAAGAAAAGTTGAAACAATAAAAAAAAATTACATATGATGATGAGATTGTTTGACTTTACCAAGCAGCTGAGCTGCAGTCGTCCGGCAGTCCCGCCGAGGATAAGCCATCAGTCCAGTCGCAAGCGAGACTCGGCGTCTGTGCCCCTAAGCCGGCATCCCGGAAGGCCCTTAAACTTTACCCAAAGATGGTCATGTTATTCTCCAAAAAACGCTATTTCCACATATCATATCTATTATCTCACCTGGTTCCATTGTGTTTTCCCGCAGCCACGAGCCTGTAGAGCTGTATCTCGACCCGCTGCCCCGCGGCCGGCTGCAGCCTGTAGGAACAAGATGTGGGCCCTTCCAGTGCAGGAGATTTGATCTGTCCCGATGTCCTGCCCGACTTGTTGCGGAGCTGGCGGGCATCTATCGTCATGTTGCACACTGAGAATTGAAAAGAATGATGTCCGTTATTTTTCTGTAAAACTGAAATCTGTTTATAAACGAAAAAATCTTTGGGAGACCAACAGTTTCCAATCTTTATATGTATAAAGCAAAGTTGCTTCCGCTGTCTGTACGCTTAGACCTTTTAAACTACGCAACGGATTTTCAGTTTGAATAAAACATGACAAGAACCTATTTATTATAGGTTATTGTAAGTTACGTTAACAGCAAAGCACTGGATATAATATTTTAATTATTGTTACTTAGGCAAGGATGTACGAGAGGAAGAGGGGAAATCTTTGAATTTGATCCATGTTTGATGTTCTTGACTAATGTTAATCTGTAATGGTATGCAGGTAAAGTGTCTCAAAAACTAAGTAGTTATGGGGGATATGATGTGTGGATCAAATAAGCATTAACACTGTACTTTCAAGTTTATTATAACAATTTACACCCGTACCATAATTATATTTACAAAATATTTATTTATGCCCATTTAGACTTTTACATACATATATACACTTAACAATATCTACGAAATTATATTAGTAAATAGTGCAGGAAACGACTGTTTACAACACTTGCACAAAAACAAATAAAAAGCAAAAAAAAATTGAATTTGATCCACACAGTATGCAGGCACAAAATATAAAAACAAAAAAAAATACAAAAATACAAAAAAATACAAAAATAGCTTCTCTCCTTCAGCCGACAAAACACCACCAATATGCTAGTCAATTCAAACAGTTTCATCAACACATTCCCCTATTTGATGAAAAAAACTTCAATAAGGTAAGCTTATATATTAATACTGATGTATTAAATATATCAACAATATCGGAGTATTTGTTTCCAAGCTGTTGAATCCGTCGCATAGGAGTGAAATATTGGCATGTTGACTTAGAATTGCTACAATAATATGGTAGGTACTGTCTTGTGACTGACCTGCCTGGAGTATGAAAAGAGATTACATATAATAAATCAGGGGTGTCAAACATTGAATTAATGTTTTTATACAAACAGGTTAAATCGGAAATGATTCTACGATCAGATAATTTTATTAAATTTAATGAACGAAGTAGGTTATCGTAATTTAGGCATTCACTAGGAATGCCCATTTTAAAATTTACATATCTTAAAAATATATTTTGGATTCTTTCAATCGCATGTGAATGAACCTCATAATTTGGGGACCAGACCGTGGAATTGTATTCTATATGACTCCTTACTAGTGACATATATAAAGTTTTTACAGTATTGACATTATTAAAATCACTAGATACCCTTAAAATAAATCCCAACGTTTTCAAAGCTCTATTGGTTATTATTTCCATATGCTTGATAAAGTTGAGTTTCGTGTCAAATCAAATACCTAAGTCATTAATTTCCGAGACAGATACTAACGACATATTGTTAATGGAATAATCAAAAAATATTGGATTCTTTATTCCATAAAACCTCATAATTTGACATTTGCTTGTGTTAAGTTGCAAGTGGTTATCATGACACCATATAATAAATCTCAACAAGCTATTTGACAATATATGGCAATCATTAATGTTTCAGATTGCTTCGAATAATTTCAGGTCGTCTGCAAATATTAATACTTGAACATCATTGAAAATATATAACACATCATTAACAAATAATAAAAACAAGATTGGACCTAAATGTGACCCCTGGGGAGCACCACTCGTTACAGTGAATTTGTATGAAAATGTATCATGAATTTTAACAGCCAGTAATCTGTTGACCAAGTAACTGTTAAACCACTTATATAGTGAACCACAAATACCGAATTTATGCAGTTTATTCAGCAATAACTCATGATTAACTTTATCGAAAGCCTTACTAAAATCTGTATTAATAGAGTCAACTTGACATTTACTAGACATAGAATCAGATTTATAGTTTTGATACGTTAACAAGTTAGTGAGGGTAGATTTTCCAGCAGAGAAACCATGTTGCTTAAGAGAAATGACGTAATTTAATTGTAAAATAATTTTTTTAAGAAGAATTTTTTCAAAAACTTTAGGAATTGTTGATAAAAGGCACACCGGTCTCGTGTTTATCACTTTTTGAAAAATAGACGTAAGGAAGCTGAATTTCCATTTAGTAGGAAAAAATCCTGTTCGTAAAGACTGATTAAACAACAAATATAAAGGATACGCCAGATTGGTAGCACAATTATTCAAAAATACAGGAGGTATTTTATCTGGTCCACCGCTTTTGCTTTGATCTAGTAATTTTAGTTCAGTCAGAATATTATTATATTCTATGTGGATACATGATAAATTAAGATTATGATCAGTGGTAAACTTTGATGCTGTACGAGCAGAAACTGGTGTATCACATTCATAAACGCTTTTAAAAAAATCAGTAAAAAGGTCAGCGATACTTTGAGTGTCTTTGGCCTTTTTACCTGCATATTCCAAGTTGGCGGGTATACCAAATTGTCATTTTTCATTGATTTTGCATAGTTCTAGAAATACTTTACATTATGATTTATTGAAGTTTCAACATTATTAATAAAATAATTGTAGCATATTTTTGATAAGATTTTGCAATCTTTTCTAACGTTTTTAAATTCAATATAATTTGATAAAGACCGATCTTTTTTATATTTCTTATGTAAAACTTTTTTAAGGGCAGTTAATTGAAAAAGTTCTTTATTGAACCATCTCAGATATTTCGATTCTTTAAAATGAATGAGTCGGATGAGATCTGAAATAATTTTATTCAGTAAATAATAAAATGATTTTGATTAATATCACCTTCTTTAAGAAATGACCAATCTTCCTTGTGGAGACGATCATTTATGTCTCGATAGTTCGCATTTTTAAAAATAAGTGTGGGAGTTGAAATTTTTTGATTGTCTTCTTTATTACAAGGGATAAGTATTGCTAGTGGTGGATGGTGGTTGTCTATCGGAAGAATAGACTCCAATGATTCATTTATTATTACGTTGCTCTCATTTGACAAAACTAGATCAAGAACACGATTATAAGTATTACGTACGTGGTTAAATTGGGTTAAATTAAAAAGTAAAGATATATCTAGAATTTCTCGTTCGCAGGCGGTTGCTGGTATTGAATTAAAGTTACTGTCTAAAACGTTAAAATTGCAATTAGGTAGGTTATAATTACCGCAAATAATTCATTTATGATTTGGGTATTTTGTTATTACTAACTCAACATCTTCACAGTGTTTTTTTATAGATTGATATGTTGGAATTAGGAGGGATTTAAACAGTTCCAATAATATTCGTAAGGAACGGTGGGAGCGAACACGTAGCAATTTACGAGCTGTTGCGTCGTCGACAATTCGGAACAGAATAGTTCCTCTTATTTCGTACCGACAGTCTAGATGAACATATTGTGCGACACTAGATGAACATATTGTGGGATCGCTATTGGCATGCGATGAGCCAATAGGAATGATTTCGCGATTGGTTACCACATAACGCTTTTGGGAGAGGCGGAGTAAGTCATACAAAATACTAAATTAAAAATATTTATAACACCGTGAAGGTTCAAATTATTTCATTTGGAATAAGAGTTAATAAGAGTTTGATTAAGAATAAAACAAGCGCGGAATAATGCCACATTTAAAGTTTCTTTCTTTAATTTTACTCTAAAACAGTGTTTCTTATCTGTGGTCTGCGAATAGATGTATGGAGGTCCGCAGTCTCATCTCTGGACAAATACAAATGATTAAGACTCTAAACAATGATTAAGACAGCTACTGAGAACAATAACGAAAGTGCTGTATTAGCGACCTACCAAGTATCCTTGTTAGTTCTAAAAAGTGGTAAACCCCATACCATTACTGAATAATTAACGTTACCGTGTGCTAAAATTACAGATTCGACTGTGTTGGGAGACAAAGCTTCAAAAGATTTGAACTTTATATCGTTATCCAACAGCACAGCGATGAAAAGAATTGATGATATATCCGGAAATGTTAAAGAGGAGCTGATTTTGAACATTAAAGCGAGCAGATTTTATGCTTTGCAATTAGATGAGAGCACAGAGCAATTCCAGCAATGCCGCAAACTTGCTTGCATGTGTTCGTTACGAACACAACTACAGCATAATTATGTAAGTGAGGATTTTTTGTTCTGTGTGCCTCTGCCTTCGCACACTAGAGGTGAAACAATAATGGAAGTATTGAACAACTTTACATCCACTCATGAAATAATGTGGGATGGCAGTGTGTCAGCACCGACGGTGCTCGGACTATGACCGGTACACGAGTAGAACTTCAGGTGCGCAAAAAGAAAATAAATTCTTTTATTATCTGGCATCATTGCTGCATTCATGGGAGGCATAAACAGCTAAAAATATGTCAGAAAAATTAAAAACACTGTTTCACGACATAGTTAGGCGACATATTAAGGGGTCCTTGAAAATTGTGCTTGATTTCCTAGGGGTCCGTGGCTGAAAAAGGTTGGGAAACGCTGCTCTAAAATAACGTATGCTGGGAAGAATGTTTAAATTTTTCTCTCTTACAGGTACTTGACACTTAAACTGGTATTGTTAACAGGCTTGGTAGATTCCCCAAAACCCAGAAAGGTTATTTTAAGATAAATAATTTGGGTATTCCCGTTGAAAGGAAAAGAGAAAAGCGGGAATTAACAGTCCTCATTAGTCCGTAGAATAATCCCAAGATTATATTATATTATAAAACCTTTTGCTGAAGAACGAATACTCCTATTTCCTACACGCATATTCCTCCTGCGTGGATTACACTTATTGTATAATGTTTGAGTTATCATTATTAGATTACGCATTTTACCTTACTGGAAGGAGGTAAAAGAAAATAATTACTAGATTGGGTGGTTTAAATCGAACAAGGGGAAAATAAGATGAATAACGCAGCAGGATTTCTAACTATTAAATAATATGATGATAAAGTGGCATTTAAATGGATGAATACATTAATTTCAATGAGCAATTAATGACAATGAGCGCAGTTGATCAGTCGCAGGTGCAGTAATCGTCATATCCGTTTCATCCGAAATCCAAATCACACCGGGGCTATACTTCAAAAGTAAAATGATAATCGAAATGGATAATGAAGCTTTCATTTGGTAATACTGCTATGATAATAGGTTCGATAAATTTTTCCTGACATGTTTTTTCCCTGTTTGAAGAGGTTTTGTCAACGGTCAGCCGTATTTTTTTTTCGTTCTAGAATCTCTTGGAAATGCAGGTCATGCAAAAATGGAAAGTGGCTCTGCACTTCCCCAGGTGCTTTGAGGATTATCATATTTAATTAAAATTTTAGTTTAAGTTTACATTTATGCAAGAAAATATATTATTTTGTAAGTTGTGAGTAAAAATTTTTTGTCACATAAAATTTATTTATTCCAACTGACTTTAAATTTGTTTGTTGCGTTCCGTTTCAATGGTCAATATTATGGTACCTACCGGCCTGAAGAAACTCAAAAAAAGGTAAATCATCGAGATGGTATCATTTCTTTCGTTAAATTGTGTAATTTCTGTTTGAAATATTTTTTTTCCACTCGACTAGGTACTTAATAAAACCATAATCTATTCAAAAAAGGTTACGAAGAATAAAAAATTGCAACATTCGACAACCATTCAAATTAAATATTTAAACGTCTTTCATAATATTAAAAATTGACAAATTAATAAATATGTAGGGGAAATCTGAAAGGATGCATTAATTTTTTTAATCCTTTTTATCGGACGTGCTGGATCAGATATGCTTTGTGTCATTAAGAGAAAACACATCTCAAATTTTACGACATTAATACCTACTCTTTGATAAAATCATTACACTATGATATTACAATATCAAATCACTCTATTTACTCCTTATCACGCATCCTGAAATGTGAGATTGGCGCAATTAATAAATATTGATTGAGCGATTTCCGGTATTGTCATACATTTAAAAAAATATTCTTTGTTCATCTCCATGAGGAGATTTTTTATTATTTACATCTCCACACAGGAGGCCCTGAGGAAAAATAAATGCCCACAGGGTCAATTTCATCTGAGATGCAATGTAAGGGTCTTTTTGAGGAGAGGAAGGAATGAACATCGGTCTTGAAGAGACCCATGTTGTAGAAAGGAAGAAACACAGAGGCCGGCAAAACATTCCACAGCCGAGCTGTTGAACACAAGAACGAGTCGAAGAAGCGACCCGTTCTCACGTGACAAATGTCAACCGTGTACATATGTTGGGCACGTTTGGCATGTTTCCCGACTATGCACCGGTGCCGAAGGTATCAATAACGCCAGTTCCTCAGAGCATCTTCCATTGAAATACCGGTAGAACAAGGATAGCATTCCCAACCGACGCCTGTGCTTTAAATTGACCGGCCGTTTTTGTACAGAGTCGATGGTATTTTTCAGGTATTTTGGACCTCCAGACCAGAGGTAGCTGCCAAATTGTGTACTATTAAAGTATCTGCGGGTCCTGTACAGTACGCCCAGTTTTTGAGAGGCTAACTTTACACTGGCTTCGATGGAGCCCCCATATCTGAGCTGGTCACTTAGAGTCACACCTAGCATATCAATTGAGGGCCTGTTAGGAAGATTGCATCTGTTGAAGGAGACTATATTTTCATTTCGATCCCTTTTGGACGTAATCATACGATATTAAAATAATTACTCTTATTGAACACGTGTGGGAATTTAATGTACACTTTTAGTTCAATAAATAAAGAAGTAACTGGTACAATCAGTCACTCCTCATCCGATAGTACAGTGATACGTTGTTTAATTTAATTGAATATGTACCTACTGCTCCTACAAAAAGCTCCCGCTGTCTTTACAAGCTGGACTCTACCTAAAAAAGCTCTTGCTGTCTTTACAAGCTGGACTCTACCTAAAAAAGCTCTTACTGTCATTACAAGCTGGACCTAAATAACTCGGGGATGTGTGCCGGTGCCTTGTTGAATTTACATTATTCGTGCGGCTCCACTAACTTGCCCCATACACCCATATTTCGAATTTGGGAGGCGGGATTGGGTACCGTCGCCCCCCGTGAACCTTTATTGGATAACCAACACCTCTGCCATAGGTCACCCCAAGTGGTTCGCTATGTTTGGTGATTAGGCAAATTAATTTAAATTTAAAAGCAGATTAATTTTGTAATGCGTTTAATACCGCCAATATATAAATAGCTTTCTCAAAGTCATGTCAATGATAAAAAACACAAATCAAAGAAACAATAATCCCAAAACAAACTTCTACACAAATAATTAAACATTGACCAAAAGTAAATAAAACACGCACAAGAAACCAACTAAAGTTAAGATTCCCAGGAGGATGAGAGCTCGCAAAAGTCACTTATGAAATTTGTTCTGCATTTCTGAGAAGTTTGGCGAGTCAATAGTACCGGGTAGCAGCGGTGGGGAGAGAAAGCGACCCCATAACCCATAGAAAGCCGCACTTAGAAACTTGTGCCACACATCAATAAATTATGAACGTTTTTGTGAGACAGAATAGCTCGGCACAATGAGAATCTGCACCCAGCCCAGATGTCTTATCCTACTCAGTTTATTGGATCGTAGAAATGTGGAGATTACTACCAGGGAAGCTTGCCAAAACTATTACAGTGAGATGGGCGATCTTCTACTTAATTGCAATCTTAACTTCATGCTTTATTATCCACGGTGTCAGGAAACTCGTGATACAAGCGTGGAACTGGTGAATCTACATCATATATAATTATAGAGAACTCAAAAAAATTTTCGATGTAAGGACACTGATTTAAAAAAAAAAACACACAATTTTTTTTTGGGCAACCAAAGGGTTAAAAAAACCTTTGTAGCCGGGTCTACGCTTCGATGCATTTAATAAAACATTGACAACAGCTGATATTAAACCCCTATTGACCTATGATTTTTCAAATTTGATGTAAAAAATTCCAACTTTGGATTCGGTTTCTTCGAAATAGAATGCTCAAATAAAAAAATAAGAGTATGCAATTCACACGCGGTAGAAGTGAAACCTTCAGAAAACTAAAATAGACAAGAGTGAATGAAGCACTTTTTATCAATGTTGAGGATGATTTTTTCCATATTTTTGTCGCCGAATTCCAGTGCACCTTTTCCTATACATTTGATCATTTTATTAGTATTTGTGTTTTCTTCTTTGGAGTTGCTAGATGTCGCTTTCTTTTGTGTTTTTTTGCCTATTCATTTTGGAGTGGTTTTGAAGATTGGATATTGATTTTACAAAAAAAAAAAAAAAAAAATATATAAATATATTTTTTTTTTTTTTGGATTTCGTAGGATTCGATGGTGTGCTAAATTTCTGCAGAGGTTCGTTAGGTGCTTTATACCACTACGCCATAGGAGACTTGCGTGGGACTGTGGATTTATAGTATTATATTGGTAGCGAGTACCCGTGAATTAAATAAATATTTTATTGCTTTCTAATTCTATCACAGGCTGAATCCCAAAGATGTATATGTTTGTCTCTTTTTGGTGTCGCTCGATTCCGTTTCACCGAGTTTCAAATCACACGGTGCTAAAGAATTATCACTTCAAAAAGTTCTTCTACAAAATCGACTCGAAATATGTTTGCACTACGAGTTTTCAGACACAGTATATAGTTTTGATGTCGCTTTAGAAGCCATTAAGTCAAGGTAACTTTCACCAATAGAAACTGTTTTAATGCAATATAAGTAAAACGATATTACAGCGTACGGTGTTACACCAATTTTCTTACATTCTTCTCTATACACTTTGTACCACGTTCCGGATATGCAAAGAGCACCTATATTCTCGTATCGTCCGTGAAGTGGCTACGCTAGCAAGCCACGTCATAAAATGATAGGGATTATTAGGGTATCGCTCTAATGCTATTAATGAATTAACCGTTGTACTTACGATTCATGCAAATATCTCCCCAACTTTATTATTTAATATGAGAAGGATAATATGTCTGAGGTCTGAGCTACAATGAAATAACTATTGAGCCTGAAGAAGGGGGACTGGGTTTGATTAAACCCGAATTCCAGCGTCTATTATTATAATCGAGGAATTCCATGAGATGGATCCGCTTGGAACTAAGATGAGCAATGCTGGATAATATGAAATTAATTGTTTTTTAGGACAACTTTTTTTGTTTTTGTTTTTGAAATTGGTTATCCAATAAATGGTTTCCAGGGCGGTGGTACCCCATCCCCGCTTCCAAAATTATTATGTTTATACATTTTTGTACTATTTATTTAACTATTTTTATTTTTAGTAGACGAAATCATTTAAAGGTAGCTATTATCGGACTTTCCGCGAGATTTGAACACTTCTTTCGAAATCTTGTAAGTTAAGAGGGTCAGAGAAAACCAGAAATATGACATTTTTAAATCAGATTTTAGACGTATTGACTCTTTTCCAAGAAAAATTATAAATTGATTTCGAAAGATTGTTTTTTTGTCTAGGAAACGCATGTTTTAAATTTTGAGAAAAATGTTTATTTTTAGTATAATAAGGTAATACTATAGGCAGATTTGTTAATTTTTCAAAAAAGATTTTGTATTATACAACACCCATTTCAAATCATATTATGTGAGAAACGCATGTTTAAGAATTTTAATTTTAGTTTAAATAAAATCATTAAATAATATTTATGTACATGTGTTTCTTGACGAAAATTGGTTCGTTTGAATATTTATTTGCGCACTTACAAACAAATATATTTCGGATTTTTTTAACATTCTTATTTAACTTAGACATTATTGAAAAATGATATGATAAAAAATAATTACAAAAAGTACATAATTTTAATAGTTTTATCATCTCGCCTTTCAGCATTTTTGGATGTACATAGGTATAAATTAAAGCAAATTTGGAATGAAATAAAATCGATATTGAGTTATAATTTTTAAAAGCTGGTACGGAGAATAATTAATCTTCCTCATTGGAGCCGCCCTGTACGATCGTAAGAAATGTGGATTTTTGGCCGCTGGTTGGTTAAACGCTCTTAATGAAAGCAACAACAGTTATGATGTCTATCTTGTTATTTAACAGTTGCGTGAAATCAGCCAATGCCAAATGAGCCAAAAAAAAAAAAGTTAAAACCGGAGCTCAACGCAAAAAAGATATTTTGATAGAAAGTAGTCACTTCGTGGTTTGACATATTAATTAAATTAAAACAATAAATTAGTTTGTAACCACGATTTAATTATTAAATTTTTTATATACCGACCGGTTTCGCTTTACACAAGCATCTCAAGGGTATAAAATTGAACTTTAATTTTATACACTGAAGATGCTCGTGTAAAGCGAAACCGGTCGGTATATAAAGAATTAAATCGTGGTTACAAACTAAGCAAAAAAGTATTTAAAATTTTTTGTTTAAAGTTTTATTTATTATAATTAGTAGTGTCCGACCGAAATAAGACTTTCCGCCGAAACCGAAACCGAATCTTCGGTATCTGTGTGAAACTTTTTTAGACATGTTAAAAATCTATTGTTTACTGAAATTTGGCTTATTTTTTACACTTTTGCAGACAGATAACACGCGTTAAATGAAAAAAAAAAACAATAATTGAAGTATGTGAATAAACGTTTTTTTTTTTAATATTACTGATATAATACAATTTTTTTTTATTTCCAAAATTAAGTTAACTTAATAAAAAATTAAGTTCTTGGAACAAAAATTTGTCAATAATCAACACTTACATAACATTATAAAGGAAGGACCTCAATTAATTGAGTATTTTAATTTTAAATCTCATGGGATGAGGTTTGTCTAGGTCTTGGTGGCCGATACATTTGCCCAACCACTGCGTGGCGGGCTGGATCGGAGGAGACTGATTGAGGGAGGCCTTTTGACCTCTCCAGCCGGATTCTCCCGACCCTTCCCCTTGCACCGCAGTGTGAGGAATATATTCATACGTCCGTCACTCCTGGCCACACTGACCCCCAGATTCCTCCCCACCCCTCATACCCTTTTCCTTCCTACATCTTCTTCTCCTTCCTTTTCCTTAAAAAACCCCCAACACAGCATCCTCAAAGATGACATAGGCCCCTAGGGAAATTGTTTTCCTCAGTGCCTCCTGTGTGGAGCTAATGTAAAAAAAAAATGCGTTTACAATCACAACATTCTTATTACACGTTTTAAATTAAATTAAAAAAAAATAATATTGAAGTATGTGAAAAAATATATATTTTTATTTTTTATAAAATAAACAAAATTTTTGAAATTAACAAACGTGTAAACCGTGTGTAACAACAATGTATGCGCGATAAATAACACATAACCTCACAACACAATCACGCCGGACCGGTAGGTAAAATCGGCTGATGATGGCGGGTGACACACGAGCCACGAACTCACCCGTAGTCAGCCGAACGACGCGCGATAATTCACGAACGCAGAGTTTCGGTATGACCGAAGGTTCGGCAGATTTTCTGCCGAAACCGAAACTGATGCCAAAACTAGATTTTTTTGCCGAACCTTGCCGGAACCGAAACCGAAACCGAAACCGAACCTTCGGTCGGTCACTAATAATTAGTAAATGATTAATTCTCACATCGCTTTAGCTGACTATGGGCTCTTCGGGTCACATGGTCCCGTTTACGAGATGTTCCGAAGGTAGGTGTGCAGAGTCATTATAGTCCAAGAGATCGGCTGGACCGATTTTTATAATCTTTGATTTGTTGGATTTGTCTCCGCCCCAAATAGCAGAATAGCTATGAACACATCGGAAAAATTCACGAAAAAAAATTACGAAGAAAACTTTTTTCCATATACATTTTGTATGGAATGAATTCTCATATTTTGAAAGAGCTGCATCAATATTGTGATAAGTATAAATAAAAATATTGAATAGTGAGTGAATAGTTTTGCTTTTGTTCTTAAACATATATAATCCTGCCCCTCTTTCTTACACACTAAATGTCAACAGTCGAAAATGAGACAAATGGTAAACGTATGTCTGCACCCTTCCAAAGGAATAATACAATAATTATAATAAATCTCCCTCACACGCATGAAGAAAATGAAACGCAATTCCCGTAAATACGTGGAAAGTAAGAAAATCACAAAAAAATATAAATCCGTACATAACGCCATTTCTGATATTGACAAAAACAAAACACGAAAAGTTGCACATCGATAATTGCTTCATTGTGTAATTTTTAACTGAATAAAAAAAAACTGAATTTAATTCAGCAACAGTTATTGATTCTGAGGCGGTACGGAGTTCGCCGGGTCAGCTAGTTATAAATTGAAATAATCAGTGAAAAAGTTTGTTAACATCAAGTAAGATTAGTGTAGATAAGGTTAGGTTAAGTTTTGTTAGGATTGGTTTGGTGTTTAGTAGTTCTTTTTTTTCAATTTTCTTCCATAATCTGTTCTGCCACTTCTATTTTATCTTGGAACCGTTAATAATAATTAAATATAACCTCCTAAAGTTAACATAAATAAACCATATTTAAAAAAACTTCTTTCTCTTTGGTTCCTTTACGCTTGTGAATTCGAGCTCTTCTATTAAACCGGAGGACTCGGCTCTTTGGACGTTTAGCGGTAACAGCAAACTTTCCTCTGTCACGTAAACAAGCATTGTTAGGCTCGTTTAGCTTAATGCTTAAGTTTTTTAATGCGGTGGGCGCCAACAGTCAACACGCGGGCTTAGACGAAATATTATGTCTCCTGGGATCCTTTTGGGAAAATGCGCTACATAATGATCCTTTGTGAACAACATCCCTTTGATGCTGTGTCATTGTGTGTGATTTCTAAGAAATAGGCTACTTAAGATGTTAATTTTTAAAATGGCAACAGAAAAAAGTAAATATGCGTGCATTGAGCTTTTTCTTCATAACGTTAGAGCGACAAAACCCCATAAGAATGCCTGTCACTAATATAATATGTATAGAATTAGAAATTCGCGTATAGAAATTCTAATAAATTTGCTATTTGCAAACCTATATATTTATTGTTTTTGTGTTAGTTTGTAAAACTTCACTTTTATATTTTTTAAAAATTTAAAGTAAATCGAATTTAATATTGTTATCTCCAGGTTCAGCAAGTATTCTATATTCATTATAATTCATTTATGAAATAATATAAATGTATTTCATGTGATTTAATATAAACACAGCTACCTATATTTTTACATTTTAACTGATATTTCTAATATTTTTTTCGAACACAATTTTCCTTCGAATTCTCTGGGTACATTTTTGATTTCACCAGGAACTTAACTATACATCTGGATTATTTTATATAGTCAACCATTCCGTGTTTTTGTTTTGTTCCTTTTTTGTCTGATGTTTTCATTCTGTCTTGTGTGGTGTATATGGAAGTATTTATTTATTGTAATTTATATCTACAATAAGAAGTAAAATGTAAAAACTTTGTAGATAAAAATTAAATCTTTAAAGAAAATTCTTATTCCTTATAAATCTAATTCCTTAAACCTTCATTGCAATGATTTCAAATTATTACACTTCAAAATTTGTCTAATTGCTCTCTTCTGGATTATTGTGTTTTAAACTACATACAGTATTAAGATAGATAGTATTAGAACAATAGACCATGTGTGAAGCAAAAATTATACTTTTATAAATTAGTAAACTTATTTTTTATCGAAATTTTTCCTAATTATTTTAACACTCCAATACACGCGCCCCCTACTGAGATATAAATACATGCGTGTCATCTGTCAGATGACTGTTCACCTTTTTGTCAAAAGTGAATAGTATAATTGTTTTTTCGCAATTTTGCAGGAATGTCGAGCTAGGCGAGCTTGGGGAATACTAGGGCGGGAGACCAGGCTCCCCTCCCTTCATCAAACTTATGACGTAAAAACAGAACTGGTCCTCTGTGAGATGACACGCGTGTATTGGAGTGTTAAGGAAAGACACCTTCTTAGGCATTTTTGGAAATAAAATCGGCATTTTAATCATGAGAGATCTGTGAGTCTAGAATTGCTCCCAACGACTTATTAACCTTTTCCATCGTCGATTATTACGAGATTTTGTCATGTGCACCAATTCACTGTTATGCGGATGACAGTACAGTTCATGATAGCTTTTTGTTTGACAAGCGCCCAAAGGGCTCACAAACTCCAACAGCTCGTAGGGCTTTGAAGCAAAGAATGGACGGTTACCTCGAGAGTGTTTTCTCTTGGGGTAAAAATAATCTCGTTGAATTTAATGTTTCAAAGACCCAATCTTGTCTGATTACGTCTAAAAGGGATCGAAATGAAAATCTAGTCTCTTTCAACGGAAGCAATCTTCCGAACAGGCCCTCCATTGATATGCTTGGTGTAACCCTAAGTGACCAGCTCAGGTATGGGGGCTCCATCGAAGCCAGAGTAAAGTTAGTCTCCCAGAAACTGGGCGTACTGTATAGGGCCCGCAGATACTTTAATAGTGGACAAGTGCTAACCCTGTACAAATCGCAAGTGCGCCCCACGGTTGAATTTGGCAGCCACCTCTGGTCTGGAGCTCTAAAATACCTGAAAAATACCCTCGACTCTGTGCAGAAACGGGCGGTCCGTTTGATAGATTCTCCCATCTTAACAGACGGATTGCAATCCTTAGAGCACAGGCGTCGGGTGGGAATGCTATCCTTGTTTTACCGGTATTACAATGGAAGAAATTTTTAGAAAAAGTTCAGTATGAGATCAAAGATGATGTCAAATGTTTTTGGGATTTTATTAAATCCCAAAAGGCAAATCCGCATACCCAAATTAACTTGAGTGATAGAACGGAAACTTTTTCCGATCCCGAAATAGTAAGCCAAAAATTTTCCGATTATTTCAAATCAGTGTACAGTCAGATTGCTCCTCAACTAAATCTAGACTTTACTCGAACCGAGAGGCCCTGGAATATTGGTAAAATCGGTCTTGAGCTAACCTGTCCAGAGGAAGTAGACTCCTGTACTCGAACTTTAAAGCTCGACAAGGCTGCAGGCCCAGACGGAATACCCCCTAATATAATTGCTCATATGTCAAAAACCATTTGTCAACCGCTGAGCTATATATTTAATCTTAGCATATCGACTGGGTGTTTCCCTCATTCTTGGAAACTCACGCGTGTAAGCCCAATTTTCAAGGATGGAGACAAGTCTGATATAAGGAATTACAGACCAGTAGCTGTACTGTCAACTATACCAAAAATATTTGAAATGATTATTTACAAGAAATTACATCACCAAATTATGCCATTTCTAGGAGAAAACCAACACGGTTTCATGCCAAGAAAATCCACGGTTTCAAATTTGTTAACATTTTCGCGATTGGTGGCCGTCGGACTGGACTTGAGACACCAAATAGATGTAGTGTATACGGATTTTGCCAAGGCTTTTGATCGAGTTGATCATGATATTTTACTACTTAAAATGTACAAACTTGGTTTCGATCAACAAACACTTATATTCTTCGCGTCCTATTTAAAAGCTAGAAGTCAATATGTAATAATAAATGGACATGAATCTAAACAATTCCCGACGTTATCAGGTATTCCCCAAGGTTCAAACCTTGGTCCTTTGCTGTTCCTTATACTTATAGATGACATCCAGGTTTGTGTAAAATATTGCAAATGTCTTCTATTTGCAGATGACCTCAAACTTTTGATGGAAATAATCTGTTACTATGACTGCTTAAAAATGCAATCTGACCTTGATGCTATTGCAGAATGGTCAGTAAAAAACAAATTAGAATTCAATATTAAAAAATATGTAACCATGACATATACCCGCTCCCAGAAGCCCATAGTTTTTGAATACAACATTAAAGGGAAAACATTATGCCGAGTCAATAGCTTTAAAGATCTCGGTATCGTCTTTGATCCCAAACTGACATTCTCGGATCATATATCACGGCTCACTCCAGCATGCTACAAACTCCTGGGTTTCATCATCAGAATATGTAAGCAATTTGATGACCCAGATGCAATGATAGCCATGTTTGATGGAGTCATAAGAAGTAAGCTGGAGATGCCAGTGGTGTGTGGACTCCGCACCAAGCGAAATATATTAATATGCTAGAACAAGTTCAGAAAAAATTCCTTAGGTATGTCTATATGCGGATGAATGGAACGTACCCGAGATTCATGCACCATATGGAATTACTTGAGGCAACAAATAGATTTAGCTTGGAAACTAGACGTTATGCAAATCTTGCAATTCTTAGTTTTAACATAATCCATAATCGTATTGACAGCCCATTCCTCTTGGAATGTTATGGCTTATACGTGCCTGAAAATTTCAGCCGTAGTCGTCGACACGACTTGTTCAAAATACCATACGGCAGAACAGATGTTCTAGCACAGCATAGCATGACAAGAGGAATGGTGCTGTTGAACGAAATATTGGAAACACTAGATATATATAACTCTTCTTTAGATAGCCTTAAGGTTTTTTTGTATATTAATCATCTTCCTAGGTGTTAAGACTGTTAAAATGAGAAAATTGTACAGTAATTGGATAAAAATCTGTTGTTCAATTAAAAAAAAAAAAAAAAAAGATGCTCCGAGGAACTAGCATCATTGATCCCTTCGGCACCGGTGCATAGTCGGGAAACACGCCAAACGCGTGCCCAACATTTGTACACGGTTGACATTTGTCACATGAGAACGGGTCGTTTCTTCGACTCGTTCTTATGTTCAACAGCTCGGCTGTGGAATGATTTGCCGGCCTCTGTGTTTCCTTCTTCCTACAATATAGGTCTCTTCAAGACCAATGTTCATTCCTTCCTCTCCTCAAAAAGACCCTAAACACAGCATCCCAGATGACATAGGCCCTGAGGGAAATTATTTTCCTCAAGGCCTCCTGTGTGGCGTTAATGTAAAAAAAAAAGATGACGTTTATCGTAATTTCGGTTACCAATGATCACTGTTTTCGAGATGTTGAGTTTGACCCGGCGTCACGGGGGTGGAAATTTGTTACACAGACGTGGGGGTTGGGTCATCACGACCCACTTATTTAACACCAGGTATTTCATTACATTTAGGGAAAAAGTACAAAATTGTGCTAATGGCTATATTGCACTTTATTAGGGAAATAAAACATGACATTATCTCGATAAAAATGGAATAAACTATTACTATTATTATTTAACGCTTCAGATTTTATGTCCGGTTTAAATCGTTCCCGCAGGAAAAACTTAACCCTTTCAAGCACTTTTTCACAAATGATCACCTATTCAATCCATGTTATGCAATTGCACTATATAAGTATAATAAATATAAGAACAACATGTCAAAGAGACCAAATGGGAAAATAATTCACCGATTCCAGATATTTTCATATCAGAGGGTTCGGCTCTGTGGAACTCCTAATTGGACCTATAAATCCCACTGATCCCTCAATATAAATATTTAAGAAATCTTTTGAAATCCTGAATTTATTTAAAATGACTGATTTTTGCATTTTAATATATAAATTCTCTGACAAATCTAATATAAAAAACTGTTATTATTAGAAAATTAATTGTGTGAGTCACTCTTACTATAAAAATTGATTTTCCCCGCAGGATTGTCTTAATAGTTTTATAATAAAACCATTCATTATAATTTTTATTATTTTCAAAACAAATAATACACACATGTGTGGTAAACAGTTTACAAGGATTTAGAAATTACATCTGCGCCTTTTCCATTTTCAAGTAAGCGTTTTTAACTGATTAACTAGATTTACAAACATAACGTTCCCTGCTTTATCATGTGCATGCGCTACTTTAAATATTTACAGAAAAGAAAGAAACAACATTTTCACAATTATTTTATTCGTGAAAGGTTTAGCAGGTCCCAGTCACCCCGTAGCTCATCAAGCGACAGTTTCGTTGGACGCTAAAACCAAAATTAAAATGGCTACAGCACGCCCATTGCCTATTATGCTCCGAATTCATAACCTTTATGCTCACCGGCCTTTTAGACTCGAGTGATAATTTTCATACAGCCTCGCGCAGCATCATTTTTCACGGAAGTAATATCTTTTCGGAGATGGAGCTGGTGTCTGGAAAACAGTGGCGACAGAATTATAGAGAATTCGTAGTAAATATAAGCCTCGGTTGGAAATAAAAGGTAGTCGTTACGAATGGCTCAATCAGCAGTGACTAAAGTAACATAGTATCAAAGAAAGCAAACAATTTGTGGCTTGCATTATACAAAATGAAACCAATTCTTTGTTTAAATACTTTATTTTAATTTATATTCGTCGACCAGTTTCGGTTGATCTCAACCTTCTTCAGGACAATTAACAAATTTCGTTCAAAATTTTATTGAAAACCATAAAAATATTATTTTTCTTTAAATATTTAATTCATGGAATCTTGTAAATATACAAAGTTTTCATAAATACAATAACGTCGCGACGTTTTGTTTTTTTTTGTTATTCACATGGATTGTAGAGGCAACTTTGGCAATCCTTTGTGATTTAATGGAGAAAACGATAAGTTTTTCGTTCAGACCTTATTTGGGCGCTTAAAATGTTACCTGGCCTAAGAGGTCCTGCTCGATCGAAAAATGAGATGACTCTCAGAAAAGCTACTATTGAAAAAGTGCCAAAATGACGCCAGAATCACATAGGAAATGAATTCGATTTCTACGAAAACTATAAATAAAGCACTTGTTTGCATATTTTTAATTAAACCAAATATAAATAAATACAATAATCGCCTGAAACAGCAGTAAGAGGGTTGGATTTATACTCTCGTCACTCTTGGACACAATGACCCCATATTCCGACCCACGGATTTTTTTGTACAGCGGAAAAATTCATAACGCATCTCAATTGGGAGACCGTCGAGGTGTAAGGCTCCCACGCAACCACGCTGGATCAAAAACCACCCCTGCTAAGTTATCAAACATAGCGAACCACTTGGGGTGACCTGTGTCGGAAGTGTTGGTAATCCAATAAATGGTTCGTAGGTTAATGTAATCAGTTTGATTGAGTTTAGCGCAACTCAAGTAACAGTTTTGTGAACAGTAAATCTCGCGCCTAAAAAATTATATTTAATAAATTAAAACCAAAATTTTCCCTAAAATCACTCGATTCAAAGTAGATACTGAAATATCGTTCTTATTTATAAACAATATGATATCTTATATATATATATATATATATATATATATATATATATATAAATTAATCGCTAAATGTGTTGCTAAGCGGAAATCTCGTGATCAGCTGAACCGATTTTGCAAATTCTTTTTTTAGAATATTCCTTAGTACGAGGATGGTTCTTACGGAGTGAAAAATTAAGAAAATTGCGCAGAAAATTTGATAATTTCAGAAAACCTAACGACTATCGCACGTTTGACAGTTCGCGTGTTTGAGAATGACATTTTGCAAAACAATGATTGTTAAATCAGGATTCTATTTTTGAGATCGAATTAAGAATTTTAGATATTTTAAATAGGTACCTATGTTAGGTACAAAATTTAATATACTTGAAAAATGGAAATATAAATTGTAAAAGGTGGCTCGCGGGCTGTTTAAAAACTGAATGTACTGGGATTGAATATATGGAACGCGGGAGGAGGGTTGGCGGGACGAGGGAGCGGGAAAGGGAAGAGGGAAGGCGGGGAAGGTGGAAGGGGAACCGGGGAGGGGGAGGGGAACCTGGGAGGGGGGAGGGGGACCTGGGAGGGAGGAGGGGAACTCGCGAGGGGGTTCGCGGGACGGGGGCAGGGGGGGGGGGAGTGAGTGGGGAGAGGGAAGGTGGAGGTGACGGAGTGGGAATGCGAGAGGGGAAGAGGATGTAGGAGAAGAAGGGGAGGCGGAAGGGGAACGGGACGAATGGGAAAGGACACTCAGGGAGAAACAATTGTAGAAACAAATCGTAATATTATTTTCAAACTGCCACAAATTAGATACGTTTTAAGATTTTCACGACCAAAAGCAAAGCGTAACACGGCATAACACCCCAAAAACAAATAACGAAAATGCCACAAATTAATACAAATCTGTTCGAATAGCAATAAAATCAGAAGTTTGCTTAACGAATAAAGAAAAATAAAGTTAAAATATCCCAGCATACATTAAAAATGTATACCCGCGTAAGGACTAAACCTGTCCGGTCTAAAATGAGAAAGTGGATCAATTAATCATACTAAGCGATTTTTTAGCCAAAAAAATGTCCGCTAACAATTCCATATTCACAACAATTGAACGACAATGTAAAGCCATTAAGGTTAATTTCATTGTTGTTCTGTATCCTTGACAGTCATCCATCATAGCTGGAGGACGTTAAAAAGACATTTAGTCAACGGTGTCGGCCCTAAGGCTTTCATTGTTATGTTACATTCACAGACAATATTACCCTCATTTTCCCGGAAAATGCCCAAAGTTAAGCATGGAGCGAATTTTTCATACTTACCCTACATGTTCATGTTTTCCTGTACCGGACAATTATATTTAATAAAGTATCACGTTCATAAGAAACGGCTTAAAAGAAACGGATGGGCGGACTTTTTCATACAAACTTGAATTTGGCTTTGAGACCAAAATACTTAACCAAGCTGAAAAAATATTCTTTAAATATATATGAGTATTTCTCTAAAAAAGTGTACATTTTGGAAAAATAAAGTGTGCCTAGAAACAGTTAAAAAATTACACATTTTTAATTAATCATACAAAAAAAATATGCACCATTTCGTAGAATAAATATTAGGCTTTAAAATAACGAAGAATAAAATTACAATTAAAAAATAAAAAATTATCATTATTATTATTATATTATTTTAAATCCTTTACAATAAGTACAACAAGAATTTGGGTTATGAGTTTATGTACGAGTATGTTTGTAGTATGTACAATAAATAAATAAAAAAAGTAAAAGACGTACATTTAGAAAAGACGAATATTTTTTAAATTAAATAAATAATACAAAAAAAATAAATAAATTTAAAAATTTTGTATTGTGTATAACAAGCTTTATGTTTACTATTTAGTTACATCTCAGGACTATTTCGTAACAACCTTTTCGTTACGTACATTTATTTTGAGAAATACTCATATACAGAAAATATCTTGTATCTTGTATGGGTATATGCTACTTTATTTATTTGTCTATTAATTATAAAATATATTTTATAAAATATATATAAAATTATAATATATTATGTATATAAGGATTTAATATCTCATGATTTCAGAGGCAACTTAGATAATTTTTAGTGAGATAATGCTAATTATTGAAAAAATAGTTTGCTAAAATTTAAATTTAATGAAATATGAAGTAAAAAATTAAAAATTGCAATAAATGTGTTTTTGCAATGTATAATAAATAATTCTATTGTTTTAAGATAAATGAAGGCAATATTAGCGATACTCAACCGAAAACATGAAGCAGAAAAAGTTACGGTCTCATTTAAGAATCGAATACAGCACCTTAGCTTTGCCAGGGCGGTTCTCTGCCACCGAGTTAATGAGACCCCATCCGATTCGGTCATATTATCAAACATTATCTTCGTTTTATTAACGCATATTTTTATTGGCTGCTATCTTTGTGTATGTAAAATATGCGTTAAGAAAATGAAGATAATTGTTAATTCTTAGTCGAAGTATGATACATTTAAATATGAGAGCCCCGGCAAAGCAAAGGTCTTGGGTTCGATTCCTAAATGAGACCCTTTCTTTTTCTGTTTCATATTTTCGATGTGTCGATTTTACTATTGTCTTCATTAATTAAAAAAATATATATTAAGAAAAGCATTTTTATACATCTAAATTTAAAATAATAAAAAAAAAGATTTACGTTGAAACGCAAATTTCAAGATAAAGTAAAAGAATACACTTAATTTTTCAGACATTATTTTATTTTAGAATAAAAATGTTTTTCTTGTTTGTGGTTGGAAAGACATCCACCATTTCAACGAATCGCGTGATTTTTTTGACGTTTCAGTGAACCGGAATTCCCAATGCCTTGTGTGGGTCTACCTACAGATAATGTACACATTTTAGTATGCAGTCAACTTTTTTGCCATAGATATTGTAATTAACATAATTTGTTCTGACATTTCATAAGACTAGAAACTTTTTACCCGAAAAACACCGTCTATGGCAGTGATGATCAACCTTTTCAGCCGGAGGGCTAATTAATTCATTTTCAGTTTGTTTTCGAGCTGCAGGGGTAGGGTACCCACACTCCTACACTGCCTACCCCATAACATTGTTAAATATGCTGTCGATGGTATCACAAAACTATTCGTATTTTGTAAAGCGATAATCTTTGTGTAGTATAAAGTAAAGTCGTTCCTG
The DNA here is from genome assembly GCA_929108145.2 of Limnephilus rhombicus. Classification (NCBI taxonomy): domain Eukaryota; kingdom Metazoa; phylum Arthropoda; class Insecta; order Trichoptera; family Limnephilidae; genus Limnephilus; species Limnephilus rhombicus. The sequence continues at coordinate 19,275,139 of OV815273.1, read as the reverse complement.
CTGTCTGTACGCTTAGATCTTTAAAACTACGCAATGGATTTTGATGCGGTTTTCATCAATAGATAGAGTGATTCATGAGGTAACATATGAAGGGAAATATATACTATATAATGGGAGGGAGCTGACAAGCGGACGGTGTGGATTTGATATGTATGCAAAGTAACAGATGGCGTTGTTTATATAGGTTGGGTAATGGCGTTGTCACTAGATGGCGTTGTGTTTCGTTAGCCATAGCATCGTGTGACCGGGTCTGCTAGTATTGTTAAAAAAGCAATCATGGAAGACAAAAAAGCGCCGTAGGCGAAAATTTTCTGTTTTCAAGGCTAAACCAATAAATGCTGTCCTGTACTAATACGAGCCATTCGCGCTTCGTAAAATTCTAAAAAATAGACTGAAAGCGTTGAACATTCTTTACAGCATTTTTTTAGGAATTTTTAATAGTCATGTGGGCAGTACGAAAAGGCTCGCGGGCCACACGAAACGGGCTTTGCTAGTCACTAGTATAGTCGTTACTACTTCATACATTTCTTACATTTAAAATTGCAGCTTTTACATGTGTTTGATTCCCCGAATTTCGATTTCATCATTCAGTTTTTAATCCGGAGGTTGTCCGTTCATATCCGAAAGTATATTTAATTAAATTAATTGCTTGAAAAAATTATTTTTAAATCTAATGTTGTATTTTGCGGCACGTTTCAGGGTAGAAGATATTCTCAATATCGCCTTTTTTTTTTTTTTTTTACAGTGAATACCGCACAAGAATCTCAACTGCTCCCGTCTGGAGCCAGTGAGACTATGGCATCCCCAATTGGGGTATGTTGTGAGGCTGAAGGTAGTGGGGAGGGGAAGGAGGTGGGGAAGAGGAAGGTTGGGAAGTACCTGGCTATTCAGATCTGGTCACCAAACACGGCTAAAGCCATTTTCAAGCAACGTTTCAATTCTGAATGGTGGTCTTTCACCAGGGCGATACTAATAGTATCTTCCACTATGGAACATGCTGCAAATATACTATATATTATTTTAAATTAATTAATTGTGAAATAACACAAATTAATCAAATAAAATTTATTTGCGCATGCCGGGTTCGAACCCGCGACCTCCGGATTGTGAGTCAAGAGTCTTACCCACTGGACTACGGAGGTCGTCAAAGAAATTGGTGAAAGATCAACAAGTTGGTGAACGATCAACATTCAGATTTGAAACTTTGCTTGAAATGGTTTTTGCCGTATTTACTGACCAGATATAAATAGTTAGGTAGGTACATTTTACTTACCTTCATCATATCTTTCCTCTCCTCAGTACCTTCAGTCTAACAAAATACCCCAATAAACCCAGACGGTTGGGACTCTTGTGTGGTGTGGTACTCTGACGGCCTCCGTGAAGGCTCTTTACTCACAATCCGAAGGTCGCGGGGTCGAATCACGGCGTGCGCAAATAAATCGTATTTGATTAATTTGTGTTATTACACAATTAATTAATTTCAAATAATATATAGTATATTTGCGGCACATTCCAGACTGGAAGATACTCTCAGTATCGCCCTGGTGTAAGACCACCATTCAGAATTGAATCGTTGCTTGAAATGGCTTTAGCTTTTTGGTGACCAGATTTGAATAGCCAGGTACATCCCCACCTTCCTCTTTCCCATTTCATTCCTCTCCTCGCTACCTTCTGCCTCACAACTATATATGGGGATGCCATAATCTCACAGACTCCAGATGGGAGCAGCTGGGACCCTTGTGAGGTATTCACATAAAAAAAAATCTCATTAAAAAGTGTTCCTGAAGTCCTTCATTCTAAAATCTGTATTTTCTTAAACAATAATTGGTTCAAAGTATTGATATAATTAAAAAAAAACACCCATTCTGTAACTTGATATCGATGCTACAACAGCATATATTTTTTTATTTTTTTATAAAAAAAACTTTGTGACAGTAATAATAGAGTTACATTGCTACAAATTTTGTAATTTTTAGGCCTGCATTGCTCGCTTGCACCAGATACATTCGCATTATATGATTGATGATTAGGCGTTCGCGAGAACAAGGCGTGATATTCCCTTGGAATATCTTTATGGCCGAGAGTTCTTACCTACAACATGCATGAAATAATAATTCAGAAAGTGAAAAGAGAATTTGAATAAGAGAGGAGTGATTTATGGCGGGCTGTAGTCGAATTGCTACGCCACGCCAAGGCGCAGGCTCACGTGATGTTTGCCAAATCTCGAGGGAGGCTCAGACATCACAACACGTGTGGATGCTGTATGCATGAAGGTATGGTTATACAATATGATTATACAAGTGAACACGTTTCAGTTTTCCGCATCGCATTTCATTAAAATTTAAATAATAAAATTATGAAGATAACGTAAAGACAACTTAAAAACCCTTTCTCAACATAAAAACCCTTTTTTATGTGCTTACCATATAGTACTCACTTTGATTTTATACTCGTAACTCTTTTAAATTAAATTATTCATACTATTTTGTATTCTATTATATTATTTTATGCATATGTATATTTTCTTAATACTCTCACACATTCTTTATATTGCATATGATAATTTACTGTATAAAAAATCGACCACCACAACACGGGCATGTGCCTAGCATGGTGGTCGAAAAATCCCCAACTTTTGTAAAAAAAGATTTTTTCAATGAATAAAGAAACTTAAAAAAAAAAACTCGAAACTAATAAATACGAAAAACTATATACGATTATACAAGTGATCACACTTCAATTTTACGCATCACATTTCATTAAAATTTAAATAATAACATTATGAAGATAACGTAAAGACAACTAGAAACTAAATAAGAAAAAAAAAATAAGATAAAAAGCACAGGTGGCCTCAGAAAAGTAAACCCTGAAAACTGTTAAATTATTCTTCTTTTTTTAATCTTTGTATAAACTTTGCAGTATAAACCAATAAAAAAATAGCAAAATCTCTTTGTGGCGTCATTTGTAGAAATGAGATACCTGTGAGGTATGCGTGGCAAAATGATATACGATCATGTGAGAAATCTGGCAATCCGCAAAGCATGCAAGACCGATGTAAGAGTAATGAGTAAGATTAAGAAAGGAACTCTCAGAGGCTTGGGCATATAGAGCGTAAATGTGAATGATAGAAGGAGTCAAGGAAGCCTGAGGAAGACACGGCACGATCAAGTGAATCAGATACTTGAATCGGGCCATGTCAAGTGTCAAAATAATAGTAGGTACAGTATGTATGAGACGATGTATGAATGTGAATGAGAGGGTGCCAAATTTTATTTACACGATTATTTAATTAAAATCATCAACATGTTTCAAAACCAATGGTATCTTCACGCGATTCAATCAAGTTTCCGCTTTTTGGTTGTGAAACATGTTGATAATTTTTATTAAACGGTGGTATTGTAAACAAGGTTTGCTATTTTATTTCTCATCTGTTCGGTAATTTTCTGACTCGAAAATGGAAAGTAATAATATTCTCAATTTTCGACCTTTAGTAAATATTCAGCTATTCTAAGTACTGTACGAACCCCTTCGTTTGAAAGCTTTAGGCCAGGTACACACAGGGCGTCATCAACTTGTTCGGAGAGCGGACAACAACACGTAGAGGGCGCTGTTCGCCTCCAAATGTTTGCTGACTAAAGGGTTGCCTTGATCAACGTGAAGCGGAACGAGACATCGCTGCTAGAAGTCCGAGAACATGCTGTCCTGCAAAGGCACAGGGCGCATGTATGTACACATATATTTTTTGAAATAGGCAATTCACCCTAAAAAGAGTACTTTGTGCCGATAAAGTTAAGAAAGATAGTAATAATTTTGAGGATAATCTGTAAGGGGACACGACAAATCAAATATTAAAGTCATTCAAGTCTATGAACTTTTATAGAACTGATAAAACACGATAATTGTCAAAAGACAGAAAATAAGTAGTACTGGAGGGAGAACGGTAGGTGATTTTAATAAGCAAAGGATATTTGCTTTTGAAGGAAGAGTGGTTTTTACGATTGAAGAAAACATGGTCAAGAGTCTCGTCCTCCACACCGCACTGGCAGAGTGGACTATCGAGTACTCAGATTTTAAGCAAATGAGCTGCAATAGAACAGTGACCAATCCTCATTCTCGAATTGCATTATATTATAGGTCATAATAATATTTATAACATTTCGCTGTAGCCGACATTAATTTCTTTACAGATGTTTCCTAAATGCTCTTTAGAAGTTCCTCACGGGCTGTGAAATGTTTGTTTTTAGTTTAAATTATGGTTTTGATTGTGATTAATCACCCATTTATATAAAAGAATTCTTATTTTCTTTCTTAACATTCAGAAAGATTGATATACCAAAAAGTTTAAAAAAAATTTAGAGTACTTGAATATATCAACTGTTGTAGAAAATTCATTCATTAGCAACAATCCTCTTTAAGTGCTGTGCTAGAATCATCTTTTCTGCCGTGTCGTATCTTGAACGGTCGAAGATTGCAGGCACGTACGTCGCATAAGCCATAACTTTACAAGATAAATAGACCACTTCACAATTTCCTATTCCTCAACCCCTCTCTCTCCTTTAGTCTCTTCAACATGCCAAATATACCACAATTTTATTTTATTTTTTATAATTACCTAGTGTTTTATAATTTTTTAATTTTAAGAAGATAATACATATACTCGTATGTAGAATTTTTCTTAGTTTTTTTCAGAGCGTTTTTAGCGACTTAATTGGTTCAATTTCACGGCTTGGGTATAGTTTTTTCGATAACTTCCATGCCAATGTTTTAAAAATAATTATTTTAATAACATTGTCATTGTCAGTTATTTTTTCAATAATATCTCAACCCGACTTTTGATAGAGCTAATTTTATTTTTGTTTTAATTTGTTTGATACTCTGGGTGATTTTTATATAACTTTGAAGCTAAAAAATCCGAGCTTCTTTTTCCAAAGGCATTATTACACTCAAGTAGATTTTGCTTGTCATTTGATTCGCCCTGGTTTTATGAGTATTTTAGGTGTTTTCAATTTTGTATTCTTTGAGTCTTCAAATCATATTTCCATCTAATTTTATCCACTTTTATACGTTTATTTGATTTATCCAGCTAATTTACACGTCTAATTTCACCCACTTTAATACTACTCAAATCTAAGCATTTACACAGCTACAATATAAATATGTTAAAAACATATACAATTATTTATTGTTAAATCTTAATAGGTATTTTACATTACGGTTATTTTATTTTTTTAAATTTTATTTTATTTGATTTGTAATTATATTTTTTATATATTTCAAGCTCAAATACCAAGGTAACGTATCATCATAACTCTTCCATCTTTAGTTCTACCTTACTTGTACCAGGAATATTCATGCATTTCTTTGTATAACTTTGCCCATAATATTCTTTCGCTCGAATGGGAAGCACACGCTCAGATCATAATATAACAGACTGTGAAGTAAATCCGCACAAGTAATTGAATATAAAATATTCTCAGCAAAGAATAATTTCATTTGTTCGAAGTAAGGCCGTGGCAAATTGAGTTAAATTTTGCTGTCCCAGCTCTGTGTATTTTAAGAAGTATCGCCAAGAAGTGAATTTTTCCAACTTTTTCCATACTAACGGGCATTTGCGTAACTTTCATAAAAATTTACCAGCTTTTCGATAATAGTAGATACCTATTTTACTCTTTACCATCTAAATTTAATTTATATTTATTCATTCTTTGATCGTATTATTTCATAAGGTCAAAATAATTCCGCTTTTCTATAAAATGCAAATAAATGGAATACTTATGAACGTATCCGAAAAATAAAAACTGTTTTAGAAAGGTGATGAAATATGCTTTCAAAATTAATAAATCGAAATAAATATACATTTTTTAAAATACAAAAAAAAATCAAAACGTAAATAAGTTTTAAAAATGACTCACCTTACGTTTTTTCTAAATAAAATTACTGGAAATGAACAAAAAAACACTTACATATTTTATTTGAAAAATGTATTATAAAAGTTATTATTATAATTATATTTTTGGTCGTTCCATGTAAAAATAATTAATAAGATATTTCAAAATGGATTCGAAACTTTGATTTCAAAAATGTGTACATATTACTTCTTTTTTTGTATTGTTTCAGTTTTTGTATCATCATCATCATTATATAGTATAAAATGAAGTCGCTCAAAATGTATGTGCGCGTTGATCTTTTACACTACGAAACAGATTTTCATTTGGTTTTCACCAATAGAAAGAGTGATTCAAGGTGAAGGTTTATATGTATAAAAAATGATTATTACATTGGAGAAAAGTCGATAAATTCAAATATTCAATTCAGGCAGCGGGCAGCTTGACGACCTCCGTAGTCCAGTGGGTAAGACTCTTGACTCACAATCCGGAGGTCGCGGGTTCGAACCCGGCATGCGCAAATAAATTTTATTTGATTAATTTGTGTTATTTCACAATTAATTAATTTTAAACAATATATAGTATATTTGAGGCATGTTCCAGAGTGGAAGATACTATCAGTATCGCCCTGGTGTAAGACCACCATTCAGAATTGAAACGTTGCTTGAAAATGGCTTTAGCCGTGTTTAGTGACCAGATCTGAATAGCCAGGTACTTCTCAACCTTCCTCTTCCCCACCTCCTTCCCCTCCCCACTACCTTCAGCCTCACAACATACCCCAATTGGGGATGCCATAGTCTCACTGGCTCCAGACGGGAGCAGTTGAGATTCTTGTGCGGTATTCACTGTAAAAAAAAAAAAAAAGCTGGCAAGCGGGTGGTGTGGATTTTATAAAGGTTGGGTAATGGCGTTGTGTTTCGTTAGCCACAGCAACGTGTGGCCGGGTCTGCTAGTTTGAATATAAAGCGTGGTCTTTTATCTTTGTAAAACCGTTTATATAATATTTTTCACTATGATAGTAAGGAAGATACAACAAATTCTATGAGACCTATATGAGTTGTCCCTTAAAAGGGACAACCTTTTTATAAACTTGAAAAGTTTTTCTTGCAAAGGAGATGGTTTATCAGCAGTAAATCATTTGACGATCAACTTCTTTTACTGTAAGTAATCTACATAGTTTCTGTAAGCCACGTGTGTAGAATTAATTCAGTTTTTCAACTAAAGATATATTCCACCTATGAATGAATATGATATATGAATCCATCTATGTTGAAGGAGATTAACCCATATGTCCCTAACGCGAATACTCGTTGGAGATCCCACGCACTTTTTTTATGCTCCGAAAGCGAGAACTTCTTCCTTTCAGAATGCCCCATTAAATAGAGCAATTCAACTGCTTAACGATTCTGCATTGAGCATTGACATCTTCAATGTTACCTATAGAGAGTTCAGTAACTATCTTTTGACATACGTCTCAACATAGTGAAACTGCCCCCTTGGACTTTTTTTTCTCTTAAATTGTGTAATCTTCTCCGTAATAATTTGGTGTATAACTGTTTTATGGAGAACCTGAAAAAAAAAAAAAAAAAAAAATAATTCATTCAATAAACCCTGGGGAACCAAATAACCCTAAATCTACACAGAAAATAGATATTTTCCAATAGGTTCTTTCGTTCAACTGATAAAATCAGTTATTTTTCTATTTTAGTACCTACCTACCTACTGAGTTCTTCTGAAATAATAGAAATCATTTGCCAATTGAATGAATGAATTGCCAATTTTATATTTTATTTACAATTCACCGTTTCATTCGCATGGCCATTCATTTACCAATCTCAGTAATGATGTGTTAAATACGTATTTTTCGAATTGATCGATTCATTTTACATTCGTTTAAAATTTATTCGACATATTAAACTTTTTTTTACCTTAACTCCACACAGGAGGCCCCGAGAAAGGAATGAACATTGGTCTTGAAGAGACTCAAGGTGTAGGAAGGAGGAAACACAGAGGCCGGCAAATCGTTCCATAGCCGAGCTTTTGAACACAAAAACGAGTCGAAGAAGCGACCCGTTCTCAAGTGACAAATGTCAACCGTGTACATATGTTGGGCACGCGTTTGGCGTATTTCCCGACTATTCACTGGTGCCAGAGGGATCAATGACAGTACCTAGTTATTCGGAGCATCTTCGATTGAAATACCGGTATAACAAGGATAGCATTCTCACCCGACGCCTGTACTCTAAAAATTGCAATCCGTCTGTTAAGATGGGAGAATCTATCAAACGGACCGCCCGTTTCTGTACAGAGTCGAGGGTATTTTTCAGGTATTTTGGAGCTCCAGACCAGAAGTGGCTGCCAATTCAACTGTGGGGCACACTTGTGATTTGTACAGGGTTAGCAGTTGTGCACTATTAAAGTATCTGCGGGCCCTCTACAGTACGCCAAGTTTTTGATGGGCTAACTTTAGAGAGACCAACTTTCTGGCTTCGATGGAGCCCCCATATCTGAGCTGGTTACTATGGAGGTTAACTTTGTCAATGATTTAATTACAATCAAAATACTTGAACGAATCACTCGGATATTGTCGACGACATCTCTGTTTTTTAAATAAATAATTTTAAGGTTGTCGGTTTTCGAAAGACGTATTAGTAATTTTTGTTTTTTTCATTGAAGGTAACTAACTAACTAACCATCACGCCGTTTCCCCGCAGGGGTAGGCACAAAGGACGGATCGCCAAACATCCCGGTCTTGGCACACATTCCTTGCCTCGTTTACATTCATACAACGTCTCATACTTTACTTTATTCTGACTCTTGACATGGCCCGACTCAAGTATCTGATTCACTTGGTCGTGCCATTTCTTTCTTGGGCGTCCTCGACTTCTTCTACCATTCACAATTGCGTCATATATTCTCCTTACACTCCTTTCCTCGTTCATTCGCTCTAAATGCCTAAACCATCGGAGCGTTCCTTTTTTGATCTTACTCATTACGCTTACATCAGCTTGCATTCTTTGCAGATTTCCACATTTCTCACACTATCATACATGGTTTTACCACACATACGCCTCAGGGATCTCATTTCTACAGTGTTCAGCCTACTTTAATCCTTCCTCTGCCAGTTCCATGCCTCACTGCCATACATCAGGGTAGGTACCAGTACTCCATTATGGACGGCTAGTTTCGCGTCTTTGGACAGTTTTTTGTTGGTGCCAACGGCGTTCAGTCCTCCATTAATAGAGTTACGGGCATTCACCCTTCTTTCAATATCTCTATCAGCCTTCCCATCTCTCGTAAACATACTTCCCAAACATACTTATGTTTAAATCCGATTGAGCTGAAACTCGGCAGGTAGATTGGTTGTCGATGAGAATGCATTTTAATTAGTTGATAGTGCAATTGATTAGAGATTCTGGGTAGGAACGTTCAATCCTCAATCAAACCAAAATTATCATTAATATTTTTAGTTTTTAAAGACATTTGAAAATAGATGTACTATAGGTAAAAACTTAGTTTTTACGGCTTTATTTTTTATATATTTTTACATCAGTGGGAATTAATTACCCAAATATTCCATAAACATCACTAAATAACGGACCAAATCCCCTTGAACCGTGGGCGCGTGCACCTGTAACCAACTAACAGTAGAGATGGAATTATTATCAGCAGGCTTACAAGGTATTAATTATCGATTTTTTTTATAATCCGGTCGAAAAGCGCAAATGTCGATACGATAATGCTATCTTTTGCATATTTGGTACGGGTTGTTTTACAGAATTTGAACAAGTCATCAAATTTTAAAGTTAATTAATTTCAATATTCTGGGAAAGTCCTATTCAAATTCTGTTTTTATCCAAGTATGTACTGTGTAACAACCGAACCATGATTAAATTACGTATTTAATATAAAAATAAAGTAACTAGAATTAAATCTACGTAATAATTTTCAAAACCATAGATCAATATTGTGGTGAGAATTCAATCCGATTTAAAGGTGTTTTTAATAATGTACCCATTTGACCATAAATTTTAAATTTAAAAATTAATGTTAATGTTATTATAGACAACCCTGACTTACTCAACCTAATTACCTTTCATATACTAACTAGAGCTACTCGATCTATTATTTGAAGTGAAACTTCTATAGCCCCGCTATGATTTTGATTTCGGATGAAACGGAAATGACGATTACTGCACCTGCGACGCATCAACTGCGTTCATTGACCGCTTTGGTTATGTCACTTTTAAAAGCTCATATTGGTTGATATTGGAAACGGAAATTACGCTAGGTCTGCACTCATTGGTCGCTTTGATTATGACCTCACTTTTCAAGTATTGGTTAAAATTGTTTCGGTAAAGTTTCGATTCTACCGCGTGTAAACTGCACTCGACTTTTTTTTTAAAATTGCAACGACATTATCAGAACCGAGTCATTTAGATACTCGCTTGTACCTAGATTGCATGCAGTCGGCATTACGAAAATAACGACGAAAATACGGCTCAACGAAAATAATTAATGTTAGCCTAATACTGTTCATCTGCATAAGTTCTATGTAAATAGATTAAATAGCATATTTTACTTAATTTTTAATGTTTCACAATTTTATTATGTAATAGGAAACATCACACGTAAAAGCTTGTTCAGGCGTATAATAAAAAATAATAAATCGGAGTTATCGGTTTCCATGTGTAATAAACTGTCCTTCTTTAAGTTTATTTTTTATAAGAATACCGCACAAGAGTTGAAAGTTTCAACTTGAAACTGCTCCCGTCTGGAGCGAGCTAGTGAGATTATGGCAACCCCAATTGAGTATATTAGTGGGGAGGACAAGGTGATGGGAAAGACGACGGAGATTCAGATCTGGTCACCAAACATGGCTAAAGCCATTTTCAGCAAAGTTTCAATTCTGAAAGTGAGTCTTATACCAGGTCAATATTGAGACTACGAGTATCTTCCACTCTGGAACGTGGCGCACATACACTATATATTATTTATAATTAATTTATTGTGATACAATAAAATTAAAATTTGTATGTGATTTGAAACCAAGAACTTCAGATTGATAGTCGAGAGGCTTTTCCATTGACCACGGAGGCCGTCCATAATACCTATGTAGATTATTCAATGAATGCACTAACAAGTTGCTCCACAGTTTCGGAACACCGTCATACAGCTAAACTAATGTAGATAATATTTTCTCCATTGTAAATTAATGATTATTCGCTGTGTTTGAAGGCTTGGCAGGAGTGCCCGGGTTCATTGGGTCAGGTTTGTTCGGGTCTTGGCATCTATTGCGTTTCAGGCCGGACGAAAGAGACTGGTTGAGGGAGGCCTTTTGACATCTCCAGCCGGACTCTCTTGACCCATCGCCTTGCACCGAAGAGATGGATTTAAACGTCTGTAACTACTGTACACACTGATCCCTAGATTCCTTCCCAACCCTAACCTACCTTTTTTCTTCGCAGAACTCTCTCTCCTTCCTTTCCACAAAAAGACATAGGCCTGGAGGGAAATTATTTTCCTCAGGGAAGATTTTTCTTTTACATTAGCTCCTGTGTGGAACTAATGTAAAAGAAAAATACTGAAAAAATAAATGCTCACTTTCACAAATCTATGATCGAATTCCTGGACCCATTCTAATCATGAAATAATTAATCAAACCGTACAATAAATCCATCCCTTTTACTGGAATTATTATTAAAACTAATATATTTTTCCCGTTTTATGAATAAACATCATATTCAAAACCTTCAAGAAACCAATGGTTTTGAAATTAGATTTCTTAGAACAAACCGTAATTTGTTCGAGAAACTTTTTAATACAAAAGTGGAGAACTTATCAAGTCATTAATAATATTATAGAGATTGGAAATTTCCGAAGAATGTTACTAAGGGCCAGTTGTTTCGGAAAACCTGAACAATCGTTCAGATTCTTCTTGATTTTTCAAATGTAATGCAATCATTCCGTTGATTTTTGTCAAATCAGAATTGGGTTGTTTCAAATTAAATTTAACATTCGTTACATTCGAAAATTTCACACAGTGTTCCCCGCCGAATCGGACTAATTATTCCAGAGAAATCGAAAGGAATATTTTTTAACGCTTGCAACACTCACAAGTTGTTTATGAAATTCGTCGCCTGTCAGAGTTTACCGGCCTTTATCGTAAGCCGTGCGTAATGTTTATCTACAAATAAAACATAAACGCTTAAGAGTGAGTGCTTTTTTTATTAGTATTCAATTAATTACATGTACAGTTAAGTTAATATGGTAACATGCAATCGTATTACTTAAATATTCTTCCTTTTTAGATCAATTTTATGAGTCTCCGGAACGGCTACGGTTTTAATGCTCAAATGTCACCAGAACCATACAGGAAATGAATTAAATTCCTATGGAAACTATAATCAAAGCTCACCATATGACTGCCAAACGTGTACATGCTATGCTTGATCACAAACACATCGTGAAATACAGGTTAGTTGTGTCTTATACTTTATTTGTCAGGCTTGAAGAGGATCCTTTTTTGCGAATAAAATATCTTATCAAACAACGTCTGATACGATTGTTTAAAAGTGTATAGTTAATTAATACAATTAATAAATATGCAAACAATGTAATAATATCGTTCGGTCGGTTTGTTGTCGTTTGGTCATATGTCATATTCTATCAGCACTCTCCATATGGAAACTTCGGAGCGCCGCTTCAGACCGCCGCGCAGGCGCAGTAAGGTCTCGCAGTGAATCTTTACTAACTTCTCTCACGGCGCGGCGGCGTGGCGCGCTCCGAAGTGTACTTGTAGTTTTATTTATAAAATGTTAACGTATTACAATTACATTATGATTTTTGTTTTAGGGTCATTGCAGTCCAAATAAGAAATGCATATGTTCTGGAGGAATACAACAGAATTTACGGTATTTTGACGAGTCTGCGTTTTGGATACTGGTTGTAGGTACCTCCAAGCAGAACCAAATGATAGAAGAACCAAGGAACTATAGTGGTTCACCAATAGTGAAATGTAATGTATACACGTGAAATGCATAAATGGTTTTCCTCAGCAAGAACCATTGCATAATGTACTTTTAATTTGATATAGGTACATTGTTTTCATATTACTGCTTGTCATAATAAGATGGCAGATTAGGTTTCGCGTCGTTAACCCGCATAAATCAACTAATTAAATATAATTTCTGACTTATTATACATATACACATATACTTATTACTTACAACTTTTATAACTAAGAAGTTTTACTTATATAAATAAATAAACATTTGAACTGACATGGTTTCGTTTTATTTTGTACTTCAAATAAAGTTGTAACATTGAACACAAAAGGATTTTTATTACCTATAAAATACTGTTCATATTAGGTATGACTTTGTAAATTTAATACTGATTAGTGGTAATTAACTCAAGATTCCTTTACACAACATATTTTAAATGTTTTATAAAGACATGTGTTTTAATCGCCTTATTAGTATCAGGTAAAGATTTATGTTAATATGCTAGGTCATGACTCCAGTTCCCAAACTGCAATTTTCTTTGTGAGGGTTGAACCAGTTATATATAGAATATTGTGATGGCGCCAGTCCTTTATTCTGTATTTATGAACTCTACTGTGGCCCGAAGCGCTGTTTTTAATTTAGGTACTTGGCCAAAAATCATGTAAGTATACAATTCTTTTTAATTGCAATTCATTAACACACTCAACTTCTTTTATATCTTGTATGAAATCGGAAGTTGACAGAAATCAGAAGGAACCTTCAGTTGTCACACGTACATACAACAAAATCTCTATGTTCTCAAGGTAAATAATTAGGAAAGCTTGGAAAATGTCAATCACGAGGAAAAGATTTCTTTTATTATAAATTATTGTAGACTCATAAATTATTCTAGGATAAATATAACACGAATAAGATGGCAATAGATTGTAACATCATCGGTTTACACAAGAAATAAGTTTGTATTTTTTTCAATGTTTTCACCAGTGTTTACGTCATTTTCAATCTCTGAAATAAACGATTTTCGACAATATTATTCATCGAAAAGATATCTAAACTTGTTATTTTGCCATCCTGAAGTTTTGATCGTTATGTTTTATTTACGTTTTATGCAAAAACAGTCCAGCCATAATCACTAGTTTCGGTAGTGCATAGTGCCACAGAGCTGCACAAGCTGTCAGATAGCAAAGTTTCGCACGTCTGCGCATGCGCCCTCAATCAATTTTCCACTAACCGCCGGAATTCGAGCGGTTACATTTCCATCAAATTTGACCTGAAATTTCACTTGACGAACGGTGAAACAACCCAAATTTCGTTGATTGACGATTCATTTGCGATTTGACGGTTCATCAGACGTGATTTTTTCCGAAACAACTGGCCCTTAGTATTCAACAAAATGGGAATCAGGTTAAGTAAACAAACACAAATCGAAAACTCTCTGACCTCAACTCTGGTTAGCTTCAGATATTAGATATTGAAATTTCTCGGCGGAACTAAGTTTTTCATTATTTTTCTTGGATTTAACGCATCGCTGGTCTTCTCTGAAATGGAAATTTATAATGGAGCTTTAACGGAATTGTGAAAACCTACCGCTAGATACTAGATACATGTTTTGATAGGTCAGATTTTCCATATTCTATTTTGAATATCTAATTTTATGGTAGTCATAATTACTTGAATCTCATCGGTCATTCGCATCATAGGTTAATTTTATTGTCTGAATGTGGATTTAGACCAAACGAACAAAAGCTCGTTCTACTCTGCTCTTGCAAATCATTTTGGTGTAATCAGTTATAGAGCATTCTTTCGATGCTCCGAGTGCATTCGCCGCAATTTAGTAGAAGGCTCGTTCGTCTAAAGTAAGAGCCGTAAGTGCGCCTGAACAATTGCCCAGAGCATTCCTTCGTGTTCTGACGCGATCGCTCCTAGGGGCAGTCTCTTCAGAGTATTACTTATTGTGATCTTGGATCTTCTATCGACTTGTTCGTACTCATTATGGATTGGAGTAATGAAAAATGTCTGCAAATGGTAGAAGCGTACCAAAATTTTAGGTGTGTGATCTAACTTATGGAAAATGAAAATAAATAATAATAACAACTTATGGAAAAAAAAAATTAATTATAGAAATAAGTCCCTTCCTTCTTGTAGTTTATGTTGTATACATATAGGTATACTCACATACCGCGTCGCTCGGGAAGGTTCGGGTTTGCGGAGATTCACGAGTGAGCACAGTACAATGGAACAGCTGGCCTATTCGGCAGCGCTCGGATCTACTTAGGAAGCCTTAGTAAACAGTCGCTACCAAATAACATTTATTTTTAATTTTTAATTTTATTTTTTTTATTGGCAATGCTGATTAAAAATACACATAAAGTTACATCAGTTACATGGTTACATCAGGTTTTAACAAATAAAATAAAAAAAATTGCCTTTCCTCACCATAAAGAGACAATGCTCTCGTGTTTGGTGAGGGAGTTCTTGCTCAATTAGTAAATTAAAATATCGTGTAAGTTAGTAGTAACAGCTATTGTAAATAATAAGTAGGTTAAAAAAATCATGTATAAATTTAAAAATAAAAATCATGAAGAGTTTAAAAAACCATAATATAAATTTAAAAAAAATATATTATAAATGAAAGAATCATGTAAGTTAGTAACAAAAAATTATTGTAATAAGTAAGTAAAGGATATGAAAGAAAGAATGCAAGATTTATACAATAGTAAACTAAGAGATATAGAAACTAAGAAATTTAAAAAAAAAGAAAAGAAAAAGAAGGAATGAACGATTTATAAAATAGCAGTAATAAATAAATAAACATAAATAAAATAAACATAAACATAAATACAATATTACTCCCGATCATTGTAATTCACAATAAACAACAAAAAAAAACTTACGTGTAACCATTGCTATTGTGGGCTAGTGAGCCACAGATTAAAGAACATTACATTTCTTTTTTTCGATATTTGTGCCATAACGATAAATGCAGCACCTGAAATCACAATATCGCTTCCAAAATGGTGTAGTGAACACTACCGCCGCCGATTGTTGAAGAATGAGCAATGAGCATTCGCTCGCCTGATCTAAACATCCCTAGAGCATCTGCGAGATTTCTAGTTTTTGTTCGTTGTTGTTCTCTCGGTGTAAATGGTGAAAACGTATTACTGTTTACACTAATGATCAAGAAAGAACGCACCTGTTCCAGCTCTAGTTCTATACTCGTTTGGTCTAAATTCTAAATCCACCTTTGCATGACGTGCATCGTGACATTTTACCGCCGCCCTGGGAAGCATTTACTGGATAACCCATAACTCTGCCATGGATCACCCTAAGTTGTTTGTTACGTTCGGTGATTTATTAGGGGTGTCCGTGTTCTTCGGATTAGTTGTATTCAGGTCTCGGCAGCGGCATGCTCTCCAGCTGCGTGGCCGGATCCGGAGATGCCGGTTATGTGGACCTTTTGTCCTTTCCAGCTGGTCTCTCTCAATCTGTTGTCTTACACCTCAGCGGGAGAGATAGGTTTATACGTCCCTCACTCTCGGACACACTGAACTTTAGATTCCTACCCACCGCTCATACTTTTTTTTCTGAGAACTTTTTCTCCTTCCTTTCTTTTAAAAGATCCTCCACACAGCATCCACAAATAAAATTATTTTACTCAAGGTCTACTGTGCGGATAAAAAAATGATAAAAAAATAATGGATAAAAAAATGTCGTTACTTCAATATGTAAAGTCCAATTAATTGCGTATTTTTCCTCCCACATAGTTTTATAAAATACCATGTATTGTAGCCATTTTGAAGATTAGAAAATTTTCTGAGAAAACCATTAATAAAAATTGGATTAATAATCAACATTGTATTATTCATTGATAATTGTAAGAGAATGAGCCTGTTCCGTACTTTTATTTTATTTATTATGGACAATAAATGGATTATTTATATAAATTACAATTTACATAATACAAATAAAATCCGATAACAGATTTTTACATAACTTAACATTGTAATAAAAAAAAAATACCGATGTTCTGAAATATTTACAATAAATATAACATTGTAAATATTAAATACAAAATAGATGATATAAGGACAACAAATAAATGACAAAAATGTATTGAAAAATGTATCCTCACTACACAACACCAATAATAATTATAAGCACCCACAACTAAAGTGAACCATGTTTATGAATTGGATGGCTTACAACAAGATATTAAAAATTATTTAATGTTAGCTTAGACATATTTTTTAAAGGTTCTTAAATTACACGAATATATTCCCGCATCATTCGAATTCTTACCAAATACTAGCTGACCCGACAAACGTTGTTCTGCCATGTTAATTACTTGTGGTGAATATTTTGGTTGTTAAATAAGTGTGTGGGGATGAGATCTATGACAGAAAGAGGAATGGAGCACTGTACACGATGACCGCCGGTAAAAGCAAAAAAAAAACACCAACTTAAGTAGGAAAACGAAATAAAGAAAATCAATTTGAAGTTCGAAGGGCAATTGGGTGTACGATATTTTTGGTCAGTCGGTCAGTCCGTCTTTAGCCAACACAAATAAGCTCGATGGTTTGTTTGCCCACGCGAAAACTTGATGCCGAATGAAATATAAAAATGACGCGACGCTTCTCGTGAATGTCTTGCGCATGTGTGGATGAAAGTTCGATGAGGCGGACGTAGCGCCATCTGTCATTCAAAAACATAAATAATTTCATTCTGTTTGAAATACGAAAGACGGTTAAATTTGTTAGAAAAAAAACCTAAAATCGCGATTAAAAAATGGGAGGGTGAGGGTGGGAGGGCTAAAATTTGGGGCTATAGGTATTTTTTGATTCCAATTAAATAAAAAAATACAAAAAAAATTGTTAAAAAAAAATTCTGTGTATGGACACCCTAATCACTCAGCGATATGAAATATACTTTAAAACCTATTCTCATACCTACAAAATATACATATAAAATTTCATAAAAATCGGTCAAGCCGTTTCGGAGGAGTGCTACCACAAACACCGTGACACGAGATTTTTATATATAAGATGTTACATGCTCTGAATATAAAAGCATTAGGTTAGTAGAACATTTATGAAGATGAAAAGGTTCTAGTTCTAACGCTTGGGATTCTAAAATTAATCTCAAATAAAAGGAGCGAACAATCAATAAAGTCATTGATAATTTTATTGAGATTTATGTTCTAGTTTTTAATGGTTGTTTACGTCATGGTAGTCAATCAAAGATATTCAAATAGAGAAGAGATATGCTATGGTGTCCGCGCAACTGTCGCCGGACTACGCGCTAATTAGCGTAGTTTTCATACAAAAAGAATTTGTTCATTTCGTTGATTTTTTGAAAATGTGCATTAATATTGGTTAACAATATATTTTGAATAAGGAAAGAATTCGTTCATTTAGTTTAACGTTCGTTTGGTT
Source organism: Limnephilus rhombicus (assembly GCA_929108145.2). Classification (NCBI taxonomy): domain Eukaryota; kingdom Metazoa; phylum Arthropoda; class Insecta; order Trichoptera; family Limnephilidae; genus Limnephilus; species Limnephilus rhombicus. The sequence continues at coordinate 19,256,815 of OV815273.1, read as the reverse complement.
TATTCGTTAATTATTTGTTCTTTTAGTTTATTTGTTAATTGGTAAACAATATCGGCGACACATAGTAAAAACAGCAGAAAGCACATCTACTTATATTTCAATATCTTTGTAGTCAATATTACCCGCCTCGGAACAGAACAGAGTTTGTCTAGTGAGGTAGGTAAAAAAATCTGTGTAGATGAAATGAAAATAAAATAAACGCCCGGGTTGCCGGCACTGAAACTGAATATTTAACAAAAATTTAAATATTGGAGAATTTTTCTATGAATGGGTTCAATGCGCTTTATGTAAATATAATATTGAGGAATTCCAATGGGAGAAGCGAATTCAAGATGACTGCGAACATAAGAAAAATACAATATGTAAGTGTTTTAATATTATTGAATTCTTTTCCAATGTGGAATAAGAATGCCGACATTCTATGGGCTTTCTTCAAAATCATGTAAACATGCGCCTCGAATGTAAGTTCACTGTGAAGTAAAACATTTAAATCACGAATTCGTGTAATATTTAGGAGGCTGGCTATATGGTAGTTATGGTCAAATTTAATTTTATTTCTAGTGCGGGTAATCACGTAACATTTACAGGTGTTCATGTTAAGGTGATTGACGACACAATAGATATTAAGCCTACACAGATCTTCTTGTGATTTATAGCAGTCAATGATATAATTAATAGGAAGTAATATTTTCATTAAGTCGGGGAAGAGTAGAACTTTTGCATAATTAAAGCCTGTTATAATGTCGTTGATGAAAATTGTAAACAGTAACGGTCCTAGGTGGTTTATAATAATTTTCTTATCGGACACTTGTCAATGAAGATTATCTTCGATATTTCAGTACAATTAGCACAAGTGACTAAAAAAAAATTCCACTTGTTCAATTTACAACGGAAAATGAATATGACAGTTTGGCGAGTTACGTTACCTGTAAAAAATCCAGGTTTTCAACAGTAATTTAAAACAAAAAATTATCTTTTTAAGTTTGTCATAAAAATGAGATAAATTTAAATTAAATTTTTATGTTCCAATATGCACACTTCGAATAATTTATTTATCATAAGCTGAATCTATTATTAGGTATGGAATTACGCTTGGGGACTTTCCTGTAAAACAAATGAAAATCATGTTCAATCAGTTCCTAAATTCATTAATTAAATTATTAGCTCATAAAATTTTATACCAACAAAGGCATATTGTTCTGTACTCCCACCAGAATCTCAAAATTCTCCCAGTAAGAGCAATTCCGTGGTATAAAATTATATTTCAGCATATGAATAGCCCTATATGCATAAATAAACTCGAAAACACTTACAATACTCGTTTTACGTTAAATGAAGGACTAATAAAGTTAAGTTAAGTTATTAGTTCAAAAACATATTTTTTCACGGAGACGAAACATATCATTGTTGTATGGGAATTTAACAATATTACCAGTGCAGGCCTTATTATGGTACAAAATATTGATTCAGCATATGTCTGAGTCTAATTATAAGAGGAAAGTAGAACATGATTATAATACAAGGTTCACGAAGAATGAAGGAATGATTGTTCCAAAATATAATAATAACTACGGACGGCGAACCCTGGAATATAATGTGCCAAAAATATTTAACATGTTACCAATTAATATAAAAAATTGCGATTCTACAAATAGATTCAGATATATGCTGAAACAATGGCTGCTAAATAGAGATAGTTTATATTAATTCATATGTGTTAATTGTTATAATAATAATAATAATATTTGGCTAATTTATATAGCGCCGTTTTCGCGAAAAATCACCTCAAGGGCGCTGTACAAATAAATACATAAAATAATAAAATTACTGGCTTACAACTAAGATTTACAATTATTACTAGTGACTTACATCTAAGACTTATAGCTAGTGGCTTATGACTAAGACATATAAACGCTAACCTAAACTGAACTCAATGACATACATGTTTACAATCATGACTTAAAGTTAGAGATTTACAACTAACATATAAGTATTTACATTTAAAAATACTTCTACACATCTTATACATGTTATACTTTCGCCAGAATCATCCAATCTGTATGGTTATAGTAATAATATTATGTAATGTTTAAATTGTAACTGAACATTAACATCCTGTTGACAAACTGCTTCATTGCGGTTTAACGGGATTGTACCTTGAAAACCAATTAAAAAAAAAAAAATTGTACCTAAGCATTAAAACAAATATGGACAAAGAACGCTGGACTACATGATACCTAATTACTTAAATATGCTACCTGCCGAAATTAAAAAATGTATAAATGGTAAAACAAATAATATTATGTTGAAGAATTGACTTGCCGCGCCGAAAGAAATAATTTATATTGTACTCTAACACAAAAAAATTCTGTCTGCATAAAAAAGTAAAATAAGTTTATTTACGAGTATATCTTCAAAGTAAAAGCAACCATTGACAAATTTTCTTTTTTCTGTAAAAAAATTAATTGTATTACTTTATCTTTATAATAAATAAAATAAAAATAACCCTTACAATTTTACAAGTTATAATAACAATTATTGCGAAAGCAACATTTTAAACAGGTCATGCTGGTTATTTTAAGTTTTTTTCTATTGATAATGTAAATATATGATTTAAAAAAAAGGATTATTCATTTATTTTGCTGCGTTAAGAACTATTTAATATTTTTTGAAGTGAAAATTCTTTAGCCCCTTTAGAGTGATTTGAAGTTCGGATGAAACGGAAATGACGCACTACGGCACCTGCGAAGCATCAAACTGAGCTCAAGGCTCCTTTTAGTTGAGATATAACGATAGGTCTGCGATAGGTAATGACGATAGGTCTGCGCTCATTGGCCGCTTTGTTTTTTACGGGTCGTCGGAATATAAGCGTAAATTTGCGTCTCGCCACGCGCGTCCCATAGCGCAGCGGTATAGTGCGTCGCAAATCTCAGCTGCCATAGAAATCCAGCGGACGGAGGTTCGAATCTTACGAAATCCAAAAAAATAAATATTTTTATTTTTGTAAATCAATATCCAATTTTCAAACCACTTTAAAATAAACAGGCAAAAGAAAGCGACATCTAGCGAATTTCTAGTTTCACTTTTTTCGCGTGTGAATTACACTCTAATTTTTTAAATGAATATTAAGTATCATTAGATTCTAAAACCTGGAAATTAAAAAGGAGTACTATAATAATAGTACTCCTATGATAATAATAGTAGTACGAGTATTTTTAATATAGTCAGGTTATTAGTAACACGGAAATGTTTGTTTTTAATTAAAAAGGTGCCATATTTACGACTCAAATTGCTACAACTACGTTTAAGATTTCTATTTGTAAAGAAAAAAAGGATTCATTTATTTTTTTAAAGCAACTGGGTATATGTATTTTACTGTTTAATGTATTTAACGGAACGGAAATTATTAAAAATACATTATTTATTTTATAGGAGCAAATTATTCATGCAGGCAAAAGGATCCTTCAATAAATTTGTATAATATGCAAATGGAGGACCCTTTGTTTACTGAGTGAGTGCGCAGGTTCGTAATATTCAACTTCAAAATAATACAAATAGAATAATGTATATTTTTTAATAATATAATAATAACGTATTATTACCACCATTAAAAAATATTTGCATTACATGTACATAATTAAAAAAAATAATTGTACTTATACCTAACTTTGTAAAATTGTTAAAATGGAATAAATAAATAAATAAATAAATTTAATGAGTGAAGATTAGATTCCCTTACTTCGAGTAAATTAATCATAATTTTTCTTTGGAGAGTATTAATCTCAAATCAATTTCATTGACTCGTTCGCAACACTCAGCGAGCGTTGGATGCAAATGAATCGGCGACCACCCTGAGGAACGATCCGTCAATTTAAATTTAATTTATTAGCGAATTTTATATAATCATTCATTGCCTGTTATTTTTTCATTTATATTTTTATTATTTTTCTTGAAAGGTAATTAATTGTGCATAATTTTTCTCAAGTAATATAGATGTCTATGAATATGGCAGACTGGGAGTGCATTGTACTGGGAGTGGAAGTGGATAGTAGTAAAAGTTGAAGACTCCCGGGGAAGACATGGCATGATCAAGTGAATCAAATAATTATGTATGGTAAAAGAGGCGTAATTGATGAACTTAGAAAGGGGTGTAAGTCGAGGTTGAAGAAGTCGAGGTCGCCCGAAGAAGACATGGCGAGATAAAGTCAATCAAATATCTAAAAAAAGCTGACAATATTGACAACATTATTATTTACATCTTAAATTTACTCAGCTTAATAAAATTCACAACCTCTTTACTTGCTCCACACCATTCAAAAACCCCGAGCTGGGTTCACTTAGCTTCACATCTATTTATATGAAGATGAAGATTTGAGAACCGGCAGGCGGGCAGAGTTTCTCTGATTTTCATACAAATCTACAGTTTTATTCCGAAAATGATAAAATTTTGCAAACTTGGCCAACAACACAAGGCCACTCTCTAAGTCTGATTTTGAAAAATTCTCTGTAAAGCTCCGAGCAACGTCGGGGAATTCAGTTAGTATTCAAAAATATCAAATACATTTGTCTACGGATACTTATTTGCCTATACATACTTGTTTGTCCATTATTGTTTCATATTATAATAAAACGAATATAAAACTTTATTCCACTTAATTTTATTGGACCGTAACCGGTTTCAGCTCGTCAAAGCCATCTTCAGACTGGTACAAATATTTCCTAGTCTACGGTTTATATACACAACATATTGGGGAGGGGGAGGGGGGTGGTCTACAAGGATTTTAATCAATTACAGTAATTATATTTGTTGCTAAGTCATTTTAGACTATCGAATTTCTAAATATTTTGGTTATTCCAGTAAGCTAATTACATTGGGTTTGCAGCTCACTTCAATGATGATTAAGGAAAAACCTTACAAGTAATATGAGTTACTAATGACCTAATTTTATTGTCAAATCGTTTTTATATTTGTGAAGTTTGGTATTTTTTATTGCTTTTTGAAGGGATACGTGTTTTCATTGGAGTTGAAATGGTCTAAACTAATTACATATTTTAATATCGAAAATTATTATGAAAATTAGACTGGATACAAAAGCGCGGACTTAGCAAATGAGCTTTTGTATCCAGTCTAATTTTCATAATAATTTTCGATATTAAAATATGTATTTAGTTTAGACCATTTCAACTCCAATGAAAACACGTATCCTTTCAAAAAGCAATAAAAAATACCAAACTTCATAAATATAATAACGATTTGACAATAAAATTAGGTCATTAGTAACACATATTACTTGTAAGGTTTTTCCCTAATCATCATTGAAGTGAGCTGCAAACCCAATGTAATTAGCTTACTGGAATAACCAAAATATTTAGAAATTCGATAGTCTAAAATGACTTAGCAACAAATATAATTACTGTAATTGATTAAAATCCTTGTAGACCACCCCCCTCCCCCTCCCCAATATGTTGTGTATATAAACCGTAGACTAGGAAATATTTGTACCAGTCTGAAGATGGCTTTGACGAGCTGAAACCGGTAACGGTCCAATAAAATTAAGTGGAATAAAGTTTTATATTCGTTTTATTATAATATATTATAATGGAATTCCACCATGAAATATCACTCTCAAAAATAGAAACATTATTATTTCGTTTATTTTCATTCCACGTTTATCCTGACGAAAATTTTATTTTTATTTATTTATATAATAAACGTTACATAATTAAGACATTTGCATAGAGTAGATAAATTAAATCACTATACAGGGCAGATGCATGTTTCCTTGGTTTTGAAAAATGACGATTATTTTAAATAAATAGTGGTGTAAACGAAGTTATTTATTTTTATTAAATTAATATTAGGTCCTTACATATGAAATTGGCGTTTTGTATGGGAGGAACATAAAGTCGATTTTTTTAAAATATAATATATTTATTTAATTAAAGTATGTACCATTGCTATCTATGCACTTTTGCCATCTCATAGGTAGTTCATGGACCCCTTTACTAAAAAACCATTCGGATTGGAATCAATAAAATCTTTGAAGGCGGTTTGGACTGCCCCATCGGAGTTGATTTTTTCCCTTACAAGAAGTTAACCAAATTTCGAAAAAAATGGTAATCTGTTGGGGCAAGGTCCGGAGAGTACGGTGGATGTCTTAGACATTCCAATTGAAGCTCCTCTAATTTGGTAGCCGTCTGTTGTGCAGTGTGTGGTCTAGCGGTCAATGCGCGTTTGTTGATTTGCTTCACTCAACTCGCGAGGTACCCACCTTTCAAGCTTTTTCACCTTCCCAATTTTCTTCAAGTGGATTAAAACACTGCAGGTAACTCGGACGTGGTTTGCAATGGATCCGCTTCCACAATAGCCTTCAATTCTTCATTATCAACTTTGGTCTCCGGCCGTCTACGGGGCTTGTTCTGCAGGTCGAAATTTCCAGAACGAAAACGTTGGAACCAAAAACGCACTGTGTTTTCTTTTGCGGCACCGTCGCCATACACATCATTAATCCTTCGAGCCGTTTCTGCAGCACTGGTGCCACGGTGGAACTGGTACTCGTAAATAACGTTTTATAAATAATATTTCAAGTTTCTCTTTTTGCAAACTAAGTGACGCAAAGAAAAAAAAAATTAAGGAAAAAACAAATACATGAGTAAATAGCTGTATAAATTTGAATTTGGAATTCCTAACCAAAGAGAAGATATTTGAGATCAAAGTTGCCAGTACGGCAAAACGTCAATTTCATATGTAAGAACCTAATATGACGCCGCAAAGTGAATTTGCGATTAGTTTATTTCGTAAGGTTGCTTTGTGAGTGCACATACACAAATGAAATAGTTGAATTGAGAAAAATCACACTGAAAAAACAAAACACGTTTTCAATGATTATTACAGTTTTGCAGCGAATACGAAGTGTTCTTTTGTCTAACAGCTCTATTTATAGAACACGCTTTCATCGCTGCTTCTTCACTTCTACTATCATCCACAACTCTGAGAGCAGCGCGCGAAAAGGGTGCTTGGATTATTCCGTACACAAATATTGCACACAGATTATTCCGATCACACAAGAGCAGCGCAGACCGCGAGAGGGGAAGGATCCTTGTCTGTCAGGAAAATTGGAAAGGAGAAATACAGATGAATTCGCGCATCATTATTAAATTTAATGGACATTATTCATCAGCTAATATAATTTTAATCAAATAAATAAAATACTTTGCTGCTATGCGAATGTTTGTAGACTATCGGATGTTTTTGTCAGTCTTAGAAAATATTTTTACACTCCGACGCGCGATGTTCTTATAAAATAAAATACTGTATTTATTTATTTAACGCCCGTCAGGCTTTTACAAACATATTACAAGCTGAAATTTTGCACAATGAAGAAATATAATACATATCAGTATTATTTTGATTAAATGGTGGCGTAAAAAAGTAAATTAGGGGATGCTGTGTGGAGAGTCTTTTTAATTAAAGGAAGAACAGGGGTGAATTAGGGGTGAGTAGGAATCGGGGGGCCAGGAGTGACGAACGTATGAATCCATCCCACCAACTGCGGTGCAACGCAATGGATCGAGAGAGTCCGGCTGGATAGATAAAAATATCTCCCTCAAAGTGTCTCCCTTGTTTCGGCTCGCTACGCAGCAAGTGGGCAGACGCATAAGCCGCCAAAACCCGGACAAACCTCACCTAAGTCACTATACGTAGCGAACCACTCGAAGTGACTGCAGGGATGTTGCATTATCCAATAAATGGTTCCCGTTACGGCGGTGCTTCCAAATTTAAGTTTTCCTTGTGCGCAACTAATAATTGAAATTTCCATGTGCGCAATAATTTGTGTCAGGAATAGTAGCGTGCGGAATAATCCCGAACCAATGAACAGTACGAACAGCGAACACCCTTGCCGCCAGCTCCCAGCTACTACGAGCTACGTACGCGATTACACGAACAGAGTAAAGTGGCACTATCGCGTTGCAAGCGATACACGGGGCATAATCTTTACTTGCAATTAACTTTAGCTTAATTTGCTCGTTACTTCGGGGCGAGAAGTCGACTCTGATTACTCCTGACGCTTATGAGCTTCTGAGATAACGATAACGTTCCTCGGAAATGGAATATAATCATTCCTAAGGGATATTCTTCAGACATCCATAAACACATTACAAGTGAACAGCATTAGACGATATAAAAATTGATTAAACGATTTTCCAAAGTGAATATTATAATAATTAAAGTGCCTATTTAAAAAAAAAATCGAATGCAGTTAACACGCGGTAGAAGCGAAACTTTACCAAAATAATTTCAACCAATGAGCCTTGAAAAGTGAGTTCATAATCAAAGCGACCAATGAGCGCAGACCTAGCGTCATTTCCGTTTCATATCTCAATCAGTAGGAGCATTAATAGGAGTTTGATGCTTCGCAGGTGCTGTTATGCGTCATTTCCGTTTCATCCGAAATCCAAATCTACAACGGGACTACAGAAGTTTCACTTAAAAATATATTGTTTAAAAGGGTATTTTCACAAACTAGGTGTATCGGCAAGCAAAGGTTTATTACTTAAAGTTTTATAAATAAGAAATTGTTTAATCTATTTTCGCATATTTCTTCGATGACCCTTCTTGACAAGACTGGAATAGAGGAGGATTGCAAATGTCAGAACGAGACACTACAAAAAAGCTAGATAAATGGTACCTTGCAAATGAGGCTATTTTATTTTTTATTGTACACTTCATTTTATATTCCTGAGGCAGAGTATAAGGGTTCTTTCAAAAATGGTATTCACTTTGTCAGAAAAATATTCCAAAGTTGACTCCTAAATTCGTGGATAAATCGTTAATTTTGGGACCTATGTTTTATGATTTAAAAGCAAAAATCGAAAATCGGATTCATATCCGTACTTCACACATTAAAAAGAAATTAAATCTAAATAATTTGGTATTTTAGCCGTACATTCAAAACTTAATTTTGCATGAAACAGGCCGCGCAGACGTTCCTCTTAAGAGCGTTTAACCAGCCAGCGGTCAAAAATTCACATTTCGTCGAAAGTTGTTCTTACGATCATGCAGGACGGTTACAATGATAAAGATTAATTATTCTCCGTACCTGCTTTTCAAAATTATAACTCAATATCGATTTCATTTCATTCCAAATTTGCTTTAATTTATACCTAGATCCAAAAATGCTGAAAGGCGTGATGATAAAACTATTAAAATAATATATTTTTGTAATTTTTTTTTTAATTATAAGTATTTATCATTTTTCCATAATGCCTAAGTTAAATAAGAATGTTAAAAAATCTGAAATATATTAGTTTGTAAGTGCGCAAATAAATATACAAAAGGACCAATTTTCGTCAAGAAACATTTGTACGTATATATTTTTTAATGATTTTATTTAAACTAAAATTAAAATTCAATGCATTGTTTTTTTTATTCCATGATTATATGATTTGAAATGGGTGTGGTATAATGCAAAATCTTTTTTGAAAATTTAACAAATCTGCCAACGACCTGTGGTATAACCTTATTATACTAAAAATAAACATTTTTTCTCAAAATTTAAAACATGCGTATGCTAGATATAAGAACAATCTTTCGAAATCCATTTGTAATTTTTTGTGGAAAAGAGTCAATACGTCTAAAATCTGATTTAAAAATGACAAATTTCTGTTTTCTCTGGTAATACCTTCTTAAGGCTCTCATGCAATCCTTAGAATAACTAACCCATTAACACGTGTAGACACTTTCAACTTTAAGTTAAAAAAAAAGGGAAACGACTGGCCCATTAGTCAGTTGGCCTATCCCCTATGACAATCGTGAAATCTGTGTTTCATTTTACAAGTTCTTACCCAAGGTACCCTGAAGAGGAAACCGGCAATTTACAGTCAATGTCACGGGCGTGAGTGTCCAGTACACCAGGGATTGTGCGAAAAGTCAAGTATTATTCAATAAGTTGCTTTCAGAGAGTCTCTCTGAAAGAAACTCGTGAAAATTTTATTTCAGATCTCATCTTAGCTTTATCGAACGATAGAAAAATATGGAATACGTCTTGTCCCATTTTTGACAGTTGTTCATGTTTACAGCTTCACAGATCACGATGGAAATAATTTACAATTATCTGCGAACGGAAAATAGTTGAGTTGATAGGGAAATTTCAAACTAAACGTTGTCTCATTAAAATTTTCAGAATGTAAGCCCAAAACTGTACCTTTTCATTTATAATTTACAATTTGGGAAGCCGGTATGTGTATCAGCTCCCGCCATAGGTCGCCCCAAGTGGTTCGTTACGTTTGGTGACTTAGAAGGGGTTCCCGGGTTCATGAGATTTGTATAGATCATGGCGGCGGATGCGTTTGAAAACTTACTGCTTGGCGGGCTGGATCGGGAGAGAATGGTTGAGGAACACCTTTCGATCTCTCCAGCTGGACTCTCTCGACCCATGCACCGCAGTGGGAGGGATGAATTCGTATGTCCGTCACTCCTGGACACATTAACCTCAGATTCCTACCCATCCCTCATGCCCTTTTCCTTCGCAGAAACTAACTTTCTCTAAAAACTCCCTCCACACAGCATTTCCAAAGTTCGCATATATCCTTCAGGGCCTCCTGTGTAGAAAATGTAAAAAAACCTTTATAATATTGGTTTTAATTAGTGTCGCATTGTACAGTAAACAATTTCATATTCGATGTAACAAAAACAGAGTTTGCAGTGCACACGCGGTAGAAGTGAAACCTTCAGAAAACTAAAGTAGACTAGAGTGGGGAGGTTACGAAGCACCGCACAAAGAGGAGACCGATAGGCTGCGAAGCACCGTACAAAGAGGAGACCGATTGGTCAATCTCATTCTCTCGCAGGCTAAATTCTATAGATGTAGGTATATGTTTGTCTCTTTTCAGTGTCGCTATTTTTCGTTTCATCAAGTTTCAAATCACAACGGTTTGAATGAAGTTTTCACTTCAAAAAACCTTTATAATATTGTTTTACTTAGTGACGTATTGTCACGGGCGTGCACTCCATATAGGCACATAAGCACTGCCTACCCTTCCGTATTTGTAAAACATAAGTATGTAAATAATATTATAATTTTTTTTAAATTATTCCTAAAAATAAATACACACTTTCAAAAATAAGCGCGAAAAAGCTGAGCAACCGAAACTACGCGAGCGCCTCATCAAACAGGAAATAAGCAGGAATTATATCTGCTAGGAGCTAACTTCATACAAGATACAATATCTATGTTTACGAAATGCACATTTAGATTAGAACTGTCGTTTTGAATTTGCTTCTATGAGGTTTTTTGTTATTAGGTATTAGGCAGTGCTTTCTGGAACAAAAAAAAGGCAATCAGTGACGACAGTGACATCTGTTGTTATCTATTTCTATCAACTAGTTGTCTTACCAGCAGCAAGCACACTTAGCGAAAACTTGTACGAAGGGAGTTATTTGTAGTACGTTTTTTTTAATTATTTGAATCAATTCGGCGGTTTTCCTACTGCCTACCCCAAAGATATTGAGAATATCTTTGGCCTACCCTGATCAAAAACTCTGTGCATGCCACTGCGTATTGTGCAGCAAACATTTTCAAATTCAATGAAACAAATAATATAATGTTATTCAAATAGGTACTCACCTTCCGAATGTATGAGTCTGTATAACTCTTTCGACCCATTTCTTTTGTAGTAGAATGAAATAATGGAGCAAAGTATTCAATAGTTTCTAGACGGTGTAAAGATAATGGCCCAGTCAGTTCCGCCCTTTTCCGTCGATAGCAATCTAGTAAAAGCTCTGCGACAAAAATGCAATCCGGAATCACCGTTTAAACCTTGAATGCTTTTGGAAATCTTTATCGCATTGATCTATTTTCTGCAATTGTTTCTGAAATTAATGATTAACAATTTAAAATTCACGTAATTTGAATAAAAAATATTTTTAACTAATATCTAATCGCAAAGTGATATCTATGATAGGTACACATTTACAGTTATTCCGGAGAAATTAAACATAGATTGAGGAACAAGCAAATTACGAGAACCTATACTCTATAAAATCCTATGTCAATACGATATTGAATAAATTCGTCACCCATGGTCAGTTGGCCTCCGTGGTCGAGGGGTAAGCTCTTGACTGACAACCCGAAGGTCGCAGGATTGAATCCCGGCGTGCGCATATAAATTTTATTTGACCAATTGGTGTTAAATCAGAATTAATTCATTTAAATTAATTATGTTAAACACGCATAATGAAGAAACTGTAGCAGATAACTTTGTTGAATATTTCACGAACAGTGTTAGATCTATGGTTCATAAATGTGATTATATAGCGTCGACCGCCAGACCGGCAGTAGTGCAACATAGTATGTACCTACCCAGAGCCACCTGCGAAGAAATAAGTATTATTGTTAGCAAAATAAACAATTCAAAGTCACCAGTCAACATTCGAATGGTTGACATCAAGACATATATTAATATTTTAGGGCCTGTTATAACCCATTTTATCAATGTAATTTTAAAGCAAGCAGTAATACCAGATGAACTTAAAAGTAGCATCATTAGACCAATTTACAAAGGTGGCAAACATTCAGATATACAAAATTATAGGCCAATCAGCATTTTGCCAGCCCTAGAAAAAATCCTTGAAAAATACATTTCCATAAAACTTAACAAATATTTAGAATCTTTCTCCTTGCTAGATCCCAACCAGTATGGATTTCAAAAGAAAAAGAGTACTGAAATGTTGCTTCAGGAATTTTCAAATCACATAAATTACGAATTAAATTTAAAAAAACATGCGTTGGTTTTGTTCATAGATAACTCAAAGGCGTTTGATACCATTGATACAAATAAACTATTAGAAACAATGGAGGCAATAGGAATTAGAGGTAAGCTACTAGTATTGTTAAAAGTTCCTCGGAACATCTTCCGTTGTAATACCGGTAGAACAAACATCCCACTCTAAAGATTGCAGTCCGTCTGTTAAGATGGGAGAATCTATCAAACGGACCGCCTGTTAAGTAACCTATTTAACGAATTTTTAATATTTTTTTATCATCGCTCTTTATGACCTTTCTTAGGTGGTTCTGAGTTGGTTTCATTCTGAGTTGGCCGGTCACCGCTTCCACGGAAGAGTAGTATTGGAATAATTGAGAGATGAAGCCATAGTAAATAATGCAAAATCATACGTTTTTGTTTTGAAAATTTGACCTCTTAGAAGTATTATAGATGCTTCAATTAAATACTGCGTGTAGAACATACCTTGTCCCTTAAAAATATCGGTTAGTTTTTTTATAAGTCTTTTAATAAGCCTATAAAAAATAAAATATAAAGTCTGTAAAAAACACTTTTAAGTCCAAACTCTCCTATTTATAAACCCCTTTTCGAGTATGGTTTTATTGTTTAATGTAGCGAATTCAATTTCTTTTATAATAATTCACAAGAAGTTCACAAAATAAAATAAAATATGCATTTCCGCTTTGTTATTTTACAATACGGCCGGCAGTAGACGAATTTGGATTTTCAAAGTGAACTCTATGCCGTCCACCGAAGGGACATAACTAGACAAGCCCGTTTTTTTATCAGTTCGTCCCCGAACGGAGCGGGAAACGGAAGCTAGGCTCCATGTCACTTTGTTCCGTGAAATCAATTTTAAAATTCTGTTTTATTACAATAAACAATGCGTAAAAAATGAGTTAATGTTTTTTACAGGCCTTTACGAAATCAACCTGTAAAAATAAATCTCAAATACCTTTTCCAACCTTTCCAAAAGCCTTTTCTCAAGTATTTTTAAACTCCTCCCATAAAAGGGCGTGAATTCCGATTTCGATTTTTTCCTGGACTATTGGATCGCCAATATAAATAAATTAAAAAAGAAACATTCGTTATAATTTATTAAGATTTTCCTTACTACCATTTAGACATCCGCGAACGATTCTTTAGGCCAGTATGTTATCAACAATCATTGATTCAACCAGCAGGCGACCAATAGTGAATTAATACAGTAGATTTCCATTCATAATGGGTGTTTTATTTCATAAAAGTATAGTGCAAAGCACAGAGTTATTGCTTTTAACATAAAAAAGTATCCAATTTGTTAACCGCTGGGGTCATTGGTATTATTTCATATGCTATTTATTTTTCAGATGCTGTTCATGTCGCCTATTTGTCATCAGAGTACAAACGCAGTACGGGGAATGTTTAATATTGGAACTGTAATCAAAGCATATTTTGTTGTTCATACTAACTGGCTGTATGTGGTTAAATCTGAACCGGCGATTGCCCGATTTTGGCTTTAAATAAAAATAATGCGGGTATACGAGTACTATTGACTTATCTAGAAATCTACATCAATTGTACTTTAGTATTTCAAATCAATTTAAAAAGGGAATAATATAAAGAAGAAGATAACAATAATAATTTAAATGAAAGTATGAAAGAGAATAGACACAGAAAAATAGAAAGGATAATGGAAGCAACTGGGACTCGAACCCAGAACCTCTCGTCTAACCGGGACCTGCGCGTTAACCAATTCTGCCGTGGCCACCTTTTGTCAAACCGTCATAATAGTCAATCTCATATTTAAAATTTTATAATTGACAATTTTATCTTCAATTAATTTTTTTCCATATTATAGGCAACTACCCTTTTTATTGGAAACAATAATTCTAAGAATTGATTTGTAACCTAGATAGCGTCTCGGATAAAAATATACGATTTTTTTTTTATTTGGAACTTTAGACTTTTTATAAAAAACACGTAGCGCGTCATATCTTTGTATTTAAAAATGTTTTTTATGAACCATTGGTTAATAAATTTGATAATTTCTAACAATTATTATAAGCAATAATTATCAGCCTGAAACACTCATCCACATTGAAAAAATCTTCCGAGAAAAAATACATGACGCCAACGGGATTTGAACCCGTGCCCTTCTAATTGCCGGTCAGCTGCTATCCCAATTGAGCTATGGCGGCTTATCTTATACCCGCCAAATGATTCAATATATATACTAGTGTTTCATTCAACAATTACTGCTTATTATATTTTTTTCCACCTGAAAACAACCAACTTTATTTTTGCGACAGAGACAATGTTAGTGTTAAATCCGTCGCTAGGTGGCGTCGAGACAAATTATGTCTTCATTTATTGAGGAAATACTTAAACTTGTCAACTATTAATTATTATTTTTAATTGATAATTTCTTTTGTAGTAAATGTTTTCGTACCCAACCCCTCCATTTACAATCAACCAACAAATTATTGCGCCATTATTAGTTATAGAGGGTGGCTGTCGTAACTTAAATAATTATTTCGTGTAATTAAATTGCAACCTTAATGAATGAGTGTCTTTGTGGTGTTGATAGTCAGTAAGAGAAATGCTATTTCATGTGTATTATTCCTTCTCGTATTCGTGCAAAATTTAATATCGTGAAGCGGGGAAGGAAATTAACAATAATAATAACTGCACAAGACGGTGAACTATGAACTCCTTTCAAGATTTACTAGAATGCAGTGAGCTCTAGAAATGAAATAATGGTTTCATGTATTGTTACGAAAACTTTTGATGCTTCAAATATAATATTACAAAAGCATGATATAATAATTTAAATTCAAAATTGTAATTGTCAGAATACATTTATTATTAACTTGACATGGTTTTAACTATTTGAAAATAACTTTAAATTAACAGCATCTTTGTATAGTGTTGCTCTGATAAATAAACAGCTTTTTTTTCGTTGTGTCAAAAAATGAGTTAAGAAAAATACGGAGTAGGTATAAATGAATTGAAAGAAACAGTCACATCTGGTTTGGGTAGTTCATTATTTTTATGGTGCCATATCTTATGGGACGTTGGCTATCATTAGAGCAATCGGCTAAAAGAAATGTGATTGCTAGACAGCTAGACATAGCTTTTTTAAAAGTGAACCACACAGGAGGCCCCAAGGAAAATAATTTCACTAAATCCCTTTGTCATCTTTGGGGATGCTGTGTTGGGTATCTTTGGTCTTTCAAATGGAATAAAGGAGATGAAGTTCTGGGAACGAAAAATTAATGTGGGGTGGGTAGGAATCTAGGGGTCAGTGTGTCCATGAGAGGCAAACCCAAGAACTTCCCCTTCTCTTTCCCTAAAAATGCCATCCACACAGAATCCCCAAAGATGATATAAGCCTCAAGGGAATTTTCGTTCTGCAGGGCCTCCTAGGCGGAGAAAAAAAAATAATATGTTACCAGTTGAGAGTATCAAAAGCTCCATGTCTTATGTTAGCTTATCTGACTGTAAGTGAGAGATTTTTTAAAATGGATGATAAAATGAAAGCGCGTTCACACTCACTGTTTGCGCAGTAGGGCTCCAGTCCGCACTGCGCGCACCGGGTGGGCGCCTCCCGGCCGCACGCGCACGCGCCATCCTTCACGCAGCACGCGCAGTCCGTGCGCGAACTGTCCCACGTGCACGTGCAGCCGGTCGTCGACTGTGTCCAGAGGTCCACCTGGCCTGCAAGTGGAAATGCGAATTAGTAACAGTGTGAATGAGACTTAATATAATATGTATAACAAACATACAAATAACACGTAAGAAACTTTAACATACTTGATCCAACGACGTTATATCTACAAATGCTATTGTCTCACAAACTCATAATTAAATGTGACAAGTAAGGAACACTCTATGTTTACTGTAAATTTTTTATTCCAATTTTTTTCATGTATGGCAAAGGGTTCCATGCCAACTCAGAATGAAACCAACTCAGAAACACCTCAGAAAGGTCAAAGTTCCGTGGATTACTGCCTCAAGGCCGACTAGAGTAGGAGGGCTGGGCACAAAACGCATTTTGAGGTGTCAAGTGATCACGCATAATCACAAATAAACCACTCACATATTCCAGGTGATTTAATAATAGAGCAACGTCTATGTGTATGTGTATGTTTTAACGCAACAAATAGAGTGATTAGACTATTTTAAACAGTAAAGTTTAATGAGTCTAGTTTTTGAACTGTTAATAGGCCACTTGCATTGAATTCATAACGAATTGGAAAAAATCGTGTGTATAGATCTTTTTATTAAGATTACTAAATCCAATGTACTTGTAAATTATAATAATAATAAGAATATTATAAAATTTGATTTTGTTAAAATCAGCACCATAACCATTATACCTCTAAAACACGTACCGACTTCTAAAATGTACGGAGTTCTCTTCAGAATATCTGTCAAAAAGTCAAACCAAAATATAAGTTCGCAGAGAACAAACAATAAATGTAGTGAATGAATTAAAAAATTCGCCTGAAATCAAAGTGATGCCATATAAAAAATAAATAAATCAGTGTGGAATTTCACAAAATTAATAGGAACATTTTCGGAGACGGGACATTTTCATGTAGTGACGTCACGAGCCCAAATAATGGATTTATTTATTTAAAAATAAAAAAATGCATATTTCTTAAAAAAAAATACTAACATTTTTGCAATCTTAATAAAAAGATCTATCCACACTATTTTTTTCAAGTCGTTATGAATTCAATGCAAGTGGCCTATTCACACTTCATATTCTACTAATTTAGTAAGCAGTTTAATATATATTTTGTTTTAATATTGCCATGTATAAGACTTATCTTCACTTCGGTTGGATAGGGTTCTAATTTCATTTTACCTTGTTCTGATGCCAGAGGTGTCAATGTTTGCAAAGATCATTTCTCATATTTTATTTACCAATTTCTAATATTGAGGTTAAATCTAACTTAACGAATTTTTGTTTAACGTATTTTAAAGAAAACATATTTAAATACGACGTATAATTTGCATTTTAGAACATACCTAAAGGTGCAGATAGAACCACATGTAAGCATCTAGGGAATGAGGTTTTAACCATATTTTCCTAATGCCATTCCTAGTTGGGGTATTGCATATTTTACTTAAAAATATGTTAAACTAAAATTTACCCAAGAGTGAAGCTCATAATCCGAAATTGTTGAATAGATTATGAGAATTCGTCTTTGCAAACATTGACACCCCAGAACACGACAAGGCGAACCCTATCCAACTATTGTGTCGAACTTCACTGCGCCTCATAAAATCGATAACTGTCAGATATAAACAAACAAAAATAGCTATCGCAAACGGTTCAAATTGTTAGGGTTTGTGATACAAAAGAAAGTGCCCCTTTATAACGCCTACTCGCGTCAAGGCAAGAAAAACATCCCAGTTTTCAAGTAGTTTAGCGGCTACGCTAGGTTTGTGTAACATGGTTTGTGATTCTGGCGTACAATCTCACAAGACGAAAGCTAATTTTAATTTTACGTAATGAAATTTAGAATGAAATATTTTTTACTTCCCCCAATGCAAATAGTTGCCTTTTAATGTAATTAAGGTGAATCAAAAGGTTTTTAAAAAAAAAAGTGCATATTAACCGTTGCCAGTGATCCCCAAAAATTAATCATTGTAAAATAAATGGAAGCTTTAAAAACGATACCAGAACTTTATTATAGAAATATGTAATTGATTTCATTCTGGTTGACGGTACATGGGTGCATCCCTGATGTCATTACTGCGTATTCCTGCGTATTTTTGCGCAATACATAAAATGATTTGAGTTCAATGAAGTTAAAATTTTCAAATTTGGAACTGAAATATCACTTCAGATAACCAGTGAATTAGGTACTAAAATTATTTTTATTAATTAATAATTCTTTATTTGATATGTGTACATTTTTGAAATGTTTGATAGATGTCATAATTTTTCAAATTTACAACATACTCGTAGGCCTAAAGTAAATTTCTTCCCTTGAAAGGCAATTATCCTGAGATTTTTTTGTTATAGATGCTTTCAGCTTCACACATCCTACAGTTATAATAAAATGAGTCCGTGGCTGTGTTGGCATTGCGTCTGGTTCCGACCCAGCCACCGCGAATTCAATTGGTCGGCTGGCTGGTAGGAAATTTTCAAATATTGTCAGGTAATTTTGAAATGTGTAACTTTTGTCTTTCTTTTAAATTTGTCTTTTATTTAAAAAAAATCGAAAATTCTCGTGATTTCCACGGGTCTTCGCTAGCATTCATACAATATGTAATAGTTAACCCATTCTGAGACTTTGATTCGGGTATAATGAGATATTTATTTTCGGCAAAAGATCTTATCAATGATATTGAAACTTTTCCTAAATATATTAAATGAAAAAACACACTTTGTAAAACACCACTTTTTATTGGAATTAATATTTAACAGCCAACCGGGTTTCGCTTAGCTCAAGCTTCATCAGGGCTATTATATCAACTGTTTTTATATCAATTTCATCAGGGCTATTATATCAACTTTTTACAAAGTGTGTTTTTTCATTTAATATATAATGTCACATCACAAAGTTTTTGCTTCCTTTGATAAAATTTTCCTAAATAAATCAAAAAATGCCTTGAGTAAAGATTTTGGTACAAAAACAAGAACCCGCCTCTCAGATCGCTAATAAACTGATAAAATGTTAAACAAATATCGCAAAATACGCGCAGGTAATAGATTTTTATTTTTAAAATGAAAATTAAGAAAATACTAATAATATGATTAAATGAGATTAAAAGAATTTGGCATTCTCAGACTATAAAAATATTTCCATTTGTCATTTCGGCTACTGGAATTATACCTAGGCCTCTAATTCAAAATGATCATTTGGGGAAGTGTGTGAAAGGGTTTAGTTTTTCCAGTGGAGAAAAACCACAACCCGGACATTTAACTCTGGTGCGTAAATAAAATGTATCGGAGTTTGTGGAAAAAAATAGTACATTATGTGAAAAACCCGAAATAAGAAAAATACCATAGTAAGTACATACATGTATGTACATTTTAATACATCAAAACTCAAGACACGATTTTTATTGATAAAGTGTACTTATATCAATAAAATATTCGCTAAGAACTATGCTAGAACTCGATCTTTGAAATAAGTTAAGTCAGAAAATTATATTATACTAGCCGATCTGGCCATGCGTTGCTGTGGCTAATAAAACACAACGTCATCTACTGGATGGTTATCCAACCTTTACAACCACCGCCGTCTTTGAGGTTTTTTTTTTTTTTTTTACATTAACTCCACACAGGAGGCCCTGAGGAAAATAATTTCCCTCAGGGCCTATGTCATCTGGGATGCTGTGTGGAGGGTCTTTTTGAGGAGAGGAAGGAATGAACATTGGTCTTGAAGAGACCCATGTTGTAGGAAGGAGGAAACACAGAGGCCGGCAAATCATTCCACAGCCGAGCTGTTGAACACAAGAACGAGTCGAAGAAACGACCCGTTCTCATGTGACAAATGTCAACTGTGTACAAATGTTGGGCACGCGTTTGGCGTGTTTCCCGACTATGCACCGGTGCCGAAGGGATCAATGATGCTAGTTCCTCGGAGCATCTTCCATTGTAATACCGGTAGAACAAGGATAGCATTCCCACTCGACGCCTGTGCTTTAAAGATTGCAATCCGTCTGTTAAGATGGGAGAATCTATCAAACGGACCGCCCGTTTCTGCAGTCGAGGGTATTTTTCAGGTATTTTGGAGCTCCAGACCAGAGGTGGCTGCCAAATTCAACCGTGGGGCGCACTTGCGATTTGTACAGGGTTAGCAGTTGTGTACTATTAAAGTATCTGCGGGCCCTGTACAGTACGCCCAGTTTTTGGGAGGCTAACTTTACTCTGGCTTCGATGGAGCCCGCATACCTGAGCTGGTCACTTAGGGTTACACCAAGCATATCAATGGAGGGCCTGTTCGGAAGATTGCTTCCGTTGAAAGAGACTAGATTTTCATTGCGATCCCTTTTAGACGTAATCAGACAAGATTGGGTCTTTGAAACATTAAATTCAACGAGATTATTTTTACCCCAAGAGAAAACACTCTCGAGGTAACCGTCCATTCTTTGCTTCAAAGCCTTACGAGCTGTTGGAGTTTGTGAGCCCTTTGGGGGCTTGTCAAACATGAACTGTACTGTCATCCGCGTAACAGTGAATTGGTGCACATGACAAAAGGTCGTTGATGTGCAACAAAAACAGAGTTGGAGACAGAACCGATCCCTGCGGGACGCCAGCATTTATCGAGTGAGAGGAAGAGGTGAAACCATCGACTACCGTCTGAATCGACCTCTCCCTCAAGAAGTCGGCAATCCACGTACACAAGGATGCGGGAAGTCCGTAAGAATGCAGTTTGTTGACAAGTCCTCGGTGCCAAACCCGGTCAAAGGCCTTGGATATGTCCAGTGCAACCGTTTGGGTCTCACCGAAACGTTCCAGGCATCGCCCCCAAATATGCGTCACATACGCGAGAAGATCACCGCACGAGCGGTTCCGCCGGAATCCGTATTGACGGTCGTTAATAATTTTGTTCTTCTCGAGGTATGTGAGCAGTTTGTCGTTGATCATACGTTCCATCACCATGCGCTGAAGCAGTGCGACGAAAAAACGCGGCTTACCGAGCCTACAACACATCTAGAACATCCGAAGACAGAACAGCTTACAACAAAATGGCAAAGGAAACCAAGAGAATCATAAATAGGTCAAAATTCGAGCACGACCAGCAGATCAGCAGAAAGCTGACTGCATGCCCGCATGGCAGCAGGCAATTCTGGTCGCTTGCGGGCTCAATAGGTCGCAATTTCTGCAAATCCAGTCTGCCACCTCTTACCAGACCTGACGGCTCACTAGCAAACACCGCCACCGAAAAGGCTAACTTACTAGGTAAAATGTTTGCGGATAACTCAACCCTCGATGACCAAGGTGCTGTCCCGACGTCGGTTCCTCACTGCGGTTTTCGTATGAAAAAGCTGAGGATCCGGCATCGGGAAGTACTCCATGTTTTACGAGGGCTTGATGTTAATAAAGCTAGTGGGCCTGACGGAATACCTGCCCTGGTACTGCAAAGGTGCGCTGCAGAAATAGCTCCAATTTTGACGAAGCTTTTTAAACTGTCCCTGAAGACTGGCTCTGTGCCCTCTGGTTGGAAAAAAGCGGTTATCCATCCTATTCCAAAGAAGGGTGACCGCTCCAACCCGGCCAACTACCGCCCCATAGCGATCACATCAGTTCTGTCTAAGGTGATGGAACGTGTGATCAACGACAAACTGCTCACATACCTCGAGAAGAACAAAATTATTAACGACCGTCAATACGGATTCCGGCGGAACCGCTCGTGCGGTGATCTTCTCGCGTATGTGACGCATGTTTGGGGGCGATGCCTGGAACGTTTCGGTGAGACCCAAACGGTTGCACTGGACATATCCAAGGCCTTTGACCGGGTTTGGCACCGAGGACTTGTCAACAAACTGCATTCTTACGGACTTCCCGCATCCTTGTGTACGTGGATTGCCGACTTCTTGAGGGAGAGGTCGATTCAGACGGTAGTCGATGGTTTCACCTCTTCCTCTCACTCGATAAATGCCGGCGTCCCGCAGGGATCGGTTCTGTCTCCAACTCTGTTTTTGTTGCACATCAACGACCTTTTGTCATGTGCACCAATTCACTGTTACGCGGATGACAGTACAGTTCATGATAGCTTTTTGTTTGACAAGCCCCCAAAGGGCTCACAAACTCCAACAGCTCGTAAGGCTTTGAAGCAAAGAATGGACGGTTACCTCGAGAGTGTTTTCTCTTGGGGTAAAAATAATCTCGTTGAATTTAATGTTTCAAAGACCCAATCTTGTCTGATTACGTCTAAAAGGGATCGCAATGAAAATCTAGTCTCTTTCAACGGAAGCAATCTTCCGAACAGGCCCTCCATTGATATGCTTGGTGTAACCCTAAGTGACCAGCTCAGGTATGGGGGCTCCATCGAAGCCAGAGTAAAGTTAGCCTCCCAAAAACTGGGCGTACTGTACAGGGCCCGCAGATACTTTAAAAGTACACAACTGCTAACCCTGTACAAATCGCAAGTGCGCCCCACGGTTGAATTTGGCAGCCACCTCTGGTCTGGAGCTCCAAAATACCTGAAAAATACCCTCGACTCTGTGCAGAAACGGGCGGTCCGTTTGATAGATTCTCCCATCTTAACAGACGGATTGCAATCTTTAGAGCACAGGCGTCGGGTGGGAATGCTATCTTTGTTCTACCGGTATTACAATGGAAGATGCTCCGAGGAACTAGCATCATTGATCCCTTCGGCACCGGTGCATAGTCGGGAAACACGCCAAACGCGTGCCCAACATTTGTACACAGTTGACATTTGTCACATGAGAACGGGTCGTTTCTTCGACTCGTTCTTGTGTTCAACAGCTCGGCTGTGGAATGATTTGCCGGCCTCTGTGTTTCCTCCTTCCTACAACATGGGTCTCTTCAAGACCAATGTTCATTCCTTCCTCTCCTCAAAAAGACCCTCCACACAGCATCCCAGATGACATAGGCCCTGAGGGAAATTATTTTCCTCAGGGCCTCCTGTGTGGAGTTAATGTAAAAAAAAAAAAAAAAAAATCACCTTAGACAGAACTGATGTGATCGCTATGGGGCGGTAGTTGGCCGGGTTGGAGCGGTCACCCTTCTTTGGAATAGGATGGATAACCGCTTTTTTCCAACCAGAGGGCACAGAGCCAGTCTTCAGGGACAGTTTAAAAAGCTTCGTCAAAATTGGAGCTATTTCTGCAGCGCACCTTTGCAGTACCAGGGCAGGTATTCCGTCAGGCCCACTAGCTTTATTAACATCAAGCCCTCGTTAAACATGGAGTACTTCCCGATGCCGGATCCTCAGCTTTTTCATACGAAAACCGCAGTAAGGAACCGACGTCGGGACAGCACCTTGGTCATCGAGGGTTGAGTTATCCGCAAACATTTTACCTAGTAAGTTAGCCTTTTCGGTGGCGGTGTTTGCTAGTGAGCCGTCAGGTCTGGTAAGAGGTGGCAGACTGGATTTGCAGAAATTGCGACCTATTGAGCCCGCAAGCGACCAGAATTGCCTGCTGCCATGCGGGCATGCAGTCAGCTTTCTACTGATCTGCTGGTCGTGCTCGAATTTTGACCTATTTATGATTCTCTTGGTTTCCTTTGCCATTTTGTTGTAAGCTGTTCTGTCTTCGGATGTTCTAGATGTGTTGTAGGCTCGGTAAGCCGCGTTTTTTCGTCGCACTGCTTCAGCGCATTGTCGACTGAACCACGGCTTTGAGCCTACACCAGTTTCCTTAACAGTAGATTGGATGAAGCCATCCATCGCGGATGTGATGACTTCAGCAATTTCCTGGGCACATCTTGAGGGATCCGAAGTCCGAAAACAGACAGCTGACCACGGGAAAGCATTAAAATGTGCCCGCAGACCGAACCAATCTGCTGACCTATAGTGCCACACTTTTCTCTTCAGCCTCTCGTTTGGTGGTCTGAAGTTTATAGGGATTGATGTCGTCACCAGGCAGTGGTCGGACGATCCTAAAGGCGCTGTGACTTCAATACTGTAACCGTGTGGCACAGTAGTTAAAAATAGGTCTAACAGATTGGAACGGTGAGTCTGGACATCAGGAACCCTTGTAGGCTCCTGAACCATTTGCTCCAATCCGTAGCAAAGGGCAAAGGATTTCGCTTGGCGTCCAGCCGAGTCTGTTGATCCTGAGAACTTCAACCAAGGTTCATTATGAACATTGAAGTCCCCCAGGACCACAAACTCTGCCATAGGGTAGCGGGGCAAGAGGTCATCAATAGTGTCGCTTAAATGTTTGAAGACCTCGGACGTGTCTGATTCGCCAAGGTTCGGTGAGCGGTATAAACACGCGTAGAATCTTACCGTACTGGCAAGATTGACGCGTACCCACATTACGTCGAATCTGGAGTTTTCCAGATTCAACAGTCGCACACAGTTGACGTCAGCTCGACTATAGAGACAGACACCTCCTTTAGGTCTGAACTTGCTTGCGAGGGTGAAGCCCGGGCAGTCCAGATAGGAGGCGTCTACAGGCTCGGCTATCTGCGTTTCAGACAGGAATAGTAGGTTGGGGCGTTGAGAAAAAAGGTGGTGGTGGACGGAGTTTAAATTGGTATGCAGGCCGCGAATGTTAGTGTAATTCACCAACATTTTTGGCCTGCGTCGGGGTCGCCTACTACTCGCCGCTGTAATGCTGTTAATTTTTGTTGTTTCTGTTGTCATGATTTTATTAAATATTTTTATGATGGGGTGTGGGGGGAGGGAGGTCTGGGAAGGAAAAGGTATGAGGGGTGGGTAGGAAGCTGGGGATCAGAGTGTCCAAGAGTGACGAACGAATGAATCCAATCCACCCACTGCGGTGCAAGGCGATGGATAGGGAGAGTCCGGCTGGAGAGGTCACCCGATGCGCCCCAAACGCTACTGCTGGGTCCCCTCCGGTCACGAACCGGCACAACAGCAGCGGCGGGGTTTTTACACTCGTTGATGGGGCAGCCCACCCTCAGTCGTGAGCCTGAGGGTCGGGCCCCTGTACTACCGAGCGGCCCGGACAGCGGTAACCGGTTGTAAAGGGTCTCCCTCAACCAGCATCTCCCAATCCGGCCCGCCACGCAGAAGGTGGGCCGACGCACCCGCCATCAAGACTTGAACAAACATTACCCCAAGAACCCGGGCACCCCTGCTAAGTCACCAAACGTAGCGAACCACTTGGGGTGACCTGTGGCAGAGGTGTTGGTCATCCAATAAATGGTTCCCAGGGCGGCGGTACCCATACCCGCCTACCAAATTGAAAAGGTTATCGCGAAGAGACAGACAGATGCCGCGGAGGACTTTAATTTATAATACGTAGAGATGGTGTTAAAGATTATAATAATGTGCATGAAATTCTTGGGGTAACTAACGTTTTTAAGTTAATAAGGATTAATACTGTATTCGTCTAAATAACTTTTCAATTACCGCAATGTACGTGACCATTTTTTTAGAAGATAGAATGGGTATAGAAAGCTATCCGTAAAATATAGATATATGCCTTTGGGGACTTTTTTGTAGATCTATAGATCTATTAGGCAGCGTTTTCGATGAAAGCTACCAGGCGGCTTGACTTTTTCCGACACTTCTAACAATTATCGTTATGTTTCAACCAATTTACACAAATCCTTGACATATTACATACTTAAACCTTCCTCACAAAACACTCTATCTATTGGTGAAAATCGCATGAAAATCCGTTCAGCAGTTTTCGAGATAATCGCGAACAGACAGACGACGCGGGGGACTTTAATTTATAATATGTAGAATGAAGAATAGAAAGATAGAGACATAGAGATTAAATTTGGTACCTAACATAGGTACCTATTGAAAATAGCTAAATTTCATGATTTGATTCAAACTATTAGGGGAGTACCTACTTTAAATAAATTTATCAACTTTTCAAAAATAGAATCCTGATTAAACAATTATTGTTTTGCAAAATGTCATTCTCAAATACGCGAACTGTCTAACGTGCAATAGTCGTTAGGTTTTCTGAAATTATCCAATTTTCTTAATTTTTATCTCCGTAAGAACCATCCTCATACTTCAAGGAATATTCTAAAAAAAGAATTAGCAAAATCGGTTCAGCTGCTCTCGAGATTTGCGCTTAGCAACACATTTAGCGATTCATTTTTATATATAAGAAGATAGTCATGATTTCCACAGAAATCTTTTCCTTGGAGTAGTGAAATTTTAAATAACTTTAATTATTCTTTGAAAGTGGGTGGTGTTAACAAAAATTATCACCTAATTAAAAAAATCTAAGATTAGGTACCCATAAAATTTTTTATCTGAGGATTTTTTTTTAATGTAAATGGTATTTTTTTACTGATACTGAGGGTTGTTTAAAATACATATTTCATAGCTCATGCTTTGCATGGCAATAAAAACGGCAGTAATTTATCTAAATAGTTATTGCATAAAATAATGTTATGGTATAACTTGAATACATTTATTTATTTTAAACCGGACTGATTAAATGTCCACAACGACCAAGTTGGTCGAAGAATGTACATTATCTATTAGTAGGATAATATTTTATTTGGAGAAATAAACAAACAAAATATTAGATATTATACATAATTAAATTATTTTCAACTGTGAGCCACGTGTTTCATAAATACTATAGGTAGGGCCTTACTATGAAATAAATTTTTGGAGCCTGATATTCGAATTTTAACCACTCGCGAGAAATGATATGAACGATAAATCCCACCCGAGACAACTCAGGCAATTATTAATTAATTTAGTAAAAATGTTTTTATTTTATTTTTAATTTTTTTTAATGATAATTGAAGGAGTTAATACTCCTTCAATTAAAAATCATAGTACAAAAATATACACGTATTATTTTTTGACAGTCAATCATGCAATTCAAAATAAAAAAGCTAACGACAAAGTTGCCATAAACCTGCTAAACCAATTAGTAGCTGGGTTATCAAATAGTTTTCCCAGGCATTGTGGATTCCATTCCACCACTAGCTAAGTCCTTCAGCATTGATCGAGCAACATTTTCCTTTGATTTTAGGGGTTTTTCAAATTTTAAAAATAAATTTTTAGTCGGAGAATGTTCATAAAATAAGAGTCACGTACACCAAGAAATTCAATACCTTTACAACCCCATCGCTTTCCGTTCGACAGTTTCCACGATACAACATAAATACATTTTCTGCTAGTTAATATTATTTATTCATGTTGTTGATTCAGTCCAGAAAATTAGTCAGCGTTGTACAGAGTGGTTGTTATCCCCTAAGCTATTGATCCGCTTGTTGTTTGCTTCCGGGTCGGCCTTGGTTATTTACGGAGAAATTTGATGCATGAATAATTTGTTATCCGGAGAGACGCTAGACGACCCGAACTCGAAGTGGCAAGCAACTTCTACTAGGGAAACTTTCCCCAAATCAATGACGAAGGAAATTGAAAAAAAAAACACATTATTTTTCATAGAAATTCGAAAAGTTATCAACGGGGGAGAATGGGGGAGAAGTGACGATAAGGTTTTTTTAAAGTGAAATATTGTAATTATTCGTGCGGAGAATATTTAATATTCGAGGAAATTTAACTTTTATAAAAGAGGACTTCAAACTTCATAAGAAGTTCAATGGTGCCAATGTTTTGTGCACGTACGTAATATGGAATGAAATGTTAATAACTTTGTGTAGATCTCTTCATTCTGTAATATGGACGCACTGTTAGGCGACTTTGATGATCAAATATCGGCTGGGTTATTCCTCGCTGCCACTTATCTTTTTAATTTTTTTTTTCAAATTGGTTTACATGGTACCATCCCGTTAAACTACAATAAAGCATTTTGTTAGTTTTTGGGGTATTATGCCGTGTTGCGCTACCTCCTTCTTTAGCCAACGTTTGTTGATGGACATCTGCCCTGATGATGGACACTGCAACGCTGTCCGAAACGTTGGCTAAAGAAGGAGGTAGCGCAACACAGCATAATACCCCAAAAACTAATAACAAAATAATTTTTGGCCGAGAAAATCTAAAATCGTATCTCACAATAAAGCAGTTCGTTACATTTTAAACATAAATACATAATATTATTACTATAACTATACAGATTGTCACAATTAACACACATGAATTAATTCAAACCATCTCTATTTAGTAACCATTATTTCAGCATATATCTCAATCTAATCTCAATTTGTAGAATCGCAATTTTTTTATATTACTTGGTAACATGTTAAATACTTTTTGGCACGTTATATTCCAGGCTTCGCCGTCCGCAGTAATCATTATATGTATTTTGAAACAAGCATTCCACCATTCTTTGTGACCCTTGTATTATGTTCATATTCCACCTTCCTCAATCAGACATAGATATATGCGGAATCATTATTTTGTACCATAATTTTGTGCCTGCACCGGTAATATTTTTAAATTCCAATACAATATGTTTCGTCTCTGTGAAAAAACATGTTTTTGAACTAACAATTTAACCATAGAATTTTGTACTGATTGTACATTAGTTTTTATAATTTTTTTGCAAATTAGGTTTAAATTAGTTTTGCAAGACTGTCCCCAAGTGGTTAATCCATACCGTAGAGTTGATTCTGCTAGTAGTAAGTAATTTTTTTTAAATGCACTGGAACGAAACATTTCAGTTTGTACGTACAGCCATTACTATTGTACTATTGCCCTCAGCTTTTACAAATTTCGTTTATTTGTTATGTCCAATTTGAAATGGCAATCAACAGTCACTCCCAAATAAACATATTCATTTACGAGTTTTTTATGAATAGTCATGGGATATTATTTTAGGCGTATTCTGAAATGAAGCACATGAAGTTCGTATCTAGTTTCAATAAAAAATCTTGGTAAACTTTCGAAATCGCTGGGCAACTTTTGATTCACCTTAATTACCATAAAATACAACTATTTGCGGCAGGCGATGAAATTTTTTGCATTTTAAATTTCAATAACGTATACCTAATGAAAATTTGCTTTCGTCGTATAAAATATCGGCCATTTACAACAATTTCTGTCATTTTGTTATGTTGGTATTCCTGATACTATACGAATGGATAGATGCTAGATCGTAGCCGACTTTATGCGAATGGTTCATTATTTGAAAAAACAAAGATTCGTTTTTATGACACGAATTCCCAACATATCTTACGACGAAACTGAATTTTTATTTTACGGAAATTAAATTTTGAACGCAGTATTTTCCATCGCCCCGAATGCAAATAGTTGGCTTATACAGTAATTAAATTATTAAGCCAACTATTGGCTTATACAGTAATTAAGGTGTAATCAGGGTGTTTTTGCTAAAAAAATAATAATTAATTAATTCGTATTAAGCGTGTCAGCGATTTAGAAAGTTTTTTTTCTGTTAACATTAATAAGACACATTTTGTTTTAAATTGAAGGGAGAACGCAGATGTTTCGCATTTTTGACATACATACAATATTACATACATTTGAACAAATTTTGAGTTGAATGGATGAATGTGGCACTTTTTTGAGACATCATCAGTGGTCAGTGACAGATTAAATTATAGCACTACAAATGAAGAAGAAACCTGCTTTTGTGTCGACATCTGTAGCATATATATGATCTCTCCCTTACAGAGTGAGCTCATGGATCAAATTGTTCGTCAGAAGGTACCTTACGATTGTAACAATATAGGGACTAACGCAATATTAAATTCTATTATGAACCGACTGCATAGTTCTATAACACGACACCACGGATATTAAAAGACCGTCAACTTTAATAATGTAAAAAAAATTGAATGCAGCCATTTCTGATATATGCGTTCTAAAATTATTTATATTAAATAATTATAATTTTTATCATGCGTGCAATGCACTTAATAAAATGTGAAATCCCAAATGGGGAATAAATAAATAAACTGATTGGCAATTTATCATTAATTATATTTGAGCCATATGGACCGAACTTTCAAAAAGAAGATGAGTAGAAGGACGTTTAAGATGCCCTAAATAGAGGAGTCACTCCATTTTACGATGCAAAAAATCAGTGTTTAATTTAATAATGTCTGATCACAAAGTTACTTTAAGTATTTTTTTAAATCTTGTGATGAGTTGTTTTTACACCTCGCAATTTTGGGGAAATGAGATAATTCTAGGACTTACTGCTTCCGTCGACGTAGATCGGCGTCCAGGCGAATTGCGCAGCGGCGGGCCCCGGCCCCAGCCGCAAGTAGCAGGAGAGCAGAAGCAGTGACAGGCAGCGCCGCATCATGTTCGTTCATCCTACCTCTCCGCGCTGCGCATCTTTACTCTTCCTGCGACCCACAATACAATCTGTTACCCTGGTAGGTACAGGCACTAGCACCCCATTCCCTAATACAACCAACCGACACCCAGCCAAGCCACACTTTAAGATTTACATCACGTTCGGGAATTGATTTTACGAAGAATACCTGATATTATTATGCTTCCTGGGCGTTCGGCTTTGGTTAGATCCCAACAAAACCACTTTATACCGTCGCGTTTTTGAATAAAGCTAACAATAACACTTTAAATATTATTTATTTATTATTTAAACACATATTTTTAATTCTAGGCACACTTCACTTAGTAACGAATTTAAAACTTTTTTTAAAATTCAAACTATAACCACTGACAACTCGTTTGCACTTCCTTGTAAAGAATTCGAAACGTAGTTCACCTGAAAAAAGAGAAAATAAAATTTAAATACATCAGCAAAATAGCAAAAGAATTATTTGGGTCAGAGATCCCGAAGATAATAAGCCATAAACAGTCTTTCGGGACTCTTTTGTTAATCACAAAATTTCTGATATATTTATCACCTAAACCTAAAAGGTGATGTACCAAAGATGGAATATCTCTTTTACTACAATAGTTAATTTTTCGAAGATAGTTTCTTAAAGCTTTTCACTTTGTGATGGCAAAATATTTATTTTATTACAAAGACAAATAACTTAGTTTACATGAGTTTATTAAAAGTTTATTTATTTTTCTTTAAAATGTTGTTATTTTTTTTCTCTTAGTTTTTCACTAAATTTTATTTATCTTTTAATTTTGATTTATATACTTATATGTTTTAATTTATATAGAACACTTGAGTTCTTAAAAGTTAATCTTTATTATTAATTTTTGTATTTCAAAATTTGAATTTTCATTTTTATTTCTACTTTTCTTTAAAATATGTTCTTTTTTTTTCTCTTTACTTTTAAGTATTTCTTAATTATTTTTTTTTTAATGTTTAATCATCCGTTTAAATTAAATCGTATTTAAAATATTAAATGTACGACTACCACAACACGGGCATTAGCCTAGTGTGGTAGCCAAATAAACAAATATCTGTAACTTATAAAAAAAAATTATGAAAAAAAAAAAAAAATTAAAATTATATACACACAATCTACAAGTTTCATAAATGATGATAAAATTATCAAAAATAAATATTTATTATATAATTATAAGCTTAAAATTTATAAACCCTCTTTTTAACACTTTCCCACTTAAGGGCCCGCAACCCGGATTTCTACCGATTTATTACATATTTCTCTTAAACACGGTAAGTTTTAAAGCTCTTAAAAATATATATATGTTATTCTTGAAGATAATATCTGGACTTTGCCCGCGCCGAAACGCAAATTATATAAAATTACCTCGATAGAAAAAAATCGCAAAGTTTGCTCCAAAAATTATTATAAACACGTTTGTTTAATTTATTTTACAAGTTATGTGTATGAAAAAATTCACAGTGTTTCTTTAAATGCTGTTTTAGATAATGCCCGCGAGATTTTTGCTCTATTTTAAACGAGTCGTGTTTTATTAAACATTTTCACAATTTTCGCATCTATTTCGTCGCTGTAAATGTTAGCGCTCTCCTCTAACATTCGTAATTTTGTATCTCTCCATCTTCTTCTTTTAGAGCCCGGTTGCAGAGCTTTAACCGGTAATCCCTAATTCTAATAAACTTCCCCCACCTTTACCCCTCCCCTTCCTTCGATCCCTTCATCACCATAGGTGATCTATTTTTAATTTTTAACTTTAGTGTCTTCTTTTGATGTGAAGATCGTTCACGAAATGTGTAGATTCCGTATAAATAAATAAAGTGATTTAAACTAAGTCATTTGACTTTTTAATAAAATGTAATAGTTACCGTTACCTTAAAATACATCACAATTCTACCTAGTTCAAAGGATGAGGGAATCATTGGTACCTATTTACATATCTATGAGGTGGAGCGGACTGCGAAAAGGCTCGAACTTTTGTCATAATATAAAGCCGTTACTTAACAGGTGTACACCGGCTTAATATAAATTTTAAGCCTCTCCTGATGCAAAACGAATTCTAATCAAGTTAATTTATCTATTAAACAAATTATAGGACAATATTAAGGACAAATTAGAGCCAACTAATACATGAACGACAGTTTTACCTCTTCAACTAACCCTTTATGCATATCTTTTAAATGACGTGGTAAAACGGAATATTTTTATTTTTTAATTGAATACCGCACAAGAGTCCCGGCTGCTCTCTACCGCCTGGCGCCAGTGAGACTATGGCATCTCCAATTGGGGTATTTTGTGAGACTGATGGTTGTGGGAAGGGGAAGGAGATGGGGGAGAGGAAGTTGGGGAAGAAAGTGGCTATTCATATCTGGTTACCAAACACGGCTGTAGCCATTTTAGACAAAGTTTCTGAATGGTAATCTTCCACCTACATATTCAGAGTATCTTCCACTTTGAAATGTACCGCAACATACCTTATATTATGTTAAATGACTAAATTGCGAAATAACACAGTTCAATCAAATAAACTCTATTTGCGCACGCCGGGATTTGAACCCGCGACCTTCTGATTGCTAGTCGAAAGCCTTACCCCTCGACCACGGAGGTGGTCAATATAATCTATTAGATATGATTTTCAAGGCCAAAAGTATTATGGAGATTTTTTTGGTATTACGGGGTATGGCGCTACACATCTGCCCTGGTGATGGCGACTGTAATGCTGTCCAAAACTTTGGCTAAAGAAAGAGGTACGCAACACGGCGTATAATAAAAAAATACAAAAATCACAATACAAATATATGTGTACTTTTTTTTCGTGAATACATATTGTAATTTGATTTTATCCACAACACACCCATAACAACCTAACCAAACCTGTTAATTTCTATGTTATTTTTTTAATGTATACAACTTTATATTAAATAAACTTTTAATTGAATGCATCTCCTTGGAGACACGCTTGAAACTCATTTCCCTGAATATAACTAGCTTTCACGGGGACACTACATTTGGTAGATTATATCCAGTTTTTTATAAAAATATAAACACATTTTCTGTAAAGACGGTAAAATTCTCAAAAAATTTTTTTTTGCATAAAACAAGTAAGTTATGACAAAAATAGAATCAAATGGCGCACGGCGAAATTTTTGCGTCGACACACAAAAATTTTAATTTATTCTCGTATCTATAATATGTTGAATTGGGTATCATTATTATATGTTTATCTTCGAACATTACTTATGATGCGAAAATGTATTATTTTTATATAGATTCAGAGTTTAATTTCATTTTATCTTACCTATATATTGTGATCTGTATTTTTTTATTTCTACCACTTTAAGTTTTCTTTATTGTTTGCCTCCAAAAATCGCAAATATTCACTTATAATGTCTCAAACGAAATCACAGTTTTACGAAAACTTTGTGTTATTACCGCTTCACAATTAAAGCTCTATAAACGAAACATTTCTGAACGTAGCCGAATAGTAAAAACTGTTTTAGAAAGGTTTCAAAATAAGCTTTCAAATTGTTATAAAATTTAGAATGCAAACATTAAAAAAAATGTTAAAATGACTCATGTGATGTTTTTATGTGAAAACGGTACTAAAATCACAGATTACGTAAACAACAATACTTATTCTATTGTATAAATAAACACTTTTGTCACCTCACTTTTTTATCAATTCATATAAAAATATTTGATAAAAATTAACAATGTCAACCGGCCCGCAGGTAATTTGGCTTAATTTTCGGAGGGGTTAATCTGTGTTTTTTTTTATATAATTCTATGATTTTTTGCGGAAACTTCGCTGGTTTACAACCACGTAATATGTAATTACCTATCAAATAACCTTGAAATATGTATAGCTGTTTGTTTCCCTAATAAACTAAAATATGGTGAATTATTATATCCATTAAATAAAAGTAATACTAACGACAGAGATCGTTAAAAATGATCATTAACATTTAAATTCAAACCAACATTAAAATAAATGTAAAGAGCTTCCAACGTCAACACGAAAGGTAGAAATCAATACGAGCGAATTTTTATAATCGAATTTTTAATCAGCCATTTATCTCAATCCAGCATCTTCCTAAACTCAAATCTGCCGACTAAGAAGTAAGGATTCATAATTGAGAAAATTAAAACTTCAATAAATTTTGTGTATATGTATATTTCTTTTAGTGGTGGCCCATCTTCCCCGGAGATATTTCCTTAATTAAGTTATTTTGCGAATTTCTTTATTAAGCTCGGCTCCAATTAGGATAACGTTCTCAAACCGGGTGAAAAGATTTTAATCAATGAAACAGCGTTAATATTCTAAGCCCTAAGCCAATGGTTTAACAGCATTCATTTGAAGGAAAGTATCATGTTAATTAGATAATTTATATCTTTGCTTAGATATATTTTTTTAAATCTCTTAAAATGTGATGGCCTTTTTGATGTCTTAGATTTTTTTATTGTTTTACAGTGAATACCGCACAAGAATCTCAACTGCTCCCGTCTGGAGCCAGTGAGACTATGGCATCCCCAATTGGGGTATGTTGTGAGGCTGAAGGTAGTGCGGAGGGGAAGGAGGTGGGGAAGAGGAAGGTTGGGAAGTACCTGGCTATTCAGATCTGGTCACCAAACACGGCTAAAGCCATTTTTAAGCAACGTTTCAATTCTGAATGGTGGTCTTACACCAGGGCGATACTGATAGTATCTTCCACTCTGGAACATGCCGCAAATATACTTTATATTATTTTAAATGAATTAATTGTGAAATAACACAAATTAATCAAATAAAATTTATTTGCGCATGCCGGGTTAAAAACCCGCGACCTCCGGATTGTGAGTCAAGAGTCTTACCCACTGGACTACGGAGGTCGTCATTTAATTGTGTAATTTGTAAATCATTAGCTTGATATTCGGTCTTTCGGAGTTTCAGGTCTCGCGTTTCATATTATTTAAATATGTTTTTAAGAGAATAAATAATACTAGCAGTTAAAACTGGTTCCAAAAATAACCGGTTCCTCGGATCCACTGTTATCCCGGGACAGCTAGTTACCGGGACAACGTAACCGTGGCAGGCAATGAATTCGTATGTAATATATAGCTGCGTGGTATTATTATTTACAACTGCCACTTATAATAATAACCATATTACAAATTACAAATCCGTAGTACTTTCGCCTGTCAGGGGATGCTAATCACGCGATCTGTTAGCGAAAGTGGACCCATCTTTTCGCAGTATTGGCTGCTTGCTTGAATTCAACTTTATTACAAAGGTAGCTTTTTAACAAGCTCCAAGTACGAAGATGGTTTTGCATAAGGCGCGGCGTCAGAGATGCATTCGATGTCCGATTCTTAAATTTCAACCGTACAGACGTAAACCTATTAATAATGTACGCTGACATCTCGTTAAATCTTTTATGATGTAAATAACGCTGCAAGCAGATAAACATTGTATCTATTGCTCAACATTTCAGAGCCCTTAGTGGGAAATAGATTAACAGCTTTATAGTTAAGATTTCTAACATATAACCTTTTATTCTGAAATGTGTCAGGAAAACTAATCACCAGCGCATTATCATCCACAATAGAAACGTGGACGAAAAGGTGGCAAAGTGAAAAATAATATTCTGGCTGTTATCGTGGTTACACATCGGAAAATTCGGAAGAGAGAATAAATAAACAACACGAGTCGATCAGAATCTCATTCATCGGCCGTTAGAATTTTGCGTTAACACGTATCGCATACAAAATAAATAATTCATAGAGGCTTCAGTAAGGCCGAGCTTCCTTAACGAAGAAATGGCCCAAAATCTATCCTGCTTGGAGGATGTATGGAAATGTGAATGCGCAGTCTAGATGAACCCAATGGCCGTTCGTGGCGTATCTCATTGGAAGACCAATCCGAGATTAAGAACGGGATAAAAAAAAATCACTCCTCCAAAATTACTGTGCTTGTTTTTTTCATATTTATATATACTTTCCCTCGGACTAATGGAATTCCATAACATCACCGTACCAGAGATAAGCGACATATCAACAAGAATATAATTTCGTCTTTAGCCAAAAACCATTCGTTTTTCTTATTTAAAAGGTATTCGTACATTTTCAGTAATTATCTTATTACGTTTATAAAAACCTGTGATGTCCAATATATGCAGGCAATACTGGGCCCTTTATCTCCAGTATTCCTCTAGGATGACTTCAAGGTTTAATATTATAAACACGTAGTACTTTGATACACGGAAACTGTTTATTAGAATATAATAGTACAATGTTGGCTGTAAGCCGTCTGACAAGCAAGAGGCCGCGCGAGATCTCCACTCGCTATTATATCGTACCGATGTAGGTCGCTTCGGCTAGGTTCGGTATTTCCGAACCTACCCGACAGAAAAATATTACCAACACTACAAAACCTAAGGTAGTAAGATAATCACACAAAAAATCTACTGATACTTGGAAAATACTGTTCCGTAAAAAATGGTGTCAAAAAATCTTGCAAAACAAAATATCTACTGAAACTTAACCTAACAAAAAATTGTCTAAAATAATACAGATAACCTGTAAAGACAATAAATTATTTGGATTCGTTTTAAGATTTTCACGGCCAAAAGTATTTTCGTAATTTGTTTTTGGGGTGTTATGCCGTGTTGCGCTACCTCCTTCTTTAGCCAACGTTTCGGACATCGTTGCAGTGTTCATCATCAGGGCAGATCCGGTAGATGTGTAATTTTTTGTGGTGAAATGTGTGCTTATTTACTTCGAAGCGATACCGTTTCGCCAGCTCCACTAACTTTCACCGGTACAGAATAACCGTGGCAAGCAGTGCCTCGGAACGGAGCATGGCGCCACTGCTTGTCACGGTTATTCTGTACCGGTGAAAGTTAGTGGAGCTGGCAACACGGCATCGCTTCGAAGTAAATAGCACACATTTCACCACTGAAAATTACACATTCCGTACGCGGAACGGAGCATGACGTCACTGCTTGTCACGGTTATTCTGTACCGGTGTTAGTGGAGCTGGCAAGTGTAAAGCTGTAAAGTTAGTGGAGCTGGCAACACGGTATCGCTTCGAAGTAAATAGCACACATTTCACCACTAAAAATTACACATCTACCGGATCTGCCATGATGATCGACACTGCAACGATGTCCGAAACGTTGGCTAAAGAAGGAGGTAGCGCAACACGGCATAACACCCCAAAAAAATAACGAAAAAATCAATAAATTATTGTTCAAAAATAGTAAAATGGGACAAAAATAATTCAGATATTCTGTACAGACAATAAATTATTATTCAAAAATGGTAAAATGTAAAATAAGGTTAGGTTACGTTTTAGTAGATATTTTGTTGAAGGTGTTTTGTCCGTAGGATATTTTGTCCTTGGGATATTATGTATACCGGGGGATATTTTGTCGGAGGATATTTATGTCGGGTATATTTATATATTATACAGGATGTTAATGGACGTACTTGACTTACTTTAACCAGTGATTCCTGACATTATTTGGAGTAAAAAATGTAAATGAAATTTTGGTCTCCGGTGACTTTTTTTGACGACTTTTTTTTTTCAAAAATTTTTTCTTCAAAATCAAACAAAAAAAAATTTCTTCCGCATGTTGTCACTGGTACGTACACTTACGTTTTAGTAGATATTTTGTTGAAGGTGTTTTGTCCGTAGGATATTTTGTCCTTGGGATATTATACCGGGGGATATTTTGTCGGAGGATATTTATGTCGGGTATATTTATATATTATACAGGGTGTTAAGGGACGTACTTGACTTACTTTAACCAGTGATTCCTGACATTATTTGGAGTAAAAAATGTAAATGAAATTTTGGTCTCCGGTGACTTTTTTTGACGACTTTTTTTTTTCAAAAATTTTTTCTTCAAAATCAAACAAAAAAAAATTTCTTCCGCATATTGTCACTGGTCACTCAGCCGAGTGTCCGACAAACCCCTTACCCCGCCTTCAACTATTCAACAACTATCATTTTTTTTTAATGTTTTTGTAGAAAAAAAAAAAAAAAACATTAAAAATGTCACCGGAGACCAAAATTTCATTTACATTTTTTACTCCAAATAATGTCAGGAATCACTGGTTAAAGTAAGTCAACTACGTCCCTTAACACCGTGTATATACGGGGAAACGCGCGGCACCACTTCCTAAGGAAGCGCTACGAGTGTGTTATTTATGAACTATTTCTTAGATTAGATTGGTGCTGTTTTTGAAAAGCACACATTGGATTCATCTCTGACTCGCTTTTTTGGCGGTATTAATATGTATTTTAAGTGGGGAGAAAGATTTAAAAAAACAAGTATATATTATTTTCTAATATTTTTAATGGGAGCGCACTGCACAAACGCACTTTAGAGAACACCGCCACTGGAAGAACCCCTATCCAAGAAACAAATCTACCCCACGCTGGCAAGGGCCGCTACGTTCTTTATTCTGGCAAATGTTCCCCAATGATGGATAGCGCGACGTGTGAGGAGATGTACAAGTATTTGATACTAGTATAATACAAGCAGAAAGATTGATCACACGCTTCGGAGTAATAAACAAACCATCAGGTAACGTTTGATTGATTTTTATTGTGAATTCTGTTATTTAAGGATGATGTTTTCCCGCATTGGAATAGATTAACTTCTATTCTTGATAGACAAGTGATATTAACATAACTATTTAAAGACGGGCAAAATTCTCACTACAATCTACGTGAATACTTCTTTTAGTAGTTTACGCGTTAGCGTACGATGTTTTCAATAGAGGTAACGACTAGCTGCTGCTTTTCTGAAATAATAATTTCCAGTGCCGATTATCTAATTTCTGTAACCATAATATTCAAACCATCAATCGTAAATATGCTTATTTGCTTTCGCTATTTTTTA
This sequence comes from Limnephilus rhombicus, assembly GCA_929108145.2. NCBI lineage: Eukaryota > Metazoa > Arthropoda > Insecta > Trichoptera > Limnephilidae > Limnephilus > Limnephilus rhombicus. The sequence continues at coordinate 19,217,293 of OV815273.1, read as the reverse complement.
ATTTATTTATTTTTATTTTAAATTTTTTTTTCGTCACCTCACAAAATATCTACTTCATAAATATGATTATTTAAATTTATTTTCTGTCATAATTTAACTGATCCATTTTTCAATATATTTCATTTTTTTTCCACTGTTATTTTTTTCCGACTCATTGAACTATTTTTTATTAAACTTATGTTAACACCGTTAGTTTACAGTATACGGGCTGTTACATTCTAAAATTTTGTTCTCCTGTGACATTTTTAATGTTTTTTTTTAAAAATAAAAGCATTAAAAAATCAGTTAAGGCGCCGCAACCCGGCTCAAAAAGAAGAAGAGCACGCTAGTATTTATAGAGACAAATCGATGCGAAAATTGTGAAAATGTTTAATAAAACTTTACTCGTTTAAAATAGAGCAGAAATCTCGCAGGGGTTGTCTTAAACAGCATTTAAAGAAAAACTGTCAATTTTTCATACTTATAACTTGTAAAATAACTGAAACCAACGTGTTTATAATAATTTTTGGAGCATACCTTGCGATTTTTTTTCTATCGAGGGAATTTTATATAATTTCGGCGCCGGGAATGTCTAAATATTATATATTTAAGAATAACATATATATTTTTAAGAGCTTTAAAACTTAACGTGTTTAAGGGAGATATGTAAGAAATCAGTAGAAATTCGGGTAGCGGCGGCTTAATTGAACACTTAGGAGCGGAGAAAAGAGTGATTGGTTACTCAGCGGAGTGATCAGTGACGACATGTGAAAGAAAGTTTTTTTAGTTTGGTTTGAAGAAAAAAAATGACAAAAAACATCTGCAGTTTAATATGTAGATATTGTTTATTTAGATAGATAATCCCTGCAAAGTAAATGCGAAATCGAATTCAAAGAATTATCACGAGTTGAAGTTATCCCTGGTTTGTGGTATGACAACTTCCTGACCGGTTCGACTTGACACACGGAAATTGCATTTTCAATATCCCTTTATGGGAACTTCCTCCCAGTGTCAGGCGCTTTTTCATGGCGTCACAATCAGGCGCGATGGACGCTACAGAGCAAGTCACGTTCGCAGGTCGTATAAATAATGGAAGGTTGCTTAAATAATAACGGCTGTCAGAAGGTTGCTCGCGGTACATGGTTGAAGATCCAAATCGTTAAACTCACAGCATGCGCTATTCAGTTGATGTTTGTCTCGATGCGCGATATAATACGTGATTTTGAAGATATAATAAAGAGGATTAGAAATAATTTTGATATGGCGAATGCATCAAAAAATATTTAAAATATATTTTAAACTAGCTTTTACCCGCGGTTTAACTCGCGTGTTATTAGGGGGATTCCCAATCCGTGTCCTCCCCCTCTCCCCACCCCTCCCCACGCTCCACCTCCCCCAAAACCCTCATTAATTCCCGGTACATTCAGTTTTCAAACTGCTCGCGTACCACCTATTGCATTTTTTTATACAAAGTTCATAATGCCAGAGCTCACCAGCAGTTTTATAAAAAGAATTATCCAATTTGGTGCAATCGTTGAAAAGTTATGCGCCGACACACATTTCGGCCATTCATTTTTAGAAACAGATATTAACTACTATGCCAACATCGTTTCCACGACAACCGTTTGTTTTGCTTTTCTTCTGACGTTTGCAATAACTCGATTTTTTAGGGATAGAAAACGCACGATAAATAATTTTAAGATTTTTTAAGCTTATTCATAACGCCAGAGCTTACCAATGTATACAACCTATATTACTCGCAAATAATGTAGCTTTTTATTAGTGAAAGAATTTAAAAGAAATTAAAGTCCATTTAGTAGATTTTACGTGAAAGAGTAACAAACATCTATACAAATTTTCGCCTTTATAATATTAATAGGATTAATAGGATGTAATATAGCGTATTGTGAGTCCCAACTGCTTCCTACTAGCTAAAGCCAATGACACTATAACATCAAGTGGGGAGAAGATGAAGAGGGGAAAGAGGAAGGTGGAAAAGGACCTAGGTATTCAGTTCTGATCACAAAATGCTGCTAAAACCATTTCGAGCAACGTTTCGATTCTGAATAGTGTTTTTTCACCTAGACGATAATGAGAGCATCTCATCATCATCATCTTCTTCCCCTTATCCTATTCGGTTGGGGACCCACTGAATTGACAAGGCTCCTCCATGCGCCCCTGTCTTGTGCTCGGCCTCCGTCCATGGCGGTCCATCCTCTCCTCACACAGTTTCTGGAGTTGCCTCGCCCAACTGTGTCTCGGGCGGCCCACTGGACATCTACCCTCTGGAATCGCACTCAGTATTTTCCTCGGAATTCGGTCATCAGACATTTTTAGTACATGCCCAAGCCATCTCAGTTGCGATTTTTCTATAAAGAGTAGCAGTGGTTCGATATTTAGATCGTCTCGGATAGTCGAGTTTGTTATATGATCCCATTTCGTAACCCATGCCACTCCTCTCAAGTACCTCGTTTCGGCAGCTTGGACTCTAGAGCGTGTTCTTTCATTTAGCATCCATATCTGGTGGCCGTAAGTGAGCGTCGGGCGGTATATCAGTTTTGAACACTGCCATCTTTATCTTGATACTGAGTTCGGCTTTCCTTATCACTGAGCTGTAGAGAGGACGCAATACACCGCTTGCCTCACTAATTCTTCGAACATCTACATATCTACGAGTATAATGTTTTTGTTAAATAGCAAACATGTTATTTATCGGAATGAAATATTATAGTGAAAGGTATTAGCAATTACCTAGTTAATTTTTGAAATGCATAAAAAACGGTTTAAAAAACACCTCACAATTTAGCTGTGTTTTTAAACCGAAATTTGAAACATTTTTACATCATAAATCTGCGAGAACAATTTATCCCTCGGTCGTGTTAGAGAGGAAATGTTGTTAGCGGTTTTCTGTGACGGTATTTGTCACCCCGCAGTTAAGATACTATGTCGAGTGTCACAGCGGGCAGCCCAAAGGCCTGTGGACAGCAATCATCTATGGATACACACAGCCTTCGCGTGAGATAGAGCCTTCGCTATTATAGATTGAACCACCCTCACATGTTACTCGCTTTCTTGGGAACTTGTCCCATATCCTATCTCCTATATTCCTACGCGTATTTCCTCATAGATTGTGCCAAGAAACGAGGGAGCAGCTGACAAGGGATGTTGTCGGAGGGTGTTTTATTTATAAACCTTTGGGAAATTTTCCGGAGAATTATTTACGCTCTCAGGTGTCATCAGTAAATAGTTTTCCCTGAAAGCATACAAATATACGTACAGTAGGCGTAGATGATTGACTGTCACTTTTTAAACACGTAGTATAAGCGTGAAACTGGCGAATCTACATCACGTTATATAGATTCTGTAAAATAATTTTTATTGATTTACACTTTCAACTTTTTTAGCAAAAATTTAAAAATAAATCGGTCACTAAGGGGCAACAATGTTATTTTTATTATCATAAAATAATGTGCAGGAAGCATTTACAGATCCGGCTCCAAAATATCCTATAGTTGCAGAAGTAAGGAAAAAAAATCGAAATTCACATATCGTATAGAAAAGTTTTTTTGTTCTCTGTGTGATATAGTTTCACCACTTTTCCGTTTGTACCACGACTTTCCGGACACCTTGTATTTCATTTAAAGCAAATAATTCACAGAAAATGATGGATTTAATTAATAATATTGATAAGGATAAATAAAGGAATGGATAGTATGGGTATTCTCTCATATACACCCAATGTATAAACTTCTTTTGTAATTTTTCTATTTCTAGGAAACAGTTTTGTTCAGAAGGGACCCAAACATTGGAGCCATATTCCAGGATGCTGCAAAAACTGCTTTATACGCTCTCCGTATTGCGATTCCTTTAGTATTTATTATTATTCCATTCGATGCATTATCCACATAGGTCTGCAAAAGGAAGACCTGCGCAAGGAATTACTTAAAAACCTAACTTGTTTCAATGTCAGTTTACTCAAAACTAACAATTTCAGAGTATTTAAAAAAAATCTGTGTTTGTAAATTGAGCAGGTATTCAAGTAAAATAAAATAAATAAAAACGCTGTAAAAAAGCTTCCTCTTTCGAAGAAACAGTCTCACGTAGGGTAAAACATGAAATTCATCATTTTGTCCCACACAATGTTTTGCGAAATGCTAAAATTCTGATTTTATTATTATTCAGACCATGTTTCTCCGCTTTTGAGTTAAACCGGATTTCTTGTTCATTTTTTAAACGTGGGGAGCGAGAATTTCAGATCAAATGTATAAAATGCTTTATATATATATTATAAAAACGAAGTGGAAATTTATTTAAAAGGAAATTATTCATCAATAATTCAATAAATCAATCTTCCGTTTTGTCCAAAACGCATAACCTGAATCAGAGAAAGGAAAAACCAGTGTTTCAACTGATGAAAAATATTAATATATCCTTATACTAGGCAATTATTACAAGGTACTCACCTCGTACAGAAAACACAGTATGAATACAACCAAATCAAAACATTTTTGAAAAATTACTTCAGCAAAATATTTTTTTATATCCACCAAGTTCCGCTTTGACTCAAATTTAATCATCCGGTTTTTTGTTGAAATTAACTCAGATTTAAGGATTTAACCACAAAGAGGTCCAAAATCATGAATGAATCCCGAAAAACGTGAAATATTGCTGAGTTTTGATTAATTTTCTAATTCATTTAAGTTTTGAAACTGTTGATTTTCGTAGAAATTCCAGAGAAATCCATACATAATAATATAAATGCGAAAGCGCGCGTGTTTGTTTGTTACGCTTTCATGCCTAAACCACTTAACCGATTTAAAAATTCTTTCATTAATAGAAAGTCACATTGTCAGCGAGTAACATATGCTGTATATAATGGTAAGCTCTGGTGTTATGAAATTATAAATATTAATATATTATATTTATTTTACGTTTATTGTTCCTTAAAAAAGCGAGTTATTGATAATGTTAGACGAAAAGCAAATCGTTGTCTTGGTAATTATGTTGATAATTTGCGAGAAATTTTATTTCAAGTGTCGTAGTTATTATCTATCTGTCTTCTGTCTTCTGTCTTCTGTCTTCTGTCTTCTGTCTTCTGTCTTCTGTCTTCTGTCTTCTGTCTTCTGTCTTCTGTCTTCTGTCTTCTGTCTTCTGTCTTCTGTCTTCTGTCTTCTGTCTTCTGTCTTCTGTCTTCTGTCTTCTGTCTTCTGTCTTCTGTCTTGTCTTCTGTCTTCTGTCTTCTGTCTTCTGTCTTCTGTCTTCTGTCTTCTGTCTTCTGTCTTCTGTCTTCTGTCTTCTGTCTTCTATCTTCTTCTTCTATCTAACTATTCTATATAAATAAAAATGAATCTTCGAAATGTTTGTACGCGCATAATTTCCGATCGACTGCACCAAATTGGATAATAATTTTTTTTTGTTATTGTCAGGACAAGGTTTGTATAAAACTACTGATGAGCTCTGGCATTACGAAATTCGTATAAAAAATGTAATAGGTGGCACGCGAGCTTTTTGAAAACTGAATGTTCCGGGACCGAATGTATGGAAGGCGGGAGGTGTGGTTGATTGGGGGAGGGGGGGGGGGGGGAACTTGGAACGGTGGAAGGGGGAACCGGAGTGGGGAGAGGGAAGGTGGAGGAGGCACAGTGGCAACGTGAGAGGGAAAGTTGACGCGGGAGAGTAAGTGGAGGTGCAAGGGGAACGGAACCAATGGGAAAGGACAGGCAGGGAGAAACAATATTTTCATTTAGTGGCATAGCAACGCATGCCGGAAACTCACTATTATTTATAAAATAAACCACCCTAAAAAGAAGAAACAAAAGTTTAAGTAACCGTTATGTACATTATTTATTTTTTGGCTATTCGTATTTTAAAAAAATATCCCAGGATCATACTCGTAAGCAATGTCTTCACAATACGAAAACAATTTATATGGAGATTTCACGCGTTCAATTTAAACTTTTAATTAACGTTCATATTCCAAAGTCATAGTGAACCGTGATCCGCTTCTAAACCAACGCAAAAATTAATTTTTCCACGGAAGCTGTTGTTTATTTTATATTCTCTTATTTGTATAATTAATCGTAAGGTTCAAACAGAATTTTTGACCCGGCTTATGTCCTCCGTGTTAAACACGCTCCAGAAATTTCCCTGTAATAAAGGGCTAAGGTTAAATAACTATGGGAGAAACACAAGACAGATGAAAAGATCAAAAATAGATCATTAGCGTATCATAAAAGTAGCCATCGATTTGTGCGAACTGGCAAAAATTTTTTAAATTTATTATTCCTACCCATTTATTCCATGGACCCCGTTAAAGTTTCTTCCGCTAAGCGGCAATAATAATGAAGACTGAATATATTAACAAATCCTTTATTTCAGAATATGGGTGAATTAGTTCAATCCCACATAACCCATAAATCACTTATGTCACTAAATCCCACACATCACAAAAATAATGAATATGCCTTCTGAACATTCATCCTAGACTTTCAGGAAAGTCGATAGATGTCGCATATATTAAAGCAGATAAATTTATCCAAAATACTTCTAGATAGCATTTAGTTCGAGTTGAATCTTGCAACCATACATAACATATGCTGCCAATAAAAATATGCGTTAAGAAAATGATGATAATGTTGGTAGTGCTTAGTCGAAGTATGATACAGTTAAATATAACCGAATCGGAGAGGGTCACATTAGCTCAGTGGTTGACTCCACCCTGGCAAGGCAAAGATTCTGGGTTTAATTCCTAGATGTGATCTCATCTATTTTTGTGTTTCAGATTTTCGATAGAGTGTCGCTAATATTTACTTCATTAACTAAATAAAAAAATGAATACGCATTATTTGATTTGAAACTTTCTGGTCAATGGTCATTGGTCATTTTGGCTAAATATCCTAACCCTAAAAAGACATACGTCATGCAATGGAGAACAAATTACCGTAACACATCTATTTAAGTATTTCATCATTGGATATGGTTTAATTATTGTATTGTGTTTGAAGGAAGTCAAAGGTAACAAGCCCAATTAAAGTGTATTTTGGACTAGGGACAAAAAGGATTGGGGGCGGTGAAGTGTGAGAAGGTTTACATAACGGAGACAACTTTTATTTATTTGCATGGGAACCCCTTTTTGTGGACAATCGACCAATTGCCTGCTAAGGCGACCAATTGAATAATTAAATTAAGTGACCCATTTATTTCTATACTCGTCATTTTGCTAACGAAGAATTAAGCAGGAGGGAAAAGTAAAACCGTTTACACATATTCTTACATCAACCTGCGAAAATAAGCAGAATGCACGCAATCAATAGTTTTTCACGAAAAAAATCATTTGGGTAACATTTCACTCGATTGGAAAAAATAAATGTTACGATGTGTAAGTGTCTTATTAATTAAGCTTGATTTAATAGTTTTATTAAGTTTGTAATCATTCTCAAGAATTTTGAATAATTTTGTGATATAAAATATTAAAAATACGTGAAATAATATTCACCGATAAAGAACCACCGATAGTAAAGAAAAGTCATGAAAAGATTGGTTTAAGAAGACCTCAAGAACAGATCCTTCCGAGTCTTCATCAGAAATGTGTTTTCGTCAATACGTGAGATTCCAAAAGGCGTGCCACAAGGAAGTCTACTGAGATCTCACGTATTCATAATGTTCATATACGATATCCCCCGAGACGAGAGATGCAAGAAATCGATCTACGCAGATGATGTCAAACTTTACGTTTCCTTGCTTCACGCAAACACGGCAACTGGTTGAATGTCAAGGAAAGAAGAGAGATAAGTAATATTCTTAATATCTAATATTATATATTTTCTATTTTCTACTCTGTTTTTAAATTCTGATTTTCCTCTTATTTTTTATTATTATTTTTACTATAATATATATGTTTCTTTTTTTCTTTGTTTTACCACTTATTTGTTTTTTATATAATTAGAAATTGTTAGTTACCAGCCTCAGAACAGACTTTGTCTAGTGAGGAGGGTAAGGAAAAAAAATCATGTTGTACATAAGTAATAATAAATAAACGCCTGGGTTGCCGGCACTGAATTGAATTGAATTGAAAATTGAATATACTTTTAGAGAGCGCTCGACGGGCTTGTAGAGTACTACAAGAAATGGCGCCTGAAACTGAATGAGGCTAAAACCGAAGCCATTACTTACACGAAGAAATAGACAAAAAGAACACCTGACTTCAACATCGAAATGGGAGAACACGACACAGAATAGAAGGACAAAGTAGTTTATCGGGGCCTGACAATGGACTCATGACTTATGACAATGAACTCATGACTCAACTGGAAATCTTACGTAGTCAAGGCGCACACAAGAGCCAGAAAGGTGGTTGGCGCGTTGAAGCCAATCTTCAACAGAAGAAGTTCGCTGCTTCCTAGAACCAAACTCCTGATATACTACTCACTTATTCGCTCAGGACTGACCTACGGCATTCCAGTATGGAGTAGCATATCACACACCGACCTCGTGAGATTACAGACACTTAGAGTAATAGATTCTAGATTTAGAATAAACTTGGAAAAACTACGCGACACGCGAGAGAAAAGAAATACCGACCTTATTCACTTACATAGTCTGACAGAATGAACGATTTTAAAAATAAAATAAACACAGTAAAATAAAACGATTCAAGAGTTCCAAACAAAAGGACATAACCGACTCCTTCCCACTCCCAACATAACACAAACAGACACGTCTGTACGGCCGCAGTAGGCTGTCGCTAGTTGATGATGGTTGACATCTATTTTTAGCAGGATTTTTAGGTAACAATTTTTCCCAACAAGGCCTAAGTCATGTCAGAAAATTACATTAATAAATGTCATTAATAGCGAGGTAACATTTTAAACACCCACATGAAGTAAAAATTGTGAGGCGTAAATGAAGCCACTCTATTTATATTTGTATACTTTAAATTCAGTAAAATTAAATAATTCCCATTTGGCAAAAAAAAAAAAAAAAACAGAAAATGTAAAAACAAATTGAACAATGAACTTGAAATTCCTAGTTCGTTTCTCGGTCGCATCCAATTTATTGTGATACCGTATTATCTAATAATTAACAGTATTAGTATGCAAACAACATAATACTTTTTCATTATTTATTTTGCGGGTGTTATGCCGTGTTGCGCTACTTAAGCCAATGTTTCGGATAGCATTGCAGTGTCCATCATCAGGTCAGATCCGGCAGATCTGGCGGACAAAAAATAACAAACACAAAAACAAATAACGAAAATACTTTTGGTCGTGAAATTCTTAAAACGTATCCAATATAATACTTATAGTAATGGAAAATATCTAACTTTATTTTCAACAATATAAATCTGACGGCCTCCGTGGTCGAGGGGTAAAGCTCTCAACAAGCAGTCCGGAGGTCGCGGCTTCAAATCTCAAATTTTATTAGATTAATTTATGTTATTTTACAATTTGTAAATTATACAAAGGTAACAATTATTATAAGCAATAATTATCAGCCTGAAACACTCATCTACATTAAAAAAACCTTCCGAGAAAAGATACATGCCGCCAACGGATACGGACACGGGTTCAAGTCCCGTTGGCGGCATGTATCTTTTCTCAGAAGATTTTTTCAATGTAGACGAGTGTTTCAGGCTGATAATTATTGCTTATAATAATTGTTACCCTTTGTGCTATGCATAAAAATCTTGTCTTAAGGGCCCGCAACCCGGATTTGTACCGATTTATTACACATTTCCCTTAAACACGGTAAGTTTTAAAGCTCTTAAAAAAATACATGTTATTCTTGAAGATAATATCTAGACTTTGCCCGCGCCGAAACGCAAATTATATAAAATTCCCTCGATAGAAAAAAATCGCAAAGTATGCTCCAAAAATTATTATTAACACGTTTGTTTCAGTAATTTTACAAGTTATATGTATGTAAAAGTTCACAGTGTTTCTTTAAATGCTGTTTAAGAAAATGCCCGCGAAATTTTTGCTCTATTTTAAACGAGTCGTGTTTTATTAAACATTTTCGCATCGATTTTGTCGCTTCAAATGTAAGCGCTCTTCTCTAACATTCGTAATTTCGTATCTCTCCATCTTCTTCTTTTCGGGCCCGGTTGCAGAGCCTTAAAATGTTAGTTTATCAATTAAAAATCATAATTAAAAATAATAAATAGTATACTTATGGCACGTACGAAAATGGAACATACTCTCTGTATCGACCTTGTGTAAGACCACCATTCAGGATTGAAACTTTGCTTTAAACGGCTATATTCATGTTTCGTGGCCAGCCATCTGAATACTGAATAGCCAGGTACTTCCCCACGTTCCTTTTCCACATATTACTCTCCCTCCCACTACCTTCAGTCTCAAAACATACCCCAATTCGTGACGCCTTAGTCTCACTGGCTCCAGACGGTTAGGAGCAATTGAGAAAAAAATTAACTTAATTATAAATTTTCAATTTGATTAATTACAACAGCGTCTAAGTTTAATGTTGAAACAAATCCATTTAAAACAAAAATGGCCATCAAAAATAATGCATTAGCAGAAAATCTTAATTACTTTAAACAATGCTCAACTTCTTGATAATTCACTTTTCCAAAGATTTAGGGTGAGCGCCCACTGAACACTGAGCGGCACTGGAAACTTTTGATTATGAGTCGTTTTGAAAATAAAGCGCGCTTCATTTAGCGAATTAGCATTCACTAAAACTTTGCCAACTTTTACGGCTATTTATCACCCTAATTGACAAGAACATATTGCTGAAGCTGCGGAATTTATAACCAAGTAGAAGGAAGTGCACAATGGTAAATTAAAATAATTTATGATAATGTAGAATACATTATAAACAATTTTCCATGTATGCGGTTAAAACTAGCTTCAAAACCTACTACATTTGACGTCGTTATGTAGGTAAACAAATTATTACTAATATCGATTTTCTAAGTAAGTCTAACGTCATGGTATTTGAAAGAGAGAATACGAATACAATGTGCGACATAGTTGTCAATGATGATTACTTGGAGCAGGTGGATGAATTCGTGTATTTGAGAAGTATGGTTACGAGAGATGGGAAGGCTGATAGAGATATTGAAAGAAGGGTAAATGCAAGTAACAATTAATGGAGGACTGAACGCCATTGGCACCAATAAAAAACTGTCCAAAGAAGCGAAGCTGGCCGTCCATAATGGAGTTATGGTACCTACCTACCCTGAGGCTTGGAACTGGCAGAGGAAGGATGATAGTAGAGTGAATGCTGTAGAAATGAGATCCCTGAGGCGTATGTATGGAAACACCATGTACGATGGTGTGAGAAACGTGGAGACCCTCAAAGAATGAAAGGCTGATGTAAGCGTAATGAGCAAGATTAAGAAAGGAACGCTCAGATGGTTTGGGCATGTAGAGCGAATGAACGTGGAAAGGAGTGTAAGGAGAATATATGACACAAATGTGAATGGTAGAAGAAGTCGGGGACGCCCGAGAAAGACAAAGACAAGACATTTTCTTTAAAAAATGAGGATGATTGTGGCCAGTTTTCTTTTTGCTGGCCATTGGTTCGCTACATTTGGTGACTTATCATGGGTGCCGGGTTCATCGGGTGAGGTGTGTCCAGATCTTGGTGGTGGATGCGCCCACCGGCTACGTGGCGGGTCGGATCGGGAGAGACCTCTCCATCCCATCACCTTGCACCGCAAGAGGGAGGGATGTATTCACACGTCTGTCACTCGTGGACACATTTGTGACCATGAGTGACGAAATAAAAAGACTCTACTCACAGCACCTCCAAAGATGACATGCCCCGAGGAATTTTTTTTTAAATCTCAGCGCTTGCTGTGTGGAACTAACGTAAAAAAAGTTTGCATATCAAATGTTTATGGTACCTCGAATTATTAGGTGGAACTAAATAATTGTATCGAAGAATTTGAGTATTTAAAGAAAAATGGTCATGTCTGTCAGCAATTTAAACTGATACTGCTGGATTAAAAAACCCAATTACAAAATACAAGAAAACGCCAATATTTTTCCTACATTAAATATCCTTTTAAAGCTCGTTTTTGCTTGCCTTTTCAGAAACTAGGACTTGTGCTCTTGCATGTAATGTTTAAAAGCATTTTATGTTTTCAGTGCATTTAATGAACATGCAGTGCATTTTAGTACTGTATTAAAATATAACTAGCCGTTGGAAACAATAGTTATATTATTTTAACGTCCAACGCTGTTGAAAATAATTAGCGCCAACAGTTGAAATATAATACCTACATGCGAATATTATTCAACGCAGTCAACGATTCAACTGCCTAATAAATAAAAAGGGTTAAGAGTTTGTACTTCATGAACAACATTACTCGATATTTTAAATGGTCTTTTGGTTATCTACGTACCTACTGCACGTTTTTTTTAAATTTTACCATCCAATACGGCCGACACGCAGCGCCATTGAACAATCAAATTTATCAACGACAAGCAAAAAAGTAACTTATTGATAATTGTCAATGTCGGTCGCCTAACAGTTATGTTTTGTACCTATTGTTTTCAACGGTGTTGGAATGATTAAGTCAAAAGGGTCAAGAGATCACACTTCGTGAACGATATTATACCCGATTACACAAGGTCTTTTAGTAATGTACATACCTACTGCACGTATTTTATTTTCCCGTCCAATACGGCCGATACGCAGCGCCAGGGAACAATCAAATTTATCAACGACAAGCAAAAAATGACCTATTGATAATTATCAACGCCGGTCGCCTAACAGTGAGGTTTTGAACCTATTGTTTTCAACAGTGTTGGAATGATAAGTCAAAAGGGTCAAGAGATCACACTTCGTGAACGATATTATACCCAATTAGACATGGTCTTTTGGTAATGTACGTACCTACTGCACTTTTTTTTATTTTCCCGTCCAATACGGCCGATACGTAGCGCCAAGCAACAAGCGAATTTATAAGTGACAAGCAAAATATATTTTCAACAGGATAATATTTTCAATACCGAAACCAACGTCTTCCAACAGTTTCAACTTTCAACGTTAGTAAAAGATTATTATTACGTGTGTGGGGCGTGGGGCATAGAGATAATAATAATTAATAATACATCAATGATTCGGGGAACCACCCGTTAAAAGGGATTCCTTAATACGATTTTCATATATTTTTTGTTAGTATCGTGTCGATCTCCTATTATAGTTGCGTCAACGTCGACGTTATTTTCAACAGCTATTTTCAACAGTTGAAAATTGCCAACGATAACGACGTTGGCGTTGGATAGAATTATCGTCAACGCCCAGTACTAGTGCATTTACTCATTCCTGGAAGTACCTACTTAAAACCCAACATACATCTAATACAGTATGAATAAAGCAATACAATGTGATGTTTTTTACAGTCTGATGGAAATTTCATCTTGATTATGAAATTATTATTTCGATAAAATATAATTGAGATATACGGTATCAAGAGTGTTTTATCTTGGGGTAAAAATAATCTCGTTGAATTTAATGTTTCAAAGACCCAACTGATTACGTCTAAAAGGGATCGAAATGAAAATCTAGTATCTTTCAACGGTAGCAATCTTCCGAACAGGCCCTCCATTGATATTCTTGGTGTAACCCTAAGTGACCAGCTCAGGTATGGGGGCTCCATCGAAGCCAGAGTAAAGTTAGCCTCCCAGAAACTGGGCTTACGGTACAGGGCCCACAGATACTTTAATACTACACAACTGCTAACCCTGTACAAATCACAAGTGCGCCCCATGGTTGAATTTGGCAGCCACCTCTGGTCTGGAGCTCCAAAATACCTGAAAAATACCCTCGACTCTTTGAAAAAACGGGCGGTCCACTTAGTAGATTCTCCCATCTTAACAGACGGATTGCAATCTTTAGAGCACAGGCGTCGGGTGGGAATGCTATCCTTGTTCTACCGGTATTACAATGGAAGATTCTCCGAGGAACTAGCGTCATTGATCCCTTCGGCACCGGTGCATAGTCGGGAAACACGCCAAACGCGTGCCCAACATTTGTACACGGTTGACATTTGTCACATGAGAACGGGTCGTTTCTTCGACTCGTTCTTGTGTTCAACAGCTCGGCTGTGGAATGATTTGCCGGCCTCTGTGTTTCCTCCTTCCTACAACATGGGTCTCTTCAAGACCAATGTTCATTCCTTCCTTTTCTCAAAAAAACCCTCCACACAGCATTCCAGATGACATAGGCCCTGATTGAAATCATTTTCCTCAGGGCCTCCTGTGTGGAGTTAATGTAAAAAAGGTAGTGTAAGAGAGACAGAGCACGTTTTAAATTATATAGAATCAAAAGGTCCCAAGTCAGAGGTGACATCGGTTTCCATTCAAATCAACACGGAATACATTTCAAATGTGTGTAGATCTCTTCAATGGTATTGGTAGTAACATTATGAAGGCAGTAATTTTTATGAACGATGTTAACAAAACTATTTGTAATTCTCAGCTGTTCCTATTTGCGGATGACAAAAAGATTGTCAAAATCATTAAATCTGAGATGGATTGTATAGAGCTCCAGGATGACCTGAACTCCCTGGTCAATGTGTATTGTTTAGAAAACCGCCTTCTTCTGAATGCAGATAAATGTTCCGTCATATCTTATTCTCGAAAGAAAAACACTATACTATATCCGTACATAATTAAAAACAATCTTTTAAATAGGGTAAATGAAATTAGAAACCTTTGAGTTCTATTAGACAGTAAGCTTCTTTTTCAATCTCACGGCGAGCACATCACGTCTAAGGCTTTGAAAATGCTATGATTTATACTTAGAGTAAGTTCTGTTTTAAAAAATCCACAAACATTTAAGATTCTCTACATATCATACGTCAGGAGCCACCTAGAGTATGCTACAACAGTATGGAACCCTCATTGTTCTACATATAAATCAAATATAGAAAGAGTCCAGAAAAAGTTTTTGAAATATGTTTCGTTTCGCATGCGAAATGATGTAAATTATGTCTATATGAACCTCAAAACCCTTGATCAACGCAGAGATATCAGAGACCTAGTAATGCTTTATAAGATAATCCACAATTTTATTGATAGCCCTTACCTATTACAAAATATCAATTTCAGATGTCCAATAAGAGTCACTCGATCTCCAGACACATTTTATATTCATACGATTGTTTAAACACCAAAAACTGCGACTGCCCTGCTATAGTAAAAACAGACCAAATAAAATATCTAGGAATCATAATTGATCATAAACTCAAATGGGCACATCATATAAATCATATCACCAATAAACTCCTCAAAACAATTCATCTTTTCCTAACCATAAGAAACATATACAAACTAAAACAAATGAAAACAATATATTTTGCACTCTGCCAATCTATAATAGAATATGGAATCATTGTTTGGGGAGGAGCAACAAACTCAGCTATTGCTCATATGGAAACCACACAGAGAACCATCTTAAAGGTTATACTAAAAAAACACAGAATGACTGACACAGACCAAATATTCAACATGTTTGACGGACTTGATATACGACAATTATATATAAAAACACTTCTTAACTATATCTTTGACCAAAAACACAAACTCCAACAAACACAAACCATTAATAGACCAGTTAGACAAGCATACATACAAAACTTAAAAACACCGACGATAAACACAAGCTTTGGACAAAGACACCACAAATACCAGGCAATAAAAGCATTCAACCATCTTTCACTCGATTTAAAAAAAGAAGAAAACAAAAAACTTTTCATACTCAAAATTAAAAGATGGATTAAAGACCAAAAAAGACAACTTTACAAAAAAATCACAACATAAAAAAATAAAAAAAATAATAAAAACACAAAGACATAAACACCATTGCAATACTCACTAATATATAAAACCTTTTAATTTCACTATCGGTTTATATGTATCTATCCTATTTATATAGTTTTATTCTATTGTTTTATTTTAGTGTTTTTGTACTCTATTTTGTTTTGCTCTATTTTCTTTCTTTCAATTCTCATATGTTATTGTTTAGTCTCTTTTTTCTTTAGTTTTTATTTTATATGTATCTTAAGTAAAATAAAAAAATCATATCAAACTGTAAAATGAGGTCCTCAGCACGGGTAAAGCACCCAGTGAGGCCCACATTAGTCAAATTTGTAACACACATGTATAAATCAGGTGAATCAAATAAAAAAAAAAAAAAAAAAAAAAAAAATAAGAGCAATGCTAATTATCTTCAAAATGTGTTTATAAGAAGAAGCTGTAGCACTTTCAATAGATTATGCACAGACATTGACATGTTTAACACGAACCTTGCTAACTTCATAAAATTCGTAAAAAGTAATATTCAACGGAAAACTTAATGTTTCATTAATTCCTTATCTTTCTTTTTCATTTTTCATTTTCATTTTTATTCATTTTCATTACATTTTCTTTTTTGATTTCAGCAGTTTGCAATAAATAACCGGAAATGTTACAGTATATATTACCCTTGAAAATACATTGTTTGTAGATTTAAGTGAGTAGATGCACTTTTTCAGAACTGTTTATATTACATACATATATTGTTTTGTTTGTTTTTCTTTTTTATTATGGTCTCAAATTTTTATATCGTTATTTTATTGGTCAATGATATGACTATCTCTAACACTGTTATATATGAACTTGTAATGACTGTTTATAACGCTAACAAATAAAATAAAAATAAAAATTAAACAATGACATAAATTATTTATTTAACATCAATGCGAGAGACGCGCATGCATATTGTTATGGTTTAAATTCGTTAACCATAATTGAAAATCAGACTAACATTTAAATGTTCTTATATTCAAATAATCACTGGAGCGCTTTTTGCCACAATATGGCACCATTTAAAATACCTCGGATTGCTTTGCTGCCAGTTTTAGGCAAATTTTCCTAATGCTTTAATTTTTTTTTTCAATTTTTTCATTAAAATTCGGAGGTATCTATGATGTTTTTGGTTCCATGCCAACTCAGAATGAAATCAACTCAGAAACATTTCAGAAAGGTCACTATGAAGAAATAATTTTAAAATAGCTGATAACCAACCTAACCTTACCTAACTTAACCTGTTTAACCAATTTTTTAATAATTTTTTATCATCAGACTTCATGACCTTTCTGAGGTGCTTCTGAGTTGGTTTCATTATGAGTTGTCCGGTAACCGATTTTTTTAAATTTCGGCGGAAAATATTCAAAATGGTCACCAAAAAATCACGAGCAATTGGAGGAAAAAGTAAAAAATCGCGCTGTCGCTCAAGTGGTTAAAGGATTTTAAATACTTGAAGGACATGTTTATACGAGTAGGGCGTTATAAGGTAGTTGTTTTTTATTGTGGCAAACCATGGAATTCACGACAAAAGCCCAAAATAATATTATAAAACCAAACAATAAAGTATAGTTACAACGTGGGGAATATGAGTTTTCACGAACACAGCAGGAATCGATGGAAATAGAACACCAAATATATTCCCCTTTTGCTTTGTGTTGGTTCGTTGTATTTTATAACCAGAAACGAGGGAATATGTTTTGCATAATAAATCCGTTTCCATATGTTTTTCTCTCATTTCATTTCATGATCCGATAGGCTTATTGTTATATTTGAGACGAACTCAATGTTTTTCTTTTCGTTTTCACATTTTTTCGCTACTAGAGTAATGGATTTTCTTCCAAAAAAAAAAAACAAAACTCATTTGAAGTTCGAAAAAATTCTGCAATTCCATCTATTATTTAGCGTTTTCGCAGCGCTACCGAAATTTTGGCGAATTTATCTATTTTCTGGTGTTTTCGTTCTGTTAAGTAATGCCTAAACCCTCAATTCATTCGGTTAGGCAATCCAAATGTTTACACTAACGGGAAGGGTGGAGGAGGTGGATGGTGGAGTTGCGGGGCGTCTCCAAGGTATCCGCTCATCTGCGCGGAGGAATAATTGGAAAAGTCTTCGGTCTGCGGTGGTGGGGATTTATACATTTTTATTTCAATTCAAAATCAATCAATCTCCGCGCACGCCGAGCCCATTTCCTTTTATTTACTTTCTTTGCGAGAACCGATGAAAAAAGGAGAAAGGAATGAAGTGAAAAAGAAATCAACGCGAGCGGATAACGAAGAAATCGTATAATCTCTCTTTATTTGCTTAGTCGTTTCTGCGCTCGGGAATCTTTGTAATCGTATTACATGAGTTACGTCGCTCAAACATAATAAAACAGAAAATGAGGAAAATTGATTCGATGTTTACACTGATTAGAGAGGAAATTCGTAAGAACGAAAATAGCACTAGAGTTGAGAGTTGAGCTATGTTTACATTTTAAATTTAATAATAAGTCTGCTCAACGCTTCTCCTTTCTCAAAAACAATCCACAATTTCCACGAGCATTTATTAATGATTTTCTAATAACATTAAAACCGCAGAATTGTAATCCGCAAATAAATTACTTCAACATTGCATAAGCGGTACAAATTGAAAGCTGAGTAAACCGACCAAACAATTCAATCCCTTGTCAAATATCGAATATCCGACTCAAGAACATTCCCGTTACATAACATTTCTTTACCGACATAAGAAGGGTTGGGTTTTTAACAGAGGTTTAAAGCCCTTTGTGACGATAATAATATTATACATGTCTGAAAATTGAAAGGATTCTGTACACACGGCGTTTTCAAGGCTTGTCGATAAGGTTTTCATTACGAAGCAAGAAGAATTTGTTTACATGCGTGTATGTTTTGTAATGGAGAGGGTTTTTTCAGATGAGTAGTTATTACGATAAACCTTACAAATTTTAACAAAATAAAACCGATTTTCAGGAAATAAAAACTTTGCATCTGAACATTTACCGTTTTAAACTTTCAACTAGTTAAGGTGGCTTCTATTAACAGACTAGCAGACCCGGCCACACGTTGCTGTGGCTAATGAAACACAACGCCATTACCCAACCTTTATAAAATCCACACCATCCGCTTGCCAGCTGCCCGCTGCCTGAATTGAATATTTGAATTTCTCGACATTTCTCTACTATAGTAAGCATGTTTTTATACATATAAACCTTCCTCTTGAATCACTCTATCTATTGGTGAAAACCTCATGAATATCCGTTGCGTAGTTTAAAAGATCTATGCGCACATACATTTTGAACGACTAAATAAAATAATTCAAATCAAATACCTACATACTCTAGGACATCTATTTTCCAATTTCTTCCGTAGAACGAATTTCAAACGTGACTATAGTACGGCCCGCCAGCCGTTTTAAATCACACAAAAATATGTTTTCTTTAAATTTCTCGGCTTTTATCTGATATAATTTACATGTATTATACATATAAACATTTCTCTTTAATCACTCTATCTATTGGTGAAAACCGTTCGAAAATCCGTTACGTAGTTTAAAAGATTAACGCGCACATACATTTTGAGCGACTTCATTTTATACTATGTAAAAATGTAAAAAATGATTATGATTTAAACCATCGGACCTAAGATTTAGAATTTTTCACATTTAAAATTTTTCATCTAATAGAAGGATTAAATTCAAATTCAGTGTATTTTATAGAACAGCTGACCGAGCGCGGAGAAAAAATAATTATAAATAAAAAAGTTTTTAATCACTACCCAAAGTTTTTTTTACATCAATTCCACGAAGGAGGCCCTGAGGAAAATAATTTCTCCCAAGGGCCTATGTCATAGTGTCTTTTGAGGAGAGGGAGGAATGGAAATTGGTCTTGAAGAGACCCATGTTGCAGGAAGATGAAAAAACACAGAGGCCGGCAAATCGTTCCACAGCCGAGCTGAACACAACAACGAGAGCAAGAACGATTCGAAGAACTGTCAACCGTGTTTATATGTTGGGCGCGCCATCTTCCATTCCGTTGGGCTCGGAGCATCTTCCATTGTAATACCTTCCAAGGCTAGCATTCGCACCCCAAC
Source organism: Limnephilus rhombicus (assembly GCA_929108145.2). Lineage (NCBI taxonomy): Eukaryota > Metazoa > Arthropoda > Insecta > Trichoptera > Limnephilidae > Limnephilus > Limnephilus rhombicus. The sequence continues at coordinate 19,197,405 of OV815273.1, read as the reverse complement.
GTCTGTGCCCTAAATATTGCAATCCGTTTGTTAAGTTAGGAGAATCCATCAAACGGAACGCCCGTTTCTGCACAGCGTCGAGGTTTTTTTTCAGGTATTTTGAGGCTCCAGACCAGAAGTGGCTGCCAAATTAAACTGTGGGGCGCACTTGCGATTAGTGCAGGGTTAGAAGTTGTGTACAATTAAAGTTTCTGCGGGTCCTGTACAGTACACCTTGTTTTTGGGAGGCTAATTTAACTCTGGTTTCGATGGAGCCGCCCTACCTTAGCTGGTCACTTATACTCGTAGTTACAACAAGCATATCAATGAAGACCCTGTTCGGAAGATTAATTCCGTTGAAAGAGACTAGACTTTCGTTTCAACCCATTTTAAACGTTATCAGGCGTGATTGGGTCTTCGAAACATTAAATTAAAAAAACAATTTCGAATGGTTAATTTAAAAAAAAAAACAAAAACGGTTTCGTGGTGCGAGCGTGGAATACGGTTCAAAATAACAATGAATTAAAAAGACCGTTGCGAGTGATATTGAGAAGGTTAGATATTCCATCTCTAACAGAGTGTGCAGGAGATCCCCAAAGGGCAGGACTGAGAGAAATTCTATGTTGACGACGTAACAGGCAATTCCCTGTTCGCGATCGGCCATTTCGGTAGCAGAAGCGGGAGGACGTTTATGGATTACCGGATGCTTTGAATTTTGAGAAGACTCACCATTTCAAATTTCTCAATGTATACGGGAATTCCTCAATAGTGGTAGGTAGAAACGTCAGTAAACATGCACTGGCAGTGTGGACGGCTGATTTCCGAAACATTTGCATATGATATTGTTGTATTGTGAGACTATTACAATACTTATCATAAGAGATCTGTTAAAAATTCGCGTAATTCATTAGTAAACAATACAACCTCAAGACAGTTGCGAGATTAACTCCAGTTTTTACTGCAATATGTGTGATATACGATATATTGAAGAGAGATTATTCAAGTAAATTACAACTAATAAATATTTGCGAAACAGTTGCAGTGAAATTGATATTTCTGTGTTTAAAAGCTTGCTTGATTAGCTGTCTCAGGCATCTTATTGTTTTCTGTCAAACGAATAATCTACTCTCAGGCCAACCACGAGTCTTCATTTTATAAGCTGCATCGGTCATATGATGTTATAGTAAATTCTTGATTTAAATACAGGCAGCCGTATTCACTACTGACATAACAGAATAGGGTGCGATATTGTTGAAATTTTTGAGATTTTGACTGAAGAAAATAGCTAAGGATAATGAAAAAACAAAAAACCGTCATGGACTTAATCATTGATTAAAAGTCAAATTAAAGAAGGAATCATCATCAAAATGTTTAAAATTTCAGGTAGAAAGGTATTTGTCTGTATGAAGCAAAAAATGTTAAATAAAATATTAAAAACCTTGGATAAATGAAGAAATTACCTTTGAACTCCTAAAAAATTGCACAACAAATGTCGAGGAGGGTTAAATAATATTCAACTGCTGGATTATTACAAAATATATGGCAACTGGTGATCAACGGTTAAAAAACTTACAAAGCAAGCATACTACAGAAGGAAAATGGATATCGTCAATAGAAATACTGTTGCAAGATTATAAAGGAGGCTTTAAATACACAAAAGGAGCAAGATTCCAATAAAAAAATTGATATCAATAAAAATATTCTCTGAATGAAGGAGAACCTAAATATAATTACTAATCAGGTAAATAACTTCGTCATTGACATTGGTCCTAGATTCGCATAAAAATTGTGTGGTGCAAATAAAACTAGTTAATAATTTTAGTGTCTCGCTAATAATTTTATACCTAGTATCCAAATTACAGGACATAGTTTTGAATTTAAAACTACTAACATTTATGAAGCTGCAAACGTGATAAACGAATTTAAAATATATTTTTTATGGTTATGTTGGCTTAAGTATGTCATGGTGAATAAACATCACGTTTCTGAGTTGGCTGCTCACATATCTCATATCGTTATTATTAGTTTTAAGAGTGTCATATTTCCTTCACGCATTACACCTATTTTCAAAAGTAGAGATCGTCTAGATCTAGAATATCTAGATGTTAACAATTATTACAGACCAATGGCTTTGCTGAATACTCTCTCAAAAGTAATAGAGAGATTGGCTAATTTAAGATTAATTTCATTCTCAGAAAAATACTCCCCGACCATCAATTCGTTTTCAGAGAAAATAAAGGTAAAAGTGATAATTTATAAAAGCAATTTCGGAAAAACAACCGAAACTCATGTTTAAAAGTCAGAATGAAGTCTTGACTCTGAGCATCCCCGAATTAACGTGTATTATTCAAATAATGTCAGATGTATTCAATAACAATATACGCTGCAAAGCCGTCATCCCATTTATCCCGGCCAATGTTTTTGAATGCCAAGAAAGCCAGCCCGATCCGACATTATCCCGGGGGCGGGCCGCCCACCGCTCACCGCCCACCGCCCGCCGCCCCCGCCCAGAGCCGGGCTTGCCGCGGTTTCCCCGCAGTTCGGGTTTCGGGATAAATACACTCTTGACGCGGTACTCGCATGTTGTTACAATGAATTCATATGAAAACACATTAATCTCCCGGCCGACAGTCCTCGGTGCGATGCCGTGTTATAATGTTTGCAGGATTTTTCTGTAACCATAAATTTAGGGCACGGTATCGCCGCGGGACCCCCGGCGTGGTCCGCCCAGTCACATATAAAAGGATTGTCAAATTGTCATTCAATGTATTGTTATCTGTAGCGAATTCATCGCCCGTGGCTTAAAAACACTTCATGCACTGTGACAGCGAGACGTATGAATGAAAATAATAAAAACTGGTGTACGAAAAAAGTACCTACTCGGTTTTATGAAAAGACGAGCAGTGAGTTTCTCCTTGTGTTTGACGCCTGCTTTGTTAATAACATATTCACGATTCTAAAGCTGAACAAGTATCACTTTATGTAACAATTTTGCCAATAAAATATTGATTTGAAGGGGTTTTGGTCAGTGGAGTTTTTTGAAGATCACCCTAGCTTTAAAAGTTAAATTATATTACTCAGTTTGTTCCACTCTAAATACTCTTTTTACTTTTCAATATGTATCTCTGAATTACGTACAAATACAATAACAGGAAAGTAATTTGGTACAAATAGATCGCGGCATTACTAAAGATGACCTACAAATATTATGTAATACGATGGACATATTTTTAAAGGGAAGTTTTCAACTTAGTACTATTTTGTCATGATTGATATTTGACATGATTTTCTCTTTAAATTAAGCATCAACAGCCTATAAATAAATAGGTGAAAAATTCATTAGAGCGCTTTCGTTTATTGTAGATGCTGTAATAAAAGAAAATTACTTAATAAGATCGGAAGTCGAAAAATACATTTCGATTTGACAGATTGCTAGATGGCTGTCACATTTACTCAAAATAAAACAGGTTACTCTGAATACGTCTTGAGAAAACAGCAATTATTTTTTTCAATCAATTTAAATGAGATGGGGGGAATTTTTGTACAATCTTTTGTCAAATGAGAAATTTTCCAATGATTCCTGATAATATCCAACGACTTATTTTTTCTGAGTTTAATTAATTTAAAACTTGAAACGCGAGAGCTTTTAATGCAAGGCACGTGGCGGACGAAGTGTTTGCAAAAGGCGAATATTATGACGGGGATTTTGTTCTGCAATTATTTTAGTTTTTATTATTGTGACAACTGTTTCGTCATTCAGGGCTATAATTTAGCTGTGGTTGTGTCACATTGAGATGACTTATTTATGCGGGTTTGTATAAATAAAAATTAGATGTTTCAAAATATATATTAATATTTTCGACGTAAAACCGATTACTTATTACTTAGAAAATCAATTGCGCGAGCAGTTTTCTTTAATGATTATAACTTAGTGGCAGGTTTTTTGTAATTATTTTATAATCACGTGAATACTATTAAAGTCGATCGATATTTGTTATTACCCAATTTTGAAAATTAATTTGAAAATGTTTGGTAAATCCCTGAATTATATTGTTTAGGTTTTTGTTTAAACTATTCTTTGATAATTTACAATGGTTGTATTTTGAAAAGTTATACTCTTGTTTCTCTCTAATTGTTCCAGTAAATTTTATCTACAATCCTTTCTTTCGACATAAAAATGTTAAAGCTTGTTGATGTCAAGAGGGTGTGGTTTTTAAGATGGTAGGATTATATGGTTTGGTTCTCCGAAAATTTAATGGTGTCTATATTTGTGTTAATACAACCGTACAAACCTGTTTAGAAATGAATGCTTTTACCTATGCTGTGCTTATCAAGTCAAAATCCGATCAATTTAATCGCCAAAAAAAAGAAAAACTTTTATATATATATATATGAAAAAGATTCGTTCTGGAAAACTTTCTTTATTTGCAATTAACAATTGAGTCGGTGATTTCCAGTTTCCACTGTTGTATGTAGATTGTATAATATTAATGTTTAAAGCACCAAATATTATTATTCATGACACTATTTTAAAAGAAATTGGAAACATTTTAATTTTAGCAGCTGTAAAATCGCGGTTTTAAAGTTCGCTAACTTACTCGACTCGACGTTGGTGACACGCGACAGCTTAGCTCATACTGTGACCTGTGACGCGATGTCCTCGACAGAGGAAGCTTTGTGCTCTTTTGAAATTATTTATTTATTTATTTATTTATTTACGGACTTACGTCCAATTTAAAACAAAGTATCACGAAGTATAGAAATGAACAATGTAAGGATTCGGATGGTACATGAAAGCAAAGACAAACAGTGAAAATATAAGAAAAAATAAGTGTCAAGTCACGTCAAGACCTTGCAAAAATTAGGGTGAATATGACATATCTTCATTTGTTTAAAGAGCGACAGAAATCATTTAAACTAATACCAAAAAAATCAAGGTCTTGACGTGAGTTGACCAGTCTACACATTCTGGACAGTGGTGAGTTATAACCATAGTTAGTCGAGTGCTGATTGAGGAAAAGCAGGTCTTTATTTCTGAGTCTACGAGAAGGTATATTAAATGTGATGAGTTGTAGTAATGTAGGCGAGTCGATTAAACAGTTAATAATTTTGAAGAAACAAATGAGATCAGATTTTATCCGACGGTCTTCTAAAGGAGAAAGGTTTAGAGTTTGTTCAATTTCAGCATACGAGTAATTGCCTCGCTCTAATCCTAGCCTCCAAGCAATTCCCTTTAGGAACCGATGTTGAACGGATTCAATTTGACGAATATGGACAGCATAAAAAGGAGACCATATAATACAAGCATATTCAAGATGGGGGCGAACCAAGGAGCAGTAAAGAGTTCTTAGGGTATTTATGTTTTTGAAGTCAGAAGTGGTTCTAGTGATGAAACCAAGTAGCTTGAGAGATTTATTAACAATCATATTTATTATATTACATTACATTTTTAAAAACATCAAAGAAGACGAAATCGGTGAGTGTGAGTGAAGCACTGGATTAAAAAAAGATATCGTTTATCATACGTGCATTTTGTAAGAGAAGGAAGATTTTCGTATTTTTTTAAGATTGCCTGAGCCAGGGCCGTCTGTGCAGGTGCAATAATTGCAGTCCGCTCCTGGAGCCGAGGAGCCAAGGAGCCAAGGAGCCAAGGCACTAATAATGCCAAACCTAACACCTAATAAAGTGCCCTTGAGGTTTTTACTAGCGCCAGGCGTCGTTTAGCTCAGCGCCAAGTCCTGGCCTGAACTGAATAAGTATTAACAGTTCTTGCACTTAGTTTAAATTAAAGCTAAACAGGATGCTCATATGCATACAAAACTTCGTGCGTACAAAAATGCATTTTTCGGTGAAGTTTGCGCGTGGTTGGTAATTTTTAAATTGCTTAGGAGCTATTTACGGGAAATGTGTTGCTTTTGTGCCTCCTGTAGGTGTTGGCTCACATTTGTTTCATTACAAAGAATACAGAAATTATTATTACACGTGTGAGAAATGTGGAGATCCGCGAAGAATGCAAGGCTGATGTAAGCGTAATGAGTAAGATCAAAACAGGGACGCTCAGATGGCTTGGGCATGTAGAGCGAATGTGAATGGTAGAAATGTGAATGGTAGAAAAAGTTGGGGACGCCCGAAGAAGACATGGCACGACCAAGTGAATCAGATACTTGAGTCGGGCCACGTGAAGAGTCGGAATAATAGAAGAGCAAGTATGATACGATGTATGAATGTGAACGAGGCAAGGAGTATGTGCCAAGATCGAGTTGTTTGGCGGGCCGTCCTCTCTGACTACCCCTGCGGGGAAACGGCGTGATGGTTAGTTAGTTACAAAGGGTACATATTAGTGGCGGTTCGTGAGTTTTCAATGAGCTAGAGTGCTAAGATTGAAAAATACGATGTTTTTGATGTTGTAGCTGAAAAAGATTTTTTTTTTTAATTTCAACTTTTTGTATGAAGCTATACTGAAAATATTCATAGAAAACATAGAAATTTTGAAAAAAAATTAAATTCATTTCAGCTTCAACAACACTCTAGCTGACTGAAAACTCGCGGACCGCCACTGGTACCTATCACAGTATTGTTATAACGGCAATAACTAATGCAAATTGTGAGTATTTAGATGGATATTGGAAAAAATAGACGTATTTTTGATGAGGTGTATATCAAAAACTAACAAAACGGTGGCTCGCGGCGATGTGCAAGCCGATACGGCTACGAGCAAATATTCAAACACGTTGGATTTTCGACGAGGTGGTTTTAAAGTTGGTGAACAAAGCGACACATGTGCGAAAAATGTCGTCGAGCCATGAATGCGCGCACTTGCTCGAGCGTACATCACCCCCTCAAATAAATTCTAGATTATCCAAAAATTAAATTGCAGAACAATCAAAGGATTTAAAAAAATAATATATACTCCGGTAAAATCTTATTCTTCACTAAGACTTGACGGGTTTAAACACAGAGATTAAATTACAGTGTGTCCGGGGGTAAAGTGCATTAACTTCGGGGGGTGATTCTGCATGAAAGTGTAAGTAAAAAAGATAAATAACTTTTTTTTTCGAATTTCCAACTTTTAGGGGTAGTTTTGTGGTAAAAAGATAAAATTAGACCGGCGTGCGCGGCCAGCTTTATTATTTTCCGCTGTTACGATACGGGCCAATCACCACCATTGTTGCCACGACCGTGCCCGGCAGGCTCCTGGCAAGTAAGATCGTACCTCACACTAAGGACTTTTAGTAGGTAGATCTTTTTGTATGGGAAAAAAAATTTTGGAATTTCTAAAAAAGTTGTTAATCTTTTTTACTCCTACCATCATGTAGAATCACCTCCCGAAGTTAATGCACTTTACCTCCAAACACCCTGTATAATGAAACACCCACTAAGTTAGGAAACAAATTTAAATACGTATTTGTTTGTTTTGACTGGATGGTAATATTACCAAAAAGTTTCACATTCGTTACCAAAAACTTTCAAATTTTCATAAACAAATTTCACATTCAGATTCGTTCTGCCTCTCAAAATGTTTTTGTATATTTTTTGCAAAACATGCTTCAACCTTTTTCTCGTGAAGAAATACAATGTTTGTTAAGATACTAGTGGACAAATATTATACTAGCGTTTTTTGTCAGGAAAATAACTTAAAAGGGCAAATCTTATATCAAGGGCAGCTATACACATATCAGAGGCATGATGCGTATCTGTGAAATAATTAGTGGAGGGTACAGATTTGATGTGTTCTGTGTACTAACTTCACTGCAGCGAAGAAAGAGTAAGTTACGAATAGATTTAGATAAAATTGTTCCTCTCATTGGTGAGATGAAATCATTATTATCTTTTCTCTATCTAAGTATATATATAAAAATCTCGTGTCACGGTGTTTGTGGTCGCACTCCTCCGAAACGGCTGGACCGATTTTTATGTTTATTTGGTAGGTTTGAGAATAGGTCGTAAAGTATATTCAATAACGCTAGGTGATTAGGGTGTCCCTGTCCAGAATTATTTTTGTATTTTTTAGAATTTTTTAATATTTTTTATTTGGTATCAAAAAATACCTACAACCCCAAATTTACACCCTCCAACCACCCTACCCTCCTATTTTTTAATCGCGACCCTCCCATTTCTTAACACGCAATTTTAGTATTTCTGTATAAACAAATTTAAGGGTCGTTCGTATTTCAAACAGAACGAAATTATTTATGTTGTTGATTGACAGATGGCGCTACATCCGCCTCATCTGTACACAAAAATATCGTACACTCAATTGCTTTTCAAAATTAATATTGATTTTCTTTATTTCATTTTCCTACTTTAGGATAAAAATATATTACTTTTTTTCACTTTACATTCAACTTTTAAGAGATCAAACAATGAATATGCCCGTTACTATGAAATACATTGAATTGAGAAGATGAATGTTTGGTGTTTTTTGTTTTTATCGGCGGTCATCGTCTACTGCGCTCCGTTCTTCTTTCTGTCGTAGGTCCCATCCCCACACACTTACAATACATTCTTTGTTCTTTTTATTTAGCAACCAAAATATTCACTAGAAATAATTTTTATCGCAAAACAGCGTTTGCCGGGTAGGCCAGTATTGTATATATTTATATGCCTAAAAACTAAAACTTTAGCCTGAAGAGACTTGAGGTTAGCGGCATTTAAAAGCAGGCTGCACTTTTCAAGTTTCACAACCTTTCGCAATAGTGACCACAGAATTTCAAGGAACACAGAACCTTTAGGAGCGAAAGACAAGGTTCCTCGGGGAAATTTACACGGGGTTACGATCCTTAGTAATGAAGAAAGGGGTACATTTTCAGACGTTCCACGAAGCATAATTTTGTGATAAATGTGCTACAAACTGTGGGATGTTTCACATAACATATATGTGTTTATTTTTCATATAAACTCGGCACCGGAGCCCCTTAGATAAATAATTACCCTCAGGGCCTACGTCATCTTTGGGGATGCTGTATTCAGGGTCATTTCAAGGAAAGGAAGAAGAAAAAGTTCTGGTAAAGAAAAAGGTATGAGGTTTAGGTACGAATTTAGAGGAGAGTGTCCGGGAGTGACCGACGTAAAAATCCATCCCTCTCGCTGTAGTACAAGACTATGGGACGAGTGAGATCAGCTGGATATACGAGAATTTTTGTTTTAAAATAGATATTCAAAGAAACTCTCGATATACTATAACAATACCAAAAATATTACTTGTTATTTATGTCATCTGTTATGTACGTGATATTTGCGATGTTATTTATATTATCGTATTTCATGTCTTGCAGTACCATTTTTGAAATCGAATATTAATTTTTTTTCAGGTAACGTTTGATATGTTTATAGTGAGAGTGGTTTTGCCTTAATAAGTCATTACCAAACCGAGATGAAACCACTGACAGTTCTATTTAAATAAAATCTTTGTCTTTATTGATTTACAAAAATAATAAATTCACAAAAATTAATGAAAGCTGTAAATGCATTATATTTCATAATGTAATTTCAAAAGTATGCTTTTTTTGGTAGGAAGTCAGCAAAATAAGGGTTTTTAATGTTATCATGCTGTTTTTTCACACGAATAAAAAAAAACACCCTCTTCCGATTATCAGGCAATACTTTTTTTAATCGTCGATAAATTATCTTCTAAGTGAACAAACACCGGTAACTATATTTTTGGTGTTACAAATTATTGGTCAATTGGTCATTCTTTGTTAGTTAAATAAACTGGTTGCATTTAAACCTAGTTTTATAGATAAATATAGTAAAAAACATCCGTAACAAATCGATTGAAATACAAAGTTAAAAACATCCGTAACAAATTGATTGAATTACAAAGATGAAAACATCTGTAACAAATTGACTGAAACACAAAGACAGAAACATCTGTACTAAATTTATTGAAATACAAAGAAAAAAACATCTGTAACAAATTGGTTTTAACACAAAGATTAATGAAACTAACATTTCAGATCCTTCTCTCTTGCAACTCTGATACGGAAAACCATTGTGAACATGTGGTTTTGTGGCTGCTAAGGACTTTCAAAGGCTTCGCCGCATCAGTGATCCCGAAACATTGCAGCGATACCATAATGTTCCTTTAGTGTTATTCCATTGTATGACGCCGCGGCATAAATAACCCTTAATTAAGATGTTGGCCATTAAACCAACAATTTATGTAACGGTGAATAAAATCGACGACTTTAACTGCCCGTAGAGAACAAAACACGACATTGTTTAAAGTGAATTATTAGACCTTAATGTTGTGTTATTTATTCAGACATAAATTATGATAAGAAGCGACCAGTAATGAAGCCTCTCAAGATCTTAACGAAATTTTCCCAAAAAAGCAGAATAAATAATAGCTAAAATTAAGCACGCGTTTATCATCACGTAGCGTAATTTTGTATTGCGTGCAAAACATTTTCTTTCATCCTTTAAAAACATCGTGATATGATTTGCATTATAAAATCTAATTCCTGTAAGATAAAGTTAGCGTTCTAATTATGGCCGCATTAATTTCAGCTATTTTATCGTGGCCAAGACAACAAGACTAAAGCAACATTTTATGTAGTAATTAATCATAAAGAAAAAGCGTATGTTCGGTGGTAAGAACTTGTGTTTACCAACAGAGGATGTTCCTTGCAATTTATAAATATAGTTAGAGGAAACTGTGAAAACAGACATATTTATAGCCCGATTAGTTACTCTTAAGACACCATGCAGCTTTTAAAGTAACCATTACACTGATTCATTGCATTTGCAGTCTCTGAACTTACACCGTAAGAATTTTACACAAATACTCTTGTTTGTAATAACAGAATACAGTGGTTTCCCCTCAGTAATGTTTAATGTATCATTCAGGGTGCCATTCTGAGATGTCGTAATGAAAAAAGGATTATTTTATTAAGCTTGTATTAATTATATAAACCAACTGTTAAAAAGACGTCCGTTGTCCAGTCATTCCAAGTGATAGCTCGTGACATTTCGCAAATATCAAAGGAATAATTATTTTGATCGGGTGTGTTCTCTTCAGCGAGTGGAATTCAACGAGAATAGAATATAGAGTTATTCTATTATTTTAGAGTTAGTCTGCAGAATTTACATTCAATAGTTGTTTTTTTTTTGCACTAGAGAGAGTATGTTTTTAATATTTCCTTCTGGGCAGGTTTTTTCGTAAGTCTAACCTAATGTGATAAACTTGTCCTTATTATTTGTTTGGTTTATCTAAAATACGCCTTTAAAAGGTAAACTATGATTATGTTACCTTTGATTAAAGAGCATTTTTTAAAACAAAGATTTTGCAAAGAGCTGTAGGTGGTTTTTTACAAAAAAATGCCACTATTATTATAAATTGTAGCTCCCATGAAACTAGTTAGTGACCGAAGATATTGTGATGAAAATAACAAATTTATGGGATAAGGGTAAGAAGGTAAAAAACAAGTAATATAAGGGTAACTCTGACTTAGTCAGTAAATAAAAACTTCAGTCATACACAATCCAGTGGGGTGAAACTACATACTTTTTCCTATCACCCTTGCCGTTGCTTTTTTTAAGAGTTCCAACTGCTTCCTACCGTCTGGAGCCGGTGGGACTATCTTAAACTTAATTGGGGTAGGTTGTGAGACTGAGGATAGTGGGAAGAGGAAGGTGGGGAAGTACACGGAAATTCTAATCTGTCTGAAGCAATTTCAAGCAACGTTTTGATTCTGAACAGTGGTCTTTCACCATGGCCATAAAGAGAGTATATATCACTCTAAAAATGGTTGATTTACGAGGGTCAGTCAAAAGCAATGCCTTAATTTTTTTTCTCCTTTAATTGACAAGAAAAATATTCAATTACATAAGTCGAAAACCACGAAACTGAGGAAAAATTTGTCTCTTTTCAATATAATCTCCGCCCATTTCCAAAGTTTTGGTCCATCTTTTAATAAGGACGTGTATCCCAGAGTAATCAAATGCACGGTCCTGCTTCCTACGGCCATCCGCCATAGTTTTCGTTGGGCAAAAGACGTGATTTAAGCTTTTTAAGGGTTGTGATGTATTGGACAGAATTTATTGTGCATCCTTGCTCCAAAAAATCAACCGTTTTCAAACCCCTGCATCCCTAAACACTGTCGCCATAAATTGCCTGCCAATCGCAAAGTTTTGAATTTTTTCGTCCTCGGTGAGTTTGTGTGATGCCATTCCTTTGACTGCCTCTTTGATTCAGGTTCCACGAAACCCATGTTTCGTCTCCAGTCACAATATTTGTGCTGGTTGCTTGACATCTCATGTCGAGGCACGATGGGCCGGACAGCGAGATGGTAGTTGGAAATGGAGTCCTCGAAGGTGTCATGAAGATGTTCCTGAAGTCACACTGGATATGCGTTAAATCACTTGCTGCGAGAGCGATATCAGCCCGCGTGGGCTGAATAATGCGTAGCGACACTGTATCACCGCCCGATGTGTAAATGTCGAACCATGAATGAAGACTGAACTGAGACTCAGCGAGCGAGCGCTTGCTTATATACTCGCGGCGAGTAATTAATCTCACGGTAGGCAATGCTGGGTGAATTCACGCAAAGCTGAAAAATCGCTTGAACCTTCTGCGGGCACTTGTATGGTACAGCCACACGTTCTAGGCCTTTCGCGTAAGTGGCGGAATTATTATTTACGAGGCGGCGCGGCCGTAGTAACTGACTGTAGGTATTTCGTAGTTTCCAGCGTGTTCTGTGTAGTTCAGTGGCGGCGCCATGAATTTGGCAGAAGTGGCCGCCACAATCATGTTAATATGTTAGTAAATAATACTAGGAGACTTACCTATACCTTTAAAGAACTAAGACATATACTAGACAAAGAAAAATTAAAAACTGTTTATTTTGCAATAATCCAGTCTCTGCTTTCTTATAATATAGTGTGCTGGGGATCCTGCCTCAAGACTTATATAGAACCACTTAATATTGCCCAAAAAATAATTCTTAAAGTTATGTTTAAGAAAAAAATTAAATATCCAACTCATTTACTTTTTAAGGAATGTAATGTAATGAACGTAAAACAGTTATATATTACACAAACGCTTTTTAGATTTTTAATAATATTAAAATTGCAGAAAAAACACAGCAAATTCGTACTACGAGAATTGGCTCTGGTCTGAACTTTATGGCAATTCAAACTAAATCTTCTTTTGGTCAAAGAAATTATTTTTATCAAGCTCCACTCATATTTAATAGCCTTCCAGAACATATAAAGTCATCTAATTCCTTGTACACATTTAAAAAGAATCTTAAATAATTTGTGTTAGTCGAGGATTGCCAATTGATTTTCTCTACTTTGTCCTTTCTAAATTATTAGCTAAATGAGTATGTTTATAATAATAAGCTAAAATAATATTATTTTTGTTTAAACCATTTTTTTTCATCTTCCTCCTGCCAAATCTATAGCATGTTAAATTATATACATATATTTATTATTTACAACTTAATCCTTAAAAACAAAACAAAAAAACTTTATTTTATTTTACTTTAAATCAGATCTCAAAACTATGGTCACCCTAAAAGTCTACATTAATGTACTACCTAGCGCCATCAGTTTAGTAGGTACCAGTAGGTACCCATAATCTCAATCTGTAAGAAATACAACAATATTGTTCTTTCAAAATCTGTATAATTTTGTGTTATTTGGTTAACTTGTATAATTATTGTTAACCTCAACACAGGCTTGTCCTAGTGAGGTAACAAATTGTATTGTAAACATTTTTACCTGCAGTGTGATGAAACAATAAATAAATAAATAAACAGACTAGTTTACTCAACACCATTTGAAATATTTTAATTTTAGTTCCGACTTCATCGTGATTCGTATCCAATGTATGTACGCTTTTATAATTACCGTGACGTTTCACGGTTATGGTTAAAAAAGGCTATAAAAAAGGATCCTAAGTACAATAACTATTTGAAAAGATACAATGAACTTAGGTCTGCTTCCTTCAAAAGAAAAAAAAGTCATTATTTTCTCGCATCTCTCCCATACACCGCACCGTGACGTCTCCGTAGACCCCTACCAACACGATAGCCGTGACGATAATTTTGAAAGTATGGAATATTGTTACAATGATAATATTCAAGTGTGAGTGAATTCCAAAAAATCAAAAACGTCAAATGTCAATGCGCTTCTTAAACATATAATACTGCCGCTCTTTCTTACACACTAAATAAGAACCGTCGAAAATGAGACATGTCTGCACAGTGAACGTATGTATGCACCTTCCAAAGGAAAAATACAATCATTATCACACATCCTCATACGCGTAAATAAAATGAAACGCAATTCCCGTCGCAAAAAGTAGTACTTTGGAGGAAACAGTCTTTTGCATTTTGTGTGTCTCACCATTTTTTATTTATTATTTTATTTTTATTTTTTATTTTTTTTAATTTATTTTTATTTTTTATTTTTTATTATTATTTCCAACAAAAACATAGTGTTACAGTACGCTTTTTAAGAAAGAGAACAGTTGAACATAACTTTGAGATAGTCTCGCAAACAACCGCGGCGCGGTCGGTGTGTCCCACCTTCCCACCTGGCAAGAAAGAACACACCGCACCGCGGCACTCGGGAGAGAAACCAGCCGACCGCCGCCCGAGAAGCCGTGTCGGTTGAAGTACGCTCCCTAATTCCCGCGTGACGCCGTTTGCAATGGCGATCCGTTTAAGCCCGATTTGAACAGTAAAAGTACGAGGTCGCGAACATGACACTTTTTGTGAGGAGTTACCACTGCCTGGTAAAGTGTTGGAGCTACCTGCGTTGACCAAGGCCTGCTGCCCCGGTTTCCTGCATCAGACCACCAGCTGTGAGTTAAGCCTCCATTTCCCTCTTAATTAATGTGTCCCACAGTAATGCTCGGTTGAAACGACCACAATCCCGGAGAGATTTGAGAGACCCCTTCGTTAGAAAAAACCTAGTTAGGCATTGTGTTGTTTTGTGACTAATATTGTGTTTTGCAAGATGTTGTAATTGTGTATACCAGACAATATAGTTATGTTTCACCCAACTTCCTCTTTCATTTGATGAGATCACACGTGGGCGGGTTTGGCAATTACCTATGTACCATTTAAACCTAGTTACCTACGACCTTGACGATGAGAGGATTCCTGCCTGCTGACGACTTGAGCTAGCCGAGAGCAAAAGGTAGGTGCCCCCCCCCCCCCTTGGGACCGCTACAATAGTTTACATAAATATATAATTTAAATAATTTATCGGTAGTCCCGCGAAGCTGCCACATGGCTGCTTGTCTGCAGGTTCTATCTTAATATACACAGGTTAAGATTAGAAGTAATAATAATAATACGTGTAATTTCAAAAATGTAACGGAAATTAAAGACCTCTGTAAAAAGTTTTAATATTACAAATATTTAAATAAAATGTAATAAAAAAATATCATAACAACCAAATTTCTACATTTTCTAAACAACTAATACCCAATAATTATATTTACATTTTTTAATGTAGCTATAACTACAAACTAGCAATCTACAAACTAGCAACGGCTCCACCCTCCACCCCTACCATAATAAAGCTTTCCCTGAAGAAGGAACGTTTGTTCCGAAATACAAAGTTGTATTGTTTCATTTTTCAATTATATTTACAATGGGATACTATGTTTTAATAATCTTCCCGAAGAATTTAATAAAATAACAGATTTGGTATCATTTAAGAAAAAGGTGCCAATATTTAAAAAATATTAACTGCCATAACATCACCAATCTTTTTTTTTTCTTTGTGTATTTTGTTTTTTTTTTTACAGATACATAGATTTTTCATTGATAAGCCACATTTTTACAATTTTCATGATTAAATTCTCATTTTCCTCTAAAGCAAAATTATTTTTGAGCTTAATAAAAATTACTGGTATGCAGTACTCTAGCTTCCATACTTATTGGATATTTTAGGTATTTTCAAGCCTTTTCTTTCTGTGAAACGTGTGCTGTGATTATTATTTTTTATGTGTAAGAAAGAGCTGATATAACGACAAGGAAAGCATGTTTATTGCCGTCACGGTACCGTCACCGTAAAACGTCACGGTAATTATAAAAGCGTACAACACCTTCGGGAAAAGCTAAAGCTCTCACTAGTATATATATGTAAACCATGGCGTTGACTATTATTACCACTTAAAATTGTTGTCGGAGAAATGCTGGTAATTTAAAGCGCTCTCACATATGGAAAATACGAATTTCGAGGAAACTGATATTGCTGAAACCTCTTAAGCACATTAACGGTATTTCCTTTGAATTCAATTCCTTGTTACAGACTCTCTTTGTTTCCTGTGGTTAAACTAATGGTTAACATCCACGTGTATGTTCAAACAATAACTGGTGCTCCTTTTTACACATAAACAACATCTTTTAATGATATCTCTTTGTGTTTCGTGAGTGAAACTTGTTTATTGAGCCATAAAGATAGATTAATTCAGTCTATCTACTTCAAATGTTTTATCTGTTAAATGGCACATACGAAATTAACTGTATGATATGTTGTTTTCATATTGTTAGAACATATTTTATTTGAGCGCCATTAAGTTTTTCATGTCAGCCGCTTAAAAAAGCGCGAATTAATGATAATCCGGTGTAGATATAAATTTAAGTATGAGCACGTCTCGTATCAGTGTTTTTAATGATAACTGCTCGGAAGTAGTTAAAAGTTTTACGGAATAGGCCAATTTAACTTTTGATTAAGTGGTGATACGAAGTTGCTCAAGTTTCGAAAGTGCGAGTTGCTTGATGTAATTCAAATGTTAAATAGATACTAGCACATCGTGCGCGCACTAATTCTAAAGCATATACATTATACAGGGTGTCCCATGAGCTATGGATCAAACGAAGAGGAGTGACAGGGGAGGTTATCTAATCACAGTGATGAAAAATGTGGTGGTCCTGTAATTCTAAACCCTTTAAATTTTTGAGCTTTTTATTATTTTTTAATAAGTGGAGAATATTTTTGGAGAACCAGACTGTTCATATCTGGTCTTTAAGTATAGCTTAGGCCATTTCAACAATTTTTATTTGAGAACATATAAGTAGGACAGAACTGAAATGTTTGAGCTTTAGTCTTGTAAATTGAATGCTGCATATATTTTCATAACATTTACTACCCCAGAGGCTCTGAGGAAAATAATTGCGATCAGAGCCTATGCCACATTTAGGGATGCTGTGTAGAGGGTATTTTTAGGAAAGGAAGGAGATGAAGTTCTGGTAAGGAAAACGTATGAAGGGTGGGTAGGAATCTAAAAGTCAGTGTGTCCAAGACTGATGGACATATAAATCCATCCCTCCCGCTGAGGTGCAGTACAGATTGAGGAGACCAGCTGGAAAGGACAAACGGTCTAGGGCAGAGGTTCTCAAAGTGATCCTTACGGACCCACAGGGGTCCCCAGGATCATTCAGGGGGTCCGTGGAAAATTAAAATTGAGTTGGGGGTCCCTGAACGACAGGGGGTCCGCGTAAGGTTTGATATAAAATAAAAAAATTGAGACACATTTTTATTAATATGGAAGTTATGTTAAGTTACAAATGCTAATCAATGTACTTCAGGTGATTAAAAAAATATCCCTAGTCTTGGACAAAAACAATGTTTTCAGTTTCCAAATCTTTCAACATTACAAAATTGAGATAAAGATTTGTTTGCTTATTGTTAATACTGCTTAACGAGGGGGGGGCGGGTCTGTGGGCCAAAAGAGTTTGGGAACGAGGTCCGTGTTCCAAAAGAGTTTGGGAACCACTGGTCTAGGGGGTAGAGGTGTTCATAAGTAATGGCCATATGTATCCATGGTGGGTCCAAACACCTCTCTCAACCAGTCTCTTCCTATCCGGCCTGCCATACAATTGGTGGGCAGATGCATCCGCCGCCGAGACTCGGAAAAACTTCCCCCTTAAAGTCACCTAATGTAGCGAACCGCTCTATGACAGAGGTGTTTGTTATCCAATAAACGGTTCCTGGTGCGGCGGTACCCAAATCCGCCTCACAAATTGAAAAACACTGCCATACTGACAAATTTAAAAATGAGCATTGATAATTGTTTATATAATTTTTTTTAAATATTAATAGATATACGGGTTTCCAGCATGTGTGTCCTTTCCCCTTCGTCCCAATTCCCCTTCCGCTTCCTCTTCCCCTTCCGCGTTCCCCCTCCACCTTCCTCGCCTTACCCCTTCCTTTTTCCGCTTCCACCCGTCACGTGAACACCCTCCCTCGCATTTACTTTCCACTTTACCCGCCTTCTCCCCTCCCTCGACCCCCTCTTGCGAATCCTCCCGATTAATTCCCTTCCCCGGATTTCCCTCCCCTTCCACATACCCTCCCTGCCGCTAAACTACATGAAATACAATACAATTCTCATTTTTTAAACAACTCGCGCGCCACCTATTTCAATTTTTTTGCACAAATTTCATAATGAAAGAACTCATCAGTGTATATAGAAACCTTCGCGGATGTACACATAACAACTCACCAAATTCTGGTATAGGATGAATGGTATAGGAAATAATTCCATAACGCCAGAGCTTACTATTATATATAGAAACCATCGCGGGCATGCGCACATCAAATTACAAAAGTTTCACCGCAATCGGATGAGCGGTTAGCAATGCATGATTTTATGACGCCAGAGCTCATTATTGTACATAAAAACCATCGCGGGAATGCGCACATAAAATCCACAAAGTTTCATTGCAATCGGATGAATGGTCTAGCAACGCATGAGAAACATACATACATACCAGCAAACATAAATTGATTGATATAGAAAATTTACAAGTCAACAGTTACTAGTTAACAGCTAGTGAGGCGGGTGACGAAATTATAAATATTACTCAATAAATTTCTGTGGTGCCAGCAATGGAATTATTGATAAATAATGTAGAGTGAAAACTCTTCAAACACAACAATGGATTTAGTAAACAGAGCTGGTACTCGCACAATATAATTTACATAAAATAGGTAAATACCGATGCGGTGATTTTGAGTTTTCGTCAATATTGGACCTAACAATTTTTTTAACAATAGAATACATTAACAGCTTTTTGGATAACACAATATAAATGCAGAGGCTTAGTTTACCAGTTTGCATTTTAAAAACTGTAAATTTCTTTGGAAATTTTATCGGGGTTATTAAATGTGAAAATTGTTTTAAAAACGGACAATATTTAATAAAACCTTGTCAAAGCGTTGACATGTTCTGGTATGACGACATTAGTGTGCACGGTTATTTCAGGAAGTAATTAAAATTTAATTAGTTTACTTTGTTTCGTATATTCTTTTACTATCAATTCATACAAAACGAATTAATACAACCTCAGTACGTTACACATATTTTAAATAAATTCATATTTGTATGTGTAACTGTTGTCTGGCTTAACGGAACGTATGCGCGGCCCATTTCTGCCTGTTTCATACAAATTTTAGATTTGGATTTGAGATCAAAATACCCAACAAAACTGAAAAATTATTTTTGTAATCAAAAGGTACGAGTATATCAAATATCTAGTAAGGACGTGAGATGGTTTATTTATTTTTGCTTTAAATTATAGGATGTAGGTCATTAAAGATTTTAGTGTTTCTGGATTTTCGAGGCAATTTGGGCAATTATTTGTGAGTAATGGCGTCCGTGGTCTAGATAAAAAATTCAGCTGTCGCGGTTTCAAATCCCAGCACGCTCAAATATATTTTTTTAAAGTGAATATTTCGCAAAAGTCCCGGATAGAAGCCAGTGTGATTAAGGCATACATAATATTATTTATCTTGTTTATAATTGATCTTTCAAAAATATTTCATGATGTATTTATCTTACTTTTTGCTGATGACCTCAAAATTTTTAGAATAATTCAAAATATTTACCATTGCAACATTCTTCAAGATAATATCAACAAATTGTGAATTTGGTGTAATGAAAATAGACTTTACTTAAATATCTCAAAATGTCATATAGTTAGATTTTCTCTAATAAAAAATCCAGTGATCTTCAATTACAACATTGATAACAATATTCTGGAGACATTAACACAAATTAAAGACTTGGGCATCACTTTTCAATCTAATCTTTCATTTGTTAACCACATAACAGAAATCTCTAATAAGGCCTTAAAAATGTTGGGATTTATAACTAGGCTAACTAGAAATTTTAACAATATTAAGTGTATAAAACTGTTATATTTTGCATATGTTAGAAGTCAACTTGAATACAATTCTCCCGTCTGGAACCTGTGTTTTCATCTACCAGTGTGTAAAGGTGGGTGTTTTGCATTTTTATTATTTACAATATACATGTACAAGCTGTTGAAAGAATACAAAACAAATTCTTACGTTTTCTTAATTTTAAAATGGGTATTCCAGCAATTATGTTGAACTACAATACTATTTTGAATGATATGAATATGCTCAAATTGTCAGACAGAAGAACTTTCACTGACTTGGTATTTCTGTATAAAATTCTAAATGATTTAGTTGACAGTCCGGTATTGCTCGAATTGATAAGCTTCCGGATTCCACTACGTAATACTAGAAGTCAGGATTTATTTCAGTGCAGTAATTCTGGAACTAACTACCATATGTATTCCTCTTTACCCAGAATACTAATGGAGGGAAACAATTATACCAAGTCAGTGGACATCTTCAATTTATCTTTAAACAAATATAAAATATTGTTACGAAGGCAGTTCAGTTATGTACAATAAATACTGTATATTTCATACTATTCATATGTAAAAGCCCCGAAAAAGGGCGTTAATAAATAAATAAATAATTGGGGTATGTTGTGAGGCTGAATATAGTAGGGAGGGGAAGAAGATGGGGAGAAGGACGGTGGGGAAGTACCTGGCTATTCGGATCTGTTCACCAAATATGGCGAAAGCCATTTTAAGCAACGTTTCAACTCTGAATGGTGGTCGATACTGTGAGTATCTTTTACTCCGGAACTCGCCGCAAGTCCACTAAATATTATTTTAATTAATCTTGAAAAAACACAAATTAATCAAATAAAATTTATTTGAGCCCGGGATTCTATCATGCGACCTTCGGATTGCGAGTCAAGAGCCTTACCTCTCGACCACGGAGGACGTCAATACTAATGAGAATAAAAAATATTTTTGGGACGTTCCAGAGTTGAAGATTATAATATACTCTCGGAAGCTCCCTGATGAAATCCCACCATTTTTTGTCACCGTTGCACTTTACTAGAAATGCCTTTAGCCGTGATTGGTGACAAAATCTGAACAGCCAGATACTACTTCCCAACCTTTATCTTCACCACTTTTTTCCTACATCTTTCATCCTCACAACGTACCTCAATTGGGGATGTCACAGTCTCTCAGGCTCAGTGAGTAGTTTGATATTCACACTGCAATTGATGTTTGAAGTTCACACTGCATGACATTGGATGATTTTACTCTTGTGTAATATTCACAAATTTTCCTTTTGAGTGACCTTCCAAATTAGTAAAAATATTTTTCGTTTTGCCGAAAAATTTTGTTTAATGGTTTTTACCTAAATGGAAAATTTTAAACAATACGCGTTTTAAAAATGAACTTTTTTCAATTATACCGTGTCGAGTGCAGCGCATCATCCATATTTAGGTCTTGTGAGTGGGTTTCTGTGTACCCCCACATCCTGACCCTGTGTTAAAAATAGAAACCTACCCTCCACCCCCGAATTTAATATTAATCGCTAGAGAGCTAAAGTCGCACGCGAGGGGATGGAAAAAAAATTCCGCATTGTTTATATTTTCATTGTACATATTTTCCCACCCTCTCGGAATAAGGGAGTTTATCCAGGATTTAAGCCCAACCATTTAATCATATTATTTTAATATTACGTTTACGGTATAAAATCCTAAAGGAATGGCGGATGAAATAATATCACTCTGGATGGAGTCGGGTGTAAAAAGTGAAAGGGTTGTTACTTGTTTTGTATTAATTTATTTATGTGTGCTTGTTTAGGCGTGCCTTTTATTGTTTTGTGTCCGGTTTTGGGAATTTTGACATAAATCAAACTGGAAATTAATTTCATAATCAAGGGGCGAAATTCAGAGAGATAACAATGGTGAATGATACATAACACAGTATAACATAGTAAAGTATGATTCTTTTTTCGTGAATCCGAACAACAGTCTCAAGTTTTCCATACTAATCGGAATTAGTGGAACTATGACATCCCCAATCGCGAGGCTTAGGTGAATCGTGGGGAAGGATGAAGATAGGGGAGAGGAAGGTGAGTAATTAATTAGTCAATGCCTAAAGCCATTTCAAGCAAAATTCAGAATCTGAATTAGGGTCTTCCACCAGGGCGATAGTGAGTTTATCTACACATAATGTTGGTGCTTGAAAATACAATTAAATGGAACGTATTAATTATAACTAGCAGTTAAAAACCCGCTCTGCAACTCTTTTTTTTTTACATGAGCTCCACATAAGAGGCCTTGAGGAAAATAATTTTCCTCAGGGTCCATGTCTTCTTTGGGGATGCTGTGTGGAAGGGTATAGAGGGAAGGGAGTGGAGGGGAGTTCCTGGAAGGAAAAGGGTTTATAAGGTGGGTAGGAATCTGGGGTTCAGTGTGTCCTCCATGAACCCGGGCACCCCTGCTAAATCACCAAACGTAGCGTACCACTTGGGGTGACCTATGGCAGAGGTGTTGGTTATCCAATAAAGGTTCATGGGGCGGCGGTACCCATTCCCGCCTCCCAAATTGATTTGGTCACCAAACCAAACACGGTCAAAGCCATTTTAAGCCACGTTTTGATTCTAAGTGGTGGTCTGTTACCAGGGCGATACTGAGAGCATCTTCCACTACATTTGTTAATCTGTGCAGGGTTTCCTTTAATAACGTTCCCCCATAAGGCATGTGATTAAAAAATAAAACTTTTTAATGTTATTTTTTGGTATCTGAATTATTTATGGAAATTGTCGGAACAAAATTTTTCCACTTTCAAAATCAATAATTTCCCCCTTTTCTGCGGACTCTTCAAATTCAAATCATTTTCGAATAAATCGTCTTTTTTGCCCGCCCGGAATATTAAATGATTGATAATGCGGGAGAATTTTTCTGAAGTGGGACTATTTCTGGAAGTTTTATGGTGGAATTTGGAAATGGGAAGCTGGGAACTGGAGGCTCCGTAGGTAGTTTGCTAGTACAGCCTGTCAACTAATTCTACAAACTTAATAAAATGGGAAAAAATCATTACCTGGCAACAATAATTTTAGAATAAATTAAAGTAGATTCAAATGTGAGGTCATGTATGGCACAATGACGGATAGACTTGGGTAGGTAAAATGACGTAACTCAATTTTTCCAAACATTTTAAATATTGAAATATTTAATTAAAATGAAGACAATATTAGCGAAACTCAATTGAAAATATGTAGACAGAAAAATCAGAAAAAGATATTGGCACCTCTGGGACCAGAGGTGCCAAAATAGTTTCGCTAATATTGTCTTCATTTTATTATATTTGAGATTTTACTCAAAAAGTTAAAAATTAAAAATAAAAAGTTGTAAACATTTTTTAATTGCTGTAATTGCCCACGTCTTCCCACTTTTTGGTATTAAGTATTAAAAATAAATTCGAATATAATTTTTCTTGGATGTAATGTGGAATCGTCTCTTTTCAGGAATCGACACTGATTTCCTAACACCGTTTTTTTTAACATTAACTACGCACTGGAGGCCCTGAGAAAAATAATTTTCCTTTGGGCCTTTATCATCTTTGGGGATACTGTAAGGAGGGTATTTTTAAGGAAAGGAAGGAGATGAAGTTTTGGGAAGGAAAAAGGTATGAACGGTAGGTAGGAATTTAGGGGTCAGTGTACCAAGGAGTAACGGACGTTACTTCTGCCGGTAGGTGAACTGTACACGATGGTAGGCGATGGGTAGAGAGAGTCCGGCTGTCTCTCCTTATTCGGCCCGCCATGTAGTCGGTAGTCAGACCCATACACCGCCAAGACCTTACCCCTTGGACCCCAGCATCCCTGCTAAGTTACCAAACATAGCGAACACTAGGGAAACCTATGAGAGAGGAAGTGGTCATCCAATTAATTCCCTGGGCGGCAGTACACATTTCCACCCCCCAATTTAATCTTGTTTTGAAAAATATTCACTTCTTTTTAATTAAAAGGTTTTTTCCTTTAAACCGTCTTGATTTGTCATTTAAAATCATTTAAACGATCGCAGCCCCCTCTGCTTTTGTCTAAATATTTGTTGACAGACTGTAGGTGGTGTGCTGAGGAAGTCCGTTTCTCACGTCGGCGGAGGAGAGTATAAATCACGTGACATATTGTTCATTCAAGGTTGGCGGTGGAGTCGAACTGTGTAAAGTTAAAACCTTCCCGTTTCGCTAGATGGCGCCCTGATAGTGGGAGAGGGAGGGGGTGGAGAAGGGCACTGGAAATACAGGACGAAGGGGGTTCAAGGGGTATTTTATGACACCCATTAAAAGCCTTTTCTAAAAATACTCCGTTCTAACTGATTTGTTTATAAATAGCCTCATTGCGTGTTTGTAAAGGAGATTTGCTCAGTATAACAGCGACAAAGGTAAGTGTATGATAATTTTATGTAAAAAATCTACAGTTGATACAATTTTTGAGCATTGGAGTAAAGGGATACTCTGAAAGTCAAATTACAATTAAAATTTTCGTTTACAAACTTAAGACTCGGTTGTTTCGCAGAAATTCATGTGTGACAAAGTCAACATATAGCCATCCAGCACCATTTCGTTTTTGAGTTGAAAGGCCAATTTATTCAAAGTCCCTTTCAGGTTTTGAACTGTCACCAACAGAGAGGAAAATTATCATGTTGCTATGCTTGTCAGCTTATTAAAGAAAGTTTAAATGCACCTTGGATCTTTCGAATGTAAAAAAAAAACAAAATGGGCTGAATGGTAATTTGATGACAATGTTATATTTGAATTTCTGCGAAACAACTGGGTCTCAGTCTTCTTTTTCGTCGACTTGTATGGTGAAAAAACAGGGTTGAACTGAAATTGGAAAATAACCGGTTTTTTAAGCTGTAGTGGCATTATATAAGTCTTTACCCCGAAGAAGATGTTCAAATATATGGCCGTATATTTTTAGCAAATTAATAAAATAAAAGATTTGCCTGGACCCTTTTCATAGCACAATAAATGTAATAATAAATGAACTTCTGCATGATTGATGAATTTTTATTATTTCTTATTTTGAAACCTTTAATTCATATTACAATTCCGTTTTAATAAAATTTTTTTAACCCCCGACGCAAGGAGCAGTGTTATAAGTTTGACTTTCTCAGTGTCGGTCTGTCTGTCTGTGGCATCGTAGCTCCTAAACGAATACACCGATTATTATGACGTGATAGAGGTGGTTCTTAGCTACAATTCATGAAAAGCTTTTCAGGCGTCTCAAGGTCATCAGCTCTTTTTGTGTCAGGGGTTGCTTAAAATTTTGAAATTTTTTTTTTTTTATAATTTGAAATACCTTTAATTAAAAACTTTTTTTCCACTTTTTTAATTAATAACTGGATATTAAGATGGGCATCTTCAGACTGGTATTCAAGTTTGTATAACAATGAATTTTAATCTACAGAAATGACATATTATTGAGAAATGTCATATTATTATTACTTAACTTTAAAAACTCATTAACTTACGAATACCGAAGGTAACTACACGACAAAGTAGTATTCTACTGTAGTATTCATCAGCGAAACTACATTACCCACTCTCCGATACAACGAATTCACACTATGGGAAATCAGTACTTAGGTGATGTTGACCTATTTAACATAAACTTGGCGAATTTTATTGATCTTGTAAAAAAAATATTACAAATCTATTCTTAAATATATCTGTATCTTTGTAAACCTATAAAATCGCTGTATTTTTGTATTTTTATGACTTGTGTCCTTTTTTATTTAATTTTATTTTTATTATTTCTTTATCTGTTTAAAATCATCTGTCATGAATTAATTGTACTACCAAACATGTAAAAACCCTTTGGGCATTAAAAAAAAAAAGTTACCTTCGTCGAATATCTGGCGGGTATAATACCACAAATATTGAGAAGCAAGATCGATTCCTTCTGAGACTTACACCAAAAGAAAATATATCGAAATGACAAAGAACTTATCTGGTGTCATCGATTTCATTAATTCCTGCTTCGGAAACTAAATCCCCCATGAATGCAGACAATACAGATGCTGCAAAGGATTGCACAACATAAAATCAAAGTGAATTGTCGCTTAGATCACCATCTTCCCGACAATACTCTGACATCTTTTCAAAACGATCTTTAATGGCGCCTATTGTGTTGCGTAGAATGAAATCTTTTTCCCTGAAAGTAAGGGCGTCATAAAACCGATTCCTTTATCGTTCAACGATAATTGAAACCCATTTAGAGAGGTAAGTATATTGTTATCAGGGCACAATATAGGCACCGACTCACATTAACATTTCTTTCTAGAGAAAAAATCTCTGTGTAAAAGTTGAACAATTGCCAGTAAAATTTCACAATCGATTGAGTCCACTCTAATGGAAAATTAGGATAATTAAGTTCAATTAATCATTCAAAGTTTTAAATTTATTTTTAAAACGCACTGCAAAAGCAGACCATGCCAGGAAATCAATTTGCAGTCACTTGGGAAAAGCCATAGCATAAAATTTAACATTAAAGTGATTTTTTTCCCCATTCAACGGATAAACAGTTTTTACCTGATTTTGACGAGACAAATGCGATTATTTAAAAATGTATCCCGATATACCTCAAAACCGTTGTGAAATCTTATTCTCATAATATGACCTTGATTTTTGTTTTGGACCACATACTAATTATGTTATTCGTGTAATGTTGAATTCGCTTCATCGCATTGTTGATCTCCAATTGTTGATCTCAAATTGTTGATTTCAAATTGTTGATCTAAAATTGTTAATCTCAAATTGTTGATCTCAAATTGTTGATCTCATGCTCAGTATGTCATTTGATAAAAGCTTCCCTAAACATATAAAGCATGCCCGTAGTTTAACCCGGACTAAAAGTTTGATATATTTGCAAAGTATTCAGTGCATCTATTTAGCGAACTGTCTGCGACAATGTGGGTGGGGCAAGTTCAAAGGTATCCAGGGGTGGATTTCGAACACTTTCAGCGTGCAAACTCGGCCAACCTGACTAATCGGCAATTGCCGAACATTTACATAGTTGAAACCGGCCATCACTTTGGATTTGTTTCTGAAGTCCTAGAAAGACAAAAAACGCATAGAGCATGGATTATTGTGAATTTAATTTAAATTCACGAAAAATCCATAAATATTAATAATGATGACGGGTATAAGTTCGATAAATCATGGTATCCGTTAATTGACGCCTACACTCGAAATAAACGCAGAAAACCATTTTAAATCATAGTAATATCAGCTCTTAAAAGATTGGCAATACGGCATCACACACATCTACTTCACTACAATCCTCAATGATAGATGTTTTAAAGCTGTCCAAAACGTTAGCTAAAGATTTACAGAAAGAGGTAACAAAACACGGAATAATACGTCAATAATAAATCACGATAGTACTTTTCTCCGCGAAAATATTAAATCATATTAAAAAAATGTTTATTTTAATAAAATACTTTCAATAAATGAACGAAAAGCAAGTGAAATACTGGATTTGTTACATTTTTCTCACCTAATAAAATACCTTTAAATAATAGTGTATTTACAACGCATGCATATTTAACATATTTTTTTATTTGCAAATTTTAGATAATAATTTTAGATTTTTAATAAAACATTAAAGTTTTTTTTGTTGTTTGTTTTTGGGGTGTTATGCCGTGTTACGCTACCTCCTCCTTTAGAGAACGTTTCGGACAGCGTTACAGTGTCCATCTTCAGGGCAGATGTGTAAATGTTAGTGGTAAAATGTGTGCTTAAGTACTTCGAAGCAATACCGTGTTGCCAGCTCCACTCCACTGCGAGTTGGAATTACAGTATACTTGAAGATGGTTTTCTGCATTTAGCTTTGGTGTAGCCGTCAATTACCGGATACCAAAAACTATTGAGCTTAGCTCTCCTCCATATACTCCATCTGTTTCCAGAGGAAACTTGGTCTTTGCAGACCTCAGTCTGCTGAGGTCTGCAAATATATAAACTCAGCTGTTCCGGATGTGATAAGGTCTATGTGGGCCAAACAGAGCGGACGATCTCTAAAAGGATATCGGAACACTTTCGAGCGTGTAAGCTTGGCCACCCTGACAAATCGGCAATCGCCGAGCATGTAATTGAAACCGGCCATTACTTTGGATTTGTTCCTGAAGTCCTGGGAAGACCCAAAACGTATAGAGCATGCCTAATTACAAAGGCAATTGAAATTCATAAAAATCCTATTAACATTAATAGAGACGACGGAGCTAAGCTCAATAGTTCTTGGTATCCGGTAATTGACGGCTACACCAAAGCTAAATGCAGAAAACCATCTTCAAGTATACTGTAATTCCAGCTCGCAGTGGAGTGGAGCTGGCAATACGGTATTGCTTCGAAGTACTTAAGCACACATTTTACCACTAACATTTACACATCTGCCCTGATGATGGACACTGTAACGCTGTCCGAAATGTTGGCTAAAGGAGGAGGTAGTGTAGCACGGCATAACACCCCAAAAACAAACAATAAAAATACTTTTGGCCGTGAAAATCTAAAAGCATATCAAACATTAAAGTATCTCTTTTAACACAACTGCCGAATTTTATGCCTATACTATTAGACATTTTTATTTGGTTTCTGTGTCTATGAGCACAGCCAGTCCACGCCTGATGGTAACGAGGAAGCAGCAAGCGGCAAGCACAAGCACAGAACAGAGGGCAGAGGTTGGCTGAGGGTTGGAGGGTCAAAGGGTGGAGAGTTAGAGGTAGGTGCACTGCGCCAGCTCATCCCTTATTAGCAGTGGGAAAGTTGGCTGCGGTCCCGCGCCAGAACAACCGACACTTGGGCTGCTTTATTACACAATGAAAGAAACTCCAATTACCAAGTTGCGCACCCCTGGCCAACACTTTGGTGGCGAGTCGCCCCCTAACCGCAGTGTTCTGTGCCCTGGTGTATGCGGTGTCGGATTTAACAGCCCTGGAGTCTGCAGTAGTGCAGCTCGGCGATGAGTTTCTTAAAAACTTGTACATCATTAAAATAGACAAATTTTTCTCCTTTGTCCTTGCAGTTTGCCGACCACTGGATTGTGGCAATAGATTTAATGTGAGACAGATACCTTTTAGAAATCAATGTTATTTAAGTTTTCTTTATACGCCAGGCAAAATATTTTTTATCGTAACATATGGTACCAACAACACGTTCTCAAGTGATTTTTTAAAAAGTTATCTGTCAACTAATACGCATGACTGTATGTTTATACATATTAGGTGTACACATTTTATGACGAAGATTTTGAAAACCCATAGAAAGCTCGTGATAGAAAATATTCCGGGCAGAAAAATAGTTGCATTGACAAAGACATTTTTGACAAAGAAAAATTGCAAAATTACACCAGAACTCATCGTTCATGCGTTTTGAAGCCCAAACACAAATATTTACTTTTTTATTTTTTTATTCATTTTTTTAATACCTGATTCCATTGAGTGCTTAGACCAAGTGACAATCCTTGATCGAAGATTGAGTGATATGTTATACCTGACTTACTAGGAAATCCTGTCGAGAGCAGTTAAAACATGAGCAGTCTATAATAGATTATAAATAACAACACAATATTAGTTATGATTTTAGATTTTCATAGCCAAAAGTATTTTCGTTATTTATTTTTGTTTTTTTTTTTACCTTAGCTCCAAACAGGAGGCACCGAGGAAAACAATTTCCCTAGGGGCCTATGTCATCTTTGAGGATGCTGTGTGGAGGGTTTTTTAAGGGAAAGAAGTAGGAGAAGATATGGGAAGGAAAAAGGTATGAGGGGTGGGTAGGAATCTGGGGGTCAGTGTGGTCAGGAGTGACGGACATATGAATCTATTCCTCATACTGCGGTGCAAAGAGAAGGGTCGGGAGAATCCGGCTGGAGAGGTCAAAAGGCCTCCCACAATCAGTCTCCTCCGATCCAGCCCGCCACGCAGTGGTTGGGCAAACGTATCCGCTACCAAGACCTAGACAAACCTCATCCCATAAATACGGGCACCCCTGCTAAGTCACCAAACTTAGCGAACCACTTGGGGTGACCTGTGGCAGGGGTGTTGGTTGTCCAATAAATGGTTCCCGGGGCGGCGGGGTGGCTCCCAAATTGCCTCCCAAGTGTTACGCGGTGTTGTATACTACCTCCTTCTTTAGAAAACGTTTCGGGCAGCGTTACAGTATCCATCATCATCAGGGTAGATGTGTGATGCGTGATCAAACGTCTGCCTTGAAGATAAACACTTTGTAACACCCCAAAAATAAATAACAAAAACACAATATTACATTTAAAATAATAGACAATCATCATATTATCATTGGTAACCCACACTTATAAAATGGTTTTGATAAAATCTTTGATGTTAGATTTATCAAGGCTTGATGTCTGATTGATATTTCAAATATGTTGTATTTTGTCTAATGCCAGTGGAATCGAATTGCATAGCTTTGTAGCAAAGTATCTAAATTTTATTTGGCCAAATGTTATTTTAGCAAAAGGGATAAGTAAGAAATTAAGCCGCATGGTTTTAGTATCTAGAGTAGTTTATACATTTTCAAAAGCTGTTCTATTTACGCTGGGACCGAGTAAGTTAAACTTCCCCGATTTATAATCTTTATTAGAAACATCTCATGTAATTATAATGCAAATTATCGGTCGAAAAGTTTTTCGGCCGTAGCGCAAGGCCAACTTTACCCTCGGTGCGTTGAGAACAAATGGTTATTACACATTACCCATGAGGGATCCGCGTGGAATTGGGTCAATTTCGATAAAAGCTCACGGGTCAAAGGGAAACGCAGATAAAAATAAGCGAAATGGTCTAAATCGTTTTTTTTTAAAGTTTTTTTGTTGTCATTCATTGTGCGTAAAAGTCGACATGAACATTTCAATAATTATTGTCATGAACAGAACCCACTCGTATTTTGTATTGAAAATTGAAGTTGATACTAATGTCACATACATATTTTAAACTACAATATTATGTAAACGTTTCACCAGTAAATTTGAAGTTTTGGAGGTGGTTCTTTCAAATAATAGGCATCAAACAGTTTTTAATTATAATTATTGAATGTGAAGCAAAAAAAATATGTTTATTTTTTACTTTTATAAGTAAAACCTTCAATCGCAATATCTAATTAAATGAAGACAATATTAGCGAAACTCTGGAGACAGAGAAATCAGAAAAAGATATTGGCACCTCTGGGACTCGAACCCAGGATCTTCTGCTTTTATGGCAACACATGAAGATAATATTCGTAGTTTTTAATCGAAGTATCGTACAGTTAAAAAGTGATCGATTTGGATAAAGACACCATAGCTCAGTTGGTAGAGCTGTTGCCATGTAAGCAGAAGATCCTGAATTCGAGTCCCAGAGGTGCCAATATATTTCTCTGGTTTTTCTGTCTCCAGATTTTCGATAGAGTCTCGTTAATATTGTTTTCATTTAATTAAAAAAATAAATAAATAATAATATTTGTCATTGTCAAAAGGTCAGTCAAATAGTAGGGGAGAGCTATTTATACTTACTTAAATGGTGTTAGATACTTTAAGATGAATATATACGTGAAATCCTATTTAGATATTATTTTGATTAATCTTTACGACGAATCGGCGTACAGTATGAACATCAAAAAATATGCTGCGGATAAATCGAAGCTTTTACTAGCTTTTCTTTGTATTGGAATTACAATAAAATTATTGTTTACGTAACAAAAAATATAAGCGTAAACCACAAAAAAATATGTTTTTTCATGACTTAACCATGAAGTAATACAAGAAACAATTTTTTAAAAATACCCTTTTATGGCTAAGACTATTTTTGAGGTTTTCTATGTTCTAACTTTTTTTCGTTCTTATAAAATTATGCCCAAAATAAATAAAAACCACTTTTTCGCTTACTAGCCTCGTGCAAAAAGACGCTCGATTTTAAAATTTTGCAGGCGTGAGATTCGAAATATTTCTAGCGTTTATATTCCTCTTAACCTACGATTCCTAACATTATTTGGAGTAAAAACGTTAATTGAAGTATTGGTCTCTGGTGTCATATTAGATGTTTTTTTTTCAATTTAAAACCTCCTTAAAACTTGTACGATTAGGGTTGGGATAAGAAATTAAGCATTTGAGCGCTTTAGTGACCAATGATAAGAAAAAGATTTTTTTGCTTGGAGAAAAAGAAATTGATAAAAATCAAAATAAAAAAATCACTGAAGACTAGAAATTTTATTAACATTTCTTACTCCAAATAATAGTAATAACCAAGATTCACTGGTTAAAGCTAGTCAAGTCTGTTCCTTAACACACTAAATGTAATTTCTTCTTTTTACGTAAACATAATGCCCCGAAGCATGGAATAAACTTCCTATGGAATTGAGATGCAAAACCAACTCAGCGGAATTTAGATCCAAACTGAAAACTCACATTTTCCGATACTCCTTTCCATAAATTCATCATTCTATTTAAACTTCGCAATTTTTAATAGTTTTTTTTTTCTCTTTTCTCTTTGTTTATATTTAACTCAATCTGTTTAATGTAATCTGTTAATTGTAATACCTCAATCTGTTTACTGGTGAGCGATGAATCACCTTAATGCAGTAAAGATTGACTATTAAATTTATTAATTTATTTAAAATATCTATACCTTCCCGTAAATCCAGTTAACCTTCATTATACTTTTTGCACCCGTATTCTCGAATTGTAATATTATGTAAAAACTTCCTACTTCTTCTGGAGCTAATCTTAATTGTAAATATGTTGTGTTAATAAGTCACCAGTTTTAGGTTAGAATCTATATGTCTTAGTCATAAGTCACTAGCTTTAAGTCTTAGATGTAAGTTACTAGTTATAATTGTAAATCTTAGTTGTAATCCAGTAATATAAGTAGCTACAAGTCTTAGATGTAAGTCACTAGTTGTAATTGTAAATCTTAGTTTTAAGCCAGTAATATTAATTCTTTTATATATTTATTATATTATTATTATACGACCTCCGTAGTCCAGTGGGTAAGACTCTAGACTCACAATCCGGAGGTCGCGGGTTCGAACCCAGCATGCGCAAATAAATTTTATTTGATTAATTTGTGTTTTTTCACAATTAATTCATTTAAAATAATATATAGTATATTTGCGGCATGTTCCTGAGTGGAAGATACTATTAGTATCGCCCTGGTGTAAGACCACCATTCAGAATTGAAACGTTGCTTGAAAATGGCTTCTGAAACCAGATCTGAATAGCCAGGTACTTCCCAACCTTCCTCTACCCCACCTCCTTCCCCTCCCCACTACCTTCAGCCTCACAACATACCCCAATTGCGGATGCCATAGTCTCACTGCCTCCAGACGGGAGCAGTTGAGATTCTTGTGCGGTATTCACTGTAAAAAAAAAAAATTTGTACAGCGCCCTTGAGGTGATTTTCCACGAAAACGGCGCTATATAAATTAGCCAATTATTAATTAATTAATTAATAATGCCAAGCAATATCAGTGCCAAGCCGTTCGAAAATTACAACCGTGTTTACACAATTTTTTTGTTAATTCATCCATGCAAACAAAATAGAAATTCAAATAGATGTATTAGAAAATAGAATGATTTTGTGAAAAAAATTATTACGTTAACATAATAACATTCATATTGCTTGTATATTGTATTCAATGGAAAACATTCAAAACATTTTATGAAGTCAAAGAAGTTATAATACAAAGAGGATGGGTAGATGAAAATTGAAGAGAATAGCCATTTCCTATAAATATCAGGGCAACCTCTGATACGAATTTTTATCTAAGCCATATAAATATATTTTATTTTTTTATTTTCACTTTGCCGAACTTTTGGAGCGTAAACTCTAGAAGTGGGGCGTAATCTTATACAATTCTGAGTTCGGGAGCACTATGCTTCCTATTGCTTGAGTGAAGTGGACCCGAATGAAATCTGGTTTGAGTATTTAATTGCGTTTTGGCAAGGTAAATTATTAGATAATGATCCACAAGTGAAACTTCTCCACTAAAAAAATGTTAGTAGAAACCAGGAATCCTTTAATAACATCAATATCACATTTTACCTTTATTATAATGAGTATTCTTATTTTTCGTTTGTCTAAAAAGCCACAATTCGTTCTCTCCTTTTCGTATGAACGTAATAAAATAAATGTGCTAATTTGTTGAGTTCACGATATGTACACATCATTGGCATATTAACATATTGGCATATTAACATATATTTATTTGTGGCATGTTCCAGAGTGGAAGATACTATCAGTATCGCCCTGGTGTAAGACCACCATTCAGAATTGAAACGTTGCTTGAAAATGGCTTTAGCCGTGTTTAGTGACCAGATCTGAATAGCCAGGTACTTCCCAACCTTCCTATACATACCCCAATTGGGGATGCCATAGTCTCACTGGCTCCAGACGGGAGCAGTTGAGATTCTTGTGCGGTATTCACTGTAAAAAAAAAAAAAAAACCAATACTACATACAGCATAGTGATTTAAGATTTGCTTTGGGTAGGAATGTGGCTAGTTCTACACCTGCGAAGATCACCGAAGAAGTACATATCAAAATAATTTTGTTAGTTTTCATATTTAACAGACTTATAAAACAAACTAAATAACCATCACGCCGTTCCTCCGCAGGGGTAGGCAGAGAGGACGGACCGTCAAACAACTCGATCTTGGCACGATCACATTCATACATCGTCTCATACATGCTCTTCTATTATTCCGACTTTTCACATGGCCCGACTTCATGATTCGTGGGTCTTCACTTGGTCGTGCCATGTCTTCCTCGGGCGTCCCCGATTTCTTCTACCATTCACATTTGCGTCATATATTCTCCTAACACTCCTTTCCTCGATCATTCGCTCAACTTGCCCAAACCATCTGAGCGTTCCTTTCTTAATCTTACTCATTACGCTTACATTAGCCTTGCATTCTTCGCGGATCTCCACATTTCTCACGCGATCGTGCATGGTTTTACCATACATACGCCGCCTCAGGGATCTCAATTCTACAGCATTCAGTCTACTTTCATCCTTCCTCTTCTAGTTCCATGCCTCACTTCCATACATCAGGGTAGGTACCAGCACTCCATTATGGACGGCTAACTTCGCTTCTTTGGATAGTTTTTTGTTGGCGCTAATGACGTTCAGTCCTCCATTAATAGAGTTGCCTGCATTTACCCTTCTTTCAATATCTCTATCAGCCTTCCCATCTCTCAACAGACTTATTGTGAAATAATATTTGGTTGTGCCTTAGTTTGGAGTCAATTATATTAATAAATAAAAGACTTATATTTCTTTAAATTTTTTTTTTATTATTTATCTCTTAATCCTCCTCACCAGGGGGTGCTGTGCTGAGGCGGACTCAAGTTATTTAAATATAGTTTATTTGTCTTCTATGTCGTTTTTAGTGTCTTCATTAGGGTTTTTTCATTGACCTCTTTCATCCATATGTTTTACGTCTTGGGCAAGGATGTTATTGAGTTTTATTGCAAAGTGTAATTTCTTTATCCGAATGTGGTTTCATAACTTGGAATATTTTTTATGTCATTGTTGTGTATAAGTTTAGCATTTATTTATTCCAGGCTACATGCAAGGGTTATGTAATGCAATGTATTCTATATTAGCAATGTAGAAAACAATATACTACGGAAAGAAAGAGGACAGAAATAAAACACTATAATTTAACAAATTTTAAAAATAATAATGAATACTGTGATGTTTTAGATATTGGTTAAGATGGCACTTGTAGTATTTATTCAGTGTTTAAGATATTACAAAGAACTACAGGGTTATATATACTATTTAAAGCTCCTTAATGTTCTTTATTGGATAACAAAAACCTCTGCCATAGTTTGCCCCAAGTTTTTCGCTACGTTTGGTGACCTAGCAGGGGTTCCTGGATTCATGAGGTGTATTCAGGCGAAGCGGGTTGCGTAGCGGGCCGGAATGGAAGAAGCCAGATGAGGGACATCCTTTGACCTTTCCAGCCGGACTGGACATCGCAGAGGGAGGGATGGATCCGTACGTCACTCCTGAACACTCCTAACATCCAGATTTTTACTCACGCCTCATATTTTTACCTTCCCAAAACTAGGTCTCTATCCTTTCCTTTAAATAA
Source organism: Limnephilus rhombicus (assembly GCA_929108145.2). NCBI lineage: Eukaryota > Metazoa > Arthropoda > Insecta > Trichoptera > Limnephilidae > Limnephilus > Limnephilus rhombicus. The sequence goes on along the minus strand of OV815273.1, from coordinate 19,161,187 downwards.
CCCCCAGCATCCCAAAAGTTGACAGGATAGAAATTATTTTTTCATGGCCTCCTGTGTTGGGTTAATGTAAAATTAAATAGTCTTCTGGCTGTTTATCAAGTTTCCAATATAAATTAAGTCATATAAAAGAAAAATAATGTTTTATGTATTTGTGGAGTTTCATTGAAAAGCAATAAAAGATTCCGGGAGACACAAATAAAAAACATTTAAAGAAAATGGAAAAGGCAAAAAATCAATCAATACATGAGTATCAGAGTAGTAGTCTCCACAAATAGTAAAGTGGACAAAATCTACAATCAAAAGTTTAACGAGCGGAATACCAATACAAATAAAGATCATAATAACATTGGCATAATAAAAAAAGCTTGTTGATTAAACTTATAAAGTCACCTACCCAGAACGTTGCCAATACCTGACAGAAACTGCCTGTAAAAAAGTGTCAAATAAATATTCACCGTAATGGGTAGCCACCCCAGACTGAGCCCCTTAGTATTCCAGGCGCTCAAAATACTAAAACGAGTTAAAAAACCTTTCGGTCCGAGGTAGAGAGTGACTTTAATTAAAGTTAAAAGTATTCCCCCTTTTTATAAGTCTAGTAAAAAAATGCGATGGTTTGCGAGGCCACGCATTTCTCCTCGGAAAAGTCAAGCAGTACGCGACCAATGATAGTCGCATTGAATTGATAGATTTTTCTTGGGAAATTTTTTAATTTTTAAGAGGCCAGCACTTCAACTTTGAACCGGCAAATTTGGGTAGCAGTTTTCTTTTATATTAGAGTTAGATAATTTCACGCCGACTATTATTCTAACGACATTACAATATAATATAATAAAATAAAATGTTTTAATTAACTTACTTCGAAATCTGTAATAGCGCTTATGTATATGGACACAATAAGCATTTTTTTTGGTTTCATGTTTGCAGGAAACATGTTTTTATGAAGTTAAGATAGATAAACATATATTTTGAAGGGTATAACAGCTCGTGCCCTAAGTATTTTAACCAGCGATTCCTGAGCATAATCGGAGTAAAAAAATTGGATGTCATTTTGCAGTCAGACGATATTTTTTTTTTTGAGTTTTTGGATGTAGTCTAGAGGGTCACGTAATATGCACTTTGTCTCATTCCAGCAGCACGGTAATACATGAAACTGCGGGCGTATGATTGAATTTATTATTTATTTTAATAGAAATTTTAATAGAATTTTTTATTTTATTTTAATAAATGGTAGCAAAATGACAGCTACTTTATTTACTCCAAATGAGGTCAGGAATCGCTGGTAAAAATCCTTCGGGAACGTGCTGTTACACCCTGTATATAAGACATTTATAATTAACCCTTAACACCACTCGTGGGGGAGTAGAGTCCCCCACCATGCAGGTGATCGTAAATATTTATTTTATTTTAAGCCTTATGAGCTTGCGGCTCCATGCATTCTTAGTATCGCCCGAGAGGTCGATACTAAGAATATCGCCTGGGTCGACCTGGGACCTAGGATCTAGAACCTGGAACCTACGTCCCCCACGAGTGTAGTTACGTAATTAAAATATATTTATTACATTTTTATGCATTGGTGACTTGGAAGATAATCTGGATAATGCAAATCTGAGCAACAGTAGCTCTAATTCATTTTATGGCAAAAACTATTTGGGTAAAAACACCGCCATCGCGGTAAAGATTTCGAGCGCATAACATTATTGTGCATTTGCCTGGCCTGGTCCTGTTCGATTGAAAAATGAGATGACTCCGCTTGAAATTCCTATAAATGTCGCATGTTTGTTTAAATAATGTAATAAACTAGTTTTCTTGGATTTATATAATATGTCTATCATAAATTTTAAATAAATATATCTGAAAAAAAAAACTGTTTATTTCTATTTTCATGAAGCATAAATTCATTGGGGACCTCGGTCCACCACAAGTGAATTTGTGTAGGCTGAAAATAGCGAGTGTTGCTAAGGGTTAATAACCTTCAGAAATATCGAACAGAAGTAATGAGTATGATCATAAATTAATACATGAGTATGAAATGTACCGGGAACATCTCTTATCCTTAGCCTTTATTCATCTTTCTGTCTAATTTATCCACTAATTATTTTCAAGTCATAATAAAACTTCCTTCTCTAACAATTTTATGTATTGATAAATATCTTTGTTTTATAAAGTTATTTATTTCTTACGATTTACTTACAAGAGGGAAGACGATTAACGAGAAAAAGAAAACATACGTAAAAGGTTCACTCTTTAGAACCATTTACACGCCGACCTATTAGTAGATGAAATCGAAAAATTTTATGGGCTGAAAGAATGTTACCATCACTTTACACCGATTACGACCCTGGGCAAAGTGGGAGAGACGCTAGCCCAGTCACGAATACCCACTCTAAGCCTGACGTTGAGGAACGCGTCTACGGGGATTTGCCCGAGAAAGCGACGCTTTTCTCACGAAGGCAACCGACGATGCAAAGTGGTCAAAGTAGTTTTAAAGTCATTTGGGCGCAAGAATGATGCCTCCTACTTCTACAAAATCGAAGGTTTAAGAGTTCACCTTTTCATATATTTTTCCACGTTTATTGTTGAACTGAAATTTGATATGCTAAATTCACGCAATCTACAATGTACGTCGTGAGACGGATATCAAAGATGGTCGATACACGTGACCCAGCATTCGTTTTCTGACTGCAATTTCGTAAGAAATCATAAAATTATAATACCAGAAGAATTTTACCTTAATGTTAATTTTAATTTTCTCCTGAATATTCTGAAGGGCACATCTGACTGTTGGTGCAATTTACTAATAAAGTGTTTTAAAACAAATTTAAGTGTTTGAATTAAAAAATATATATATACTGCAAAAATAAATGTAGGTTTACGTGTGTGTACATATATTTAAATGTCAACCAAGATCCGTTTACTATTCTACAATGAACTAAATCGTGGCAAGTCATTATTTCCACCCGAGATAAAACAATAACAATAAACAAAATTATAAACGCTTCGTTCAAAGACGGTAATTTACACAAAGTCAACCATAATGTGGTGTGACATTTACCTGTGAGTAAGCTGAGAACATGGAGATAAGAAACGGGAAGGTTTTTCACCATCCTCCCGAGACAGTTCGGCTAGTACAGCCTGATTAATGCGCCCGACGTTGGCCATTAGACGGCTGCTCCAAGCTGCCGTACGCCGCCGACGCCGACGCCCGACGTACGACGCCCTACTACCCGCCGCCGGATTGAGATGGCTCGCGGACGCAGGGCCATTCCGGGACCGAACGTTTTGCCGGGTAATTTTGAGAAGCGATTTATTTTTAGTACACTACTTTACGCTGGTTTACGATGAGATCCTACAAATTCTGGTCAATTAGTGGAATAATATTTTTGGGGCTCATTGCTGGTTTAGCAACACCGGAAAATAATTATAAATCTTTTCAATAAATTAGACAAATTACTGCAATCTTTAAGGTAGTTAACTAGAAGTGATTTCATTAAAGACATCAATGGGATTGAGAGTTCGTTTTGATTTATCTGTGTTTTACTCGTTAAAATGAAGAATAACGGTTTTAATTCGACGTGCATTATTTAGATTGTTTGTTAATATAGGTACACCAGTTTTTTTCTATCTTTAGACAGCTTTTTGGAGTACCGTGAAATAATAATGCAGACGAGCCCCATCTGCTTAGAATAGTTAGACTCTGACACTCTCAATATTTTTAGGGTGAAATATGTCGGGAGGAAAAGAAAGAAAGAAACACAGGTAGAACCAATTCAAACAATATTTCAAGACTGAATTGTGATTTCTTACAAGGGCAATGCTGAGCAATTTTGACAGCACAACATTGAAATAAATTAATTCAATGATGACGTCACAAAGTATATTTGCGAAGTTTGAACAAGTAATATTGAAATACTTGAAGATTTTTGTCACGTGATAATTCTTTAGTAGGTAACTTGCATGTATAATTTTATTCTAAAACTAGCAGACCCGGTCACACGTTGCTGTGGCTAACGAAACACAACACCATTACCCAACCTTTATAAAATCCACACCACCCGCTTGCCAGCTGCTTGCTGCCTGAATTGAATATTTGAATATCTCGGCTTTTCTCTACTATAATAAGCATGTATTATGCACATAAACGTTCCTCTTGAATCACTCTATGTATTGGTGAAAACCACATGAAAATCCGTTGCGTAGCTTAAAAGATCTATGCACACATAAATTTTGAGCGACTTAATTTTGTAATGATGATTTTCAAACCATTCAAAACATCTTTTTTCGGAACTAAAAACCAGTAGCGTTACTGCGTTACGACATTTCAGCAGTATGATCAAGACACCCACGCTGTATTGGGTTCGTGTTGTTCTGCAGGTCACGTGCTTCACCCCTCTCCCTACACTTATCTCTACCTTACCCCTCCTTTATTTCCCCGCCCTGCGAGCCTGGCCCTTCCAAGATTGTCCTTAGCAGCCCCCCTTCCCATCCGACAGCTTTATATGAACCGAGAATCTGAGAACCTAAAATCTGTTTCCCAAAAATAAATTACTTGAGAACTTTTATACCGTTGATAAAAAAATATTAAGGGATGTAATTTTTAAAAGGTAGTCTCTTTAACTTATTGCGTAGGTCTAACTTTTCTTTTATGATGAAAAAATATAGTTTACATAATAAAAGTAACATTAAACTACTTTTGTTAATGGCGTGTTCTCATATTGGTCTATTTTTTTTGTTTTATTACACTCTTACAAAGACGAAGGAAAGATATACGACACGCACTAGAATGAAAGAAGAATTCAGGAACAAACGAAAAAGACAGCAGATGCAAGTTAATCAAATGCTTGAGTTAGGTCCCTTCAGCAGACGGAATAACAAAATAGTACGATGATTTTTTGATTTTGTCCCAAATCGGTCATTTGTAAATTAAATTTACGCCTATCAAAATGTTTCTGTCCTTTGACAGTCTTAGAACGAGAGACCTTCCTAGTTGGACAGTCAAAGCCTCTTTGTACTGTATTCTTTTTAACAAAACAAACAAACAAATAAAAAAATAAAAAGTACATGTGAGACAATTATAAGTACGAAAGTGTATGTGCTAGGAGTGTATGTCAAGACAGAGTTGTGTAGAGTTCTACCTTCATTTAGTACCCTGAATTCAAGAAATGGTAAGGTTAATACATTATTTACGATGTGAACAATACATATATCATACATACGAGTATATCTACTTTGGAGCTTCTAAACTGGAGAGACCTGGCGCAAAACCGAGATGAATGAAGGAAGACTCTTGGGGAGGCCAAGACCCATCAGGGGTTGTAGAGCCAAGAGCGATGATGATGATGATGGATAATACATTATTTACAAGTTATGTTAATCCATTTCTTACGATTGCCATCGTCTATGCGAAAAATGGGTATCTTTAACGCATTGAGAGTAGCAAATTAACAAATAAAATCTGAATAATTTAATAACTAAAAACATTATTAAATCAATTGTTTTACAATTATTTATGCCCTAAGCACACATGTTAGGCGGACAACACGATTCCTTTAGCTTCGTCGATCAAGGGAATAATATTAAATATACGTGAAGAGTATGCCAAGCAGCACGCGCCAACTAGCGTCATTGATCCCTTCGGCATCGGTGCATAGTCGGGAATCACGTCAAACGCTCGCCCACCATATACACGAGGGTCAGTCAATAAGAAATGCCTCCTATTTTTTTCTACTTATATAAAGTTAGTTAAGTGAAAATTTTGAATTTGGTGCTATTCCTCAAATCTTCTTCTATAATCTGCTGTAGCAGTAACTTTTTGAATCAACAGGTGGCCGCACTGCAGTCGCTTGCAAAATGGCCGACGTCGATGTTCATAAAAGATAGGGTTCTGTGATTGATTCTTGACTGTAGAAGGTGAAAAGCAAAAATTCACATTCATGAAAGACTAAAAAATATGTACCATGATGCAACAGTGGACGTCAGCATTGCTAGACGATGGGTTCGTTACTTTAATCAAGGTGAAGGACAAACATCGCTGGCTGAGGAAAAGCGGAGCGGCGCAGACCGTTTATTGCAGGGACTGGACTCATTCCTGGTGATCCCAGATAGCTACAGATATCGAATTCTCTCCTTCAAGAGGCAGTATGATGAAGATTGTTCGACAACTGATTTGTCAACAAAAGTTTTGCAAGGTGGGTACCAATAAACTTAGCGGGCCAGAATAAAGAAACAAGAAAAACAATGGCCTTGTAACACTTGCAGCTCTTAGTTTCTGGATAAAATTGTGACCGAAGACGAAAAATGGGTTCATTTTTTAACCTGAATCAAAGAGGCAGTCAATGGAATGGCATGACAGAAACTCACCAAGGACAAAAAAAAAACTATGAGAAAGTTATGGTGATGGTGTTTTGGATACCACCGTGCTTTTTACATTAATGTGATACATTGACCTTGTTAAAAGATGGACCAAAGCTGTGGAAATGGACGGATGTAATATTGAAAAACAATAAATTAATCGTCAATAGTGTGGTTTTCGATATCTGCAATTGCATTTTTTATTACTTGACAATTAAAGGAGAAAAAAATAGAAGGCATTACTTATTGACTAGCCCTAGTACATGATTGACATTCGTAACATGAGAACGGGTCAAATACGGTTGAAAACATGAATCTCTTTAAGACCCATGTTTACTCCTTCATCCTCTCAGAATCTCCAAAGATGTGGATTTAATGTTAAAAAACGAAAAACAACCTCAAAAAGACGGAACTAATTACATTCCATCACGGTATAAATCCCGAGAAGGTGCTCCCCGTACACCTTAATGAGGTAAGAATAAATACATATAAGAACTTAAAATACTTGGGGCATTGGAATTATAGGTTGGGGAGACTCTTACAAAAAAAATCTAAACTCAGTAAAAGTTTCGCAAAGAATCATCATTAAAGTAATATTAAAAAAACAATCTACCTTCTCAACAGAATCACTTTTTAAATTATTTCCAGTACCAAATGTCGATGACATTTTCAAGCAAGCTTCCATTATAAAAATGTGTAAAGAAAAAAATAACACAGAATATCAAGAATTTTACAAACTAATGAGAAATGGAAACCAATTTATTACACCTAATTTTAAAACAACTCAAATGCAAAATCATTATATTTTCCAAGCCATAAAAAACTATAATAACCTCCCTTCTGAATTACGCTGCATCATCAACCAATCAGAACAAATAAATAAAATAAAACAATTTTTCAAAAAAACTTACAGTAAAAAGTAAATATTTTATACAAAACAGATTATAACTTACAACGCAAGTAAGAATCGTGGCTCCCTTATCAGGTACAAGAGCCCCTCTTTTCTGATAAGGTATACATGACCAGAAAAGACCTTTAATTTAATATTTTGTAAAATATATGTGTATATAATATGTAACTCATATTTTTTATATTACAATAAAAAAATAAATAAAAAATAAAATATCATTACATAATAACTCTTGGACGATGGCAATAATGTATGACAAAAGACATAAAAATTAGTATTAAAACCTAAAGAAAGTTGATTGACGAAATTACCAGATCCAAAAGCTTCTTCTTACACATAGTGAAACATCAAAAGTTTTAATGAGCTTTAATTAGTAAACTATGTTAACCTTTAGCGAGAGTGGTAGGTACAGTATACAGGCCCTAAAGTTCTATACGCACGCTGATTTTGTTACTTAATTAGTATCACACTATCTAACGGCCTCCGTGGTAGAGACGTAAGGCTCTCGACAAAGAATCCAGATGTCACGGCTTCAAATCCCGGCGTATACAAATAAATTTTATTTTTTATATTATTCATCGTTTCCAAATTCAATGATTCACAATGAACTTTCAAATAATAATAAAAAAGAACTGTACATTTGCGACAGGTTTTGGAAGATACTTTAAGTATCGCCTTGCTAAAATACCACTTTTAGAAATAATTGAAATATTGCTTGAAATGACTTTAGTCGTATTTGGTGACGACATCTAAAAAGCCAGTACTTCCCAATCTTCCTCTTTCCGATCAACTTCCTTTCACTACCTTACAAAATACTCCAATATTGGAGATGCCATAGTCTCAGTGGCTCCAGACAGTTGGAAGCAATTGTGACTCTTTTGCGGTATTCAAAGAAAAACGCTATTTTTTAAAACGGAAATTATGACAAACAAAACGATAATAGCTCCGTTTTAAACTCTCCCATTTTTTCAAAAGCACTCGATTTCACAACTTTTGAGTCCACTGACGTATCCAAAATGAAATAAAAATTGACGGTTCATTCAGTAAGCATGACGTGTTATTACATACAGTACTGCAGATCAAGCCCACGTTCTGCTCAATGCATAACTGCCCAATACTGCGGCAATAATGGCATAACAATATGGAGTATGGCGATTTAAACGAGGCTGAAAGGGCAGAGCGAGTATTACCAAAACGGCAGAGAGCTACCAGCTTGGAACTGATCCAAGGTGCGGCACCAACCAACAACATGGCGGATTCAACCGGGTGATAAATCACGGGAACAAGGACTACTACAAAAGAATCCGCATTTTGTAGAAAAGAATATTATGATTTACAAGGAGGGAAATGATTTTCCCCGGCGCACAGTGCAGCGATCCTGTACGAAGCTTGGGACATTTTTTGAAGTGAAACTACTTCAGCACCGTTTTGATTTGAAATTCCGATGAAATGGAAATGACGCATTACAGTACCTACTAAGCGTCAGACTGCGCTCATTGGCCGCTTTGATTATGATGTCACTTTTAAGGCTCCAGTTTGTTGAGATTGTTGAAACTTGGATGAAACGGAAATGAGGCATTACAGTACTTAAGGGCCCGCAACCCGGATTTGTACCGATTTATTACATATTACCCTTAAACACGGTACGTTTTAAAGCTCTTAAAAATATATGTTATTCTTGAAGATAATATCTAGACTTTGCCCGCGCCGAAACGCAAAGTATATAAAATTCCCAGGATCGAAAAAAATCGCAAAGTATGCTCTAAAAGTTATTATTAACACGTTTGTTTCAGTTATTTTACAAGTTATATGTTTGAAAAAATTCACAGTGTTTCTTTAAATGCTGTTTAAGATAATGAATGCGAGATTTTTGCTCTATTTTAAACGAGTCGTATTTTATTAAACATTTTCGCATCGATTTTGTCGCCGTAAATGTTAGCGCTCTCCTCTAACGTTCGTAATTTCGTATCTCTCCATCTTCTTTTTTTCGGGCCCGGTTGCAGAGCCTTAAGAAGCATCATACTGCGCTCATTGGCCGCTTTGATTATGATGTCACTTTTTAAGGCTCCAGTTTGTTGAGATTGTTGAAACTTGGATGAAACGGAAATGAGGCATTACAGTACTTAAGAAGCATCATATTGCGCTTATTGGCCGCTTTGATTATGATGTCACTTTTTAAGGCTCCAGTTTGTTGAGATTGTTGAAACTTGGATGAAACGGAAATGAGGCATTACAGTACTTAAGAAGCATCATATTGCGCTTATTGGCCGCTTTGATTATGATGTCACTTTTTAAGGCTCCAGTTTGTTGAGATTGTTGAAACTTGGATGAAACGGAAATGAGGCATTACAGTACTTAAGAAGCATCATATTGCGCTTATTGGCCGCTTTGATTATGATGTCACTTTTTAAGGCTCCAGTTTGTTGAGATTGTTGAAACTTGGATGAAACGGAAATGAGGCATTACAGTACTTAAGAAGCATCATATTGCGCTTATTGGCCGCTTTGATTATGATGTCACTTTTTAAGGCTCCAGTTTGTTGAGATTGTTGAAACTTGGATGAAACGGAAATGAGGCATTACAGTACTTAAGAAGCATCATATTGCGCTTATTGGCCGCTTTGATTATGATGTCACTTTTTAAGGCACCAGTTTGTTGAGATTGTTGAAACTTGGATGAACAGGAAATGAAGTATTACAGTACCTAAGAAGCGTCATACTGCGCTCATTGGCCGCTTTGATTATGATGTCACTTTTTAAGGTTCCAGTTTGTTGAGATTGTTGAAACTTGGAATATGGTGTCACTTTTCAAGGCTTCTGTTGGTTGAGATTATTGACACTCGGATGAAACGGAAATGACGCATTACAGTACCTACGAAAAGTCAAACTGTGCTCGTTGGCCGATTTGATTTTGATGTAACATTTCAAGGATCCTATTGGTTGAGATTGTTTTGGTGAAGTTTTGTTTCTACCGCATTTGAACTGCACTCAATTTTTTTTTTAAATTCCCAAATAAGTAACATTCCTTGCATTATGTTGGACGACTAAAGCATAGCGCTCATTAGCGAAAAATATGTCTCAGAAATAATCACTCTCAGATGAGAAATTATTCTTACCATAATAAATTCTCATTTTGGGAGGCGGGTATGGGTACCGCCACTCCTTTTATTAGATAACCAACATCTCTGCCACATGTCACCTCAAGGGGTTCGTTACTTTTGGTGACTTAGCAGGGGTGCTCGGTTACATGGGGTCAGGTTTGTCCAGGTCTTGGAGCGGATGCGCCTGCACACCTGTTTGACCTTTCCAGCTGGACTCTCTCGATCGATTGCCTTGCACTGGGAAGGATGGATTATTATGGCGTCACACTGACACACTGATCCCCAGATTCCTACCCACTCCTCATACCCTTTTTCTTCTCAGAATTTCCTATCCTTTCCTTCCTTAAATAGACCCTCCATACGCCACACAAAAAGACACTCCCATTAGATGATATAGGCCTTGAAGGAAATTATTTTCCTCAGGGCCTCCTGTGTGGCGGTAATGTAAAAAAAATGAAAAGTGTAACTTCAATTAGTTTATATATTGAAACTGTGTAATTAGTACAAATCAATTTTTTTCTTAAATTAAAGTAAACAAAATAAGTTCAAATGATGTTATTAAGATCAACAATTATTTTAGTTTAAAAACTTTATAATAAAATTATTATGGTGACAGCAGTTTCGAAATTTAATGCTATTATAAAACTGTGGTCATGCCACATTGAGATGGAATATTTATAAGCTTTTATTTACGCCTTTGGTTTATTCTCCTTTAATTACGGCAGGTTTATTCTTATTTTATTGGAAGAAAGACGAAAATGGCTATTTTCTATAACTGGCGTATTTGAAATTTTCCTACTACCATCATAGTAAGCGGAAAATTTCGCCTGTTGATGGAGGTCTTAGCCAGCCGAAGATTGAACTCACGACGTTTGGGTGGGATCCAGACGCGATGCCTACTCAGACCTGTCAAAGTTTTATAAATGTTGATTTTATAAATGTCAAAATTGTAGTATAATGACGTTAAATAGAGATGAATCAAATAACACAATTTAAATAAAAATCAAAGGTGATTTTGTTAACAGCAGTTGCAAAATTGATTACCATACCAAAATAATGTACATTGTTCATACTTCTTGGTAGGCTTAGGTGCTCTCCAAAATACGAAACCAAATTTACTACATATTTACTACTGATTGTCATGATTTGAGATTTGTGACGAGGAAGATAATTATTTGTATGACTCTTTTTTAATATTGTCAGTAGCCTTGTACGGGATTGCAGCACTGTGCGACGGGGGAGGATGATCGAATTGATAATGTCGGGAAAGACGAAGAGACTCGAGATCCGCCATCGAAATTCCACGGAATTATTGATTACGTCATTTAGCGTTTAAATTATCTCGCTTCTGTGACGCGTTGACAAATTATTGGAGCACTGTCTTCTCTTCTGGTAGATCTTTAATCTAATAACCAATTTTTGGTATAATTTTTTATATGATATTGTTGGCAGAAAGGAAAAGTTTTTATCAGAATATAAGGGCGAATATTTCGTGTGTAGTTGTATTATTCATGGTGGGCACCATAAATGTGAGTATATAGTATGATGACGTGACATGTCTACAATTTATAAGCAAACCCTATCAATAAAACTCATAACGTCGTTATCGAACTATTTAAATATGTTTTTTTACGTTCTCCTCACCTTAAAAGGGCATTATTATCTAGGTATTGATTTCTTAGAAGAAAAGCTTGATTTCAAAGATTTTAGCAACATAACGTTAAAGTCCCGGCTATCGATTTTGAGTTGGCCTTTATACATTTGTTGCTTGATGAACTCATGAATAGTAAAAAAACATCGCGTTTTTATTGACCAAAAGATACTTTAAAAACACACAACATTTGTGTGTTTTGAAAAACAGTTTGAAATATTGTTTTGTCCATCAGCTTTGTAAGTAAAACTAGCAGCGGATAAACAGTCGATATTCTTTCTTGAAAGAAACACCGTATAATAAAAGCATTTGGTATCGTTCGCTTCTTTTGTTGACAGCTCATTACTTCGAGGAACTGAATAAAAAAACAACAAAACATATATCGTCATTATCAGCCCGTGGCTTTCCTCTATTAAGTTTTGTCCAGACAGTCCACACAAAGCATGTGAAACATTCCCAAGAAGCAAATAATAAGTACCTATAGCAGTCAAAAATGAAAAATAAATCGAATTAATTCAATTGTAATCGTAATAATAAAATTATTATTTTTTAATTGATAAACTAATGTTTAAGACAAGATTTTTATGATGAAGCTCAGTGGATAAGAGCAGTTGACCGGAAATCAGAAGGACGCGGGTTCGAGTCTCGTCGGCGGCATGTATCTTTTCTCGGGAGATTTTTTCAATGTAGATGAGTGATTCAGGCTAATAATTGTTACCCTTTGTGCTATGCATAAAAATCTTGTCTTAAACATTAGTTTATAAATTAAAAAATGATAATTAATATTTGTAAAATTTAAAGTATTTCACAAAAGTGTAGACATAATTTGTCTCGACGCCACCTAGTGAGAGATTTAGCACTTATAATGCCTTTCTCATATAAAATAAAGTTGGTTGTTTGCAGTTGAAAAAATGTAATAAGCAGTAATTGTTGAATGAAACTCTAGTATATATTGAATTATTTGGCGGTCAGGAGATAGGCCAACGTAGATCAGTGGATAAGAGCAATTGAGCGGAAATCAGAAGGACGCGGGTTCGAGTTCCGTCGGCGGCATGTATCTTTTCTCGGGAGATTTTTTAAATGTAGATGAGTGTTTCAGGCTAATAATTATCATTTATAATAATTGTAATAATAATACATTCGGACTTTCCTGTCAATTTTCAAGTACTTATAAATTCACTTGCTAGTTAGGTACAGTTCAATTGCTAGCATCTCACAACACAAATTCTCAACTAGCAAAAAAATAATTACACCGTTAAAAGAGGATGAGCGGAAAATGTGGTTTTTACAATGATGTAGCTGAGCATTGAACTTATTATTATCTTAGTTCTCCCTCAATCTTCCTTACAACAATCATATTGTAAGGTCTAATAAGCAAACTGAAGAAACAGGAAACTTAAAATTGTTTTACTATGTTGTCAAACTAAAAATTAAAACTAATTATCAAGATTACTGAATAACTCGAATTAATGCACATATTATTTCGCTTTTCAAATTTAATTTCTTTCAAAATACATAAATACATAACGTATACTTGCTAAGTGTGCTATTTATGCACGCGGCTGTAATACACTGTGGCATTTCTCGGCTCGCTTAGAGAAGTTTCAGGATCCCTAGTCGACGGTGATCCCCAGTTTGAAAAGCACAAAGCTAAACGGATAAGACAAGTGTCCTTAATTATTTCAAAGCGTCTTTGATTTATTATCCGATTCTCTTATTAAGCAGCGTCTGAATAGCCCCGACACTGCATTCTCGTTTTCACGATTGATTTAAATCAATTTAAACGACGTTTATTTCAAACAAGTTAGTAACTGCTACGAGTGCAGTTGCGTTAAATAGGTTTTTCATATTTTTGTATGATGATAGCCAGCTTCCAATATGAGGGGGTTTCGGATGAAACACCTAACTACTTTCATGCCTGATTTGAGACATGACTCTACCAACAAAAAAAAAAACAGTTTTGAAGTGCATGGAAATAACGTATTTATTTTTTTTAACAATTTTAAATAATTCTATTGAACTCTACATCATTTATTAATTACTAGCGAGTTCCCGGCATTTTTTTTACATGAGCTCCACACAGAAGGCTCTGAGGAAAATAATTTCCCTTATGGCCTATGTCATCTTTGGGGATGCTGTGTGGAGTTTTTTTTTAAGGAAAGGAAGTAGATTTCTGGGAAGGAAAAGGGTTTAAGGGGTGGGTAGGAATCTGGGGTTCAGTTTGTCCTGGTCATCCGCCTCCAAGACCTAGACAAACCTCATCCCATGAACCCGGGCAACCCTGCTAAATTACCAAACGTAGCGAACCACTTGGGGTGACCTATGGCAGAGGTGTTGGTTATCCAATAAAGGTTCCCGGGGCGGCGGTATCCATTCCCGCCTCCCAAATTGAATTGGCATGCCACTAATAAAGATATTGTTTCTCCCTGCGCGTATTTTCCCATTCGTCCCGTTCCCATTCCGCCTTCCTTTCCTCTCCCGTGTCTCTTTCCTCTCACGCGTTCCCCCTCCACCTTCCCCGCCTTTCCTCGATTTTCCTCTCCCGCGTTACAGTCAGTTTTATTCAGTCCCAGTACATTCAGATTTTCAAACAATTGATTTTTTTTACAAATTTTCATTATTACAAACATTCATTATTGTATATATTATAAGAACAATCCATCAAATTTGGTACCTTACATAGGTACCTCTATTTAAAAAACCTATAATTCTAGAATAGATTCAAATAAATTCTTTAATTTAAAGAGTTTATTCGAAAATCCAATATTGATTGAACAATCGTTTATTTTGCAAAATGTTATTCTCAAATTATTTTGTGAAATTTTTGACAGTTTCGTAAGAGTTTTTGAAATGATTAAAAAACTTTTCAGATGTATTGTAATGTGGTTATAATAATCCAGCAGGAGGGTGGAAAGAAGGTATTTTGAAAGTTTCAAACATTTCCTATGCTTAATATAGCATTACATTAACAACATACACACTACATACATATATGCAAGCAAGCAAGTAGAGATACATTATTTTAAATATATATATATATAATTTTAATATTCATCATTAAAAAAAACATTTAAAATAATTCTATTGAACTCAATTTCATTTTTTTATTATTTGGAACAATAATTGTTAACAATTACTAAATTAATAAAATTTCCATTGAGATGTGCATAGATAATTAACCCTACAATTAAAAATGTTCACAGCATGCAAACACCAAGGTTTAGTTGTTGCTAGGTGGATACGCTAGTATTAAAATAACAGATATAATAATAAGAAAAATTAATAAAACATAGTAAATATGTAGTACAGAGAAAGAAAAATAAATAAGAAAGAAAGGAACTTAATAATAAAGCAAAAACATTATTTTAGTTAAAATAATTCTATTTGCCATGGCGTCATTTTAGCCATAAAATAGTCATAAAATTATTAGCACATGTTTTTTTTTAATATACGAGGCTGTTTATAAAGATGTCTCATTAGAATGGCGTTCGTTTATTGGCGTTAACTAATCGGTAATTAAAATCACAAAGATAGATACGTCTTGGAAGAGTGCAGACTGTCGCCGAGCTACGCACTAACTGCACGGATTATCAAAGCAGAAAAACCGATTAAAGTTACGCATTTAGGTGTGTAGATAGAAAAAAGGCGGCTATGTCGCGATTTGAACTAGTATGTGTGAATGATGTAAGCCACACCTATATTAATGATGGTATATAATTGTCCGCCTCTCTTGTTTCAATTATCTGGATTTACTTTCATCTCTCAAAAAAAGAAACGTTAAATAATAATAATTAATTCCGTTGAGGCGAAATCCCAGAATTCATCTGCAGTGACAAAAGAAAGTCCGTGTATCCGGGTACCAGGACAGCAGAAGCGGGAGAGGGTCTAGGAAATCCGCTAGGAGAAATCGATCCATCAAAGTGAAGCCGGGCTTCTTGTAGGGATTACGTCATCATCACCGCCCCTGGTAGGGACTTTTAATCATGCCGCCCGTCCTATCACGCTGTGCAGTATACATTGAGATTTCTGCTACCCCGGGAAGAAAGCCATTGTATCTATTATTAAGGATTTGGGACAAAGGGATGCAGACGTTATGATAAGACTCATGCAAATCATTTTCACATATTTTGACAGAAAACATCAACGTTTTTAGCGAATTTTCACCCCCAACAAAATCTAAGAAAAATTCATCATCTTACATCCTAAAATCGGTTGTGCGTCTGTCTGTAAGTGATTGCAACTCTGATTCAATGAAATTGACTTGCTATTAATTGGGTCATTTTCAAAATTGGAACTAATTTTGTCAAGAATTCAGAGAAGAAGAATTCAGAATTCTTTCGCTTCTCTGATTATAATTATTTCAATTTTAAATTTAATATGTGTATTTCTTTTGTTTAAAATTTCTTTTGGTTAATCTTGATAAGTAAAGTCAGACCACATTTTCAAACACAACATTGCGTGATTTTTCACTGGTCTGCGCTAGTGATTAAATAATTATTGCAAAGTTTCAGTCTGCTGCAAAGCAGAAGAAGCTCCAAAGAAGCTTTTTTAGGTACCTCTTTTTAATACGAATTATTATCCAAATAGAAATGTAATTAATAACAATAAATACATTTTTCCGCGGGAGTTCGTAATGATGTTGGATATCCAAAAATCTGTTTTGGCACCCACTTACGCATGTACAAATACACTTTTTTATTACGATTCTTGTTGGACATACCTACTCGTACTTCTGGTTATACCATGTTCAATTACGAAGTACCAAAGATAAGTATATGTATAGTTAATTTTAATATTAAAATAGTTGTTACTTGGACAGCTTTATGTAAACATCACTGTGGGAGTTATAATTTAAGTAAGAAGAGCCCCTGCATCAAAATGAATGTACAGCTTCTGAGGTTCAGAGCAAAGCGCACTTGGGTTAAATTAATATTTCATAACGTTTTATGAATATTCTCATCTGCGTTCACTTCAATTTGTGAGGCGGTTATGGATACCGCCGCCCGGGTACCATTAATAACCCCAAGTTGTTCACTACGTTTGGTAACTTAGCAGGAGTCATGAGGTGAAACTTGACTACTGTTTGGCTGCGTAAACGTTTGCCCACCTGCAGCGTGGCAGGACGGATCGGGAGATATTGGCTTAGGATTTTTTTACCTCTCTAGCCGGATTATCTCTACCCACCGCCTTGCACTACAGTGAATGGACCAGAAGGAATAGAAGATGCATACGTCCATCACTCTTGGACACATTGACGATTCCTACCTACTCCTATACATTTTTCCTTCCCATTTCCTCTTCTTCCGTCCTTAAAAAGACCCTCCACACAGCATCCCTAATGATGACATAGAAAGAAAATATTCAATAAGTCAATAGAAAGATATTATTTTATCTCTATTCTCTATCTCTATATTATCTATAATATAATGGTGTCAAAATAAAATCATATCGTATTTTCCACCAATTGGCGTCGTTTTATAAAACTTTCACATATCCTTTCCAGGTTAACACTTCGAAACGAGATCGTCCTAAGGATGTCATTTACTACGTGGCGGAGTATCGTGTCTGCTGAAATAAAACGAATTTCGCAAGTTGTAGAAAATAATTTAATCATATCAAATTTTTTATCGCTTTCTCGCTTTTTTATCGCGTGACTATCTGAAATTTATCGTCATCCGCAATTTCTCCAAATCTTTTCTCGTGGCCCATCAATAATCTTAGAAACAATTTCGTGACATGTCACGGGTAACGAAATTAAGGTGAAAAAGTAACGTACAAAAAGTGAATCGTTTCTGGGAGGAAAATGTTCGGGGAAGATTTTCCAACTTTGTGAGTTTTCCTCTTATCTGAACATTTGTCATGATTTAGCAAAACGGAGGCTTGCAAATAAAATACAGGCAACTTTAAAAGTCAACTTCAGGGAAGACTTTTTGTTCAAAGTTTTACAACAGACCTTTTATTCAAAGTTTCTTCTTATTTATTATAATAAAAATGTCACATTTTCGCACAGATTCATCAGCTCGGCGTGAGGAGCAGTTCGTGTCGGTACCACTCTTTACAAAGGAGTGCTTTGTACCCAACTGTACAAGAACTCGATTACTTACAAAAAAAATCCGCGTTATCTCGAGATAAACTTCCGCGAAATTATATTAAGACTTTTTAATCTTCGTACTATAAAGAATATTTTAGATAAGTAATGCAATATAATAATAAGTAATCTGAGGTATTATTTATTAAAATGGGAATTGATTAGTAATTGTTTTAAATGTAAATTTTCGTTGCTAAGTGAGTTAGGAGTGAAATGGGCATTTTAGAAAACGGTGCTACATACGGGTGTTAAGGGACGTACTTGACCTACTTTAACCAGTGATTCCTGACATTATTTGGAGTAAAAAATGCAAATGAAATTTTGGTCTCCGGTGACTTTTTGGATGACTTTTTTTTTTTCAAAAAATTTTTCTTCAAAAACTAACAAAACAAAAATTCTTCTGCATGTCATCACTGGTCACTCAGCCGAGTTACCGACCAACCCCTGTCCCCGCCTACAACTGTCCAAAACCTACCAGTTTTTATGTTTTTGCAGAAAAAAAAAAAAAAAACACACACACACCAAAAATGTCACTGGAGACCAAAATTTCACTTACATTTTTTTCTCCAAATAATGTCAGGAATCACTGGTTAAAGTAGGTCAAGTACGTCCCTTAACACCATGTATATTAGTTGGCTACCAAGTTGAGCGCCATCATCTATGATATAACGACGGTATTATATGATTGCCAGATTAAAATATAAAGATACGGCGTTAGTTGATGTTTACGCCACCGCCAACTAACCCGTGTAGCAATTGTAGTTAATTTAATAAATAAGGAAGAGCTTGTCATATTAAAAGAATTTCCACCATGCATCTGTTAACTGTTTTAAAATTAGAAATAATAATAGAGGGAGGAGCTAAATTGGATTCAACTAAAAAAGAGACAATTTAAAGTGTTAATTTTTGTGCATAAAAAATTAAAAACCAAAAACCAAAATACTTTAAGGATGAAATTGTTTTTAACAGAGATCATAATTACGAAACCAGGAATATAAATAGAGTTAGATTGCCACATATGAAAAAATCAAAATCACAGAACTGTCTAATGTATAGAGGACTAAAGATGTATGATGAAATGCCTGAAAGTATGAAGAATGAAGGAAGGATGAATGTAATTAAAAACAAATGTTATGCTTATTGAAAAATATTTTAATTTGTAAAATGAAATGTTACCTTGTGCATATTAGTTAATATTCTAACGTAGTTAATATTCTAACGTAATTAGTTAATATTCTAACGTAGTAACTAACTCAATAAATAATAAAAATAGATGAATTTTAAGTGACACCGCATAAGATTTTCAACGATCCACGGAATACGTGGTACCTATTTGGGAAATGACTTCAAGTTAGTTGAGGAGAGGAGCGATAAGAGGAAGACGATTTTTGGACAATACACAGTACCTAACAAGCCAGTTCTGTAAACTCGTTTTTTTAATGTGTTTTTCAACCGTCTACATCCAGTGAGACATTGGTAATTGCGGCATGATTGTTAGGCTGAAGTTGGCTGCCAGATTGGGGCAAATTGTAAGGCTAAAGGTAATGAGGAGATGGGTAAGAGGAAGGCGGGAAATCACCTGGTTGTTCAGATCTGGTTCAGCAAACGTGTCTAAAGCCGTTAAGCAACTTTTCAATACTTAATGGTGGTCTTTCACCAGTGCGATGCTGATTATCTTCCACTCTGGAACGTGTCACAAGTATGCTTTATTTTATTTCAATTAAATAATTATGAAACAACACAAATTAACAAAATAAAATTTGATCCCGTGACTCCCGGATTTTTTGGCGAGAGCCGTCAAAAAAAACTTAAAAAAGCTCAAACCTTTCTGACAATGTTTCGAAGGTGCATAGAGGACCCACTTAAACACAGAATATTTTCCAATTTGGAACGAGGCAAGATGCAAATAAGTTACGAGTATTTTTGCTTAGTAATAAACAATTTTTTTGATTGATACTTTAGGTTAGGTTAAATGAAAATAACAAAGGTACCTATAATACATAAACTATGTATTATTCACTGTAGTCCCAAAATCAACAACTAAAGTATGTAACTAAAGTAGGCGGATTTAGATAGATATCCAATTCTGCTCATTTAGAGTGAACATTAGATTTCTTGCAGCCCGATATTAATGTGTTAAACAGAGGATCTAGCTTAATGATTGCCTTTATTTGCAAAAGAACAATAGAAGAACGGACTATAACAGCTATTTTACTGCTAATTCTCAAATTCTGTGGCGATTATCTTCATGACCATCGTGGAGCTAGAATGAACAAAGAACAACTAACCACAAAGGAGAAAAAACTACAAAGAGCGGACAACGATAAAATAGTCGGCGGTGGTCAATGTTGTAAGCTTATACCCAATAAAGGTTAAATACTAGATTCCGTATGCTAAATACAGGCAGAACAAAAAATTTTTGAAGATATTTGTAGGTCGTCGTTAACATTTTGATTTTCGATTCACACACATCTGTGCATTTTTTTTTACATAAGCTGGCCCTGAGGAAAATAATTCCTCCTCAGAGTCTATGTCGTCTTGGGGATGCTGTGTGGAGGGTCTTTTTAGGAGAGGAAGGAGAGGATTTCTGGGAAGGAATAAGGAGTGAGAGGAGGGTTGGAATTGGAGGATCAATGTGTCCAGGAGTGGCGGACGGAATTAATCCCTCATATTGAGGTGCAAGGCGATAATTCGAAATAGTCCTGCTGGAGACGTCAAAAGGTTTCCTTCAACTAGTATCTTCCCATCCGTTCCTCCAGACAGTTGGTTGGCAGATGCATCCGCCGCCAAGATCCGGACCAACCTCACCTAATGAACCCGGGCGCCCCTGCTAATTCACCAAACGTGGCGAACATAAAAAGCACAATATTAAGTTGAGAAAATTACTTCTAAAAGTTAAATAGTATAATATCAAGTTACGTAAGTACTTCTAAAAGAATATTACTAAATTAAGTCGTACGAAAAATACTTCCAAAAGATAAATAGCACAATTTTAAGTTGTTTGAAAATTACTAGCTATGGGTGGGTAAAAGCACATTTCAAGCCTTGCTGTTATGTTTGTCACTTATAGATACATATTTTAAATTTCCAAGGGCAAAATAAATATTTAATTCCCGAAAAATGAGTAATGAATAAATAAGTTTAAAGTTTTTAAATTCTATTTTCTTTCCAAATTTGAATGATTGAAGTTTTGTGGAGATATCCTCTATTTTTGAAACACAGAATGTTGTAAAGAGTGTTTTGGTTAGGAAACTAAACTGTGAACTAAAATAAATATTCCCCTACTACACGGCTGGTGTCAAGTAGGGTTCGCGACGTGTTGAAAATAATGGTCGCCAGTTAAATTTTGAGTCGCGGTTTGGACTCATCCGCAGAGTAAAAAATTTCCCCACCGGAGCAAATGTGTGTGAATTAGGGTGAGGGTAGCAGACAATGGCAGAAGGAGAGATGGAAAACCAAACGATTATTATTATCTGTGAACGCATCGTGGCATTATACCGGAATAAGAGGTAATTATGGCGTCGCGTGCAATAAAAAAAGGAAAAACAAAATGGGAAAGAAGAAAATACTCATTTTTCGCATTAAATATAAACCAAGACGTAATATTAAACTTAAATGCTATTTAACAAAGTTAACAATCGTTACTCGTTCAAAATATTGTAAAATATTTCCAAATTTTTTAAACAACTCCCGACCCAAAAAGGAGCTGATGACCTTGAAACGCCTGAACAGATTTTCATGAATTATAACTAAGAACCAATTCGATCACGTCAGCTTTCAAACTAAACAAACCGCATCACAATCGGTTTATTCGTTTAGGAGCTACGATGCTACAGACAGACAGTCACTCAGAAAGTCAAACTTATAACACCGCTCTTTTCGTCGGAGTCGGGGGTTAAAATGGATTTTGGGGAACTCTTTTTCTGTGTTGGAAAGCAACAAAAATGTTAAATTGTTATTAAAAACACATTGATTGAAGGTTTTAACTAGACCATTTTTATATAACGTCTATCTGTAAAGTTTCAAGATGGTGGCCGTTTTTTTGGTTCAGTAAAGATTCTTAAATGTGAAATCACACCGCCTTACTCATAATCGCAGAATAAGATAATACCACGGTTGTACGAACGGGTTAGGTGAAATTTGTACGACAATTTCACCTAATCCGTTCGTATTGCCGTGGTATTATGTTATTTTACGATTATGACTAAGGCGGATAATGTTTATTTGGGCTTTTTTATTAGCATTTTTTTAATATGATACCTACTTGGCAGAAGAAAGTTTGAAAAACGATTTGTCATTAAAATAGTGAAGTTACTTAGGTCAAATTGTACACACTTTATTTGAAATTTTTAAAAATGTTACATACAATCTGTATTTCATAATTAAGTAGGAAGGTATTTAAGTGCCCGCTTACAAATCTTAAGATGTCAGAGGAAATTTGTGTTTTGATTTATTAGATATGAGAAAATTAGAAACATACTTTTTTGGACCCGATAGAATAGTAAATACAATGAGAAAAACAGAGTGTGTAATTTACACGCGGTAGAAGTAAAAACTTCATAAAAAAGACAAGAGTGGAGAGGCTACGAAGCACCGCACGAAGAGGAGACCGATTATACATCTTATTCTCTCACAGGCTAAATCCTATAGATGTAATTATAATATTTCAAAAGAAAGACAAAATTTTTCCGTTTACTAATAATCTGACAATATTTGAAAATCTCCTACTACTACCACAGCAAGCGGAAAATATTGCTTGTGTCGTGATGGAGGATTTGGCAAGCTAAGGAATTAAATGCGCCACGCAAACGCGATGCCAACTGAGCCACTGACCGGTGTTTGTCTCTTTTTAGTGTCGCAATTTTTCGTTTCATCGAGTTTC
Source organism: Limnephilus rhombicus (assembly GCA_929108145.2). Taxonomy (NCBI): domain Eukaryota; kingdom Metazoa; phylum Arthropoda; class Insecta; order Trichoptera; family Limnephilidae; genus Limnephilus; species Limnephilus rhombicus. The sequence continues at coordinate 19,138,208 of OV815273.1, read as the reverse complement.
AAATCACAACGGTGCTAAATAAGTTTTCACTTCAACAAATTCAAAGTACTTATCTTTCTATGTTAACATTATGTATTGCTTAAATGCCTATTATACATTAAAAATTGCTTTGTTTTGCTCCCTTTATTTATTTTCTATCACAAAAATGGTATTCATTTAGACGTTTCAGATTTTATGTCCGGGTTAAATCGTTCCCGCAGGAAAAACTTAACCATTTCACGCACTTTTCAACAAATGATCACCTATTCAATTCACGTTATGCACTTGCACTATATTAGTGCAATAAATACAAAATAATACAAGAACAACATGTTAAAGGGACCAAATGGGAAAATAATTCACCGACTCCAGATATTTTCATATCAGAGGATTCGGCTCGGTGCAACTTCTAATTGGACCTATAAATCCTACTGATCCCTCAATATAAATATTTAAAAAATCTTTTGTAATCCTACATGTATTTAAAATGATGTATTTGCATACATGTATATTTATATATAAATTCTTTGACAAATCTAACATGCCTAAATTTTGAATGAGAGAGCTAGGTATAATGCCAGTAGCCGAAATGGTAAATTTTTTAATTTAATTTTATTTTACAGAAAACCAAGTTATTAGCATTTTGAACCGTTAACACAATACGTACAACCATACGAATTCACTTCAAATATGTGTGAGCAGAAACCAAGAAAAGCTAATATGGAAATTTGCTGAAGAAGAGCATCTTTAAAACATTATTCAGCCAAGCTTGCACTTCCCGACCGGGATGCGGCAGTTAAAATGTTAATAAAAATGCGATGTATGAGACGGTTTATTTATATATGAAAATGCACAATCCTGAATCAAGAGTCTTATCGATAAAAGAAAATGCTCGAAATATAAATATAATGTTTCCGCAACCTTTGGCAGATTATGGTAAGGGGCTGATTTAGATGCAGTTTTCAGCCTTCCTGGCGCGGCGGCGCGGCGTACCGAGTTCCTTATGGTAGGAGGAATTGGAAGAGGGTAGATATGGGTCTAGTAGGCCAGTGGTGGGTCTTGGAATTTCACTAACCTCCCCCACACAAATATTCAACCAGAAATTTAGAAATTGTGTGTTTTAGAGTGTGCAATAGAGAACTCCACTCCAATTTTTTTAAATGAATAATGACCTTTTAACTTAAATAACTGCATTTTTATTTTTATTTTTAGAGTTAGTTTTAAGAGTTAAAATAATTGTCAAGGTTTTAATTTTTCAAGACCCCCGAAAACCATCGTATGTATGGTGAATCGTGTGACGTCATCACTCCTGAAAAATTATTATAGGATTGGAAAATCTGATCTAAAATCTGATCAACTGCCGCCCTTTTGAATTCCGTTGTTCGAAGTATTCTCCCTAGAAGTAGCATAACTATTTTTTTGCGCAGTAGTTTTTGAATATTTTCAATAATATAGATAAACTAATAAGAGATATCTTTATTTTTGATAAACACAACAACTAAATCTATATAAACAACTAAGTCTCTATAAACAGTATGTAAATAAACGAATAAATTAATACGATGGCTTGTGTCATATCATACATTCCCATACAATGACTTGACGGTGTCGTCACGATACGTCGAACAGTGACAACAATGCCAACTTGACGGCGTGTTTTACGATCCGATTAAAAATTGACTATTTAATTTTTTTTTTTCAAACTCTGCGTTTAATATTATTAAATAAAACTAAATTTTCAGAATCAGCGTTTATTGGTCTACATGAAGATATTTTTTAAATCTATAATATTTTTCACTGGAGTTCCTTATTCACACGTGTTAGAAGTGAAACTTTCAGAAATATAAACTAAACAAGAGTGGAAAGACTCCGAAGCACTTTTTTTATTAATGTGCAGGGTTATTTTTTCCATATTCCACCTCTATGTGTTCCACCTTTTCCTATACATCTGGTCATCTTATTAGTATTTAGGTTTTCTTCTTCGGAGTCGCTAAACGTCACTTTCTTTTGCGTTTTATTTTGCCTGTTCATTTTTGAATGGTTTGAAAATTGATTTTACGAAAATTAAAATATTTTTATTTTTGGATTTTGTAGGATTCGATCCTTAGTCTTCTAAATCTCCACCACTACATCACATGAGACTTGCGTGGGACTATGGATTTATCGTATTATATTGGTACCGAGTACCCGTGAATTGAATAAATATTTATTTTTTTAATCGAAGGAAGCAAATACTTTGTGGTATGACATTATATATTAAATGAAAAAACACACTTTGTAAAACACCACTTTTTATTTGAATTAATATTTAACAGCAACTTTGCAAAACAAAAGTGGTGTTTTACAAAGTGTGTTTTTTCATTTAAAATATATTATTGCTATATCATTCTCTCGCAGCCTAAATCCGATAGCTGTATGTTTTTGTCTCTTTTAAGTGTCGCTTGTTTCCGTTTCATCGAGTTTTTACTGCAAAAATTTTCTGGAAAACATTATATTTATTGTGTGGATTAAAACAAAATATTATCATATTTGGAACAATCATCTCTAACATAAGAAAGAAGATGAATTTCACAACTTCCCGACAGGTTCTGTGTTAGGAAGATCTAGAATGGGGTGGATATCAGTGGGGTAGGTCAGTGGCGGGACATAACCACTCCAAAATTATCAATTGAATGAAAAATGTTAAAAAATCGATGTTCTGAATTTGAAACAAAAATGTACTTAGCACAACGTCTTAACAAGGAAATATTATTGTGGTTAGTATTAATTTGTGACAAATTTTGTGAAGAAACTATATAGTAATTGTATCTACTGACGACCTCCGTAGTCCAGTGGGTAAGACTCTTAACTCACAATCCGGAGGTCGCGGGTTCGAACCCGGCATGCGCAAATAAATTTTATTTGATTAACTTGTGTTATTTCACAATTAATTCATTTAAAATAATATATAGTATATTTGCGGCATGTTCCAGAGTGGAAGATACTATTAGTATCGCCCTGGTGTAAGACCACCATTCAGAATTGAAACGTTGCTTGAAAATGGCTTTAGCCGTGTTTGGTGACCAGATCTGAATAGCCAGGTACTTCCCAACCTTCCTCTTCCCACCTCCTTCCCCTCCCCACTACCTTCAGCCTCACAGCATACCCCAATTGGGGATGCCATAGTCTCACTGGCTCCAAACGGGAGCAGTTGAGATTCTTGTGCGGTATTCACTGTAAAAAAAAAAAATCTAAAAATATATACAACCAACGTCATGGTAGAGCGATTAGACACTGTTTTCCAGACACAGAGGTAATGATAATGAATTATAGCATCACAAATACAATTCAGTTTTTATTTGGACCAGATTAAAAATTAAATTATATGCAGTGTCTTTATTTCTGGTACGCAGCATCAAAAACCACTATTAGAAAACGAAATGGTTGCATGAATTAACTAGTCTAAATTCATAAACAATTATTGTCAACGACATCATAATGACGTAGGCAATGCTATATACTAGCTGGTGAGACAGATGATCAGGACACAGGACCCTACAAAAGTTGAACGGTATGACGTCACTTACGCTTTCCAGAAAAACGCTTACACAAACAACTAACCATCACGCCGTTTTTCCACAGGGATATGCAGAGAGGACCGCCAAATTAATCGGTCTAGGCACACACTCCTTGCCTAATTCATACATCGTCTAATACATGCTATTCTGTTATTCTGACTCTTGACAGTTCCATGACTTTCTCGGGCATCCCCGACTTCTTTTACCACTCACTTTCGCGTCATATTATATTCTTCTTACACTCCTGTCTTCATTAATTCGTTCTGCATGCCCAAACTCTCTAAGCGTTTCTTTCTTAAATTTACTCACCACCATCAGCCTCGCATTCTTTGCTAATCTTCCCATTTACCACTGATCATAAATGATTTTCCACACATATGCCTCAGAGATCTCATTTATAAAGCATTCAGTCTTCCTTCATCCTTTCCACGCTAGTTACTTGCTTTGCTGCCACACATCAGGGTAGATAGATACCTGCACTAAATTGTGGGCTGCTGTCTTCGATTCTTTGTAAGCACGTGCAAGATCTTAAATAGTTATAAAAACGTCATTATAAAAAAATATATATATAACCATTATAAAAAAAAATTATGAAAAGGTGGAAAGTACGTTATTTAAAAACAAACTCGCACCAAAATGCATCACGTAGTTCCGCCACTGTACAGTACAGGGCGCGGGCGAGCGGAAAGCGGCCATGGTCGGGGGTCGGAGGCACCTCTCCCGACTGCAATCCAATTACAGCGGCAGACTCACATAAACGGAAGAGATTTACATAAATCTCCAGCTCTTGCCCGACTTTTGAGCTGATCGCGTACGAAACAGTGTTAAAACTTACCAATTTACTTGAGAGCTAAAGTGCACCACGCGCACATGTTTATGTGAGCATATTACATATGAAATTGGGGGTGCTCTCAATACACGGGGTAATGGTAGACGGAACTGTACCGTGTAATGGACCCGTCGTGCCCACTTTGCAGGAGGTGGAAGGTGGAAGTTTCGGGGTTGCGTGCCGCATTCGTCGGCCGCCATTAGCGAGGGGTCATATTTTCCCATAAAATTTTAATGCTGAAAGGATGGTTGCTTGTTTATTAAAAACAACACGTTTCTGCTGTCAGTTTGGGAATTTCTCATTTTCTCTAAAGCAGATAGGTGTGGAACATCACGCGTGCGTTCAAATTACTTTCTAAGAATCATTTTAATATTAAATACGATTCAAGTGAGGGTAATGACAAAAAAAAAATTTCTGAAAGGATAATTTTTTTTTTTTATAATCGCTCCATACAGGGGGTCCCTAGGAAAACATTTTCCTTCAGGACCATGTAATCTTTGGAGATGCTATGTGGAGGGTCTTTTCAAGGAAAGAAAGGAAAGGATGTTCATGTTATTGTTATTGTTGTGTTATTAAGGAAAAAGGTTTTTTTTAACATTAGCTCCATACAGGAGGCCCTGAGAAAAATAATTACCCTCAGGGCCTATGTCATCTTCGGGGATGCTGTGTGGAGAATTTTTTTAGGAAAGGAAGGACAGAAAGTTCTGGGAAAGAAAAGGAAAAAAGCAAAAAAATCCCTCCCACTGCGGTGGAAGGCAATGTTCAGAGAGAGTATGGCTGGAGACGTCAAAGGACCTTCCTCAACCATCCCCTTCCAAACTAGCCTACCGTGTAGCTGGTGGGCAGACAAATCCGCCGCCAAGACCCGGACAAACCTCATCCCATGAACCTTAAATCACCAAACATAGCGAAACACTTGGGGTAACCTACTTCAGAGGTGTTGGTTATCCAATAAATGTTTCCCGGGGTGGCGGTACCCATACCCGCCTCCCAAATTAAAAATTAAGTGGTTAGGAATCTAGGGGTCAGTGGGTCCAGGAGTGACAGACGAATGAATCAATCTTTCTCACTGCAGTGCAAGGTAATGAATAGGTAAGGAGAATCCTGAAGGAGAAGCCAAATGGTCTCCTTCGACCAACCCTCCCGATCCGGCCTGCCACGAATTTAGTGGGCAAACTCCTCTGCCGCTAAGATCTCTAGGAAAACCTCACTCCATGAACCCGGACACCCTTGCTAGCGTAGCCAACCACTTGGGGTGACCTATGGCAGAGGTGTTGGTTATCTAATAAATGGTTACCCAAATCCGCCTTCTAAATTCTAAAATTTAATAAAACGGGTTTTCTTATAAATTAAACGAATTTTTAAATTCATTCATCAAACATGATTCCAGACATTTGCGTGGGCATTTTTACACGGACAATCCTTACTCAAGATTTAAAATATTTTATTCCACGGTGATTTTTTTGTGATCATTTTTTTAAAACACGTAACTCGTAAGTGTAGTCAGGGTTTGTTGATAAAAATAAATTCGTGCGAGAAATAATTCTTTTCACCTTCATTGTTCCGCCGTTGGGGTGATAAATGAGATCCCTAGGAGTGTTTATTTAATACTGGCTTTTACGACTCTCATAAGAAGAATTCAAATGTTTTAATAAAGAAAGAAATAAAATCACACCAATTTGGGTAGTTTACTACTATCCACCAAGATACTATAGAGATCAAACATACAATAGAGTAACATACAATCCATAGACCGACGTGGACTAAGGGTAAGGCTCTTGACTCGCAATCCGAAGGTCGCAGGATCGAATCCCGGCGTCGGGAATTAAATTTGGGTTATTTCACAATTAATTCATTTAAAGTAATATATGTATAGTACATTTGCAGCAAATTCCGGAGTGGAAGGTACTCTCAGTGTCGCCCTAGTATAAGACCACCATTTAGAATTGAAATATTTGATGACCATATCTGAATAGCCAAGTACTTCCTCACCTTCTTCTTCCACACCTCATTCCCCTCCCCACTACTTTCAGCCTCATAACATACCCCAATTGAGGATGCCATAGTCTCACAGACTCCAGACGGGAGCAGTTGGGACTCTTATGAGGTATTCACATAATAAAATTATATTGGAAATGAGGGAGATGGGCCATAAACTTTTATTGGTATGAATCTCAAAAAAAAATTTGCCTTAGAGGAAAATGAGAATTTAAGCATGAAAAATGTAAAAATGTGGCTTATCAATGAAAAATCTATGTATCTGTAAAAAAAAAAACTAAATAAACAAAGAAAAAAAAGAAAGTTTGGTGATGTTATGGCAGTTATTTTTTTTTAAATATTTGTAACTTTTTCTTAAATGATACCAAATCTGTTATTTTATTAAATTCTTCGGGAAGATTATTAAAATATTGTACCCCATTGTAAATATAATTATTGGGTATTTGTTGTTCAGAAAATATAGAAATTTGGTTGTTATGATATATTTTTTTATTACATTTTCTTCAAATATTTGTAATATTAAATCTTTTTACAGAGGTCTTCAATTTCCTTTACATTTTTGAAATTACATATATTATTTTTTTTACTTCTAATCTTAACGAGTGTATATTGAGGTAGAACCTGCAGACAAGCCGCCATGTCACAGCTTCGCGGGACTACAAATAAATTTGTTTAAATTATATATTTGTTTTTGTTGAAAAAAAAAATCCACTAGTGACGTATTGCGTTTCTACCTATAAACCGAACGCACGGCTTTCATTGGATCCGTCACTTTTTTTATACTTTTTAAATTATATGTATACTTTATTTTATTTATTCCGTAACTCGTGTCCCGAGATGAAAAATACACATTTATGAGAATTAACACGCTGCTTGTGAAATGCAGCACCAGCGGTTTGCTTATAGCCATAGAATAAAGAAAACATTAATGTGGCTTACGTGATCTTAGGTGTATTTCACCATCTGGAAAAGTCTGAGCTGTATTTTACCATCATTACGAAATTCAAAACAACGATAACGATGTCAGGCTAGTGTAATAGCCCATCCAGATTCAAGGCGAGAAGCCCCGAGAACACCCGAGAAGCGTGAATGTGAGGAGTTTCTCGCATTCTCTTTCTCGGGCTCGCCGGTTTTCGGATCGCTGTTGGTAAATTTGGCCACTTCGAGAGATAGAAGCAATGTAAGAGAAAAATAAGGCATGTTAAATAGACTAGAGCCAAAAGGTACTAAATCATTGCTTGGCAGTCGAATCAAGTTGAAGCTTTATCAGCCTGAAGGCATTTCTGACGTTTTTCTTTATTTATTTATTTTAGTACAAATACCTTTTAACAAATCATAAAAAAAGTTAACATTAAAATGAATTGAAAACAAAAAGTGTAAACATATGATTTAAATTAACTAAAATTTACAATTTTGAAAAGAAAATGAAAAATAACAACGGTTTTCAAAAAATATATGAAATGATTTTTATGAGTTCTTTTGGTGCAATTGAAAATATCTGCTACTTCTGCGTATTGGTTACGCAAGTGTGGTATAAGGGACGAAAATGAATTGATATTCACATGATTGTTGCAGTGAAAGATAATTTTAGTTCATGTGACTTTATTAGGAACAAGAAATTAAATCAAATGCAATAATGGAGGGCTGTCAATTACGGAATTAATGATTTAAAAAAGAAAAATGACATCAGATGATGCCAATCTTCTGCTAAACGGTTTTTTTTTAATTTTAGATTTTTCATTTAACAGTTATAGTTCACATTTTCAAAAGGAAGTTTGCAATTTATATGTCTTAAAAATTTGTGCTGTATTTCTTTCAATAGAATGTTGAACCTTATAATGCGGTGACCAAAAAGATGAGTTGTACTCAGTTTGTCTCCGGACTAATGAAGCATACAAATACTTTAAAGTTGATATACTACAAAAGTCTTTCATAATGCTTATTACGAAACCTAGCATTTTCATTGCTTTGTTCATAATATTATTTATATGTAACAATAAATCAATTTAAAATCAAAGACTATCAATAAACCATTTATTTCATTTATGACAGTACAGAAAAAATCCGTAAATCTATATACTTTTTCAACTTTTAAAAACAGTATATTACTCACTGTGCCAATCCTGCATCGAATACGAAATTTTATCTTGGGGTAACGCATATTCCAGTTCCCTCGAATCCATCATTAAAGCACAAAAATAATTCTCAAACTGCCGTTTACTACCAGCACTGATACGATCTTCAACACCTTTAACGTTATGAACATAAAACAGCTCCACCCAAGATCCATCTTATTTAATTTATACAAAAACAATAAAACACTTTACAAAGCTACACGAACAATTCACAATACCCGAGCCAAAAACAAAGAACTTCTCCAAACACATTTTTCCAAAACTACCTTTGGACAAAGACACTTTAAATATATAGCTTGCAAACTATACAATACACTACCAGCTACGATCAGAAAAACTGAATCCTTGACAAAATTCAAACAAGATATAAAAAAATGAATTGTGAGTACTGGACGCCACACTATTACAAACATTTGTAAAATAAATCACTCATAGACAAAAATAACTAATCACGTACGACCTAACAAATATAAAATTAAATTAAATAACAGCATCCTGTCAAATTTAACTCCATAAATAGATTAGACAAAATTTACAACTTTACTTCATCTCTTCCAACATTTATAAGATAAATCTCTTTAAAAGATTTACCCACTCTTCCAATCACCTATCTTATTTTAGAAAAATGAAACAATATAACTTTGTATAAACCACTTATATGATGTGCAAATCCGACCGGTTTCGGAACAAACGTTCCTTCGTCAGGGAAAGCTTATACTAATTTGACAGTTTAGAACAATGTTTTATTGTGGTAGGAATGGAGCCATTGTTAGTTAATAATGTAGATTGGGTGGGTAGGTATTAGTGTAGAGTGGGTGGGTAGGGGAACAAATCCATGATTGGGCTATATGACAATATTTTTTGTTTGTTGATAATAGATTCATTATTTTTAAGGGATTTTTTAATTTCCAAAGCTTCTAAGTTATCTAAACGTTTTCCTTTATGATTAATATGAAGAATATTTATCCCTGTGTTTTTTTCAAAACTGTGGTTATTTTCAATGATATGGTTAGCGAACTCAGAAAAATTATTATTATTAAGACACCTTAAATGTTCAAAATATCTTAAAAATTAAAAAAAAAGTTAAAAATATCTTATTTTATTTTATTTATTGGGGAAAATCAACAGATATTTTACACTTATAATAATAAAATTAATAATACACATAATATCCAATAACAGATTTTCACACAATTAAAATTATAATTCAAAAGTAAAAAAAAAGTAAGGTAAGTACCCGTAAGAAGTTAACAAAAATATATCCTTGAAAATTGTAAAAAAAAGATATAAAAACACAATATAAACTATAATATAAACTAATAATCTGCTTACTAAATTTCAAAACATAAAGTTGTTTTAATTCTATTCAAATTAATATGTGTTTTACCTTAAATATTTTTATAACAACGACATTCATTTATATACCTATACGCCAGTTTACACACAGGTATATCCTAGTGAGAAAGGCATAAAAAACAAATGTAAATATACTTTTTATAGATAAATACATAAAAATAAATAAAAATTTTCATAGACTGTGATGTGTTTAGTAACTCTCTTCAAATTACTTGGTGTGTGTAAATATAAATATGTTTATTATGTAAAAGTTCAAAGTGTACTATTTATTTGGTAAATAATGATGACTAATGATGTATTTTAATTATATTATTTGGAATAATAGAATAGGGAAGACATTGTTTTAATGATTTTAATGTGATATTTTTCTTTCTTTTCTTTTTTTTTACATGAGCTCCACACAGGAGGCCCTGAGAAGAATAATTTCCTTCAGGGCCTATGTCATCTTTGGGGATGCTGGGTGGAGGGGGTTTTTTTTGAAGAAAGGAAGGAGAGGAGAGTTCTGGGAAGGAAAAAGGTTTAAGGGGTGGGTAGGGATCTGGGGTTTAGTGTGTCCTGGTCATCTGCCTCCAAGACCTAGACAAACCTCACTCCATGAACCCGGGCACCCCTGCTAAATCACCAAACGTAGCGAACCACTTGGGGTGACCTATGGCAGAGGTGTTGGTTATCCAATAAAGTTTCTCGGGGCGGCGGTACCCATTCCCGCCTCCCAAATTGTATTATAATTATTTTGTAATTTTTGATTAGCTGTCTTGCAAGCGGAAATCCTTATTGAAAAACAACTCAGTTAAAACTTACAAACTGTTATCAATTTTTGTTGTGTACATTTTGTAAGTATTTGCCCATTTTATATCATTTTAACTAAATTCGTCATCTTCCAAAACCATTATTGTCAAACTGTCACGAAAATAAAAATAAAAATATTTGATTAAAATTTTAATGTTTTGCATACATTTTCTCTTTCAATTGACAACATACAGTATTTTTTCAAACAAAAAAGAATGATCAATTGCAGGGGGAGCGTAGTTCAAAAGGTTATTTTTTCAGTGACGTTTGTGAAAAGCCTCGGAGGGTCGCCAAGATTTACGTGATTGCCGAATTCTTGTCTCCTCCGCAAGAGCGATGTCGGCTCATTAGCAGGCGATTCATTACGTGATTTTTCACTTAGACGCATAAAGCCTCCGCCATTTTACTGCGGCTAAAAGGTTCATAAGTCCTTAACTAACTCTTTCTGGAAAGCCCTTTAACTCAAATTTGCAGGCTTAGGAAGTTCTGTCCTTCGGAAAGTTTAAGTAAGTTCATAACAAATGCCAAGGAAATATTTAAGATATTGACCGGGAATTTACTAAGTATCTGAAGACGAACAGTTCACCGATTAAATTCAATAATTTAGAGCAAAACCGACAAGCGAATACCATATGTACTTCTAGCATATTCTCTTCCTTTTTTCTTTATCCTATTTGGGTCGAGGACCCCTAACTTAATCTCAAGGCGAACATTAGATACTAACGAATATAGAATATTAGTAGAAGATTTTTTTAAATTGTGTAAAGCTAAAATATTTTTGGTATAAACTTAATATAAATTTCCCCCAGAAACTATGCCGTATTTAATGATGCTGGGTTGTACAACAAAAAATATGTTGTGAATATATCATTAGAAAACCACATGGTAGATATAAAGTATATACCTGAAAATCATTACAATAAACATTTTAACTAAATTATATCCAAACATTGCAAAATTCCCTGACAAAATTATTAATCCCTAAGTACACCAATGAACACAGAAGTGAAACTAAATTAATATACAAGTCTCTAAATGTTTTACCTGTCAGAGGATTATTGTTTTATAATATTATAAGTCAACATGTTATGTTGTCCGAGTCCTTGTACAGGGAAAGAGTTTACCATAAACATAATACAAGATTCACTCAAAATGAAGGATTGGTGGTTCCGAAATGTACCAATAAATACGGTGAAAGGACCCTAAACTATATTGTACCCAAAATATTCAATAAACTACCAATGACAATCAAAAATAATAAAATTTTTAATGGTAAAGTCAAATATAAACTTGACTTGGAAATGGCTATTAGATAGGGATGATTTATATTGATGCCCTACCGAAGTCCTTGTATTCTTTATTGAAACTCACATTGAAGGAATTGGTAAATTCATTACAATTTTTGTAATACCTAATGTATATGAAACTTTTAATTTACTTGTGATTATATTTCATTTGTTCATACTAAATCCATCTGTACTTTTTTATTATATCATAACATACTATTTTTTTATTATATCATATCATACTAAATCCATTTGTACTTTTTTATTATTTAAGGCTTCTAGTGCTACATACATGTATATACTAATTCGGTAATTTAAATAATCTATTTAATTGATATTTAGCATAAAAATTATAAAATTATATGTATATAATATTTGAAAATGTACCAATGTTGTCATTATGTACATGCTGACAAACTACATAAGTAGTTTAGCGGGTTTAAATGTAAATAAATAAAAAAAAAAAAAAATAAAATAAAAATTGAGAGGTGCGTATGATCCCCGGTTGCACTTACCCAATACATTTATTGGATAACCAACACCTCTGCCATAGGTCACCCCTAGTGATTCCCTATGTTTGGTGAGTTAGCCGGGGTGCCCGGGTTCATGGAGTGAGGATTATCCAGGTCTTGGAGGCGGATGTGTCTGTCCACTTTCTGCGTGGCGGGCCGTATCAAGGGAAACCTGGTTGAGGGAGGCGTTTTGACCTCTTCAGCCGGCCTCCCTCGATCTCGAATCACAGATTCGTACGTCCGTCACTCCTGGACACACTGATCCCCAGAGTCCTAACCACCCCTCATATCTTTTTCTTCCCAGAGCTTCCACTCCTTTCTTTCCTTAAAAAAGATACTCCACACGATATGACACAGGGTTAGTTTACAAGCTACTATCTGGGAAATTTACTATCTGTTAGTAAACTCGCCCAGTGTCATCGTGTCACTTGCTAACTATCAGCAACTAGCAGATTGTTGACAATCTACGACAAAAAGTTGAAAGGTCGTCAACTTTACTCGCCTACACGCTTGCTCCGCTTGCTCGTGATTGGTTGATTTACGTTTCCAACATGGCTTCCGATAAACAGCTGATTTCGACTGTCAAAAATGTGAAGAATTAGTTCAGGCAGGCGTCGTTATTCTTGTCACTGGCGCTAAAAGCGACCTCAGTTTTCTACGCTTCTGAGCAAGTGGACAGTTTTGTGTGTCATCATGACAATCTCACTCGCCGATTTACCCGCTTTTAGTAGATAGTAATAATAACTTGTAATCCGCCGTGTGTTATCGAGACTTAAGATGATATATGACCTGATGGAAATTATTTTTCTCAAAGCCTCCGTTGTGGAGCAAATGTTTTAAAACAATCGTTATATTAAATACTTATATTACGTGGACAAGAGTATATCAATAATTTAGAAGGAAAACATTGCAAATCAGACGAAATAATTTGGCAGTTTATTACCCTTAAGCTTGGCAAGTTGGTATTATACTTAACTTACTTAACTTGTACTTAAGTACTATAAGTTTTTTTCTTTAATAAGAAAGTTGAATGAATGTATAAAGCAACTAAAAGCGTTCATTATTCGAGTTCGAAGTTTTATTGGCGCATTACATCGAAGAAATGAGCTTATAAATGACAGCGAACGCTGTAGCAGAAACGTCCGACAGAAAATAATATGAAATCAAATAAAACAGTCGGTAAAGTATCAATTGCCCGAACTTCTGTACCATTGGCAGCAAAGTTGGCAAAGAAACGATGGCGCTCTATTTCGAGCCAAATATAAATCTCACAACCGCCGAATTTGAACCGAAAGTTTAGCAATACGGCAGAGTTGTTATCCCCTTAGCCGTTATGGATGGCGTGCCCCGCTGAAATACAGTAGTGAGCCGCTCTAGAGTTCTAGAGGGAAGGTCTGCTAGGGCCGACCCTTAGGGATGGCCTGCATGGACCCCGGGGTTTCAGCGTAAATAGTAGCCTGTAAATTATTTTCTTTCTTCTTGATATTCATGCTTTAATTCATTTATTGGATAACTGTGGGTAGAAATCCTTAACACATACGCGAAGTTTTTTTTTCTGAATACTTAAAATAATTAATAATAAAGTTCAATACCACACATTACTTTTCTACATTTGTTTAATGTTTTAAAAATTATCACCAAATTAATTGATTGGGCAGATCCGCGTCCAACATGGTTTACATTTGTCACATGAGAACGGGCCGTTTCCACGTCATCAAGGAGTATTCGAGAGGAACATACGCCATAATTTGCTTCTTATAATATTGATGGGAGACAATGACCCTTCGCCTATTATCGATGGGACCTTTACAATATAATTTATTTTTATTAAAAATGTAATTTTAATAATATGTTATTTGAATGCAAACATTAATAAAACACAATAATTTTATTCATATGTTTGAACGTAATATTTAGTTCTGTACCTTGAAGGATAAACCACGTAATTCCATAGTTAAGTCTATACCCATGTGTGGTTTACCCTTTACGGTACAGAGTTGTTCAGTCGAAAAATGTATATGATAATCTTATATATAAAAATGAATCGCTAAATGTGTTGCTAAGCGCAAATCTTAAAATCAGCTGAACCGAATTCGCTAATTCTTTTTTTAGAATATTCCTTGAAGTACGAGGATAGTTCTTACGGAGAGAAAAATGAAGAAAATTGGATAATTTCAGAAAACCTAACGACTATCGCACGATTGACAGTTCGCGTGTTTGAGAATGACATTTTAAATCAGGATTCTATTTTTGAAAATTTTAAGTTGATAGATTTATTTAAAGTATGTACTCCCCTAATAGTTTAAATCGAATCAAGAATTTTAGATATTTTAAATAGCTACCTATGTTAGGTACCAAATTTAATATACATGAAAAATGGAAATTTGAATAAAAATTGTAAAAGGTGGCACGCGGGCTGTTTAAAAACTGAATGTACTGGGATTAAATATATGGAAAGCAGGAGGGAGGGAGAGATGGAGGGAGGGGGGGAGCGAGGTGGGGGAGAGGGGGGGAGGTGGAGGAGGCGGAGTGGGAACCCCCTTACACCATGCGAGCGAAGCTGCGGGTAAAAGCTAGTATTATATATAAAAGTGAATCGCTGAATGTGTTGCTAAGCGCAAATCTCGAGATCAGCTGAACCGATTTCGCTAATTCTTTTTTTTAAATATCCCTTGAAGTACGAGGATGGTTTTTACGGAAAGAAAAATTAAGAAAATTGAATAATTTCTGACTGAAAATTTAAACCTTCGTACGTTTGACAGTTCGCGAGTTTGACGAAATACATTTAGCACGCAGCTGTTTTTTTGTTGAAAAAGAATTGTCTAGGGATTTTTAAAATTATTGATATTTTAAATATGTATCTACCCGTGTTAGGTACCAAATTTGCCTGCTTCACTTGGTCACGCCATTACTTAAGAGCGACTTTCCTTATTTCATTCAAACATTGGGGATTTGATGTGTGCGATGGTTTTAGTGAGTTCTGGCATCATGAAATTATGAATTTCTAACCGTTCATCCGGGTGGGAAAGTGGGGGGGATGTGGGTGGTGGTGGGGGGAGGGGGGAGGGGTGTGGGAAATGTGGTTGTGTTTTTACGAAATATTAACGAATAAGTATGTAATTATTTTAAAATATCTACCTCATCCTGTGCCAATTTTATTGCCGTTGTGTGTGTTTCATAAAATAAAGCATTCATTTCTTAGCTTGGTTTTATAATTGCCAATACCACAATAGGTATAGATTCGAAAGAAATATACGTTTTCAAAATCTCTACAGAAATATGAATAAAATCATGCAACATTCCAATATATACTGTTTTTCGTTTTTATGCAAGACGTTTTGATAAGAAAGATATTTATGAACGACTTTTAGGGCGATCGTTGATGATGTGCATACGATCTCTCCCTAGGACTAATATAAACTACAATATTCCTACGCTTTAGAAAATATTTATTATCACTTCACAATACCAGGACCTCAGACCTAAAATTACAAATTGGAGTACATGTAATTCAACTTTCTCTTTTTAATATTTCTAAAATACATGTTTTATTAAGTTTTTATGAAACTATTATTTTACTACATTGGAACAAATGATTTTAGTTTTAAAATTTACATACTTTTTTCTTTTACACAAAAATTATTTATGTGAGTTGTTTTTTATGTCCTTCCCAACTTTAATGTAACCATTAGGTAAAACATGTAGTAATAAAAATGCATTAATGCTGGCAATTGTTAGCCGAAAATGGATAGCTCCAGTAAACTCAGCCCTACGGCTACTGGCCGGCCCTGGCAAACCCTCGCCTCCGAAATGTCGATACCCTGCAAGCAAGTTGCTTAGGCTCACTTGCAACCACAGCTTGTTTTCAAGGAAGGTTTCTGAATTAATTAAGTTACATTAATCAACTTTTGCGCGGGTTATCGAATCTGTGGCTAGCATCCATTTACCAGCGCTTGATGGGCAAAGCGATCGAACTTGCGAAATTGCAAACTGATCGCGTATTAGAAGCAATTTCGGTTGATGAATCGGAAACTCAATCGCGGGCATGTGTTTCGGAGCGCCGACTCCCAGTTTCCCACTTGAAAACTTAAACAGGTTTCTCCGCGGGAGGAATATAAAAGTTTCATTGGAAATTGTAGTCAGGCAACGCAATCATTTGATTCGAGACTTTTCGAATTAATCTGGGGCTGATTTTCTAACACAACAAAACGGCGCAGAAGTATCTCATATCCCATGTAATAAAGCTGCCGGATTTAGTGGAAATATCGATACTAAAATTGAATGGAAATATTATACAATATAAACAAAAGCAAAAAAAGGTGTTTTTGTTGTGGATTTATCCATGTTAACAAAATAACATAAATATCAATGGTATCCTTCGGTAATATCGCATTTATAAGCTGAGTTATTCGCGATGCGGTAAGGCTAGATGAATTCCTGGAATGCCTTATCTTAACTGGGTGAGAGATGTGACTGGTGAAGGAAGAAGAAAGTGTGTTCCCCAGTAAACAGGAACATAAAAGGCATATTTTCCCGGCGATAAAGCGCCGCTCGAGCCTGGGAGCGCAGAAGACAGAGGAGATGAGAGATGCTAGCTGCTAGAGGGTGCTAGGCGGGGAGAGACGCCCGGGCCCGCGTGTGCGTTGAATATCAAGAGAGACAGATCAGCGCGCTCAGGGAAATTGCGGTTTTATTCGACGGAAGTAATAACGTAATAAAACTTCTGTCTCATATGATTTTTCGACGCGATAAAACAACTAGAGACATTAATTTATAGAGGACGAATACATATAGTTCACATTTAAGTATAACCCAATGAGGACGAACCTGCATAATATTATGCAGTCTACGATTAATAAAAAAACGGTAATTTGCTTATTTTATTGCTTTGGAACAATAGTAATAAATTACTTTATATGGTTGCTTTTACTATCTTGTTTGTTTGGAGTAGGTGATATGAGATCTCATCGCGTTTAATGTCTTACTTGATTTTTATGACGTTTCGAATATCTTATATTTCAATAAAAATCGATTTAATTTTTTATTATCTATTTTAAGAAGTTCGTTCAGACGTGACTGTATTTATTCTCTTACAGTTTCTGTATTAACGTAGTACCTGTTTGCCAAAGAAAACATTTTTCTGGTAGGTACCTGTCTCCAAACTCAAGTGACATTTATAACACTTTGGAAATCAGTTGGTAGCAAATTTCACTGCTACATTGAATTTTATAAAGTGTAAAATGTAAATAAAAGAAAAACGATGTTAATTGCCGACTACGATCAGGTGTGTGAACCTGTTAGATAATTTATTACCATGCTGGTTTTCCTTTGCTCAAATAAATTGCCTTTCGATCCCTTTTCTAAGTATTGACCACCTTTTTTAACAGAAACGGCTTAACGGTCCTTTTCACAGAAAACTGAATATTGGATTTGAGGCCAAAAAACACCAACCGAACTGAATAAAATTTTTTAAAACTCAAACGGCTTACAATTAGCATTTTTTAAAACACAAATAAATCAAATAGCTCACACGTTGCAAATATTTGATACACATTTTGTTTGAAAATAAAATTATTCAGTTTTGTCGAGTACGAGTGTTATGGCCTCAAATCAAAAATTATGTTTTGTGTACAGTCGTTTCTCTTAACAAATATAGCGTTAAGCCGCATCCAGATATGCGGGACTCGCCGAGTGCCGAGCCGATTATTTGCCGAATCGCGAGTAGTGGGGATGGATGCTCGTAAATCGCCGAGCATAGATTGTCAGTGCTCGCCTCGCTCGGCATGTTGTCGATTCCCATAAAAACTAGACTTTCGGACAAGCCCCGCAAGTGTGTAAAGACAATACATGCTCACTATTTGGCTAATATGAAGCCGAGCACTTGGCACTTGCCGATTAATCGGTACTCGGCAAATCCCGCATGTGTGGATCCGGCGGTTAAGCTGGGTTTTCCAAATCCGAATTATAAGCTGTTATCACTCAGACTAAACTAAATCTCAGCATTTTAAAAAGATTCCAAATAATACTTAAGCAGGCCCCTAGAATCAGTACGATTCTGGGTAATACCAAAGGTTAAAATTAAATAAAATTACACGTTCTTCGTACTTACCTGATTTTAATTTGATTAAACTTTATCTTCACGTATCACTTTGTCTGTGATAACATAAACTAAGTTCATATTACATATTTGAAATATGAATAAGATTGATGGTTAAAGCAAGCATCCTTCGTTAAAGCAGAGCTCAAATAATGCAGCAGGAATTTGTCTCCTCGTAATTAGCAACGCGTTTCGAATAATAATTGCTGGAATATGTAAGTTGAGGGATTTGCGAACTCTGGCACATCCGTGGTGTTGTGGTATCTTAACCTGGATCAAAAGCTGGCAGTTCAACCTCACGGCGCAGACACCCTCATCCCCTAAATATGGGACTTCGGTAGTGTGTGCTCGACACTTTACACTGTTTTGTTTAACTGATAAATAGTGGAGGCACATACTTAGGACGGGTTGTTCCAAAAAAAATTATGAATTCATCAAATATTTGAAGTTAATTTTCACGTTCTGTGGAGGTTCTATTCAAGTTCGGTTATTATATTAGGCCAGTTGCTGCATGAAATTGAAATAATCACTCAACTTGAATAGAACTTGCACAGAACGTGAAAATGAACTTCAAATATTTGATGAATTCATCAATATTTTTTAAACAACCCATCCTTAGACTTACACTCACATTTTATATCAAAAAGTGACTATCTAGGTTTTGTATGGTCACATAAAATGCTCCAGTAAAATAAAATCTAGGCAGAAATGAAAAATTTAAACAGGATTTAATATAAAACTTGGTTTTAAAACACTTTTATAAAGAAATTATAACCACAGGTCAGTGTAAATTCAAGGGTGTAGGATTTGTAAAGTATTTATAAAATATTTGCCTCGGGATATCAAAAATTTAATTAGAGCGATCCGAAATTATTTACCTTTCGACTGAACATCATTAATAAACCTTGAAAATCATAAGTGATCCAGATTTAGATCCCTCAAAAATTCAAATAAATACTTAATGTACAAGGTTTTTATTAATATAAAATACCTACTTTTCGGCTTGATTCTCACAATATCAGTTCAATTTTGAAAACTAATAGTTGAATATATTTATTATATGTTAATTATTACAAAGATGCAAGAATATTTCACATACTTCTTCATCAAAGAGAAGCAAAAATAGTGTGTTGAATTAAATTATGTTTTAGGTATTTCGCCCACAGGAAAATAATTATAAAATGGTTCATTTTATTAGTTAAAAATCCATAAAGATAGAGAACATCGGCATGCTGTTCTTACAACTTGAATTCTTTGAAAACAAAAAAAAATAATCAGCTACGATTGTTGTGACAATTATTATGGCCACTGTTTTTTTTAAATTCCATTGGTACATTAAATTTTTGAGTGGCTTTCCATAATAATATATGATAATCTACAACATTATGCTACGAAGCTACATTAAAAAAATTTTAAAGTGCTCTTAGGTGGGAACTAGTATTACACGTGTTAAAAGGGCATTTTAGCGCTTATTTAGGGTATATAAGGAATATGGAGTGTACATTAAAACCTATATAAAGATTTATGCAACCGCGTGTCCGCGAAATACCCAAATTCTCAAGAGAAACAGATTCTTTTAACGGACGAATGAGAAAAAACGTTATTTTTATTGATGTCTTCTAAGCCTAACATACATAGTTCAGAAAAGTAAGCGCTACTCCTCACTTCTCACTACAGCGGCATAATGATGCTACGTTGCCACGATGCTACAGTGCAACGATGCTCGTATCGAGGAGTTTGCTCAGCATTTTAGTAGGCGGCCATCGCAGAGACAGATGTATTGTTTGAAAATGTGTCGAGTGCTCTTTGTTCCTGGCGTATATGCAATATGCCCCGGGAATCCGCATGACAGGAATAAAATGATCGCCAACACGAGGAAACTGTAACGGATTATTGGCAGCACGCGAGCCAGATGAACATTCCACCGCAAAAATATCCCCGTCCTCGCGAAATTCTCTTTTAAAGTTTCCGGACGGAAGAAATTTATGTCACGACGACATAAATCTTCCATTTGGGCTCTGGATTTCTAAAGAAACATTATATTAATTCGAGAAATTTACACAAAAATTATCATCACGGTTGAAAAGATTATTCTCAATTCAAGGTATGCAAAGTGTTTTTAAATATTTTTCAGACAGCTATTGCTGCGAAGAGGAAATTGTGAAATGAGAGATTTTTTAATTCATTAAAGCTCTGCCAAAGCTTACCATTTGACTTTAAATGTTTTCTTTGGAATTTATTTGCGAGGACTTTCGAAAGTTAATGAGATTTTGTAACATTAATCTTGTATCGCAACCGCGCTGGGGAATAGAAAGAGGAAATCCGTAATCATTATATTCCTCATTTGTTCTTTCTCTCTATTGATTTTATTCATTATTTAGTTTGTTCACATAACAGGCATGGCAGATAATGATCTCATCGGAAAGTTTTTGGAAGTTATTTGATATTAGACGTTCGAGCAGAAGATTCGCCCTTTTCGAATAAGTATAACAGAGGTCGAAACGTATTATTTCTTGGGTAGTGGTTTCTAAGGGAGACGTCCTTCAAGTTGTCGGAGAGAACTATCATCAAATATATAATGAAGGTACAATGATAACTGAATAATTCCAGGAAAATAACTATTCTAAATTTTTATTTGTGGAAAATGAAAACCGGATAATTTGTTACCGAGTAATTTCTATAATTTATGTGATATAACATGACGTTTTCATAAGTGTTTAAAAAACTATCGAACAATCTTCAGGGCATTATAACATGTAATTAAAATATATTTTTTAAATAATTGGGAAATACATTTTATTATGTGAACGCCGCACCCACAATTAAGGGGCGTTTTTTTAACCCTTCGTATGTCGAAGGTCATCTTTACCGGTCCAATTGTTTTTTTTTCAAATGCTTTGCATGTAAGAGAGTAAAGGCAATAAAACTTATATATTTTGTTACAAAAGTAAGTTGAACATAAGCATAAGAAGCGTTATCTTCGATTAAATCCTTATTTTGTCGAAGAGCGTAACAAATTTTAAGGTTGTTAAAAATTCGTAATATGTGAAATTGAGTAATGTTTATGAAAAAAAGCTTCTCAAATTAAGTATATTATTTAAGGCTAAAGCGCGTAGCAAGGGAAAAGAGATGGTAAGAGGAAACTCGGAAAGTACCTGATTATTCAGTTTTTAACCTTTAAATAATTACCTGGAAACGGAAAGTTTGTACAATATATGTAATACAAGCAGGCAGGTAAGTACCTATCGTTGTACTCTAATCAATAAATTTTCAGTAGAGGATCAATTTACCTCCTAACAGAATACATTTAAATTTATTGTAAAAATAATTTTATTAGGCAATATCGTTTCTTTACACTTTTAGGAAAAGCAGAGAGAAAATAAAAATTTTAGTAGTAGGATTTTTCGGGAAAATGGTAAGTATGGAGCTCATGCTTAATTTAATTGTTTTTTTTTTTATTATTGCCGACTAGTAGGTACCTTAAGTGTTTCAATAGGTACTGATTAATAATTAATTATCTTTTTCCGGTAAAATTTGATTTCAGTACGAAGGCATGATTGTAACTAACAAATTGCACGCCCCTTGATGACGGTACGGTTGTACCGATTTATTTTCGTACTGCCCTGATGGAGGCATTGTACTGATTGTCACACTGCTCCGATGAAGGCATGGTTGCACTGATTACCATACTACTCCATAGAGGCATGATCGTACTGATTTTCACAATACCGCGATGGGGCATGATTGTACCGATTGTCACACTGCTCTGATATGAAGGCTTTGGATACACTTCTCCCACAGAGGCATGGTTGTACTGATTTTCACACTATCCCAATGAAGCCATGACTGTCATGATTTACACACTGCTCTGATAAAGGCAATGAATGATTGTACTGATTTCCATACTACCCCCATAGAGGCATGATTGTACTGATTTTCACAATACCCCGATGGAGGCTTGATTTTACAAAATTGATAGTCACGTTACTCTGATAAAGGCATGGTAGTAATGATTTTACACTACTCTGAAGGAGGCATCGTTGTACTGATTCCCATGGAGGAATGATGAAAATACCCCGATGAAAGCATAATTGTACTGATTGTCACACTGCCCTGATGAAGGTATGGTTGTAATGATTTTATACTACCCCGATGGAGGCACGATTGTACTGATTTTCACACTAACCCAATGAAGGCATGACTGTACTGATTTACACTCTACTCTAATGAAGGCAATGGATGATTGTACTAAGTTCCATACTATCCTTATGGAGGCATGATTGTACTGATTGTCACACTTTCCCAATGAATGCATTACACTGATTTACGCTCTGCTCTGATGAAGGCATGGTTGTATTGATTTTACACTACCCGATGGAGGCATGATTGTACTTGTAGTCACACTGCCCTGAGAAAGGCATGGTTGTCG
Source organism: Limnephilus rhombicus (assembly GCA_929108145.2). NCBI lineage: Eukaryota > Metazoa > Arthropoda > Insecta > Trichoptera > Limnephilidae > Limnephilus > Limnephilus rhombicus. The sequence goes on along the minus strand of OV815273.1, from coordinate 19,115,241 downwards.
TAATATACACACTGCCTCTATGAAGGCACCTGAAACTAGTTTGCTCTGAAGTAAGAATTATACGGGCGGGCGTTATATCTCGTTACACAAATGATATGTTTTTTCATATCATTTGTGTAACGAGATATCTCTTTCTCAAAACGAATGTGTTGAAGCACGATATATGTAATTTCTTTAAACGTGATCATAATAAATAACATCACAAGGAAAAGGAACGCCTCTGGCATTTCCATACATACGCGTAGATTCCTCTAGCATTCCTGAATTCGCGTTTGCTTTGTGCTTGGAAAAAACACGTTGCCATCAAAGATGTCATAGTACTTCACGGCAATGGAATTGTTACCAAGGAAAAAGGCGGGAAAGGGGCTTAAGATATAAAGATGACATGTTATATTGTCTACCGAGAAAACAGTTAAGTTAAGCCACATATATATTCAAAAATTGACGGCCGGTGTAGTCCACCGGTAAGGCTCTTGACTCGCACACCGAAGGTCGCGGGATCGAATCCCGGCGTGGCAAATAAATTTAATTTGATTAATTTGTGGTATTTCACAATTTATTCATTTAAAATAATATATAGTATATTTGCGGCACGTTCCAGAGTGGAAGATACTCTCAGTATCGCCCTGGTGTAAGACCACCATTCAGAATTGAAACGTTGCTTGAAATGGTTTCTAGCTGTGTGTGGTGACCAGATCTGAATAGCCAGGTACTATACAATTTTTTTTTGACAATCCCCTTCAAATAATCTTTCCAGCCTTTCCAATTTTTCTTAAACCTAACCTAACCTAACCTAACCTAACCTAACCTAACACATAAGCAATGAGATAATGGAACTTTGGAACTTCACTGGTTTACAACTGTATAACTGACGGTCGGCGTAGTCCAGTGGTAAGGCTCTTGACTAGCACTCCGAAGGTCGCGGGATCGAATCCCAGCGTGGCAAATAAATTTTATTTGATTAATTTGTGTTATTTCACAATTAATTCATTTAAAATAATATATAGTATATTTACGGCACGTTCCAGAGTGGAAGATACTCTCTGTATCGCCCTGGTGTAAGACCACCATTCAGAATTGAAACGTTGCTTGAAATGGCTTCTAGCTGTGTTTGGTGACCAGATCTGAATAGCCAGGTACTTCCCCACCTTCTTCTTCCCTATCTCTTTCCCCTCCCCACTACCTTCAGCTTCACAACATACCCCAATTGGGGATGCCATAGTCCCACTAGCTCCAGACGGGAGCAGTTGGGATTCTTGTGCGGTATTCATGTAAAAAAAAAAAATAAAGATTCCATGACTAAACAGAACCATGATAAAACAGGATAATGAAGAAAAATGAAGAACAAAAATTACCCTAACCTTACCTAATCTTACATTAACTAATTTAACCTAAACCAACCTAACCTATATATATCGTGTTCTCTTTTTCCATGGTTCTGTTTTATCCGATTGCCATTATTTTGATTATTTTTATTTTTATTTACATTTTCCTGACTTTTTAGAGAAAAAGGAAGAAGATAACATTCTGGGAAGGAAAAATGGAAGAGGGGTGGGTAGGAATCTGGGGTCAATGTGTTCAGGAGTGACGAACGTACGAATCCATCCCTCCCACTTCGGTGCAAGGCGATGGGTTGAGAGAGTTTGGCTGGAGAGGTCAGAAGGTCTCCCTCAACTAGTTTCTCCCGATCCGGCCCCTTCACGCAGTAGCTAGGTGAAAAAATCCGCCGCCAACACCTAGACAAACCTCACCCCATGAAGCGGGCACCCCTGCTAAGTCACAAAACGTAACGAACAACGTGTTACCTATGGCAATTAGATACAGCCTATTATATTGTAATTCTAGTAACTCTGGTGCAAGTGTTTTAACAAAATAATATTAAGTTCCTTTGTGTATGGAAACACATTATCACCGAATTAAGCTTTTTATCATAATTTATTTACTTATTGTTGTTATACGCCCGTAGGGGCTTTTACATAGAATAAAAAATAATATTTAAGATATCGAGGATTCATAGAATTTATACCAAAAGTTATAAAAGTGAAAAAACTTTTAAGAATATACAAGTAGAAAAAAATATATTTAATATATATATATGTATTATATTCTTAAAAAACTTTTAAGAATATAAATACACGTTAGTGCTTTCATCGTGCTCTTTAAACTAATATTGCGTAAATTTTGCTGTATTCTCCAATAAATACATTTGTTATATCGCTCTACCGGAACTATTGGGAAAACTCTCTGGGTTTATAAAAATAACACCTTACATACACATTTAATCAGATGTATCTTGTGTCAAAAACGTATCTAAAGTATATTTAAAAATTCTGAGAATATTTATTCCACGTTGTTTTCACCAGCCAACAATATCATTAGGTTTTTGACCTTATCATGTTTGGCTCCTATAATGTTTACAATACGAAAATTCATAATGACGAGCTATTAGATTTGGGGTTTACATCAAGTAAACACTATAGTAGAACCAATTCTAATAAAGTGACTACCCTTGAATGGGTTCGAAGTTAATATATTATAAGAGTATATCTTATAGGTTTGAAACCAACGCCCTTGGGGTAAAATATCACTTAAATGTCACCAACGCTGCGTATAAACCAATCATTTTAAAGTTTTCGAACTCGTTCGAAACACCCACCCGCAGTACCCCTTTACCCATAAATAGTGAGTACCTAGAAACTTTTATCGATATTGTTTAAATTTAGACTCGTGATTTAATTAGACAATGTTCTTTATATGTTTTTGGTTTCATTCATCAGATTCCTAACAAAAATAAAATTATATCATTGAAAATGGAGATAATAGTAATAAATCTAAACGAAAATATGAAAAAGAAAAGATAATGAAATATAAAATTTCGAATCCAGGATCTCTCGTCCTACGGCAAAAAAATATTATAACAAGAGTTATTCCAGTAAAAAGTAAAAAAAAAACAAAAGTGAAAAAACAAGTCATTACAAAATAATAATGATAATATTCACAATACGTTATTCCCAATGAGTTTGATAAAACTCATTTAGAGAGACAAAACATTTTTTTTTTTATTTTTTTTATTTGATTCACCTGATTTATAAATGTGTGTAACATATTTGACTAATGTGGGCCTCACTGGGTGCTTTACCCGTGCTGAGGACCTCATTTTACAGTTTGATATGATTTTTTTATTTATTTAAGATACATATAAAATAAAAACTAAAGAAAAAAGAGACTCAACAATAACATATGAGAATTGAAAGAAAGAAAATAGAGCAAAACAAAATAGAGTAAAATAACACTAAAATAAAACAATAGAATAAAACTATTTAAATAGGATAGATACATATAAACCGATAGTGAAATTAAAAGGTTTTATATATTAGTGAGTATTGCAATGGTGTTTATGTCTATGTGTTTTTATTTATTTATTTTTTTTTTTATGTTGTGATTTTTTTGTAAAGTTGTCTTTTTTGGTCTTTAATCCATCTTTTAATTTTGAGTGTGAAAAGTTTTTTGTTTTCTTCTTTTTTAAATCGAGTGAAAGATGGTTGAATGCTTTTATTGCCTGGTATTTGTGGCGTCTTATACAGTACAAGAAAAGTACTTTTACATAAGAATACGAATTTAAAAGGGAGTTCAAAGAAGATAATACATTTTTTTATTACCTAAATTAAATTATAAAAAAAATAATATTCATTTAGACATTTATAAAAGTCAATAGTTCCATTTGAATAAATTCGGATACATTTATCCGAGACGCAATCCAGGTTAGAAACCAATTCTTAGAATGATTATTTTCAATAAAAATGGTAGTTGCCCGTAATATGGAAAAAGAATTAGGTGAATATAATATTGTTAATTCTAATATTTGAAATATGAGATTTGACGGAAGGTGGCAATAGCGAAATTGGTTAACGCGCACGTCCCGGTTAGACGAGAGGTCTGGGTTCGAATCCCAATTGCGACCATTGTCTTTTTCTGTTTCTTGATCTCTTTCACATTTCTGTTTAGATTATTATTATTATCTTCTTCAATGATAAATTAAACTATTTTTTGACCCATTCAATACTTCATTACGATAGCAAAGGTCTGTTTAATGCTTGGTTTAATAATTTTACCGTAAATTAAATTTTTTTATATACCACTCACCCACATGAGGTTTTTACAAGTTGTAAACCATAGGCCCGATGTAGGATTCTTATTTTGGTTACATGGTTTATAATAAGGAACTCCAGTGAAAAATATTATGGCTTTAAGAAAATATGTTCATATAGACCAATAAATGCTGATTCTGAATATATTAGTTTTATTTAATAATATTAAACGCTGAGTTTTTTAAAAAGTCCATTTTTAATTAAGCATTATTGAAATTTAAGTGGTGACGTCACTGTTCCACGTGTTGTGATGTAACCGTAAAGTCATTGTATGGGAATGTAGGAATGACACAAGCCATCGTATTAATTTATTCGTTTATTTACATACTGTTTATAGAGATTTAGTTGTAGTAAAGTTATTGTGTATAAAGGTATCTGTTATTAGTTTATCTCTATTTTTGAAAATATTCAAAAACTACTGCACAAAAAAAATAGTAATGCTATTTCTAGGGAGAATACTTCGAACAACGGAATTCAAAATGGCGGAAGTTGATCAGCTGATTGCCCGATCCTATAGTATTTTTTCAGGAGTGATGACGTCACACGTTTCACCATACATACGGTGGTTTTCGGGGGGTCTTAAAAAATTAAAACTTTGACAATTATTTTAACTTTAAAACTAACTCTAAAAATAAAAATAAATATACAGTTATGAAGATCATTTTTTAGCTCATTGGACTAGAGTTCTCTATTACTAATATATTTTAGTAGCTGGGTAGAAAAATGTGTCAGGAACAAATTAACCTGGCGTTTTGGTTTCAGTTAGTCTGCTAGCTCTGCCGTCCATCATTGCACAAACAGCTATTTCCACTTATAATGATGTTGGTAGGGGTTTCCCAATATTCTCAGGTTCCTCGTAACCCAGCAATGTTGGTATTTTTTTTTCTAAGCAGCTCAATTTGTTCTCTACAGCAATATAATCCAAGATCGTGAAGCTTTGCGACATTTGTGTAAGGAGATGTGCCGTTGACACTGAGAAAATCGATTTTCTTCCTGTTTTTACAAATGATAAATGACAAATAATGGAAATACTGATCTTAGTTGAATAAAAGTTTTAATGAGGCTTTAATATTTATGAAAAACAAAAGTGACTCCCTCCTGCGAAGCAAGAAGGAATTAATTAGGCCGTTGACACATTTATACAATAACATAAGTAAACATTAAGGGGAACGGCTGTGCGGCCTTTTTCATACAAAACTTAAATTTAGATTTGAGGTCTAAATATCCAATCAAATTTATAAATTTAAAAAAATTGAAACGTATAGAAAATATATAGAACGAATATGTACCCACTGTTTTAATTATTTTTGCTTTAAATTATGTAACGCTATTAAAGAATTTATGATTTTAAGATTCCTTGTATTTTAAGTTTTGTATGATTTTAAGATTCCTTGCTAACTCAGAATCAAGTCAACTCAACGTCTCTTTAAAAAGTGATTAAAAGCCATGAAAAATACAATTTAAAAAAAAGCCAATAACCCTAACCTAACATCACTTTTACTGACTTTTCAAAGGAGGTTCTGAGTTCATTTCATTCTTAGTTATCCGGTCACTGATTTTAGAGGCGACTTTTTACATGAAAATTTTGTGTCTCTAAGAAAATCGGTCATTTGGAACTAAAATGTACGCCAATCCAAATGCTTCATCTGATAAATTTTTATCAAATTTTGTTTTATCAAAAAAATTGTTTTTTCAAAATGTTCTTCTAATTTTACATATCATCATATATGCATAGTTAATGGAGCAAAATTTTTTTTTTGTAATTTTAATTTTAGTCGTAATTAAGTCATAAATAATTTCCTAAGTAACCTCATGAAATGTTGAATTCTTTAAGAGGAAACCGGGCAGCGCTTTGGTCATACAAAAGTATAACCCGATTTCCTCTCTAGATTTTGACACAACTGCAAAAATCGTTAAAATTGCCTGGTTTGAACGCTATCGACAGACGTTCAGAATACAAACTGGACAACGTATTAAAAAAAAACATACAGATAAAGAATATTTTCTTCCAATACGGTTAATAAAAAAAAATCTTAAAAATTTGTCCAGTTTTAGAGGGAAAAAATGTGGAATTCAAAACCTCGATTTTGATGTTTAAATTTTTTTATCAACCATTTTGTCATCAGTTTATGCAGTTATCCCTTTCGCTCATTATTCGGGGGTGTAATAGTGACAGTGACACCAACAGTTTGGTAAAATACCTATTATAGTAGTAGTATAGCAGCTCATATTATAATTTAAAACACAAATATATAATGTAACAAAAATCCGTACTAGATATTTGCGACAACTTTAAAAAAATAACTATTCAGTTTGGTCAGTTATTTTGGCCACAAGCCGCGCAGCCGTTTCCCTTAAGGCCTAGTCGATCGGACCCCCGTCTAATTTAACAGCATCACGAAGTCACAAATTTTTTTTTGGCAATCCGCTTCAAATAATCTTTCCAGCCTATCCAATTTTTCTTAAACCTAACCTAACCTAACCTAACCTAACCTAACACATAAGCAATGAGATAATGGAACTTTGGAACTTCACTGGTTTACAACTGTATAACTGACGGCCGGCGTAGTCCAGTGGTAAGGCTCTTGACTAGCACTCCGAAGGTCGCGGGATCGAATTCCAGCGCGGCAAATAAATTTTATTTGATTAATTTGTGTTATTTCACAATTAATTCATTAAAAATAATATATATAGTATATTTACGGCACGTTCCAGAGTGGAAAATACTCTCTGTATCGCCCTGGTGTAAGACCACCATTCAGAATTGAAACGTTGCTTGAAATGACTTTAGCCGTGTTTGGTGGCCAGATCTGAATAGCCAGGTACTTCCCCACCTTCCTCTTCCCTATCTCCTTCCCCTCACCACTACCTTCAGCCTCACAACATACCCAAATTGGGGATGCCATAGTCCCACTGGCTCCAGACGGGAGCAGTTGCGGTATCTTGTGCGGTATTCATGTAAAAAAAAAAACAATAATGTTTCCTAAATAAACTGAAATAAAAAAATTATATATGTATATATATATATATATATATATATATATATATATATATATATATATATATATATCTCCTTCCCCTCACCACTACCTTCAGCCTCACAACATACCCAAATTGGGGATGCCATAGTCCCACTGGCTCCAGACGGGAGCAGTTGCGGTATCTTGTGCGGTATTCATGTAAAAAAAAAACAATAATGTTTCCTAAATAAACTGAAATAAAAAAATTATATATGTATATATATATATATATATATATATATATATATATATATATATATATATTTTAAAATAAGATAGTAATTGATTAAAATGTTCTCCTATTTACGCATATTTACAGTTCAATATACAATGATACAACAAAGAATGTAATTTTGTGTCTCTATATAGGTATTATGAATCTGATTATTTCACGTTATTTATTCTTGAATGGTTGAGAGTCGGCTAGACGGCTAGACGAATAGTTTTGGACTTAAGTGAAATCGCCTCATGAAGTGTACCTTGTAAACCGTCGGCAAAATTTGAGTCGTCTACAAGAATACGCTGATGTTCCGGTCCCTCGCATCGCGTATCGCTATTTGAATTCAGCAATTTCTCCTCCATTGAACACGTGTACTTGTACGTGGACATCTGTTCACGTGCGGGGGCATGTGGAATTGTAGAACCTTGTCTAACCGTTTTGAAACGTATGCAAGTGCGATCGCAAAGAATTCCCATCCTTTTCGGATCTTCAAATCAATTTTCAAGTTTCCAAGTGCCTTCCTCGAAATGTGTACAATTGCGTTCTTGGAGAAATTCATTTTTATCCTTTCCGTAAAGATTGTGAATTCAATTTTCAATTTCACGATGACAATGCGATCTTTGTTCAGTTATGAACAACTTTTTTACGCGACGAGACGTGCGCGCTCTTAGATTTTATATTTACGGAGTCAAATCTTACAAGATGGTAACAAAAATAATATCGAACGTGCCTGCAAAACATTTATTATATTTTCAGTGGAACTGATAAATTCAGCTGTATTTTTCTTATTTTTATTCCCTCTCTTACTGATGATTGTCTATCATCAGGAAAATGAAAATAGGAAAAAATCAGTAGAAATGTGCTAGCTGCCAGTCATATAGTTTTCGAAATTTTCGAGGTTGTCGAGGGCGCCGTCCTCAACGGGGTTTAGGTTTGGTGACTTAGCAGGAGTGTCTGGGTTCATAGGGGTGAATTCTAACCGGGTTTTGGCAGCAGATGCGTCTGCCTATCAACTGTGTTATATGCGGGATCGGGAGAGAGTGGTTGAAACGTTGCTTGAAATGGCATTGGCCGTGTTTGGTGACCAGATCTGAATAGCCCACCTTCCTCTTCCCTTTCTCCTTCCCCTCACCACTACCTTCAGCCTCACAACATACCCTGATTGGGGATGCCATAGTCTCACTGGCTTCAGACGGGAGCAGTTGGGACTCTTGTGCGTTATTCATATAAAAAATGTATATATTAAGAAAGGACTCTCTCGGAACGCCGCCTAGTACCTCAATGAGAGGGATGGATTCATGCGTCCGTCACTCCTGGAACAACTTTACCTCCTTCATACCCTTTTCATTCCCAGAACTTCCTCTTTCCTCTTTCCACACAGCATCCCCAAAGATGACGTAGGCCCCGAGGGGAATTATTTTACTCCGGGCCTCCTGTGGCTAATTTAAAAAAAAAGTTTTTTCACAGAATTTGAACAATTCGTTAAATTTCAAAGTTTATTTTCAAGATCTATTCAAGTTCTGTAATTATTTCAATTCTGCGAAGCAATTGGCCTTTACTGACATAATAATTGTACATACTTTTTCCTTGTTCACATTTTATCGCTGTATTAATTTAGCTATACCTATTCTGTAAAAAATCCAATCGGGCTTAATACATTTTCGTAAATACAAACTTGCTTTACAACAAAGAATTTATGTTTATGTTCATAATAATATCAACAAAGTTACAGTTAAACTACAACACATTGTTCTCTAACCACGTTCATGGTATATAAAGTATTTCTTTTATTCATATTATACTTAATTGAACTCCTTTGTACAACATTACATGATAATATCTACACTACATAACTGCTTGTATTGAATCTATCTTTCATATTCAGTTTGTTATGCTGTGTATTAGGTTAACTCTTATGATTATACACTTTTACTACTTATATACGTGCAAAAGCCTTCAAGATAAATAAAAATAAATAAATTTGAATGTATGAAACAACCTTTCCTTAATATTTAACCCCTCCGAATTTTCGCCAATATGCACTTGAGATGTCTCAAACAAAATGACATTTCTGTACGTAGCCAAATAGTAAAAACTGTTTTAGAAAGGTTATAAAATAAGCTTTCAAATTATTATATAACAAATAAATATTAAGATTTGTAAATATTAAAATTTAGTATGCAAACATTAAAAATAGGTAAAAATGACTCACGTGATGTTTTTTTATGTGAAAACGGTACTAAAATCACAGATTATGTAAACAACAATACTTATTCTATTGTATATATGTGTAATAAACACTTTTGTTACCTCACTTTTTTATCATTTCATATAAAAATATTTAATAAAAATTAAAAATGTCGAGCGCGGACGAGCTGCCGGTAGTAAATTTGCGCGGGAAAATATTTTTGACAACTACGCGACTAACAGCTGATTCCTGTTATGTATTTCTATAGACAACTTGATAGAGATGTACAGTTTGATCTACTATCGACCTTTTACTTTTTGGTTTAGGGATGTAACTAAAACAATAACGGAGTTAGAACGATTTCTATGGAAACACACGCGCTGACGTGTAAACACGCTTATTGTACTTGACTGCTGTTCTATTTCTAACGCTTAAATCTGGTTACGTTGCGGAGGGGTTAAATCATTTATCGGTCTTTCCCTAGTTTATTATTAGCAAACATAAAATGTAAATTACCTATATATTTATATTTACTTATAATATGGTGAAAAACGTGATTTTAAATTATTTATTACGACAAATATTGAACTTTTTCTACGTTTTGCTCTGACGGTCACCTTCAGACTGGTCTCTTCATTAAAAAACCTTTCAAAAGCATTCATAAATTTTAGGTTCTTAGCCAACATTAGAAGAGATGTTATTTTCGGTCGATAATTGAATATACTTTCAGTAGAACTAGTACAACTGTACTAATTTGAATACTCTACCAAATTGAAGTCGTATTTCACTTCCAGCATTTAATGGAATGGACACGAGACATGTTTTTAAGCAATTATCTCACGATCAGCTACTGTCTCGGTAACATTGTAACACAGTTTCAATACAGTAAAGTAGACAAGAAAACTTAAACGTAATTTGTATGAATAAACAGTATTTTTAATTAATACGTGCTATGAATAAAGTGGAACAAAAATCTTGTAAGATGAATAATTTACATCGTAATGTCAATCTTTGAGTAATTTACATTAAGAGGAATACACAAGCCAAACATCTGTACATTTTTTATTGTGCCTTATATCTCCACGTATATAGGTAACTAGCGATTTACCGGCTTGCGTTGAAATGCCACTTAATAAATAAATTGCTTCTCCCTGCGTGTCCTTTCTCATTCATCCCGTTACCCTTTCGCTTCCCCTTCCGCTCCCGCGTCCCTTTTCCTGCATACGATCTCACCCCGTCTTCTCCACCTTCCCTCTTCCCTCTCTCGCTTCCCCATTTCCGAAAACCCCCCTTCCCCTCCCCACTGCCATTGCGGGAATGAGCACATCAAATCCCCAAAGTTTCATCGCAGTCGGATGAACGGTTAGCATTGCATAATTTCATGTTGCCAGAACTCACTATTGTATACAGAAACCATCGCGGGCATGCGTACATCAAATCCCCAAAATTTCATCGCAATAAGATGAATGGTTTAGCAACGCATAGACCATTTACATACATAGACAGAAACAAACATATTTTTATATGTCTATAGTATATAGAAAGATAGGCGTAAAAATCACTTGGAAAACGTCTAGAAGCATATTTATGTTAATTCATTTTGTGGATAATTTTACGAGAAAGAAAAAACTTAATCAAGGGTAACTGTCACGTATATTCTTAGCCATAAAATTGTATATTTTAAAGTCATCTCTACCGAAAAAAATCATTTTTAGTATTTTAATATTATATTTTGTCAATATAATTAACCATTTTATTTTAATTCTAGTAAAAAAAAAGCAATAATTTATCAAAGACATCTTTTTGGTATTTGTTTTACATCCGTTTTGTAGGAAATATTAATCGAAAATAGTAATTCAGATGTTTCAATAAAACTTTTTGAAAAGGCACTTAAAGGTACCTACCTACTCATCATTATCAGAATGTAAGAAGCTACTTTTAGGATATATTTTTTTTTAAATCAACAGAAAAAATAATTGGATAAGATTTAAGATTTTCACGGCCAAAAGCATTTTCGTTATTTGTTTTTGGGGTGTTATGCCGTGTTGCGCTACCTCCTTCTTTAGCCAACGTTTCGGACATCGTTGCAGTGTCCATCATCAGGGCAGATCCGGCAGATCCGGTAGATGTGTCCATCATCAGGGCAGTGTATCAGAGCATCATAGGGCATCATGTCCGAAACGTTGGCTAAAGAAGGAGGTAGCGCAACACGGCATAACACCCCAAAAATAAATAACGAAAAAGAGAAAAAATAATTGTATATTTTTTTATATTTTCTTATTTGCTGTGAAGTGGGAATCGTTTAAAATTACTGAATTATTTAACGCTATTTGCTCTTTATATAAATAAAACGGGATACTTCAATTTTAGCTCATGTGGGAATTACAATCATTACCCGACTATTATAGTTTTGGAAAAACATCTGTTAATCGGTAGGGAAAAAAACTTTCTAAAAACCCTGATAATTATTATCACTATTATAAAAACAACAAAATAATCACAAGCAAACTCACATATTTTATACCATCACATGACAAAAAATAAGGCACCTTAATATTAAATGGAGTATACGATTGAAGTTTCTCATTCTATAAATACCGAATATCGTAGTATATCAAAAAAATAGATATTATTGTTTTTCACTGGAGGCGCAATTTTTACGTTTTAAGAAAATATTTTTATACTCACCGTAAATGTCTTCAAAGAATTCAAGTTTTCCAAGAAAGGTTTGGTATGACACAAGACGAAGACATTCAATAACAAAGAATGTTTTATTATATCACATTTTTGATACTACAGCCATCGCTGGTAGAATACTCCCTGAACCATACATATTTATCGTTATGTCTCCCGAAGCGGACCAGTAAATCCAAATAATCCAGCAGTATACATTTTTAAAACAATTAAGGCCACTTTATCGTCATGTTAATGTTTCCATGTGTATTATTATATATCCCGGGTCTTTTCTTTTCATTCGCGTGTCTTTGAATTTATGAACCGCCATGTTTGTAGTTGTTTTTATGGCTGTAGCAACGAGGCACTTGGGCGGCACCGGGTTTTCCCAGGTTCGTACTTATCGTGACGTAACGGCCCGGGATGGCGGATCCCACACTCGAAGTGGAAGCTGTATCCAAAAATGTATGAATAAAAGCTATATAAAATTTAAGTCACCGTCTACATAAGGGTGCATTCTTTCTTATTAAAAAATCAAAGCACATGTCTTTGGATCTTGAAAAAATGTAAATTAAAATTAAAAAAACTTTTTACGGGAAAAAATATTGAGAAAACATTGTGAAAATGACGACTTTTCAACGAAAAAATTGTAAATAAGGTAAAGCACTACTAAGTAATACAAAATCACGTGATTTTGGTTTGAAAATTAGATCGCTTAGAAATATATTATATTTTAGCGAATCATCATCACATATGTCTAAAAATCTCGTGTCACGGTGTTTGTGACCACACTTCTCCGAAACGGCTAAATCAATTTTTTTGAATTTTTTATGTATATTTAGTAGGTATTAGAATAGGTCGTAAAGTAGATTTCATACCGCTAGGTGATTGGGTAGTCCCTATTCAGAATTTTTTTTTCTAATTTTTGACAAATTTATTTTTGTGTATTTTTTTGGCATAAAAAATACCTATTTTCTCAAATTTTCACCCTCCTACCCCCACTCACCCATTAATTAATTGCGACCTTTTTTATCGCGATTTTAGTATTTTTGTATGAACAAATTGAACTGTCGTTTGTATTTCAAACAGAACGAAATTATTCTTCAGCACTCCATTCCTCTTTCTGTCACAGGCCTCATCCCCACACACTTACAATACATTGGTTATTTTTTATTTAACAACCAAAATATTCACTAGAAATAGTTTATATTGCAGAACAACGTTTGCTGGGTCAGCTAGTTAAATATGAAAATTAGAAATAATAGAGTAGTTTATTATTAGTCTATTTAAGAAAATAAAGTGTCACGCCAAAAAAACCGCTATAAAGTTTAAAATCTCCTAACGAACTCCTTTTCAGCTATCATTTTATTGCGTAACGTAGAAAATTAAAATCTATTGAAAATGATCGTAAAACATTTAAATACTTGTGTCTGAGCAGCTTCGCAAAATTAAATAAAACACACTTTTTAGCAATGTTTTTTTCACGAATAAACCAAAACCCTGGGAACCATTTATTGGATGACCAACACCTCTGCCACAGGTCACCCCAAGTGATTCGCCACGTTTGGTAACTTAGCAAGGGTGCCCGGGTTCATGGAGTAATGTTTGTCTGGGTCTTGATGGCGGGTGCGTCGGCCCACCTTCTGCGTGGCGGGCCAGATTGGGAGATGCTGGTTGAGGGAGACACTTTACAACCGGTTACCGTTGTCCGGGCCGCTCGGTAGTACAGGGGCCTGACCCTCAGGCTCACGATTGAGGGTGGGCTGCCCCATCAACGAGTGCAAAAACCCCGCCGCTGCTGTTGTGCCGGTTCGTGACCGGAGGGGACCCAGCAGTAGCGTTTGGGGCGCATTGGGCGACCTCTCCAGCCAGACTCTCCAAGCCCATCGCCTTGCACTGTAGTGGGTGGGTTGGATTCATACGTCCGACACTCCTGGATACTCTGATCCCCAGCTTTCCTACCCATCCTTCATACCTTTTACTTCCCGGACCTTCCTTTCTTCTAATAATCCAAAAAAAAACGTATAAAATCATGAATTGCACAAACAACAGTAATATCACTATCACAACGGCGAGAAGAAGGAGTCCCCATTCAACAGTCAACATTCGCGGCCTGCACAAAAACTTAAACTTCGTCCATCACCACCTTCTCTCCCAACGTCCTAACCTTCTTTTCCTTTCTGAGACGCATATAGCCGAGCCTACAGACGCCTCCTATCAGGATTGCCCGGGATACACAATCGCAAGCAAATTCAGACCCAAAGGAGGTGTCTGTCTCCTCAGCCGAGCTGATGTCAACTGTATGCGACTGTTGAATCTGGAGAACTCCACATTCGACGTAATGTGGGTGCGTGTCAATCTTGCCAGTACGGTAAGATTTTACGCGTGTTTATACTGCTTACCGAACCTTAGCATTTCTGATACGTCCGAACTCTTCAAACATCTAAGTAATACTGTTGATGACCTCTTGCCCCGCTTCCCTACGGCAGAGTTTGTGGTCGTGGGGGACTTCAATGTTCATAATGAACCTTGGTTAAAGTTCTCAGGACCAACGGACTCTGCTAGACGAGAGGCGGAATCCTTTGCCCTCTGCCACGGACTGGAGCAAATGGTTCAGGAGCCTACAAGGGTTCATGATATCCAGACTCACTGCTCCAATCTGTTAGATTTGTTTTTAACCACTGTGCCACACGGTTACAAGATTGAAGTCACAGCGCTTTTAGGATCGTCGGACTACTGCCTGGTGATGACGTCGATCCCCGTAACCTTCAGACCGCCTAACGAGCGGCTGAAGAGAAAAATGTGGCACTATAGATCAGCAGATTGGTTTGGTCTACGGGCACATTTGAATGCTTTCCCGTGGTCAGCTGTCTGTTTTCGGACCTCGGATCCCTCAAGATGTGCCCAGGAAATTGGTGTAGTCATCACATCGCGATGGATGGTTTCATCCAATCCACTGTTAAAGAAACTGGTGTGGCCTCAAGGCCGTGGTTCAGTCGACAATGCTCTGAAGCAGTGCGACGAAAAAACGCGGCTTATCGAGCCTACAACACATCTCGAACGTCCGAAAACAGAATAGTATATAACAAAATGGCAAAGGAAAGCAATAGGATCATAAACAGGTCAAAATTCGAGCACGACCTGCAGATCAGCAGAAATCTTTCTGCCTGCCCGCACGGCAGCAGAGCGTTTTGGTGGCTTGCGGGCTGAATAGGTCGCAATTTCTGCAAACCCAGTCTGCCACCTCTTACCAGACCTGACGGCTCTCTAGCAAATACCGCCGCCGAAAAGGCTAACTTATTTGGCAAAAGGTTCGCGGAAAACTCGACCCTCGATGATCAAGGTGCTACCCCGCCGTCGGTTCCTCACTGCGGTTTTCGTATGAAAAAGCTGAGGATCCGGCATCGGGAAGTACTCCATGTTTTACGAGGGCTTGCTGATAATAAAGCTAGTGGGCCTGATGGAATACCTGCCCTGGTATTGCAGAGGTGCGCTGCAGAAATAGCTCCAGTTTTGACGAAGCTTTTCAAAATGTCCATAAAGTCTGGTTCTGTGCCCTCTGGTTGGAAAAAAGCGATCATTCACCCTATTCCAAAGAAGGGTGACCGCTCCAACCCAGCTAACTACCGCCCCATAGCGATCAAATCAGTTCTGTCTAAGGTGATGGAACGTGTGATCAACGACAAACTGCTCACATACCTCGCGAAGAACAAAATGATTAAAGACCGTCAATACGGATTCCGGCGGAACCGCTCGTGCGGTGATCTTCTCGCGTATGTGACGCATGTTTGGGGGGCGGTGCCTGGAACGTTTCGGTGAGACCCAAACGGTTGCACTGGATATTTACAAGGCCTTTGACCGGGTTTGGCACCGAGGGCTTGTCAACAAACTGTCTTCTTACGGACTTCCCGCATCCTTGTGTACGTGGATTGCCGACTTTTTGAGGGAGAGGTCGATTCAGGCGGTTGCTGATGGTTTCATCTCTTCCTCGCATTCGATAAATGCTGGCGTGCCATAGGGATCGGTTCTGTCACCGACTTGGTTTCTGTTGCACATCAATGACCTCTTGTCATGTGCACCGATTCATTGTTACGCGGATGACAGTACAGTCCATGATAGCTTTTTGTTTGACAAGCCCCCAAAGGGCACACAAACTCCAATAGCTTTGAAGCAAAGAATGGACGGTTACCTCGAGAGTGTTTTCTCTTGGGGTAAGAATAACCTCGTCGAATTTAATGTTTCAAAGACCCAATCTTGTTTGATAACGTCTAAAAGGGATCGAAATGAAAATCTAGTCTCCTTCAACGGAAGCAATCTTCCGAACAGGACGTCCATCGATATGCTTGGTGTAACTCTAAGTGACCATCTCAGGTACGGGGGCTCCATCGAAACCAGAGTTAAGTTAACCTCTCAGAAACTGGGCGTACTGTACAGGGCCCGCAGATACTTTAATAGTACACAACTGCTAACCTGGTTGAATTTGACAGCCACCTCTGGTCTGAAGCTCCAAAATACCTCAAAAAAACCCTTGTCTCTGTGCAGAAACAGGCGGTCCATTTGATAGATTCTCCCATCTTAACAGACGGACTGCAATCTTTAGAGCACAGGCGTCAGGTGGGAATGCTGTCCTTGTTCTACCGGTATTACAATGGAAGATGCTCCGAGGAACTAGCGTCATTGATCCCCTCGGCACCGGTGCAAAGTCGGGAAACACGCCAAACACGCGCCCAACATTTGTACACGGTTGACATTAGTCACATGAGAACGGGTCGTTTCTATGACTCGTTCTTGAGTTCAACGGCTCGGCTGTGGAACGATTTGCCGGCCTCTGTGTTTCCTCCCTCCTACAACATGGGTCTCTTCAAGACCCGTGTTCACTCCTTCCTTTCCTCAAAAAGACCCTCCACACAGCATCTTCAAAGATGACATAGGCCCTGAGGGAAGTTATTTTCCTCAGGACCTCCTGTGTGGAGTTAATGTAAAAAAAAAAAAAAAAACAGGCGTGTGTTGTTAAACTTTAAACGTTGGGAATTTAAACCTTATCGCCATCTACATAAGGAGTGCTATTGTTGGTGGCCTGATTCCAAAAGTTTACTTTATCCTTAAGTTAATAATTTTATCTGTTATAGCAAAAATCTTGAACGGCTAGCTCTGGGGTCATGAACTCAGTTTGTATTCAATAATAATTAGTTTAGTTTATTCCCAGTAATTTTCAACTATTCATTAAAAAAAGTTTTGAAAACGAGTGTTGAATTTACTTTTATTTATTTATAGTTATTTTCTTTCATTCGCACAACATTTTAAATTTTTAAAATATTGAAGAAAACTAAATTTAATAACGTGATTATTTTTTGAAAATATTTTGGTTTTATTATTGTGACAGCTGTTTTGGTATTCGAGTGTCTTGAAATATTTTTGGAGAATACATTAAAAGAGCAATTTTTTTTTTTGGGAAAGTCGGACAGTAAATTAAATATTTTTAATAGAAATGAGAAGAAAACTTGCAGTTTTCAATTTATTTGAATCAATTTTCACTGGCAAGATATAACCGTCTGCTTGCATATTATAATGAATACAATAAGGGTATGTTATCATGCAAAATTTCTAGAATCTCGACTCGAATTTCAATCTCCGTTGTGATTAAATAACATCCCCTATCCCCAAAGGTTACCCGCAAGTAAAATAAAGGCACCAACTAAAATGACAACGGGCAATCCTGTATTTTAGAACGACCGTCATAAAGTGCACCGTGTTACTCGGCGCTAGTTTACTGCAAAGTCTGATGCAGAAGATCTGTGGACAATGAGCCGCCTTAAATAGAAAATTGCATTTCCCGCCCAGGACGAGGGATGCATGCTTTTCCGCCATTATTTTATTTTTGCCCTTTTTGGCGAGGTCTCATAGATGCGCGGGTCCTTCGTGGTTACTTTGTCAACTTAATGTGCAGGTTGTGTCTTTTAAACCGGATAATTACGAGCAAGTAAGCACTGGGAGATTTTTTCTTAATACGAGTAGAAATTAAGAAATTCGGTTTTTCACCCAGAGCATTTTCATATAAAAGTTTTGATTCCTTTTTATAATTAACATTAAGTTCAGACGTATTTAATAGTATTAAGGCATTAGACAACTGCAATATTTTATTTCTTGTTTTTAAATTTCATTTTATGAAAGATGCATTTGTTAAGAATGCTCTTACCGAATGTTTAAAAGAAATTCGCAAAATTGACGGAGATACAACATTTTATGTGAACCCTTTTTTATTTTATTTATTTTATTTTATATTTTATTAACGCCCTAGTGGGCTTTTACAAGAAAAGAAGCAAATATATAATTAACAATATTAATTACATGTATTACATAAACAATAAAACAGAATAAATATGAATGCAATCGACTCGTTAGGTAAAGAATATTACAACATAAAAAAGAAATGAAATGAAATAGTACAAGTTGTACTTACAAAAAACTAAAACAATTCAGCTTTAAATATTTATACATCTTATTAACAATAATAATAAGACCTGACATAGAACAAAGTGTAAATAGAACTGCAAAAATATTATAAAGTAAGTATACATTTTACTGGTGAGGTTTAGATGAGAAAATATTTTATGAGAAAAACAAAAAAATAATAAAAGTTAATTATTAGCAGATAGAATCGAGATTAGTTGATTTTTTAAACATTCAAAACTGTCAATTGTAAATAAATCTATAGATTCGCAGTATTTATTCGCAAGGTTATGGATTCTTGGTATTGGTGAGTATATAGAGTAATTAATTAGTGTTGAGTTTATTGTTGCATTTAAAAATATCTTTACTACGAGTTTGTCTAGCGGGTATGCTAATGCAAATTAGTTCCAACAAATTAGGGCTGTCAATTAAAGATTTTATATTAAAACAGTTTGTATGTTGAATTATCTCTGTTTTACTCCAAAACTATGTTTTTCAACCTGGTTGACAACATATTAAAAAACTATATATCCAATAAAAGAAATTTGTGAATTTTTCATACCTAACATTTTAAATTACAGAACCGGATGTGTTTTTCATTGTTTTCTGAGCATACTACATCACATACATACATATTGCGATTTTTTCCGTTGAGTGAATTTGTTATATTTAGTTTTTAAACTCAGCTAATGTAAAAAGATTATTATTAGGGATGGTCCGACGCTCTGGAAATCCGCTTGCACAGTGCGGGTGTAAACTGTGCGACCTAAAGTTTAAGTTTACACTTTTAGGATTTCAATACTTCGTTTGTGTGAAAACACTATGAAACCAATACATGATTTTACTTAAAAAGATTATGTTAAAAAATATGTTTTTAAGAGCTTAAAACTTGAAGTGCGTTCAAGGGAAGGGTACATATTTGGGTAGAAATTCTGAATGCGGGGTCTTAAGACGAACGGCTGCGTGGCCTTTTCCACATAAAACTTTATTTTGGATTTGAGGCCGAAATTCCCAATCAAGCTGAATAATTTTTTTTTATCAAAAAGTGTATCTATTGTGGATATGTGCTATTTTTATTTAAAAAATATGATACATTCGCTATTAAATATTTAATTTTGCACGACTTTGAAAGCAAGTTTGGCATTATTTGTGATTTAATTGAAATTATAAACAAATAATCTTACCCTAACTATAATAAAAAAAAAAATAATAGCAAGTATTTCTTACATTATAAAACGTATTTATTTGGGTACATATTTTAATTTGTAAGCGACAAATTTATATTAACAACGTAAATCGGTCGAGTTTACGCACATAAAAATGCCCTTTTAACCATTTTTATTTGTTATTTCATCGTATTTGCATAGAAAACAAATAAATTTATTTTTTAAATGATTATCTCTAACTCACAATCTATTTCTAAAACTTTATTTCAAATTTTGAAAAATTCAATTTTTTAATGGCCTGTTTATTAGAATTTAAAATACAAATTTCAAATTACACCATACGCCGACTATACAGTTTTAATAATAAGTGAAAATACTTGAGAAAATGTGGGTGGGAAAATGTAGAATTACAGGCAACAGAAGACATCAATACGCTTAAGAATTTTTTTGACACTAATTTACTATCACTAAATAGTGAAAAGACATTTGTAATTCCATTTGCAATCCATCCAAACGACACTCCCAAAAATTTTAACATTGTCATACACGATAACACTAAAATTCACAGCCAACATTATTGCAAATCAAACTGTACAATATTAAAAACAACAAATAAAATTAAATATCTCGGCGTAATTATCGATAAAAATCTGAAATGGAAGGAACAAATATGTCAAGTAGTAAACAAAATCAGAAAATTAATATATATATTTTTAAGAATTAGAAATTTTCTGTCGATAAAAAATCTATATTTAATCTACTATGCCTTAGTTCAATCCACTCTACAATACGCTATTATTAGTTGGGGATCCGCGTATAAATGTAACCTTCTTCCAATAGAAATTGTACAAAGAACAATTATTAAAATTATATTAAAAAAATCCTTAGACTACCCAACAGAACGCCTGTTTGAAGAATTTCAAGTCCCCACATTTAAAGATTTATATATTAAGAATTCAGTAATTCAAATAAGAAAAGAAAAAGATAAATATCCATTTTTAAATGAAAACAGAACTCGACTTAAACATGTTTTTCTATGCCCAAAACTAAATACGTCTTTTGCACAGCATCATTATACTTATCAGGGAAGAACTTTTTTCAATCGTCTACCAGAAGAAATCAGAAGCATCAATGATAAAACCCGAATACTGCTCTTTGTCAAGAGACATTTTAAAAATATTCTTAAAAAAAAACTACTGTTAACTAATTTTACAAATATCTTAGTTCTCCATAACATTCTTTCTTTAAAAAAAAAACACACCATTATCAAATAAATACTGCAGCTCACATATATTTATGTACTAACTTATACCTAACTAATAACTAATAGCATTTATGTACACTCCCCTTCCATACACAAGCAAATGCTTTTAATGGAAGGGTAGTAAAAAAAACCTGTAAAAAAATATTTTGTTGTAAAATTGTAATTATAATATGTGTTTCAATAAATAATAATAAAAAAAAGTAAAGTAGCACGTACCATTACTAGATATTTGCTATAACTTTCGATAAAAAAAAAAATTTAGTTCTGTCAGGTATTTGGGTCTCAAATCCAAAATTAAGTTTTGCATGAAGGTGGCCGCGTAGCCATTTCCATTAGCGAAGGTGCTCCTAGCAGTATCTCAAAGCAAATTCTAACTTCTTGAAAGTGATTTGCCGTTTACCCAAATTTTAAACTGTATGATGTAGAAAACGGCTTGCAGATAACACTTTAAATAAATGATTCATTTTTGCAGCTTCAGTTGTTCAAATTTATTATGTGCAAGTAGCAATGTCGTTTTTACAACGTTTGTACTTATTTAGTTTAAAGAAAAATCTGATAGTTTCGTTGTTAATCGCATAAATCATCGTATGTGGGTGACTTTTCGAGGGCATCACAAGCTTTGTTTTGAAAATATAGTATACTGGTAGCAATGCGAGGTTGAAATGGGATACCCTGCACAAATATGCATGTCGCCATTCAATATTGTACTGCGCTGGGGCACCCGACAGAGGACACAATGAATTGCATTACAGATTATGATGGCTTAGTGTCTCCGTCTGTTTGAATAAAGCTCTTTGGTTATGTGATGAATGAACTTCGCTGTGGTGGAAATGTAATTGAATTTAGGGTTGAATTGGGAAATGGGAAATGCAAGCAATGAGTAATTTGGGTGCATTTAGTACAATAATGATGTTCACATTATATTATTAATTTAGGTATTCTCATTGGATGAAAAACTTATAGAGATTCTAAGGCTTTGAACATAACGACAATATCAAATAACCTTGTAAAATTGATTTTATTTTATTGACATTAACACATCATGTCCGAATACGAATAAAACCTATGTACACAATCGTTACCATAAACTGGCTCCATTTAATTAAAAAAGACTAAACATTCTCCTTACAATAAATGCATCTCTAAAACACAAATTTCTCACATGGATAGCCAAAAAAGGCATTATAATATACTGCGAATAATAACTTCTACAATAAAACAACGCATACTGCTCTTAAATTTTTTTATTTCTTATTTCTTTCTTTCATTTATTTTCTATTTCTGTCTTTTATTTTATTTCATTAATTTCTATTTATCTTCTTAAAATTTAAATTTTTTAAATTTTATTTCATTAAAATTAGATTAAATTGTTGCCACCTCGAAAAGGTCCAGTGAGGTGGTTTATACAAAAAAGTATTTGTATCTATCTATGTACACTAATCTTTCTAATATTATAAAGAGGAAAGATTTGATTGTTTGCCTTGAATAGGCTTCGAAACTACTGAACTGATTTAAAAAATTCTTTCACCAATCAAGCTACATTATCAGCGAGTAACATAGGCTGTATATAATGGTAAGCTCTGGCGTTATGAAATTTTGAATAAATGAAAATGTTTGTATTTCATATATTTTAGCGGCAGGGAGGAAAGGCAGGGGGAAGGTGGGGTTTGCGGAGAGGGAAGACACGAGGGAGGGGAAGGTGGAAGGGAACGGGGATGCACGGGAAAGGACATGCAGGGAGAATCAATTTATTTCTTTGAATGGTAAAGCAACGCATGCCGAGTACCAGCTAGTAAATAATATAAATAAATGTTGGGAAATGTAACAGAACACATTTGGAAAAAAAAATGGAAATAAAATTCTATGCATTTCACACGCTCCGGGTACCTATTTGATAATTGTTTTGAGTAGCAATCTTTAAAACCGATGCAGTCTTAATGGAAAGTAAAGGATACATTAAAAAAAAAGGATTTAATTTTTTTGTCAGTTGTGCTAAAATACAAAACACCAAATTTGACTGATCGGTGGCTGAGTTGACAAATGTATTGGGTTTCCACACTGCGTCGTGATTTCAATCCCACTACTGGCTAAGTCCTCCATTATTGCAAAAATTACATCTTCCACTTATAATATTGGTAGTAGGAGATTTTCAAATAATATCAGGTTATTTATACATAACTCGGCAATGCTTGTTTTTCTTTAAAAAAAAAAACAATAACTTCTACATGACATTAAAAATCTTACGGTAAAATAACTTTCATAGTGCGCATTAATTTGTTGTGGGATGTCACACGACTTTCTGATTTTCTACCCTTCATCGCATGGGAAGAGCTGGAAATAAGGTAATTGAACCCATGTCTGGGCTGCATTTAAGACTAAACTCCAGCTGCATGGTTGTTTGTTAAAGGAACAGCAAAAATGATGAAAAACCTTTTATAATAATTTAACTGTGGTCTTGTCCAAAACAAAATTTCTTTACCCAGGGGAAGATTTAGGTGACCTATTTCGTTGTAACATACGGCCCTCTTGGGTGCTTTCAACCATGAAAAAAACGAGCTTTGCCAAAAAGGACCAGGGAATTGATCGGCAGACGTTTTAATCGATAGAAACAGATGTGATAATAAACCGTTCATATAAATCGCTCGCAAATAAAAAAAAGGTCATGTAAATTTCGAAAATCCATCGCTTCCCGAATTTTAATGCATATTTCATTCGTGATAATAGGGTTTGGAACACTTCTGGTACGCATGAAATGGCCGTAATTATATCCGCATTACTGTTTAATGCTTATCGTGGCACCGAAAAGGGTCGCCGGGTAATCCTATAAGAGCGGATTTAACAGATTGTGAGGAATAACGGCCGAGGGACGGGGTACTGTGAGATTGCCTTATATGTGGGCGGGACGCCGGATTACGTCAAGCAAATTAACCAAACATTGTCAAAAGAGTAAACAAGATATAAATCTACATAAAGCAAGCCTCACACAATGAAAAATATTTTTTACAAATACAGCTTTAAAGTCATTTAGGATTAGAACAAATTTGACACATATTTGTGTGTATTATGTGAAATTAATAATTTAACATTTGACAAGTAAGATCCCAAAGCAAACAACGGATATTTGGGTTTGTGCGTAAAATCTCGTGTCAAATGTAGGGAAACACTCGCTTAAATAACACTTTTGAACTTGCGTCGGACTGAAGGCCCAAAAGTAGGCGGATATCCGCCCCGCCCACGGATTGCTCATAAAAATGCTGAACGGTTGGTAACCTCTTTAATACTGCTGACTATTATTTTCCACCCAATCGACCAGACCAGTGTGAAACAAAAAAGTATATATGTTGTAAAAACGACATCGCTACTTGCACATAATAAATTTGAACAACTGAAGCTTCAAAATTCTTCAATTTATTTAAAGTGTTATCTACAAGCTGTTTTCAACATCATACAAAATGTCAATCTCGTATAAATGTTCAAAATTAAAAGAAATTTTGTGGTGACGTGACTAAGTCAAAATGTTTCACGTAAAATAGTGTTGGTTTAGTATAGGTTAGGTTGTTAAAAATCGTGAAAATGTTGACTATAATTATTATCGCCTTATTTGGTTAACTATTAACTGCTCTTTTCATCAATCTGCTTATTTTTTATATTTGCTCCACACAGGAAGTCATGAGGAAAACAATTCCCCTCGTGGCCTATGTCACATTTGGGGACGCTGTGTGGAGGGTTTTTTTAGGAAAAGAAGGAGATAAAGTTCTGGGAAGGAAAAGCGTATGAGTGGTGGGTAGAAATCTGGGGGTCAGTGTGTCAGAAGTGACGGACATATGAGTCCAAACCTCCCACTTTGATGCAAGGCGATGTTCCGAGAGAGTTTGGCGTTTTTGGAGAAGTCAAAGGGACTCCCGCAACCACTCTCTCGTGATCCGGCTTGCCATGCAGCTGGTGGGCAGATGCATCCGCCGCCAACATCTCATGAACCCGGGCACTCCTGCTAAGTCACCAGACGTAGCGTACCACCTGGGGTGACCTATGGCAGAAGTGTGGGTTATCCATTAAATGTTTCCCGGGGTGGCGGTAAACATACAATACACATTCTCAAATTGACTTGACAGAACACACAAATTGACTTGACAGAACTTGACACTTGACTTGACTTGCCTTTGATTACTTGACTTTTAAGACCGCTGAGCCCCCACAACGAAAGTCTAACAACGATGCATTTGAAGTTTGGCAATTTCTTCGCTTACACCTGGAGACTTCATAATAGACAAATTAATATTTTAAGTATGATGGTTGTTTGTCACCAAACGATAAACCGTACGCGAGTGTATGAAAATGGATGTCAGTTAATCATCTTTTAATGAGTATGGAGGTTTGCAAATTTTACAATTCTCCAACGGTAACGTTTGTGAAAGGAACATACTGTTTTGTAATTAAGTAATCAACCAACAGAATACATCACATATAATTACTAGCTGTCCCGGAAAACGTTGTTTTGCCATATAAATTATTTCTAGTGAATATTTTTATATATGTAGAAGATAGGGACACCCTAATCACCTAGCGGTATGAATATACTATACTACCTATTCTCATACCTACCAAATAAATATTAAAAAATCATAAAGATCGGTTGAGCAGTTTCGGAGGACTGCGACCACAAACACCGTGACACGAGATATTTATTTATATAGATCATAGGTTACAGTGACAATTTCAATTAAAAGTGAGCAAACCACTCATCTCAACATTCTTAATGTGTTGTGATACTCGTACATAATAATAAATTATATTATTACAAGCACGTACGTAAAACAAGAAGGATTAAATATTAGAAAATATATACGTACACTCTTACGTGTACATGTACACACATACAAACATGTATATGCATACGTGTGTACACACTACTGACACATATGTATATACATACACATGCATAGATACATGTACATACATACATGCACATAAATATACATTTATACACATATTATAGCTCTAAGTGAGGAAATTATCAGGGATATGTAAATACAAGTTTTGTAAATACAAGTCATGGTAACAGGCTTAATAATTTAGAAGCACTCGAAATAAAGAAAGCCGTTAAAACAAAAACCCAAATCCTTAATAATCAGTTAAATGTGTCCAACAGTCCGATATTAGGAATATTTCCCATAAACTAGAGAAAAAAACCCGTAGCCACTTTATTCCTTAATCACCTGTTCAAATGACGTTTTGTCCCGGTAGATATAATGTAATTATTCATTAGATATACCCGTCTCTTTCTCTTTATCACAATGTAGGATGTTAATTACACTCTCTCACTCTTACTTTATATTGTCTTTTGTCTCTGTCTGTATGTATATATAAGCTCACAAAATGTATTTTTTCACCAGTTTTAATTTATACCCTGAAGATGCTTGTATTAAGCGAAACCGCTCGGTAAATAAAAATTAAATCAATAAATCGTGGTTACAAACAAAGTGATTGTTTTCCTTTAATTAAATACAAGTTTCTTCTGAAGGTAATAATTGAAACTGAAAATACATCCAAGTCTACATGTTCACAATATTATTTTAATAAATATAATCGAGTATTTATATAATTATAATCGAGTCATTCTTGAGGTTGGTTTTGAAAAAAAACGGTAAATATTTCCCTACCGAATGCGCATTATTTATCATTTCAGAATATTGCAATTCGTACTTATTATTGTTTAACTGATAGAAAGTGTTTTTTTTTCTTTTAAAAATGCGTATTTCATCGTCGTAATTAACATGGTTGTCCTTGAAAAATGACATTTCTCGTTTTTTAAATTAAAAAAATAAAAATAAAACGAAATATTTTTCGATTCCGGTTACTGAATTACTTATTACTAACCATTATCTACCTAGTAGATTTTGTTTTAATTTTTTAAAATATGTTTTGAGCGTGGACTCGATAGGGAAATATTTACTGAAAAACTAGTATTTCCACGGTAGATATAAATATATTAATTCCAGTAACCTACCAGACGACACACTGTAAGAGTCAAAGTAAAAGAGTGTCGAAGAAATTTGGGTCACGTTATCCGTAATCTTCTGTTTGAGATCGTGGAAGTATTTGGAGATATTTGATAAAATGTTATTTTAGTAGCGAAATCCTTAACACGCAAGGAGAAATTTGGACGTGTTTCCGAGCAGGAACGAATAAGAAGTGAGTCTAGTCACGTCTCAAGTCTGTTCTTTTCCTTAAAAGAATAAAAGTTTCGTACAACCTGCGTACCCTTGTTAAAGCACAGTGGCGGGCACAGACTTTTTTAAAAATATATTTCATATTTGTAAAAAGCACTAACTTTGTGGCTCGCCATAATTTACAATAAAAAAATACATAAATTTGTTTAAGACCACTTCTATTTTAAAACACTCTACCGGTTTCAGAAGCACCCTTCCTTCGTCATGAGAATATTATAACTAAACTATGATACAGAATGTTAGGTCTGTAGCAGCCGCGTCACCTCTGCTAAAAATACCGACGCAGGATGCCGACCCCAAAACCAACCATCGAAGGAAGCTGATTCAACAAACAGACGACAATGGAATTTGAAACATCAATATCGATCAATGACACCCGATACTAAAGCCGCGGACCAAGCAAAGGCATACCGAGAAACATCCGTCCAAACGACGAGTAGACAAAATACTCAACCCGTGTAAAATTGACAAATAATAAAAATGAACTATGGAGTCACCGTCAGCAACTCTGGGGGTCAAGACGCACACGCTTCACCCCACTGAGAAGTTCGAGAACAAAGGAATCACCCGGTATATAAACCCTGGACGGCCGATGGAGAGGGCACTCACTTCACGCACTTAACCACGTCGATCGACTCTGTTTTCTCGCCGTGTTAAACTTTGTACTATATTTATCGACTTGCATTTTTTTGTAATTATTGAATAAATCAATTAAAATCTTCTGCTGCGTTTGCTGTACATCCTCTCGGACGTAGATGACGAATACCTACAGGTCAATTTTAAACTGTGGTGAAGCCACTTACGGACGACTTATTTATAATATTTTAAATGTCAATTTTTGAAGGTGTCTAAATTGATTTATTACCGGTTAATCCAATTTGCAGAGACGGTAATTGAGAGAGTGATTATGTGGGATTCGGAATCTTTTTCTTTGGTTTCCCTTGCACTAAGTGAAAGGGTTTTCTTAATTGATTTAGATATTTAGAATGACGTTATTGCTGTGACTCATTTAAGTGCATTATATTGTTTAGGTTTGGTAAACATCCTAAGTAGCGGGGAATAAATAATTTTCCTTACTTTATTAATTAGCGTTATGTTGGGGTCATTCGTAAAATATTATAAATAAGTCGTCTGTAAGTGGCTTCACCACAGTTTGACAATGACCTTACAAGTCGAAACAGTTGTAACTAAAATACATTCTAAAATACTTGCAAAACTCGATAATAAAAATATCAAATTTAATTTTAATTAAATTTCTGAAAATTAAAATGGAGTTCTACGAATTAAACACAAAAACAATTAATATGTAATAATATGTTAATATGTTCTTTTGTACAGCATGAAAACCAGTAAAATATGCCAAGCATTGATAGTAAAGACGATAAAAAAGGCTTTAGCAATAGAGATCTCCCCGCCAATACCTAAAGCACCTTGGACAGATAGTCAAAGAGAGAGAAGATTAAAGGTCCTTCATTGAGTGGCCAAAAATGGAACTAGCTGCCAATTGACAGAGTATCCAAATCCACGCTTTGTTTTCAAGCATAAAAGCTAACCAGAAAACAATGAAAACGTGCTGAAACGTATGAAACCAACGTTTACGATCGAAATTTGAAAAAAATAACGAAACTGTGAAGTATTAGAATTTTCTATTAATTAATCTATATATATGAAAATCTAAAAATGTTTGTTTGTATGTCTGCTATGCGTTGCTAAACCATTTATTCGTGTGCATGCCTGCGATGGTTTCCGTATACAAGAGTGAGCGCATTATTAAACCGTTCATCTGATTGCGATGAAACTTTAGGGATTTGATGTGTGCATGCCCGCGATGGTTTCTGTATACAATCATCTGGCATCATGAAATTAAACATTGCTAAATCGTTGATCCGATTGCAACGAAACTTTGGTGAGTTATTGTGAGCACGTCAACGAAGGTTTCTATATACTGGTGAGTTCTGGCACTATGAAATTTGTATTAAAAAATTGCATAGGTGGCATGCGAGCTGTTTGAAAACTAAATGTACAGGGACTGAATGTGTGGAATTCGGGAGACGAGAGGGGAAATCGGGAAGAGGGTTCATGGGACGAGGGAAGCGGGAGTGGGGAGAGGGAAAGCGGAGAAGGCAAAGTGGGAACGCGTAAGGGGAAGGGGATGCGGAAGAGGAATAGGAGGCGGAAGAAGAATGGGACGAAGGGAAAGGACGCACAGGGAGAAACAATATCTTTATTAAGTGGCATAGCAACGCATGCCGGGAACTACAAACCCAAAAATTAGCATACTTACATTTTTTATATATATAGATTTCCCCCTAAAGCCATGCGAGCGAAGCCGCGGGAAAAAGCTAGTTTTACATAAAACGACAAAAAGTTAGGTAACCATACTTTAAAATACATTTGTCTAATAAAATACGTGTATATTTTTTTCATTTTCCTTTTCACATACAATTACCAGCCGTTTGTTTTTGTTTTTGAAAATAATAACATTATTGTACAGTATACGCCTTTGATATTATATTCTGGCAGCAAGCTGAATAGTACCTATAGTTCCGCGAAACAGAGACTTGGTATGGATCTTGACTTACCCCTTTAATTTTTAACGTTGTGAAATATAAAGGTATCCACTGTGAAAGGTATGCTCATTTTGTAGTCCAGTCCCAGGCGGATTCTTGCGACAAGGCGCTCCATAAAAATATTATAATTTTTTGGAATATTTTTCCACAAAATATGGATTTACTATTTCATTTGTTTCGGTGTTCTCAAAGACTTATCAACTACGTTGAAAAGGTAAAATATCTGCCGTGTCAATAAAATTAAAAAACAGAATATGTAATATAATATGTTAAGTAATTTAAAATTATAAATGGAATCATACAAAATTCATACAAAAGAAGTTATAATATGATAAATGTTTAAAAATTGATTAAGTATTGAAAAACTACTTCTGGAAAATTAAATATTTTCAAAACGAAAATAAATGCATGTACTTAATTAAAACATTGGTAATTACAATTTGGGAGGCGGGTATGGGTACCATACCCGCCGTTGAACCATTCATTGGATAACTAACACCTCTGCCACAGGTCACCCCAAGTGCGTTTGGTGACTTATCAGGGGTTCCCGGGTTCATAAGGTGAGGTTTATCCGGGTCTTGACGGCGGATGCGTCTGCCCACCAGCTGCATGGCAGGTTGGATTGGGAGCGAATGGTTGAGGGAGTCCCTTTGACATCTCCAGGAACATTGGACTCACTAACTCCCAGATTCCTACCCAACCCTCATACCTTTTTTCTTCCCTGAACTTCCTCTCTTTCCATTCCTAAAAAGACACTCCACAAAGTATCCCCAAAGGTGACCAAGGCCCCGAGGTAAATTATTTTCCTCAGGGCCTCCTGTGTTGAGCTAATGCAAAAAAATCCCTAATCGGGGTATGTTATAAGGCAGTAAGGCTGAAGGTAGTGGGGAAAAAAGGGAGATGGAAAATGTGAAATCAGATCCGATCATTAAACACGGCGAGAGCCTTTTCCAGTAAGGTGCTGATTCCAGTTATGATCTTTCATCAGGATGATACTGAGAGTATTTCCACTAGGATTAATTCACATTTAATTTAGCCTTTAAATTGGTAGAACTATGCAAAGATACTTCCACGAAATATTTAGCCCCATGTGTTACCTTTGGCGTAATATTCTGTAGTGTAGGGAATATTGTTTAGGGTTACAGTGCCTTATTAATATGAATACGTTAAAGTGAAAATACCAAAAAAATAAATTTTATAGCAGTCACACATGGCATTTACAACGCTACATAAAACAGGAGAATTCTAAACATTTTGCAACACCAAACTTAGGTTATTGAACCGTTAAATACTTACGTTTCAAATGTCTTCTAAAAAAATTGAGAAAAACTGATAAAATAAATTATTATTCCTCCAAAAAACTCATTTTAAAAGATTCATCGTGGAAAATGCTGACATGTTATCAAAGAACTTCTTAACTTTTCTAAATACATACCACGTTTCCTAGAAAATTCTTTTTAAAATATAAATCAATCTACAGCATTATTATATTTCGGTGTAAATAAATATTTTGTAATTTCTCTCTATTTGGCAAGCGGGTATGGGCACCGCCGACCGGAAACCATTTATTGGATAGCCAACACCTCTGAAATAGGTCACCCCAAGTTGTTCGATACGTTTGGTGGCTTTGCAGGGGTTCATGGGGTGAGGCTTGTTTGCATCTGTGGACGAATGGAGTCATACGTTCGTCACTCCTGGAGCCACCCGTCATACAATTTTCCTTCCCAGAACTTCCTCTCCTTCCTTTCCTCAAAAGACCCTCCACACAACATCCCCAAAGATGACATAGGCCTCGGGGGGAATTATGTTCCTCAGGGCCTCCTGTGCGGAGTTAAAGGCATTATGTAAGTTGATACGTAAGAAAGTTGTAAATAAATAAATAAGTTATTTTAGTTATTGTCATCACTGAAATTCATTTATTTTATTTTTATTTTTTTTATAGTGATACCTCACAAGAGTCTCAGCTGCTCCCCTCTGGAGCCAGTGAGACTATGGCATCCCCAATTGGGGTATGTTGTGAGGCTGAAGGTAGTGAGGAGGGGAAGGAGATGGGGAAGAGGAAGGTGGGGCAGTACCTGGCTATTCAGATCTGGTCACAAAACACGGCTAACGCCATTTCAGGCAAAGTTTCTATTCTGAATGGTGGTCTTACACCAGAGCGATAATGAGAGCATCTTCCACTCTGGAACGTGCCGCAAATGTACTATACATTATTTTAAATGAATTAATTTTGAAATAACACACATTATTCAATTTTTTTTGCCCTTGCCGGGATTCGATCCCACGACTTTCGGATTGCGAGTCAAGAGCCTTACCGCTAGACCACGCTGGCCGTCAGATTGAAAATCACTAAATTAAAGTCACCTAGTTATTGGCAGTGGGTTGTAAGATAGAATAAATTTCGGTTTATAATCTTTTTTTCTTTGCTTCATTTGATTATCTAACTTACTAAATATCACGCCATACTATTCCGTTATCCTGACTCTTGACATGACCAGACTCAAGTATTTGATTCACTTAATCGTGCCATGACTTTCTGAAGTGTCCCCGACACTTTGTCTTTCGTTACATTATATATTCTCCATGCACTGTTTTCGTTATTCAACCGCTCTAAAATATAAAACCTTTTGATCATCCCTTTCTGAAACTTATTCATTACACTTCATCAGCCTTGCATTTTTTCAGGATATCCACGTTTGATATTTTTATAAAGCTTCCTGTTGGAGATTTTTGGCAAAGCAGCGTTATATTATTTTCATTTCTATTTATCTTTTTTTAAATTTTTTAAAATTTTTTTGTTTATTTTTTAATTTTTTTAAATTTATTTTTATTTTTTTTACAGTGAATACCGCGCAAGAATCTCAATTGGGGTATGTTGTGAGGCTGAAGGTATAGGGGAGGGGAAGGAGGTGGGGAAGAGGAAGGTTGGAAAGTACCTGGCTATTCAGATCTGGTCACCAAACACGGCTAAAGCCATTTTCAAGCAACGTTTCAATTCTGAATGGTGGTCTTACACCAGGGCGATACTGATAGTATCTTCCACTCTGGAACATGCCGCAAATATACTATATATTATTTTAAATTAATTAATTGTCAAATAACACCAATTAATCAAATAAAATTTATTTGCGCATGCCGGGTTCGAACCCGCGACCTCCGGATTGTGAGTCAAGAATCTATTCAAATCTCTCATTTTATTTAATTTTTCTTATTTCCTTAAGATATTAAAATTAGATTAGGAACGGGCTCAGCCTAGTGAGATGGTTTTCAGCAAAAATAGTAATTTATATTCACTGTATTTATTATCTTGTAGAGGTTTATTATTGGGGTATTATACCTTGTTGCATTACCCCCTTCTTTAGCCAACGTTTCAGACAGCATTACAGTAATCAGGGCGGATATTTAATATGTGTGTAAGACGTGTAGATGCATTTGCCCTGATGATGGACAATGTTATACTGTCCAAAACATTGGCTAAAGAATCAGGTATCAAAACACGACATAATACCGCAAAATAAATCACTATTA
This sequence comes from Limnephilus rhombicus, assembly GCA_929108145.2. Lineage (NCBI taxonomy): Eukaryota > Metazoa > Arthropoda > Insecta > Trichoptera > Limnephilidae > Limnephilus > Limnephilus rhombicus. The sequence continues at coordinate 19,081,784 of OV815273.1, read as the reverse complement.
TACGTTGACCGTGAAAATTAAAAATCATATATAACTATTTTTTTTATTACGCACCAGATTTAAATGTCCGGGTTAAATTTTCCCCACAGGAAAAACTAAACCCTTTCACACACTTCCCCAAATGATCATCTAGTCAAACCACGCTATGCAATTGCACTATATAAGTATTATAAATACAAAACAATACAAGAACAACATGTCAACCTACCAGAGACCAAATGGGAAAATAATTTACCGACTCCAGATATTTTCATATCAGAGGGTTCGGCTCTGTGGAATTCCTAATTTGACCTATAAATCTTACTGATCCCTCAATATAAATATTTAAAAAAATATATATTAAAAAATCTTGATATTATTCATCATCATCATCATCATCACTATTGGCTCTACAACCCCTGGTGGGTCTTGGCCTCCTCAAGAATCTTCCTCCACTCATCTCGGTTTTGTGCCAGCTCTCTCCAGTTTAAAAGCTCCAAGATGGATATGTCTTTGAGGACGTTGTCGCTCCATCTTAGTCTTGGTCTTTCCAGGCTCCTTCGCCCTATTGGTCTTGAGTTCAGCAGGGACTTTGGACTTGATATTATTATTGATATATAACTATTATTATTGATAAATCCTGAGTTTTTTTAAGTAAAAACTTTTTTAGCGCCGTTGTGATATTAAACTCGATGAAACGAAAAATAGCGACACTAAAAAGAGACAAACACAAACATCTATAGGATTTAGCCTACGAGAGAATGAGACAGACTAATCGGTCACCTCTTCGTAGTATACCCACTCTTGTTTACTTTAGTTTTCCGAAGGTTTCACTTCTACCGAGTGTGAACTGCAAACTCGGATTTTTCTTACTAATCTTTTTGTTATTATTTGCAAAATTTTATGATTTACTTCCTGAGATGATTTCATATAATTGACAAGAATTCCCTCACCAAACACAAGAGCCTTGTCTCTTTATGGTGAGGAAAGGCTATTTTTATATTCCTTTACAACACTGTATAACATATAAAAAAATGTATACTCATTGTAAAAAACATACAAATATTAAATAAATTAAAAATATCTTTATTATATTGTTTAATAAAAAACTCGTTTTTATTTTATTACTACACGAATAAAAGTTTATTGCATTTCAATACAGTATCATTTCTGAACACTTATTGATTATATTTATTTTGCGGCTGTAAACGCGTTACACACAATTGACAGAATACGAATAATATTTCCGAAAGATATATTGTAATATTCGCGTTCCCTTTATTGATTATGATAAGTACAGCAAATGACAGATATACAAACATCTCCCACATCCGTTGGGAAGTTTCTTCGGAGATTTCCCCTAAGTTTGGTGCGAACAAAGATGTTGAATAAACAATAAATAGTTTGGTCAATGTTTGCTTATCATTTATCAGCCCTCAGAAGTGCTAATGTGGCAGTAACATTGAGAGTACTAAACCGATTCGCCCTCTGAGCGAAATCTTGAAATCACAGTTTGGCGGTTCGCTCTAATTTGTCATCAGTCTAGGTACCGTAATAATACTACCCAAATCCACTTATGTTGTTTTGAAGCTATATTGGTGTAGACCAGGCATGCCCAGCTTGTCGCCCTATTGAAGATTTTTTTATTTGGTTTGTTTTTTTTCGGTATTCATAAAAAAAAGAAAAAATCGTTCTCGTTAATTTATCACATTTACCTTTATTATATTTGGTGAAATTAGAACTTTCTTGTTATTAGACTTCGGACTCTCGATCTGGATTTTGACTTATTGATTGAAAGTACCAGGCGAATGGTCAAGCTAGGAATTAATTCCAACCAGTATATTTTTCTGCACATTTCTCTTAAGATCTAATGCAACTGACATAATTTTTAATAAGCGGAGGGTGAGTGCAAAGGACACAAATAGGCGTGCCTATAGTTGAGAGCGAGAGATGGAGCACGCCGGTTAAACTAGTGCGATTTTTTTTAAATAAGAAAGCCAAACCTCTACGCTGCTGGTCATATAAATTTGACGACAAAAGGAGGAATTGCAAATTTACTGAAATTTTCCTAATTTACCGATTTTATTAAATTTTTTATGAACTCTTCCAAAATCAAGTTGCACAATAACTGCATTTTTGACAAAGAATTACCGGTAAAAATGGCGTGGCGCACGTACCAGTGGCGCCCTAATTAATTAAAAAAGCTACTAGCTGTTTAATTTTAATCGCATTTTATTAATTATATTAATACATTTCACTTCTACGGTAACAGTACATCAATGTAGATTAAAAATTTCCATGATATTTTAATTTCATACTCTTTTTGCTATTAATTACACATTCTGCATAGAAAGGCACCCACTGTAAATTGATGAACCTACCTAATACGTATTTCAGCTCTACTTATAGAAATTCAGCCTTACTAACAAAAATATCAATAGTTATTTATTAGATGTGTAAAATTTAAATTAGGTTTATTATTAGGGTTAAAAATTATCAATATCTATAGGGTTAAATATTATTATTAGGGTTAAAAATCATCCAATATATATAATTAATAGATTTCTTAGTTTTTACCACTTCATTGTTTACAAAAAACCATATGTTTGGTGAGCGTTGCTCACTTCCTCAGGGCTTACTAAAATTCCCAGGGTTTAATAAAAACATCGGGGTTTACTAAATTACAACAATGGACTTAACGGAATTAATGGAAAGGTGCGAGTGGGAATTTAAAAATAAAAAAAAATCTGAAATCTATAAATTGAAGTGCAATGATTGCAATTTTTTTAAATAAAGGTAAAACTTCGAGATACTTTGATAAAGGAACATATGAGATTTTTAAGCAATAATAGTTTCCCGGAGTTTGCCAATCATTTGTTGGGGATGAATCACACCTTGGAGTTGAATAGTGGAATTGAATTACTACATTTTAATTTTAGTGGAGTTCAGTTGGACAAATTGAAAATCTTAGAAATTAGAAAGAGCATTAATACGAATTTAAATATTATAGATAAACAGAAAATATTTTTAAATTACCCATTATTAAACTTTTCCCTGGTTAAATTATAACCTTTTGTGGTTTGGTGAGACAAAGATAGAAATGTTAAGGTTATTTAAGATGAAAGGAATGGCCTATGCATAACACACAAACAATTGTTTGGATTCGCTTATCTATCATTTATTTTAATTAATAACCACCAAAATCACCGCAAATAAGCATTTTATAGATTCCGATGAACATTTTTTACTAAATAAAAAGTGGTGCAACCTCTCAAATCTCATGCAATAGAAGGTTAAATTATTTCCGCTTTGCATTAAAATCCAAATTAATGGAATATTTCTGAACCCAACCGAAAACTAAAAACTGTCTTCGAGTGATGACATACAATTTCAAATTTTATAATTCGATATAATCTTATATTTTTTGTAAATATGAACATTTTGAATGCCAACATATATTTTTTTTAATAACTCACTATATCTACGTTTTTTCTCACTAAAATTACTGATAATGAAAAAATAAAAACACATACTTATTTTATTAGGCAAATGTATTATAAACGTTATCGTCTACTTATTTTTGTATCGTTTTATGTAAAAATAATTAATAAAGAATTCTCAAATACATATATATTTTTAAAATTGCAGTAGGAAACTTTGAATGAGACCAAAAATATTTAAACATAAGAGAAATGCTATGATGGTCGCCCGACTGTCGGCGGACTAGAGTCTAATGGTCCTAGTTTGAGTACGGAGTTTAGTAGATTTTTTGAAGGTGTGCTAGTAGCATTGGTTAACAATATAGTTCGAATACGGAAAGAATTCGTTCATTTAGTTGATTTTTTTGCAGTTTTTGTACATTTTTGAAGGTGTGCGGTAGTATTGGTTAACAATATCGGCGATACCAGGAAGCACAGTCCCACCCAGTAAAAACTGCCGATAGCACATCTCTTATATTTCAATATCTTTGGATGAGACTCAACGATTTCTAGGAGACCTATATAAGTTGTTCCGAAAACCGAACAATTGTGCCCGAGGGGTTAAAAAAAACAAATTTAAAAATAAGGAAATTTTCAAAAAAATATTTTTTCAACATAAATAAATATTTATCGCGTTATGTTAGGATTAACAGAAACCGTTTAAAAGTGACTTCTTTATTTATAAGACCAACTACGAGTCCATTATTTGACACATATTTAAATAGTATCAAGGCGATGCACCACGTCATGTAACATTTGGAATCGATAAATGAAAAAATGGAAACAATAACCCTCAATATGTAGATGGCGATAAGGTTTAAATTCCCACACAACACCAGCCGCCTACGTTGATATAAGCAAGAAAAAAAAATATCGCCAAATAAAGTGTTTTATTTTATTTTGCGAAGTTAAGTCGCATTTTTATATTTTTACGTTTCGTTCATTTTATAAAAAAAATTAATTTACTTTAATACCCTATATTAGAACGATATCGTAAATAGAAGTTTTGAACTTTAAAGCAGTCTTTATAGGCCTGATAATTTATTTTTTTCTGGGCTTAAAAAATACTTTAAAAAATTTGTTTGCTCGATGTTTTAAAAGGCGAAGATGTGTTCTACGTGCGGGATTTCCTTATGAAGGAACTCCAGTGAAAAATATTATGGCTTTAAAAAAATATTTTCATATAGACCAATAAACGCTGATTTTCAATATATAAGTTTTATTTAATAATATTAAACGCAGCGTTTTTAAAATCTTATTAAAAAGTTCATTTTTAATCGGGTCGTGACGTCACCGTATAGTCATTGTATGGGAATGTATGATATGACTCAATCTATCGTATTAATTTATTCGTTTATTTACATACTTTTTATAGAGATTTAGTTGTTGTGTTTATTGTAACATTATTTAGGCCTAAATAATGTTTCAAAAATAAAGGATCTCTTATTAGTTTATGTCTATTATTGAAAATATTCAAAAACTACTGCACAAAAAAATAGTAATGCTATTTCTAAGGAGAATATTTCGAACAACGGAATTCAAAATGGCGGCAGTTGATCAGCTGATTTCCCGATCCTATAGTATTTTTTCAGCAGTGATGATGTCACACGATTCACCATACACACGGTAGTTTTCGGGGGGTCTTGAAAAATTAAAACTTTGAAAATTATTTTAAATATTAACACTAACTCTAAAAATAAAAATAAAAATGCAGTTAAAAAAAAATTGGGCTGGAGTTCTCTATTACAGAATCTAAACTAAGCGATCAACGTTAAGTTGAAGAAAGTCTGTATTCTGAAGCTAGAAGTCTTGGGCGGCGAGCTTTTTAAAATTTGTATAGTTTTTGGGTTGACGCATGTATTTTTAGCTCTCAATTTAATTGCCGTCATGATCCATATACCTAATCCATATAGTATATAATCGTATCGTTAATATCCACATCGCCGTCATAAAATAAAATCAGACGACCTACTAATAATTTCATATTTTTCAATCGTCTAGTAAAAATAAATAGTGTTTTAGTCGGCCATACATCCCGAATTACTCTCCTAGTAAGAACCATAAATGACCGGATAGTGCGGTTAGTAGCCGAGTGATACAATGCGTTGGGTTCGCCATAGGCATTGTCATGGGTTCAGCCTTCTACTAGTTAAGTTCTCCATCACTACACAATGAACAAGTAAACATTTTCCGCTTTTAATGATTGGAGTAGAGAATTGTCGGATTTTTGTTATTATTTTTTTGTTCGAATACCGCAGATAATTTTCAACTGCTCCCAACCGTCTGGAGACAGTGACTATGACATCCCCAATTAGGGTTGGTTGTCAAGCTGAAGGAAACGAGGAGGACTTGGGGAAAAGGAAGGTGGTGAAGTATCTCGCTATTCAGATCTGGCCTTTCACCAGGGCGATACTGAGACTAGGTAAATTCTACTCTGGAACGTGCTGCAATTAAACTGTGTGTTATTTTTAATAAACTAATTGCGAATCAACAAACAATAATAAAATAAATTTTACTCGTATATGCCGAGTCGAAAGCCTTACCAATCAACCACGGAGGCCGTTAAATTATTATTCGTAACCCTTAACGTTTGACTCTCTTTTTAGTAAAAAACTAATTTCTCTCATAATTATTATATCGTACCAACTCAAAGTTAGAGATACGCCGACTGTCGTTGAGTTACAACCAAACTGCACGAGTATGTAATCAAAGCGGTGAAACCAACGATAGTTATACATTTGATGTGTAAGTGGAAACAAAGGCGAGGCACCGCTGTGCTTACATGCGTTCTGCAATATAACGACATTGACGGAGCTTTTGTGGACGCTGTTTCATACTAATTATGTTTTATTGTCCACCTCAATTGTTTATATTATCTATGAACCAACTACCTTTCTATTGCTTTATTGAAATTTTAATGAATGCACTGAGACATTTAGGAAGAGCGTCACAATATTATTTATTTATTTTTTAATTTTCAACGCCCTGATGGGCTTTTACATGAAAAGTTTATAATACAAAGACAGTTTTTAAATAAAAAAGATAAACTATAAAAATATAACTAATAAACATCACATGAAAGGTAGGTATACAGAAAAATTTAAGGAAAGATAGTTCATTACAATAAAAGAGAAAGTTTGTAAGTTGTAAATGGCATAGAAATAAACTAGTAGGTATGTTAAAAATTACTAAATTTACAGGTGACTGATTAAATGTGATGAATAATACATGACAAAATGCAAGATACTTAAAAAGAAAACGGTAACAAGTTTTTACATTGTAGATTAATATATGTAGAAATACACAAATATATGCAATAGACCCTATGTGATGCTCCTTAGATATCAAAATATTTTAAATAAAAATATTGTTCAGATATTTCTTGAATAATGGTAAACTTGTATAAGAGGTGAATTTGTTCCCTAGTGTGTGTAGTCGAGAAATTGGTGCATGTATGTGGTAGTTGATTACAGAATTATTGTTGCAGAATAATATGTTTTGCCTTGTTTCGCGATAAGGTACTTTGAAATCAATGAGATATAGATTATAAAACAGATATGTCAAACATTGAAGTGTAAACAGACTCAATCATTTACTGATTCCGAATAAAAGTCGGAAACTGAATTGAAGTATTTTAACACTTCACAATTGACATGGCCTTCAAAAATCACCGAATTGGGACGTCCGTGTCCGAGCAGTGGACAGCAGATATTGGATAGTAGTGAACAGCGGAGACGGCCATTAGGTGGAACGTCAATATTTACGGGTAAATGTTTTGACAGTAGATAGCTCCGCGTCCGCCGGAATAGATAAACGCGACCGGAAAGGCTTTCAGGATAGAATCACTAATGCGATTGGCCGCTGGTCATTGGCCGTCACCCTCAGTAGCTCATTGGCCAATTGACAAGTACAACATACAGTGGACATTGGACACTGGACATCAATCTTCTGGAGATGCTCACGACAACATGGCGGCAATTACCTTGTGCAAATGTTGACAGTATTCATGTCAATACAACAGATGTTGCTGAAACGGGATAGATGGTGTTTGGATATTGGTGTAAGCTAAACTTAATGGGAATTAAGAGGGGATTTACTTTAATACCAGCGGCGACTAATGAATTTTGTGGTACAGAGTGAGTTAAACAAATAAGGTAGATAAAAAACGATTTAATAAATCTATCCGACGCGACGCTGGAAAAGCTTTCCAAAAAATAGACAAAAATCAAGATGGTTGTTTTTAAAGATTTTTTTTTTGTATATACCTACGCACCGCAATAAATTATTTGTCTCTGAATTTAGACAGGTATAAAGAATATTTTAAAGTAGTTCGTTTAATGGTTTATATGCGATTATATATATCTATAATATAAAAATGAATCGCTAAATGTGTTGGTAAGCGCAAATCTCGAGATCAGCTGAACCGATTTCGCTAATTCTTTTTTTAGAATATTCTTTGAAGTACGAAGATGGTTCTTACGGAGAGAAAAATTAAGAAAATTGGGCAGAAAATTGAATAATTTCAGAAAACCCGCACGTTTGACAGTTCGCATGTTGGAGAATGACATTTTGCAAAACAATAAAACTGTTATATCAGGATTCTATTTTTGAAAATCAAGTGGATAAATTTATTTAAAGTAGGTACTCCCCTAATAGTTTAAATGGAATCAAGAATTTTAGATATTTTAAATAGGTACCTATGTTAGGTACCAAATTTAATATACCTACATGAAAAATGTAAATTTGAATAAAAATTGTAAAAGGTGGCACGCGGACTGTTTAAAAACTGAATGTACTGGGATTGAATATATGGAACGCGGGAGGAGGGTTGGCGGGACGAGGGAGCGGGAAAGGGAAGAAGGAAGGCGGGGAAGGTGGAAGGGGATTGCGGGAGGAGAAGGGGGCGTGTGAGGGGGGAGGGGAACTCGAAAGGGTTGTTAGCGGGACGGGCGAAGGGGGGGGGGGAGTGGAGTGGGGAGAGGGAAGGTGGAGGTGACGGAGTGGGAACGCGAGAGGGGAAGAGGACGCAGGAGAAGAAGGGGAGGCGGAAGGGGAACGGGACGAATGGGAAAGGACACTCAGGGAGAAACAATTTCTTTATTAAATGGCATAGCAACGCATGCCGGGACCAGCTAGTAAAAGATAAAAATCAAAACGTGTTTGGGGATTAGTGTATTGCGTATTGCTATTTTAAGCAAACGAAATGTTTGAAACTTTCAAAATACATACCATCTTTAAACCCCCCGCGAAGGTTTCTGGATTATTACAACCACACGACAATACATCTGAAATGTTTTTTAATCATCACAAAAATTCTTGCAAACTGTCAAAAATTTAAAATTACATTTGGCAAAACAATGATTGTTAAATCAAAATTCTACTTTCAAAACTCTTTACATTAAAGAATTAAATGGAAGTACATACTTACATAGTAATTTGAATCGAATAAAGAATTGTAGATATTTTTAAGAGGTACGCTAGGTACCAAATTTGATTGATTGTTCTTACAACATGTGATTGTTCTTATAATATACGAAAATTAATATTTGTAATACATGAAAAATGAAAATTTGAATTAAAAAAATTGTAATAGGTGGCACGCGAGTTGTTTGAAAACTGAATGTACTGGGACTGAATATATGGAACGCAGGAGAGCGATTGACAGGATGGGGGAGCGGGATAGGGGAAAGTAAAGGCGGTGAAGGTGGAAGGGGGATGCGGGAAGGGAAGGGAACGCGGGAGAGGAACGGGGACGGACGGGAAAGGACATGAAAGGAGAAAAAAAACATTTCTTTAAATATGGCATTGCAACGCATGCTTGGAATCAGCTAGTACGGAATATTTTCACTTCATTCCAAATTGGAAACCACTAAATAAACACTAAATAACTCCATAAATCATTCTGATGGGATATCGCCTTTCAGAAATGCATTATTTTGTTTACGGAGATGGGCAGAAACGGGCGCCCGTTTGATAGATTTCCCTATCTTAACAAACAGATCGCAATCTTTAGAGCACAGGCGTTAGGCAGGTATGCTGTCCTTGTTCTACCGGTATTACAATGGAAGATGCTCCGAGTAACTAGCGTCATTGATCCCTTCGGAACTGGTGCGTAGTCGGGAAACACGCCAAACGTCCGTTATATCGACGGTCCCAAGAACCATATCGGATGTGCTGTTTTTTTTAGTTTTGCAGTAGAGTTCGCTTTTGTATTTTTACTGGTTTGGAGATCAATAAATACAGCGCATAAGAAACATGTACATACATATTAATATTATTAATATATAGATATACAAAATAATAAAAATTATAATAAAAAATAAATATAGGTATAAATATATATATTTTAATTCTTTTCATCCAAAATTCCGAAAATACATACTTTTAAATCAATTGAAAGAAATTAAAATAAGCCAAAAAATGATCATAAATTTTTAGCAAATCCGACACTGTTCTACGGGACCTTTATATATATAGTTGACATTCGTCACATGAGAACCGGTCACTTCTACGACTCAGTGTCTCCCTTCTTCCACAACGTGGGTCTCTTCAAGACCCATGTTCACTCTTTCCACTTCTCAAATGCACCCTGCAAAATTTAAAGATGACATAGACCCTGTGGGAAATTATGTTCCTACGGCCTTCTGTGTGGAGTTAATGTTTAGTGACCAGATTTGAACAGGAAGACACTTTCAAACATTTCTCTATCCCTTTTCTATCCCCTCTTTCACTTTTATCAGACTCACAACTTTTCAAAATAGAGATGCCATAACTCCATTGACTTTTCCGTCAAACGTTTGTAGTATCAGATACCAAAAAAAATGAAGTATTTACAGAGCCTCACCGGATTTCTGAAAGCCTTCAGCTTCAGCATTATGAGTAATTGCTTTTTTACAAGCTTAACCCTCTGCCACAAAAAAAATACTATCCGCCAAAGTTCAAGACCGGGACTCGCTTCCCACTTTCCTTTATAATTCCTTCTACACCGCATCCAATATTTGAATCAACATGAAAGCTTAAATTCACATTTCTTGTTGGCACTAGCTAAACCAACCAGAAATGAGAAGTTTAAGGGTAAAGAGCATAAAGGCAGTTTGAATACCAAGAAAAATAAACCTGAAAGGAATAAATAAATTATAAAGCCAAAACATACAGGAAAAATCATGAAAAATCTGCTAAAAATGTCGAGCAAAAAAATAATGTCACCCATCGTATTGAATAAGGACAAACAATGCCAGGCAGAAATACGTTTTATAAAAGAAAAAAAAACATTGTTCCATTAATTATGAGCGTTTCCCTGACACGGGGGAAAATACGAAACAAAGCTTCTTTCAGAATAAAATAAAATATTTTTGTACGAACTTAAGACCCTAAGGAATAATATTTTTCCTGCAGAATTTGTGTATAAATGCACATCGTTTGCAAATACATTCGATAAATAATTATTTTTGTAGTATTTCTACCGCATCCAATACGACAAATCTTATGGAATGTCTGACCTCTTGTTTTATTTTAAAATTTAGTGTACGTATACTAGGGAAAACAGCTACTCTTCTAAAAACCTTCAGAAATTAAGTTTATACCGACAAATTTTATAAGTAGCTTTCTCTAAACAGATAGGGTAGAGGTTTTTCTTTATATCAACAATATCATTTTGGCACTAAATTCAAGGTCTTTCGAAAGATAAACTTGAAAAAAGTTTTATGGAAAGTAGCAAAATACAAGACATGGCTTCGAAATAGAGAACTCCAGTCCAATTTATTTATTTATTTTTTTATTAATAATGACCTTCTAACTTAAATAACTACATTTTTATTTTTAGAGTTAGAGTTAGTATTAATAGTTAAATTAATTGTCTAAGTTTTAATTTTTAAAGACCCCTCGAAAACGAAAAGTTACTATAGGATCGAGCAATCAGCTGATCAACTACCGCCATTTTAAATTCCGTTGTTCGAAGTATTCTCCCTAGAAGAAGCATTACTATTTTTTTTGTGCAGTAGTTTTTGAATATTTTCAATAATAGAGATAAACGAATAAGAGATTCCTTTATTTTTGAAACATTATTTATGATTAAATAATGTTTAATAACTAAATCTCTATAAACAGTATGTAAATAAACGAATAAATTAATACGATGGCTTGTGTCATATCATACATTCCCATACAATGACTCTACGATGACGTCACGACACGTCGAACAGTGACGTCACCACTAAAATTTCAATAATGCCAACTTGACGGCGTATTTTTACGACCCAATTTAAAATGTGCTTTTTAATAATTTTTTTAAAACTCTGCGTTTAATATTATTAAATAAAACTTATATACCTATTCAGAATCAGCGATCATTGGTCTGTATGAACTTTTTTTTAAAGCCATAATATTTTTCACTGGAGTTCCTTATTAACGTGACTGGTGCAATAATAATTGCAGTCCACAAGCTAATGATTTTTTGATTTCGAGGTTGGCGTCAGACTGGAAACTGCAGCGCTAGACCGCAGACCTAATACGAAATGTCATAATAATTATCATTTGACATCATTTAGTATTATAGACTGCAGACTTACTACAAGACTGACTTAAGACCGCAGACTTAATACTAAATGTCATAATAATAATTATTATCATGTCTTGTCTGCCGCTGCTGTTTGCAGTCTGCCACTGACCTCGGAATCATGCTTTGATGGTAACTAACAACCCAAAAGATAATAACACCGAGAGAAATGATAATTTAGATTCAAAACGATGCTTTTCGTAAAATGACTTTAGATACTATTGTATTGAGGAATTAAATTAGAGCATTAATTATTTGTGTGTTTAATTCATGCAACTTCATTTAATTTAAAAAAAAAAATTAATAATGCTATTATCAAGTTCTGCAAGTATCTTTCTTTTTATATTTGTAACAGCTGTTTCGGCTTACGAGGCTATTTTAAAACTGTGGTTAAACCACTTTGAGACGACTTATTTATAGGATTCTAAATGTCAATTTTTGAGGGTATCTTAATTGATATATCACCGGGTAAACCAATTTACTCAGAAACAAATTCATACTCTACACAATACCCACTTATTGTAATAAATCAATTTAGACACATTCAAAAATTGACATTTATGTTCTTAGAAATAAGTCGTCTCAAAGTGGTTTAACCACTCTTTGAAAATGGCCATAACAAAAATAAAAACAACAATACTTGCAAAACTTGATAATAATATTATTATTAAATTTAATTTAAATTTTTTTTTTTTATAAATTAGAGTTGATTATATTGCCAGTTTCCTTATTGTCAACCCCTTTTAAACTAATATTATTTTTCTCTGTCTTTTTTTGATCCACAACTCCCCCAATCAGGGGTACCGTAGATGACTGGCTCAGGGATGTTCGTCTTACGAGGTATATTCGCAAAAATTGAGGTTCCTAAAAAGTTTTTGCTTCATTAAGGAGTCGATCTGAAAAACTTGACCATCTTTCGCTGCCTTTAGTTTTTTCAGACGAGAGGCAAAAAATCGTTTTACTAGAAACCCTCTAGAAAGGCCAAAGATATTTTTGTAGTTGGTGACCTTAACAGATTTTAGTTATAATTGTTTTTCAGAAAGATACTACTCGTAAGCTAGGATTAAATCATTTCAGGTGCATAATTAATTGTTAATTCAACAGTAAATAAAACAAACTTGGTCTGAAAACCACTTTTTGTAAAATAAATTTGTTCTAGTTTTGCATACAGGGTGTTAAGGGACGTACTTGACTTACTTTAACCAGTGATTCCGGACATTATTTGGAGTAAAAAATGTAAATGAAATTTTGGTCTCCGGTGACATTTTTGATGTTTTTTTTTTTTTTTTTCTACAAAAACATAAAAAAATGGTAGTTGTTGAATAGTTGGAGGCGGGATAAGGGGTTCGTCGGACACCCGGCTGAGTGACCAGTGACGACATGCGGAAGAATTTTTTTTTTGTTTGATTTTGAAGAAAATTTTTTTGAAAATAAAAAAAAAGTCGTCAAAAAAAGTCACCGGAGACCAAAATTTCATTTACATTTTTTACTCCAAATAATGTCAAGAATCACTGGTTAAAGTAAGTCAAGTACGTCCCTTAACACCCTGTATAACTAAGCTTGAACCGAGCGGTAGAGTAGAGTAACCAACATTGATAAATAAAGCAAGCTTTGTGTTTAAGCCGCGTTTTTTAATTAATCAAACTAAATTGTTTTGACATAATATTTAAGGCAACAGTGCAATAAAATGGTGATTTTATGAATACTGTACAAGAGTCCCAACTGCTCCCGCCTCTAGCCAGTGAGACTTTGGCATCACCAATTGGGGTATGTTGTGAGGCTGAAGGTAGGGGGGAGACGAAAAAGATGGGAGAGAGAAGAAGGTGGGGAAGTACCCGGCTGTTCAGATCTGGTCACCGAACACGACTAAAGCCATTTCAAGTAACTTTTCAATTCTGAATGGTGGTCTTACACCAGGGCGATTCTGAGAGTATCTTCCACTCTGGAACGTGCCGTAAATATACTCTACATTATTTTTTAATTAATTAATTGCGAAATACCACAAATTAATCAAATAAAATCAATAAAGGGGATTGGTATATTTATGGTATAAAGTATTTCGTCTTCGGAAATTGAATTCTTTAAGCAGAAATTCTGACGATAAAGTAATTGGTCAAAATGGAATTGTTTTGTATATTAATTTTAGTGCGGTGCAAGTCGGTACGAGTAGTATGTATTTTTGTTTAAAATCAACTTCGCTATGTATTCAACACATAAATTGCACATATATTAAAAATTCACCATTATTATTTTTTGTTATATATGTATATAGATATAAAACTGATTTTTTTCTCTTTATTGTATAATGCTATACTTTTTATTTACCAACTATATTTCTATGTACCATGTTTAAAAACTATTTATGTTTTCTTTGTATTCTAAACACACCTGTATGCACTAAAACATAAAAATGTAAATGTGTGTAAAAGCCCATAAGGGCGTTAATGATTAATAAATAAATAAATAAATAAATTTGCGCACGCCGGGTTCGATCCCGCGACCTTCGGATTGTGAGTCAATAGTCTTACCCCCGGACCACGGAGGTCGTCTAAATTCGTCGTCGAGGGCGGGGGAGGGGGGGGGAAGGGGAGGGGGAAATGGGGAACTCGGGAGGGTGCGGAGGGGATGGGAAGTGGAGGGGGAAGAGGAGAACTCGGGAGCGGGGAGGGGAACTAAAACCCGCCAGCAGAAAACATAAATCATTTTAAAATTTGTGTTGAACAACATTGAGCTGATAAACGCCATCGAAAAATTGTAAGGCTTTTCTTTAGTTTCCTTTAAACCTTAAATGGAATTCGCAACCCTTTTAATAAATATTGCTTTTGTGTTTTAAATTGGTTTTCGATATCTAAGTTGGTCTCGTTCGGTAGCCACCAACAGTATCACTAATTAAATACTCTCAATTTTAGTTAAAAATTGGGAAATATTTTTGAAGTGAAACTTCATTAGCAACGTTGTGATTTGAAAGTCAATGAAACGAAAAAGCGACATTAATATGAGACAAACACATACATCTGTAGGATTTAACATTCGAGAGCATGATGTAGAATAATCGGCCTCCTCTTTGTGCGGTGCTTCGTAGCCTTCCCACTCTTATCTTCGTTAATTTTTTAAAGGTTTCATTTCTATCGCGTGTGAACTGCAAACTTGTATTTTTTTTATTTAACTTGTAAATAAATTACAGATATTGAGGAGTAAACTTTGCAACACACTTAGCATATTTACTTAATTAGATTATTGTCAATTTAAAAAATTCAGGATACCTATCGGTAACGATATTACATCCCAGTCGCTATGTTTGATGAACATTTTCAGAATTTATTACATCGGAAAATATTCCGGATTTTTATCTGATGGCTTGATGGGCTGATTTCCGATCTGTAATTTTTCCCTGGATGAGATTAGCGTAATAGGTCCCGACGTGCCGTGCAAGCCTTCCGTCATATGGACACTCTCGTAATATTTATGCCAAATTAGTTATCCTTTTGATTTTGGATAAAATCTTCGCTCTCCATTACAACGATCCACAATTTTTGAAAATCGTTTTACAGAAAAATGAGATACATATATAACAATGATTTATAGAGCGCCGAATATTCTATTTTTAAGGGCATCATTAGTCGTGTATACCTTATCAGAAAAGAGGAATAAGTGTGCCTGATAAGGGGGCCATGCGTCTTACTTTGAATTAAATTGAATTCCTATAAAAGTTTTTTACAAAACTGAATGACGTATGAATCCATTCCTTCAAATGCGGTGCAAGGCGATGGGTCGAGGAATTCTGGCTGGAGAGGTCAAAAGACATCCTCAACCAGTCTCTCTCAATACGGCCCGCTATGCAATAGGTGGGCAGACACATCGGGTCGCCTCAGTTCTTGTTTCTTCAATTGACCATTTTAGTTTTAGTTCTCCACTTCAAAAAAAAAAATATAAAGTACAAAAAATTATAGTTAATCACTTAACTAAGAATTATTTATATTTTTGAATGTAGCTATTACTTTGTGGTTATCCATTATAAAAAAAATGAAACAATACAACTTTGTATAAACCACTTATAAAATGTGCAAATCCGACCGGTTTCGGAACAAACTTTCCTTCGTCAGGGAAAGCTTATACTAATTTGACAGTTTAGAACAATGTTTTATTATGTTAGGGGTGGAGCCGTTGTTAGTTAATAATGTAGATTGGGTGGGTAGGTATTAGTGTAGAGTGGGTGGGTAGGGGAACAAATCCATGATTGGGCTATATGACAATATTTTTTGTTTGTTGATAATAGATTCATTAATTTTAAGGGATTTTTTTAATTTCCAAAGGTTCTAAGTTATCTAAACGTTTTCCTTTATGATTAATATGAAGAATATTTATCCCTGTGTTTTTTTCAAAACTATGGTTATTTTCAATGATATGGTTAGCGAACTCAGAAAAATTATTATTATTAAGACACCTTAAATGTTCTTTGATTCTGGTCTCAAAATTACGAGTTGTTTTTCCAATATAAAATGAGGGACAATCATTGCATTTGAGTTTATATATTCCGGAATTAGTCAATTTATGGTCTTTATCTTTAGTAATTCTCAAAAAATTACCGATATTATTTCTTGTATAAAACGCTGGTTTAATATTAGAAGGGAAATTTTTGCAAAAGGACAAAATTTTACGCCATTCTTTATCATTAATATTATTAGAATTGTATAGATATTTATTTTTTGAAATTTTGCTAAGTTTTTTATTTAGGATGTTATCAATTAATTTTGGTTCATATCCGTTATTTAAAGCAATTTGTTTTATTATAGAAAGTTCAGAAAGGAAATTATTATTAGACATTGGGACATTTACTAAGCGGTGTATCATGGAATGGAAGGTGTAGTGTTTTTGTGAGACAGGATGGTTGGAGGTCTTATGAATTACTATGTCAGTGTATGTTGGCTTGCGATATATACTAAAATCGATTTTATTATTTATAATAGATAAAGTTAAATCCAAAAAGTTTAATTTTTCATTGCCTATTTCTATCGTAAATTTTATTTGATTATGAAAGGAATTTAAAAGGTTAAGAAAGTTGTTGAG
The DNA here is from genome assembly GCA_929108145.2 of Limnephilus rhombicus. Taxonomy (NCBI): domain Eukaryota; kingdom Metazoa; phylum Arthropoda; class Insecta; order Trichoptera; family Limnephilidae; genus Limnephilus; species Limnephilus rhombicus. Next base: position 19,064,705 of record OV815273.1, on the reverse strand, counting down.
TTGACGTTCGGATCCTGTCCAAATGATGAAGATATCATCCACATATCTCTTTCATAGTAAAACGTTGTTTAAAAGGGGTGATTTTGAATTAAAAAGAGTTGTTTCCAAATCATTCAAAAATATATCAGCAATAAGAGGGCTGGTGGGGGCTCCCATTGGAAGGCCTTCTTTTTGTTGGTATATGACATTATTGTATTGAAAATAATTTTGATTTAAAACTAAGTTAAATAAACGAGTTAGGTCACTGGACAGATCTGTAGGTAATTTAGAATCTTTCAATAATTTGGAAATAATTATTTTACTTTCAGTAATAGGCACATTAGGAAATAGATTAATGACATCAAAAGACACAAGTTTGGCATTAATGGGAAGTACAAAATTTTTCAATAAGTCAATCAGTTCAAAAGAGTTCTTAATTACATATTTTGGTGTAAACACATTACTTTTATGAACTAAATCAGTTATTAATGACGATAGTTTAAAACTTGGTGTACATGATGAAACTACAAGTCTGATGGGTGTATTTATTTTATGGATTTTGAGAAACCCATATAATTTAGGTGATTTAGGATTTTTTGATAATATGTTATCATCTTTAAATATGTCAGATTTACAAGATTTTAAAGCATTTGATACACTCTCGGTAAATTTATATGTTGGATCTTTTGGTAAAATAACAAAATTATCACTATTTATAAAGTCCATCACTTTGTTGTGATAATCAGATTTGTCCATAATGATTACAGTATTTCCCTTGTCTGCCTTTGTTAATATCAGATCTTCATTTTCAAGTTTCTTCTTTAAGTTTTTAAGTTGAAAGATTTCCGGATTCATGTTTATGGAAAGTTTATTTATTTCTTTTTTAATAGTCTCCGCACTCTTGTATTGAAATGTTTTAGGACAGTATGAGAGGGCTGTTTCAATGTCTACAGCAACACTTTCAATTGCACCTTCAATATTAACTTTGCTATAAGGAAGGTTATAATTTAAACCTTTAGATAATAAAGCCATTTCTTTGTCGAGGAACTGACACGAAGATAGATTTTTAACTCTGTCATAAAATTTATAATTTGTCGTTGGTGAATTATCAGAAAAGTTCGATATTATATTTGATATCTTCGTCATTTAGACAGGATCCGAACGTCAACTCAACAACTTTCTTAACCTTTTAAATTCCTTTCATAATCAAATAAAATTTACGATAGAAATAGGCAATGAAATTTAAACTTTTTGGATTTAACTTTATCTATTATAAATAATAAAATCGATTTTAGTATATATCGCAAGCCAACATACACTGACATAGTAATTCATAAGACCTCCAACCATCCTGTCTCACAAAAACACTACACCTTCCATTCCATGATACACCGCTTAGTAAATGTCCCAATGTCTAATAATAATTTCCTTTCTGAACTTTCTATAATAAAACAAATTGCTATAAATAACGGATATGAACCAAAATTAATTGATAACATCCTAAATAAAAAACTTAGCAAAATTTCAAAAAATAAATATCTATACAATTCTAATAATATTAATGATAAAGAATGGCGTAAAATTTTGTATATTAATAATTTTTCAGTTCAATGTTGCAAAAATTTCCCTTCTAATATTAAACCAGCGTTTTATACAAGAAATAATATCGGTAATTTTTTGAGAAATACTAAAGATAAAGACCATAAATTGACTAATTCCTGAATATATAAACTCAAATGCAATGATTGTCCCTCATTTTATATTGGAAAAACAACTCGTAATTTTCAAATCAGAATCAAAGAACATTTAAGGTGTCTTAATAATAATAATTTTTCTGAGTTCGCTAACCATATCATTGAAAATAACCATAGTTTTGAAAAAAACACAGGGATAAATATTCTTCATATTAATCATAAAGGAAAACGTTTAGATAACTTAGAAGCTTCGAAAATTAAAAAATCCCTTAAAAATAATGAATATATTATCAACAAACAAAAAATATTGTCATATAGCCCAATCATGGATTTGTTCCCCTACCCACCCACTCTACACTAATACCTACCCACCCAATCTACATTATTAACTAACAACGACTCCACCCCTAACATAATAAAACATTGTTCTAAACTGTCAAATAAGTATGAGCTTTCCCTGACGAAGGAACGTTTGTTCCGAAACCGGTCGGATTTGCACATTTTATAAGTGGTTTATGCAAAGTTGTATTGTTTCATTTTTTTTAAGAATTATTTAAACTAATGAGACCTTTACCTTTACGGACGTAGCTTTATAAAACACCTATCATAATGTTTCATTGAAATAATTAAAGAAAACCTTCTCACCCTGTAAAATTTTCTAATGGTCTATTGAACAAACTAGAACTAAGGCGACGACCGGTCATATACTACATCTACATATATAGTGGATCTATCTATAAATTGGTATTGTATTTTCGAAGTATATTTTGTATTATTTGTTTTTTTTTTTTCAAATGTATTTTCCGCGGCAGAAGGGAGTGAGGAAGAGAATGACATGAATAAGAGGTAGGTTGAGATGTAGGTACCTAACTAATCAGATCTGTTCACTTAATACGGTTAAAGCGATTTCAACCGACAATTCGATTTCTATACATATAAAATAATAAAATATTTGAAAATGAATAAATAAATCCTTTTTTGTATGATTGTCTATGAAAAACGAAGGTTTCAACAGTAAAATTGTTCATATTTTTTGTCTATGAAAATATTACATTGTTTAAAATATTTCACGGTTTTCCACAAGATTATACAAGTGGTTTTTTTTTCTTTAAAAACTACTTGTATATTCTTAAAAGTTTTTTCACTTTTATAACTTTTGGTATAAATTCTATGTATGTGTAATCCTCGATTTCTTAAATATTATTTTCTAATCTATGTAAAAGCCCCTACGGGCGTATAACAACAATAAATAAATAGATAAATAAAACATTGTTCGAAACTGTCAAATTAGTATAAGCTTTCCCTGAAGAAGGAACGTTTGTTCCGAAACTGGTAGGATTTACGCATTATATAAGTGGTTTATACAAAGTTGTATCGTTTCATTTTTTTTTTGTAAAATTGTTCCTTTAAATTCAGTTTAAAAAAGGACGTGCCTAATAAAATTCTTTATATATTTCCCAGAAACTTGAATATTATCTAACAAGCAGAAAATAAACTTAAGGCATGAAAACTTAATGTTTTTTTTTTCATAAAATTTCCCTGGAATTTAAATAAAACAACGATCCAAATTAATTCTTGCACCTGTCATGTTCAGTTTGTAGAAAAGTTAAATCTGCCTTATCACGTACATATTCATCGAATAGCTTTTCGTAAGCCTGATTTAAGTATGAATTTGCGGAGTGCAAATTTTCAGACGGTTGCCTTCTTGAGATAGGAACATTTGATTAATCGGTGTGTACGCTTTATGAACAGAAGAATGAATAATAAATATTAAGTTAAAAAAGTAATTTCCTGGTTTTGTTTTCGGGTTTTCTCCTCGAGTCAATTTGAAGATAGCACTGCACAATCGTAGGCGATATTATTGCAATAAGTTTTTTTAAAGCATGCCAAAAAACATATGTTTTAGGTTGTAGGTGTACCCTTTTCAATTGTTCCAGCATTTCTAATCGATCTTCCTATTGCATATAAACACGCACACGCATTATAATGGCGTGCGTAAGAATGTAATTGGTAATGTGCCATCCAGTACCATCAGTAAAAAAAAAAATACTTGTATAGGTACCTACAATGTTTTTTAAATATTTCTGTTTACAAGTTTCACATTACATTGAATTTTACTATTGTGACATTACGTTGGATTTTCTGAATACCATTTAAATTACTGATAAAAATTATGAATGCCGTTCTTCTCTCCGAGTCAACGTTTTATGACGGACTGGTTCATAGATTGGATAGGTGTTTCATATATTTCCAATTTGTTTATTGTCAGCTTTTATCAATTTGTTTTTTATACAAATTGACAAACATTACGATACTGTTAGGTATCACTCTTGACCACACACGCACCTAACAACTTGCAACACGCTAATGCCTCGCACCTAGCACCCTTAACGCGACTAGCGTTAGCAGCACCCATAGCGTTACTCAGGGATGGTATGCCCAAAAAATTATTTCCCTAGAATTTCTCTAGATTTCGGGGGTACTACCTTGGAAAATCAAAACTCGCTATAATAAACGTTTGTTGAACATGTTATAACGTTGTAAGCAGTCAAATTATTCAAATAATCACATTTACGGAACTACGTAATCACCTGACTGTGTAACACTAATCCTGTTATTTGTTTATTATTTGGAAATATATCGGATTTCTTTAGATGTACTTATAAACTTATAATGCTGTGCTTTTCCAAATAAAACACTTTTTGCTAAGTGAAATAATAATTTCAAAGTATGTATACACTTACCACAGAATTAGAAACGGAATTCCAAATAAAAATCACTTTGCAAAATAAAAATCAACGGCAATCACAGAAAAAACGGAACTTAAAACTTAAATATTTTTTTTTTTCAGAGGTCCCCATTTATCTTTTTAGATACGTAATATCATTTTGAGTTGTCAGTGTTAAAAATAACATTGCTTGTAAGTACATCAACAATATTTAAGATTCATGGTAATTCCAAAAAATTGTAAATAATATCAGTAATATTGTCATACATAATAAAAATTTTGATTTCCCTTTTCCCTAAAAAATATTTTTCTCCCCTAGATCTAGGGAAATTTCCCTAGGTATACCATCACTGGTGTCACTACACTACATCACTAGCGCTATTAGCGCTACTAGAGTCACAAGCGCTCCTCGCATCTATAAAAACAATGGTATTTGTGACTTGACTTGGGCGGGCTTGTAATTTGGGGGATGGGTAAGGGTACCGCCGCCCCGGGAACTATTTATTGGATAACCAACACCTTTGCTATAAAGTTCACTACATTTGGTGACTTTATTTGGCTGTCCTTTCTTTAGTACTAGCTTTTCCCCCTGCTTCGCTCGCATGGTATTAGGTGGGTTGTTACTCCGCCTCCTCCACCCTCCCTCTCGTCACTCCACTCTCCCCATCCCCCCCCTCCCCCCATCCCCCTCGCCATCACGGACCCCCTCTACCCACCCCTCCCCCCACCCCATACACTCCCCCACCACCTCACCCCCACCCTCCTCCACCCTTTGCCCTTCCTTCCCTCCCCCCTCTCCCTCCCCCAACCCCAACCCCAACCCCCTCCCATTCCCCCTCCCACATCCCACATTCCACACATTCATTCCCGGTACATTCTGTTTTCAAACTGCTGCTATTACAATTTTTTATACAAACTTCATAATGCCAGAGTTATGCCGGAGTTCGGAAGTTATACATTTCGCGATTCATTTTTAGAGATAGATAATAACTACGACGCCAACAAAGCACTCTTTTAGGGTGAATTATTGTACAAATTAAAAAAAAACATCGTTTTGCTTTTCTTCTGACGCTAGCAATAACTGGATTTTGTTAGCAACAGAATACGTATGATAAATAATTTTATAACGCCAGAGCTTATTCATAACGCCAGAGCTTACCAATATATATACAACCTATAGTACCCGCAAATAATGTAGCTTTCTATTAGTGAAAGAATTTTTAAAGTACATTCAGTAGTTTTTGTGTGAAAGAGTAACAAACATACATCCATACAAACGTTCGCCTTTATAATATTATTTTAGTAGGATGATTTTAGTTATAATATAATAATATATAAGATATGCTCTACCTAATAAACTACCTTCCGAAATAGATCTGATATTCACATAGACCCCAAGGTATTTTTTTTTTTTTTTCTTTGTGGAGTGGTATATTTTTATAAACATTTCTCAGACGCCATGATATAAGCTTAACATTAAAATATCTCTAACACACAAGCCGTAATAAATTTATCCAACGCTATAACGGGCTCACTGTTAGCGGTCGTCAGACCGTAATAAAATAAGTCAAATTAACTTTTAAAGCATAAATAATAAAGGCAAACAAATTATTCACCTCTGTAGAATTGTTTTTTGGTTTGTTTTAGTATGGGAAATATTTGGGAGCGATCCATATCTTCGGTAAGTTATTGCTGAGAGCGACGCACAGGGTCCGTCCGTTCCTGATCGGGTTGGATGGAAATATTCCGTCATTACAAGTCGTATCAACTGGGAATTACCGACCCCCCCCCCCCGTAGAAAAGGTTGTAAACATTTGACGAGAGTACCTTCGAAATACGTTAGTACCAATCGTTCGTCGGAAAACAGTATTATGAAAGGTTAAAGTTTAAGCTTGAAAAAATACGTTAACATTTTTACTGGCTTCCTTTAATGACCTACGTAAGCGATTTTACGTATATTTACGAATGACAATGAAGTATCATCAATATCTATGTCTACTGATCAAAATCAAGTGAGAAAAATAATTACTTAATTTTATGGATCTGTACAATAAGATTATGTCACGAAAAAATAGCTTAGCAAGAAAAAATAGTCGTAAAATGTAGTATAGTCGTTTTCTAATCACATTATTTTCACGTTTGAAATTTAAACCTTAAATTTTAATTTAACTTGATAGATCGTGAGTTCAATTTCCATTTTAATATATATTTCGTAGGCAAATCTTTAAATCAGGCCGATCATGATGCGCCTGAGGCACTTCACGATCTGCCACCAGGCAATTCATGAAGTAGCTAGGGGCATCATGCATGATCGGTTGCCAACATATATATTTTAATGTTAATACCTCACAAGATTTTCAAATGCTCCCGGCTGTAGCCAGTGAGACTATGGCATGTTGTGAGGGTGATGGTAAGTGGGGAGGGGAAGGAGATGAGGAAGAAGAAGATGGGGAAGTATATCTATCATATCTAGCCACTAATTACGGTTAAATTCATTTCAAGCAACGTTTTAATCATTCTGAATGGTGGTCTTACACCAGAACGATACTGACAGCATCTTCCACTCGAACGTGCCTCAAATAAATCTTATATTATTTAAATAATTTAATTCTGAAAACACAAATCAATCAAATACAATTAATCTGCGTACTCCGTGATTTGAACCCGCGATCTCCGGATCGTTAATCGTGAGCCTTGCCCCTGACCAGGGAGGCCAACCCATATATATTTCAGTAAACATCACACGGGGACTGAACGTCTGGATGTTGTTAAAACGGGATTAACAGTTCTCCAAAGGAAAATAATTATAAAAATAAAATCTAACATAATTTTTTTTTTTATTTGGCTCCACACAAGATGCCCCGAGGAAAATAATTCCCCTCAGAGCCTATATCATTGGGGATGCTATGTGGAAGGTCTTTAAAGGGAAGGAAGTTCTGGGAAGGAAAAGGGTATTATGGGTGGGTAGGAATCTGGGGGTCAGTGTGTCCAGGAGTCCGTGACTTGTATGAATCCATCCCTCCCACTGGCGGTGATGTTCCGAGAGAGTACAGCTGGAGACGTCAAAGGACTCCCTCAACCATTCTCCCCCGATCCGAATTACCATGCAGCTGGTGGGTAGACGCATACGCCACAAAGACCCGGACAAACTTCAACACATGAACCTGGGCACCCCTGTTAAGTTATCGCACGTAGCGGACCACCTAGGGTGACCGATGGCAGAGGTGTTGGTTATCCAATAAATGGTTCCTGGGGCGGCGGTACCCATACCCGCCTCCCAAATTGAAAATATCCCGTTATAATCAATTTTCACAACTTGTCTCATTCAAGCAATTTGATTTATTTGTCATAAAAATACATAAAAAGTTTAAAGAAGTTTTGACTGTCCAACTGGGAAGGTCTCCCTTTCTAGGACAGTCAAATTGACAGGTTTCGTACATATTAGGTAGGTGGGTACATGATGATTTTTGTAGTACTAAATAAAGTTAAGATTCAAAAATTCTATTGACATAATTATAATATATTCAATGACTGTATAATATCCAAAAGCCAATCCCATTAACCGTTTTTTTTTTTTTACATGAGCTCCACACAGGAGGCCCTGAGGAAAATAATTTCCCTCAGGGCCTATGTCATCTTTGAGGATGCTGTGTTGAGGTTTTTTTTTAAGGAAAGGAAGGAGAGGAGAGTTCTGGGAAGGAAAGGGGTTTAAGGGGTGGGTACGAATCTGGGGTTCAGTATGTCCTGGTCATCCGCCTCCAAGACCTGGACAAACCTCACCCCATGAACCCGGGCACCCCTGCTAAATCACCAAACGTAGCGAACCACTTGGAGTGACCTATGGCAGAGGTGTTGGTTATCCAATAAAGGTTCCCGAGGCAGCGGTACCCATTCCCGCCTCCCAAATTATTAAAAACACTTTAAAAAGACTTCACGGGTGAAATAACTGCAGGATAAAAATTGCTGTTTTAAAAGCTGAATCTTTTATTTCGGTCCTAAAATAAACTACCTTGATCCTTTGGAAGGGATACCGATCACAGTTTTCGTCTCCGGGGAGACCAAAAAACAGATTTCCATGTTTTTTCACTTAACGGACACCGCCCCTGTTTAGTCTATGGCGTCGAAGTTTTTCCATTATAACTCTCGATCAGTTGTGAAATACCGGCTCCTAGAGTTTTGGGAGTTTTATCAACACCTTTACAACCCTTTCATTGCTTCCCGTGATCAACCTACCATTAACATCATTTTGCTAAAATAAAATTGATAAAAAAATTACGCAGAGCTGAATATCTTTATCGCAACTCTTTCTGTTATCCATTATCTCAAGTAACCATTGTTAAATTGAAAATTTCGGTAAATGAAAATGTTGACGCAACCATGTATACCTATCTTTTTACCTTGTTCCATTTCTCTACCCATCCTTTTTTTACCACAATTACCTGTCCCTACTGACAATATTGCCTTCCGTACAACAATAAAATCAATATGTCAGTCAGTCTGTTAAAAGAAACTGTGCAACGAACACCATTATTCTCTCAGTTTTATATAACATCGACCAGTTTATGGAAGCTTGTGCAGTGAGTGACTTAGTAATATTGAGCCGAACATCAACCATAAGGGGTAAGTCAGTTTCCTTCCCCATTCATCTGTTTACCATTCCCCATAGTTGTGTCAAAGTATTCACAAGCATAACATTTTTTTTTAAATATATTGATACAGTCCACTCCACGTGTCGCCTTTGCGATACCAGCTAATTTTACATACCTTATAAGTTGTTTGTACGATATCGCTCATAGATGGTTCCCAAATTTTTCTTTCAGACTATAGACTAGATTTATTTATGTATTGTTGGCATACCGCTTACTATGGCCATTTGCCAAACCAAACCTGGAAAGGACATGCAATTAATAGGCCAACAATAACTAGCTCAGGAAAGCCGGCGCAAGCAAGGTTTTCTTAAAACCAGGGCGAGTGTTTGTGGTTCGCTTGTGAATTCCTCCTCCTCCTTTCCTCACAATCTCCGGGGTCTCCTTCCTCAATCAGAACACAGTATTGCACGTAAAGGGTTTATTCATTTAGAAGGAAACAGGGTTATTACAATTACCAGCATTGGCACACTTCACATGGGCATTGGTTAGCACTTTAAAATCCTAACATAACAGGGACTGTTCTCTCAAACTCTCCACACGCGTTACTGACTTTAAGAGCGGGACGTAGCACACAAAAGAGGGCAAAGGTACATTCTACTCACAGCAGCAGGAAATGCGGTAGTCAGCAGACAGGCTACTGGGACGTGAGCCTTCTCGTGCACAATTCACAATATAAAATACATCGCGAGTTTTAGGTTCTCGAGAGCGCGTTAGCGCAGTTTACTCGGACACTGTTGTCCTGCCTGGGGGCAGTGGAGGAATGAATGCTCGCGCGCCGGCTGGGGGGGCCTGCGCGTGTCGACTCAGCGCGGTGCGGGGAATCTACGAACTATTCTGGCGTAAAATGTAGGGACAGTGGGCTAGGGTTAACTTCGTAACGTAACACTTCCCCCCTCGCCGCAAAAAAAGCGACGTGGTAATGGAGCAGTAGGGCTAAGAAATCCTCTTACCCTTCTAGCACTAGAGCCAAAAAAAAAAAAAAAAAAATTAAGAAAAAGAGGAGAGAGAGAGAGAGAAAAGTTGCTAGCTACACAATAGTAGAAAACAAAAACAAAAGAGAAAAAAAACATGGTGAACAAGGAGTTAACTACAAATGTACATGAAAGAGCAGTGACATACATAAATATAAACAAGGACCTGCTGAAGAAAGGTACAAGGGTTATGCAGTGATAGAAAAAAAATGACTCTAAATTGTATCATTGGTCTGTGAGCTATGTTTGCGTAGCGTGGTTTGCGTAGGATGTCTGGGGTGTTTGGACGTTACACTGAAGTTACAAGGTTACTTTGTCACAGTAACCTGGCCCGTTTGAGATTACACTCAAGGAACACTAGGGCCTTAAGGAAAACACGAAGAAGAGAACGCAGGATGAGGTTTCTTGGTGGTGGAGAGGGTTCTACCTGTCACAGAGGTCAAAAAGGGTAGCTGCTTCCGGATCCTGTGGGTGGGCCAGTATGACATCATTGAGGTACTGGAGAGTGGAATTGTAATTGGTGGTTTGTCCTTTTTATAGAGGAGGTGGTTTGTGTGCATGATAGCCGTTGTTGTGATGGTGGTTGGTACACTGGTTTGTATACAGTGGGATTGTTGTGTGAACAATCGTTGGTATTGTTATTTGCGCAAGGGCACAGGAGCATTGGCATGATGGCAACAGAGCATTTGCAAGGTGCAGCTGGAACATTTGCAAAATGCCAACAGGAACATTTGCAAGATGCCGCAGGAACATTTGCACAATGGCAACAGGAACATTTGCATGCCGCAGGAACATTTGCACAATGGCGACAGGAACATTTGCATGATGCAACATGAACATGAACCAACCTAGAGCTGATGTGCTCGGGTTTGTTTGAGTGATGGTTTTGTGATGATACAATTCGCAACTACACGCACGACTCGCACTAGGTTAATTTAGGTGCGGTCGGGTGCTTTTGGTACGCAGGGTTTGAAGGCATGGGACCTCCGTGACGGTAGTGGAGGCAGCATGAAGAGAGGCGCAGGTGTAGATAGGGTGAAGAGCTGCTGGTCTTCTCATTAATCCGGCGAAAAAATTATTATTAGAACAAAATTCTTGGAGTTTACCTGCCTAGTAGACCAATGATGAAAAGGTTTGGAGAGAAACAAGGTGTGCATGTTGAGAAAGATTGGATTTGTTTGGCGTGTAGAGAGAGAGAGAGACGGAGAGAGAGTTAACTAAATGCAACTACAGACTTATACATATTACAGGTACGTATTCAAGGAAGGTTCTGTTTAACCCATTTAGTTTTTTTTTTAAACTAAATACATTTCTAAGAACACGTGGGTAAGGGTTTGTACGTATGACAAAATGCCCCGTTCGAAAGAAGTTGGTCTTCCATGACCTATGCTCACGTCTATACGGTAGCATTTTTCTACTTTCGAAGAACAAAAACATTGAGTACAAATAAGTTATGAAAAGTGGGAAAGGAGTAGGAAGTTGAAAGGATCCGTGTATGAAGGTTGTCCCATTTGACAAACGAAACGCCAAGTGCGTAACGCATATATCCCCATTCACGGATAATTTCGAGGAAGGGAAAGGGTGACAATTGGGAACATTTAAACGAAGAAAACTGCTGAGGATTCGGCTATTTCCGAAATTCGACCTCTGAGTGGAGGTGAAACAAGGTCTACAGCAGTTATTCTGTCACATTACAAAAACAATAATTTTCTGATAACAGAAAAATAAAAGGCGTGTGATCTACACTTGGTAGGTCACACAAACATGGGGTAGATATTATTTCGTTCGCACGACTCATGGTGAATATTGTCACGTTTTCACGTCTCACGTGACAGGAATGAACGATTTACAACAATTTTGCCCAGTATTGAAAGACAGTAACCCAATAGGTATTTAAAACAATTTAATGAGATAAATCACCCTCTCGATCAACAACCCTGTGTTGACGAGCAAACAATGAGTAGTTATGACGGACTCCCCGTGACGTGTAAAAACACAAAGATATTATGAGATTCGCATCTATAGCAGTGGATATTGTAAGGTTCACACCTATAATAGTAGATATTGTAAGGCTCGCGCCTATAATGTTACAAAAGTTTACGTTCGAAAGTGTGGGTCCCCATTCAATACAGACGGCGGGTTGCAATGAGGTAATTAATACGGCACTGCTGTAGCTTAATAAATTCATATTAGCATACGTTACAAGACTTGCCAAAAGGCGATAAACTCAAATTTTTATTGAAGATCTGGCCAAGATTTTAAACTTCAAACAAGAATAATGGTACAATAAGGGACAAAAGAAACTGATGTCATGATGAAATATTGTACCTCATTATGAAGTTGTATGTACAAGGAACAATGTTAATGAAGGGACGAAACGTATTGTCACTTTTATAACAAGAAAAAATTTTTTTTCTCAGAATCCGACAAAATATGATTCTGGAAAAAAAATAGAGTAATTGGGTTGAGTGCCATTCTAATTTTTTGGAAAAGAAGAAAAAACCACAAGTAGCAACAAGGTTGCTCCTGAATTGTTTCGAATCCAGCGAATGTGACCTGATAGGTGTGTTTATTTGGTGTATTTGAAACGATCCCCAATATACAACATTATTATGAATGTGTAGGATGGGGTGAGGAGGAGCAAGAAAAAAGTAAGAAGAGAAAAAAAAAACGGGAGGATTTCCTATTATAACAGAAATCGTCGCGGCATTCCTACAATATGGTTCTGTGACCATAGTAGCGAGCTGCGGCAATGGTCTGAAACCAATGGTTATTATACAGACTTGCACTTATGATTTTATATTTACAACATTAGGGTAGGGACGTACTGGTACGACAAAAACCCGACACAAAACAATTAAAAAAGGGTGATATGACAAGATGAGACGATGAGGTGGGAAAAAAAACGCGCGGATGCTGCAAGAATTGTGAAAAGGAAAGCGACGTCTTGGAGCAAGCGTTTTCCGGAACCGTTGATGGTAGGAGGAAAAGGAGGCCCTTTCCCGAAGTGATCAATTTCAGGAAGAAGATGTATACAAGTATGAAAACGGTGCCCCAAGAGGTGCTCTTGTGGTACAGCAGGCAAGGCACGCAGGATGTACAAGAACATATAAAATTATGCAAAAAGAAAAGGAGTGTACAGGAGTTAGGCTACCGTTGACATTGATATGCCTTCGGGTGTAAGGATTACCTTACGAATGCCCATATGGGTGATTATTTACATTTAATATTTACAAGTAACTCACGTCATTTATGACAAGAATTATAAGACTTCTAAAGAGACCGCGTCGCACTGATTGACGACTGGCCAAGAGAGGTCAGGGGGGTAGTAATGATCAGGGTTAACAAGATGCATGATTTGCCAATTTGGTAACGCCTGAGTACTTGATGTGATGGAATTTATTGATTCCGTATTTCCAATTTTGGCAATGTCTTTCACATGGTAATTTCCGATGTGTTTACCAGAGATGTCAGACAATCGATAAACAAGGTCTGAGATCTTTTTAAGAACTTTCGTTTTTACAAAGCGGGGTGCCAGTTTGGCAGAGAAGTACAGCGCACCTTGTGACAAAGTGTTGTTTTTTCTCCAAACGATGTCTTCTTCCTTTAACGTGACTTGAGGAACTTCCATGGTGTAAAGGATCGTGTCAGAGTGACCTTGTGTTGGAAAAAATGAGAACTAGACTCGCAATTGGAAAGAAATTGGGCAGAGATTGACCACTGGGGACGTATTTTTTTTTTTTTTTTACAAAAGGTATTTTTTGCAAAAAAAAAACGCGTTTTTTATAAGTGTTTGGATTATTTGAAAATTTGGGCAGGGGTTTGCCTCAAATAACGTGTTTTTGAGAAAAAAATCCAGACGTTTTGGAAATTTGTTGAAAAATTTTCAAAGTCCAAAAATGAAAAAAAAAATTGGGCAGCGATTTGCCTCAAATAACGTGTTTTTGAGAAAAAAAATCCAGACGTTTTGGAAATTTGTTGAAAAATTTTCAAAGTCCAAAAACGAAAAAAATTGGGCAGCGATTTGCCTCAAAAAACGTGATTTTGTGAAAAAAATCCAGATGTTTTGGAAGTTTGTTGAAAATTGAAATTGAAATTTGTTGAAAAGTCCGGATATGAAAATTTCACGGGCCAGGATTCACCTTAATGGAACACGTTTTTAGAGTTTATTCCGATGTTTTTTGAAAAAGGTTTGCAAATTTGCGAAAGTCCGGTAAATAAAAAGAACGGAACGAGGTTCGCCTTAAACGAACATGTTTTTAGAATTTATTCCGATGTTTTTGAAAAAGGTTTGTAAATTTGCGAAAGTCCGGTAAATAAAAGAACGGAACGAGGTTCGCCTTAAACGAACATGTTTTTTGGAATATTTCCATTTGCTTTCCAAAGGGGAATTCTTCAGAAAAGAAAGAAATATTTTTTTCTTTTATACAAGTTTTCGTGGAAGTATTTGTTTGAAGATTCAACAATGTCTTGGGGAATGGTTTTTTTATTTACGTGGCTAGACTTGTAAGCCTGATTTGAGCACCACCAATTATTGGTATTTACACGCCAACTTCCTTTCGTCAAAACAAGTTATATACAGAATGTATACGGATGTAATGTTTGCTTTCGAGGAATCGATGTCAACGCGAATTAGGCATTTTTGAATTTATGTCGTATGTTTTTTTTTATGAGAAACGGACGGCAGAAGTAAAAAAATGCCCAATTGTCAAATGACAAAAAGAATTTAATCCACTTGTTTCCCTAGGCTGCAAAATATGTCGGTATAAACAGACCAGTACTTTGCGAAATAGGTGTATTATAATATAATAGGTTAATTAACTTTCGGGAAACGAAGCGGGTAGTCGGTTATCATATGCAGGATTTGATTGTTGAATAACTTTGTCTTAAATATTTGTGTTCATTTGGACTATTAACTTGTATTTGAAACTAGCAAATTTAGTCGGTCGACACTTGTAGACACTGTATTATTCACGGTGACAACTTTCTTGGTTGAGCACCTTGCGTAGGAATACCGGTGATAATGTTTTGTCGAGTGATCACTCGAAAATGAAGGAATCGTGCCCGTGATAATTTAAATTGCGATTCGAAGTTACGTTCGCGCCGGTGTTCTTGTTTGAAATGCTAGACAAATTGGGAATAACACAAAACATTATACATTATAGGTTATAAGTTTAAACAATAGCTGATTGAAGAACGAGACTGTGGGACCATGAAGAGGGAGGAAAAAAAATGAGGCCTCACGTTGAAGCCAGTGTTGGCATACCGCTTACTACGGCCATTTGCCAAACCAAACCTGGAAAGGACATGCAATTAATAGGCCAACAATAACTAGCTCAGGAAAGCCGGCGCAAGCAAGGTTCTCTTAAAACCAGGGCGAGTGTTTGTGGTTCGCTTGTGAATTCCTCCTCCTCCTTTCCTCACAATCTCCGGGGTCTCCTTCCTCAATCAGAACACAGTATTGCACGTAAAGGGTTTATTCATTTAGAAGGAAACAGGGTTATTACAATTGCCAGCATTGGCACACTTTACATGGGCATTGGTTAGCACTTTAAAATCCTAACATAACAGGGACTGTTCTCTCAAACTCTCCACACGCGTTACTGGCTTTGAGAGCGGGACGTAGCACACAAAAGATGGCAAGGGTACATTCTACTCACAGCAGCAGGAAATGCGGTAGTCAGCAGACAGGCTACTGGGACGTGAGCCTTCTCGTGCACAATTCACAATATAAAATACATCGCGAGTTTTAGGTTCTCGAGAGCGCGTTAGCGCAGTTTACTCGGACACTGTTGTCCTGCCTGGGGGCAGTGGAGGAATGAATGCTCGCGCGCCGGCTGGGGGGGCCTGCGCGTGTCGACTCAGCGCGGTGCGGGGAATCTACGAACTATTCTGGCGTAAAATGTAGGGACAGTGGGCTAGGGTTAACTTCGTAACGTAACAGTATTTATTACAATTTGGGGGGCGGGTATGGGTACTGCCGCCCCGGGAAACATTTATTGGATAACACCACTGCCACAGGTCACCCCACGTGGTTCGCTATGTTTGGTGACTTAGCAGGGGTGCCCTGTTCATGGGGTGAGGTTTGTCCAGGTCTTTGCGGCCGATGCGTCTGCCCACCTGCTGCCTGGTGGGCAGGATCGATAGAGGCTGATGGAAGGAGGACATTTATCCTCTCCAGCCAGAATCTCTCGACACATCGCCTGGCACCGCAGTTGGAGGGATGGATTCATACGTCCGTCTTTTCTTGATACTGACCCCCAGATTCTACCCACCTCTCGTACCTTTTCCTTCCCAGAACGTCCTCCCCTTCCTTTACTTAAAAAACACACACCATCCCCAAGAATGACAAAGGCCCAGAGTGGAATTATTTTTTCAGGTCTCCTGTGTGGAACTAATGTAAAAAAAGTACGGTGCTCTATATTATTAATTAAAATTTTGTTTAGTTTCTTCGATATTCCATGGTGCGTATTTTAAATCTTCTCCTACGTACATTTTTTTATACGAATACCTCACAAGAGTCCCAACTGCTCCCGTCTGAAGCCAGTGGGACTATGGCATCCCCAATTGGGGTATGTTGTGAGGCTGAAAATAGTGGAAAAGGGAAGGAAATAGGGATGAAGAAGGTTGGGCAGTACCTAGCTATTCAGATCTGGTCATCAAACACGGCTAAAAGCCATTTCAAGCAACGTTTCAATTCTGAATGGTGGTCTTACATCAGGGCGATACTGAGAGTATCTTCCACTCTGGAACGTGCCGCAAATATACTATATATTGTTAACTTTAAAATATTTTGTTAATTTTCCTGTATTCGAATTGATTACAGCGATATTTCGATTAATACTCCGTACACCATTTCTAATAAAAAAAAAATGCTTCAGGATTTTCTCAATACAGCTTCATTATTTGACGGCCGCCCCCACCTTTCACTTAGTTGAATAAAAATACCCAAAGGGGAAGACTTTCTAAAGATTACTCAATTCTATTTTACCATTTTTTTCCGAAAGCTATGATCAATAGCATTAGCAACAAAAATAATTGTTAAAGTGATTAAAATACATAATACATTTAATGAACAGAAAATTAATTGGTTCTCTTTTTGGCAAATAATTGCTTTTAATAACTGAATTATTTTCCATTCATCGCACTGCGGATGTCGCTTTGATAAATCAGCGCTTAGCCATGGATAATTTGAGAGAAATAAGCGCACTTATAAGTGAAAATTTTGCAATGCTGCGCTCTGAGTTTGAGTCGAATTTTGACTCTGCAATTTAGGATTTAAATGTTTAAAGCAACCCTAAGATCCTAAGTTGCTTGCGAAACTTCTTCTCACAAATGCAATCTCTTCCCAAACACTCGCTTCACAAGAATTAGCAGTGTTTCTAACAAACTAAGATTTCAACCCTTTCGCAAGTCACCTGGCAGTATACCGTACAGTGTATACGTCTTTAGGTTGCTCATTCCCGAGCTTTCGAAAGTGTTGAAAACTTTTCTGATCTCCCGCCTGTAACTCTTGGCTCCCGCCGGACGCTGGTGGCTCGTGTCTAAAACAAAAGTTGGAAATAAAGGTCGAGAACAATGCGAAACCACCAAACATAACGTGAATTCGCCCTTATAATGGAATACTTTATGTATGCAAATGAACTTCTTACCATTTGCTAGGGGAGGGAGCAAAGTGACGGAGAACCATCTTTCTAACGCAAGAGGAACGAAGAAACTGAGAGAAGTGGCAGCCGGAGCAAAAACCACCAACTTTAGCTGTGGTAACTTCGAGGAGATAATTCTCCAGCAAAACGTACCATTTAGAAAGATAACTTCATCACAAATTAAAGTTAATTCTTCTTCCCTTCCTTGTTTCGTACTAAATAAAATGATAGTTACGTACAAGAAAAGTGTAAAATAAAATCTTCTAAATTACAGTTTTACGTATTATATTCTGATGTTGATAGATATTGTTAATTATCCATTTTATTAGCGAAAAAAAATTGAAGCAAACTAACCTTATTGTAATATTTAATTATTGATGAAGATAATAACAACAACTACAATGATAATATGAAAATATATACAGGCACAGAAAATAAAAATAAAAATGTTAGCCAAAAAACATGGGAAGCAGTTGAAGAGTATTATGATTTTAATACGTTCATCGCAGAACGAGCATCTATCATAATATCAGAAACAAAGTTATAATTATTATTCACTACGTCTGCCACAATAAATTTGGGAGGCATTTATTGGATGACCAACATCCATGTCATAAGTCATCCCAAGTTCTTCACTACGTTTGGTGACTTAGGGTGAGGTTTGTTTAGGTCTTGGCGGCTGTTGCTCACCTATTTTGTGACGGGCCGGATCGGGAGAGACCGGTTGAGGGAGCCTTTTTGGCCTTTTCACCCGGATTCTCTAAAAGGACCCTCCACACAGTCAAATAGGCACTGAAGATTATTTTTCCTCAGGGCCTCCCGTTTGGCAAACTTATAGTTACTGCTTCTTGTCTGTTCTTTTAAAGTTTGAAAAACATAATGTTATTCTTGCTTTTTAAAATGTCAATATTCTCCAACCAATGTATTCAATATCCCGAGTATTTGTCGTTCTTTTAGTAATGCCTTCATCAATATCCGACAAAGGGCTTATCTCAATCCGAGTCTTAAGCTCGTCTTAGCTGGAAGCGGCCTTCATTATCTTGATGGGCAATCGTTAGCCTAGCGCTGTGGGGAGAAAACGCTGCGGTGAGAAAACTCCGCCAAGGGGAGAAAGCGCGTGGGGAAAATGCACGAGAGACTAGCGGGTAGCGGGTAAGGGGTAGCTGGTAGCGGGCAGAGGGAGGTCGGTATTGGCCGGTCAAATAGACAAAGTAAGTGGATAGATTAGCCGGTCTGGCCTCAGCATAATCAGCTTTATTACGCTCAGTGGACGAGGGCTTTGCAAGAACTATCGGCCAAGATTGTGTATTAACAGCATATAAGCAAGAAGGGGGAAATTGGTGTTGGTGGAAATGAATTAAGCCGGTTTTTTGGGTTAGGTAACCTCATTTGTCATTTTTTATGATACAAATAGATTAGATTATACACGTTATATATCCAGACGAATCGATTTATTTCAGGATTTAGAATAACGATGGCAGATGGCGGATTTGACAGAAACAATTTCAAAACCCGTTTTACACAATTTAATCTATAAACTTTTATAAACCATCCAAATTTACACACCTTGCAAATAGAGAAAATCACTGATAATAAGTCCTACGATATTATCATTAAGATATTTATGTTATTCAAAATTGAGGATTTTTGGGCTGCTCTCTGATTTGTTCTTGCATGAGTAAACTTAAGGCTTTAGGGCATGAAACGCCAAAAAACGATAACCCTAGTTCAGAATCGAGACCGTAAGACATTTTTTTCAACCTTACGGTAAATAAAGGCCAACTTAAAAGAAAGTTGACCTGTAGTTCAGCTTGTGTAGTAATGTACTGAATAGATCGAAAAATATTAATAATATTTTGGTTAGGAAACTGAAGATTGAAACAAAACATAACAATAACAAATTAACTCAAGAGTTTTAATTGAAACGGATTTGAAAAACGTTGCTTCACAACCAGTATTTTTGATTATTTGCGGAGTAAAACTAAGGATCTTAGAAAATGTATGGTGTTACATACAGCATTTGTAACAAGGTGTGTGCAAACTTTTACACACACCATATTTATGGTCTCGTTGTGTGGCACCTCCAGTACTTGTGCATTGACAATTGTGCCTTGGCTAGATTGCTAGTCCTGGAATTTTTTGGAGCTGATCTGTTGCCAAACCTGCAGGTATCCCACAAATCTTAATTCAAATGCAACATTGCTCATTCCTTGTACGGCAGTCGAGAGCGTAATATGATGCAATCCTCTCGACTTAACATAAGACGCGCGACGGATCGATTTCAAGTCATTAAAACCGTGATCATACATCTGGGAAGCCAATAGCCATTGGAATTGACTAGAAGTTATTCTGTGAGAATTTTCGGAATCGAAAGACATCAATTGTGGATTCTTTAAAATGTTAGGCTGTACATATTACAACCTTTTGATCATTCTGTCGTCGCTCCCTCCCATTTCCTTCTTCCTGTAATAAACCTTCCTAGAGGAAGACTTCGGTAAAATTATTAAAAAAGTACAATAACTATATTATTGCCTACGATCATATAATCGTCAAGTATGCATTTGCGGTTCCTACTCCCAAAGCCATCACTTCGCTCCCTTCCTTCCATTATAACAAGATCAGATGCAATTCCACGGAGTCAGCGAGACAGTAAGTCTCGCAGTATTGACAAAAGCATTAGGCAAATGCGTTCCCTTCTCGCATTTGAAAGTCCATTAAGAGAAAAGCAAATAGCTGCCAAGCAAAACTGTGAAGTTTTCAACGAAAGCTTTAAAAACGTTTTTAATTTCAAATCTTTTAAATTTGATCTCGCTCTAAAATGAAAAATCCAGTTGACTCAATGCAAAAAATGTACGATGCAATTATCTCAGAGGAAAATGCATTTTTGTTTAAAACTATTTTACGACAGTCGCCATTTCTTGAAAAACAAACTCTCGTTAATGGAAGTAAGATAAACGAAATGAAATATTAGAAATACAGCAGTTGTTGAACTTAAAATTGTTTTAGAAACAAATTTTCAAATTATCACACTGACATGATATTATATTCTTTCTACATTACCTGACAAAAAATGGTTTATTTTCATCGATCTTAACATGAATTCTTTATGGTCTACTTATTTTGCTTCCTTTTCTAAATTATAACATTCGCGTCTGTTCACTGATTTTAATATAATTGTACTTAAAGTCACAAGGCATGAAAATATATCGATTTGCTAGAAGACGCAAACAGGTCCGAAAAACGACTTTTAGATATATTACCATTATTAGATTTCTCACGCGGAGATCAATAAATTTGAAAAAAACTCTTTTTCAATATTATCGCAAAGATCAATAATAATTTTTCCCTTCAATTGATGTTTCAAGTACAGAAATGTGTCATAATATGCTAGCCGTATCACATTAAAAAGTTTTTTTTTTTATGATTTTGTAATTATCTTTATGATTTCCGATCGCAATTAAAACTTTAAATGGTGAAAATCTCAATATCACTTATTGGAGCTCGATTTTATCATTAAAATGCGTAGATATTAATATACTTGCAATTTTTTCATTTTGAGTTTTTTATCTTTTGTTTCAACGTAGCTACACTTTAATCCCACGGTTTAAGACCGCCCATGGATACAGGTAAAGAATAGAGGAAGACCCAACTGCCTAATCCGGTTAATCGGAAGAAATTGTTGGAGTGTGATCGAATTACAGAGATAAGTAAATACCTGTTCACATGGAAGCAAAATATTTAGCAGCGAGATCGGCGCGAATTGTCGGCGTAGCTTTGCCATTCGTACGAGCGCTAACGCATTTTTTTTCTAATCTAACGCTGTCAGTTTTAAATTAACAAATAGGGTAGGTACATAGATTATATTTTGTATTACAAACGTTTTTAATTTACGTGTCATTTTCTTCGTTGCTTACGAGAGTCGTGCCATTTTTTATTGGTTCAAAAAACTAAGTACTCAACATTACATTGGTCTAAGGCAGTCAACTCTTAGATCAACGACATCTTCTGCAATTGGAAGGTTGAAAGAACCTAAGCGAAATCCGAACGCTAAGTTTGGTGATCGTGCATTCGCAGTGTCCGGCCCCGAAGCTTGGAATAAACTTCCTATGGAATTGAGATGCATAACCAACTCAGCGGAATTTAGAACCAAACTGAAAACTCACTTTTTCCGATACTACTTTCCATAAATTCATCATTCTATTTAAACTTTGCAATTTTTAATAGTTTTTTTTAATCTTTTCTCTTTGTTTATAGTTAACTCAATCTGTTTAATGTAATTTGTTAATTGTGATACCTCAATCTGTTTACAGGTGAGCGATGAATCACCTTAATGCAGTAAAGATCGACTATTAAATTTATTCATTTATTTAAAATATCTATACCTTCCCGTTAATTATTATTTTGTAATGTATAGTATGTGTTTGTGTTTGTATAAGTATTATATTATCAATGTTGTGTTTGTCTTTAATTAGTGATAGCATCAACCATGTTCAGTGTAATTGTATCTGTGAAAGCTTTGATGTAAATCACTGTTGACAAACCTAATAAAAAAACAATTAAAAAAAAATCCAGTTAACCTTCATTATACTTTTTGCACCCGTATTCTCGAATTGTAATATTATGTAAAAACTGCCTACTTCTTCTGGCGCTAATCTTAATTGTAAATATGTCACCAGTTTTAGGTTAGAATCTATATGTCTTAGTCATAAGTCACTAGCTATAAGTCTTAGATGTTAGTCACTAGTTGTAATTGTAAATCTTAGTTTTAAGCCAGTCATATTAATTCTGATATATATTATTTGTACAGCGCCCTTGAGGTGATTTTCCACTAAAACGGCGCTTTATAAATTAGCCAATTATTATTATTAATTATTATTATTACAGCTTCGACACAACACACTTTGAATAATATCTTCAAATTTATGCTTGCGCTACCTGGGAATCGAAGTCAAAATACTCTATGCTGGCCATAAATGTCTATTTTTTTAAAGAAAGGATTAAAATTATCCTGAAAATATAATAACTCCTAAAAAGGAAAAAGTAGTCCTTTGGAGTAAACAGACGTACGTACACTGTGTGTCTCATCTTTTGTTTCATCTTTATTTAATGCGTAAGAAAGAGCTGCAGCGTTATTGTGATAAGGAACGTATGTTTATTGCCCTTTTTGTACCGTCGCTGTTCCGTAAACATGACGAGTATACTAAAAGCGCCTGTTAGGTGATAATTGACGAAAATGACACTACATAAATTAGTCAAAGTAAAAATTATTATTATTTGATATAATCGGATATTAACCCAATACCAAGGAGTAATCCTATAGGAAGAATTTAAGTTTAACATCGCTCAAGATACGGTATTTCTATATTTGTCTGAAATATAGATCACCCTTTACTTGTCAATGATAGTGTTTTATAACGGCCGACGTTGAACGTGGAGAATTTGCATACCGTGTATCTTAAACTAGGAAAAAACCGCTTCGCAAAATCACTAGTGATATTGAGAAGAGGGTTTTTAGCCACGACTGCAGTTTTCACGCTCTCAGTTTGTCAGCCATATACAAACAAGGCGAATTTTGAATCGCGATAAAAAACTCATTTTGTGAATGAGGCTTTAAACCACAGGAAATTTTTTTAAACGATAGTAAATAATGATCTATCAAATAAGATACGATTTTTTTTTATTGATCGGTACGCCTACTTGAAATTGTCTATTTCGGGAAGAATATAAATTGAAAATAAAATTTAAACGTCAACGAAGGATGATCAATCTAGATTTATTCCCGCGATAAATGTGATCAAATTTCTTATGCATCATCGTAAGAAGTGATGGAAAATGTAATTTAAAAATTAAATTTCTGGATTTTAAGATTAAGTGACAGAACATTTTTCGGATGAAATATTACAATCATCAATTCCAAGAGATAAAAATTACATTTCAGTTATTGCAAATTTTAGGCGAGAAATTTCACTAAAATCATCCGATAATTTAGACAATATCTCAGATAAAAAATTACGTTCAAAGCAAATAATTTTTAAAATACTTTTTATGGTTTTGTCAGTAAATATTTGTCATTTTCACTTGTTGAGAAATTAAAGGGAATTTAGGTTTAGAACGCGCTTGAAAAAGTGTTATTTGGTCGTTTGAAAATTGTCATAAATTCTAGCCCATCAAATTCATAACCATAGAATTCAAGGTTGGGTATTATAAGACCACAGAAACAAGTTAATTACTCACTAAGAAATTAAAATACAAAACGAATATTACTTTTTTTTTTAGTTAAATATTATAATATGTATTTCTTTTATGTGACTGCCTCACAAGAGTCCCAGCTGCTCCCGTCTGGCGTCAGTGAGACTATGACTATGGGATATGTTGTGAGATTGAAGGTAGATGGGAAAGAGGAAGAGAAAGATGAGGAAGTACCTGGCTATTCAGATCTGGTCACCAAATACGGCTAAAGCCATTTCAAAAGCCATTTCAAAAGCCGTTTCAATTCTAAATGGTGATCTTACACCAGGGCGATACTGAGAGTATCTTCCACTCTGGAACATGCCGCAAATATACTATATGTTATTTTAAATTAATTAATTATGAAATAACTCAAATTTATCAAATAAAATTTATTTGCTCACACCGGGATTCCATCCTACGGTCTTCGGATTGCGAGTCAAGAGCCTTACCCCTCGACCACGCCGGCCGTATACATAAAGCAACACATTTATCAGTGTGAGAATGTAACAAAATCTTTAGAATGGTGAACTATTACTAAAACTGTATCAGATTTCAATGTCATTTCCTCTGCGATAAACAAAGCTTTAAATGTCCTTGATGATAAATGTGAAAAAAAAATTTCACAACGGTGATTTGAGAGCTGAAGATTACATGCAAATATCATAAGCGAAACACTATATTAGTCCAAAGAAAATGTTCCTAGTACTTGGTAGAATGAGAATGAAAAAAAATCAGGAAAATCTTGTACATTATTTATATTTTCAGTCAGAATGAAGCAGGAATATTTAAATTTGTTAAGGGCTTTCATTCAATGAATAGGTTTCTTAACCAACTTGATAAGAAATTCCTTGGACAAAAGGGTTAAGCTCGAAAGACAATGAGAAAAAGGGTCAACCCTCATTGAAACTTTAGATGTTTTTCGGTTAACAATATGATTGCTCTTAGATGGGAATCAGAGTCAGACTTGAGTAAGCTTTCCCGATCCCATTCTGTCCCCACTTCTTTTATAAAAAAAATAAGTAAAAAATTAAACAATGTTACTTTGTTTGAACCACTTGTATATTTTTTTAAAGCCGACCGGTTTCGGAACGACCGTTCCTTCTTCAGGGTAAACGTATACTGATTTAGTGGATGGGAACAATTTTTTTTTCTTTAAAAAGAAAGACAAATATTCCCGGGTTACGAATAAGCCAACAATGTTTGAAAATCTCCTCCAAGGATTGTGGTAGGGGTGGAGCCGTTGCTAGGGGTTAATGGAGAGTGGGTGGGTAGGGGAACATATCCATGATTGGGCTATAAGATAATATTTTTTGTTTGTTGATAATAGATTAATTATTTTTTAGTGGTTCAAACAAAGTAACATTGTTTCATTTATCTATAATGGATAACCACAAAGTTATAGCTACATTCAAAAGTATATTTTTTAAAGTACTTTAGTTTTTGTTTCAGTTTTAAAATATCTTCATTTTGAAAATGTCTTTGAATGCCGAAACAACTGTAAGACCAAAAAAAAA
Organism: Limnephilus rhombicus; assembly: GCA_929108145.2. NCBI lineage: Eukaryota > Metazoa > Arthropoda > Insecta > Trichoptera > Limnephilidae > Limnephilus > Limnephilus rhombicus. The sequence continues at coordinate 19,039,293 of OV815273.1, read as the reverse complement.
ACAAGCAGCCTCCGTGGTCGGGGGGTAAGGCTCTCGACGCGCAATCAGGAGTGCGCAAAAAGTCAAACCCCGGTGTGCGCAAGTAAATTTTATGCGATTAATTTGTTAATATTTATTTTATTTTGTTTTATTTATGTATTTATTAATTTTCAACGATGAATAACAATTAAATAAAAAAGATGAACTTAAAGAAGTAAACATCACATGAATGGTAGGTATAAAGATAAATTAATGTAAAAATAAGGTATTAGAATAAAAGAGAAAGTTTTTAAATTGTAAATGGCATAGAAATAATAATATAGTACATAACATAATGTACAGTATATTTGACGAACATTCCAGAGTAGAAGTTGCCCTCAGTATCGCCCTGGTGTTAGACCACTAATCAGAATTGAAACGTTTCTTGAAATTGCTTTAGCCGTGTGGCTAAAGCAATTTCATGAATAGCCAGTGACCAGATATGAATAGCCAGGTACTCCTCCATCTTCCTCTCCCCATCTTCTTCCCCTCCCCACTACCTTCAGCCTCACAACATACCCAATTGGGGATGCCATAATATCACTGGGTTCAGACGGTGTGGACTCTTATGCGGTATTCACACAAAAAAGTTAATGGACTATTTGTCCGTAAATAAATAAATAAATAAACAATAAAAAACCAAAATAAATGATTATCGTTAAATTATGCAGGTACTAATTTAAAGAAATATATATATGAACGGAGTTCTACGAATTAAATACGGTAACAATAAATACAAGTGAACAACTAAGCCACTAAATGTTCATCTGCATTAAGTACGGTTTACACGAGGTCAGCGCTGGCTGCCAGTCTCACTGGCTTGGTATTGGCCTCATATAAACAGTTTTTCAAGCCAAGCCTCCGCCTGTGTGCCCCGCAACCCCCGTGCCAGCGTTGCAACACGTGTAGACGCATCGCGCCAGTCACTGGCGCATATCCGTGGAGTGTACACGCGTTTATTTTTGCTGGTAATGCATCTCTCATCAGTGTCTAGACGCTGAATTGAGCCTTCTATAAGTGAAAGTAACTCGTCAAAGTTTTCAGTCATTACTTGCAAGGCCAACCTGTACTCAGAAGGATATTCTAATCTTAGTTGTTGTAGCAACAAAGCAGAGGCTCCAGTACTGATTCTATCGGTTTCCATTTTCTTATCCAAAGTCGTTTTTTCTTTACGATTTCTTCCTCTATCATATTACTTATCTCTTCTAATAATAGTGCAGAGATATTTTTTAAACATTTTTTCTTCAACAGCCGGATTTGTCCCGAATTCGTTTTTGTTTCGAACGTGTGCTCACCACAAGAAAAATCCAGAAATTACTAACCTCGTCTAAACAACACGGGCCGGGCCAGCGCTGGCTTGTCTGTAGGACTGGCGGCAGAGCACTGGCTTCGTGTAAACTTAGCTTTAATTTTGGATTAAAATGTGTTATTAACTATTGTTTGTACTCCATGCATTAATTTATTTGAAACGTCAGTTGTCATAAACAGCTGTTGATTTTGATCGCTTGTTAATAACGTTTCTAGGAATATAACCACGAGGCTGAAATGTAATAATATTATTATGTATGTACCTAGTTATATCATATTATTAAATTACGCAAGGTAAATTATACGCAGTTGTCAAATTGTACAAATATTAATTAATCTAAATAATTTCACGACAAACAAAAAATATAAATCTATGAATTGTGGTTTCATCGGTTTTATTTGTTTAATAAGCTTATTGAATTTCATCGCGTGAATTTAAACTACCGAAAATGATAGTATTTATATTTTATATAATACTAGCTGACCCGGCGACATTTTTATCGCCTCAGAATCAATAACTATTTTGTTAACTTATTAGTCTATTTTTTTTTTTAAATTACACAATGAAACAATTATCTATGCGCAACTGTCCGTGCTTTGTTTTTGTCAGTATCAGAGATGGCGTTGTGTACGGATTTATAATTTTTGTATTTTTCCTTTGGAGGGGTGCAGATGCAGACACACGTTCAACGTTTGCCTCATTTTTGACTATTGATATTTTGTGTATAAGAAAGAAAGGCAGCATTATATGTTTAAGAACAAAAGCAAAACAATCAGCACATTGACAATTGTTTTTTTTTTTTAATTTTTGGAATTCACTCACTGCTCAATATTATACTTATCACAATATTCCTGTAACACTTTCAAAAGAGAGAATTCATTCCATACAAAATGTATGAGGAAAAGAATTTTCTTCGTAATGTATTTTTTCGTGAATTTTCCGATGTTTTAAAAGCTATTCTGCTATTCGGGGCGAAGACAAATCCAACAAATCAAAGATCATAAAAATCGGTCCAGCCGTTCTCGATAATAAATGGTGTAACTAACCCGACTTTGTTTTATATCCTATTAATCCTATTATTAATATTATAAAGGTGAAAGTTTGTATGGATGTATGTTTGTTACTCTTTCACACAAAAACTACGGAATGGATTTAAAAAATTCTTTCACTAATAGAAAGCTACATTATTTGCGATCATTATAGGGTATATATATTGAAAAGTTCTGGCGTTATGAATAATCTCTGGCGTTATGCAATTATTTATCATACGTTTTCTGTCGCTAACAAAATCGATTTATTGCAAACGTCAGAAACCAATTGTCACCTTAGAAACCATGTTTTATTTTTATTTTAAAATTAGGCAATTCATCTTAAAAATAGTGGTTTTTTGGCGTCGTACTTAATAACCATCTCTATAAATGAATCACAGAAGTGTATGTATGCGCGCGTAAACCCGAACGACAGCACCAAATTGGATAATTCTTTTTTTTGTTCGTTATTTTGAGTTGAGATCTGCCATTATGAAATTTGTATAAAAAATTGTAATAGGTGGCACGCGAGCAGTTTGAAGATTGAATATACCGGGAAAGAATGTGTGGAATGCGAGAGGGGAGAGGGGGAGGGGGATAGGGTGGAGGGGGTTAGGGGGGGCGAGAGGGTAAGAGAAGGAAGGGATAGGGGTGGAGGAGGGTGGGGGGAGGTGGAGGGGGGAGGGGTAGGTGGTGGGAAGAGGGGAAGGGTGGGGGGGAGCGGTGTCAGGAGGGTGGGTGGAGGGGGTGGGGGAGAGGGGTTGGTGGGGGGAGTGGAGGCGGAGTGGGAATCTCCTAATACCATGCGAGCGAAGCCGCGGGAAAAAGCTAGTATTAAATAAAGATAAAAAATATCTATTTTAAACAGACGAAGAACATTTTTCTAGAGCTTTTATTTTAATTTGATTTTATTTTATTTTTATTTTAAATTTAAAAAAAAATCCATTTCCTTCAAAGCTTGTGTCTTCTTTGGGGATGCTGTGTGGAGGATCTTTTTGATTAGAGAAAGGAGTGAACAAGGTTCTAGAAGAGACGGAGGAAGAAAACCCAGAGGCCGGCAAATGCGTGTATAAATTAATGTTGTCCTTACTGTGCACCGGTACCGAAGGGATCAATGACGCTAGTTCCTCGGAGCATCTCCATTGTAATACTGGTAGAACAAGGATAGCATGCCTTCCTGGCGCATGTGCTCTAAAGATTGCAATCCATTGGCTAAGATAGAAGAATCTATTAAACGGATTGCTCGTTTCTGCAGATTCAAAGGTTTTTTCAGGTATTTTGGGGCTCCAGAACAGAGGTGGCTGCCAAATTCAGCAGTGGGGTGAATTTTCGATTTGTGCAGAGTCAGCAGTTGTACTATCAAAGTATCTGCGGGCCCTGTACAATACGCCCAGCTTCTGAGAGGCTAACTTGACTGGCTTTGACGTGGAAAAAGCTAATAAAATTTATGTACTCGTATCACGGAATCAGAGCTCACCATTCGATTGTTTTTTAAAACAAACACTATTTTAATTTGATTTATTTTTTTGTTCATTTTCGAGAAATCGACAGCTTACATGTATCAGTTTGTACATGTCTAGTATGTAGCCAGAATAAAACCAATTATGGATTTCCTCATAGTGAATTTAGCTCTAATAAAACAACATATTTAAAAAATGGAATTTAAAATTAAATGATAAAAGTTGATTAATAGCTTAGTAAATAAATATAAGAATCTATTGAGCAGGTCTAATTTATTAGCACTGATGCCAACTCGAGAAGTAATAAAGCCTTCAATATGCAAACATAATTATATCTGACATCACAGACCCTTGTAAACAAGGAGGATGCTTCAGAAAAGGCGCAGAAATTATTATTATTTCGTAAATAAAACTTCGGGGACTTCCCTTTCCTTAATGGCGTTGGGCGGCAAACTGGGCGGCATGCTGGGCGGCAGGCTGGGCGGATACCTGTTACTCGCTTCAGGTAGGCGGCAGTAATTACTTAAGATGGTCCCCAGGGCCGGGGCAAAATTGAGAAATTAACAATCTGCCGCCCGACACGGTTGCACCGGTGGGCGGCGGGGGGTGGCTGGGGACCCTAAAGGCGCACAGGGCGGGAGCCGAATCACTATTTAACGAGGAAATTAAATATCGCGTTATTTTATACCTGACGGGGGGGGGGGGGAAGTAATGGGTCGATATCATCGAATAAGTGTTATCTAGACAGGGCGTGTGAATCCTAAAATTAGCACCGAAACCAAACATTTTTAAACCAGGATTTATTACACATTTTCCATAAATACTTTAAGTTTTAAAGCTCTTAAAAATATATGTCATCTTAAAGGTAATATCCATAGCGTCGAAACGGCAATTATATGAAATTCCCATGATAGAAAAAAATCGCAATATGTATATGCTCCGAAAATTATTATAAACACTTTTTTTTCAGTTATTTTATAAGTTATACTCGCATGTATGAAAAAATTCACAGTGTTTCTTTAAATGCTATTTTAGGCATTACCACCAGATTTTTGCTCTATTTTAAGTTAGTCTTGTTTTATTATACATTTTCTGAATTTTCGCTTAAATATTATCTTTTTATATATTTGCTATCTCTGACATTCGTATTTACATATGTATCCATCTTCTTCTTTTTGAGCGGGTACACCGCGCCTTATGAACACATGTATCAAGAAGATAGTGCATTATCTCGCAGTCGTTTAAGATCGGAGGAAAAATTGGTTTTTACCTTTTGTTGGTTCCTCCCAATGTTGAATAAACTAGCTGTAAGGATCGTTTTTCAAACACAAATTTAAGACAGTTAGAAATCTCTTTTCATCATTAACTCGAACTCTCGAAGGGAATATTATCATTAACAATAATTGAATCAGGTACTCACATGAATATTTAAAAATATATACCTCATAAATAGCTTCGTGGTGAGAAATGTTACATTTATTTCTAGCAAAACAATTACGTCAGGCAAAAAATTACCACAACACTTTTGTCTTAAACTGAACAAACTTCGCTGGTTTTTCATACGCTTTTAGAGCATGTACTTACAACATGTTTACATCAAGATGGGGAGTTGTATTACGAAAATACACTTAGGTGTTATTTTTCGATTTAAATTAGATGTGCTGATCTATTGTTATTTGTTGTCGATGGTCGATACTGTTTTCGTCGAGGTTTGACGAAAACCTTAACAATGAAACCCATAATCAAAATGTTTTATCGAAGATCCAGACTACTTTTTGCAACGCAAGTTATTAAAACTCTGAGTTATTCATGTTTATACATATCTACTCATTACTCTTGTCGGTGCATGGGTGCGTAATTAGAGTTGAAACTGAATTTTAAAATTATTCAAGTTCAATGAAGAAATTTTTTTCAAAATTGTGAAATGTGTATTTCCTTTGTTTAAATGTTCGACAAATGTTGGATAAATTTCGCAATTTTTCAAGTTTACGAACTTCAAAAGTATAGTTCTTATTTTGAAAGGCAATGAGGCAAATACTTTTTTGATAAATACTTTGACCTTCACAAACCCTACAACATAATATCCCGTCATTTTTTCAGGGTTCTGCGCATTATTGCGCAAGTTAAAAATAACAATGGAATTTTTTCTGCATAAAGCTACGATTATTTCGAAGGTAAAGGAATTTTTTTCTTTAATTTTAGGCATTATGCTGGGTCTCCGTCCCAATTTGAGCATTCTAAGTGTTTTTTACTTTTTCTTTTAGGTAATGGAGCGTTACATTAGGTCGGTGACCAAAAACGTAGATCGCATTCGGTTTAACCGAATTGGCCTGTTTACATAGATCGGTGACCGAATGCGTCGATGCGTCGCGTCGATCGTATGCGGTCCAATTGGCTTGAATTTTGTACAATCAACATTGCGAATTTCCAGTCTTGTGTCATGAAAAGAAAGTTTAGCTGTTAGCGATACTATACAAGAAATTTCAAAGAAAAAGCATACTCAATGCGTTTCCACAAATCGGTTATAACTTATAACCGAATACGGCCAAACAAAACATCTTTCCGGGATCCGATCGAATACGGCCAACCGAATAACAGTTTACATTAGTGACCGAAAACGAACGGAAAAATCGAATAATGTAAACGTATTTAATTAGCAGTATTAAATATACTTTAAAACCTATTCTCATACCTACTACATATACATATAAAATTTCATAAAAATCGGTCAAGCCGGTTTGAAGTTTGAAGGAGTGCGACCACAAACACGGTGACACGACAAACAGATTTTTTATATTTAAGATTATTATGTTTTTAGGACCTGCGAGTGGCTTTTGGTCCGGCTTCGTTGGAATTTTGGTGACCATTTTATAAATCCGACAGGAACTGGCTCCAAAAATAGCCGGTTCCTCGGATCCACCGGGATCCTATGACAGCTAGTCACCGGGGCAAAGTAACCGCGACAGGCAATGACGTCATATGTTATACTACTAATTGCCAGATACAATAATAACATTTTAAATATCAATGTCTCCATGTCCGGAGAGATACACGAAATCACTAATCAGTAGTACTTACGCCTGCCAGGCGGTGCTAATCACGCAAGCGCCAAGTGTAAGTAGCGCCATCTTTTGGCATTGCTTTAATTCGATTCTATTACAAAAGTACATTTGTAATCAAACTCCATGTAAGAAAACGGTTTTGCGTAAGGCGCAGCGTCAGAGTTGCATTCTTAGCCTGATTCATAAATTTCAACCGTGTAGACGCAAGCCTATTAATACTGTTTGATGATTTCTAGCCAGATCTTCACCAGACTTCACTTAATTCGTATACCATCCTTTACTTATAATTTGTTTTTTTTTTCAAATTTGTGTCACTTATTTTGTAAATTGGACGTTAAGCCCGTTAGTAAATAAATATATCAAGATTTTTATCCAATCCTAAATATCTAGGCAGTGGTAATAAGCAACATCAGTTAACTCCTGGATGGTGAAATGGACCTTCATTCTTGACATAAAATTAGATTACCCGCTACATAAGGCAATTCCTTGGTTTACGAGCGTAAGCTACGTAATTTGACAGGAGGAAATAATTTGTGTAGACATTTTGTGACAAAAATCTAATTAAACTGTTTTGTGAGGAGCTTTTACAAGTGAAAGCTTCTGTTTATTTTCGGGCATTTTGTTTTAATTAAAATAAAAAGGACAAAATTTTTATACGCCGTGATATTAGGCTTTTAACCGTTATAAATTCAAAATTAAAATTTATCTTTAACAATTTATACAAAAAATCGTTTAGTCATAATTTTTTTCTTTATTTTGGTTGGATATTGAGAATATAGGATAAGGAATTTATTTTTCGTTTTTTTTATTAAAAATCGTTTTAGAAGATGTGAGATTTTTCAATGAAATTATGCATGCTTAGGACCAATGAACACCGCCGCCCCGGGAACCATTTATTGGATAACCATCATCCCTGCCATAGGTTACCCCAAGTAGTTCTCTACGTTTGGTGACTTATTGCCTGGGTTCATGGGGTGAGGTTTGTCTAGGTCTTGGCGGCCAATGCGTTTGCTCACCTTCGCATGGCGAGCCGGATCGAGAGAGATTGGTTGAAGGAGACCTAATCTAGACCTCTCCAGCTGGTCTCTCTCGACACTTCACTTTGCACCGCAGTGGGAGGAGTGGATTCATTCTGTTACTCTAGGCACATTGATCCCCCAGATTCCTTCCCACCCCTCATATCGTTTTCCTTCCCAGAACTTCCTCTCCTTCCTTTCCGTGAAAATACAGCATCCCCAAAAGATAACATAGGCTCTGAGGGAAAGTATTTTCCTCGGGGCCTCCAGTGTGGAGCTAATGTAAAAAATGGACAGTTACGGAAGTTTGAACATGTATTTATCTAAATTCAATTAACTCCAATATTTTTTTTTCCGAAAATGCGAGATATCGAACACCATTTAATTTAATTTTATCAATTTAACAAAAATGTGTACCTACATAAACAAAATAAAGATCGAAATAAGGAAAAAGTCAACATTATCATAATTTGGTGGACCGTTTTATTCTCATCTTTCGGTCCCACCTAAATTCAGTCTTGGTAGATTCCATACAAAATCAGGTCGACAAAAATTACATCGCACTAAAAGATTTATTTTTGAATTCTGGTTTATGCTTAGGTAGCATTGTATCGTTGATCTTATTATATATACGCGTATTACGCGAAGATTTAAAAGTCGTCGAATATGAAAACGCCACGATTCATGAATTCGGAAGTTTGGTGATTGGTTCAAATGATGTTTCGCTGAACTGTTTCTGACGATAAATGCAAGTTAAAGATCGCCCCGATGATAGCCAACCTCAAGAAACTTAAAACATCAAGTTTGATAACCGATATAACCAGAAATAATTCAAAATATTACCATTTTTTAGCGCTTTAACAAATTAGCTAACTAACCATCACGCGGTTTCCCCGCACACCGCCATACAACTCTGCCACACTCTAAATGATTAAATTATGAAATACACAATTCAAACACTTAAAATTTATGTATTCGAATGTATACGCTTTCCCTGAAGAAGGAACGGTTGTTCCGAAACCGGTCGGATTTACTCATTATGGTTAAAAAAAGGAAAATTGTTTAATTTATTTAAATAAAATTTACTTGCGCACGCCATGACTTGAACCCGCGACCTAATATGCGAAAGAAGCAAGGAACGTGTAATATGATATCTTTCGTTATTAAGAGCAAATGAATATGGTTTATTCTCGACTTATGTGGTAAATGTAATATTGATTGTAATTTTTATGAAATGTAGTTGGATTCACCGTTTTTTTTCAAAATAAATAAATAATTTGTAAATACGTTCTTATTTAGGATTTTAATGACATTAAGTTCAGAATATTTATAATACATATGAAGAGTCCACGGAAAGAATTATCAAAGTCACTCCCAAGGAGGTTTCGAGTTAATACTGCCATCTAGTTTATTAAATGCTAAACTTACCTGGCCTGAATCAGAAAAAGGCTAATAACGTTCATAGTTTCTAAAAATGATCTATTAATTAAATTAAAGTCTGCACTGTTATTAAAGTCTGCACTGAAAAAGTTAAAAACGATCAGAGTCTATGACTTTGGTCTTTCTTTAAAGTTTTTGAACGAGTATCCAAATGTCAAGTTGATTAGTCAGTTGAAAAAAAAAATATATTTAAGCGACTATATAAAATAATTCAAAATAAAATGGTTATGTAATGTAAAGATGTTGTATTTCTTAGTCCTCCTCATTAGTTTGAGGTTATTTGTTTGTTAAATGAAAACTACTGAACTGTTAATGGCCGACAGACATTCAATACAATGGGAAAGTTATGTGATTGTTAATCAACAAGTAGAAGAACTCAGGAAAACCAATCAACCTGAGAAGTCTTATGAAATGAAATATTATGGTAATCTGCCAAAACTATAATTATAATAATCTACTAAAGTTAAAGTAGATGACTTTGACCATTTTTTTGTGTTTTTCAGTAAGGCATTGATCATTAATGGATTTTATGTTTCAGACTAACTTGAGAAAATCTTAAATAACATAATTAAAAACATAGGTTGTTTATTTTATGATGTAATATACTGTTATAAATATATCACCAGTGATTTTTTGTCACACAGCATTTGTGCATGTCACTTTTATAAACAATTATTAGCTTTCAAAGTTAAAAATTCTGTTTTCTTAAAATTCTTCTCAAGTGACTGATCATTCTTTCCCTGGACTCTTCATCATTTTTCTCATTTATATTTCTATTTTTTTCTGTGTTGTTATTATATTTCTGATCTACATTTAAATTTGTATATTATTTAACGTATATAATTTTTGTTTGTTATCGTCTTTCAAACCTAAAAACCTAAAATTACATAATAAAAACTGGACACAAGTGTACAGTTTTTATTATGTAATTTTAGGTTTTTTTAATTATGTAATTTTTGCTTTTTAATTATGTTTTTTTCATTTATTATTATTAAGCTTTAATTTTATTATGTAGGTACTTCAAATAACAAAAAAATTCTTACCTAATGAACCGTAATGGCGCAATACTTCAATTTTTTTTTTGTGTTTATCCTTAAACTTTCTGTATTTTTAAATGTAAAATAAACCTATTTACGTGTATTAAATAATTTAAAAAAATATCGTCTCAAACATGGTCTCTTGTTATTCCGAATTTAAAGTTACCCGACTCAAGTATTTGCTTCACTTGATCGTGCCATGTCTTCTTCGAGGTCCCTTCCAGACTTCTTCTACCATTAAAATACATTCTCCTTTCTTCAATCATTCGCTGTACACCTCAAACCATCTAACCATCGCTTTCTTAATCTTAACCATTATGCTATGTCAACCAATCAGCCTTACTTTCTTTCCAGTTCTCCATATTTCTAACACGGTCATACAAAGTTTTAACATAAATACGCCTCAGAGATCTGATTTTAACAGCATTCAGTTTACTTTAATCATCCTTCAATTCTAAGCCATTATATTAGGTTACATGTGAATATTATTAATTTCTACCTATATCTTGCACATATCATCAAATCCATATATTAAATTCTGAACGAACTCCGTTTATTGTTCGCATATATTTTGCTATGAGAGATTCGTTAGCCGCGGGCAGGAACGAAATGAAAAACAATTTTCATTGAGGCCAATTATTTTCGAAAAAATAATGTCATGTTTGATCCTGCGAGGGTTGAACTTTTTGTTTTGTTTTTATGGGAAATATTGGATTTTGCAGAATTGTATTAGACCCAATTCGCGTTTCAAATAAATCATGATTTTTGTAGGAAACTGTTATTTCTGTTTGAGCGTGATGATTGTGAACCAAATAATATTAATAAAATTATTAAATACCTTATGGCCTTAATATGAAAGTAAAATGATGAATGGGTGTTCTGCATATTTTTCCAGAAGAAACCGCTATTTTTCAGAGACAAGTTACTTAAAAAGCAATTGCCATTTTAGTGCCCAAATCTGAACAGCCAGTTACTTTACTACCTTCCACTTCCCCATTTCTTTTTCACCCCTTCAGCATCATAACATACGCAAACTGGGATGATATAGTCCCATTAATTGGCTCCAAACTGCTCGGTGCAATTGCAAATAGCGGCTCCCTTAAAAAAATACAATTTCCTTGTTGAGTTGAAATCATTTGTTAAGTTTATTTTAGTATATGTGTCACAGTCCAAAGCCCACAACTACTTAACGATAAATTAAAGATAAATGTTCAATAATAAATTACAAATGACGTACCATTAAAACGGGATAATCGTATCAACAATGATCCTATGGTGAGCTTATTTATAGATAAAACTGGCCATTTTAAGGCCATTTGCCTCCTTTCCAGAGAACTTTCTCATTATCTTCAGTGCACGTTCATCTTATTAGGTTACACAACTTCCAGAACAAGACAGCTGATTGAAGTGTTCTGGTATTAGGCAGGACGTATTGTGGGTTAAACTTTATCACGTAATAAAATTATTCACGGAATGGTAAAGTAGCATGAAAACCTTCAAGAAATATAAAAAAAAAAAAATATATTAAATTTTTATCTCTATTCTGAAGCGTACCGTTGTTTCGGATACAAACGTGTCTTCTTCAGAGGCGGTTTTTTGGTTTGTGCATTTGTGCATTGCATTGTTTGTCTTGAGCCTTCGCATATCTTACAACACACATCATCTGTCCCCAGTCATAGATATACGAAAGAACGCTCCGGTCATAATTCCTTCCTGGAAATTATTCAAGCGCGAACGACTCGTGCATATATTTGACGTGCACGAAATTTTGTGTTACCATACTACGGAGACCGCAACGGGCGTTGTCGAGACAGCTCGTTAGACCGAAACGGTGACATGAGCGAGACAGATTACACTCATAACGGCAAATCACGTGTTGGAGCAGTGCAATAACTCATCCCGTGCACAAGAAACGTATGCACGAAGCGCCTTAAAGGCAGGTGAATTTTACGTAACTTTTATCATGCGTAATACAGTACGTCTGGAATGTATTCCTTCGAGAATACTAACTTTCAATGTTAGCGCGACAAAATTCTCGCATTGACACAACGGCAAAATTTAAAAGCTTGCACGGGAATTTTAGCGATGAATTGAATATTTTATAAACGTAACTAGGTGAAGTGAACGAATTGTAAAATCCCATTATTTAATTTTCTTTATCCGTAATATTCACCAGGCTAGGTATAATTTACATTTTTAAAGTGAAATGTACTGCTAGCAATTTCAATCACGAGCCGCCTCTGGTCTTCTTCTGGGCGAGGTAAAAGGTATATTTAAACCTTATTTGCTGTACCTTGTGACCATCTCTCTCTCATCAGAGAGTTCTTTCATGTAACTAGTTATAAACTAATTAATTAGAAAAGATACAAACTTATTTATAACACTTTTGTACACAGATTGAATGTAAAACCGCAAAAAGGGCAACACTTCTGTATTTTGTGTAATCTTATATAAATATTTTATGCTTTATGGGAAATGTGAGATTGCACTAACCTCGCCATATTCTGTAATAATGAAAGAACAAGTTATTTATACATTTTATTCACTCTTCTTAATCTAAATCTACTGCGCTTATTTGGTTCTTGATTATTTTTCGATGAAATAAGTTACCCATTTATAAGAAACATATATTTTCTTAAAACGTTACATAAAATTGATTAACATTAAAATAAAATAAAACAAATCTTCACACGCAAAACACTCGGCAAGCACGAAATTAAAAAAAAGTATTCATTTTAAAAAAATCAAATTTTTAATTAATTATTGTACTGAAAAGGCATGGCATTAAATTTGGGAGGCGGGAATGGGTACCGCCGCCCCGGGAACCTTTATTGGATAACCAACACCTCTGACATAGGTCACCCCAAGTGGTTCGCTACGTTTGGTGATTTAGCAGGCGTGCTCGGGTTCATGGGGTGAGGTTTGTTTGGCGGATGACCAGGACATACTGAACCCCAGATTCCTACCCACCCCTTAAACCCTTTTCCTTCCCAGAACTCTCCTCTCCTTCCTTTCCTTAAAAAAAACCTTCCACACAGCATCCCCAAAGATGACATAGGCCCTGAGGGAAATTATTTTCCTCAGGGCCTCCTGTGTGGAGCTCATGTAAAATTTAAAAAAAAATTGGCTCTTTTCACGTGAATCGCAATTCAAAAATATTTTTTCACCAGAAAGTAATTTACAATACGTAATTTTATTTTTAAGTCTATCACGGCGCAATAGGATAAGCCAATTGCCAATATTATAAGATATGAAACAAAGCAATACAGACAGACCCAATCTAACTTAGTCCCACCCTGGAGTTATACCATCAGTCAACATCGAACATCATCCGGACATGTTCATTGATTAGATCTGTATCGAGGATTGCCCCCCCCCCTGCCACCCTTATCAATCTAAACCTACCCTATACTGTAGAACCATGTATTTCACAGTGTGTAGCAACACATGTGGAGGAGGAAACGCCATAAATTAGGAACCTACGTCTGGTTCACTTACCATTAGGGCAATTACCAAAATCAAGGATTTGGTTGATTAAATATTTAAAATAGCTGACATTGTTCATAGGTAACTTTATAGATATAAAAATTTCAAATGTATAATGATTATTATTTCCTCACGGCTTACCGATTTGACTATATCCCAATTTCACAACTTTAAAAGATTAGTTTTGAAAAATATGGAAAATATAATTAATCGTCTCTTCGAATTTGTACATTAATTGCTCATGCCTCGGCCCCATGCTGTCAGAAGGCCAAAAAATTTCGCTTTTCAATAAAATTAAAATAAATGGAATAATTCTGATTGGATCCAAAAACTAATATCTGTTTTGGTAAAGTGATGAAATACGCTTTCAAATTCTATAATTCGAATTAATCATATACTTTTAGAAACACAATTTTTTTTATTGCAAACATAAAAAGTTTTCAAAATGGCTCACCTTACCTTTAGCTATGTAAAATTAATGATAACAAAAAAAACACATGCATATTTTATTAGACAAATAAATTATAAACGTTGTTGTAACCTCACTTTTTCGAAGTTTCATGTAAAAATATTTCGTAAAACATTCACAATGCTTCATAATTTCTTTTTGAAATTGCGGCCAAAAACTTTGGTTTCATAAAGGTGTACATTTTTTAATTGCTTTGCGATTAATTTTTAGGCATTTATAAATAAGTAGCGTGTTGTTTTTTCTTTCCAATGCCGTTTAGATCATATTTCTCACAATGATTCTCATAATGATAGACACAACGATTTTTATAAGACATTTGTATGATTTGCTGGGACAAATATGGTCTCCCCTATAATTAAATGGGGTAGGAAATCTGAATATTTAAAATAACATGATTTTTTCTGATAATATGTATTTATATATAATATACAGGGTGTTAAGGGACGTACTTGACTTACTTTATCCAGTGATCCCTGACATTATTTGGAGTAAAAAATGTAAATGAAATTTTTTTTTTAATGAGACTTTTTTTTTTTCAAAAATTTTTTCTTCAAAATCAAACAAAAAAAAAATTTCTTCCGTATGTCGTCGCAGGTGTCTGACGAACTCATTACCCTGCCTCCAACTGTCCAACAACTACCATTTTTTTATGTTTTTGTAGAAAAAAAAAAAAATCAAAAATGTCACCGGAGACCAAAATTTCATTTACATTTTTTACTCCAAATAATGTCAGGAATCACTGTTTAAAGTAAGTCAAGTACGTCCCTTAACACCCTGTATAAGCGTATTTCACCACCTATCAAAAAATATTTTCATTTTCGGTCATGTTCACATATATTTCAAACATTTGGATTTTGCAAAGCAGAAATATTTTACCTTCTTACAAAATATGTCCAATTTTGTAAAGGCTAGAAATTCAGTTTTTCATATTCATTTTTAGTTGATTAGTTCAGCCGTGATCTTTATAACCAAAGTTTGTTTTTATTTTATTGAAAAAAAAAATTTAGGAAATATTTTTTTCGATCATAAATGTGTCCACCAATATACGTGGGAAAGAGGTAATGAAAGATCAATAATTGACTTTGTGGTAATTGACTCTAGGTTGAGAGCCGTTACCGAGGACACCAGAGTTTTCAGAGGGGCGGAGGTTGAAATTGACCACTTTCTGATGGTGTCGAGAGTAAACCTCTTTCGCGGCTGGCGCTCTAAAGTGAAAACAATATCAACTCCAACAAGAGTCAAAGTAGAAAAACTGCAAAATGCTAATGTCAGAAGTGAGTATGAGAATTGTGCAGAGATGAGTTTGAATGAGAAGGAAATGGATGGTCTAAGCATTGATGAAACATGGAACCACATAAAGGTGAGTCTTTGTGAATCCGCTAGAGATGTATGTGGAATAAGTACGCAAGGTAGGAAGAAAGGTGACGCATGTTGGGATGACGAGATCAAAGCACTGGTCTCAGAGAAGAAGAAAGCATGGTTATGTCTGATAGCGGCTGGCACTGATTCTAGAAGAGAGAGATAGAGCGAAAGAAGTTTATAAGGGATGTAAGAAAAAAGTAAGTTTTATTTTTTATTTTTAACTTTATTAGTAAAACCTCAAATTGTAATATTTAAATAAATGAAGACAATATAAGCGAAACCAAGCAGGACCTCTTGCTTTCCGGGCAAACGCGCTAACCACTGCGCTACGGTGTCGATATGTAATTCGGTCATGTTTAACTGTACCATACTTCGACTAAGAACCACGTACATTATCTTCATTTTCTTTAACGCATATATTATTGGCAACTATCTTTATGTATGATTGCAAGATTCAAACCCGAACTGTCTGGATAAATCTTTATCCATTTTATTTAATATGCGACATCTATCGACTTTTCTAAGTCTAGGATGAATATTTTATTTTTAATTTTTAACTTTATGAGTAAAACCTCAAATTGTAATATTTAAATAAATGAAGACAATATAAGCGAAACTCTATCGAAAATCTGGAAACAGAAAAATCAGAAAAACATATTGACACCTCTGGGACTCGAACCCAGGACCTCTTGCTTTCCGGGAAAACGCGCTAACCACACCGACACATATCGACACCGTGGCGCAGTGGTTACCGTGGTTGGTCACCGTGAATGTGGGAATCATTGGGCTATTAGCCTACTAAGTTCAGTCGGCAAGCTGTACGGAAGAATATTGATTGAAAGGGTAAGAATGGAAACAAAGGATAACATATGGGATGTGCAAGGTGTCTTAATGAGTGGAAGGGGATGCATGGACCAGATTTTCTCCTTGCGTATGCTCACTGAGAAGTTTCTGGCGAAAAACCAGAAACTTTTCTGCGCCTTTGTAGATCTACAAAAAGCATACCACCGAGTTGACAGGAAAAAGTTATGGAAGGTTTTGTCCAAGTATGGAGTGAATACAAATTTCATACAGGCAATTGCGTCTCTGTACGAGGGAAGCGTTGGGTGTGTTAGGGTGAACGGTGGTTTTACGGGGTGGTTTGACATCACAAAAGGTGTCAAGCAAGGCTGCGTAATGTCACCATGGTTATTCAATCTTTACATGGATAATTGTATGCAAGAATTGAAAGAGGTGGGAGTGGGTGCGAAATTGAGTAATCTGAAAGTATGTTGCCTGTTGTATGCTGATGATGCGGTGCTTATTTCTAATACTATGGAAGATTTACAGTCTCTCGTATCTAGGATGAACGAAGTATGTATGAAGAATGAGTTAATGATGAATGTAAGTAGGTGTTTGAAAGAGAGAGTACGAAAAGAGTATGCAACATAGTTGTGAATAATGAATACTTGGAGCAGGTGGATGAGTTTGTGTACCTGGGTAGTATGTTTACGAGAGATGGGAAGGCTGAAAGAGATATTGAAAGAAGGGTGAATGCCGGTAACTCATTTAATGGTGGACTGAATGCCGTTGGCGCTAATAAAAAACTGTCAAAAAAAGCGAAGCTAGCAGTCCACAATGGAGTCCTGGTACCTACCCTGATGTATGGCAGTGAGGCATGGAACTGGCAGAGGAAGGATGAAAGTAAACTGAATGCTGTTGAAATGAGATCCCTGAGACGTATGTGTGGTAAAACAATGTATGATCGTGTGAGAAATGTGGATATCCGCAAAGAATGTAAGGCTGATGTAAGCATAATGAGTAAGATTAAGAAAGGGACCCTTAGATGGTTTGGGCATGTAGAGCGAATGAACGAAGAAAGTAGTGTAAGAAGAATATACGACGCGAATGCGAATGGTAGAAGAAGTAGGGGACGCCCGAGGAAGACATGGCACGATCAAGTGAATCAGATACTTGAGTCGGGCCATGTCAAAAGTCAGAATAATAGAAGAGAATGTATGAGACGATGTATGAATGTGAGTGAGGCAAAGAGTGTGTGCCAAGACCGAGTTGTTTGGCAGTCCGAACTCTCTGCCTACCCCTGCGGGGAAACGGCGTGATGGTTAGTTAGTTAGTTTATAAGTTGACATTAATTACAAGAAGGTTGTTTTTTATTCTTCAACTGAATTAATAAATTGGGAAAAATTATCACAAAGCGATCAATGAATTTCAATTGATCTAACTGCCTAGAAATTTTTATCGATTGATAAGAAACTAAATAAATAAAAGATTGTTTAAAAAAAAAGGTTCCTTGAAAAAAGGCCTCCATGGTCGAGGGGTAAGGCTCTCAACTCGATTAACAATCCGGAGGTCATGGACCCAAGTCCCGGAGTGCTTAAGTAAATTTCATTTGATTCATTTGGGTTATCTTACAATTTAATCATTTAAAATAATATAAAGTATATTTGCGGTACGCTCCAAAGTGGAAGATACTCTCAGTAACGCCCTGGTATAACATCACCATTCAGAATTGAAATGTTGCTTGAAATGGATTAACTTGTTTTGGTTACCAGATATAAATAGCCAGATTCCCCACCTTAATATTTCCCATCGCATTCTCCTAACCACTAACTTCAGCCTCGCAACATACCATAAATCGGGATGCTATAGTTTCACCGGCTTCAGATGTTTGGGAGCAATTGGGACTCTTGTGCGGTATTCACATAAAAAATAATGGTCCTTAGTAGAAGATCCTTTCAGTATCCTCTCAGTATCTGGAATGCTTACTACTCAGGAAATAGCTCCAGATATGTTTAGTAACCGAAACTATACAGCCAGATTCATCCCAACTTTTCCTTCAATCTTCTTCACCCCATTTCCTTCAGCTTAGAAAGCTCCGCTGATTTTTGGCGTCTAGTGTGGAATTAAATCTCGAAGTATCAACTTTTTTTGCGCGTGGAGCATCTTAAAATTACTTTTATTTATTACAGCGAGCTACCGGCATGCGTTGCATTGCCACTTAAATAAAGAAATGGTTTCCCCCTGCGTGTCCTTTCCCATTCGTTTTAGTTCACCTTCTCCTTCCCTCCCTCCTTCCTACCCTGCCGCTAAACTATATAAAATATACCCATTTTTTTGCCTACAAACAGATAATTATTTTATTTGGCATTTTATAAATATGAACTGTTGGGTTGAGAATTTGAACTAGGCATCTCGTGATTTTTCACGGAGCTGCGCTAGTATTTATATAACTAAGAGGATTGCAATCAATTCAATGTACGAGTATGTATTTGTACTGTGCAAGTGTAGATTTTTAATTTATGTGGGAAGCAGATTGTAAAGCTTAAAACCCTAGCAAATGAATAATAAATACAGATGAAGTCTAAGCGTTAAGGACATTATGCATTCTCCTGTGCAATGCAAACATCGATCGTTCTGTTGATTAATCAGACATCTCCAAATACAAAGTTTTGAGATTACGAGGATACATTCAAATCTTCACCATATATCAAAAATTATTTATAAGTGTCTGTGTGTTACATATTAAATATGTTTTAAAATAACAAGAGTAGGTTTAACGGTCCGGTACATTATTTTGATATTTTGAAATATCCTATTAGTGACTTGGAAAACATGTTATTTAATTTAATTTACCAGAAGTTTTTCCGCATTATAATTGATTTAGCAGTGTTCATGAGTAATCTGAATATTGAACCAGGTAGAGGGTAGGTACACTTTTACATATAACTGCGTAATCAACCAAAATTGAGATTTTTCGGATATGTCTATCTAATTAACTAGACGATTGACATGTTTAGTTGACGTACATATTAAAAATAAGTTTTCGTTAAGCCAAGAAAGTAAAATACGCAATTAAACCAGAGTTATTATTTTAAGTCGTGTTTTGGATTTAGAAGCATCCTTTAGATCAGGGGTGCTCAAACTTGAAATATTATTAGACTCCGATCTATCGACTCTCACAGGCTGTAGCGCCAGAGGGGGGGGGGGGGGAGTAGATTTTTTTTTATTGCGACCTCATTTTATGCTGATTTTTATATCGTTTTATATAGCATGTGACGAGTATTCTTCCAATAAATTCAAACTACACTCAGAACATAAAAATGGTTTTTCTTTGATCCTGGCAGTACATAAATAGCCTGTAACTCGAATTTTCTAACTGCACTTCGAATATGATGATGTTTTTCTTTCGAAATGTGTCAGCAGATGAATCCACAACTAGAATTTTTCTGAACACAAAACTGGTTTAAATTAAATCTGTACGCGGTGAATTAAAACTACACTCAGAACATGGTTTTTCTTTGATTCTGGCAGCACATATATGGTCTGCAACTTGAATTTTACGACTGCACTTCGAATAAGAGAATGTTTGCCTTCGAAATATTAAAACAGAAATTTTACATTATGGACTGCTGGTTTAAATTAAATTTATATGCGGCGAATTAAAACTACACTCAGAACATGAACACTTTTTTTTTATTCTGGCAGCACATGGACAGTCTGCAACAAAAAATTTATAACTGCACATCGAATAAGATAATTTTTTCCTTCGAAATGCGTCAGCAGATGAATCCACAACTCGAAGTTCACACTATGAACACAAAATTGGTTTATATTAAATCTGAATGCGGCGACTTAAAACTACACTCAGAACATGAAAATATTTTTTATTCTGGCAGCACACGCATAGTCTGCAACAAAAATTTTACAACTGCACATCGAAAAAGATGTTTTTTTCCTTCGAAATGTTTCCGATAAAAACTGTGAACAGATATCTATTTACATCGGCAATTTTTTCTCGAGATCGACTCAAAAAGCACTCGCGATCGACCTGTCGATCGCGATCGACCGTTTGAGCACCCCTGCTTTAGATTATGAATAGTAAAAAAAATTGATTACTTTACTTTTTTTTTAATAAACTTTAACTTACGACAGATAGCATACTTAAAAAAATGGAAAGTATGTTTAATATTATTATTGGTATATATAATTTGTTTTCGTTATAATAAATATCTTAGAAATTCAGGAATACAGAAATAATAACCCGTCACGTACCACCTACTCAAGAGTCTCAAGACACGTGTCTGTCTTACAACCCTCGCACCGAGTAGGTACTGTGTACAAGGCTATAAGAGGGTGCATTATGACTAATATAATTCTAAAAGTATTCCACAGTACAAAGCACACCAAGGGCAAATAACACAATCCAATTGTACCTTAGAATTTGAGAGAAGCGTTTATTTATGAGCTTTTAAGGCAAGTACAAATCATGGAAAATGGAAGGTTTTCGTCATTGAATATTTATTTGGAAGCTCAAAGTTTAATTGCTTGTCAAATTACGCACTCGCTTGACAGTTATAATAACCATTTCGTGGAAAACCTTTCTTGCTCTTCATTTCTTTTTAAAAATTGATGAAAATTGTGAATATTTCCACAAAATGTAATATTTTCACACAATTGATGATTTTTTCCTCCTTCCTACAATTGATAGAACCAAAAGGCGTTTAAAAGCTTCAGCCTGTTTTTTTTTTAATGCCGTCTGTAGAAATATAATGAAGAAAATGAGATACTTGGAAGATGATTATAAATTTTTTTCTTACCTTTTATTTAAATAAAATGATCCTCCAAACGCAAAATGGCACTATAAGTCTTATTTTACAAAACAAATATCATGGGAAAATATCAATTTTCTTTAAAAGTTTAAAAATTCTTTAGTTCGACCGGAATAAATCGGTCGCCTATCAGTCACAACTCACACTCGAGGGTCGGAAAAGTTTATGCACAAATAATACGAGTCACATGTGCTCCGCGAAACTTTTCACAGTTGAGTCGATAACTCGACACTGAAGCCGCACGTCCGGCCAACTCGACGCGCGCCGCCGCTGTGATGCCTCGACACGCGGCGTCCGCACAACACCAACAGAATAAGGGAAATTTCCACCCTTTCGCAAAAAGCCACCCCATACATTTTAACAAAAAAAATCTAACAGATCTACAGCTTCGTAACCTTTGTGGAAGTGTGCGTTTTACTGTCCACGCTATCAGACCCAGGTAACCGCTATTAGGGTACAAATACAAAACATCACTGTAATATCGAAGAGTAACTAAAATACAGGCACAGAGACAAAATTGTTTTGAATCTCCTCTATTATGTAATCCAAGATTTCGCCCTTTTTATCAAGCGGCAGCGGCTTAATTAGTAGTTTGTCTTACCTTCCCCTCTGTGAACGACATAGGATTTTCCCAACCCAACTTTACTCCCCTAAAATAACCTTCCACTACATCCCCAAGAACAACTCAATGTTGTTTGTAGGTAACAATAACAATCAGCTTCCAGCACATTTTGAGCTTGTACGGATTGATTACTTAGTTACCTTTTTTGCGATAAACAATTTCGTTCCATCGATGCCTGGATTATTATGTTACAGCTTTCGAACAAGTCTTAGCAAAGTGCTGTTCTTTTCGTTGGCTCCACACAGGAGGCCCTGAGGAAAAAAATCCTCACGGCCTATTGTCATCTTTGTTGATGCTGTGTGGAGGGTCTTTCTAAGGAAAGAAAGGAGAAGAATTTCTGGGAAGGAATCTGGGGGTCAATGTTTCAAGGAGTGAAGGATGAATCCATCCATCCCACTGCCGTGCAAGGAAATGGGTTGAGAGAGTCCGGCTGGAGAGGTCTAGGTTAGCTTTCATCCAATCAACCCATCCGTCCCGATCTGGCCCGCCATGTAATAGGTGAGCAAACGCATTGAGAGCCAAGACCTAGAAGAAACTTATGAATCTGGGCACTTCCACTAAGTCACCTCTAGTCATTCTATTGTTTTTGAGTAAAGAATTAAGTATAACGCTTATATTCCTATATATAAACACGTGTCACCATAACGGACTGTAAACATAGGTATACCTTATACTTTGACAGGCTCTAATATGTTACTTGAACCTCTCTTTGTTTTAGTTTTTCTTTTAATATTGTGTTGTTATTTTTGAAAATTTCTTTTATTACTATAAAACGTATATTCTGGCGAATCTAATAAGTAGTTAACAATCACATTTTAAAGCAATTAAAACTTTTTCCACTTATTTTATTTTTGACCGTTACCGATTTCAGTATGTTATGGGCATACGGCCAGAAATGAAATAAGTGAAGAACGTTTAAAATTGTTTTAACATATTATCATAATAGAATTCCCACACAAGTTGTCAGCATTAAAAATAAATAGACATATTAAAAACGATCATGGTATAATGGGTTGAAAGAAAGGTCTCTAGATTTTAAAGGAATTGAGATATTTTTAACAAATTGTGAGTAAAAAAAGTTTTATAATCATTTTTATACATAAATTACCCGTCGTTAATAAATATTTTAAATATTTCAACTTTAGAAAACAGACGAAAAATAAACGACCTAACCTTTTTATTAAAATCATTAAACTCTAAATTCGACTGTTGCGAACTCCTGCAATCAATAAATTTACATGTACCTAAAGGAACAACTAGACAAATATTAACATTTTATATACGTACATCTCATTCCAACTATGGTTTGCATTTTCCAATACAACATTTACATAGTCTTATTAACAACAATATGGATGTATTTGACAATAATTTGAACTTAGCAATCTTCAAACGCCATATGTGCCAAATATGTATTTCCACCTCATGTGACCAACAACTTTAAAACATTACCTACTTCATGTCAACTCCTCTATATTTTGTTTTTTATATTTTATGTAACCTATATTTTGTTTTTAACATATATTTTGTTACTTGTATTTTGTAAACTCATTATTTTCACTGTAATTAAAAAAACATGTACGTTCTATGTAAAAGCCCAATGGACGTTTAAATAATTTAATAAATAAAAATAAAATAATTTTAAAAAATCTTTCCAGGATGATAATTACGAACCAACATTTAAAAACCAAAGATTAAAAATTACTAACAAGTTATCTGGACGTGGGTCTATACCTACGTCGGGATAAAATAATATTTACTTTATACATTCTAAAAAAAAGTATTTTCTTGGAAATGATCTATAAGGTTTTTGATTAAACTATGTAAATTCAGAGATAAACAAAATAATATCTGTACGTCGGCTTTCCCTTTCGCCTGAAATTTTCGAAAACTTTATAATTTTTAATGTGTGTTTTAATCTGGTACACACTAAAAGTTTCGCTCGCTAATCTCGACTTACATTTCTGGAGATAAACGAACTTAAATTCAGTGAAGCATTTTGTAAAAGTTTCCTTACGGGGCTAACAGGCAGAGTTTATGAGCTGATTAGAAAAAGTGGTCGCGAAGGGAGAAATCGGGCGATGTATGAGGAATATTCATTGGGTGTTAAAACCCTTAATGTTGTGGAAAACTTTTAAAGGCGGCTATTAAGGAATAAGGACCTAACCCGACTTTTTCCATTAGGCCCGGAGTCAACTCGATTATTTCGTAGTCCTTTCCACGTCGGATCAAATACCTAAGCGGTCTTGTATATTTACAGGTAACTTTTTTGGGTTTCAGTATTAATACGACAGATCAATTAAAATGGCCTGAAATTTGAATATCAAGAGTGGATCGAAATATTGTGTATCTCCTTTTCAGATCAATAAATTTATATAAATGCTTTCTTGTCTCCGGCTTTGCCCGAAATTTGCGCAGAGTTATTGAAACAGATGAACCGGTAATAATTTTTCTCTTATTTTAAACGCCAAGAAAACTGAATTAAATTTTAGACAAAGAAAACTGCGAACATATTATGGAGCTAGAACTCATCGCTCGACCAAGAATCCTAAGATTGCGGATTCAATTCATTTTATTTAATTGATTTGTGTTATTTCACAATTAATAAATTAAAAATTTACTTCTTAAAACTATCCAAAAATACTGTGTGGCATCATTATTTCAATTTGGAAGGCGGGTATGGGTACCGCCGCCCCTGGAACCATTTATTGGACAACAAACACCCCTGCCACAGGTCACCCCAAGTGGTTCGCTACGTTTGGTGACTTAGCAGGGGTACCCGGGTTCATGGGATGAGGTTTATCTAGGTCTTGGTGGCGGATACGTTTGCCCAACCACTGCGTGGCGGGCTGGATTGGAGGAGACTGATTGAGGGAGGCCTTTTGACCTCTCCAGCAGGATTCTCCCGACCTTGCCTTGCACCGCAGTGTGAGAAATAGATTCATACTTCCGTCACTCCTGGCCACACTGACCCCCAAATTCCTATCCACCCCTCATAATTTTTCCTTCCCATATCTTCTTCTCCTTCCTTTCCCCTTAAAAAACCCTCCACACAGCATCCTCGAAGATGAAATTGTTTTCCTCGGTGCCTGCTGTGTGGAGCTAATGCAAAAAATATATATATATTAATATAATGAAAAACAAACAACTTATCATTGAAGAAGTTGGGAATAACCTTCGAAAGATATTAAAAGACAGTTTTTCTTATAATTTGAACAAATAACTTAGTTTACACCACTATATAATTAACAATATCGACATGTATGTGTTATCTTCTTCAGGACAAGTTGTTAATATGTCCTGATGAAGATACTATTGTTATTGTATATTAAACATGTAATATTATATAGTGGTGTAAACTTAGTTATTTGTTTTTCATTATAAAAATTTACTATTCAAGAACAATCTTTTACTATTCAAGAACGATCGTTGTCCATTTAACTATACAAGAAGTATCTATGATTGTCACTCATTCCTTTATGACACTCGGCATTCTAGCCGTGTTTCGCTTTCAGAAAAGGTTATTTTTCTCGGCAATGTGAGTGACGTTGAATATTTTAGAAAAATACAAAGTTGCTAAGCAAACTAAGCTATCGAATGGCATTCAGGGTAACATTTGAGGTTCTTGCAGTGGACCCTGCATATGTAACCTTTAAACACACTGTTTAAAAAAGCCTCTAAGACTGAAGGGTGTTTAAAACCACTTTATTTAAAAAAACAACATGTAACAAGAAATGTTTTCCATCAAAAAGAAAACTTCTAACCTAATTCTTTCTTAAAAAAACTTCTAATCTCCTCCTCCAAAATTCTACCCTGAAGAAATCACATGTCATAAGTATTCTTGATAAGGGTTTGATCCTGTTAATATTTCTCGAGGTCAGATTACATTATTATTTTCTTCTCTAATTTTCTATACTATTCCCCTGGGGTCTTATAAATATATTTATGAATCTATGAGCGGTATTATTTTTTTAGAACTAAGTATAATAAAATACTATAAACGTTTCATTATTTTCAATTAGATTTTGACATTTTTTAATAGTGTCGAAAAGAAAGAAAAAAATTATGTGAAATAAATTTTATTTTTCGATTTATTTGATTTCGGAACTAGAATTTCAATCGCCAGAAGCCAGCGGCAAGCGAGAGGTGCCGCCGCCCTGGGAACAATTTGTTGGATAACCGTCACATTCGTATTGGTCAAGCCAAGTGGTTCGCTACTTAGAAGAGTGTCTGGGTTCATGGGGTGAGGTTTGCCCGTATTTTGGCGGTAGACACGTCTACCCACCAACTGTGTGGCAGGCCGAATCGTGAGAGACTGGTTGAGAGAGACCTTTTGACCTCTCCAGCAGCACTCTCTAGGAACATCGCCTTGCACCACAGTGTGAGCGATTGATTCATTCGTTCATCACTCCTAAATACATTGATTCCCAGATTCCTACCCACCTCTCATACCTTGTTCCTTCCCAGGACTTTCCCTCCTTCCTTTTATGAAATGACTCTCAACACAGCATCCCCAAAGATGACATAGGTTGTGGGGGGGGGGGGATTTGTTCTCCTCCTCCTGTGCCTATATACGGCCTTCTGTGTGGAGCTAATATAAAAATTAAAATGCCATATATGGAATGTGAAACTGAAGTGAGTGGGGAAGCGGAGAAGAAGGGAGAGAATGGAGAGTGTCTACTTGCTACTTGCACAAAAGCGATAGTGGGATTATTTACCTGTATTGTAAATAATGTTGAGATTGACGCATCTAACTTGGGCGTACCGCGTTTCGAACCTGTAACCTTTGGACTCGAAATCAAGGATCTTAGTCGTCAGGAGATATATTATTATGTCTGCTTCCACAAATTTCAAAAGTTTACTTACTGAAAGTGGGTTTCCTAAGGGCGTCCAGTAAGCTGAACAAAAGTTTAGGTCACTGGACGCCCTTAGGAAAACAATTTGCCTCAGGACCATTGCCGTCTTTGAGGAAGCTGTTTGGAGGGTCTTTTTAAGGAAAGAAGGGAGAGGGTATTCTGAGAAGCAAAACGGTGTGGCGGGTGGGTGAGAATTTGGGGATCTGTGTGACCAAGAGTGGCACACATTTGAATCCATCCCATTACTGCTGACTACGCAGATTGTTGGTTGGCAGATGCATCTGCCGCTAAGTCCTTGACAAACCTCACCCCATGAACCTGACCACCCCTGCTAAACGTTGCGAACCATTTGGGATGACTTACAGCAATTTGGGAGGCGGGAATGGGTACCGCCGCCCCGGGAACCTTTATTGGATAACCAACACCTCTGCCACAGGTCACCCCAAGTGGTTTGCTACGTTTGGTGATTTAGCAGGGGTGCCCGGGTTCATGGGGGGAGGTTTGTCTAGGTCTTGGAGGTGGATGACCAGGACATACTGAACCCCAGATTCCTACCCACCCCTTAAACCCTATACCTTCCCAGAACTCTCCTCTCCTTCCTTTCCTTAAAAAAGCCCTCCACCCAGCATCCCCAAAGATGACATAGGTCCTGAGGGAAATTATTTTCCTCAGGGCCTCCTGTGTGGAGCTCATGTAAAAAAAAAGGGATCTTGGTTATCGAATAAATTGTTCTTTATAATGTACCCAGTAAATAGATCGTCCATGATCCATTTAATATAGTTGCTTCTCGCACAAATTTTATGTACTATTCTAGTTCTCAGAGATAATGTCGTTGCTCTTTCGACATATTTATCTATAATATAAAAATGAATCGCTAAATGTGTTGGTAAGCGCAAATCTCGAGATCAGCTGAACTGATTTCGCTAATTCTTTTTTTAGAATATTCCTTGAAGTACGAGGATAGTTCTTACGGAGAGAAAAATTAAGAAAATTTGGCAGAAAATTGGATAATTTCAGAAAACCCGCACGTTTGACAGTTCGTGTGTTTGAGAATGACATTTTGCAAAATGTTAAATCAGGATTCTATTTTTGAAAAACTTTAAGGTGATAAATTTATTTAAAGTAGGTACTCCCCTAATAGCTTGAATCGAATCAAGAATTTTAGATATTTTAAATAGGTACCTATGTTGGGTACTAAATTTAAAATACATGAAAAATGTAAATTTGAAAAAAAATTGTAAAAGGTGGCACGCGGGCCGTTTAAAAATTGAATGTACTGGGATTGAATATATGGAAGGCGGGAGGAGGGTTGGTGGGACGAAGGAGCGGGAAAGGGAAGAGAGAAGGCGGGAAAGGTGGAAGGGGAACGCACGAGGGGGAAGGGGACCTGGGAGGGGGGAGGGGAAATCGGGAGGGGGGTTCGCGGGACGGGGGAAGGGGGGGGGAAGTGGAGTGGGGAGAGGGAAGGTGAGGTTGACGGAGTGGGAACGCGAGAGGGGAAGAGGACACAGGAGAAGAAGGGGAGGCGGAAGGGGAACGGGACGAATGGGAAGAGACACTCAGGGAGAAACAATTTCTTTATTAAATGGCATAGCAACGCTTGCCGGGACCAGCTAGTCCATAATAAAATTGTTTCCTGTAAAAAGCAGAAATACATGCAGATATGTAATAACTATCCAGTTTGCTATTTTGCAATTATTCTTATGTTTACAAGATAATTATTTTATATAAAAAATGTGTATAAATGTATGAAGAAGCCCGATGGGCGTTTAAATAAATAAATAACGAAAAAAGTACTGATTATTTTCACAAAAAGTGGTGCATGCAGAGTTATTTATTTTCTTTAAATTAAAATGACACCGTAAAGTGATTTTGTAAAATAAATCATGAAATAAATAAATGTTTTTTGGTGAGTAACTCCAATTACCTGTTTTCAAAAATCTCACTGTACGGGACCCTTGTCAAAGAGAAAAGCTTCTGGATTATCTATGTATGTAGCAGCAATATTATTTAACTAGTTTATTCCGAAAAACATAAATAAAGCTTTATAATTTACATTAATTAGTTACTCGTAAATACCCTGGGGATGTATAACTAAATATTCCCGTCAAAGTAAACGCCCTTGGAAAAAATATAAGTCAGTTCACGTGACTTGTACGAGGTGAGCTTTGAGAAAAAAAAAATGTAATACAGTAATGTTTTTTATTGCAGTGTAGGGAATTCATGATTTAATATTTTGTAGCGCTTAAATCAATCTCGATGGGTTTGTTCTGTTTCATATACAAATGCCATGATTCATACCTATTGGTGAAATTAGTACACTGGGTGCTTACACTGGCTGATAACTGCCCGCTGACAGCCGTCGTCAAGGAGACGAAAAGTGTTTAGTCTTCACATCGTAACGCAGCTATCAACATCTTATCGATTTTTATCTTAACAAGCTAATCGAATCGCAATGTGAAAATATCGCCGTTATTCATCATAATAAAACTCATCTTGTAACTGCCTGTTGTTCATCCAGACAATGGCCGAATCGACCACGAGGGATCCCAATCCGGGCAAGATCGCCAAACTATCGTAAGTTACCCTTGTGAAATTACCTTTGCTATTTGCTTCAGAAAACATACCAAATCGAGATCCGCAGGCATAGCTCGTGATAGTGGACATTCAGCTCCACTCTAACCCATTTAAGATGGTGTCATCATCGCGCTTACCTAACATTAATCTTAATAAATATTTAAAAAAATTTCTGACCGAGTACTTACAAAGAATACCTACTCAACCAGGTCTATAAATGTAATAAAATGAAACTAAAATTGTTTATTACTTCGGAAACGACGATTTTAGAGTAAATTGTAGTAAATCCCAACCTCTAAATCCTTAACAATGCTGTGTTTTTACATTAGCTCCTCACAAGAAGCCAAGAGGAAAATAATTTCCCCCAGAGCCTATGTCATCTTATGGGATGCTGTGTGAAGGGTTTTTTAAGGAAAGGGAGAAGAGGAAGTTCTTGAAAGGAAATAGATGAGAGGTAAGTAGGAATCTGGTGTTCAGTGTGTCAAGAAGTGACGGACGTATTAATCCATACCCATATCTTGTGTTCACTCTACCGAGTGAGCTTTCTATCTAAAAATTAAAAACGTGTTGATAATTAAAAAAAAAAACGAATATTTATATCGCGACGTCTTCTCACGAAATCAAGAAGTAAAGTGTATAAAAGTCAATTGCGAATAAAATGTCGGTTTAAAAAATAGTTGATATCATATCCTTGTGAAGACGGAGAAAGTACCAAATACATAATAATATTATCTAATTTATTGTTTTTCTTTGTATTTCTTGCGCATTGACTATGTAACAATTTCTAAACATTTTTGTTTTTAAGAGTTTTAATTTTCAATGTATAATTTGTTATTTTAATTTAAAATTTTTTGCGACCGGTTTTGACACGTCCGTGTAATTAATTGTTTTTATCTCAGCTTTCTCACTCACAGAAAAAAAAACTGATTCACCTACATTGAAAGCGTTTATTGTTAAATTGAAAATAAGTAATAATGTTATTTATTTCATGTAACTTCTTGAACTACATAAATAAAATTAATAGTAACATTTTCTACCTCTAAAACCTATAAAGTAATTGTTTAGGTTTTTTAGATATCTACCTATTTGATTAATCCTTTAATTAAAATTAATTCAGCATCTTGATGTAGTTGCATCCAGAATCCTCAGTTTAATAAAGTTACCATATATTTTGATACAGTTAGCTTCCAGTGCGATACAGAAATCGTGTGTACGGTCCCTAACTCTGTCCTGATAAATGATGTTAGTGCATGTTCGCCCGGGCCCGGTTAGCATGAAGTATGCGCCACTGTTCCCTGGTAATTAATTGATAATGAAATTCTAAATTCTGACAGCCTACAAGTACTGGGGGGGGAGATTTATGGCGACGCCACTGCTGGCGATTAGCCTGACTATAGTCCTGCCGCCGAAAGCTCCGCTATAACTTCCCTATCTGTTACGTGGGTCGTTGGAGTGAAAGAGGGAAAGGTTATAACAGAATTATCAGCGTTAAGTCTATACGTATTGTACCGGATACCGACCCGATCGTTGTTGACTACCGTATGGTCCAATGGTTAATGTGAATCTTTGGTTTCTCAACCACATTCAATGACATTTCACAAATTCTTTCCGTCCATCCCGTAACGCAGCAATAGAATAGAACCTTGTCGTACTAATGAAATGTTAACTTTCATGAACATTTTGTACTAGTTTTAACGATTTTTTTGCAACATTTGAAGAGTTTACGTACAGATTCAATTAAAAAATTCAATTAGAAAATAATAAAAAAATAACAGGCCGTTTTATAGACTAAAAAAAGTTATTTCTAAACTCCATAGCTATCGATGGAACTGATGTTTCGAGTTAAAAAAAAATGATGAGAAATTTACAAATTTTATGCCGGCCCAATTTTTCCTTCATTACTTTTGTGTGAAACATACAAATATATGAAATTACTAGCTGACAAGACAAATGTTGTTTTGCCATATAAATAATTTCCAGTGAATATTTTGGTTGTTAAATAAAAAATAACGAATGTATTGTAAGTGTGCGGGGGTGGGGATGGGATCTATGACAGAAAGATTAATGTAGTAGACGATGACCGTCGATAAAAACAAACAAAAAAACACCATTAATGTAGGAAAATGAAACAAATAAAATCAATATGAATTTTGAAGAGCAATTGAGTGTACGATATTTTTGCCAACACAAATAAACTCGATGGTTTACCCACGCAAGAACATGATGCCGAATGAAATATCAAAATGACGCGACACTTCCCGTGAATGTATTGCGCGTGTGTGGATGAAAGTTTGGTGTAGCGGACGTAGCGCCATCTGTCATTCAACAACATAAATAATTTCGTTATGTTTGAAATACGAAAGACGGTTAAATGTTTTCGTTACTTGTTTTTGGGGTGTTGTGCCGTGTTGCGCTACCTCTTTCTTTAGCCAACGTTTCGGACAGCGTTTAAGTGACCATCATCAGGACAGATCCGGTAGATGTGTCCCAATTAAATCCCAAAAGCAATTAACGAAAATACTTTTGGCCGTGAAAATCTAAAAATGTATCTCACGGTTAAATTTGTTCCTTCAAAAATACTAAAATCGTAATTAAAAAATGGGAAGGTGGGGGTAGCAAGGTTAAAATTTGTGGTTATAGATATTTTTTGATGCCAAATTAAAAAAAAATACAATAAAAAAAATTGTCAAAAAAACATTTTTTTCTGGATAGGGACACCCTAATCACCTAGGGGTATTAAATATACTTTAAAACCTATTCTCATCCTGCCAAATACATATATAAAATTTCATAAAATCGATCGAGCCGTTTCGGAGGAGTGCGACCACAAACACCGTGACGCGAGATTTTTATATACAAGATTTTGAAATTTTTATTCGAATACCTTTTTAATGACTTTTGAAGGTTATGCCCATCAACGTGATATATCGTTACAATAAATTTAAACGAAACTTGAAACAGAAAAAGACACAGATAAAGACATGAGATTCCGGGTTCGAGTCCCAGTAACAACCTTTTATTTTTAATTATTCCATATATTGTTCTGTTTTACGTTTCCCTTATTTATTTATTTATTGTTTGAAACATTTACAAACATTATTATAGTTATTAAATTGCCGTTGGGATGTAGATAGATTCACTCTAATTAGAAATATTCACAGCATGCGTCATCAATGTTTAGTTGTTATTAAGCAGAGATGCTCGTAGTGTAATAACAAAAGTAGTGATAATAAAAATAAAATATAAAATATAACCATAACATAAAACATGTCAAACATAAAACATTACCTGCAGAGAACGAGAAGAAATAAAGAAAGGACATGATAATAAAGCAATTACGTGCACTTAATTTTTATCCATGACATATCATGGTAGAAGATTGTTGATTTGTTTTTTGAAGTATGTGAGACTGTTTGCGTAGATATCTGTATGGTCACATTCAATGGTATTATACAGACGATACATTCGAGACAGTGGATTGAAGTATGCAATATTGTTATTAAATAATTCAAGATGGAATACATTATGACTCCTTAAAGTACGTCTATTAGGAACTTTAATATGAATATTGCTCAGACAATGAGTGGTTAGAAGCTCATTATGAATTCTTTTGTATAAGCATATTAAGTCAGCAAATTGTCTTCTTTTTTCCAGGATTGTAGATTGAAATTGTTGGAATCTTTCCTCGTAAGATAGGAGTAAGGCATTTAATCCAAATTTAAATGATAAGTGTATTAGGATTTTTTTTTGTATAGATTCAACGGTTTTTGAATATTTTAAATATTGTGGGTTCCAGATAACATTCCCATATTCCAATTTGCTTCTGACCAACGAGTTATATAATGTATTAGATTTATTATTATTATCTTATTTTTCAATGAGACATTTAATTATTTATTAATTTTATTTTCTTTTTTAGAAGTCACATTTTTGAATATTGTTTTTATGCCTGCCTAGAAAACCAGATATTTAAAAATACTTGTCGTAACAACCACTGCTTTGTGTGAATAGATAAGTAGAGAATATAATTACAAAAAAAAAACAATATAAAACACTTCCAAGGTTTTTGAAAAAATGTTTTAATTACAAAATTAGTTACTTAAAGTACCTGCCAAAAGAACTTTTCACTTCGCCAAAAATGGTTTTTAACAGAGGAACAATTTCAAGGAAACGATGAAAACAAGAATGAATAATAATTTAATACAATTGAAATTTGTGATAACTTTTTCTTGGAAATATTGTAAAATAATAATATTTGCCTCTTTAAAAATATAACAGATTTTCAAATACAAAATCTTTAGCTAATTTCAAAACCTTGGCGTACTTTAAAATAAGTTTTTAATTAACTGTAAATCGCTAAAAAACTTGGGCCATACAGATTTAGTTTAAATTGCTAAATGAAACATTAATTGAAAATACCTTCCAACATTGACTTGAAAATGAATAATTGTCAATCAGTTTTGATTTTGTGTGGATATAAGGCTAAGCTTTATATTATGTAAGAGTGGGTACATTCATTACGTAACCGCCTCATCGCAAGTAAATACTTTATTGAATTCACAACTCGCGAAAGCTTTATATCAAATAATGTGTGGACATAACCCTCATGAATATTCAAAAGCTATAAATAAATACGAATTAAATAAAACAAAAGGCTTTCCTTGAGAAATAATTATGTTTCTTATTTGCATACATGCAGTCAAAGGAGAATTAAAAAAGACGAAGTTTTTTGCAGCCATAAAATATACGTTTCACTCAACTCATATTCATTATTGTGAAATGTCCCATTATCGACATAATTCAAGGAAAGGTAAAAAAGTAATAGGCTGTCTGAAAAGTGGGAAACGTCGGAACATAAATTTTGGGAAACATTTTTCTCTTCATATTTATTGTGTCATCCGAGTGAGTTATCCACGAAAGAAGCGAAATGAAATCAATAATGCTGTCAACTGTCTATACCTAAACAATGGCCGATCCAGGATTCAGGCCGCGCAAACAAATTTAAACGTTGCAAATTGAGGTGGCAAGCTCCGTGCTCCGCGACTCCGATAGATCTGAATTCAATTGATCTCTGCGGGGGGAATCCAATCCATTTCTCAGAAGCAGGATATTATATATTGGTCCTTTTCAAATCATTATGTTAACATTTTAATTTCGATCAGACGGTTAAATATAATAAAAATATTCCACGAAAAGCGTAAAGTGTTTTCCACCATTGTTTGAAAAAAATTAACTATTATCAAACATTCAGACAGCGGTAACGAAATTAGCGAGTCCTAAGTTAAAGAACGGAATTAAAATATTCATTACTTTATTGAAATTTTCATTACATCGCGTTGTTTTAAGGAGCCACTTACCAATTTATTGTAATAAATTCAGCATTATGGCTTTCTGTAAAAACCTTTTAAGATTTTTGATAATTGAACATTATTTAAAACGGAATAAATTGTTTTTACGAAGCGGTTTACTTTAGAAACAATTATGATTTCATTTTTTCATAATTTTAAATACCTTCCTATTGCGTGATTAAAAAGGCGTCAGAAGCGAAGTGCTTATTGTTGAATATTATTTGACGTTTTCATTTAAGATTCAGTCTGCCGTGACAGCTGGAAATTAATTTTGGTTTAAAAAATTGAAACTTTCCGTTGGGCCTATCAATTACCATAAAAAGTCAGATAACGAATGAGATTAATTATGTAGGTACTTTTACCACGTACACGTGCCAAGTTTTTAAAATCATTAAATAGCGTTAATCTGGCTCGTGAAAGAGAATTGATATCATAAAAGCGCTGTTTTTGGTCGGATGAATTTGTTCATTCAAAGAAATTAATAATATCTCGCATGAGCTTTTGTGCTTTCATCGCTAGAACGACTTTCAATCTCTCTACTTAGGGCTGGCTCTTACCACCGGACACAGGTACTGATGAGTGGTGAAAAAAGTTGTCGGATTTGGTGTAGCCGGATACTGTAGGTCGCCTCATTTCGGCTGAAAAGCGATTCCCTTTGTGTCAAAGCGTGACGTGAAAGGAAAATTTATTACACAATGCCTGTGCGCCCTTTTGCAGCGCCGGCCGGGCCCCTTCCGCCGATGCAAACGGAACCTTCTATATTGCCTGCTGTTCCTGCCGGCGCAATGGGAATCTTTAATATTTTTTTTTTGAAAAATTGGACGCCAATTCCTCATTTGAAATGGGCAATATGGAAGTGAAATCGATTCTCAAATTTGTAAAGAGATCTAATAATAGAGAGCAGTGTTTTTTGTTTATTTAAAAGGAGAATAAAAAAAAAACATTTGAGATGAAGCGGAAAATATTTTGATATATAAGGGGCTTTAATCCTTTTTTTTAATGTTTCTTTATTCTTTGAAATGTTCATTACATGAATTGGGGATTTTTCGACCACCATACTAGGTACATGCCTGTGTTGCCTGTGCCTTTGAACGACCATTGCAGTGTAGTATATTTATGCGTTTGACTTTAAATCAAAGATATTGAAATATAAGTAGATGTGCTATCTGCAGTTTTTACTATGTGGGTCTGCGCTTCCGGGTGTCGCCGATATTGTTTACCAATTAACAAATAAACGAAAAGAACAAATAATTAACGAATAAACCAAACGAACGTTAAACTAAATGAACGAATTCTTTCCTTATTCAAAATATATTGTTAACCAATATTAATGCACATTTTCAAAAAATCAACGAAATGAACAAATTCTTTTTGCATGAAAACTACGCCAATTAGCGCGTAGTGCGGCGACAGTTGGGCGGACACCATAGCATATCTCTTCTGTATTTGAACATCTTTGCTTTAAATAGAGGCTACGGATTTGCTTCCTATTCTGGCGTGAAATATATTTTGAGGTTCGTTTCCGACTAACCGGACTGGTCTGAATGTTGAGATATTGATTGATTGTTCCACGGACCCTACACATATTTATATTATGCTGCATTAACGTAATAATATGTTAAATAAATCATTTACATCAAAAAACGTATCTTAATTTTTCTTATGTTGTCGCTTTTACTTTTTGCATTATTTTTATTTTTTATTAATAAAATTCCTTTATTATTTATTTACAGTTTTTTACATTTTTAAATTAAATCCCGTAAAACTGATTGATATCAGTTTGTCAACGGGTTCTTTTGACATTAACTTTTTTTTAAAATTGAGATAGGTACACAAAATAAACACATTATTACATTTTATATATACATTTTACATTTATTACACATTACACATTATTACATTTTATGTATACATTTTACATTTATTACACATTACACATTATTACATTTTATATATTACATTTTACATTTATTACACATTACACATTATTACATTTTATATATACATTTTACATTTATTACACATTACACATTATTACATTTTATATATGCATTTTACATTTATTACACATTACACATTATTACATTTTATATATACCAAAGAAGGGTGACCGCTCCAACCCGGCCAACTACCGCCCCATAGCGATCACATCAGTTCTGTCTAAGGTGATGGAACGTGTGATCAACGACAAACTGCTCACATACCTCGAGAAGAACAAAATTATTAACGACCGCCAATACGGATTCCGGCGGAACCGCTCGTGCGGTGATCTTCTCCCGTATGTGACGCATGTTTGGGGGCGATGCCTGGAACGTTTCGGTGAGACCCAAACGGTTGCACTGGACATATCCAAGGCCTTTGACCGGGTTTGGCACCGAGGACTTGTCAACAAACTGCATTCTTACGGACTTCCCGCATCCTTGTGTACGTGGATTGCCGACTTCTTGAGGGAGAGGTCGATTCAGACGGTAGTCGATGGTTTCACCTCTTCCTCTCACTCGATAAATGCTGGCGTCCCGCAGGGATCGGTTCTGTCTCCAACTCTGTTTTTGTTGCACATCAACGACCTTTTGTCCTGTGCACCAATTCACTGTTACGCGGATGACAGTACAGTTCATGATAGCTTTTTGTTTGACAAGCCCCCAAAGGGCTCACAAACTCCAACAGCTCGTA
This sequence comes from Limnephilus rhombicus, assembly GCA_929108145.2. Lineage (NCBI taxonomy): Eukaryota > Metazoa > Arthropoda > Insecta > Trichoptera > Limnephilidae > Limnephilus > Limnephilus rhombicus. Next base: position 19,001,921 of record OV815273.1, on the reverse strand, counting down.
AGGCTTTGAAGCAAAGAATGGACGGTTACCTCGAGAGTGTTTTCTCTTGGGGTAAAAATAATCTCGTTGAATTTAATGTTTCAAAGACCTAATCTTGTCTGATTACGTCTAAAAGGGATCGCAATGAAAATCTAGTCTCTTTCAACGAAAGCAATCTTCCGAACAGGCCCTCCATTGATTTGCTTGGTGTAACCCTAAGTGACCAGCTCAGGTATGGGGGCTCCATCGAAGCCAGAGTAAAGTTAGCCTCCCAAAAACTGGGCGTACTGTACAGGGCCCGCAGATACTTTAAAAGTACACAACTGCTAACCCTGTATAAATCGCAAGTGCGCCCCACGGTTGAATTTGGCAGCCACCTCTGGTCTGGAGCTCCAAAATACCTGTAAAATACCCTCGACTCTGTGCAGAAACGGGCGGTCCGTTTGATAGATTCTCCCATCTTAACAGACGGATTGCAATCTTTAGAGCACATGCGTCGTGTGGGAATGCTATCCTTGTTCTACCGGTATTACAATGGAAGATGCTCCGAGGAACTAGCATCATTGATCCCTTCGGCACCGGTGCATAGTCGGGAAACACGCCAAACGCGTGCCCAACATTTGTACACAGTTGACATTTGTCACATGAGAACGGGTCGTTTCTTCGACTCGTTCTTGTGTTCAACAGCTCGGCTGTGGAATGATTTGCCGGCCTCTGTGTTTCCTCCTTCCTACAACATGGGTCTCTTCAAGACCAATGTTCATTCCTTTCTCTCCTCAAAAAGACCCTCCACACAGCATCCCAGATGACATACGCCCTGAGGGAAATTATTTTCCTCAGGGCCTCCTGTGTGGAGTTAATGTAAAAAAAAAAAAAAAAACATTTTACATTTATTACATATTACACATTATTACATTTTATATATACATTTTACATTTATTACACATTACACATCATTACATTTTATATATACATTTTACATTTATTATACATTACACATTATCACATTTTATATATACATTTTACATTTATTAGACATTACACATTATTACATTTTATATATACATTTTACATTTATTACATATTACACATTATCACTTTTTATATATACATTTTACATTTATTACACATTATCATATTTTATATATACATTTTACATTTATTACACATTACACATTATACATTTTACATTTATTACACATTACACTTTATTACATTTTATATATACATTTTACATTTATTACACATTACACATTATTACATTTTATATATACATTTTACATTTATTACACATTACACATTATCACATTTTATATATACATTTTACATTTATTACACATTACACATTATCACATTTTATATATTCAAAATGTAATTGAAGTTTATGTATTAAAAAGTGTCCCCATTTTTGATGTATAAAAATGTTAGATTTTTCATAGCCCAAATGCTAAGAACTAGATCGGCCAATTTAAATTAAGCCTTAGAGGCAGAATAAGAAACAATACAAACAAACGTTCAATGCAAAAACAAAAGAATCAACCAAGAAAGAGAACAAGGCAGAAAAGGTGTCAGTGAAGACGGAAAATTGAACGAGAGACTGTCTGGTGTAATACCCCTAATACCCAACATCACCTGAAAAATAGGCTGGTAAAAGTACGACGTATCGTGAATCACTGAAGGATGATCATCTCTGTAAATGGTCACATGATGCAGGACTATTAATAAATGCTAAAAAAACCAAAGTAATGCATATAAGATCACCTAATGCCAAATTTCAATTTAATCCTAATATTATATCTCATAATTTTAATTGCATTCATAAAAATATTCCAACTAATTGTAAATGTGAAAGCTTAGAATTAGTTTCGGAATACGTGTATCTTGGTGTTACTGTAGATTGTTTTTTTAAATGGGACAAACATATAAAAAAAACCTGTAAAAGACTCAGATCGATTGCTGGCAGAATGTACACATTTTTTCCTAGCAATTGAAACACTTAAAATAATTTATATGTCACTAGCAGAATCTATTATAAGATATGGATTAACAATATGGGGAAATACTTCTATAACCAATCTGAAACAAGTGTAAGTTGTACAAAACGCAATTGTAAAATTATTGGTCGTCCCTAATATTTTCAAACAGAGACAAAATAAACCGTTGCTGTTTCAGAGTGCCAAAATTTTACCTGTTAAGGCAATACTTTGGCACAAAATTATAATTCAACATATATTTACCCCGCAGCATAAAGAGAAATTAGAACATAAATACAGCACTAGATTCACGCGTAACGACGGGTTAATAGTTCCGAAATTTAACAATAAGTACGGACAGAGAACGTTTGAATATATCATACCGAAGATATTTAATTTATTACCTGACACTATAAAGCAATGTAATTCTATGCATAAGGTTAAATATATGGTGAAAAATTGGCTATCGGAAAAAAAAGATTTATATTGATTTTGATATGTATGAAAAAATGTTGTATCTGTAGATATAAGATGTAAATTTTAAATTTTAAAAATGTATAAATATGTAACTAAAATATAAGCACCTGTTGACAAGCCGATTCAATTGGCTTAGCAGGTCTTGTTTGTTGATTATATTATGTATTATCTATTATTTCAATAAAAAAAAATAAAAAAATATTCAAAAGTCTCGTTCTGATTCCGGGAGGCGTGCAACGCATGTTCTAGACAAGAGCAAAAAATAATCAAGCAATAGTTGAGCATTAATGCAAAGTCCCTAAATAGTATCAAGGTCACAAATGATTTTGTTTGCCCTTTTGGCTGTTAAAAATATATTTGCTCATTGGGAACTGCCCTGAACAATAGAAGCACGGTGTGTGAACAGGGCAAGTGCAATTGAAAGTTTAAAAAAAGAACTATCGTTCTCGGTGTTAAATTTTAGAATTAGTGCTGGGTGGGGACCGTCAAACTTACCAGGAAATTAATATTGTATTATTAAATTGTGTTTTAAAAAAACAATGTTGTGTAGGTACCCAATGACCAATGAGTTGGTTCTTATTAAAATGTGTTCAAGCTAATGTATGTGTACATAATTTTAGAGTATTAATAATATTTCATCTATTTATCTGTTTTTTTTTTTTATCATGTAGTCATTTCGAAATTCACATAACTATTTCAAGTAAATAGTCAAACATCTTGATTTGTTCTTCAGTTGATTTCAATACTCCTTTATCAATTTTTTTCTACCAAATTGAATACTAACTATAGAATTACATTATTAGGAAAATTAATTACTTACTACATAATTCAATTACAATGGACTTCTCTTTTAACAATTAAAAAAATATAGGTATATGTGTATACCCCACAAGAGTCCCAACTGGTACCAACCATTTGGAGGTAGTAAGGTTATGTGCATCCCCTATTGGGGTATTTTATGGGGCTGAAGGTAGTGGTGAGTGGAAGGAGATGGGGAAGAGGAAGGTAGGAAGTACCTGGCTATTTAGATCTGGTCACAAAACAGGGCTTAGGTCAATTTGATAGCTTTTTGTTTGACAAGCCCCCAAAGGGCTCACAAACTCCAACAGCTCGTAAGGCTTTGAAGCAAAGAATGGACGGTTACCTCGAGAGTGTTTTCTCTTGGGGTAAAAATAATCTCGTTGAATTTAAAGTTTCAAAGACCCAATCTTGTCTGATTACGTCTAAAAGGGATCGCAATGAAAATCTAGTCTCTTTCAACGAAAGCAATCTTCCGAACAGGCCCTCCATTGATTTGCTTGGTGTAACCCTAAGTGACCAGCTCAGGTATGGGGGCTCCATCGAAGCCAGAGTAAAGTTAGCCTCCCAAAAACTGGGCGTACTGTACAGGGCCCGCAGATACTTTAAAAGTACACAACTGCTAACCCTGTATAAATCGCAAGTGCGCCCCACGGTTGAATTTGGCAGCCACCTCTGGTCTGGAGCTCCAAAATACCTGAAAAATACCCTCGACTCTGTGCAGAAACGGGCGGTCCGTTTGATAGATTCTCCCATCTTAACAGACGGATTGCAATCTTTAGAGCACAGGCGTCGGGTGGGAATGCTATCCTTGTTCTACCGGTATTACAATGGAAGATGCTCCGAGGAACTAGCATCATTGATCCCTTCGGCACCGGTGCATAGTCGGGAAACACGCCAAACGCGTGCCCAACATTTGTACACAGTTGACATTTGTCACATGAGAACGGGTCGTTTCTTCGACTCGTTCTTATGTTCAACAGCTCGGCTGTGGAATGATGAATGTGGCCTCTGTGTTTCCTCCTTCCTACAACATGGGTCTCTTCAAGACCAATGTTCATTCCTTCCTCTCCTCAGAGAGACCCTCCACACAGCATCCCAGATGACATAGGCCCTGAGGGAAATTGTTTTCCTCAGGGCCTCCTGCGTGGAGTTAATGTAAAAAAAAAAAAAATTTTAATAAAGTGTATTTATAATTCGGATTGGTGATCTTACCATGGATATTCTGAAAGTATCTTCTATCAATACCCACCCCTTATATAATTAAAAAGTTTAAATTGAGAATTAACACAAATCAATCAAATAAAAATTACTTGCGCACGCCGGGATTCAAACCGGGATTCAACCGCGACCTTCGGCTTGCCAGAACATTGTTAGACTTACACCTCGACTACAAGCAATGCTTGTGAAGAGAAGCTGAGGGTTCCTATATTTTGATCATTTCAAAGCTTCACAGCTAACGATTATTTTTATTTTATTTATTTATTTTTTTATTTTTTATTTATATATATTTTTTTACAGTTTTTTAGAGAAAATGTGTCCTAACTGGGGTACCCCGTTCTAAGGACACGTTGTACAAGTTTTATTATTTGAATTATAAGTAAATACCTAATCTATGTTAGAATATTGCCAAGGAAAATTATTAAGTTAGATCTAAAAGAAAGTACAAAACAAAGCATTATTCTTTGTTGGGTTGCAAAATTGAATCTATTTTCTTCCTTCCCATGTCCATAATCCATATTTTTATGCTTCTTTTGAAGGCGGTTATTTTTTTGTGGTTTTCATTGCAAGAGGGAGTAAATTAAATAATTTTACAGAGAAGTATTAATTAGAAGTTTAAATACATGTTAGATATACATTTACTTGAGAAGATACATTAGATCACCATACTAGGCAGCTGCCTGTTTTATGGTGACCAACGGAGGATAGTTATTTTGAAATGAATTCTAGTAAGTGTAAAAATATTTAAGTAAAATTATAAAGAAAAATAATTAGAAAATTGGTAGAAATGTTTCCAATAACTCACCAATTGCCAAAGTTGCCTCAAAAATAAACACATATAAATAAGATAGCTGTTATGTATGTACATAAATACACATGCATACATACATGCACACATACATACATATACATATATACTTATATAAACATGTACTTATGCATACCCACACATACATGTATATTCACATATATACACATATACATACTTACACTTACATACATAGGTACACAAAAAAATTGAAATTGATGTTCCAAGAGGAGAAATTTTACGTTAAATCTTCAGAGGAAATCGAACTCGTAACCTCAGCCTCAATATCCAGCGTTACAATACAATATAATATTACAACTACTGCAATACTTCACATTTCATACAACGACAATTCCTTTAGCCCTTTGAACCAAATCGATGTTATCTCAAATTTATTTCCCTCCTTGGAAAACTTGAGAAGGCTTGCAAACAATACAGAACATTTTTCTTTAATAATGTTTATAGTGTACATTAAAGGTTCGGAAATAAAGACGATCGAAGCACAACTTTAATCCGATCCGTATCAATCTTCTGTAAATTATGATAAATTATTCTTCAGCGAACTCGGCTTAAAGTGATTGATTGACAGCTTGTTCCGCGGGTTACCGCAGACTCTCCGACCGGGGTCTATTTATTTATTTATCGTTCTGCCGAACTGTCGAGACAATGCTTATTTAATGAGAGAGTCTTGGAGTCACTGCTGTTCCGACTAACTGATCGGGGCCTCTCGTCTAAATGACGAGAGATATATAAATTTTTGGGATTAGTATTGAATATAGAATTTATTTTGATCGGATGGCGTAAATATGTGTGGTTTCCTTTAAATGCTTGTAAGGGATGTGATAAAAATAGCATTAATCTGGTAAAGCTTATATGATGGTCTCTCGTTTCGGAAAATAAACTTTTATAAAATACAGTTTATAAAATTTGCTCATGTATGCATTCATGCACACATACAAAACTATAAACAAGAATTGTGTATTTGAATATGATCTAATAATCTTGTGCATGATTTTTATCTTTTCTTTTCTATTTTCCATTATCTAGTTTCTATTACAATTTTTTTTCTTAATTTTCATTATACCTACACTTTCTACTATAATTTTTCTAATTTTCAACATGTTTATATATGTAACTAGCTGACCCGTCGAACTTCGTACCGCCTCAGAATCAATAACTGTTGAATTTAATAAAGTTTTTTTAAATGAAGCAATTATCTAAGCCCAACTGTCCGTGTTTTGTTTTTGTCAGTATCAGAGATGGCGTTGTGTACGGATTTATATTTTTTGTGATTTTCTTACTTTTCCACTTACTTACGGGAATTTTTGAAAGGAATCGGTTATGGGTGCCGCCGCCCCGGGAATCATTTATTGGATAAACAACACCTCTGCCATAGGTCACCCCAAGTGGTTCGCTACGTTTGGTGATTTAGTAGGGGTGCCCGGGTTCATGAGGTGACTTTGTGCGGGTCTTGGCGGCGGATGCGTCTGCGCACCTGCTGCGTGGAGGGCCGGATCGAGAGAGACTGGTTGAGGGAGGTCAATCGACCAATGGGTCGAAAGAGTCTGGCTGGAAAGGTCGAGGTAAAAGGTCAATTCCGGTCAAGGCAATGGCCTTGCACCGCAGTTGGAGGCATGGATTCACTCCCGGATACATTGACCTCCAGATTCCTACCTACACCTCATGCCTTTTTCCTTCCCAGAACTTCCTATCCTACCCTTCCTTAAAAAGACCCCCCACACAGCATCACTAAAGATGACATAGGTCCTGAGTGGAGCTTACGTAAAAAAATCGTTTCATTTCAGAGATTTATTATTATTGTATTTTTCCTTTGGAGGGATACAGAGACATACGTTCACCGGTTTGTCTCATTTTCGACTATTGACATTTAGTGTGTAAGAAAGAGGGGCAGCGTTATATGATTAAGAACAGAGCAAAACAATCACCGCATAGACATTTGACGTTTTTGAATTTATGGAATTCACGCACAGTTAAATATTATACCTATCACAATATTGCTGCAGTTCTTTCAAAATATGAAAAATCGTTCCATACAAAATGTATGAAAAAATTAATTTTCTTCATAACTTTCTTTTTCGTGAATTTTTGCGATGTTTTAATAGTTATTCTGTTATCCGGGGCCGAGACAAATCCGACAAATCAAAGATCATCAAAATCGGTCCAACCGATCTCGAGTTATAAATAGTGTAACTAACCCGACTTTGTTATATATATTAAGATTCATTTGTTTACACTAGACACCACAAAGCAACTACATTAAATTGGTCACCATGAAATAGGCAGCCGCCTAGTATGGTGATGTAATGTATCATATACATGAAAATGTTCTATTGTTTTATCATGTGTTTTATAAATAAATAAAATAAACAGTATTAATACCCTAGCGAAATTTAAGAATCTGACTCCGAGTACAATTCCCAATGTGGAAACCATCTTGAACGTGAGGTTTATGACCAAGCTTCTAATATAATCAAATTAAATCAAGTAGTTAAAAATGCCAAAAGATGGCGCCACTTACGTTAAAAACTGGCATGAGGAACGTCGCGGTCTGCTAGCGGGAGCAACTACTTTTGGATTTGAATTTTCATGAATCTCTCCATTCTGTATATGAATGATATATACGTCAAGTTTGTGACTAAGCTATTACCGTGTAACAGCAAAAACCTGCCCCACGTGGCTTATTTGCATCTCGTTCCCGAGTGGAAGATAATTGACCTGGTAAGAGTTCATCAGCCAAAATGTTAACGGTTAATGTTAGCTTTGTTTAGTTACCACATTCGATAAATTGTCCAACCTTTCTCTGTTCATTTCTTTCCCTCCCCTCACTCAAATCAGTCTCGCAATATTTGCAACATGGGGAAGACATTGTTTCCCTGGAACTCTTGTAAACTTTCTTGGAACTCTTTCATAGAAAACAGTGATTTCATCAAAAGCCGTACTTTTGCATGTGCACTCAAAACGTGCAAACTTACGCCCACACCATTGAAGAAGTTTGACCAAAATTAGATCAAGACCATTATTTCATCAGGAACAACTTCACGGGATGTATTAAAAAGTTAAGGAGTGTCTTTGAACACATTTCTCAAAATTTTATACAAAAAGTTTCACAGTCGAGTTTTCTTGAAAACAAAAGTAGTTATCAGTACCGGGAAGCCCGGGGGATGCATCCATCTGTCTTGGAGGGGTGGTTGCAGAAAGGGCGGGGGTGGGAAGGGGAGAGAGAAGTCCGGCCGCCCCCGGAGAAATACTCCCGGACGCCACCACTGTGGTGTCGGAGAATCGCCCAAGGATATTGAAAACGAATAAAGGAAGAAAGGACCAAGTGGAAGATGGAAATCCGCGAGACGTTATTCCAAGGAGTTTAAAAAGAATGTTTGTGTAAATAAACTTGCGGTGGAGAATGACTCTTTGGGATAAGGTGCGATATTTGAATATTATATACATTTCTGAGCCCATAAAACCCCTCCGTGGCTTCAATGAGAATCGAGATCGAGCTTTGTGAAGTCGCAGCACGTAATTTGCGCAGAGCTGATTTTGGAAAAAAAGATTTATCGAACGGACGCCTTCTTTTTCGGAGAGCCGTTAGTTGAATATTTTTAAACATATGGTTTATAATTATTGATAAACTAACTGGTACCCGGCATGCGTTGCTATGTCATTTAATAAAGAAATTGCTTGTCCCTGCGTGTCCTTTCCCATTCGTCCCGTTTTCCTTCCGCCTCACCTTCCTCTTTCGCGTCCCCTTCCCCTCTCGCGTTCCCACTCCACCTCCTTCACCTTCACTCTACTCACTCTACTTCCCCCCTTACCATTTACTCCATCCCGCGAACCACCCTCCCGAGTTCCCCTCCCCCTCCCAAATAACCCTCCCCCTCCCAGGTTCCCCTACCCCCTCCCAGGTTCCCCTCCCCCCTCCCTGGTATCCCTTCCTCCCACCCCCCCTCCCGCGAACCCCCTATCCGAGTTCCCCTCCCCCCTCCCGCATTTCATACATTCATTCCCAGTACATTCAGTTTTCAAAAGGCTCGCGTGCCACCTATTGCAATTTTTTATACAAATTTTGTAATCCCAGAGCTCATCATTAGTTTTACGCAAACCTTGTCCTGACAATAACGAACCGAAAAAAAAGAATTATCCAATTTGGTGCAGTCGTTTGGAAGTTATGCGCGTACATACATTTCGGCGATTCATTTTTATTTACATAGATAGATAGATAGATGATGGTTATATTAGACTTCCTATATCACAGAACTGCAGGCAGAAATAGAAACACAATGATGAATGTATTTCGACTATCGTTTCTATATAAAATCGACAATGGATGAGAATAGAGCACGTGTGAATAAAATAGAATAAATAGAGATAATGAGAACCCGCAACAATTCTTTTCCATTTTCGAGGGGTTTCAGAGAAAGTTCATAATAGATCAGATGGGATCCCAGCTTTAGATTCGTCCAAAATTCTTTTCACGGGAAATCGGAATACAAAATGCATTGCGATCGAATCTATTTGTATTGAACAGAAAAATATTCGCGGTACAATATTTTGTATTCCAACGGTTTTTTTAAATCTGAATGCGATGAACTGGCTTTCACTGTTCAGAGGAATTTATAGGTTTATCGAAAAGTGTCCATTGGTCGAAAACAATCGGTTTATCAAAGACCACACATTGGCTGTAACAGGAGCACATCGATCCGACGCTTGCAACATTTCATTGATTTTACGGCAGAAAAGATGAAATAACAAGTAAGAGCAGAGAAGCAAGATTGAATGAAAAATAGGACATTATTGGGATATCTTTTCTTATCCACTGGGCAACATCGACTATGGTTCAAAGATCGTACTATTTCTTTCAACGAAATTTTAACATACAAGCGTCAATGTACGACCGGAGACCGTTTCCACGCCATTATCTCATGGGTTTACATATCTGATCGATTCATGGGTTCCTGTGGATTCCGTTAAATTTCATTGGAGGTTTATTCTCACACTAAACTGAAAATGATTTGAAGCATAATATCTGTCTTTGAAGATATCCACTAATTTCCAAATAGCCTAACAAGACGGTAAAGATTATAGATATTATCACGAGAAATAACGTAAAAGATCAAAATCTTATGATAAGATAACAAATATGTGATTGGAACAATGTTATAGAGATACTGACCTCTGGATCTTCGTTATTTTGTTCAAATCTTAATTATTTCAAAATAAAATTTTTACAATGATTTTGCTGCATCCGGTACAACTTCAATATCCAAAAATTGAACCTATGTTCGGCTGCATTTCCGGCAACGGCTTGTGGTTCGGAGGGTAGAAGTGGGGGTGATTTAGGGAGGGGAATGGGAGAGAGATTTTAGAGCGCTCCCCGAGAAGGCCGCCTATTGAAAAGATTCCCATTTCACCATTGTTAATGTAATAAGAATATGGATCCTCCGGGGAACACATTGAAATTTTATGTATTGATATTTTATGATGTGCCGTTAAGATACTTGAAAGTTGTAAAAATGTTTCATTTTATATTACGTGCGGATACAATGATGTGTTCGTGGTTTATAGCCAAGTTGTTCAAGGGTCGGGTTTGCACACAGGAGTTGCGGTTTCGACCCTTTGTTTCCATGACGCTTGTGCAATGATAGAGGATCGATGATACGACTGATCCCCAACAGTTCTGTTGATCCTTCGACAGTTAATCCATCGACAGTTAATCCATCGACAGTTAATCCATCGACAGTTGATCCTCCGGACAGCCGATTCTCGGATAGTTATTCTCTGGTAACGTATGTTATTATTAGTATGTTATTATGTTATTATTATGTTATTATTAGTATGTTATTATGTTATTATTAGTATGCTATTATTAGTATGATTAACAAAATATCTAACGTATTTTGTTATTAGATGGTGTGACCTCTCTGCTTACTCCTTCGGAAACACGGTATTATTGTTAGCAAAAATATTAGTAGTTAGGATTTCCACTCAAATGGTCTGCAGGTACATCGCCATTCTTTATACCACCGTATATCCTATCTGACTATGACGTATGACTAAGGAGGAAGTTAAACAGAAATAATCCTTTGAGGGATCAAGTGTCCGAGGGATCAACTGTCAATGAAACAAGAGTTGGCTGACTGATCCTCTACAAGTCCCTCTGTCATTGCAAATTTTTAATTTTTGAAGTAAAAACTTCTCTAACACACAAAAAGAGACATACACATTCATTTGTATCTAAAGGATGTAGCCTGCGAGAGAATGAGATGAGAATAATCTCCTCTCTGTGCGGTGCTTCGCAACCCGAATTTCTAACGATTTCTTACATATCTCCCTTAAACACGTAAAGTTTTAAAGCTCTTAAAAAATATATGTTATTCTTGAAGGTAATGTCTGGATATTGCTCGCACCGAAACGCAAATTATATAAAATTCCCTCGATAGAAAAAAATCGCAAAGTATGCTCCAAAAATTATTATAAACACGTTTGTTTCAGTTATTTTACAAGTTACATGTATAAAAAAAATCACAGTGTTTCTTTAAATGCTGTTTAAGACAACCCCCACGAGATTTTTGCTTTATTTTAAACGAGTTGTGTTTTATTAAACATTTTCGCAATTTTCACATCGATTTTGTCGCTGTAAATGTTAGCGCTCTCCTTAACATATTTCATTTCTCCATCTTCTTCTTTTCGAGACCGGTTTTATCACTGTTGTGATTTGAAACTCGAGAAACGAAAAAGCGAAGCTATAAAGAGATAAACACATAAATCTATACGATTAAACCTGCGAGAGAACGAGGTAGAATAATCTCCTCTTTGTGCGGTGCTTTGTAGCCTCTCCACTCTTGTTTATCTTAGTTTTCTGAAGGTTTCACTTCTACCGCGTGTGAATTGCACACCTTTTTAATGATGAAAGTAGTGTGAACGAAACAGGTGATTCTTAACCACCCAATTTTTATTTTACTTTGAAAATATATTTTAGAAATGGAATATTCAAGATTGGTCCATTTTTGTGCGAAGAATCTACCCCATGTTACGAATTGAAATGTTAACGCCTGACCAAAACTGACTCAATAACTGTTATTTTTTGTAATATCCGGAAGATCCTTCTAAGAAACAGATCAAGGCTTCACTAGCACATATAATATCAAACATATAAAATATTTTCTTAGCCAATGATTAGATCTTAGATGATAATATATTTCGTTTCCGAATTTTTCCTAAGAAATACTATTGTTAGTTTTTTTTGGGATAAACCCTTCTCGTGTATCTATCGTATTTCCTATCACTGTCATCCTCTTTGGGTGTTGAATATTGGGTTAATTTATAAATTCACAGAAATGCTAAATTAATCCAATAGTATTGTTTAGGGGAATTATTAGTTAATATTATTTAGGGAAAAGGGATTTTTCTTAGGGCCTGTATCATTTTTGTGGATGCTATGTAGAAGTCTTTTAGAGGAGAAGAAAAAGTAAAATGTAAGTGGGTCTTGAAGCAAAACCTTTTACAAATTTCTTCAAATTTTCGTGTCACCATTTTTATTCAAAATTAATAAATGTCTTAGTCTAAACCGTAAATAACAGTTTTTTTTAATAAATTTAACGGTTTATTGTTTATAATAATAAAAACCGACATGTTTCGCAAGGAATGCTAATTTTCTCAGAGTTTAAATGGTACTTATTAAATAATAAACCTTGAGGAAGTGAACATTTTTCACGAAACACGTCGGTTTTTTTGGAGGCAATAAACGTTGTTAAAACTAAAAAACCTTCTAGATCACAATTTGGGAGGTGGTTATGGGTACCGCTGCCCCGGTAACCATTTATTGGATAACCAACACCTCTTCCATAGCTACGCTTGGTGACTTAGCAGTGGTGCTCGGTTTCATGGGGTGGAGTTTTCAAGATCTTTGTGGCGGATGTGTCTGCCCACAAACTGCATGGCAGGCCGGATCGGAAGAAAATGGTCAAAGGAGGCCTTTTGACCTCTCCAGTCGACCCATCATCACCTTGCACGCTGTGGGTGGAATGGATTCATACGTTCGTCATTCTTGGACACACTCACCCCCAGATTCCTACCCACCCCTCATACCCTTTTCCTACCCAGCACTTCATCTCATTCCATTTTTTAAAAGACCCTCCACAAAGCATCCCCAAAGATGGCCCCTAGGGGAATTATTTTCCTAAGCTCCTGTATGGAGCTAGTGTACAAAAAAAAATGTTGGGCGCGTGTTTGACGTGTTTCCCGACTACGTACCGGTGCCGAGGGGATCAATGACGCTAGTTCCTTAGAGCATCTTCCTGATGGTGCTGTAAGGATTGCAAACCGTTTGTTAAAACAGGAGAATTTGCCAGAAGGACTGTTTGCCAATAACGCAATCATTTGTTTTATGGTCCACTGCTCACTATACCACGAAATAAACGCGTTAAGAGGGTATCTAGAAAAAAACCCTTTTATCTTCATATTTCGATTGCTAAGATATTCAAAAATATCTCCTTTAAACAAGTTTTTCGAAATTCAAATTATTTTTAAAGTTATAGCCATGCGAGTGTCGCGGTTTAGATGGAATTTAACTAGAATCTAAATAGAACTAATCTTTAAACGCATTTTTCTCGAAACTACTTTTCTCGAGGCGTTTGTCATGATATCTCAAGTTCTACTCAAGCAATTTACTTGAAATTTAGTGTGAGCCTTCTCTATACATTACTCTATCGCCTCAACTAAAACAAAAAGTCAATTTTAACTATTTTTAAAAAATTCGGAGAAATTAAAAATACTGGTAATTTTTTTTTTCAGTTAGCCGCTATATTGCGAAATTATTTTTTTTAACTTTTCTTTCGTACGGGCCATAGCAGAATTTATTTGGAGTAAGAATTATTTAGGTTTTTTATTCAGATTACTAGGAGGGTTGCAATCGTGTCAACCAGGCTGCGCCATTTTTTTGAGACCCCCCACAATACCCTGTAAGTTTTTTAATTTAGAATTATTCTTATTCTTCTTTATAAAATACCTACAAATCATGCCCCTAGACCAGAATACCCCCTTGAAAACTTTTTAAATAATTTAATTTTGTTGCGAGTAGTTCAACAAAAATCACAGACTGGCCAAGCATTCGCCTTTATTCTAGTGTCGCCTCCCCGTTGCTTTCACAGTTTAACCGCGTGGCCAAGATAAACACACTTTTGAACCTTTTCAATCCCTTTCCGTCGATCAGATTCCGATTGAGGTTATTTTCTAGGCTGATAACTTTTGATTTGCAAATATTCGACTTAAATCCCCTTTTTTCTTCGTGACAATTCTTACATAGTTATAAAATGTATATTTATTTATTTTTTTTTTCAAAAGAAGCAAACACATTGTGACTTGACATTTTAAATAAATAAACAGAAAATACTTTGTTTTAAGTCACTTTATTGTTATTTTTTCCGTCTACCGGTTTCGGTACCTCCGTACCTTCATCAGGACTAAATATAAAAATATTGACAAATACAGGATAATACACAAATATATATATACAAATTGTGAAAGAAAGAGACAGTAAATTAGAGTGGGATAGTGCGTCAGTTGTGGGAGGGAAGTGGGGGAGGAGAGAGTGGGATAACGGAAAACATTCTTATAATAGTGCTGAATGTCCGGGCATTGCTGGGGACTTTAGCTAGTATTTGTATTTTATTAGTGACCTTGTGATGTTGTGATGACTCGCCAAACTCCAAAAAAAGAATTCACCAAGAATATCAATGGAGGGCCTGTTCGGAAGATTGCTACCGTTGAAAGATACTAGATTTTCATTTCGATCCCTTTTAGACGTAATCAGTTGAGTCTTTGAAACATTAAATTCAACGAGATTATTTTTACCCCAAGAGAAAACACACTCGAGGTAACCGTCCATTATTTGTTTCGAAGTCCTCCGAGCCGCTGGAGTTTGTGAGCCCTTTGGGGGCTTGTCAAACAAAAAGCTATCATGGACTGTACTGTCATCCGCGTAACAATGAATTGGTGCACATGACAAAAGGTCGTTGATATGCAACAAAAACAAAGTCGGAGACAGGACCGAATAGAACAGAATATAAATAGTATGAGTTACAATTATACATACATATTTTACAAAATATTATCATTTACCTTATCAGAAAAGAGGATCTCTTGTTCCTGATAAGGAAGCCATGATTCTTACTTAGGTTGTATATTATAATATGTTATATATAAAATATTTACTTTTTTCTTTACGTCTTTTTAAAAATTGTTTAATTTTTATTTAATTGTTCTGATTGGTTGATGATACAGCGCAAAACAGAGGGGAGGTTATTATAGTTTTTAATGGCTTGGTAAATAATATAATTTTTTCAGTTTTCTTCAGTTTTATTTGATAAACGAAAATCAAAAAAGTCGCCTACGTTATTATGTTACTCAAAGGACATTTCCACTATTGTGACTGGAAATTAACATAAAATAGTATAGAAACGATAATATTCGTGATAAAACATTTGATACGATTCAGTAATTACGTGAAGAGTTGGTACCGATATATAGTATATGTATGCATCCTAGTGCAGCGCGCGGCGTGGACAAGGAAGGAATATGTAATAGAGTCCATTCCACGAATATATCGTTGTTGAGGACAAAGCACATCCTGATCTAAAGCACTTATTTACTTTAAAAAACATATTTTTAGTTGGTTTTTAAATGCTGGCATTGCATTCTAATATTTCACGTTGGATGGACAAAATAGTAATCAGCATCTGTATGAACTTATTCTTCGGACGAACTGATTAAATTGAAAATTAAATTAAATAATATATTTTTCTTTTTCATCTTGGAGTCCACGACAACCGGGTCAACTGGCGATGTTATTTTTTATCCGGCGACCGTATCGGGATTTCATTTGGCTCCACAAAGCATTATAAATCCGCAATGGAAAATTGAAATGTCAGCTACAACCTAACATCTCTATAGCAGAGTCGCTATCATCGCCCATTGTTTGCTGGAGCCGTTTTAAAGGGTGAAGGATGCTGACGTAAAACACAAATTGAGTTTTGACTTCAATCCTACTTACTTCTTATTATTTTCAACTTCTTCTTTACCAATAAACATGAGTTTCACATAATAACGATTGAATCAATTTAAAAGAGGCTAACTCAGGTATTGCCACAGGTTGTCCACATGCTTACAGACTATAAGAAAGGTCTGGAATATGTCAAATTTGAAATATTATGGCGCAGTATACCCCCACTCAAAAAGAAGAAGATGGAGAGATATGTAAATACTAATGTTAGAGAGAGCGCGCTAACATTAAAAACAATAATATTTGAGCGAAAAATGTGAAAATGTTTAATAAAACACGACTCGTTTGAAATACTGCAAAAATCTTCTACGAGATGTCTAAAATAGCATTTAAAGAAACAATGCGAATTTTTTCGTACATATGTAAAATAACTGAAAAAACGTGTTTATAATATTTTTTGGAACATACTGTGCGATTTTTTTCTATCGAGGGAAATTCACATAGTTGCCGTTTCGGCCTGACGAATGTGTAGATATTATCTTCGAGAAGATAACATATATGTACATATATATATGTTATCTTCCCGCTATCATTTCTGCCTCCTTTCATCAGATCGACATTACTGCGTCTATCGGAAGGACTTGATTTTACATAGTTCTAATTAAAGTATATACTATCTTTTCAGTGTTTGATTGTAGCTAGGTATTTTAATTTTCGAAAAACATTAATTTAAAAATATACAAAACGAAAAAACGGCCTTTAACGTTCCACCAATCTGAACTCCTTTCATTTTCAATGCAGTGAGGCATCCTGCGTATATTTACTTTAATTTGGTCCACAATGAAGCGTCCAATTATATATAAGTTTTCATGTTGACGACAAACCGACGTCTTGCGACTTTGCCTCTTATTCGTTCAAATTTTTGGTTGGACGACTGTATTGGTATTTATAGAATATGATGGCGCCAATATGACTGGCCCACACGTCGCGGATTCTCAATCAATCAACCCGGCGGCAATGCGCACGTAAAATTTATTAAATTATAATAGATTTTTTTTTAGACTTATCATTCAGAATTAAAACGTTGCTTGAAGTGTGATAAGTTATTTTTATTGACTAGATCTATATTTGCTGGGACGTTCCTATGCTTCCTCTTCTCCCCAGTTTGATCCCGCATCACGATAGTTATTACCGTATTAAGATTATGGCAGTGTGGTTTTCTCATAAAAACAGTTTTTTCGTGTTAATTTTAAAGAATGAACTCTAGATATAAGTGACTAATTATTACTGCAACACATTATCAGTAGAAGTTTTATGTGACCTTAATTATAAAGAAATCGTAGACTTCGGAAAGATTCAATTTGGGAGGTAGTATGGGTACCCCTGCCCCGGGAACCATTTGGATAACCAACACCTCTGTCATAGGTCACCCCAAGTGGTTCGCTACGTTTGGTGACTATGTTCATGTGGTGAGGTTTATCTAGGTTTAGGCGGCGAATGCGTCTGCCCACCAGCTGCGTAGCAGGACGGTTCGGGAGAGAATGGATGAGGAAGTTCCTTTCATTATCCAGCCGTACTCTCTCGGAACATCATTTTGCACCGCATTGGGAGGGATGCATTCATACGTCCGTCACTCCTGGACACATTGATCCCCAGATTCCTACCCACCGCTAGTATCCTTTTCCTTCCCAGAACTTCCTCTCCTTTTCACCTATAAAATCCCTCCAACAGCATCCCCAAAGATGACATAGGCCCTGAGGGGAATTATTTTTATAATTAATGAAAAATTTGATTTACATATATTAGTTAATTACATAAATATATTGTTTTGAATTATATAATAAACCGGTCAGTGGTTGAGTGGGCATCGCGTTTGGGTCCCACCCAGGCGTTCCGTGTTCGATTCCTCGGCTGGCTAAGTCCTCCATCGCGACTCAAGCAACATTTTCGGCTTACAGTGGTTGTAGTAGGAGATTTTCAAATATTGTCGGGTTATTCGTAACCCGGGAATGTTTGTCTTTCTTTAAAAAAAAATAAATAAATGGTTATCATGTCTATCAGGATGGACACTAGGTATCTTGTCGAATTAATTATGTATGTTCGTTCACAGGACAAAGAATTTTAAGGGTCTTTTGCGAACTTTACAACAAAATTATATGTTAAATCCTTAGATTCCTACCAACCCCCAATACCATTTTCCTTTCCAGAACTTCCTCTCTTTCTTTTCCTAAAAGACCCTCCACACAGTATACCCAAATATGACATTGGTCCTGAGGGAAATTACTTTCCTGCCAAGGCCTCCTGTGTTGAGCTAATGTAAAAATATATGTTAAATCTCTTAAAAGGAAAATCGGAAGCTAAAACTGTGTAAACAAATAAAATAACATGCATAAAATAACAATAAAAATTATCTCATAATAACTAACCATCCCGCTGTTTCCTCGCAGGGGCTCGCAGAGAGGACCGCCAAACAACTCGGTCTGTGCATACACTCCTTGCCTCATTCACATCCTTACATCGCTCTTTTCATTTATTCTGTCTTTCGACGTGACTCAAAAATTCGGTTTACTCAATCACGCCATGTATTTTTCGGGCATCCCCGACTTTTTCTACCATTCAAATTCACGTCATATATTCTCATTATAACCTTTCTTTAGATCATTGGCTCTATATGCCCAAACCATCTAAGAGTCCTATTCTTATTTCATTACACTCATCAGTCTTGTATTCTTTGTGAATCTCCAAATATTTTACGTATATTTTTTTTACTTTCAAATCAGTCATAAATTGAAGAGAAATTTATTTTATTTATTCTAGTTATTTGTAGTAAGTAAGTTTTCAAATTACTTATATATTAAGCACATTGATTTTAGCTTGTTTAATAATAATAGAGTGGCATGGCACACGGTTACGCATTGTAGGAATTTATAATCGTGGATAAGAAAATATCTAATATTTGTTTTAAAATAATCATATAAAAAATTAAAGTTGCTGATATATTTGCTGTACAATAATAACATAATGACAAGCTGAATTTGAATGAGCTCGTGTTTTTTTCTTATCTTAATTGCAATGTGCGATGTTTTTACTATGATTGATCTATATCAGGAGCAACGCTATTAAAAAGCGATAAATGTAGGAGTTGCGATACGCGAGTCAATGAAACGTATATTTTGCTAAAAATATACGCTCGTCTACTGCAGCGCCGTGGCTCGCCGCTCGGTGATAACGCACTGAACTAAAATAGTATATTTCAGTTGATTTAGGTACCTAAACCGCGTCTGGCTAATTTTCGATTTTGGACTGTATGATGGTAGAGGAGTGGGGAAAACTTGAAATTACATGTGTTCAGTCCTGCGTCCATATACCAGACGCAGAATGACGGTCGGACGCAGGATTGAATGAAATAAATTAAAATGTGTAGAGTTAATGTAAAAAAAAAAAACAAAATATATATTACACTAAAAAAATTAAATAAATTTATTTTCAAAATTATACATAAATAACAGTGAATAATTTTCTCTTTTAGTCACAACCAAATCAATATTCTTTTCCAAAGAATCAACTTAACCTTCACCCAATCTTCCGGTGAGGCAAGTTTCCGGTCATACTCGTATTATGCGATAACCCCCCATAAATATCTCGAATCTCTTGTTTTCAATTGAGTTTACTTGGCCCAAACTTTATTGTCTCTAGCTTTATTGTTGTGCGTACTTATTGTTTCATTTTTACATATAATTATGTTATACACTATTGTTTATTTATTTGAATTTATTTATACTTTTTGTGTTAATCCCCTGCTTCTCCAAATAATGTCAGGAATCACTGGTTAAATTCGCCAAGCTTGTCCCTTATCACCCTGTATATTATATATCGTAAGTTCCTCTTCAGGACCCCTAGCACGGCCCCTAGCACGGCCGATCGATAAGGATTGTATCGATAACTATCGGTAACTTCTTCTTTCCCTAGCAGGACTGCAGATCGCCAACGAATAAATAACAGTTCACAATGACTAGGTGTTCTTAGTCTACTTTTGTTGGTACATTAGCAATCTGCAGTTGTCCTACAGAACGATCAGAAGTTACCGAAAGTTATCAATACAATCCTTATCCATCGACCGTGCTAAGGGTCCTGGAGGTTTACGATGCAACCATTTTTCGTATTGCAATGTTTAACCAACCGATTACGAAACTTGCATTTTGGGAGTATAATAGATTGGATCAGGAGTTTGCCGCTGCATGGAATATTGCAGCACATAAAAAAATTCTCTCCCTGATGTAAGCGCTTTGCTGGCACTGCAATTGTCTAAGGTTGTTGTGCTTGGGTGTAGTGGATATTATTATTATATTACTTTATCCATATACAAGATAGCATGGCTTCATCTTTGAGGATATCACACATAAATGCTTTTCTTACAGGTTTTTTAAAATCGTCAATTTGTTGGTCCAGATTCTCCTGCGCAAGCACGTGAGATGTTCCAAACTAGCACGTAAATGAATAATAAATACTTGAATGTTCAATGTTGATGGGAAGTTCCGAAAACATTAATATAGTGACAATAAGGAACTCCAGTGAAAAATATTATGGCTTTAAAAAAATATGTTCATATAGACCAATAAACGCTGATTCTGAATATATCTATAAGTTTTATTTAATAATATTAAACGCAGAGTTTAAAAAAATATTAAAAAGTCCATTTTTAATTGGGTCGTAAAAACACGCCGTCAACATTATTGAAATTTTAGTGGTGACGTCACTGTTTGACGTGTCGTGACGTCACCGTAAAGTCATTGAATGGGAATGTATGATATGACACAAGCCATCGTATTAATTTATTCGTTTATTGACATACTGTTTATAGAGATTTAGTTGTTGTGTTTATTGAAACATTATTTAGGCCTAAATAATGTTTCAAAAATAAAGGTATCTCTTATTAGTTTTTTTTTTTAAATTTTTATTTAGTAACTATACATTTATTACATTTTTAGATCAAACATGTTAGGTATATACGTATATAAAATAGAAAATATATTCGTAGACCTCCTCACTAGGAGATCCTGTGCTGAGGGGGACTATGCTTTGGATAAGTTTTCAGCGACTTCTATGGTTTAACTTCATTTTTCGGATAAGGTTTTCCAGAAACTTCTATGACGATGTTTTAAATATACTAGCAAGATCATTTTCTGATAGTTCCTTCAGCCAACATTTAATGTCCTTAATGTAGTTATTTTTTGTTTTAATTAGTTTGATACTAAGTGGGAGTTTATTATATAACTTTACTGCTAAAAATTCAGAACTTCTTTGTCCAAATGTAAAGAGTTACACTTTGGCATATATTTTTTTTTTACATTAACTCCACACAGGAGGCCCTGAGAAAAATAATTTCCCTCAGGGCCTATGTCATCTGGGATACTGTGTGGAGGGTCTTTTTGAGGAGAGGAAAGAATGAACATTGGTCTAGAAGAGACCCATGTTGTACAAAGGAGGAAACACAGAGGCCGGCAAATCATTCCACAGCCGAGCTATAAGAACGAGGCGAAGAAACGACCTGTTCTCATGTGACAAATGTCAACTGTGCACAAATGTTGGGCACGCGTTTGGCGTGTTTCCCGACTATGCACCGGTGCCGAAGGGATCAATGATGCTAGTTCCTCGGAGCATCTTCCATTGTAATACCGGTAGAACAAGGATAGCATCCCACCCGACGCCTGTGCTCTAAAGATTGCAATCTGTCTGTTAGGATGGGAGAATCTATCAAACGGACCGCCCGTTTCTGCACAGAGTCGAGGGTATTTTTCAGGTATTTTGGAGTTCCAGACCAGAGGTGGCTGCCAAATTCAACCGTGGGGCGCACTTGTGATTTGTACAGGGTTAGCAGTTGTGTAGTATTAAAGTATCTGTGGGCCCTGTACAGTACGCTCAGTTTTTGGGAGGCTAACTTTACTCTGGCTTCGATGGAGCCCCCATACCTGAGCTGGTCACTTAGGGTAATCAAGCATATCAATGGAGGGCCTGTTTAGAAGATTGCTTCCGTTGAAAGAGACAAGAATTTCATTTCGATCCCTTTCAGACGTAATCATAATAAGCATGTCTGTTTGTTTGGCTCTGGTTTTATGAGCATGTGAGGTGTCTGCCTCTGAATCATTTTTGTGGTGATGTACAGTTTGTCAAATAAGAGTAGAAAATATATGAGGGCGCCACTGTTGATCAAATGGCAATACTAAACACATAACTCATGGTGTTAAAGTAAAGCTGTGTAACCTACATTTTTATAAAAAATTATAAAGGCATAATAGTGGAAAAAATATTTTTTCATTGCAGTATAGATACTCGCCGATCTCAAAATTAGAATTGCATATAGGTATATTATTATTATACCTTTGAAATTTTGTGTTAACATAATGAAGAATAACTTTAATGTAATAAAATATAAAGCACAGTTTAGAAATTGCTCATATTTATTTAATACTAGATAAAAGTACCTAGCGTTGCCTGGGCTTTAGATCATGTCTCTAATTTTAGATCTGAATATATTTAACTCATATTATTTAGATCTAAAAATAGTATAACTAAACTCACCATTAGTGATTCTTCCTTTCTATCCATTGTTACATTGAAATTTATGTTAAATTAAATTAAAGCAAATCGCTTTATTAATCACCTTTTAATCAAATTTATGTCATGAAGAAAAAATGTTTTTTTTAAATGTGGTTTACTGTGTTCTATACATTCAGTGTCATTGCACTTCAAAAAAATATTTGACAGTTAAATTGGTGTTGCCAGTCTACAAATTCAGTAGTTCCAGTTTTTATATTTTCTACTCTTTTTTGACAGACTATACAAGAATGTTTTTGGCATAGATTTTCTGTATGCTTGGAACATCAAACTGTTTAAAAATTGACTGTTTAAATACATACTTCATTATTGAAAATATTCAAAAACTACTGCACAAAAAAATAGTAATGCTACTTCTAGGGAGAATACTTCGAACAACGGTATTCAAAATGGAGGCAGTTGATCAGCTTATTTTCCGATCCTATAGTAATTTTTCAGGAGTGATGACGTCACACAATTTACCATGCATACGGTGGTTTTCGGGGGGTCTTGAAATATTAAAACTTTGACAATTATTTGAACTATTAAAACTAACTCTAAAAATAAAAATACAAATGCAATTATTTAAGTTAGAAGGTCATGATTTATTAAAAAAAGTTGACTCTAGTTCTCTTTTGATTTCAGTCAATTTATTTTGCCCTTTTGAATTCTTAATTTTTTATTTGCCAGCTGTGAACGGATCACGTTCATTGTGTGGAGTGTCTAAGCCGATATCACGAATGGTGTATCTAGAATATCTTTACCTGCTGACAGAAAAGAATAATACTTATGGTGTTATGAATTGAGTTTCTAGCATTTAATTATTCAATTATAGTAAAATAAATTGAGTTGTGTTTACTCCTTCTTGAGTTAAAATTTATAAAAAATCGTCTACAGTCAAACTAGGAATGACGCTCGTTCCAGGTCAGGTACAAAAAAGTACCTACACGATATGGTAAACTTGTACAAATAATCGTAAATATGTTTTCACACTCCGATATTTTTTTTGGTATAAATCGCTTTGTTATAACTCGTGTCTCCATTATTCCTGTGTTACGATGTTTGTCTGTTTTCCACCGCTGTTCTTCAGTCCCTATGGCCGATTAGGAAGGTAGTTTCTCTCGATGGCAGTACGGAACATCAACTAGAGACGTGCCTCGCGGAGATTCCGCAGCATTCTGAAACTGCGCGCCGTGGTTCGTATCGGAACTGCTGGATTGTCTATGACGCTCGCATTTTAGACGGTCAAGTTATCTGAGAGATATTTCATACGCTGGATGTGTTTGTGGGATATCGTCGGTATATTATCGTCACATTGCTTGGACACGGTTCTAACTTCACTTTACCTTATTATGAGATATGAGGTATCAAAGTTTGCAAAAACGATTTCTCATGATCTTTATTTTCTGATTGTGAGCTTGAATCTTGTGGAGAGTATTTTAGTTTAACATATTATATTAAGCCACCAGCATTCTGAATTTCCAACGATTTTTAACATATTTCTCTTGAACACTTAAAATTTTTAAGTTCATAAAAATATATGTTATTTTTGTAATCAATATCAATACATTGTAATTACATAAAATACCTAGTAAAAATAGATAGAAAAAAATCGCAAAGTGAACTCCGAAAATTAATTAAAATACATTTTGTTCTGTCATATAACGTATTACATGTATGAAAAATATTACAGTGTATCTGTAAATGCAACATATGCATTTGTCGAGAGATTTGCGCTCTATTTGAAACGAGTCGTGTTTTATTAATTATTTTCAAATTTTTGTCTAGTTATTATCGTTTGTTTTTTTTTTAATTAACGCAACCTCTTTAACATTTGTATTTATGTCTTTCCCTTTCAAACCTTCAAATCCCTCTTTCACACCATCTTCTTGAACGCTGACTATGGGCCAGAAAATATTTAAATACATAGTATATTTACCATTTTAGAACACACCTAAACGTGGAGATAGAACCATACGCCACAAGCTGCAGAATAATAATTCGTTGCATAAGGTTCTAAGTACATTTCCGTAACGACATTCCGACATAGGGCCGCATTCTAATTAAATATTTTCTTTGGAAATATGTTAAACGAAAATATTTTACAAAAGATTGAACCTCAAAATCAGAAATTGCTTAATAGACTTTTAGAATTCGTCTTTGAACACTTTGACATATCAGAACATGGTAAGGCAAAGTTAGAACCTTATCCAACTAAATTGATGAACTGCACAGCGCCACGCAAAACTACCAACTGTCAGATGATACAAACAAAATGGCAATTGAAAAAGGTTCAAAGTAATGTTAGAACTTCGCCATACTTCGTTAATTCAACACAGATGGCTCTGAAAACCAATTTGGTTATAGAAATAAGCAAAAGAAATGGTATTGCAATAAAAGCTCATTAGTGAAAAAAATGTAAAATAGAACCTTGTCTAAGTGACTGAAGTATCATGAAATGTTTTGATATAAATTGAATTGCTCCTGAAAAAACAAAAACTAAAAAAATATTTAAAAAAAATAAACACCTAAACCAACCTAACTCATCATTTTATCACATTCTCTTTTGTCACTATTCTGTTTTATCTGGTTACAAAATAGAATAATTATAGAGCAGTAGTAAGTAAACGATGTATTTATTTATCTGAAAATAATATTTCGGAATGCACGAGCAGAGGTATTGACCGTCATCGGTAAGTTAGCGTCGCGTCTGGGTCCCACCCAGGCATCGTGAGTTTAATTCCTAGACTGGCTCCATCTCTACACAAGCAACATTTTCGCTCACTAAGGTGGTAGTAGGAGATTTAAACTGTTTTCAGAATACTTGTAATCCGGGAATGTTTGACTTTCTTAAAAAATAATCTTTGCGTTGATTAATTTTAATATTAAATATAAACTTACATCACTTCATGTTTTTATTAGTTTAAAAATATATACTCGTATATCGCTCTACTACATGCCAATATATTTCAAAACTAACGTCGTCCTAATCTTGTTGCATACAAAGAAATTGTATTTTAATATGAAATTTCATAAATAAGTATTTAATATTACATTTTTCGAAAGAAATTTGTCTTAATGAAAGGACAAATAACTTTGTTTACATTACTTTTATTTATACACAATCAACATGTTTCGTGAACGATGTTCACATCATCAGGATCAAATGTATACAAAACAAAAATTAAACATAGATCACATATGGGAGGATGGGGTAGGAGGAAGGGGTAGGGGTAAGATTGGGAGCACTTTATTAAAATTGGGGATTTCAAAGTCATTAGCAGGGAAAGACCGGTTAAGTGGGAAAAGGTTCAAAAGAGAGTTTATAAAATTTTTTGCTTATAAATTATGTCTGTTTTATTATTTACATTTTTCCTAATTTCTAAAATCTCAAAATTATTTATCTGTGATGCCTTATAACCCGTATGAAATATTTTAAGTCCATGGTTTTTGTCAAAATTATGATAATTTTTTATTAAATGATCTGTGAAATCAGATTCGTTTTTGTCATTTAATGCCCTGAGATGTTCTTTAACCCTTACTTCAAATTTATCCTTCACTTCGTAATATAATAAACTACCAGTGAGAAATAAAAACGAACTGATTAAAAACAAAATCTAAATATTTTCTAAATACTTATACACAGATACGTAGACACATAAATACACAAATATACGTAAAATACACAAACACTTTCTTTCATTTATTGTTTTGACTTCGAGTTTTTTCAAAACGTTATAAGGGAACCCGATAGAAAAAGTACTGAGTATATGTATAGTAACTTTAATTAAAACCAAAATAACAACAGACCGTTTGAGAACAGGAAACCATGTTGAGCAAGACTGTTAAGATAATTGTATTTAAACTTGTATTTTACGATGAAATAAAACAATTACTTTGTTTATAACCACAATTTATGTATATATTTTTTTACTAACGACCGGTTTCGCTTATCGGAAGCATCATCTGGGTATAAATTAAACTGTTCAAAAGTACAATGTTTGAGTTTATAAAGTATTTGTATGATATTCTTGTATTATACTTTATACTTGCATCGTGCACACATTTTGCCATTGAAACTAACAAATATTTTTTTTCAAATCTAAGCCAGGTAGACTGGAGGTTGCCCACCACTTTCCCACGGCGTTCTAAGGAAACAGATGGTTTCCTCCTACACCGTACACGTCAGGACTCTAATTTTTTATTTATAAAGAAGCTATTTTTTTTATTAAAATGACTCTAGACCTCCAATGTCCGGGCATACATTGTTAGTAGGCAGTATGCGAGTGCGTACATGGTGTTAGTTATTTATTTCACAGTATCACGTCTCATCTCCGCCACTGGATATAGCTGAAAACAAAGTTAATTAATAGAAAAGAGGGAAAGTTACTAGAAAAAAAAAAAAAAAAAACATTATTATGATGAGATTGTACGACCTAACCAAAGCAACTGAGTTGCAGTCGTCCGGCAGTCCCGCCGAGGATAAGCGGAGCCATCAGTCCAGTCGCAAGCGGGACTCGGTGTCCGCGCCCCTAAGCCGGCTTCCCGGTACGCCCTCGAAGAAAGTGTTGGACAGGTAGACTACACAATTTCTTTTCAATTTGGGAGGCGGGTGTGGGTACCACCGCATGGAAACCATTTATTGAATAACCAACACCCCTGCCATATTCCACCCCAAGTGGTTCTCTACGATTGGTGACTTAGCACGGGTGCCCGGGTTCATGGGGTGAGGTTTGTCGGTGAATGCGTTTGCCCACCTACTTCGTGACGGGCTTGATTGGGAATGACTGGTTGAGGGAGACCTTTTGATCTCTCTCTCTCTGAAGGATAAATTCATATATCAGTTACTTCTGGACTCACCGACCCCCCGATTCCTGCCCCTCATACTCCTTTACTTCCCAAAACTTTCTCTCCTATGAAACCCTTCAGAGAAATGTATGGTATTTATTGTACATAACTGAACTGTCTTAATAATAGTATTTTGCATTTGTTTAAAGATTAATTGAAGATATCCACTGACTTGGTGTAATTATTTCCCTCTATTAGTATTTTGGGCAAAGAGGAATACATATGGTAGTTAGTTCCAGAATTTCTGCACTGAAATAAATCCTGACTTCTGAAGCTTATCAATTCAAGCAATATCGGACTATCAATACGCCAAAGTAGCGGGCCCTTTCAAAGGATATTTTGATGAGATGGCGCTTTAATTTAATTTCATTATCGTAAAGTAAATTCCTTCAAATTATCAGCTGATTTTACAAATACCTATTAATGTGAATAGATCATAGATTAGGAGTCTACGAATCCTGGACTTATTAAATCACCTATTATCTACATTAATTTTTTGACGATTGTAAGTACTGCCTTTATCCAGTGTATTAATTTTCTTCGTATTTCCGATCTGTGGTGCTTTTTGTATGGGAATTTGATGGCCTTAGCATGTTTCAAATGTCGTGGGCGTTCTGTTTGTCGTTGTTTTGTAATACTCGAAGCGTATGTTTGGGAGAGGTACTTTCGGAAGTTTGACAAATAAAAGCAGGTATTACTATATCGAACAATGATGGATTGGTGTTTTTCTTCTCTGAGCAGTTTAAAGGCTTATCACAAAAATAAAAATATCAAACAAAAACACGTGTCACGAACGTTTTTGGAATTTGAATATATGGACGGCTGTTTTATATTATCTTTAACCGAATATTTGTGTATTTTAAAAATGGTTTTAAAATAAACACCACATTTTGACATGTTCTATAGAAAAGTTGAATTGATTACTTTCGTACGCATGGTGTATTTATTTCTTATAAAAGTAAATATCATTAACCAAAGTTGCTTTTTGAATGCTTTCATAAAAATAAAAGTGATCGGTTTTTACCTCTCTGCCTACCAACATTTCTAACATGTCTATTATATTTTTTAAATAAGTATACAAAATAGGCATTTTAATTATCTACACATCCTTTATTTAAAACTTCACAAAGTTCATTTCTAGTGAGAAAAAAATCTTTAAAATTGATAAAATTAGTTCTTATCCAATCAGTAAAAGACAGTTTTTTTATTTCATAAGTAGGTACTCAAACATTTCTTGAATTGCGTTAATGCGCTGTATTGAACACGAAGATGAATCATAGTCATCGTTGCAATTTTAAAACCGATATTTTTTAAATAAACATAAAGAAAAATATTCCCGGATTGCGAATAACCCGAAAGAATTTTTGAATAAGAGGAAACGTTGCTTGTGCAATTTTTTGTTTTTTATTCGAGTTTCAGACAGGAGTCAATCAGGAAAACAATCTCTCTCGAGACCTATGTCATCTTTGGGGATGCTGTGTTTTTTTTTTTTTTTTTACATGAGCTCCACACAGGAGGCCCTGAGGAAAAAAATTTCCCTCAGGGCCTATGTCATCTTTGAGGATGCTGTGTGGAGGGTTTTTTTTTAAGGAAAAGGAAAGGAGAGGAGAGTTCTGGGAAGGAAAAGGGTTTAAGGGGTGGGTAGGAATCTGGGGTTCAGTATGTCCCGGTCATCCGCCTCCAAGACCTAGACAAACCTCACCCCATGAACCCGGGCACCCCTGCTAAATCACCAAACGTAGCGAACCACTTGGGGTGACCTATGGCAGAGGTGTTGGTTATCCAATAAAGGTTCCCGGGGCGGCGGTACCCATTCCCGCCTCCCAAATTGAAAACTGTGTGGAGGATATTTTTACGAAAAATTCTGGTAAGGAAACTTGTATGAAAGATGCGTATGAATCTGGGGGTCAGCGTGTCCAGGAGTGACGGACTTATGAATCCATTCCTCCCACTGCGGTGTAAGATGATGGGTCATAGGCGATATGGTTCCCATACCACCTCCCACATTGGGATGCTTTAGTCCCACTGGCTTCAGGCGATTCAAACTCTGGTTTGGAAATCAAATAAGCCGAAAAAATACTTATTAAATTTTTGATTTTATATCTCGTTAAGTATTATCAAACCTCATGAAAATTATAATTAACTAAAATTATTATGTTTTTGCCACTACAAAAAAAACTACGTAATCAAACGTATCCGTCGCCAAGACATGGACAAACCTCAGACCATGAACCCGGGTACGCCCGTTAAGTCTTTAGGCAGGCGTGTTGATTATCCGTAGAGTGTTGGTACCCATATCAGCTTTTACAATTGTAATACGATTATTATAATGCTAATAAAAACTGAATAAAAGCTTTCTCCCTCATTGTCCATAATAGTAAAATACCAATTACATAATTTGCGAATCTCAGACGATACGTGAAAGCGTGTCAGTATCATTAAAAGTTCCCAGTTGATTTTGTTGTTGCGGTTCAGAGAACTGCTGAACGAGATGGCTAAGTGTTTAAGTTAGATTTCGTGTTGCACAGCGGTGGTACCTGCGCGCTGCGTCGGTGCAACGCCCGGCGTCGGCGTCGCTTCAGCGTCGGTAGCGTCCGTGCCGTGGCGGGGCGCGCCGCAGCGAGCCTGTCCGGAATAATTCAATTACGAAGAACGCTTTCCATTTAGCAAGCACCCGGCAAGAGCACAAACCACCGGGCACCATCTACCGGGGTGTAGTGTAGGGTGTCTGGGTTGAAGCAAATAACAATTGGAGCAACGCGGTCATACGCATATTTAGTTTATCTAATTTATTATAATATCGAACACCATAACACGGGCATCAGCCTAGCATGGTGGTCGAAAAATCCACAAATAATGTACCTAACCATAATATTTATGCAACGAATAAAGAAAAAATAATAATAATTATAATGTCAATATCATTGAATCCTAAAAATGAATAAAAATACGTTATTTGTTTTAAAATTTAGAGCTGTAAAACTTATGTATACAGGGTGTTAATGTACGTACTTAACTTAACTTATTTGTAGTAAAAAATGTAAATGAAATTGGTCTCCGGTAACTTTTTTGATGACTTTTTTATTCACATTTTTATTCTTCAAAATAAAAAAAAAATAAAAAAATTCTTCCGCAAAAATGTTGTCACTGGTCACTCAGCCTAACTAACTAACCGACCAGCCCATCACCCCACCTCCAACTGTCCAACACCTACCATTTTTTTTTGTCTTTGTAGAAAAAAAGAAAAAACATCTAAAATGTCACCAGACACCAAGAATTTATTTACATTTTACAAAATTTTAAACTCCAAATAATGTCAGGAATCACTGGTTAAGGTAAATCGATTACGTTCGTTAACACACTACATAAAGAAGAGTGGCTGTGGCGGGTGTCGTGGATTTGATTTTTGTACAAATCAACCAATGTTTTCCGAATTTGATGAAATTTTGGCCAACTTGACCTTCAAAATAATAGGAAGGTCACTGTATACATGAGATTTTTAAAAACTAACCCCATCCTCTCTCCCCACCCCTTGCAGCAGGATTTTAAAATTCCTAATGGAATCTTCCAAACTTGACGTTCAAAATAAGACGAAAACTACAATCTACACAGTTTTCCAAAAACTCTGGGAAACGCCGTGGATTTAGTAGAACATAAATTGCAATTTAAATCATCTCATATATAAAAATCTCGTGTCACGGTGTTTGTGGTCGCACTCCTCCGAAACGGCTTGACAGATTTTTATGATTTTTTATGCATATTTGGTAGGTATGAGAATAGGTTTTAAAGTATATTTCTTAGCGCTAGGTGATTAGGGTGTCACTATCCAGAAAAAAAAAATCTTTTTTTTTACAAATTTTTTTTGTTGTATTTTTTTTTTGGCATCAAAAAATATCTACAACCTCAAATTTTAACCCTCCTACTTCCATCCTCCAATTTTTTAATCGCGATTTTAGTATTTTTGTATGAATAAATTTAACCGTCTTTCGTATTTCCAACGGAACGAAATTATTTATGTTGTTGAATGACAGATGGCGCATAGAACTTTTATCCAAACATGCGCAAGACAATTACGAGAAGCATCTCGTCATTTTGATATTTCATTCGGCATCACGTTCTCGCGTGGGCAAACCATCGAGCTTATTTGTGTTGGCTAAAGACGGACTGACAAAAATATCGTACACTCAATTGCTCTTCGAAATTCATATTGAGTTTCTTTATTTCATTTTCCTTCTTTATTTGGTGTTTTTTTGTTTTTATCGGCGGTCATCGTTTACAGCGCTCCATTCCTCTTTCTGTCATAGATCCTATCCCCACACACTTACAATCAAAATATTTACTACAAATAATTTATATGGCAGAACAACGTTTGTCAGGTTACCTAGTAATAATATATAAACAAGTATATGTACTTACAATCGATTTAGCTTTTTAATTTAGCCGTTCTCGCCACGACAACAAAGTCAGATGAGAAAAAAATAAATGTATACAAAAATGGAATTGCTTCACAAGAAAAGAAAACATAAAATTGAACGTCTATTAATGTCATTTTCATGATAAAAATTTATTTAATGGTGATTTTTATTTCATAATATTGTTTTAAAGTTGCATTAAATCTTGTTAGTCATCTCAGGCAATGCTCACACACTAAAAGATTAGGTCCGCAATGATTCGAGGTTATGAAGAAATCAAAATGAAATGTATTTTCTGAACCAATAGCAAGATAGACCTTGAACTGACAGTCATTAACCAAACAAAATATCAAATGAAAATAAAAAAAATACTAAGAATTATTATTTAACTGAAATAGTTCAAAGTTTTTGAAAAGTTATTGTGGAAGTTTGGAAGGTTTAATTTAAATGAAACACTTGTATTTCATTAAAAGATCGCACGTGTGCAAATGTAATTACTTTATAATAGTAATTTTTATAATATCGTCGTCACACATCTTAAAATATAAAAATAAATGTTTCTATGAGTGTCCAATATGCGGTACCTAAACCATTCATCCGATTACGATAAAATTTTGGTGATTTGCTGTGCGCTTGCCTGTAATGTTTCTATGTATAGAGCTCTGGCGCGTTGAAATTATTTCCTATACTATTCATCCGATTGCGATGAAACTTTGGTGGGTTTTTGTGTGCTCTTCCGTCAAGGTTTCTATATATACTGGTGAGCTCTAGCGTTATGATATATGTATAAAAAAATTACAATAAGTGGCGTGCAAGTTGTTTGAAAAATGTGTAGTTTATCGACAGGGAGGGAAGGTCGGAGGGGGGGGGGGATCTCGGAGGGGATCGGAACGAAGGGTGTTCGTATGAGGGGGGATGTGGTGGGAGGAAGGCGGGGAAAGTGGAAGGGGGACGCGCGAGGAAAGGGGACGCGGAAGGGGAGTAAGGGAGGAAATGGGGATGCACAGGAAAGGACACTCATGGAAAAACAAATTCTTTCTTTATGTGGCATTGCAACGCATGCCGGGTACACTATGCTAGTATTTAATAAATTATATCTATTGATAAACCTGAACGATGTTTTTATATTTTCAAATAATGCCTGCAAAGATATGTGTGTCAATCTACAAAATGTGAAAAATTGACTACAAATTGCCATATTTCAAAAATATTTCTAACTACACTTGTTGAGCAGATGTTTTTCACTTGTTTTTGACTTTTGCTAATGTGCGAGGTTCATCGATTCACGGCTGGCGTTATCTAGCGGTAAGGCTTTTGAATCGCATTCCGAAGGTCGCGGGATCAATCCCGGTGTGGGAAAATAATTTTTATTTTATTAATTTGTGTTAACACGATTAATTCATTTAAAATAATGTATAGTATATTTGCGGCACGTTACAGAGTGGAAGATACCGTTAGTATCGCCTTGGTGTAAGACCCACATTCAGAATTGAAACGTTGCTTGAAATGGCTTTAGCCGTGTTTGGTGACCAGATCTGAATAGCCAGGTACTTCCCTACCTTCCTTTTTCCCATCTCCCTCCCTTTCCCACTTCAGCCTCACAACATACCCCAACTGGGGATGCAGTAGACTCACTGACTCCAGACGGGAGCAGCTGAGACTCTTGTAAAGTATTCACATTGAAATTTAATTAAAAAATCGAGAGAACAATTAGTTATAAAAGGGAATAATTTAGCCATTTTAAAGCACCGTGGATTCGAAATTGAAAATTTAGAAGCGGTTTCGAGGCAACTAGCTAACATTCTGTGATGTCTTCGTTTAAAAATTCTTTATAAAGATTACTCTAAAACTACCGATCACAAGCACTTCGGATGAAATCTTTAGGAGAATCGGTGTGTTGGACATAAGGCAATTTTATGCCAAAAATATACTAAATTATCTATTGAAACAAAGAATTGTTTTTTACAATAATATTTAAACTGTTCGTGATACGAGAACCAAAGGGCGAAATCTCTTACATACCTTTCGCCAAAACAACGTTTGGTCAAAGAAACTTCAGGTACTTGCAACAAAACTTTATAATACACTTCCACGGACCATTAGACAGCACACTACAAATCAGATACCAAGTTTTGGATCACTAGCAAAGACAGATCATATATTGATAATATTTTTAGAACCTCCTAATGCATGCTTTCCCATTGGTACGATGCTGAATGTCCTTGTAATTTTATTAATGTAAATAACATTGTTGTTGTTATCCTTTTTTTTTGTTTTAAACAATTTATGCTAAAATGCGCCTGCTCCAAACACAGGAATTCCTAGTGAGACAAGCATAGCACAATCACCTATGTAACTTTATTAAAAAATATAAAAAAAAAAAAAACAATTAAAAGTTCTTTGATGATACGTGAATATTGTACATCTGAAATTTCCAAATGAGAGCATTCAATTAATTTTTTTCAAGTAATTTATTAAAATAATAATAATAATATTAGAATCAAATTATTGAAGCTCATCAATTCATTTTAATTAATATTAATATCAAAAATGACATTATTTTCGTGACTCAGTCGTAACCGTTTTTTTTCTCTTTCTTCTTCTGCTTCACATTTTCATTGATAGTCATGGATATTATTTTCATGTAACCAAATAATATTTCTTAAAATCATTTTGTTACAGAAACGCCCGACGAGAACCTTAGTAGGAATATAACCAGTAGGCATATAATACAACCCGGATACGAGATGTGTTATGAAGATGGTGAAGGTGGAGAGGGGGAGAGGATAGAGCAAGGGAAGGTTGGAAAGTACCTGGTTTTTTAATTGATCTCCTTTACAAAGGTGATACTGAGAGTATCTAGTATCCACAACTCTATGTATGATGGATTTGTACTCTAATATGACGTATACAGATTAAAAAAACCTCCATCTAGTACCGTTCAGAAATATATTCAAATTAGTTATTACACTTGGGATGAATTTAAACTTGCATAGTTTGACTCTTAACCATAGCCTGGAGGTCTACCCCATACAATTAAAATAATTTTCTGCTAAAATATATCAGGTCAAATAATACAACTAGGTTAATTAGTCGTCTGGATTTGAAAAGTTATTTATTTTTAATTTGGTAAGTCCTCAGTACATACATTTATTCATCAGTTTCAGTTTAGAAAAGATCATGCTCATACGGACGTAAAACATAGCATAATAAACTAGAAATTTATTTTTCTTTATTACTACGAGAATAAAGAAGATTAGCACAATAGACTAGAAAATTTAGTACTACGGCAACACTAAGCTAGCCATTTTTTTATTAATTTTTTTTTCTTCATATTCGAGCTTGAAATTAATTTCATAAATACAAAACATAGCTTTTCCATATAAACATCTTCCTTGCCAAGTGTTAAATTAGTTTAATTGCGATTTCAAAATTGAAAATGATTTATCGAGAATTCGAGATTTTTACTGATCTGCGATAGTACTGTGTGAAAATATGAGTTTTTCCGTAAATAGTCAAATATTACTTTTGGACAATCATAGTAACTGCTAATGGAAAATGCTTCACCGACCGCCGCAAAACCAGGTAACGGGACACAACGTAACAAGGCAACAAGGCAACAAGGCAACAAGGCAACAAGGCAACAAGACAACAAGGTAACAAGGCAATCCGGCTACAAGGTAACATGGTAAAGGGTGACAAGGTTTAGGATGATATCACCGACATTTAAGCGGTTATTGGTGGAGTTCTGGGGAAAGCATTACCATCAGAAATTGCATGGGATTAGCGACGTCATATAAGGTGACCACAGAAACAGGATCGGTTTTGGTGTGCATAATTTATTATTATTAAAATTATTGTTATCTTTAAGGTAACAATGATTCGAATCTTAAATTAATAATGGCTTTTTTGTTATTAGTTTGTGGGGTATTATGCCGTGTTGCGCTACCTCCTTCTTTAGCCAACGTTTCGGACAATGTTGCAGTGTCCATCATCAGGGCAGATGTGTAATAGTTAGGGGTGATGTTTGTACTTATCTACTTAGGAGCGATACCGTGTCGCCAGCTCCACTCCTCTACGAGCTGGCGCTACAATATACTTCAACATGTTTTTTTGAGTTTAGCCTTGATGTAACCGTCAATTACCGGATACCAAGAACTATTGAGCTTAGCTCCGTCGTCTCTATTAATATTTATAAGATTTTTGTGAATTTCAATAGCCTCCGTAATCAGGCGTGCTCATAGAGGTCATTTTTGGCCGTGAAAATCTAAAATCGTATCTAATAATGGGTTGTTTAGTTTTATGACCTTTAAATTGACTTATTTTATTTAACGTTATGTTGATACCCTTCTGCGGTGCCAATTGCTCAACGTAATACAACATTAAACAGCGATAAGAAAAGAAAAACAGTTTCAAATTTAACATATATTTTTGTTTGCTCTCAAGAACTTTTTTAAAAAAATTTTATTTGTACATTAATAAAATATTTGAACAATTGATATGTTACATATTTAGCATATGAAAAATAATTTAAATTTAGGTGATGTAATAATTTGCGTACATGTTCATGTTCAAATATCTTAGTACCACTCTTCCATGGAAGCATTAGCTTGTGTCTGGAAGAGCAGTGTACATTTTTTATGCCATATTATATTATTAAATTACAACGTGAAGGTAAAAAACAATAAGTTATAAGTTCGGTGTTATGTAATTATAAGTATTTGTCTACTATCAAACAATTTTACTATTTGGATAATGTATCTAGAATTATTGTAATTGGTTGTTAAAATCAAAACAAAATTTAACTTACTTGAAGAATGGAGTATCACTTTTAAACTGAGTTATAAGTTATTCTTAAGACTAGCAGACCCGGCCACACGTTGCTGTGGCTAACGAAATACAACGCCATTACCCAACTTTTATAAAATTCACACCACCCGCTTGCCAGCTGCCTGCTGCCTGAATTGAATATTTGAATTTCTCAACTTTTCTCTACTATAATAATCATGTTTTTATACATATAAACCTGCCACTTGAATCACTCTATCTATTAGTGAAAACCGCATGAATATCCGTTGCGTATTTTGAAAGATCTATGCGCACATACATTTTGAACGACAAAATAAAATAATTCAAATCAAATACCTACTTACTCTAGGACATCTATTTTCCAATTTCTTCCGTAGAACGAATTTCAAAAGTGACTATAGTACGGCCCGCCAGCCGTCTTAAATCACACAAAAATATGTTTTCTTTAAATTTCTCGGCTTTTCTCTAATATAATTTACATGTATTATACATATAAACATTCCTCTTCAATCACTCTATCTATTGGTGAAAACCGTATGAAAATCCGTTGCGAAGTTTAAAAGATTAACGCGCACATACATTTTGAGCGAATTCATTTTATACTATGTAATGAAATTACTAGATTAGTCGGAAATTTATTTTTTGAGATTATCTTTAGTATATTTTTTAACAGTTTTTTTATTAATTGGATTTTATCGTTAATTTTTCTAATTTCATCCGGTAGTCGGTTGAAAAAAAGTCTTCTTGATAAGTATAATAATTTTGTGCGAAGGAAGTGTTTAATTTTGGGCACGAAAAAATATATTTATTCAGTTATAAATTGATATTGTATAATTTGAATCAATGCATTTCTATTATTGTAAAGATCTTTGAAAGAAGGTACTTGGAATTCCTTAAATAATTGATCCGTTGGGTAGTCAGAAGGTTTTTTAATATGATTTTAATTATAACCCTCTGCACAACTTCAATTGGGGAAAGATTAGTTTTGTATGCGGATCCCCAGCTAATGACAGCATATTGTAAAGTTGATTGAACCATAGCGTAATATATTAAATATAAGTTTTAAAGTTTTATTTTCAAAAGTTTTATTTTTCCATGAAAACCACCATTTAAATTGTTTTTACATTCACATAATGCTGTTAGATGTAATCTTAATATATTCACAATTGCATTTTCAATGGACATTCTGATTCTCGCCCATTAATACAGACCAGGCCTCACATATGGCTGCAACCGAAATCCCATTTCTAGCGTTGCACAATAGAAAGCGTTACCCTGTGGTTAAAATACACCGCCCGTTGCTTCGAGTTTATCCAAACAGTGGGTTTGTTTAATCTGAGGGTTATGTGTTATTCATGTTATTCATACGTCACTTGGTTTACTCCTGGAATATGTTGAAAGTGGGAGCCATAGAGCGAAGACTTGGCTGTGCGATGATATTAGAAGGGAAATTATCAACACAATTTGGCTAAGCTTTTAAGCCACGTTCAACGTATTGTCACAGCAAAACAATGTTGCCATGACAGGAAATGTTAAATCTTAATCGGTAGAAATCAAATCATACTTATAGATTTCATTTTTACTCCATTTTTATCACAACCTAATTATTTTGTCGAAAAGTTGTGGTCGAGGTGAAACTTGATTTTGAACTTTAAAACATTATCCCAGGGAGAAGTTTAAAATTTTTTTTGGAATTTTTGACCCGTCAGTTTTTGTCCCACGAGGGCATCACGTGTTCGATTTCTCGCTGGCTAAGTCCTCCATCACGACATGATCATTTTTCGCTTAGTGTGGTGGTAGCAGGAGGTATTCAAACATTGTTGGTTTGTTAGTAACCTATGAATGTTTGTCTTTCTTTAAAAAAAATAATAAAAGCTTATAGAATGAAACAAAAGAAAAACATAAACTGTCGAATTGAATCGCGAGTATAAATTAAAACGGTTCACATCAAGGTTCATAGAAAATACGTTTAACATGGTTAGCTCATCGAAGGGCGATGATTATTTAGCGGTGATTGGCTAAAAATTCACGACGAAGCTTGCAGTCCAAATTTTATTTTTATTTTAAATACATAAACGGCTATACTGCCTTTTATAAATAAACATATAATAGAGTACAAAAGTAAGAAAAATAATATCATTACATAATAGTAGTTTTAAACTTAAAAATAACATACAATTATTTTGTGTATCACAACAAAAAAGAACAATGAGAAATATCATCATTTCATTTCAACATGTCCATATTGCGTATATAAAGTTACATTATGGAAAAATAATTTTTGAGTGCATGTTTATATTGCGCTAATTTTAAGAAATAAATGTCGCCAATGTTAGCATATTCATTTCCCAAAATATGTAATCAACTGATTGGTGAGTAATAATGTGATAATGTATGTGTGTTATTATAGTAGAACGGAAATTTGAATTAACTACAATAGAAGTTGCAGTCTTTTAATTCAAGCTACGTCACGCATTCGAATTTTCGAAGCAGCCCGACTAGTTTTTTTTCGAAAAAGGCCCGTATAAGGCTAACCTTGTTAAACGCATGTTCTACGAACCTTGGGTTCACTTCTAAAAATACTTAAGTGAATACTGATGTACCTACAGATGTTGGATGAAAATAATAATTTGAATTTATAATTTATAAACGTTGCTAAGCACTCAGTGACTTTGGGCATCTACATGGTACGAGGGGACTGCGGGCGGGTATTACAAACTGGTTTATAAGTTCATTCAAAATTGCACTCTTTTAAATTATTTGCCTATATCTATCGGATAATTATAATAATGCAATTCACACATTTGAATGCATTATCAAACTGTCATGTCGGATAATAAACTTAAAATTAGATAATAGAATCATAAATATTTATTTAGATTGTGCGTGCAACTATGCTCAAATGCGTAACTCTGATACAATGAATTTAAGTGTCATTTTCGAAATTGGAACTGATTTTTCAGAGAAGCGATATAAAAATATGACTTTAACTGAAAATTGTTTTAATTGTGTCATTTTCAAAATCGGAACTAATTTCAAGAATTCAAGAATGATATCAAGAATTCAGATTATCCCGCGATTTTTCACGGGTCTGCGTTAGTTTTAAATCATATTTAATAAATTTTATCAAATGTATATTTAATAAAGTATAGAATATCGTTTGCTAATCTGTATTGCATTATTTTTTAATTTGCCTGGCAAAATAATTGGCTTCGTAGTTCCACAACGTAGCCCGGCTACGAGTAAGCCCAGGTTAATATGAAAATGAGATAATTAGAATGATGTTAGTAATCTAATTTTGCAGAAACGCTAAGTGTTTCCGATCTGGAGGTGGAGATCGAGAATAGGAGAGACACCTTTCTACCTCGGGATGAAGAATCAAAGAGGATGTGTAACGTTGAGTGAATTTCACTATAATTCTGGTCTCACACGGCGCTATACTATCAATGCGGTATTTGGTCCAGTTGATCCAGTGTCCTTCAACGGAAGCAATCTTTTGAACAAGCCCTCTATTGATATGCTTGATGCAATTCTAAGTGAGCAGCTCAGGTATGGGGGCTCCATCGAAGTCTGTATTAAGTAAGCTTCTCAAAAACTAGGCATACTGTACAGGGCCCAAAGATACGCAACGCTAACCTTGTACATATAGTTCCCGTGAGCACTTAGGCAATGGACCCATTGTACTATCTCCCATTTTACCTCATACCTTTGACAGTAACCCAGTCCCTTTTATAAAGTTCACCAGGATTGTCATTGGAAATGAAGCTATATCTTCTGGTTCGACAATGTGTCTTCCCAGGTCTCATTTCCCCTCTTCACTCCTCCTTGGTTCCCTAAAGGCCCCACGGTTCCCTAAAGGCGGGCTTCATCTCTCCTCTCCACTCCTTAGTTACCTGAAGGCTCCACGACGGAGAGTCCACCTCCCCTTGGTTCCCTAAAAGCCCCACAAGGGAAGAGTCCACTCCACCTTGGTTCCCTGAGGGCCCCATGAGGGAAGAGAAAGAGAAAAAGAGGAAGAGTTCACCAAGATGGCCTCATTTCTCCTCTTCACTCCTACATGGTTCCTCGAAGGCCCCACATGGGAGGAGGACATCATCTCTCCACTTCACTCCTCCTTGGTTCCACAAAGGCCCCGCGCTGGAAGGGTGCCCTTCTCCTTGGTTCCTTGAAGGCCCCACAAGGGAAGAGTTCATGGAGGTGGCCTCAGCTCACCTCTCCACGGTTTCTCCTCTTGGTTCCTCCTACGGACCCAGGAAGGAAGTCCACAGAGGTGGCCTCAGCACTACTAGGTTCCCAAAAGGAGTTTTCGAATGGTCCAATTTTGTTTGTCCCACGAGTTACTGTAGTGAACGTATGTCTGGCAGTATGAAAGAGACATGCGTGTATGAGTGAGACAGCATGCGGAACGTATAAGAGGCGTGAATGTTGTCCATTCGTCCTCTCTTGTTATCAGCTTCCTAAGAAGAACCTTGTACAGTATTCTCGGATTAAATACACATAGTCTACACACGTCTATTATTGACATACACCCCATACTGAGATCATCATATCTGAGAAATCTGGATCCATCATAAAGGAGTCCAGAGGTAATGGGATAACCGGCCACGGTCATTACATTTGGCGCAGCTGAAAAAGGAACCACGGGCAGCCAAATCATCACATTTGGCGCGGTCGGAAAAGGAACCACGAGCAGCCAAATTATCACATTTGGGCAGCCGAAAAGGAACCACAGCATCCGAGATGGAAGCTACAATGGTCAACCTGTGATCGGGCAGACAAAGGCCAGATCACGACTCCACATCATTGCGGAGCAGGGAGGAAGCAAGAGTAGCAGAAGAAGCATCCTAGAAGCATCAAGGCCCTGGAGGAGTATTCGCGTAAGGCGTGGATACAGCAGTTCCGGATCTTCAGGAGAAGAGCTGGGACCTGGTGCAGACCTCACGGAAGGCGCATAGAAGGAAGACTAGGGTTCAGGAGCGAGAGACGGGTCGCGGAAGGGCTAGATCGGGCAGCATCCAGTCATCAGAGTCGTGAGTTGAGTGCTGTTTGTAATTTTTTCTGTTTTTTTTAATTGATTGCATCTGTGTGGAAATGGAGGGAGGAGAACTGCCCAGGTTTTGTCATTTGAGGTACAAGCTGGAGACATTCGTTCTTCAGTACGAACAGTTCATCCTCGTCAATGATGACAAATTAAATTCGGTAGAGAAAAAGAGAGCCGTTTTAATATCTCATTTACACACAGAGACAATAGATTTATTGATTGATTTGTGTTTTCCTAAAAAAAATACAGATATTACGGTTGAAAATTTATTGTTATTACTAGAGAATCATGTAGGTATCAAAAGAAATGTGTTCAAGAAGCGCGAATTTTTTTTTGCTACGAAACAAAAAAGTACAGAATCTGTTAATGATTTTATAGCACGGTTAAGAAGTCTCGTTAGATTTTGCAAATTCGAAGACAGACTTGAATATAATTTAAAAGATGTTTTTGTCACCGGTCTTCGAGTGGGGCGTATTAAGGAGAAATTATATGTAGAGGCTAAAAACTTTTCATTAAAAAAAGTTATAGAATGGGCTATTGCCATGGATTCGTTCGAGGTAATTAATAAGCAAATTAAAACGGAAAGTGTAGATATAGTTTTTAAAAATA
Source organism: Limnephilus rhombicus (assembly GCA_929108145.2). Taxonomy (NCBI): domain Eukaryota; kingdom Metazoa; phylum Arthropoda; class Insecta; order Trichoptera; family Limnephilidae; genus Limnephilus; species Limnephilus rhombicus. The sequence goes on along the minus strand of OV815273.1, from coordinate 18,959,338 downwards.
GACTGAACAATTTGTCACAAAAACAAAATTTGGCGGGTAAACATTTTTCTAGACCTACGGACAAGAATGTTACATCGTTCAGAGCGAAATCAGCAGACCGAACGAAATGTAAACATTGTGGTAGTTATCACGAATCAGTAAATTGTAAATTGAAAGACGTGTTTTGTTATAAATGCAGAGGCAAAGGGCATATTAGTAAAATATGTCGCGGTTTAAATAATAAAAATATTTCTTCAGTGTTTGTTAATACGCAGGACCTTAAAAAAATGTTTCGGATAAACTCAGTATATTGTGAACAGACATTGTGCAAAATATTAGTGAATAATGTGGAACTAAACGGGTTATTGGACACAGGAGCGGCAGTTTCGATTTTAACAGACAAAGATTACGTTAAACATTTCAAACAGTTGGATTTAAAATCAAAGGATTTAACCTTAACGGGTTACGCTAACTGTAAGTTGAATTTATTGGGTTGTATCTTATTAACAGTTGATTTTAACGGTTGTAGGGAAATGTTAGAATTTTGCGTAGTAAAAAATGGAACAACTACGGTTCTAGGTTGTGACTTTATAAAAAAAAATTATATTGGATTCACGGGGTTACAATCAATTTCATCCCAGAAGGGTAGTGAAATTGTTTCTCACAATGTATTGGAGAATGATAGAAGTGACTTAGATAAAAGTGAATTACAATCAATTTCATCCTACGAGGGTAGTGAAAATTTTTCTCGCAGTGTATTTGAGAATGATAGAAGTGATTTACAATCAATTTCATCCCAGGAGGGTAGTGAAATTTTTTCTCACAGTGTATTTGAGAATGGTAGAAGTGAATAAAAAAATTCGAAAATTCCAGGAGGTTTTTTTGGAGAAAGTGGGTAGTTTTAATAAAAGTAAAGTGCAATTAAAATTAAATGGGAATGCGGAACCAAAATTATGCAATCCGACAAATATAACTTTTGAATTTGGAAGGAAATTAAGGTCATATTTAAACAATTTTGTACCGAGAGGGGGGAGAGATAAGGATAATATAATTAAGAAAGAAACTAAAATTAAAATGTCTTAATGTCAGGAAAATCAGAAATATTATTATAAGAGAAATAATAAAGAATCGGTGGGTTTTTCGATTAATCAAACAGTAATGGTTAGAGATTTCAGAGACCAAAACAATGATAAATGGGTACCAGGGAAAGTACATAAACAATTAGGAAAAAAAACTTTATATAATTGAGGTAAATTTAAATGGTAAACTTATGTATTGGAAAAGGCCTTTTGATCAGTTGTCTAATTTGTGTGTATCATGGGAAAAGAAACCCAGCAATCCTTATATCGCGTCTGAGACGAAGAGACTGTCGTATGACGATTACGATGTCTCCAGCTTTGTGCCGGATGACAGACTAATGGGTGTTTCTCCTTCTCCTTCCAGCTCCAGTGATCCAGTGGCTTCCACGTCGGGAAATTGGAAGGACCGACTACGACCACGGACACACAGATGAGTCAATGAAGACAGGACTCAGCTCTCGACTCAACATGAGGCAAATGAATTACTTACATTGTATATATTGGAATATTGTATGTATTGTAAATAATTATCAGCATCATGTTGTGTAACTGTCTTCAGATTTAAGTGTGGAGGGATGTAGTGAACGTATGTCTGGCAGTATGAAAGAGACATGCGTGTATGAGTGAGACAGCATGCGGAACGTATAAAAGGCGTGAATGTTGTCCATTCGTCCTCTCTTGTTATCAGCTTCCTAAGAAGAACCTTGTACAGTATTCTCGGATTAAATACACATAGTCTACCCACGTCTATTATTGACATACACCCCATACTGAGATCATCATATCTGAGGAATCTGGATCCATCATAAAGGAGTCCAGAGGTAATGGGATAACCGGCCACGGTCATTACAGTTACCAGGGAAATCGAAGGTCCACTCCAGCAGAGCCCTGAATGCTGGAGTGAGGTCTAAATACTCCGAGATGCGACCTTGTTTCTCGGAGGCACCGTTCGTGACGCTGTTCCCCAGGACATTCAGCCTGAGCACGGTAGCTCACACCTTGGCTTGGGATGTCTATTGCAGGTTTGTGTTTCCACTCCCTGAGCGATGGGTTCGCCACACTCCCTACGCTAAAACCCTGTGCAAATCGCAAGTGCGCCTCACGGTCGAATTTGGCAGCCAGCTCTCAACCGGAACCCTAAAATACCTGAAAAAAACCCTTGACTTTGTGAAGAAACGAACGATTCGTTTGATAGATTCGCCTATCTTAACAAACGGATTGCAATCTTTAGAGCACAGTGTGATGAAACACGTTAATCGACAGTGAAAACAAAATTTCATAATTTTACACAATGCAATTATTGCAGGGAAAAAGAGAAAATAGTCACGTCTACGAACCCTTTTGAATTAAGTCTGATTAAGTTCATATTGACGTCGAGAAATGTAATTAATCAAGCTATATCGAGTTACCTAAGACTGTACACAGATGTCATAATACCCAGACTGACGGGGAAATTTCCGAAGAGACGTTTACCTCCAAACCCATAGCATTTTAGGTTTTTTTTTAGCGATTAGCATTTTACTAGGTCAATAAGCTATTTTTGTGGAGTTTCCACTAACATAAGACATTAAATAACATATAATGATGTCCAGCCGAGCTGCTAGGATTGTGAGAATGATTAAAAAGGCACAAAATAAACGAATTCAATTTGGGAGGTGGGTATGGGTACCGCCGCCAGGGTAACCATTTATTGGATAACCAACACCTCTGCCATAGGTCACTCCAAGTGGTTCGCTACGTTTGGTTTGGTGACTTAGCAGGGATGCCCGGGTTCATGGGGTGAAGTTTGTACAGGTCCTGGCGGCTCATCAACCACGTCAGCCCGCCGGCTGCGTGGTGGGCAGGTTCAAGTGAGACTGATTAAGGGAGGTCTTTTAACCTCTCCAGCCAGAATATTTCGACCCACAGTCTTGCACCGCAGTTGAAGGGATGAATTCATACGTTGGTCAGTCCTAGACGTACTGACCTCCAGATTCTTACCCACCCTTCCTACCTTTTTCCTTTCCAAAACTTCCTATCCATCCCTTCCTTAAAAATACCCTCCACACAGCATCCCCTGAGATGACGTAGTAAGACAAGTTATTTTTTTTTTAATAATTTCATATTATTTATTGTATTTAATATAAATTATTATTTAAATTATTTTTAAAAATGTTAATGTTATGTGCCATTGTTATTCCCGGGGTGCGATTTATCTATAAAGATATGTAGTACTAGGGTGCTAAGTGTAGTACTAAATGGCCTTCTGTAGTTATTAAAGAAATATAAGGGTCCAATTTTCATGGAGGCTTGTGTGACCTAAGGGAGGAATTTTCCACCCATACCCGCATATAAAGAAAAGACAGGAGAGCAAACATCAACTTGAGTAGCCGAGATGAGAAGTTGAATCATCACAACAGGCGTCGCTGGGAATGCTATTCTTGTTTTACCGGTCATTGATCCCCTCGGCATCGGTGCTTAGTTGGGAAACACGACAAACGCATGCCATATGTACACGGCTGACATTTGTCACATAAGAACAAGTCGCTTCTACCATTCTTGAGTTCAACATCTCGACTGTGGAACGATTTGCCGGCCACTGTGTTTCCTCTTTCCTACAACATGGGTCTCTTCAAGACCAATGTTTATTTTTTTATTTATTTATTTATTCTCTATATATTTAAACGCCCGTAGGGCTTTTACATTGAATGCAGTACTTTTTTTTAAAATTACAGTGAAAAGAGTTAGTTTACAAAATACAAGTAACATAATATATGAAATATAAACGTTAAAAAAAATTGGGTTACATATAATATAAGCGTTAACAAAATACAGGTAACATAAAATATAAGAAACAAAATATATTCCATAAAATATAGGAGTTTACATAAAGTAGGTAATGTTTAAAATTGTTGTTCACATTAGTTTATGGGATGAGTAGAAATACATAGTTGGCACATACGGCGTTTGAAGTTTGCTAAGTTCAAATTATTGTCAAATACATCTATATTGTTTAAGCATGTGTTACCAAGACTACGTAAACGTTGTATTGTAGAATATAAATCATAGTTCGAATGAGATGTACGTATATAAAATGTCAATATAGTTGTTCGTGTAGGTATATATAGATTTATTAATTGCAGGAGTTCACAACTGTCGAATTTAGAGCTTAATAATTTTAATAAAAAGGTTAGGTCGTTTATTTTTCGTCTGTTTTCTAATGTTGGAATATTTAAAGTATTCATTAACGACGGGTAATTTATGTGCTTTAAAGGGATGTTAAGTTTAAGATTTACAAAACGTAGAAATTTTCTTTGAATTCTAATAGTATGAATACGAATTTTGTTGAAGGGCGACCAGACTATGGAGTTATATTCTATTAGGCTTCTAACAATGGACGTGCACAGTAGTTTAATGATTTGTAACGATTCAAAGTTTTTAATTGTTCTTAATACAAATCCTAATGTTTTCATACCCTTATTTGCAGTTTGTTGAATGTGGACCTTGAAGTCTAGTTTCTCATCCATCATTTTGGCAAGATCCCGCATATCCGATACTCTTTCTAAATTTATTTTATTTATTGAATAGTCGAAAAACAGTGATGTTTTTTTTCTGGAAAAGATCAAAGTTTTGCATTTTTCTTCATTTAAATATAGATTGTTTTGTGAGCATCAATTTTTTAGCATGTCTATATTGGATTTAAGAATTTCACAGTGATTAAGGATAGTTATTTCTTTATGTAATTTAATGTCATCAGCGAAAAGCAATTCTTTGACGTCTTTAACCCTTTGCTCCCCGACGGTACAAATTTGTACTCGTCTATAAAACTCATCTTCTATCTTCTATCCCAAAAACTTTTTTTTTTTATTATTCTTGGTAGTTATTATTGGACATTATTTTACAAGTCAGCAATTTTTTAAAGCTTAGTTTCAAAAACTGACACCAGGGGAATCAGTTTTGCATTGAGCTGTCACATGGTTTGTTGAGTTATTTTATTGCTTGTTTTAAAACATAATTATTGTGACAATGGATTCAGGTATGTGTGTTTTTATATATTATTACTATGCAATGAACATTACTCTTCACACTAATGTTTATTTTGTGTATTTATATCCTTTCTCTTATAAAATATATGAATTTTTATAACCAGTACGATTTTGTACCGTCAGTGACTTGGCTATTAATTTTTGTAGGACTTTCGCAAGATGATATTGAGATGTTGCTGTCGGAAAATATTCCAAATATTGATGTTCCGTCAGAAGTGGAGTCTGAAAATGATGAAGATGATGAATATGAACCCCATAGGAAACAAACTACAGGTTGTGGTGATATTTTTCTAAGAGAATCCGGTCAAAATACGTATTCTTATCATGAACACATTTTGCCCGTGGGTGCTCCTGGTCCTTCAAGTGTATCCAACTCTACTACTTCTCCATTTACTAGACTACCAGAACCGCAACGTAAGTGGAAAAAAAAGGATTTTGGTACCAATGTGCCACCGTATCAATTTGAAGAAGGTGTCTCTAGTGATTTGTTTGAAAACTGTGAAATACCTACTGACATCTTTCTGAAAATGATTGATGATATTGTTGATCCAATTCTGTATCAATCAAATTTATATGCAACACGGAAAGGCAAAACATTAAATCTGAAGAAGGAAGAACTTTTGGCATTTATCGGGATGAATTTTCATATGGGTTATAACAAACGACCTGCGTGGACCGATCATTACTCGTCAGCTTTTGACTTGAACAATCCTGTAATGTGTTCCACAATGCCACCTAATAGATTTTCAGAAATTTTGGCTAACTTGTATTGCAATGATAATAAGAACATTCCGCCAGGATGTACTGACAAACTTTATAAGCTTAGACCAATGGTTGATAGTCTCAATAAATCTTTTGGACGATCGTATAATGGAACTAGAGAACTGAGTGTTGACGAATCAATGATCAAGTTTAAAGGTCGATCAGTCATGAAACAGTATATGCCCATGAAACCAGTAAAACGTGGTTATAAAATGTGGTGTATTGCTGACCAAAAGGGGTTTTTATTTAAAATTTCTGTATACTAAGGTAAAGATGAGCAACTCCAACAAGAATTCAAAGACTATACTTTAGGTGAGCGGGTTGTCTTAGGTCTGACCAAAGAGATGTGGGGTTCTGGGAGAATTGTCGTATTTGATAACTATTTTACGTCATTAAACTTGGTTGAAAGATTAAAAAGAGAAAACATTTTCGCCTGTGGTACAGTTAGGACAAATCGAAGGGGTTTACCAATTAATATGATAGCGGATAAATTTATCGCAAAAGAAAATTGAAACAAACAAAAGAATCTCTATTGACGCTAAAAATGCAGGCCCTTCAAAACGTAGAAAGGATGAGTATTCAGTTGTCAAAGACGTTCGTTTGGGAAATAGAAGGATATATTGGCCAGTAATTGTAAATAAAAGAGGAAGATGTGAAGTTTGCAGTAAGAAAAAGATTCAGTCCAAGCCGAGTTCTATGTGCAGCGCAGCCATTGTAAAATATTTCTATGTTTGAATGAAAATAAAAATGGTTTTAATGATGTTCATAATGTAAAAATATAATGTCCATTTTCTGTCAAAATTGTAACCTCTTAAAAAATAAATACTTAAAAAAGCATTAAATTTTTTTTGTTATCTATTGCCTGACGGTACAAAAATGTACCGGACGAATTTTCCCTATAAGGAGTTTTCAGAAAATTCCAAAAAAAATCGTAAATGATTTTCAAGCTTTAAGTAACATATAATTACAAAAAAATGTACAAAAGTCTGTGAAATCTATGTCCGGTAAGCAAAGGGTTAAAGCAGTTGACTACGTCGTTTATAAAAACAAAAAATAAAATTGGGCCAAGATGACTACCTTGCGGTACGCCACTAGTGGCGGAAAATGGTTTGAATATAAAAGATTTTATTTTTACAAATAAAGTTTTACCTGATGTGTAACTATTTAGCCAGCTTAACATATTTGCTCTGATTCCCAGAGCATGAAGTTTTCGGATCAGTATTTTGTGGGACACTTTATAAAAAGGCTTAGAGAAATCAGTATATGTACACTATATACCAGGGGTGGCCAACTTGATTAGACCCAAGATCTACCATTCACTGACGAAACTCTGTGCGATCTACCCATTGCCGTAGCATGGGTTTCAGCCGCCCCCCTTAATTGGGTACTTCAACCGCAGATTTTCAAGCGGCGGGGGGTGGGGGGGGGGGGGGTATAAGGATTTTTTTTTTATCACCTCATTTTATGCCGATTTTTATAATCAAATGTGACGAGTACTCTTCCAATATAGGAGGTCCTGAGGAAAAAATAAATTTTCGCTTAAGATTTATTCTGCGTCCCCGAAATAATAGTTACGCACGGAACAGTCAATTTATCAGAAATTCGCAGCACTTCACAAAACAGAATTAAATTAAATCTTTGTGCGGCGATTTAAAACTACACTCAGAACATGAAAACGGATTTTCTTTGATTCTGGCAGCACATATATAATTTTCAACTAACTAAAAACTTATTTTAAAATGTGTCAGCAGATGATTCCATGACTGGAATTTCATATTCTGAACACAAAACTGATTAAAGTAAAATCTGTATGTGGTGAATTAAACTACACTCAGAATATGAACATTGTTTTTCTTTGATTCTGGCAGCACACACGTAGTCTGCAAATAGAATTTTATCACTGCACTTCAAATAAGAGAATGTTTTTCTTCGAAATGTGTCAGCACATGAATCCACAACAAAAAATTTTAAAAATCTCTATGTGGCGAATTAAAACTACACTGAAAACATGAAAATATTTTTTCTTTGATTCTGGCAGCACATCAGTCTGCCACTAGAATTTTTTAACTGCACTTCGAATAGGAGAATGTTTTCATTCGAAATGTGTCAGCAGATGTATCCACAACTGGAATCTTACATTTTTATCACAAATTTGATTTTAAATTAAGAGGTAATCTGTTTACGCGTCACTAGCTTCGATTAGTACCTATTACTTTTATAATATTCGTGTGGTTTTTTTACGATTTACGAATTTTTTGAGGGGGGGGGGGGGGGGGGCGGCCAAGCCCGGCCTCCAATTCTTTATTTTTTAACACTAGCTTCACACATAGAAAATGGAAAAATGAGGAAAATAATTCCTCTTAGAGTCTATTTCATCTTTGGGCATGCTGTGTGGAGGGTCATTTTGGGGAGAAAAAGAAGAAGTAGTAGGAAGGAAAAAGGTATGAGGGGTGGGTAGGAATCTGGGGTCAGTATGTAGAGGAGTGACGGACGTACGAATCAATCCTTTCCACTGCCTCTACAGGTCCTCCTCTACAGGTCTACAGGTCCTTGGTGGGCAGACGCATATGCCACCAAGATCCAGAAAAACTTCAACCCATGAACCCGGGAATCCCTTCTTAGTCACAAAATGTAGCGAACCACTTAGGGTGTCCTGTGGCAGAGGTGTTGGTAATCCAATAAATCGTTCTGAGCGGTACCCGTACCCGCCTCTGAAAATTTAAACAATAATAATATCTCGTAAAAAAATATCCATTTCATTTCATGGATTGATTTGTTTCGATGGATCATCACACCATCCATGTGTTCAAAGTACAAAAATAGGAGGAAAACCATTTTCGTGTTCTGTGAATCAATTAAAGCTGAGGACTCACGTGCAAATTAATTCATGTTCCGATTGTTCCATCAAAATTCCAGTAGCGGATTAATCTACTGATGCATTTTGAAGAAAACCGTTCTAATATTACGAGTGGAGTTAAAAATTTTGTTTCAAACCATTCTTCAAAATTCGAATTTTGTAAGAAAACCATACGCACTATGAGAGCATTATTAATTAGACTGGGGACTCACTCAATTTAAAATCAGTTTTGTGTTCAGAATGTAAAATTTATCTGCTGACACATTTCAAAGGAAAACATTCTCCTATTCGAAGTGCAGTTAGAAAATTCTAGCTGCAGACTCTATGTATGTGCCGACAGAATCAAAGAAAAAATATTTTCATGGTTTCAGTGTAGTTTTAATTCGCCACATACAGATTTTTAAAAATTTTTGTTGTAGATTCATGTGCTGACACATTTCGAAGAAAAACATTCTCTTATTCGAAGTGCAGTGATAAAATTCTATTTGCAGACTACGTGTGTGCTGCCAGAATCAAACAAAAACAATGTTCATATTCTGAGTGTAGTTTAATTCACCCCATACAGATTTAATTTAAACCAGTTTTGTGTTCAGAATATAACGATAAATGAAATAAAATGTTGCAGATTTATCGTGTACCGAGTGAAGCTGTACATTTGATGTGCTTGTTACATGCTGCAAAATTCTGAGAAATTAAGTGTTCCATGTGTATTATTTTGGGACTCTTACGCAGAATCAATCTTAAATTAAAACCTGCTTTCTAAACACAGTGTAAAAATTCGAGATGCGAAATCCAAAAAAAAATCGAGATGGATACCATTCTAGATTTCCGAAAGCAGTTATAAATTTGTAGTAGAATTTATAACATGACTTTTTTTGGAAGAATACTGGTGATGTGATATAAAAATTGGCATAATATGAGATCGTAATAAAAAAAGGAAAATCTGCTGTTGAAGAACCTAAACAGGGGGGCGGCGAAATTTACCTTCGCCCCGGGTGGCTGACGCCTACGCTACGCTACTGAATATCACCTGGTCCGTTTGAAAAGTATCTGCAAATTTTTTAGTCATTTCATATAAATATCACTATGATCGATGGAATTATTAAACGGCTAACTAGTGAATTCCACCAACTTCTCAGTTTTCTCGAAATCACTAAAGCAATTTTCGAAGTCTGATACCACTGCCTTAATTTCTGCTGTGTACTTGTCAGGAATGAAATTGTAGGTAATATATTTTTTCCATATTTTTTTACAAATTGTTGAAATTTTTACTTTTCGATGTCGACTCTCATAGACGCCGCTTGACTTTGGAACGCTGCAACAGTATTCATACTTTCTGTTTATGATTTATTCTTGCCTTGTAATTCCAGATTTATTTAAGGGAAATTATTTTCCTCATGGCCTCCTGTGTGGAACTCATATAAAAATAAAAATAAATGTGATCAGTTTTCCGGTAAAATCTGCTAAAAAGGCTAAATCACATTGCCAGTCTAAATCACACAGTTGCTGATAATCGTCACCCCTCTCTTCAAGAAAATTTGTTATTACGTCCAATAACATGATGGATCGGCATTTGAAAATCACGCAAGATGATACGCGCGGCTCCTGTGGGGGTTCTTGTCCGGCTACGCGTCCAAGTTCTTGTGCGGGTGCGGGTTCTATTGGGTTCGAGTTCTTGGCCGGACCCGTGCCAGCGATCGACTGGACTAATGCCCGCGATCGACCAGTTGGCCATCCCTGCTATATACAGTCAACTTGTTTGTTTTTAGAAAAAGGCACCAATATATAGTTTTGAGAATTTAAAGCGTAATAAATTTGTTGAAGTTGATCTATCTTAAACATTTTAAAAGAAATCTGAGAAAAGATTTACGATATCTTGTGTGCTGTTCATTCCTTCCTCTCCTCAAAAAAAACCCTCAGCATCGCAGACCTCCTGTGTGTAGTTAAAGTTGAAAAAAAAATGGAGTGACCTTCATTGTATCGCTCACCATACAATCTAGTACAAACGTCTCACACGATACAGATAATACATTATACCTGCGGACATTGCCCAGTTGATATGCTGATATTGCTGATTTTATTTTCGTCATAACTTACTTATTCTTTGCAAAACGATTTTTCGATAAATTGCAACGTCTTCCAGATAACGTATATTTATAAAAAATGTATATTATCTACCATGTGTAGTTTTCCTAGAACTTGCTGATTTGAAAGGTCAATAAAAGAAAAAGTACTTCATATATCGATTTAACTATTTTTGTATCGTCTAGTACACATTCTGAATTTTTGTTTTAACTAGTTTTAAAAATGACATCGGGCAAATGGCGGCCCTCATTAGTGATACACTGATCTACCCTAGATTTGAAGTTTCGCTCCACTCTTTCGAGCATATCGACGGGAATGTTGGTGATGGCTTGGCGGATGTTTTCCTTCAGGTGTTGCAGGGTCCGGGGTTTGTCGTTGGAAACAATGGATTTGAGATATCCCCATAAAAAAAATCGCATGGTGCCAAATCGGGGGAGCGCGCCGGCCACGGTACGTCACTCCTCAAGGAGATAAGGCGCTCGTGGAAGTGTTCCCTCAAAAGCTCCATCGAAGTCGCGTTCATTCAACTTTTGGGCCACAGCAAGTTTGTAGGGATGAAACCGGAGTTCCTTGTGAAGAATTCGTCTCACTGTGCGATCAGAAATCCCCAGGGCAGCAGCGTGTTTACGCGCTGAACGCCGGGGAGAGCACAAAACCGACTCCCTCACCCTCTTGACGTTTTCTGGAGTTCTGGAAGTCCATTGACCTCCTGAGCCTTTTCTTGCCACACTCCCACTTTCCCTGAATATGTCCACCCACGAAACAATTGATTGCCGCCTAGGAAAGGGACCCGCGGGATGAATGTTGAACCGAGTACGAAAGGCACGTTGGGTGGCGACCACCGAATGACCGCTAGAAAAGTTTGCCTCGACGGCAAACTCACGATGTTCCTTTGTCCAACGCATGACGCCAACTGGCTTATAGTGTAACAAAACTTCAAGACCTCCTCTTTCCAATGAGACCCTCCCCACCCCTTTCTGACCACGCCTCGCTCATTGGCGTCCAATTCAAATCAGCAAGTTTCCGTGCCGCACCCTGTATTCGAAGACATCATAAACGTATTTATGTGTAAACGTTGGCGTTTAAGAAGTTATTGTTTTCGATGATAAAGTGACCGATCCAGTAAAAATAAATTATATTTCTTTCCCCCCCCCCCCCCCTCCTTCAATACGTCCTCACCTCTCTGTTTTAGGGGAAGGAGATGAAAGGAATATCATAGGTTCTGTAAGAGACTTGAATATATAATCTATATAAGCCACAAATACAGCATTAGCAACAGTCTTCTAATCGCCTCTGCATGCCGTCATAACAACAATTAAAAGCAACCCTGCTCGTATTAAAAAAAGTCTGGAAGTAGAAATTCTTTACCTCCACAAGTGATTTCTCCGTAAAATGATGATAGTAATATCATGCACGAATAATATAGATTTAGAAAAGAGAAGGTTTTTTTTTAAATAGATTTTTTGTGTGTATAAAATTTTTATACATAATAATGTATATATGTATTTTTATACGTTAATTCATAAATTTGAAAATATGAGATTGACAAGAAGGTTAGATGGAAGCTGGCAATGGCTGAATTGATAAAAACCCAAGTCCCGGTTAGACGAGAGGTTCTGGGTTCTTGTCCCAGTTGCGACCATTAGATTTTTTTATTGAAACTTCTTTGGCAATACTACGTTTTTTTGGAGAAGCTGATATTGCAGTGCGGTTTTAACTGTGTCCTAAAAGTGAGGACTTTATCACCTTCTGCATTTTTTTCTTTCCTTCTAAATTCAATTTCTTAACTCAATTAAACAGTAACATATTTAAAATCAAAATATTTAAAACATATTTAAACTACCTATGTATCTGAAAACTAAAATTGCAGGTGCCCAGAGTTAATTTTTATTTAACAAGGTTTAATTGAAAACTTTAACGTCGTCGGATAAACCTACAGTGAGTTTGCAAGAATTTTGCACTACAAGCAAAAACTATGAACGGTACGTTTTTTATGAATTACCTAGGTAAATTTATCTGAAATATTTAATATTATACAAGTACAGGAAAAAAATATTCACGCATGCCAAAATGATTATCGTTTTCGGATTAATTGTTGATGATTTGGGCATTATTTTTTCAATTCATATTATAAGGGCAACTATTTACAAAAGAAAAAAAGTAAATTCGAGAACATAAATAAAATCAAATTAACCTTACTTTGTACCTTAGTTAAAAATATTACTTCTCTTTTGTTTAGTATTCTCTTTTTAATCATTTTTCACACACACTATGTACTTTATTACTTTTAATTAATTTCTAGCTTTTATAAATATTATAAATGGAACTTAACTGGTTTAAATCATGTTCTTTATTTTATGTTCAATTATTTTTTTTTGTAAAACTGTATGTTTCCTAAATAAACTAAAATAAAAAAAAAAATTAAAAACACCTTTTAACCCCTTAAGCTTCAGTCCTATTCTGACGGTAGATTATAAAATTTCCTCTTTGCATTAAAATTCTAATAAATGTACTATTTGTGAATGTATTCGAAAACGAAAAACTGTTTATGAAAGGTGAAAAAATATTCGTTCAAATTTTATTATAAGAAATAACAAAGTAATTTTTTTTAAATAAACATATCGAATGCAAAATTAAAAAAAAAAAAATAATTGTCCCAACTCCCAGCCTATGTTTTTCCCAAACTAAATTTACTGGCAACGAAAAAAAAAATTAAAACACGCAAACTTTATTAGACAAATCTATTCTGAACGTTATCATCACCTCATTTTTTTGTCGTTTTATATAAAAAATATGTATTTTTAAAATTTCATAATTTAAAAAAAAAATTGGGTTGGAAACTTGGGTTTTATAGAAGTATCCGTTTTAATTACTTTTAGATTTAAATACAAAGCGTCATGTTTTCTCTATCCAAAACCGTTTAGATAATATTTCTCACTATATTAATTAGTAAGGGAGAGACAACGATTTCTTTGAGACCCATTGATGGTTATTTCGAAAGGCGTATAAATTAGCCTGAGGCGTTAAAAAGAATAATTACGTTTATTTATGTGATTAAGTTTTATTCTTTACATGACATATTATATACTGATCGTTACATGACAGCCATCTTGAGACTGTTGTTATTTCTTTTCTTCAAATGTAAATACAAAGATGATGCTATAAAACAAATAATGGAAAACGGAGTTCACTTTGAAATAACATCACTGTACTAATCCCGAACATTTATAAAATCCAAACGATACGATCCTCCGACACAGTCCTCAGTGACACGTGTACACTATACTTGTCCATTAGATCCTGAAATAACTACAATAGCCCAGATTATATCCAAACATCTTCTTTGTTCTCTACACAATTCCAGAGCTAGAAGAAAATAACAGCAGTTGTTTAATTTTATAGGTCACAACTTCTGAGAAAATTCTAGGGATTTTCCGAACAAGTTATTATCTATTTTTCCAGTTTCCTCTGGATATCTTTAATTTTAAATCATTTATTCTAAAATCTTAGATAGTCGAACAAAAAATGAACGTATTTATCATATTTTTGTTAGACGAGAGGTCTGGGTTCTAGTCCCAGATGCGACCATTGCATTTTTCTGTTTTTCTGTGTCTTGTTCTCTTTCATAGTTTTGTTTAGACTATTTTTATTTTCTTCTTCAATTATATTTATTTTAATTTTTCTGTAAGTGTAGTGAAACTCTGGTATCCCTAATTGGGGTACATTTTGAAGGTAGTTCTTCTTTCGTGTGGTAGGGAGGTCAGAAGGGGACATCTTATAAATACGACTAATAATCTTAGCGAAAATATGAAAGAGATTAAGTCACAGAATAATAGGAAAAGATAATGGTCGCAACTTGGACTTGAACCCAGAATGTCTTGTCTAACTTGCGCTTTTATCAATTCAGCCATTGCCGCCTTCCATCGAACCGTCAAAATTGTCAATCTTAATCTCAAATTTTAGAATTAGCAATATTATCTTCGACTAATTTTTCCATACCCTAGACGAGAGTTTCTGGGTACGAGTCTTAGTTGCCATCATTATCTTTTTCTTTTTTCTGTGTCTTATTTTCTTTCATATTTTCGTTTAGATTATTAGTGTTATCTTCTTCTTTTTCAATGATATCTTACATTGATGGGAATAACCTTCAAAAGTTATAAAAAGAGAGTGGTTCTTATAAAAAAATTCCAACTATCTGCCTACAACATATCTTAAGATACTTTGGACAAGATGCTCGCCAAAGTGAGGATTACAACTTGGAGAAACTCATAGTCACTGGAAAAGTAAAAGGCAGAAAAAGCAGAGAAAGGTGGCATCTGATAAGTCGTTGTCCGCAGCTCTCCACGCAGTGGTGGACCGCGAGGAGAAGAGGAGCTTTGTCCACCATGAAGATTGGAGTAAGTCACAATCCTCAACAATGAGGAACCGACTTGAGAAAAGAATATAATAACCATAGACACATGAATATTAGTAGACCAGAACATAAAGGTGAGGGGTAGACAACAACTACAGAGGGGCGCAGAGCGGGAAGATGACTTTGGAGATATGTGATTTGTCGATAACTCAATATGACAGTATACAGGCATCTCGCATTATAATATCACCATTTAGTTGTTAAAAGTAAACTCTGCTTTTGAAGGAATAGACCTTTTTACATGGGACCGCGAATTGCTCGCCGCGTATTGAACAAATTTGCTAAGTCGAAATACGGCAAAGTAAAGTTCGTTTATTTTCAGTCGCCAATATTTTGTTGCCGTATTTAGTTAGGAAACTTTTACAAATGTTTCATAATTTATTTACCCCGTAAACATCGACGAGCACACGCCATGTATCTCGAGTGATAGCATATATTTACACGTTTTCAAAACACAAACCATGTTTTTGCGGTGTTATTTCATAAAATGCACCGATGAGCGCTCGACGCTGGCTCGCAGAAGAATGATGACGACACATTTTTAGATTCACGCGAAGCCATACTCAATCCCAGCCGGTTCCAAGGAACCGGTATGGGGAGGGGAAAATAATACGCTTTTATCACTTAGGGCAGGTCTACTAATATTCATATGTCTATGATAATAACAAAAAATTACTTTTGCCCGCCGGGTTTTGAACCCCTGACCTCCAGATATCGTAAATTCTTAATCATGGAGGCCGACGTAAATATATAAATGTAACAAAGTACAATATTGTGATGTTGTCGCTTATTAAATCTTTGACTTGATTTTCTCGCAAGCTCTAAAGAAAATTAAATTCTTATGCTCTTGCACATTCCTCTCCGTTGCATAGCTTTTACTAAACATGTTATTTACCCAGGATTTTCCAAAGTGCTTTCAGGCACACGTCACTTTCAGTGTCCTGCAGCCTATAAGTTTCCCACTCTCATATTTCCTACTTCTCGGAGTATATTCAAGTCAATATGTTTAAAAGTATTTTCGAAGTTCTTTTATTCACATCTCTAAGGTATTATTTAATATTAGCGCAGACCAATAAAAAATCACAGGTTATTTTTATTACAATTTTGAAAAAAAAAAAAGATGTTATATTGTACGTAGGTACCTAGTTTATTGCTTGTCTGACTTATTCTTCGCACATTCAGTTCCAGTTAATTAGTGATGACACTTAAATTCGAAGCAGATTTGAGTTCGTTGAACGTGACAATTTTCTCACAGGAGTAACTTAGGCACACCACAGAAAACTTCTTGTATGGGTTCCACCACCTTGGGAACCATTTATTGGATTGCTAACACCTTTGCCATAAGTCATTCGAAGTGGTTTGCTACGTTCGTTAACTTAGCAGGAGTGCCCGGGTTTATGTAATAATAATAATAAAACGTTTATTCATCAATAAAGTGTGGTAAAACCATGTATGATCGTGTGAGAAATATGGAAATCCGCAAAGAATGCAAGGCTGATGTAAGCGTAATGAATAAGGTCAAAAAAGGAACGCTCCGATGGTTTGGGCACGTAGAGCGAATGAACAAGGAAAGGAGTGTAAGGAGAATATATGACGCAAATGTGAATGGTAGAAGAAGTCGAGGACGCACAAGAAAGACATGGCACGACCAAGTGAATCAGATACTTGAGTCGGGCCATGTCAAGAGTCAGAATAATAGAAAAGCGTGTATGAGAAGTTGTATGAATGTAAACGAGGCAAGGAATGTGTGCCAAGATCGAGTTGTTTGGCGGTCCGTCCTCTCTGCCTTGCCCTGCGGGGAAACGGCGTGATGGTTAGTTAGTTAGTTAGTTATTCATCAATAGATGTTTTTACAATATTACATATTTGGTTATTTTTTCATTGATTCCATTGACGAAATGGTCACTGCTCAGCTACAATTCAGGATTTCTCCTAGAATGCAGCTGGTTTTCAGCACTGCTTTATGGTGAGGTTTGTCAAGGTCGTGGCGGCACATGCGTTTGCCCACCTCCTGAGTAGCGGGCCTGATCGTGAAAGACGTGTTAGGGAGATCTTTTGACCTCTTCAGCCGGACTCTCCCAACACATCGTCCAGTAGAGCAGTGGGGGAATGGATTCATACGTTCGTCACTCCTGAAAAACATTCACCCCCAGATTCCTACCCACCAATCATACCTTTTTCCTTCTCAGTACTTCATCTCCTTCCTTCCCCTAAAAGACCCTCTACACAGTACCCCAAATATATCAAAGGCCCGCGGGGATAATTTTTCTCAGAGCCTCATGTGTGGAATGTTAAAACAAATATTAATTAATTCATTTTCTGCTCGGTTTTGGTAGTGCATAAGTCTACCAGGAAATTTAGTACTTGAACGTAAATTATATTTTGGGGTTACTTTGCCTACGGTAGGGTTGTCAAAAACATAAGTAGTTAGATAGGTATATTATTATTAAATAAATAATAATTTTAAAGTTTTCCTGCCTATAACTTTAGGTAATTTACTACAAATTGAAAGTAACTGTTAACAGGTGTTCGATTTTAATAACTAGTATTCAGAATGTTTTTATTTTGTCTAAAGGTTGAAATGTATTTTTTAAAGAGTGCTCATATTTTATTTTTTAGTGTATGAAATGAAAAAAAAGAATGCCTCACAAATATAAACCGATCAACTAAGATCAACCAAACTGTAAGAATTCTAATAGCCTAATAATTCTATTCAATTCCTTAATCCGAAGTGTTCTTGAATACGGGTCAACAGTCTGGAATCCACATTATATTGCACAGATATCTAGACTCGAATCAGTCCAAAGAAAATTTATACGGATTTTGTCTTACCGATCAGGTGTCTACCATCTTCTAGACGGGTACGAACAAAGACTTACACATTTCAAATTAGAGAGTATGGTTAAAAGACGAAACATAAATGACCCCTTAATGCTATATAAAATTGTGAATAATCGTGTAGACAGTAACTTAGTCAACCAAATCAAGTTATACGCCAGGCCCAAATCTACCGGAAACCTTAACATATTCTGGACTGAAATTTTTACCAATAATACTGGATATTTTAATCCTATCCTATCATACAACGATCTAGTTAAAATACACACTTTCATAGATATTTTTGTAAATAATATATCATGTTTCAAAAAATATCTCCACGATTTGTGCACCAAAAAAAAAATTTGTTGTTTTATTCTAAAAAATATTTTTTTTTTGGAACAGTTGGTACTCTTGTGCGGTATTCACTTATCAATACATAATTTACAATAAAAAATATTTAGAATAAAAATAAAAAAATTAAGCAGTTGGGACTCTTGTGCTCATAAATTATTGTTAGGTATATTCACATAACAATAATTTACAATAAAAAAATATAAAAAAAAAAAAAAATTTTGAGCAGTTGGGACTCTTGTGCTCATAAATTATTGTTTGTGTATTCTCATAACCATAATTTATATTAAAAAAATATTTCAAAAAATAATTTTTTTGAGCAGTTGGGACTCTTGTGCTCATATTGTTATGTGTATTCACAACATCAACAACAAATTATTGTTACACATAATTACACATAATTATTAATATGTGTATTCACAGCATCAACAACATCACGGGGGATGAAAACATGGCTAACGAATTTAGAGACTTTTTCTCTTTAAGCGAGGATCAAGGAGATACCACGAAACCTTCGATAATGACATGTCCACCTGCGGCCAATGATGACCTGGTCATGAATGTTACTCCTGAAATGATTGAAAGCGCAATTAAGCAAACCGCCCACGGTAAAAGTCCAGGACACGACGCTATTGGTATTGAGCACGTAAGATACGCAGGAAATCAACATCATGTTATTCTAGCCGCCCTGTACTCAAGCCTCTTAAGACACACACATATGCCGATGGACATGAGCCAAACTATTATCGTACCAATCCTGAAATCCAATCAGCTGGATGCTTCGATATTAGGAAATTACCGACCGATTTCCTTGGCGACAATGCTTTCAAGACTATTTGAAAAAATCTTATTCGCGCTAGTCAAAGAAAAACTATTTACCCTGGACAACCAATTCGGCTTCAACAGCGCCTCATCAACCGATATGGCCATTTATGGTGTAAAACAAATAATAGCCTACTACAAAAAGAGAAAAACCACCGTTTATGGGTGTTTTCTGGACCTAAGCAAGGCTTTTGATCGGGTTTCCCATCAATTGTTATGGGAAAAACTCACAAAACGAGATGTTCCAGCAGCAGTGGTCAATATGCTGGCTATTTGGTACGGACAACAGGAAAATCACATACAATGGGCAGGAGCTTCTTCAAGACCTTTATTCCTTAAAAGCGGAGTCAGGCAAGGGGGAAATATGTCTCCAACTCTATTTAATGTGTACATTAACGACCTCTTACAAGAATTGAACGATACACAAATCGGTTGTCATATCTGCGGACAAGGCAGTAATAACATTAATTACGCGGATGACATGGTGCTGCTTGCACCTTCGATTAAAGCGATGAGACGACTTGTGCAAATATGCGAAGAGTACGCAAACTCTCATAACTTGTTGTACAATTCTAAAAAGTCAGTCATCGTCGCTTTCAAACACAACAAGGAGCCATTGAATATTCCTCCAATATATGTAGAAGGAAACGAACTGCTTGTGGTCTCAGAGGTTAAGTATCTGGGACATATCCTAACCGAAGACATGAAGGATATAGAAGATATGGAACGACAAAGAAGAGCAATTAACATACGGGCGGGAATGATCTCAAGGCGGTTCTACCACTGTAGCAACGACGTCAGAAAATTACTCTTCAAGACATACTGCACTGCCTTGTACACATCTGAACTGTGGACGCAATACCCAGCAGGGCAATGGGACAAACTGAGGGTATGCTACAACAATGCATACAGGCAACTTATGCAACTACCGAGGTTCTGCAGCGCCTCCACGATGTTCACCGAAGGGAGGGTGCACTCATTCCCAGCATCACTTCGCCACCGACTAGCCAGCTTCTGGAGCAGGACACGGAAATCAAACAACATCATTGTCGTGGCTGCATCCGGGTGGCTCAGCTCCCCACTGAATGAGCGATGGATGCAAATGATGAGGCGACCTCCATGATGGACGATAAAAAAAAAAAAACAATATTTCTTTTTTAAATTTTAATTTCTGTTTTATTTTTGTTTAATTTTATTTTGTTTTTAATTTTGTGATTAATTTTTGTTATTATTATTTATGTTTGTATTTTATTTTCATTTTTTTTCACTTTATGTAATATGGCAGACTGGGATTGCACTACCCTCCCAGCCCTGCTGGAATAAAAACTTAAATAAAATAATTTACAATAAAAAAATATTTAAAAAAAATATTTTTTTTGGAGCAGTTGGTACTCTTGTGCGGTATTCACAACAATAATTTAGAATAAAAAAATAAAACATGAAAATTTCGGAGCAGTTGGGACGCTTCTGCGGTATTCACAATATATGAATTGGCTTACCCCATCTCCACCTCACGGTTCTAATACAAACATGTCATGGAATAGGTACCTATACAAACACTTCACGCCTCACCACCTCATACATTTGTCCCAAACTATGCGTGACATGACATGTAGTTTAATACATCAACCACCTCACACCTCACCTCATATTTGTCCCATACGTGACAACGTGACATGACATGTAGTCCAAAACACCAACCACATCACACCTCACCTCATATTTGTCCCGTACATGACATGAATGTAGTCCAACACAACAAACCACCTCACACCTCATATTTATCCCTCCTTCATATTTGTCCCCCCTTCATATTTGTAGTAATACAAAGAAAAAGAGTTGGTACAAATACATATTGTGAGGTGGGGGGACATTTTACGTGTTTGTATGGGACATTTGAGGTGCCTCTTGTATGAGGTACTCAACACTAGTATAAATAATACTTGTATTGTTTTTCATGTGTTTGCTTCTGTAAAAATTCAAATGTGATTACCTACTCAGACACATTAGTCTAGGGATACTTATATTTGTATTTTAATTTATTATATATTACCCACAAAATGTTTTATAAATATCCTGTTTGTGTCTCAAATAGATAAGTAAATAAATAAACTATCAATGGTTTATATTTGTTTAGCAATTTTTAAATTTTATATATTTTGCTTTACCAAAAAGACTCGGCATACTTTATTTTATTTTATTATTTCGTGTTTGACGAGAACATATTAGTTCTTACATATATATATCAATCTTGATTTTCCACCAACTTCTTCTAATCTTGCTAAATATGCAACAATAAATAAAAAAATTTAACAACAAAAAACGACTTGAAAAAAAGCACTATAAAGTACAAAATAATTTTGTATTTTTCTACAACTTTTAATAATCAACTTACTTTTCCTACTCATCAATACGTAGGTACGATTGTTATTTTTGGAGTCGGTGTCAGGTAGGTTTGTAACTACATGAGAGGCGAGAGCGGGGCCGCGGCGGGAGGGGAGCTGTCAAGTGAACACGCCGGGCCGGGTACCTTGGCTGACACCGACTCCAAAAATAACAATCGTACCTACACATTGATGAGTAAAAAAAGTAAGTTGATTATTAAGTTGTAGAAGAATACGAAATTATTTTTTTACTTTTGAGTGCATTTTTTTAAGTCGTTTTTTTGTTTTGTTAAAATTTTTGTTTATTGTTTGATTTTAAGTGAATCTGAAGTACACTTACTAATTTGTCTGAATATGGGTAAACCTACTAAACGTGCTGCTCATATGAGACAGACACTATTTAACCATAACAACGTTACGGTAGGTAGCTCAAAGATCCGAATAGCCTTTGAAAGATTTGGCCGAGTATCGTTAATTTGCTCCGAAGAATTGAAAAGTTCCATTACTCTGTCATGGATCCCATAATCAGAACCTAACTAAACTCTCATCAAACTACCCTTAAAGTACATCCTTTCCAATAAAAAAGAATCATCGAAATCTGTTGGCGTGATATTGAGTTATTGGTCCACTTGTCGCGCACATACTTAATGCAAATTTAAGACTTATATAGTTTTCTCATGGATGCCATTATCAGAACTGGACCAAATTGAAATGGGACCACACAGGAAGTACCAGCTTTCAAAAAAATACAATCATCAATATCGGTTTACCCAGTCGAAAGTTCTGAGGTAACAAACATAAAAAAATACAGTCGAATTGAGAACCTCCTCCTTTTTGCAGGCGTTTAAAAATGGATCACAGTTGAATTTATTATTTTAACTGTTGTTGTAATGTACTACCCTGAAAAGTTAAAACGTGCAAAAATCGACGAGAATCACAAATTTATAATAATTTGAAAAATTATCTAAATAAAATATAAATGTAAATATAAGGAAATGTAACCCCATTTGACAGTTGTCTAAAAGAAGGATTAGTAATGTACTTAGGGATGCCTAAATTATTTGGTTTGCAGCATTACATTGCATCAATTTGCGGTATCCAGTGAGGTAATAGAGAAATACAAAAGGGACGCAAAGTCACCCCCTTACAAGAGTAACTATACATAATTTTTCAAAAAAAAAAAACTAATTTATAGAACAAAGAATAAGGAGAGTGTATGACGCAAGTATGAACGGTAAAAGAAGTTAGGGACGCCCGAGGAAGAAATGGCATGATCAAGTGAATCAGATACTTGAGGACCATGTCAAGATTCAGAATAATAGAAGTATCTATGAGACGATGTGTGAATATGAATGAGATAAAGATCGTGTGCCAAGACCGAGTTGTTTGGCGGTCAGTCCTCCCTGCCTAACTATGCGTGGAAACGGCGTGATGGTTATTTAGTTAGTTTCACGCTCTTAGATCAAAATAATGATAATAAATCATTCTACCACCGCTACCAAAATACCCAACACAGCCAAGGTCGTAGAACAGGTTACAAAGTTTTCATATTAATTAAATTGCAGCCCTCGGAAGTAAAGTTGTAATATAATCGTTTGGGCAGGTGTGCTTACTGCTTAGATCTTATATAGGTCACGTGTCACAGAAGCGATGCACGGCTAGTTGGAAAGCACCTTCGTTAATTGGTTTTCTCATCGGGTTAATGTGTGCGAAAAGATTGTACTTATGTTTCACTAGAGCGGATTCATGAAAAATCACTGGACATTATACATAATTGTAGGATTGGTGAATTTGAAAGTATTTATCTATAATATAAAAATGAATCGCTAAATGTGTTGGTAAGCGCAAATCTCGAGATCAGCTGAACTGATTTCGCTAATTCTTTTTTTAGAATATTCCTTGAAGTACGAGGATAGTTCTTAAGGAGAGAAAAATTAAGAAAATTTGGCAGAAAATTGGATAATTTCAGAAAACCCGCACGTTTGACAGTTCGCGTGTTTGAGAATGACATATTGCAAAATGTTAAATCAGGATTCTATTTTTGAAAAACTTTAAGGTGATAAATTTATTTAAAGTAGGTACTCCCCTAATAGCTTGAATCGAATTTTAGATATTTTAAATAGGCACCTATGTTAGGTACTAAATTTAATATACATGAAAAATGGAAATTTGAAAAAAAATTGTAATTGTAATTGTGCGGGCCGTTTAAAAATTGAATGTACTGGGATTGAATATATGGAACGCGGGAGGAGGGTTGGTGGGACGAGGGAGCGGGAAAGGGAAGAGGGAAGGCGGGAAAGGTGGAAGGGGAACGCAGGAGGAGGAGGGGGACCTGGGAGGGGGGAGGGGAAATCGGGAGGGGGGTTCGCGGGACGGGGGAAGGGGGGGGGGGGGGAAGTGGGGAGAGGGAAGGTGAGGTTGACGGAGTGGGAACGCGAGAGGGGAAGAGGACACAGAGGGAAGGGGAACGGGACGAATGGGAAGAGACACTCAGGGAGAAACAATTTCTTTATTAAATGGCATAGCAACGCTTGCCGGGACCAGCTAGTACAAAATAAAACAAGTTCTTTGTTTGAACCACTTTATTTTAATTTATATTTGGTTGATCTCAACCTTCTTCAGGACAATAAATATAAAAACTAAATTAAAGTACAGAGGAAGATAATGAGGTAAACACAATAGAAAGGGAGAGCATATAATAGAAGCAGATTGGTGGGGTAGGAGGAGGGGTAAAGGGTGGGCGTTACATAGGGAGAAAGGGAACAACTTTAAAATCGGACTGTCCGTGAATTCTAACTATTTTTTTTAAATTTGGCAATTATTTTTCTTTGATTTTATTATTTCTAATGCTTTTTAATTATTCAAGCGTATTCCTAATCTTATTTTATGTATTATTTGGACTCATGTATTTTTATTAAACATATGGTCAGTATCAATTAAATGGTCTGCAAATTCTGAGAAACCTGTGCTCCTGGCAACTTGACCAATGCACAATGGTCAATGCGTAAATACTGGAGGTGCCACGCACCAAAACTACATATAAAATGTATGTTAAAATATCCACACACCTTGTTAAAAATCTTTTTGTAACATATTTATAAAATAAAAAGTCTCAGGATCCTTAACTATATCAAAAGACGACCAGAAATTTGCCTTTCGAATGAACACGAATTCAATTTAAATTTAAAAAAACAATACACATTTCAAATAATATAGAATATAATTTTGTACCTATTTTATTGCTCGTCTGAATAGTTCCATAAGCAGAACCAATAATTTTGAAAGTAAAACCAAATCACGGTTCTAGAAGTCATTGAACCAGAGTTACGCAGAGACCAAGAAATTATTACTTTTAATTGTGAGCTTTTATTATTTTCTTTACTCCAAACAGTAGGCACTGTAAACTTTCAAATTCAATAATAATTACAGATCAGCTAGTTCCCGGCATTACCGGATTATTTTTCAAATATGAAATCGTCGTGTTTATTTTCAATTTTCTTTTCCTTTCTTCACAGCTCACGATATTTTAAATAACAAATCGTGTACAAATAAGAATCTGAAAATGTTTTTTTTCTTTTTAAGGTAATTTCATAGAAATTATTCAATTCTAAAGAGTCACAAAACCTCCAGTCTTCCAAAATAAATATCAACTCTTTTTGTCACTAATATTTTCATAAATATAATATGAATAATAATGGAGGGTAGTAAATGTAAAGTCATGCAATGTCCAGTGTTTTAAATATAGTGTCCAATCATAAATTTTTAATATAAGTGTGTTTATCGGAAATGTCTGACCTGCCAGGTTAGTATTTTTTCTGAATCTGTTTGTAAATTATAAACTTAGCTACAGCCTAAGAACCCATAATAAATTGTGCAGCGCCTTTGAGGCAAGTTTTCACAAAAACGGCGCTAAACAAATTATTCAATTATTATTACTTCTTA
The DNA here is from genome assembly GCA_929108145.2 of Limnephilus rhombicus. Lineage (NCBI taxonomy): Eukaryota > Metazoa > Arthropoda > Insecta > Trichoptera > Limnephilidae > Limnephilus > Limnephilus rhombicus. Next base: position 18,933,818 of record OV815273.1, on the reverse strand, counting down.
TTAGAATTTTTTCAATATTATGGTACCTACTTGCCAGAATGTTTGAAAATAGAATAGTTATTGAGATAACGACGTTTTTGGATGAAATGTATAATTCCACCTTTATCTCATAAAATACGTGGTTTATAATTGAGTAGGTACTCATGAACAAGTCTTATGATTTCAGAAAAAAATATTGGTTTTGATTTATTAAATAAGAGAAGAATAGAAAAAATATTTTTTGGACGTGAAGCCTACTGTTCACTGAACTATTAGTTGAATAGTTGCTGCATTCTCACGTTTACATGGATACCCTCGGAACACTATGGTATAGGTACTAGGGTACCTCATAGAACTTGTAGTGACTAGGTAACCTAGTAGAGCAGTATTTCTCAACCTTTTTTGTGCCATACCCCTCTTCAACGCTTCAAAAATCTTTGTGCCTCACTCCCCCTCCAAATTTCAATTTTATAGTTTTAATATTCTGAAAAAATATGGATGTTTTATTTTATCACGTCACAGTCAGTAAAAAAAACTCCATTCAAAACAAGTGTTCTAATTTATTTTCATAAATCATGATGACTTTTGCGAATTTTAAATCTATACAGATAAAAACACACAGCTCGATCCTACCGCATTTCTGTGGGGATTGCTTGGTTCGCTTGCTAATTAGAAAAAAAGAAGGGACTCAAAGAATCCCACTGAATTTATAAACACAGAGTTTTAAAGGAACTAATACTTGTAAAAAGATACAAGGAGTCAAAATATGTTAAACACAAATAAACATAATGCACTTCGTTAGGGGCCATTCATTTATTACGTAAGACGAATTTTGCAAGTTTTCCTATTATAAGAAAAAATAAGAATAGGCCAACCCCCCCTCCCCTGTTTAATATTTATTAAGTAAGAATCTAAAGGAAAAAATGAATACACGTTTGGTTTGTTTTAATGTTTATTTTTCAAAGTTTAATTTTTTAGAAACGTTTATTTGTACTTACAAAGATACTAATAATTTTAACTTTGCGCATTTTTGTGATATCGAGACTCCCTCCCACCCCTTTGTAAGAAAAATAGGAGATGGTCGACCCCCCTCCCCCTCTAACGTAATAAATGAATGGCCCCTTACCGACTCAGCGAGGAAAAAATCTGCTTGACCATATGGTGATTAGTTAACAAAAATGAAGGCGGGTTTCAGCTAAGTATCGAACCAAAGGCTTTCAGAGTTTATACTCCACAAAGGGCATTGATAGTTGTTTATTGCTTTTATCAATGGTTGCTTCAAATAAATAATTCACCTGATCTAAAGCATTGGTTACTGAATTTTAAAAAGTTGTTGTTTTTGACAGAAGGCCCCAGTTCCGTCCCTCTACGTCGCAGGAATATTTTCTTTTTGCCCTAGTCTCAATTTCCTTAATAAAATCAAATTTTTTGATCTATGACATCCCTAAATGGGGCATGTTTTGAGATTGAAGAAAATGAAATATGAATTATAATTTTCACAAAAAGACGGAAGAAAGCGCCGCATGTGCATATTTTCCTGGTGTCAGGGTGAAACCAACAAAAAATTGCCGATTTATACAGTACAGAGAATAGAGCCCTGAAAAATATTTTGTTTGATTTTTTTGTTGAAATGAAGACTTTTTAAAATTATCAATTAGAAATTATCAATTAGAAAATTTTCTACATTTGAAAAATAAATAAAAAATCTTCGAAATAGATATTTTAACAAAACAATAAAGAAACTAGTGTTTTCAATTAATATTTGCGCATTTCCCGTCAAATCACTCATTTTGTGGTGGGGAGTGAGCCCCACGTTGAGAAACACTGTAGTAGAGCTTTGCACGGCGCACGGTGTGGCGCGGTGACCGATTTGCCGTGCAAAAAGCATTAGGCAGTATTAGTTCCCGGCGTTGCTGATCTAATTGGCTTGAACAAAACTGGCCGGTCCGGTGCGGCGTGCTGACCTTATGGGAAGTGATGGCCGCCGGGATATCGCCGGCCACGTTAAAGGCAGATACTTACAGGCGCCGAACGGTGACCGATTGCCGAAAGGGAACGTTCATTAATTAGAAATTAATTTTAAGATACCAGTTTTACTCTCCTCAGAGTGAGATGATGGAATCTTGAAATTGGGTAATTTTCTGAGTCAAGGTTAGAAAGATCCTTGTTTTCAGTACCTGATCTAGTCTCTGAATAAATTACCACGATGGAACTAGGAGATATTAAATCTCAATCATGGCATGTGCTGAAAATGGCTGGCAGCTAAAAAAGTTGCGCTGGCCTAAATTTTCTGAATAAATTATTATTATCAAAAAGTTATTGGCTATTTTCCATCGTGTTTGGCGTTTTAAGGTTAATCTTTCTAGAGTATCTGGAGAAACAAGCATATCTTTAGCGAACCGACTAACTTAAAACTATTTCCCCTTTTTCGAAGGTTCTACACATTCTAGTTAGTTCTCACTCATGTGACCAGAATAAATCCGAGCCTGCAGAGAATCTGCTTAACTCCCATGAGATTATTTTCAGGAACATTACGTAGCTTAGCGCTACTAGTGATGGCCACAAACGAAAACACAAATCAAAATACCGGATTACGAAACGCGAATAAGAATTTTGAATTACGTTTGGTTATTGATCAACCAAACCTTAAACAGACGACGTATTTGACAAATTCAATAGATCTCGAGATGTAAAATTCAAATACAATTCATAATTAGCCGAATCTCTTATCAATATTTAGTTAACTAATTTTGAGAAGCGTGACTTTGATTTTGATGATATATAATATTTGTCATTCCACACAGAAATGAGTTTTTCAAAATGATTAAAAAAAAAATTGTTTCATTTATTTATAATAGAAAAGCACTAACTTTCAGCTAAATTCAAAGTAAAAAATATTTTTGACCGAGTAATAAAAAACAATATTAAAAAATAAAAATAAAACTGTGCAGTTCACACGCGGTAGAAGTGAAACCTTCAGAAAAATAAAGTAGACAAGAGTAGGGAGGCTACGATGCACCGCACAAAGAGGAGACCGATTATTCTCTCTCTTTTTGTCGTAGGCTAAATCCTATGGGTGTAAATGTTTGTCTCTTTTCAGTGTCGCTTTTTCGTTTCATCGAGTTTCAAATCACAACGGTGCTAAAGAAGTTTTCACTTCAAAAATGTTTAATTAACGATTACCTCAGTATAGATTGGACCTCCAATATGAATTATGACCATCACTCTGCAACACCTACGAATATAATAATAATATGTTATAAACTAGTTCTATAGTGTCCAATGGTTTAAAAACTTGTGGGGGGGGATCGATCTGTAGGGTTGACTTAAGGAAAGGATGGCTTCCGTTAGAATCTGGGCAGGTCAGCCCTCTATAGACACCAAAGATATAGAAATATAAGAAATGTACTATCCGCAGTTTTTACTGGGTGGGACTGTGCCTGCTGATGTCGCCGATATTGTTAACCATTTAAAGAATAAATTAAATGAATGAATTATTAACGAATAAACTAAATGAACTCTTTCCGTATTCAAACTATAATCAATAAAATGAACAAATTCTTTCCTGCAAACTATTTCCATTAGGTAGTAGTCCGCCGACAGTCGGGCGAACATTATAGCATATCTATTTTATATTAATACAATATTTCCCAATCCAGATATTAATGAAGAATTTAGCCGATTACAAACACTTTTTTAAAAATTTATTTTTACACTCGCATTATACAAGGAACGTACTAGACTTATTTTTAACAGGGATTCAAGACATTGTAAAAAATGTTAACGAAATTTTGGTTTCCGGTGAAATTTTTGGCATAAAATATTTTTTTTTTTTTCAAAATTGTTTTCTTCAAAATCAAACGAAAAAAATCTTCCACATGTCGTCACTAGTCACTCAGCCAAGTGATCGACCAACCCCTCAGCTCGTGAAATCTTAGATATTTTAGCAAAAGCACGTATCCGAAGGATTTTAATCAGCGATCCCTGAACATATTTCGAGTCAAAAATTTAAGTGGCATTTTGCCATTCGATAATATTTTTTTCTAATTAAAAAAAAAATCTATCACACATCGCCACTGATCTCACGTCGACACTTGCCACACCTCGAAATGGACTCGTAGATATATATACGGTGCTGCTGGCACGAGAAAGAGTGCGTATAACGTAACCTTAATTTGGGAGGCGGGAATGGGTACCGCCGCCCCGGGAATCTTTATTGGATAACCAACACTTCTGCCGTAGGTCACCCCAAGTGGTTCGCTACGTTTGGTGATTTAGCAGGGGTGCCCGGGTTCATGGGGTGAGGTTTGTCTAGGTCTTGGAGGCGGATGACCAGGACATACTGAACCCAAGATTCCTATCCACCCCTTAAATCCTTTTCCTTCCCAGAACTCTCCTCTCCTTCCTTTCCTTAAAAAAACCTTCCACACAGCTCATAGGTGAGCGTAAAGATGACATAGGCCCTGAGGAACATAATTTCCCTCCTGTGTGGAGCTCATGTAAAAAAAAAAAAAAAACGCTAGGCCAGTAACTAATGTAACCGGTTACGGCGTGTAATGGAAAAAAATGTATTTTTCAATTTTTATTGGAACAACTCTCTTTTTATAACTTTTGAAGATTATTCCCATCAATTTGGGAGGCGGGAATGGGTACCGCCGCCCCGGGAACCTTTATTGGATAACCAACACCTCTGCCATAGGTCACCCCAAGTGGTTCGCTACGTTTGGTGATTTAGCAGGGGTGCCCGGGTTCATCCCAGATGACATAGGCCCTGAGGGAAATTATTTTCCTCAAGGCCTCCTGTGTGGAGTTAATGTAAAAAAAAAAAAATTAGTCCTGGGTTGATCGTGAAAGACCTGATCGTCGAAACCCGCTCACGAGCCACCAAAGAGCGAGCGGGTTATTTCTTCGTCAGCACCCGGGTCTTCCGGGACCCGTGAACCGCGACACACTCCCGCAACCTACCAACTACGACACATTCCTGCACCCCGTGACTCACGGACCGATCGCCGGGTGCCCATGTGGCGAGTGGCGTGACTGGCAAGACGTGTCAGCTCCCGGAACTCTCGAACTGCAACTGCGACACACTCGGTCGCCGATTGCCGATCAACGCACACACGTGCGTGACGTAACAGTATCCTGCTTCCTGCCCGTGTGTCACGTCATAGCGGGATTGTTTAGTAGATTCGATTTTTGAATATTCGACTAGACACGGAGACGTTTTTAATAAGAGCGTATCTTGGTATTGTTAATCAAAGTGCTAAGTGCTGTTTTCATAAAAACTTTTAATTTTTCATGTGGGTGTGAATGTAATTGTGCATTGTAATAGAAACTATAAAATGGTAAAAGTGTAAAATGTCTGACCTTAAAAAAAAAAATTAAAATAAAGCATTACAGCTTACAGCTAATTTACTTATTTAAATTCTCAATAAAAGCTTCATAACAACACGTTTTTTACAAGGTTTTTGTATCCTTCAAAACATGATAAACATTGTTTTTTTAAAAATTGAAGCATGTCTTTTTTAAAATTTATTTCTGGGACATGACATTACTAGTTACAGGTGTGAGCTGTGAGAGAACGTTCACACAATTATAACCTGGGTTTCGTGTCGCGTATGACTTGACCGGTCTGGGCAGCGAGCGTCTACCGCGCGGCGCGCCCGTAGAAAGTAACTGGGTGATGAGTAATCGAGTTTCGTATTTTGTGTCGCGAAAAGAGCGGGTCTTCGCGACCCGCTCGTGACGCCAGTGGGTCGTGAGCGACCCGGGTCGTGTAAAATGATCGATCGACCCAGGACTATTTCAAATTGCTTTTGTCAGAAATGTATTTCCTATTTCTCATCGACACCTTCCGAGTAAAGACTTAGCTCTAGGAACAGTAAACACATCAACAAAAAATAATAACACAATAAATTATCATGGATTTAAGACAACGCAACTGAATGTGTATTATTTTCCTGAATATAGTGAAATACTGTCTACTTATTTTCATTTACAACTCCAAAGGGGAAGCTCGGAACGTTCTAATAGCGGAGTACGCAGAATTTATTTTCTTGCTATGTTTATAGGTCGATTCTTTCGACCGACATAAACAATTTGAAAACGTTGTTTATGGTTTCCATAAAATGTTAATACGTCTAGACTGGCGCGTTGTGTTAATGCCTCTGTATTTATGGATTATTTTATAAGCAAGTTTGGGCGGAACACAAAATCAATATGGTTGCCATTGGATATTTGCACATTTCAAAGTTTACATAGTCGGGTTGGAGCTTAAAATTACATGGTTGAATGTGCGAACCCTTACCGATATTTGCTATTATAAAATGGGGTTTAAATTCGGTAAACATTTGTAACTTTACGTCACTTCGCGGTTCATGTTTAAAGTTGGAGCAAAACAATCAATTTGTTGTATGATATTATACGAATAACGAAGCCAGTTAAGTTTTGTAGAATAATTTTTTATGTTCTCTGTTTTTCATCAGCCACCTTTTACAATTTTTTTATTAAAATTTTCATTTTTGGAATCTTAAAAATATTCATTTTTGTATATTATAAGAACAATCAATAAAATTTGGTACCTAACATAAGTATGTATTTAAAATATCTATGATTTAAAAAAATCCATAGACAATTCTTTTAATACAAAAAATACGCTGCCTTCTAAATTCAATTTCATCAAACGCGCGAGCTGTCAAACGTGTGAAGTTAAAATAGTCGTTAGTTTTCAGAAATTGTTCATTTTTCTGCGCCATTTTCATAATTTTTCTTTCCGTAAGAACCTTCTAAAAAGTATTAGAAAACTTTAAAAAAAGATGAAAGAAATAGGTAAAGTCGTTCTGATGTTGTGCCATAACCAAGGGAAACAGGGATTCATTTTTATATGTTTATAGATGTGAATACCGCAGAGGACTCCCAACTGCTCCCCTGGAGCCAGTGAGACTATGGGGTTTAATTGGGGTATGTTGTAAGGCTGAAGATAGTGGAGATGGGAATTAGATTGGGATGAGGAAGGTGGGGAAGTTCCCGGCTGTGTTATATTTTTTCTTTTTCTTTTTTTCTTTTTTCTTTCCTTCCTTTCTGAATTGTGGTCTTGCATCAGGGCGACACTACGAGTATCTTCCACTCTGGAACGATCCGCAAGTACACTTATATTATTTTAAATGATTGAATTGGAAAATAACGCAAATCAATCAAATTAAATTTACTTGCACACGCGGGGATTTGAACTCGCGACCTTCGGATTGTCGAGAGTCTAACCTCTCGACCACGGAAGCTAATATGTTAGTGGTTTGTACAAAAATTATAAACAAAGCGATTCATTATTTTCAAATTAATTTTAATATTTTAGAACACTAAAATACATAAAAAAAAATTCAAAAGGTTACGAAATATGAAATTTTTCAATTACATTTAAGAGTATTTCATAGAGAATTTTTTTAACCGAAACTGATTTTGTATAACTGTGTTGTAAAAAGGAAATCTTTCAAATAATTATTATTCTCTGACGTAAAAGACGAAAATTCATGGAAGAAGGTATTTTAATTAAATTATTAACTACTGATTTTCATCGACCTAACAAAAGGAAAAAAAAATCATGTAATATACAAATTTTTGTATAACTTGTTACGCTGCTTTAAAATGTGTGAATAATTTATTTCCTGAATACAGATTGTATCTCTTAAGTAGAATAAATATAGTTGCAATTTTAATCGGGGGATAACATGTATATAAAAAAATATTGACGAATAGTTGATTTGATGAATAGACGTTTTTCATTACGGTAGGATAACCAACAGGGATTAGATCTGGACCCCATTAACTACACTACTAAGGACAACCTGGAATTTATATAGGTTCATTTTAAAAAGGTCAAAAGGTACGAAGTAAAGTCCAATTTTCATGCGAATTAGAGTGGTACCGATTTTGGTGTGATTCTTCTTCGAATTAAGGAATTGTTTCTGCCTTTTTACTGGTTCACATTGTGTCATTGTTCATTCTGATTTGGTAATGTTTTTCACTGCAAGCTCGTTCAAAACATCCTCCTTCTTCCTATGGCATTACCGCCAATAACGACAAGATTTACAACTATCAAAAAAATAATTGCAACGGAAACTACGGACTTTATTAAACTAGGTATTATACTTTGTAGGATTTGGTTTTGTGACTTGAAACAGCGAATTTACAATGTCGAAAAACGTGTGAAAAAACACACAGAACGATATTAAATTTGCCCACGGTAACAGGCCTAGAGTAGATTTTGTGAATACGAAAAAACATTAAAAAAATGTTGGTTCTATATTTGCCTGCCTTTAAATTTAAGCGCGTTAAACTGAACTCAAATTAATTTTAAAAATATTAAAAAGCAAGAAATTGTGAAATATACTTACTAAATATTAATTAAATATTGAGCGAATTTTTATTAAAATACTTCCCTAGTGAGAGAATTAATTAAAAATATTAATTAAAAATCTTTTTTCAGTTCACAGCCCCCAAATAATAATTTCCATCAATTTTATCATCTCATTTGTGTAATTATTAATGCTTTATGGAAAATTATATATAAAGAAAAGTTATCTACATTTTCAATATATTTTTTGCGAAAAATGCGGTATTAATTTGAGAGGCGATTATGGTTAGGTACTGTCATCTCGGAAGTCACCAAAGTGGTTTACTCGTTTGACGACTTAGCAGGGGTAGATGGGGTGAGGTTTGTCTAGGTCTTGGCGGCCAATTTGCCCATCTATTGCATGGCGAGCCGGAACGGGAGTAATTGATTGAGGGAGACCTATCCTAGACCTCTCTAGCTGGACTCTCTCGACCCATTGCATTCATACGTCTTCATTCGATTCATGAGTCCGTCACTCGTAGACACATCGACCACAGATTCAAACCCACTCTTCATACCTTTTTCCTTCCCAGATCTTCTACCCTTCCCCTTAGGGTACGTACCCATACTACGTGACACGTTTAGGGGGGGGGTCTTCAAAATACCACGCTTGGTACAAATGAGCGGCGGAGTGCATAAGTTTTTGGTCACCGGGGGGGGGGGGGTTATAAATAAATAAATATAAATAAATAAGTGTTTATTCCAGTATGTGGGGAGGAGAGTGCAATCCCACACATTCCATAAGGGTAATATACACATACATGTACAAAGTATTTGAAAGTAAAAAAAGAAAAAGAAGGTGGATATGAATGTACACGAAACAAAAAAAAGATAATAAGCTAATAGTAGTAAAAGGAAAAACAAATGAAATAATAATATTAAGCTTTCAGGATTCTGTGAGCACGTAAGGAGCCAGTATTTTTCTCCAGTGTGCATCAATACTGGATGATGGACTGAGGCGGGCTTCCATGACGAGGATGTTTCCAGAGCTGGTTATCCTTTCCCTAATTCCTGCCACCCTGGATCTAATAAGGGCTGCAAAGCCAGGAACTCGCCCCTCCGTGAACATCCGGGAAGCGCTGCAATATCTGGGGAGACCAAACATTATGCGGAAGGCGTTGTTATACTGAACCCGAAGTCTTTCTATACTACTCTTCTTGTAGTTTGCCCAGAGTTCACACGTATACAGTGTTGCGCAGAAGGAAAGGAAGAGCGTCCTTTTTACAGCAGTACTGCAAAGGCGGAATCTTCTACTGAGCATGTTAGCTTTTACACTGAGAGCTCTTCTTTGCCTATCGATGTCGTCATCGTCCATCAGATTACTGGTGATTATGTGTCCAAGGTATTTAGTTCCTTCAGTCACCTGCAGGTTCACACCATTCAGGGTAGCTGGAGGAATATTTTTTGGTCCTTGTCCATATCTTACGACCAGTAGAGCCGTTTTAGTGGGGTTGTATTGCATGTTTGTTTCTTCAGCAAACTCTTCGCAGATCTTTAAAAGAATACGTAGGCCCCTTATGGATGGTGCCATCAATACCATGTCGTCCGCATAACTGATGTTGTTCAGGAACTGTCCTCCAATTTGGCAGCCTACCCCTGCATTGTTTAGCCTGTCGGTGAGTTCGTCCATGTACAGGTTGAACAATATCGGGGACATGCATCCTCCCTGTCTAACGCCGCTCTTCAGGAGGAAAGGTTCGGAGAGTCCATCTTTCCACCTTACTAAGTTTTCCTGCTGTCTATGCCACGAGTCGAGGATATGTATCACCGCCGGTGATATGCCTCTTTCCCTTAGTTTACCCCATAGTAGAGGGTGAGAAACCCTGTCGAAGGCCTTGCTCAGATCTAGAAAACATGCGTACGTGGTGGTCTTTTTATTCCTGTAGTATTCCAGGGTTCTTTTCACAGTAAATATAGCAGTATCGGTAGACGTTTGCTTTTTGAAGCCCATTTGGTTGTCCTTAGTTTCCAAGATGGGACCGATCTGGTTTAGTAGTAGACGTTCGAATAATCGTGAGATGGTGGTGGCAATTGAAATCGGTCTGTAGCTACCCTGGGAGGTAGAGTCCAACGATTTTGATTTGAGAATGGGAGTTATTATTGTTCTTGTCATGTCAGTTGGTAGGTATCCATTCTTTAAGATGTCGGTAAACAGACTCGCCAGCAGTTGAAGAATTGGTCCTCCAGCGTGTTTGATGTGTTCGATACTCAATCCGTCGTGACCAGCAATTAAAAATTGCAAAAGTTGGTCACGTAGTATGGGTACTTTCCCTTACCTAAAAAGAACCTCCACACAGCATTCCCAAAGATGACATTGGCCCCGAGGGATTTTTTTTCCTCAGGGTGTCTTGTGTGGAGTTTACATAAAAAGAAATGATCAAAGCGAAGAATCTAGGAGAACATTTTACATTGTTTGTGGTGTATTATAACCCAGGGTATAATAGAGTTGTACATTTGAGGTACCCACGTAAAATGTTAACGTAAGTACGGTTGGTAAGTAAGGAGCATACGGCCGTGCCTTGCAGAGGTTATTTGTAAAATTAAGGTTCCGAAATCCCGTCCCGCATTCCAAGCTACTCGGCAAAATGTCCGTTAGGATCTGGGAATGATGGCGCGGTATGTTCCCGAATCGGGTCGGTTTTCATGCAATTGAACACCAATTCCGGGTATTGACTAGTCTGCTAGTTATACATATATATATATATATATATAAAAACCGCACGTCACGATGTTTGTTCGAGGTAAACTCCGAAACTACTTAACCGATTTTTATGAAATTTGTTTTACTGTGTGTAATTTGGTCCAACTTAAAAGATAGTATAGTTTTTATTTCGATTATTGACTTCAATATTTATTATTGCGAATTAAATACTTGTTATCGGACAATGCTTTGTAATTATTTGAAAGTTCAATAAGTTTCTAACAGATGGCGGTGTAAGTTTTTCAATTTTATAAGAAAAACTCTCTTTTTATAACTTTTGAAGGTTATTCCCATCAATGTAATATATCATTGAAGAAGAAGATAATAATAATAATCTAAACGAAAATATGAAAGAGAACAAGACACAGAAAAAAATTTTCGGACTCGAACCAGAACCTCTCGTCTATCCGGGACGTGCGTTTAACAATTCCGCCATTGCGTCCTACTACTGTCAAGCCGTCATGATAGTCGATCTCATATTTCAAATTTTAGAATTGACAATATTACTTTTTTTTAATATTTTTTTTATTATTTTAAATATACATTCATATAACAGATTTACATAAGGAAAATATTGGTTCTTAAAAATAATAACAAATAAAGTAATTTCTTGTTAATGAATCGACCCAATTTAAAAGAGAAAACATTTCTCGTATTTAAATTGGGGAGTGGAGTCATTACAGAAAAAAGATAAAGAAATAAGATATACCTTTATATTTTTTTTTAAATTAAGAAACAAATAAACAAATGAATAATAACAAATATTAATAAAGAAATATACTAACATAGCAGTTACCAAAATTAGGTATACATGTAGTATAGATATTTTAAAGTAATAATAATGAAACAAATAAACTTATGAATGGTAACAAATATTGATAAAGAAATATACTAACGTAGCAGTTACTGAATTAGATATACGTGTAGTTTAGATATTTTAAAGTAATAATATAAATAGATGATTTTCTCGGAAGATTTTTTCGATTGCTTATTATAATAATTGTTACCCTTTGTGCTATGCATAAAAATCTTGTCTAAACATTAGTTTATAAATTAAAAATAATAATTAATATTATCTTCAACTAATTTAGTTTTTCGTTTAGATTATTATTATTATCTTCTTTCTAAATTATTTATTACATTGGTATAATTTTTTATTTATTTATCGACACAACGCTTGTTATCTAGGTTGGGTAGTAGATGGCGTTGTGTTTCATTAGCCACAGCAACGCGTATCCGAGTAAGCAAGTTTAAATAGTGCCAATATTTACATGGATCTTTTAAATTCATTGTATGAAATATGAAAACAATTTAAAAAATGTTTAACTTAATTTTTAATAAATGTCCGTTTGCGTGGGCATTATTTTCGTTACTGCCGACCTTTAACAAAGGACATAAAAGCACTCCGCGACAGGAGAGCGATGTGAATTCTGTTTAAACTCGGCTTTAATTAAAGCTGACATTTGACAAATACAAATTATAACCACATTTTTCAGTTTCTGCTCTCCGGGGAAAAATAAACCGTTTTTAACGCAAACATGTCTGTTAATTATATTAATTAATGTCACATTTTATATTCAACGTAACCAGGATTTCTGTATTATTTTAATCTTATTCAATAAACAGAACTGATTGGGATCACACGGTTCCTGTTTCATTTTAAATCTCATTAATATAAAATAATGCAGAAATAAAAGGCTTAAAATCGCGCAGATAATGATTTCACTGCAAATTAACCACTGTCACTTTTCACTACATTTTGCTTTGTTTCAAAATAATTTGTACGTAATATTTTCACCGAAATTGTTTTCCACGAAAATCTTCAAATGTTTTTCAGGGAAAATCCGATTATTATTTTTGAATGATTCTCGAATTAATTAGCGGTGGAACCGTGCTTCCTGATGTCACCGATATTTTTAAGCAATACTATTGCACACATTAAAAAAATCAGGCCGTCAAGACCTGGACAAACCTCACCCCACGAATCCACGTACTCCGCTAAGTCAAACATAGCAAACTACGTGGGGTGACCTATGGGAAAGGTATTGGTTATCCAATTACTATTACTATACAGCATTATTACTATGCATCCAACTACATCCAACTATTATTACTATACAGCATTATTACTATGCATCCAACTACATCCAACTATTATTACTATACAGCATTATTGTCTGGGGCTGTGCCTGTAAAAAATACATTAATACACTGTTTAAAGCTCAGAAAACCTTAATAAAAGTAATACTTAAGTTACCAATACTAACACCCACTTCAATCATATTCGAAAAATTCCCAGTGCTGAAAATTCAAAAATTATATTCAAAACAAATACTTACTTTCCTTTACAAGAACTTATCCACATTTAACACTTCACAAAATTCTCGCAATACTTACTAGAACAAGACATGCTCACCAACTACAAATACCAAAAAAAAACACATCCTTTGGACAAAAACACTACAGATACCAGGCTATAAAACTACACAATTCTCTTCCTACACAATATAAAACAACTTATATTATTGAATACAAAAAAACCATAAGAAACTGGCTACAATCTTTTTAACTTTTAATTTATAATTTTTGTCGAATTGAAGTCGATTTTATATTTTGATTTTTATTGTTTCTCTTTTTATATTAGCTATTAACACTCTTTTGTTTTACTATTCACAATTTATAATTTACAACTGAAAAGTGTCCTCTACAACACAGGTGAACTCCTACAGCCTTACTAAAAAACCCCGTGAAA